>OY728146.1:1416136242-1417563056 GCA_963277665.1 Viscum album | reverse complement strand
CCCCGACCCCCCTAGACAACCCCGACCCCTGGACACCTCTGACCCCCTTGACAACCCCTCCACCCCTTGGACACACCGCACCCCCTGGACACTCCCCCCCCTTGGGCAATGTATGTGATCACTCAAATTATCTACTAAAATATAAAATTTCTTTGATCTAAAATTTAGTCAACTCCTGAATAATTCTCCTCCACAAGTGTACATGATCTTGTACACTCATGTATAGTTATTCAAAGATATTTTGTTATAAATATAGTATTTTTTTCTTTTATATTATGATTCTCATATATAGTAGTGTGTCAGTTATGGTTTCATATAAAGTGAACAATTCTCATTTACTTAAATATATTTTCGATGAGACTTCAATCTTATTGAATTGATTTTGACGAAATGACTTATAATAATTATTTTTTTACAGAATGGATATAATTTGGATGTATGAAACCGATCGGATCTCAAGATATTTTCAAAATAATTTGGAGAGTTGTTTATATTTTGCATTTCACAATGCTTTAGATAGTGGTCGCATACACTGTCCATGTTCCAATTGTGTTGGAAGACCTTGGTTGAGCCGTGAAGAAGTCAAATACCAAATAACCAAATATGATTTTCAAGAAAACTACTATGTGTGGTATCACAATGGGGAGAAAATGAAATCTCAAATTATTGATGATTCAAATGAGAGGACTGGAGTGGAGAATTTGTTATATAACCGGTTTCCGTTTATTCATCATCATGAAAAAGAAAGGATTCTGACCCAAGAAGACTTTTATATGAGAACACATGATGCGTCTAATGAAAATGATGATGTTGTAAGTGTGAAAAAATTGAATGATGTTGCCATGACTCCAGTATATCGACAGTGCGATAAAATGAAAAAACCTGGAATTTTTAATCTGATTGTTTCATGGGAAAACTATGTATGGGATTTCTAATACAACAGTAGATTATATTCTTACCTTATTAAAGGATTTACTTCCAGATGATGTAGATATTCCCTCAAACCAATATATGGCATGGAAGTTAGTTGAGGAACTTAGATTTTCAAGAAACAAAATTCATGCTTTCCTGAAATATTGCAGTTTATTCTGGGAGGAAACCACTGAACGAAATGATTGTATAAAATGTGGCACATCACGTTGGAAGTCAAAATCTGATGGAACACCATCCTGCATGCCACAAAAAGCAATGTGGCACTTTACATTGATCCCCAGACTCCAGAATATTTTTATGTCTGATGAAATATCAATAAAAATGAGATGGAATGATACTGAGAGAAAGAATACTAATGATGAGTTAGTTCACCCTGCAGATGGATTTTCATGGAAGAGATTTGATGCTTGATATCCTGATTTTGCAGCTGACGTGCGTAATGTGAGGCTGGTTCTTTCATGCGACGATTTTAATCCGTTTGGGTAGATGCTTACTTCACACAACATATGGCTAGTTTTTATACACATTTATAATCTTCCACCATGGTTGTGTATGAAAAAACCTTTCACTTTCATGAGTATACTCATATCTGGCCCTTCTGATCCCGACATTGATATTGAAATATACATGCAACCTTTAATAAAAGAGTTTAAACTTCTTTGGGATGTGGGTGTGCGCACATATGATGCATATTCGAAAGACATATTTCAGATGCATGCTGCACTTATGTGGATGATCAATGATTTTATGGCTTATTCAATGATGTCTGGATGGAGCACGAAGGGAAAACCATCATGTCCTGTTTGTATGAAGAATACATGATCCAGAAGACTGAAACATCACTATAGTTTCAGTTTTATGGGACATCGACGATTCTTTCCAATGGACCATCCATATAGAAATAATCGTCAAAGATTTTATAATACCACATAGACCGATGATCCACCTTAGCGTATGTCTAGAACTGATGTGCTTAATGAATTGAAATATTTCGGTTTTTCATTCGGGAATATTCAAATGAAATCTGGAAAGAGAAAGAATGTTTCCACTGAAACCTATTACAATTGGAGGAAGTGGAGTATATTTTTTGATTTGCCTTATTGGTCAACCAATTTGTTACATCATTTCTTAGATGTAATGCACATTGAAAAGAATATATGTGAAATGTTGCTTTCGATACTTCTAAATGTTAAGGTAAAGACAAAAGATGATTTACGTTCTTGGTGTGACTTGGTGGATTGGGGTATCAGACCAGAATTGCATCCTGTGCATATCAGTGAAAATAAATGGCAAGTTCCATGTGCTTCTTATGTGATGACACCTATGAAAAAAAAAACAATTTTTGGAAGTATTAGAGACTATTAGAGTTCCTGATGGCTATTCAATCAACATATCTAAACGGGTCAACATAAGAGAGTTGAAGCTAAAATATTTGAAGACTCATGATTATCACGTTCTTCTGCATGAGTTGATTCCAATAACAATCCGTCATCTTTTTTCCAATAATGTAAGGGTGACTGTTATTCGGTTGTGCCATTTTTTTAGAGATCTTTGTGCTAAGAATATGTCAAAGTCATTCTTGAAAAAAATGTTGACAGATGCCCCATTAATTTTGTGTGAGTTGGAGAAAATATTTCCTCCATCATTTTTCACATGCATGCTGCATCAGACTGTCTATATTCCCACTGAAATACTTATCGGAGGACCTGTTTCTTTTCGTTGGATGTATCCAACTAAAATAAATATGTACACATTAAAGTCTTATGTTCGGAATAGGAATCATCCCGAAGGTTTTATTGTGAATGGTTACTTGGCTCAAGAATGTATGGATTTCTGCTCAATGTATTTTTCTGATCTTACTACAAGAATGAATAGAACAATGAGAAATAAAGAAGAACAATATGAGAAAATTGAACCCAGTTTTCCATCACTTCCTCAAATAGGAGGAATTCCTGGAATACATTGAAGACATTAAGACTTGAAGAGCGGAGACATGGCACATCGCACAGTTTTGTTCAAAATGTGATTTGTTCGATGATGACATCAGGTAACTAAATTGAATATGTATGTATTACATATATATCTACTAAACTATTCATATTTTTTATCTATAGGGAACATAAAACAATGATAAATATAAAGCATCATTCTTTATCTTTGAGAAGGAGGGAGACTTTACATAGCAAAGAGTTTTCTGCTTGGTTAAAAATTGAAGGTAAAAATATTATTGTTTAAAATAATTAAATAAATATTTAATTAAGTTTAAATATTAATTTATATTGTAGGTATTGAGTTTTCCTGCGGACTCTATCTCTGAGGAAATAAGAGCTTTGGATTTTGGTCCAAATACCATGGTTCGTGATTGTAAATCAATTGTTATCAATGGGTACAAATTTATTGTCACTGAACGAGAAAAGAACACGAGAACAAAACATGATGGTGTTATGGTTACTGCCACAACAGATTTTTATGCCAGTGCATTAGATAGTAGACCGTGATTTGAAAATGTGGGTTATTATGGAGTCGTTGAAAAATAATAATGTTGGATTATTACACTCATGGACGAGTCACGATGATGAAATTCCATTGGTTTGATTTCGATGACTAGATAGGGCACATTTATTGATGATTGTGGATTTTCAGTAATTAATATGACTCGCCCTCTTGCTACAAAGAATCACATGTATTGATATCAATGGCTAAACAAGTTTTTTATGTCAAAGACCAACTTCGACCTGAATTTGGTGTCATAGTTGAAGTAATTCCAAGACATATTTTTGATGATGGTGATGATGGAATTGACACCATCCCTACTTCCATTGGAACCAATACAATTATTTCTTTTGATGACTCTAATAGATCAATTTTTTAGAGTTGACTGTGAACCTGAAGTTGTGGTGGCAAATATATAAAATCATCCATTCATGTTCTCAATTCTTTTGGTTTACCTCGAGTTGGGTTGTTAAGGTTGGCTCTATTCAAATTGATTTAATATTAAAACCTACATAATCTACCTTATCTAAAGAAATTAAATTTTTCCTTAATTTTGACAATTTCTTTTCCACTTATGAATATAGTAGAATCGATGTTCCATGATTTTAATAGACTGATGACACTTATTAAATAATCATCCTACTAAAAATTAAATTTCTTTATTAAATCTTGTACAATTTATTGCCTTCATTATAATTTTTTCAATCTCACCTAAAACAATAGTTAGTTAAATTATCCATGAATCCCCCTATTCCCTCTCATTTATTTTGTTTTTTGGGTTACACATTAGTTTCCTTTTCTAATTACTTCCATATTTGTTTTCAAATGAAGGAAATGAAACCAATTGAAGAGAGGCGACGAAAACCAATTATTGGACCAACAATCGTCGCATGACCGAGCTGGGCATTCCATCACTAGTGCCTGCGGTGAGTATTTTATTTCTAATATATTTATTTAAATTATATATAATGTCATGTGATTAATTTTTTTAAACATTTTTTCAGGATTCATCTATTAGGCGAAAATTATTTGAGGAGTAGTTGAGTAGTGGTCCCAGTACTGGGGGTGTTTGTACGAGGGGGTTGTTACGAGAGCTAGATGATCTGGTCGGCGTACCCGATTAGACCCTGCCCTCCCACTGACATACATCCATCCCACATTCTGATCCCTAGTATGCCGTTAGGGACACAAAGGATATTTAGCCCTCCCATGTTTTCACCACCATTTACATATGACCCTCCTTACCCATCTGTATCATATCCGATGATGATTCCCACTTCCCCATTCAAAATTTAGCCACCCATCCCTATCATCTTCTTTTACTACGGCTTCGATCTCTCCAAGATTTTATATTCCATCTTCTTCGACTACTGCTCCGCCAGAGTCTGTCCTGTGGAGCATACATTGGGAACCACTCCATATGTACAGAGTGTTCCTTCAGTTTCTGCGGATCCAGCGGTGCCCATTGATCAGACTACCGCATGTATACTTATACAACCCCAACAAATTGTTACACCATTACTTTATTTTCATTATAACATGTATTGATAAAATATTTGTTTTTCTTTCATAACAGATACATCTACTGATAGGAGGCAGGGGTGGGGGCATACATGCATGCGTTTAGTGTGGAACAGCCACCCACAGTTGATGGTGGAATACAATGAAGATAGTAAGATGATTGAAAAATCAGGGCAGCAATGTTGGAGTTTTTTGGCGACGCTTGCCAAATACTCCGACATCATTCCTGTCAACCCACTCTCATGGAGACAGCTGCCAAATGAAGTCAAGGATAAAGTATGGGCAGAGATATGGATAAAAAAATCAGTTGTATTTAATTAAATATATTAATTTTTTTATTTATATGAATTAATATTTTGGTTTCAGTTGTGGTTTAATTTCCCCGATGGTGAGGGTGCACAGCCAGCACGTCTAAAGGATTTAGGCGAGATTTGGAGAGATTATAAGCATGAATTGTACATTGGATGGCATGATAGAGTGGGCACAGAGTTGGAGGCAGTCCCTATCATGGATTATTGTCCATTATAATAGTACCGACAGATGATTACTCATTGGGTGACTAGCCAATTTATGGTATTAATCAAATTAGAAGTATTTAAATGAAAATTTTCATGTTTTTCGTTAATACTAATTATTGAATTTTATTTAAGATGAAACTGGAAGAAATAAAAAAACATTGATACTAAGAAATACATCTACACATTGGGACATACTAAGATGCCAGATCATGAGAGACAACTAGTATGACAGTTTATAATCTTTCTTTATGACTTGCACTTTCTATTGCTTCCTCCGTAATTTGTTCGATTGCTAAAGTTGTTATATAATTTTAGTTATACAATTAATATTTTTTTTGTATCCTATTTTTAATTATGGTTTCCTAAATTCAATGTAATTATAGAGGCATAAATTGAATATATAAGGATGCGTGCCTCAAGCAAAACTGTTTTGATCGAGTAGAAAGAAGAAAGATGGAAGTGCGGTTAATGAACTGACTCAACAACAGATTGTAAGTTTTACTTTGTAGATTTAAAATTTTAATCTCTATTTTGTAACTTAATAATATATTTATATTTGTAACATGCTACTTTAGAGGCCCTTGATACCCAAGAACCTGACAATTTTGGGCCAAACGATCACTTACATCAGGTGTTGGGAGATGAGCACCCGAGTAGAGTACGCTGCTGGCCTGGGAAGAGTATAGTTCCGAAGAGGTATTGGCCCTACTCAGGTACGATTTGTAGTGCCACCAAGTTACAGTAAGTTAAATCACAAGTAGAACAGGCTTAAAAAAGGGCCATAGAGATGACAACATAGTCTGCTATGATAAACACTACATTTATGAAACTGATGGAAGCTTTACGTCCAACACTTCCACCAGAGGCCAACACTACTTGTGAGGAATATATGTCATTGATGAATTCTATATATGTTGCACCAGGTGGCAGTTCTAGTGGTGGTTGAGACAATTTCTAGGAGGAGGCTGAGGCGGAGGAGGAGGAGGTCGAGGAGGAGGCCAAGGCGGAGGAGGAGGGCGAGGAGGAGGGCGAGGCGGAGGAGGAGGGCGAGGAGGAGGTCGAGGCAGAGGAGGAGGGCGATGAGGAGGCTGAGGGTGAGTATGAGGGTGATGAGGGCAGGGAAGATGATGAGGACAATGATGAGGATGAGGGTGAGGGTGAAGATGATGATGATGATAGTGATGGTGATGAGGGACAGATTGATATGTTATATTTTTGAATGATATTACTGACCTTTGATGTTTATTGATTTGTTGTGCCTCAATATATGTGTGATTAGGTAGGTCAAATTATCTTTATTTTTTTATCTATAAATAATAAAACTTTATTTGATGATTTTCTGTGACATCCCCCTATTTTAATGAAATTGTAATTTTTTAGTGGAATTTAGAAAATTGGTGGTCTGATTAGAAGTTGATATAATGAAATTATTTTTTTAACCTTGAAATAATTTGCTTATAAAATATGTAAACACCATCCCATGAACCCGGGACAGCCCCCCAGATATCCCCCCCGGATATCCCCCAGACAAACCCCCAGATAGCCCCCCCCGAACAGCTCCCTGGACAGCCCCCCAGACAGCCCCCCTTGACAGCCCCCCGAACAGCCCCCCGGACAGCCCCCACCCTCCTCCCCGGACCCCGGACAACCCCCCAGACAGCCCCCCCAGACAGCCCCCCTTGACAGCCCCCCGAACAGCCCCCCGGACAGCCCCCACCCTCCTCCCCGGACCCCGAACAACCCCCCAGACAGCCCCCCCCAGACAGCCCCCGGACAACCCCCCACCCTCCTTCCTAGACCCCGGACATCCCCTCAGACAGCCCCCCGGACAGCCCCCCACCCTCCTCCTTGGACCCTGGATAGCTTCCCCCCCACCTCCTCCTACCATACATAACCCCCACCACATATATCCTCATCCTCCACTGGGTACCTCACACAACTGTGTATCACCAACATCATCACACCAATCACTACATCATAAGGTCACTGAGCCCAATCTAAGCTCTCTTCAAGATTCACTCTAAATCCCAATCTAATTAACATTCCATTAATATTACTTTAGGACCAATCACTGACCACCTACCTTGATTCCGGAGACAATCACACTCTTAATTTGGAATCTCATATCCCAATCTAATCTCTCTTCAATATTCACCTTAAATCCCAATGGAAAAAGAGGGTTTTAGAGCTTTGGAATAAGATGAGAGAAGAGTGAAAACCCTAATCGAAAAGAGGAATCAAGGAGAGGATTAGACTCACCCGGATCTTCAATCCACACTTAACGACACTCAAAATGCCCAAGTGACATGTATGAGTCAACCTTGCTTCAATCTGAGGCACGATGTGGTCGATACTACTCAAAGTGTCTCACTTTTATTTGAAATGGACAAAATTTTAAGTGAAAACGACAACTGGCATACAGATTACCGACCAAACGCATTCATATTCTATTAATACTTTAGGAAAAACGATCCATGGGTCATTTGTGATGTGTACGAGTCAACCCCGCCTCAATATGAGGCACAGTGTGGCCGGTACCACTCAAAGTGTATCACTTTTATTTGAAATGGATACTCTTAAGTAAAAACAACTGGCATACGGAAGACCAACCAAATGTATTCGGATTGTGTTAATACTTTATAACAACTATCCATGGGTCATTTTTGATTTTTAAAAGTCAACCTCGCCTCAATCTGAGGCATGATGTGGCCGGTACCACTCAAAGTGTCTCACTTTTACTTGAAATGGACAACATTTTAAGTGAAAACAACAACTGACATATCGAAAACCGACCAAACACATTCAGATTGTGTTGATACTTTAGAAAAACTATCCATGGGCCATTTTTGACGTGTATGAGTCAACCCCGCCTCAATTCGAGGCACGGTGTGGCCGATACCACTCAAAGTGTCTCACTTTTATTTGAAATGGACAAAATTTTAAGTGAAAACAACAACTGGCATACGGAAAACTGAAAAAATGCATTCATATTCTGTTGATACTTTAGTAAAACAATCCATGGGTCATTTTTGATGTGTAAGAGTCAACCTCACCTCAATCAGAGGCACGGTGTGTCTGGTACCACTCAAAGTGTATCACTTTTATTTGAAATGGACAACATTTTAAGTGAAAATAACAACTAACATATGGAAAACTGACCAAACAGATTCATATTGTGTTGATACTTTATTAAAAAAATTCATGGGTAATTTGTGACGTGTAAGAGTCAACCCCGCCTCAATATGAGGCATGGTGTGGCCGATACCACTCAAAGTGTCTCACTTTTATTTGAAATGGACAACATTTTAAGTGAAAACAACAACTGGCATATAGAAAACTGACCAAACGCATTTGGATTCTGTTGATACTTTAGGAAAAGGATCCATTGGTCATTTGTGACATGTACGAGTCAATCCCGCCTCAATCCAAGGCATATTGTGGCCAGTAACACTCAAAGTGTCTTTCTTTTGTTTAAAATGGATACTCTTTTAAGTAAAAACAACTGGCATATCGAAAACCAACAAAACATATTCAGATTGTGTTAATACTTTAGCACAACGATCCATGGGTTATTTTTGAAATGTAAGAGTCAACCCCGCCACAATTTGAGGCCCGATGTGGTCAGTACCACTCAAAGTGTCTCACTTTTATTTGAAATAGACAACATTTTAGGTGAAAACAACAACTGGCATACGGAAAACCGACCAAACGCATTCAGATTGTCTTAATACTTTAGGAAAATGATCCATGGGTCATATGTGATGTGTAAGAGTCAACCTTGCCTCAATCCGAGGCACAATGTGGCTAGTATCACTTAAATTGTCTGTCTTTTGTTTAAAATGGACAACATTTTAAGTGAAAACAATTGGCATACGAAAAACCGACCAAACATATTTGGATTTTGTTGATACTTTAACACAAGGATCCATGTTCCAGCCTCACACAATCAACTTCTCATGTGAGGAACTCCTACCCCTATTCTAAAACACATGAAATTTAATACGCCAATCCCATCCTCAAACAGTGGGTTCTAGGACCAAACCAAAGTCCCTTTGGGAACCCAATACCAAAGACATAGTTTAATATTCATACCCACTACCCAAAATGGGGATTTATCTCACATCACACCCAGGAGACCAAATTAAAATTACCCACATACCCCCTTATTCCAATTGAAAATTCTATGAAAAACATGTAGGCTATTATGGTGACCCATCTCATATGTTGAGATTGGCCAATGTTTCCCACTAACACATCAGGAACCATTTATACATGGATACATAGTCATCAGAGGAATATAAACATCCCATGTGCTTCCTATAACTCATCTTAGGTCTAAGTCCATGGACACTACCATTATCTATCTTATGGGTATCATGATCCTTGTCCACTCTACCCAAGTTTTTCTGTTGGTTTTAAGATAGTCAACCTAAGACCATGAGTAAACATCCCATGTGATTCCTATAACATGTAGTATTTTTCTCTTGTGTGTATTGGTGTTGTGGTTTGAGTGAGGAGTGAATTCTAAATTTTGAATACTATTATGGGTGTTATTTCTTTTCAATTTTAAATTTCTGAATTCTGGATGTATTGGATTATAGCTGTATTGGTAATGAATTCTAAATTTTGAATAATGTTATGTGTATTGGATTCTGGATGTATTAGATTTTAATTTTGTATTGGTGTTATGGGTGTTATTGCATTTCAATTCTAGATTTATTGGATTGTGGATGTATTAGATTCTGGATTTTTCTCTTGTGTTGTGGTTTGAGTGAGGAATGAATTCTAAATTTCTAAATTTCTAAATTCTGGATTAATTTTAAACATCCCATGTATGCTTTTGGATTCTGGATGTGTATGTGTTCTTGCAGGTCATGGAGAGTTGCAGGTTGGAGGGGGCTGCTGGCTGTTGTGGAGTTGTAGGGCTGCTGGCTACTATGGAGCTGCAACAGATGTATACCAAAAGTTTTCAAAACCATTGGTATAGCATTTTTATGTATATTATACCAATGGTTTTGTTATAACCATTGGTATAAACTTGTACCAACAGTTTTAAAACCGTTGGTATAAGGGTAACATATACCAACGGTTTGTGAAACCGTTGGTATATCTCTTACATTAACACCTATACCAATGGTTTACACAGAACCGTTGGTATAAGCCTTTAACCATGGCTTACTTAGCCATATTTTGGGAAACCGTTGGTATACAATATACCAACAGTTTCCAGGCCTTTACCAATGGTTCTGAACCGTTGGTAAAGGGTATAATTCCAGTAGTACGTCTGCGACACTAAAATCCTTGAGACGAGGTGGTCCTTTTGAGATACTTCAGATGACTTTCAAAGAAAGTTGGAGTTTGGCCGGGTTGGATCATACTCAAATCCAATCAGGCCCTCGGCACTAAAACACTTATAACTCACAGACCGGGCATCCAATTGACGCACCGTCTATTGCGTTGAGACCCCTTTTACATGACGGTCCTTTGGGATACTTCTTTTTGGGACTTCATGAAAGTTGGAGTATCGACCTATGGCTTGAGGAGCGGATCCTCCCAGAATCAAGCAAGCTTAGTGCAGGAACCTTGTAGCTGGCTGTAACATGATAAAGGGATCCTTCGTGGGTCTATACTCGAGGATCTCACATGGATCCACTCTAGGAATCCATGTGGGACTACTCTAGGATCCTGTGTGGGTCTGCTGTACTAGGATCCTATGTGGGTCTGATGATGTACTAGGATCCTGTCTGGGTCTGATGATGTACTGACGATGTACTATGATCCTGTGTGGGTCTGACGACATACTGACGATGTACTAGGATCCTGTGTGGGTATAACGACGTACTGAAAATGTACTAGGATCTTGTGTGGGTCTGACGACGTACTGACGACGTACTAGGATCCTGTGTGGGTTTGACGACGTACTGACGACGTACTAGGATCCTGTGTGGGTCTGACGACGTACTGACGACGTACTAGGATCCTGTGTGGATTTGACAATGTATTGAAGATGTACTAGGATCCTGTGTGGGTCTGACGACGTACTGACGACGTACTGACGATGTACTAGGATCCTGTGTGGGTCTGACGATGTACTGATGATGTACTAGGATCCTGTGTGGGTCTGACGACGTATTGATGAGGTACTAGGATCCTGTGTGGGTCTGATGACGTACTGACGATGTACTAGGATCTTGTGTGGGTCTGACGAGGTACTAGGATCCCGTGTGGGTATGATGATGTACGACGATCCTCTATGGGTCTGATGATGATTTAGGATCCTTCGTGGTTCCGCCTCTAAATAGAGTAAGATGAATTAGTAGTTACATCTAATCATCTCTTCTACAGTACCTAAGTTATACCTGGTGTGAGCTGAGTCTTTATCTTTGTGGTAATCTTATGTGTGGTGTACCTTTGTGGTACTTACCTTCATGGTGATACCTTTGAGGTATTATTCTGTGTGGCGTACCTGTGTGGTGATTACCTTCGTGGTGATACCTTTGTGGTATTCTTATGTGTGGCGTACCTGAGTGGTACTTACCTTAGTGGTGATACATTTGTGGTATTCTTCTGTGTGGCGTACCTGGGTGGTACTTACCTTTGTGGTAATCTTTCCTTCATGGAACAATTGTACTTTGGCTAAGGAGTTGGGTCTTGTGTTTCCTCATGAATGAGATAGGTAATATTTGATAACTTAGGTATATGTATGGGCATATACCTAAGTAGGGTTGTCACTGTTTTACATGCTTTTTGGTTTATCCTTTGTGGATTTTGTGAGACCTTGAGGGTCTCGGGGTTCCTACTGAGTATCTTTATACTCACCCCTGCACGGGCTATGCCCACACCTTGTTGTGTTTGGTGAAGACGACGGACAACGCTGACTGAGGATGAGGGTACCGAGACTGGAGGTAGCTCAGAGGTGGACCTTAGACAAGGCGCACTGTAGAGACGATCGTTCGAGAGCTGTACCTACCCTTCAGGTAGGATCCTTAGCGGGTGTGCACATGAGCTATTCAGTTTACTTGTACTTTCCAGATTTCTGGTACTTTCTAGTTGGTCTTGTATTCTGACCCCTTTTACTTACTGTACACACTTCTTTTACTATACAATTTACCAGTATTCGTATTTTATTGTGTGATTGGTTGCATGAGTTTACAGGTTATAAAGGCAATGCCTTCCCGGTTTTAGGGAATACACCTTTTGGTGCTAGTCGCCAGCCCCTGGCCTATGGAAGACATGCTTGGAGTAGTCACGGCACGGGCCCCGGGGGACGGGTTGTGACATTATTGATAAAAATAAATAAATTTAATATATATATATATATAAATTATTAATATTAATAAATAGCATATATTAAATATATATATATAAAATAAATAAAACAAAATAATTATAAGAATAAAAATTTAAAAGGTGTAAATTAATAAAAAAATTAAACATTTATTAATTAAATAATTATTGACAAAAATGAATAAATTTAATATACATATATATAGATTATAAATATTAATAAATAATATATATTAAATAGACATATAAAATAAATAAATTGTAATAATTTAACAAAATAATTAAAAATGAATAAATTGTAATAATTAAACAAAATAACTAAAAATGAAAAAATTACAAAGTTATTAAAAAATCTATTGATGAAATAATTATTAATAAAAATGAATAAGTTTAATATATATATATTATAAATAGTAATAAATAATATATATTAAATATAAATATAGAAAATGAATAAAATGTAACAATTAAAAACATATTAACGTTTTATTCATTTTTAATGGTTTTATACATAATTATTCATTAATACATTTAATATAGAAATATATTCATGTATATATATATATAAATGTATATAATTTTTCTTAAAATATTATTTATAGAATATAAAATATTTATGCTTACATTAAAAAATTCATATATTTAGTGAATAATAGTTTACAATTAAAAATTAATATTAATTAAAAATACTGATTAATTGCATCGAGTGATGGATATAATTGAAGATTATTTTATTTTTCAATTTAAAATATATCAAATATGTGTTCATTGATTTCACACATATATACATAATTAATGCATTTTTATATACAATGCACTCATACAAATATTTACAAAATTAATGAAATCTTATTTAGAAACACATACACCTAATATTTATGCAATTTATTCAATTTTTAGTATTTTTTTAGAAATTCATTATAACATGATACTTTTAATATATTATGTTTTTAATCAGCAATTTTTATTTATTTATTTTTAATATTATTACAGATAGGTATTAATTCATTTTAAACATATATTTTTTGGGGGAATTTGATCATTTTCTATTATTTAATTTTATATATTTATTTACTATGTTTTAATATTTTCAATATGTATTCATCTTTATTTCAATATATATCCATTTTTTTAATAATTTATATTTAATTAATAAAACTTATCCATTTTTTCAATATTTTTAAAGTGTACTCATTTTTAATTATTCAATTTCACTCATTTTTAACATGCACGCATTTAAGATTATATATTCATTAATAATGTTAAAAATATATTTGTAAATAAATATTTATAAATAAATATTTATAAATAAATATATTTATAAACAAATATTTAATATAAATATAAATATAAATAAATAAATATTATTTTTCTTAAAATTATTCATATAATTATAAATAAATAATTATACATATTTAAATAATTATAAAATTATAATAAATTTATTTAAATAATGAATATATATACTATATTTATATATTTATTAAATAAGCATATATATATATATAATTATATTGATATATATAATGATATAAATATAAATAAATATATATATATATATACTTTTTAAAAAAGTATTTATATAATTATAAATTAATAATAATATATTTAAATAACTATAAAATTATAATAAATATATTTAAATAATGAATATATTTACTATATTTATATTTATATTTATATATATTTATTACATATGTAATTATATAAATACATGTAACGATATAAATATATTTATAATTATAAAATTATAATAAATATATTTAAATAATGAATATATTTACTATATTAATATATATATATATATATATGTTAGGTATTTGGGAGTATAATTACATTAAACACACATAGAGGCCAGAAATGCATACCATAGCAATCCCAAGGGATAACCCACTCATCAAGCTTTATTTATTCAATACATGGTCTGAAGTCCTAGTGAACATGAAATCCATTACATAGCCCAAAGGCCTAGTGTATCATCGTGCCTGCATCATACTGCCTCTGTCACCAGGCCTGCATCACCGCGTGCTTGCGTCATGCGTTATGTTTACGTCACCGCCTACCTGTAGAAATTTTCTCCCACTTAGATTTGAACTCGGGTCTGATGCAGGATTACGAGGAGCCTTTACCACTCAGGTAAGCCGCCAACCACTTTATTAAATATATATATAATTATATATATATATATATAATGATATAAATATATTTATAATTACAAATAAATAATTACAAATATATTTATAAATGTATATTTACTATATTTATAAAATTACATATTTATAATTATAAATAAAAATATAATTTTCTTAAAATTATTTATATAATTATATATTTAAATAATTATAAAATTACAATAAATAAATACATAATTATATAAATATATTTTCATTTTTTATTTATAATTATAATTATAAATATTTTATAAGCGCTAAAGTTTTATCATTCATAAAGATTCTTTTTATCAATGCTTCTTTAGCACTGATAAAGATATAACATTATCAATGCTAAAAAAACACTAATGGAGATAACTTTTATCAGTGCTTATTAATTTAGCACTGATAATATGTATCTTTATCAACACTTTTTTGGAAGCGCTGATAAAAGTCTCCTCGATTTATTTAAAGAACCTTAACCATGACTGTTTTAGTCGTGATATTCATGTTGCTCCCAAGTTGGAGTGAGACCACTAGGGGGGTGAATTAGTGGTTCTTTTTTATTTTATAAGAAAGTTTTTATTAACCTCTTAAATAAACTTTTCTTAACCTCTAAACTTGTTAAGGTTACGAGCCAGTCAAATAAAAATTCTCAACCTCACATTTTTTATGCAATAAATATAAAGAGAAGGCAACATACAATATTTAAAAGGTTTGGAACAAAGACCTACTCTTTGCCATGTTGGATAGTCCCACGAACATGGATTCTTTCACTATCTTCTTTACAAAATAAAAAGGCACAACCAATGAACAATTCAAAAATCATAGTAGAAACTTTCCTAATATAGTTGGTTATACCCCCCAACTATACTTTTCAGTATCCACTTTCCCACAACTGGTTATATATCCCATCAAAACAAGCCTTTTCAGCAACTGGTAAGTATCCACAGTTATAAGATTCACTTTTCTGATTCACTTCAAAAATTCTCCACTTCCTCCACAGTTAAGACGAATCAAACTTTAACTGTGTACAATCTTCAAGAACTTCAAAAATTCTCTAATGAACTTGTTGGTCTTGAAAATTATTCTAAAAAACTCAGTCTGAAAAACTTCCCCAGCAAAAGTTATTCTGAGCTACCTCAGGTTGGTAGCCTCAGTCTGATGGTCTGCATTTGATTGGCCTTAGTATGATTCTCCTTCTGATCTTCCTTCTTCAATTGATTAGGAACTCAATCAGATGCTCACAATTCCTCTGTTCGATGGAACTTGGTCCGACGAACCTTACTTCGATGGATATCACTTCGATGGACTTACTCTGATGGACTTGCTCTGATGACGCGTCGCCCATTGGAACTTTCTCCGATGATTGGATTGAACCTCACTCTGATGGACTTGTTCCGATGGAAATTCCTCAGCATCAACTTAAAAAACAAAGTCTAGCTAGAAACTTAATAGATGACAAAAAAATGTCACACCTCTCGACACACATTAACTATTCAAGTTTTTCACGCATCATACCCTAGAATGGTAGAGGCAGGAAAACCAATTTCACTTCCCACTCAACGAAATTCATAAATCCTGAATTTATTGTTCATTTAAGTCTTCATATTTAACTTATTAAACTCTTAATAATACTTTTGGGAGCTTCTCTAATATTTAAACTTCTTCAAGTTTACAAAACATTTCTTTAGTCTGATCCTTCATTACAATTTTTCATTCTAAATCTTCATTATGATGAAGGCATACAACATATTTATCATTACTTTTCTTCACACCAAATGATCATATATGAAAACCAGAGGAATTATCATTATGATGACAACATATGCAATACTGAAGAAAACTCATTATGATAACCTCCTGTAAACACTAGAATTTTACTCATACAGATGCTCTGAATCAACTCTTAAATGTAAGATATTGAAAACCATTCTGAACTTCAAAGCATTTATCATTTTCTTCAATTCACCAGACCAATGATATTGTGTTTGATGATTTTATTAGTATCAGTTCACATTTAATGGATCAGTCTCTACTTTACTCTAATGATCAGTGTCAGTGCCAATCTGATAAGCTAACACCACTTATTCAGAGATAATTAATACTTTTTTCTTTTGCTATCGACCCAATTGAATGATAACAAAGTATGAGATACAATCAAATCTTTCTCAAGCATTCTACCTTTAATAAATCTCTGAATCTGAAATACAATTATAACAATAATATGAATCAGTGTTATAATCCATTACGATGGATTGGTGGCATACTGCGTCTAATGGACCGATGTCAGGAGTGAATTATTTTTCTTCAGGAAAATCAATCTTCTATCTTTCTATTTTCTTCATACCATTGATTCTCATACTAGTGATCTTCATCCTTCATCATCTGATTTTACTCACACCGATGAGGAGTAACCAAAATACTTCTCATCGTATTATTCTCACTTCCACAAACTTCATCATGTATCATGACTTTATCATGAATTTTAGAACATTTAAGTCTGACTTTAGCATTGTATTCCTTATAATGGAAAGTATTTTATGTTTCTATCCTTCCAACACCTTATTTCATTCCAAGCGAGCCTCAATACGATTGGCAGAACCATCTCCCCCCTTTCTTTAATAAAAATCTTGCACCATAAGTTCTCTAGACAACTTATGACTTTTGTGAATTAAAAAAATAGAAAAGCATCGTCATGTTTACTCATCGGTGCCATTTATACTTTGGAACAATTCCTCATCATGATCACCACTTTCATTCCAGACTTAATATGATTTCCAGTAGATTTTTTCTTTCTATCAACATTCCAATGTGATGGATCGTATTCAATGACTCACACCAATGATCTAGGTACGATTATTTATATCGATGGCCTGGGTCTAAAAAACAAAAACATATTCTTTTATTAACTTCAAAAATAGATCATTTATTGATAAAAAATAAAACCAAAACACAGCTTGGGATTAATAATCTCCCCATTTGTATTTTTTTTCAATACCCACTTCAATCACTTCAAAAATAATTCTTTTCTCACATTTTCTTCTCCCTATTCCTTTCTTTCACCCCTATTTCTTTTCTCTCCCCTTTATTGACAATCAAATTCAAAGGGGGAATCATGAAAAGTATCCTTTATTGAAAAATTATCTCATTTCCAAGTGTTGGGACTTTTCATCTCAAAATCTTGAAACTATTCTTCGAAAGAACTTAAGTATCACATGAGCTTCATAACAAAGAGCCTTTAACTAATGAACTCTAAGTCTACATAGGAAAACTCAGTGTAGAATAAAAGAGTGTATAATAAAGGTTATCAATATTTTCCATAATACAACTTTAATGTAATACCTTTTCTTTCAATATTATCATTTCTGTTAAAATATTGAAAGGATTTGTTTAAGATAAAATAACTTTCACCCATCTCAACAAACAAATTAGAAAGTTCAGGTGTATAATCACAACTTTCAAAAACTCATATTTTGTAACCTCCTTACTTTATTTTGAAAGAATAATAAGAGACTCAACATCATCAACTTCCTTATTTCAAATTTTTTAATTCTCTAAAATTTAGTACAAATAAAAATATTTTGGAAATAAAGAAGAACCTCAATAGTTCCTTAGAAAAATATATTAGAATGAGAGTCCTCTCTTAGCCTTGCCTTTTTATTTTTCTTTTTATATTTTTCATTGGATGTATTTTATTCCTTTCATTCATCTTTCTCAGATTTTTCAACAAGTTTCTTTTCACCTACAAATTCTTCTGATAAGGATGTCAACTTATTTTCTTCTTTGGAAACCTTTTTGTTACAGTGAGTTTGTAACAATTCTTTCATGCCTTACCTCTTATTTTGGTAGGATAGTCAAACAATTTTTAGTAACATGCCCTTCTTATTCGAATATCTTGTATCTTTTCTAAATTTTCAAACCACAATATATTGATATATTTTATCAACTTTACTCACATATTCCAAAACCTTTTTCTTCCCCTTTGATTCAGCTGATTTTTGTGCCTTTTCCAACTTTATAGCCATGTTAACTTGTTCTGGACAAATTACTAAGCACTCCTTTTTAGACTCATCATGTTTTTTTTCTCCACTTTCTTAACATACTCAAATTTTTTAATCTTCTAAATTTCCTTTTTTGGTTCCACATGATTTTTAGGAACATTTGATCTTATTTTATCATTATATCTCCCCATTGATTCATACCTACTTCTTGGTAGAGAAATGTTATTCCAGTATGAATAATCTCTTTGTCTGAAAACTCCACAACACCGATAGTGTTCTCTTAATCTTGAATTTTCATATTGATAGTGAAATTGTTCAGAACATTATTGTTGTTATTTCTTCACAAGTCATGGACTACTTTGATCAGGAGGATAATTTCTTGAATAATTCCTATCTTTCTTGGTGAAAGATTTTCTCTCACAAACCTGATTTTTTAGCCTATATTTTCATCTTCTTTATAAGTTTCACCTTTAAGATCAACTGCCTTGGTGAAGTTTTTTCTCATCTTTATTATCTCACTTTATGTAGTAAGAAACATTGATTGTGTTTCTAAAAAATCTTCTTCTTTCTGATCCAACTTTCCTTTCAAAACATCTATGATTTTTTCATATTCAACTATCTTCAACTTGTTCTATTTAATTTCTTCAAAAAGTGTAGATGTCATCTTTTTGAGATTCTCATTGCTAGATGACTTTTCTTCATAACCTTTTAGTTTTCTTTCAATCTCACTATTCTCAAAATTTATGTTTTTAACATCTTTCTGATTACCCTTGAGGGTGATATTATTTCCTACTTTGGGACTCTATTAAATATTTAAGACATGTTTCATGAATACTTACCATAAATATGATTACTACTGATTACCACTGCACAAGTGATTGATTTAAGCCACATATCAATTTAAACATCTCTATGTATTACAGGTTCTCCATCATTCTTTTATTAGTTGGTGATGTAATAGTTTAAAGCCGCACAACTGGGCACTCTGGAATTTGTCGTTATCCAGAGGCAGTAGTTGTTGTGAAGTTAAGATCAGGCCCATGAGAGGGGATCCTATATATCTCCATAAAGTGAATCAGAACATACATAGTTCAGTGCCAATAATAAGACACATTATACCTTTTAAGGTCATGTAATAAGGACTATCATTGTGTTTTTTAAGGAAATGAAACCATGAAAAGAGTATAGGTTTCATGGGGAATATGGCCCAGTGAAAATAGGTCAGGGATTACACCCAATAGTAGGACTAAGATATATATTGGAGTATTTGGATTGGATCTCATAGAGGAATCCTACACATCCTAATTAACAGGAATCAAAGCCCATGTTGTTCAACTTGTACAATTTAAGGTCATGGTTTAACACTGTGTGGTAAGGATGTATACATCATGAAAGGGGAACCAATAGGATATGGAGTGGGGATTACATATGGGAAACCCTTTTCTGGTTCATCCTGCCCCCAGTAACCAAACAGGAGAGGATGTGTCGGGGCTTGAACGGAATATGGACCATTGAGGAAGAGGGACTCACAGGGAGTATGGACCTTTGAGAAAGAATGGCTTTTCAGTAATATATCCCATTAAGGAAGAGTTGAGGGTTACCCATGGGCGGCCCATATGCATGTCCACTTCCTATCCGCTGATGACTAGATAAGGAAGGATGACTGGAGTCATGGGAGATATGGCCTAGCGAGGAAGGTTTGGGGATTACACATGGGTGACCCACATATGAACATGGATTTAGGATGATTCCACTGATGAGTGTATGCGTAACACCTGCATGTCACAATTATTTTATTACTTTATATTAATTTGGGGTAACATAAGTTTTTGAAAGTTTCAATTTGAAATTTTATGTTTTCTAAAAAATTACCCTATGCGCATGGTTTAGTATGCATGGTTAAGTGGAAACACTACTACAACACATGCCTTTGACAATGTTGACCTTTATGAGTGCTAGCAAAAAAGCATTCATAAAGGGTGTTTTTTATCAGCGATAAAAAAGCACTGATAAAATGTAACTTTTACCAACACTTTGTTTTCAACGCTCATAAATGGTAACCATTATTAGCATTTTATTTTTAGCACTAATAAAGGTCCTGAATAAAATGAAATAATTAAAAAAATAAAAAATAAAAATGAGTAAATAAAAAAATATTATCAATTTTATTAATTAAATAATTATTGAAAAAAATAAATAAATTTAATATATATATATATAAATTATTAACATTAATAAATAGAATATATTAAATATATAGATATATAAAATGAATAAAACAAAATAATTAAAAGAATAAAAATTTAAAATGTGTAAATTAATAAAAAAATTAAACATTTTATTAAACAAATAATTATTAACAAACATGAATAAATTTAATATACATATATATAGATTATAAATATTAATAAATAATATATAATAAATATAAACATATAAAATAAATAAATTTTAATAATTTAAGAAAATAATTAAAAACGGATAAATTGTAATAATTAAACAAAATAACTAAAAATGAATAAATTACAAAGTTATTAAAAAATATATTGATGAAATAATTATTTATAAAAATGAATAGGTTTAATATATATATATATATTATAAATAATAATAAATAATATATATTAAATATAAATATATAAAATGAATAAAATGTAACAATTTAAAACATATTAATGCTTTATTCATTTTTAATGGGCTTTATACATAATTATTCATTAATACATTTAATATAGAAATATATTCACACACACATATATATAAATGTATATAATTTTTTCTTAAAATATGATTTATAGAATAAAAAATATTTATGCTTACATTAAAAAATTCATATTTTTAGTGAAGAATAATTTACAATTTACAATTAATATTAATTAAAAATACTGATTAATTGCACCGAGTGATGGATATAATTGAATGTCGTTTTATTTTTCAATTTAACATATATCAAATGTGTGTTACATTGATTTCACATATATATACATAATTAATGCATTTTTATATACAATGCACACATATAAATATTTACAAAATTAATGAAATCTTATATAGAAACACATACACCTAATATTTATGTAATTTATTCAATTTTTAGTATTTTTTTTATAAATTCATTATAACATGATACTTTTAATATATTATTTTTTTAATAAGTAATTTTTATTTATTTATTTTTAATATTATTACAGTTAGGTATTAATTCATTTTTAACATATATTTTTTGGGGAATTTAATCATTTTCTATTATTTATTTTTATATATTTATTTACTATGTTTTAATATTTTCAATATGTATTCATCTTTATTTCAATATATATCCATTTTTTTTAATAATTTATATTTAATTAATAAAACTTATCCATTTTTCAATATTTTTAAAGTGTACTCATTTTTAATTATTCAATTTCACTCATTTTTAACATGCACACATTTAAGATTATATATTCATTAATAATGTTAAAAATATATTTGTAAATAAATATTTATAAATAAATATATTTACAAATAAATATTTACAATAAATATAAATATAAATAAATAAATATTATTTTTCTTAAAAGTATTCATATAATTATAAATAAATAATTATACATATTTAAATAATTATAAAATTATAATAAATTTATTTAAATAATGAATATATATAATATATTTATATTTATATTTATATTTTTATATATTTATTAAATAAACACACACACATATATATAATTATATTGATATATATAATGATATATATATATATATATATATATTTAAAAAGTATTTATATAATTATAAATAAATAATAATATATTTAAATAACTATAAAATTATAATAAATATATTTAAATAATGAATATATTTACTATATTTATATTTATATTTATATATATTTATTATATATATAATTATATAAATACATGTAACGATATAAATATATTTATAATTATAAACTTATAATAAATATATTTAAATAATTAATATATTTACTATATTAATATATATATATATATATATTAGGTATTTAGGAGCATAATTACATTAAACATACATAGAGGCTAGAAATGTAGACCATAGAAACCCCAAGGGATAACCCACTCATCAAGCTTTATTTATTCATTACATGGTCTGAAGTCTTAGTGGGCATGAAACCCATTGCATAGCCCAAAGGCCCAGTGTAGCATCGTGCCTGCATCATACTGCCTCTGTCACCAGGCCCGCATCACCGCGTGCCTGCATCATGCATTATGTTTACGTCACCGCCTACCTGTAGAAATTCGCTCCCACTCAGATTTGAACTTGGGTCTGATGCAGAATTACGAGGAGCCTTCACCACTCAGGTAAGCCGCCAACCACTTTATTAAATATAAATATATATATATAATTATAAATATATATATATAATGATATAAATATATTTATAATTATAAATAAATAATTACAAGTATATTTATAAATATATATTTACTATATTTATAATTATAAATAAAAATATATTTTTTTTTAAAATTATTTATATAATTATATATTTAAATAATTATAAAATTGTAATAAATAAATATATAATTATATAAATATATTTGAATGTTTTTATTTATAATTATAATTATAAATATTTTATCAGTGCTAAAGTTTTAGCATTCATAAAGATTCCTTTTATCAGCGCTTCTTTAGCACTGATAAAGATATAGTTTTATCAATGCTAAACAAATGCTGATGGAGATAGCTTTTATCAGTGCTTATTAATTTAGCATTGATAATATGTATCTTTATCAAAACTTTTTTTGGAAGCACTGACAAAAGTCTCCTCGATCTATTTAAAGAACCTTAACCATGACTTTTTTAGTCATGATATTCATGTTGCTCCCAAGTTGGAGTGAGACCACTGGGGGGAATTAGTGGTTTTTTTTATTTTATAAGTTTTTATTAACCTCTTAAGTTAACTTTTCTTAACCTCTGAAACTTGTTAAGGTTACGACCCACTCAAATAAAAAATTTCAACCTCACATTTTGTATGAAACAAATATAAAGAGAAGGAAACATACAATATTTATAAGGTTCAACACAAAGACCTACTCTTTTCCATGTTGGATAGTACCACCAATATGGATTCTATCACTATCTTATTTCTGAAATAAAAAGGCACAAGCAGTGAAAAATTCTACAATCCCAGTAGAAACTTTCCTTCTTTAGATGGTTATACCCCCTAACTATCCTTTTCAGTATCCACTTTCCCACAACTGGTTATACATCCTCGCAAAACAAGCCTTTTTAGCATCTGGTAAGTATCCACAGTTACAAGATTCGCTTTTTTGATTCACTTCAGAAATTATCCACTTCCTCTACAAGTAAGTTGAATCAAACTTTACATGTGTACAATCTTCAAGAACTTAAAAAATTCTCTAATGAACTTGTTGGTCTTGAAAATTATTCCAAAAAAATCAATCCGAAAAACTTCCTCAACAAAAGTTATTCTAAGCTACCTCAGTTTGGTAACCTCAGTCTAATGGTCACCATTTGATTGACCTCAGTCTGATTATCCTTATGATCTTCCTTCTTCAATTTATTAGGAACTCAATCAACTACTCACAATTCCTCCATTCGATGGAACTTGGTCTCATGAACCTTGCTCCGATGGATATCACTTCTATGGGATTACTCTGATGGACTTGCTCCGATGAAGCGTCGCCCATTGGAACTTTCTCTGATGATTGGATTGAACCTCACTCTGATGGACTTATTCTGATGGAAATTCCTCAGCATAAACCTAAAAAACAAAGTCTAGTTAGAAACTTAATACCTGAAAAAACAAATGTCATATCTCTTGACACACATTAACTGTTCAAGTTTTTCATGAATCGTACCCCATAATGACAGAGGTAGGAAAACCAATTTCACTTCCCGCTCAATGAAATTAAGGTTCCGAGCGCAGCGGAAGCGCGTGGGTGGATGTTCCCACTTGGATTTTTTTCATTAACAATGATCAATCCGGGATCAATACGACGATAAACGCCAGTCTCCATGAATCAAATCACATAAATGGACAAAGAAAAGGAAAGTCCCGGAACCACAAAGTAGGATCGTTACAGGTTTATTATAATTAATTTAATCAATTGAAAATAAATACCTTTTGTGGGTTCTTTCTTCATTGATGTTCTTGATCATGTTCCGATGTGATTCATCGTTGCGTCGCAGAAGCCAAGTGTAGACTTCCTCTAGCGGTGATCCACATGTGTACCTCGTATCTCAGGACGTCGCTAAAGAAGTCTCCGGGTGCTATCGTGGAGAAACATTTGCTTGCGTTGTCTTCCTTAGATTGTCTTGATCCGATGGAAGAGGATCTCTCTCGGTCTTGAGAGCGTTCTTGGTGGAAGAAGTTCTTTTGGCCTTGAAATAATTCTCTTGTGTGTTACGCACAGGAAAAGAGTTGGGGTTGTGAGGATATTTATAATTGGGTTTGAAGTTGTAGATTTATGAAAATAAATAAACACGTTACACGTTTTATTTATTCCATTGACTCTTATTTAAAACCCCCATGTCGAATAATTAATTCCTTGACATGCGCCCATGCTGATTATAATAAATATCATTTAAAACAATATTATATCCTCAAAATCCCGACTGGAAAAACTACACGGTGTGTATTAATAAATACACAGCGTGTACTTGTTTTTCATTGAAAAATACATGGCGTGTACATTCAATGTACACGGCATGTACTTATTTTCCATGAAAAACTACATGACGTGTAATCTTTAATACACAACATGTATATCTTGTTTTTCATTTCCTTCTTCCTCCATTATAAAGACGATTTAGTCTTCCTTGAATAATTATTAAACCACGTACGAGAATAATCTTTATTCTACTTGAGATACTTGAATACACTTAGTGTGTGACCCTCTAGGCCTCTTTCTCGTTGGCATTAGGCGGGCTTGCCTAAAGTCCAAGATTACTATCTAGCAATGGGTCAAGGCACCCAAGAGAAAGAAGTTGACGCCGCATTGACGTATCACCTCATAAGAATGCTTACTGTGTACTTTAATCCCTTTTTCTCGATATCTCATCAAGCAGGTTTCATGGCAGTGTCATAAACCTATATGCTTGATCCATCATTCTTTGACTACCTGAAATAAACTCATCGTTTAAACCATGGCCATGGAATTTAATGCGACAGTTCTATTTCAATCAAAGTGCCGAGATATCAACTTCCATAAATGTAAGGGACAAATCCTTCCTCGACTTATCCATTAACAACATGTCACCCGTGATGCACCCAACGTACCCTACTTCCTGCCAACTGTCTGCGTGGCAGTTTTTGTCAATAAATCTAAGTGCGCGAGTAATGACATGTAAAGACCCATAAATTTCAAGGAAATTTTTTTCTTAATTTTCTTTGGAATTTTACAAGAACGCAGTTTCTGACGGCGCTTGATTCCGAGGCCCGGTGTGCCCAGAATCAATTTCCGAAGTTTAGCTCGGGTACGTTCAGTGAACGAATGAGTGAGTTTTTCTAACTTTTGAACCGGTGCTCGGAATCAAATTCTGAGGGCATCGATGGATTCGCAGCACCGGTAATTGCTTAAGAAGACCCCTTTTCTGGAGTTGCGTTATCTCGAATGAGTTGTTTAATTAAAGTGAGGGATAATAATATAATTGTTTTACAATTATATTTTCTTTTCTTGTTAAGTGGATTAAGTGTTGTGTCACAACACTTTTCCTCTATCTTATGTGGTTATAACCTATGTAAGGGAGTTAGGGGTGGGACTCACTTGTTGATAACTACCTTTGAGAGGATTAAGGTGGGGTGGGGCCCACACGAGCCCAACCCCTCACCTTCCCCTAACTTCATAACTTTTCCCCTCTTAAATTTTGTAACTCTCAAAAAGAAACCCCCCCTTTTTAAATAAAGTCAACTCCTTAATTGTGTAGGGTTTTCAAGTAATTAATTCTTGGATTCGTTTGAATTTTAAATGAATTCCTTTGGCTTGTGTGTTAATTAAATAAGACTAAGTATTATTTTGTGGGAGAATAGTTGATGGTGTGAAAGGATTTGAAGAGAAATCTCTACGCTTTGAAGAACTTCTTCCTTCTTGAAGAATGCGAAGAACTAAACTCTTCGATGAAGAACGCCAACACCAAAGAGCGGCGACGTACCCCCTTTCTTCCTTCTCTGCGACAAGAGGGGATACGTCACATCTTGAGTACACTTGGGCGACTTCGGGCCTTCCAAGACATTCGACGAAGAACGCTTCCCGGTCTCCCTCAAAGGAGGAGACACCGCCGTGGGAAAAATCGCAAACGACGACGTCACCTTCCGACGTCAACGAACGATGCTACCTCTCCACAGATCCATCGAGGGATCACATCACGAGGTAGGGGTTTTATGCGTTTCTATTTCGTGATTACTTCCATCATTTTCTTCCTTTCAAATTGAAACGCTTGTTATCGTGATAACGGGAGGAGGTCGGATCGCACGAACACGACTGACACTCCTCCCCGTTTTTTGGTTGTCGATATTGATGCGGCATGAGCAAGGCAATGCGGTGCCGAAGCACCGCGTGGAAATTGTTAAAGGGAGGGCGGAGAAGCGCGACACCGTCGCATCGCACCGTTGGAAACAAACTAATCCGCGGTGCCGTCGCGCCGCGCTAGAGGACTAATAAAGCACCGAGACAGGAGTGGGGCCATGGCGGAGGGGCGCGGCGCCGTCGCGCCGTGCCGGACGAACCAAGGCCGCGACCGGTTCCGGGCCGCGGTGGAGCAGGGGAATCGGCGGCCGATACCGGGCCGCCGACGTCGGAGCAGGGGGGACCGGCCTTGCCGGTCCCGTGGCGGCAACAGCCGGCCGGCCGGGGCAGGCCGGCCGGACAAGGGAAAAGCCGGGGGTTACAAACCCCCAGCCGGCTAGCTGAGTGTCCCCATAAAGGGGTCGCAGTTTCTCCACGCGGGGGCAGCGCACTCCCCGACCGCTTCGCTCGGCCGTAACGGCCGAGCCGGCCGCCTGGCCACCCGGCCAGCGCCAGCGCGCCCAGCGCGCCGGGCCGCACCCAAGTGGGTTGGACCCAGAACCAGTTCGGGTCAACCCGGTTCGGGCCGACCCTGGGGGTATCGGGCCGGGTCGGACCGGGCCCGAACCCCTTAATATCGAACCTCTTTCGGTCCGTTGTCCATAACTTGAGCTGCGGACCTCCGATCGACGCACCGTCAGTTGCGTAGCGATCTTGGATCGAGACGGTCGTTTCGGTATATTACACTCAAGGTTTCGGAGTACTTTGAGTTCGGCCAGGTTGGTTCGTACACGAAATCAACCGGGCCCTCGGAGTGAAAACGCTTATAACTTGAGTTCCGGACGTCCGATTGACGTGCCGTCGACTTTGTTGAATTCCTCTTGATGAGACGGAACTTTTGGCTTACTCCGCTCGAGGTTTGGACGCCGTCGGAGTGTGGTCGGGTTGGTTTTCTCATTAAACCAACCGGGCCCCTGGAACGAAAAAGCCAATAACTCATAGACTGGGCGTCCGATTGACACGCCGTCTGTCTCGTTGAATTCCTCTTGATGAGACGGAACTTTTGGCATACTTCGCCTGAGGTTTGGATGTAGTTGAAAAGTAGCCGGGTTGGATTGCACACGAATTCAACCGGGCCCCTGGAACGAAAAGGGGTAGTAACTTTCAGACTGGACGTCCGTTTGACGAACCGTCAGCGGCGTTGGTGATCACATTGAGAAACGGTCCCTATGAGAATATCCTATGAGAGTTCGGGGTATAGTTGAGATATGGCCGGGTTGGTTCACACATGAAACCAACCGGGCCCTTGGAACGAAAAGGCTAGTAACTCACAGACCGGGCGTCCGATTGACGCGCCGTCTGTTGCATTGAGACCCCTATGACGAGGCGGTCCTTTGAGATACTTCTTCGTGGGACCTTGAGATACTTGGAGTATCGACCTGTAGCTCGTGGAGCGGACCCTCCCGGAGACGAGCATTCGGAGTACGGAGACCATGTAGCCGGCTGAGACCTGACTACTGCTTGACCAACTCGACTTGGAGTGAGTCGACTAGACCAGTGGACGAAGCACTACTTTGTTTGGGTACAGACCCATGGCGGACAGAGCACTACCTGTGTGATAGTGCAGACCCGCGGTACTCGTCCGGAGAGTACCTCTGTAGGCTACTAGGGGGTGTGCACTACTGTGTTTGGGTGGCATACCCCGGAGGGAAGCACTACTGTGCTTGGGTGGCTGGCCCGCGATACTCGATAGGAGGAGCACCTCAGCAGTCTTAGGTTAGTGAGCAGTACCTCAGAGTCATGACAGGACCACTGTACACTCTAGAGACGGGGCTCTTCAGCAGTTACAGTTTCGATAATAAAAATCCTGGTTTGAGCTGAGTCTATGACCTTTGTGTTTACCTCTTGATTGAGATGTGTCACTTTATAACTTAGGTATATGTATGGGAATATACCTGGGTAGTGGTTATCCTTTGATTTCATAATCTTTGTGTTTCATCATGATTGAGATGGGTTACTTGATAACTTAGGTATATGTATGGGAATATACCTAAGTAGAGGTTATCTGTTGAGATCTTCTTTGTGGTTATCCTTGTTGGTTTTAGTGAGAACTTGAGGGTCTCGGGGTCCCTACCGAGTATCGTTATACTCACCCCTGCACGGGCTATACCCGCACCTCGTTGTGTTGGTTACAGACGACGAGCAGTGCTGACGGAGGCCGAGTGTTCGAGGACTGGACGGTACCCGAAGGTAGACCACACGATGAGTCAGTACCTGGAGGTGGACCACACGACGAGACAATACCCGGAGGTGGACCACACGACGAGTCAGTATCCGGAGGTGGACTTCACGGCGAGACGACACTCGGAGGAGGTTGACGGGCGAGAGCGTTGTAGAGGCTATCTGTACCTACCCTTCAGGTAGGATCTGTGGTGGACGATCCAGGAGCTGCGCCATCTGTACCTACCCTTTAAGTAGGATCCGAGGAGGACGATCCAGGAGCCACTTCCGTTCTTCCAGCTGTTGTCTTTTTCTGTTGTACTTTTGTTCAGTTGTAGCTGTACTTTCAGTTGGGTTTGTATTTTGGCCCATTTACTTTTCAGCACTTCCTTTTGTACTTAGTGTTTTACTTCCGCTTGTACTCTGTGGTGTTTTGTTTACTTTTATAAGGCAATGCCTTCCCAGTTATCAGGATTTATGCCTTTGGTGCTAGTCGCCAGCCCCTGGCCTATGGAAGGCGGGCTTGGGGTAGTCACGACACGGGCCCCGAGGACGGGTCGTGACAAATTGGTATCAGAGGAGCCGGTTCTACCGCAGAACTTATAACTCTGATATTTTTCTTTCTATGAAGCAATAGTGTTAAAGGTACCGAGTGTGGTCTTCAGTTCAGGGAGTCCAGTGTTAGTGCGGGAGGCCGATGTATCCATACACCAGGACCCTGACAACTGATTTCCGACTTTGTGCACGAAAACACTGATTGCGTGTGTGTTTCCAGAAGTTTTTAAAAGTCAGCTCAAACCAAGTCAGATCAAACCAGGTAATCTCACCAGGTATAAATGTTTGACCGTGTCACGTTGTTTCTTTCAGGATTCCTTTTCACGGACGACCAACTAGAGCCTAGAGGGATATGCGTACTGACAGCCTGCCGAGCGACGAGTCTTCGGTACAGGGCCCTCTTGCAGTTGAGGCACCAGCGGAGGCACCAGCGGTACTACCATACGTTGGGCCACTGATGCCACCATCCCCAGCAGTAGGTGATGCACGCCACTTGAGTGCGCTGCACGAGTTTCAGCGCCAGAGGCCACCCAGGTTTCGGGGAGAGATGGACCCGCTAGCGGCTGAGGATTGGCTGGAGGTTGTGGTGAGAGTCTTCAGGATAGTGGGGATGCTAGCAGACTTCATGGTGATCTTTGCTGCCAGCCTTCTTCAGGAATCAACAGGCAGGTGTTGGAGCCACTTGTTCTAGTTTTGCGACGGGATGACCTTCACATGGGAATACTTTGAGGCCTTCTTCAGGGTGGAGTTTGTGCCAGTAGCTCTACACCCCGAGCGTGTACAGGAGCTTCTGCCTTTGCCGTAGTATTTTCGATTAGTAGCCGAGTCATCTGTGGGAAGTAGACAGATGATGCAGAGGTCCAAGAGGACCAGAGCCAGCCGTACGAGGAGCTGGAAGTGTTATGAATGTGGCAGGAAGGGTCACCTGGCATGTGACTGTCCGACCCCCCGCACAGTTGATCTGCAGGCTTTAGAGGAGCCACCGAGGCAGAAGCAGTGGCGGGTGCTTGAGCAACAGTCGGGCAGTGGACAAGGAAGTAGAGCTCTGGGAGCAGGTGGACAGGAGGAGAACTAGTGGATATGTCCCTTGTACTTCTGTTCCATATTTCTGTTGTATTCGTGTATTTTTACTATGAGTTGTAATAATAAAAAGACACTTATCTTTGTGATGTTTGCTTTCCTGTCCTTTTGTTTGGTTGATACTGAGAGGTCCCAGTTAAAAACTGTTGAATTGACCCTCACTTTCGAGATTTCTACTGGAGGAGACCCAGTGACCTCACACTGATGCTGACAGTATGACTCGACCCTTGGAGGTGAGAGTGACAGTTGGATCTCTTGGTAGTTACGTCGAGGCCTTATGACGTCATCCATGGCATGAATACATCATTCATGTTAGGATTGACTGTATTAGGCAATGGGTGTGGTTCATCCAGAGGATGAGACCGAGTTTCTCTTTTCAGTAAAGGAGAAATTTTAGTAGCTCTTTCAGATCATAGGCAAAGAAGGTGCAGATCATCCAGGAGCGGATGAAGACTGCACAGTGAAGTAAGAAACAGGAAACTGGGACCAGTCTTAGAGACTCGGGCGTGTTAAATGTTTCAAGAAGAGGAATCTTTAAGGAGAGATGATTCTGCAAAGCAGCAGACGTGGAGGCAGAGCTAGGGGAGCAGCATGAGGTGGTGTACATTTTAACATGCTACAACCACCCGCCTTAGTTGTCCCTGCCAGGCTCAGGGAGCTGGAGGGCAGGGGAAGAGGGTAGCTGCGTGCGGTCAGGGAGAGTGACCCGATGGCTCTAAGAATGATTCAAGGGATAGTCTGTGTCCACTACTAGCTGCCGTAGTAACAGACGCCGATATGAATCATTATTTTCTTTTACGAATCTTGTCCCAGACCTAGAGTTTCCGGTAAACCGTGGACTTGACCCTCACGTCTGGAGATACCTTGGGAGAAGACTCGATAATCACACTTACGCCGACGGTGTGGTCAGACCCTCAAGCCGAGAGTTTCGGTTGAAATCTCTTGGTGGCAGCGTCGAGGCCTTACGACGTTGGTTTGAGTATGGACTGGGCAATCACAGTTCATACAAAAATTGACGGTATTAGGCAAAAAGGTTGTGGTCTAACTACGACGTTGGGATGGGTTTTCCTTGGTCAACGAAAAGAAAACCCCAGGAAACACAGGATAAAATCATGCACATGAGGGTGCGACCGATCACTCTTGAGTTGTTCAATCTTACCCTCATGGAAATAGTCATTTTGAGTTTCTGTTCTAATAGTAATTGGAGACCTCTAGAATTCGAGGATGACGATCACGTCTTTATATGGGTCTCACCTCGACGAGGTTTACGGAGATGTGGCCGAGGCGACAAGTTATCTCCGAGGTTTAACGGACCTTTCTAGGTCCTCATCTGGGTAGGTGAGGTGGTTTACCACTTGACCCATCCACCTCAGTTGCACCAGGTGCACGACGACTTCCACATATCTCAACCGAGGAGATACGTGCGTGATCCTTCACATATCATCGACCATGGGGAGCTGGACTTTGGCGATGGGGTGACTTTCACGGAGGTTCCAGTGGGGATCGAGGATCGACAGGAGCGGATTCTATAAGGATGGTCGATTCCTCGGGTGCGCTTTCACTGGTAGTACGGGAACCTCCAGGTGAGTACATGGGAGTGGAAGGCTCAGATACGTGTTCAGTACCGCTTTTGTATCCCTAGTTTGTGTTATAGCTTTACGGGGATGTAAATCCCTGTGGTGGGAGTAATGTAAAGACCCGGAAATTTCAAGGATTTTTTTTCTTAATTTTTTTTGGAATTTTACAAGAACGCAGTTTCTGACGGCGCCTGATTCCGGGGCCCAGTGTTCCCGGAATCAATTTCCGAAGTTTAGCTCGGGTACGTTCAGTGAATGAATGAGCGGGTTTTTCTAACTTTTGAATCGGTGCTCGGAATCGAATTCCGAGGACACCGATGGATTCGCAGCACCAGTAATTGCTTAAGAAGACCCCTTTTCTGGAGTTGCGTTATCTCGGATGAGTTGTTTAATTAAAGTGAGGGATAATAATATAATTGTTTTACAATTATATTTTCTTTTCTTGTTAAGTGGATTAAGTGTTGTGTCACAACACTTTTCCTCTCTCTTATGTGGTTACAACCTATGTAAGGGAGTTAGGGGTGGGACCCACTTGTTGATAACTACCTTTGAGAGGATTAAGGTGGGGGTGGGGCCCACATGAGCCCAACCCCTCACCTTTCCCTAACTTCATAACTTTTCCCCTCTTAAATTTTGTAACTCTCAAAAAGAACCCCCCCTTTTTAAATAAAGTCAACTCCTTAATTGTGTAGGTTTTTCAAGTAATTAATTCTTGGATTCGTTTGAATTTTAAATGAATTCCTTTGGCTTGTGTGTTAATTAAATAAGACTAATTCTTATTTCGTGGGAGAATAGTTGATGGTGTGAAAGGATTTGAAGAGAAAGCTCTAAGCTTTGAAGAACTTATTCCTTCTTGAAGAACGTGAAGAACGCAACTCTCCGACGAAGAACGCCGACACCAAAGAGCGGTGACGTACCCCCTTTCTTTCTTCTCTGCGACAAGAGGGGATACATCACATCTTGAGTACACTTGGGTGACGTCGTGCCTTCCAAGACCTTCGACGAAGAACGCTTCTCGGTCTCCATCAAAGGAGGAGACACCACCGTGGAAAAAATCGCAAACGACGACGTCACCTTCCGACGTCAACGAACGACACTACCTCTCCATAGATCCATCGAGGGATCACATCACAAGGTAGGGGTTTTATGCGTTTCTATTTTTTGATTACTTCTGTTGTTTTCTTCCTTTCAAATTGATCCGCTTGTTATCGTGATAACGGGAGGAGGTCGGACCGCACGAACACGGCCGACACTCCTCCCCTTTTTTGGGTTGTTGATATTGATGCGGCACGAGCAAGGAAACACGGTGCCGAAGCACCGCGCAGAAATTATTAAAGGGAGGGCGGAGAAGTGCAGAGCCATCGCACCGCACCATTGGAAACAAACTAATCCGCGGCGCCGTCGCGCCACGCCGGAGGACTACTAAAGCACCGCGGCTGGAGCGGGGCCGAGGCGGAGGGGCGCGGCGCCGTCGCGCCGCGCCGGACGAACCAAGGCCGTGGCCGGTTCCGGGCCGCGGTGGATTAGGGGAACCGGCGGCCAGTACCGGGCCGCCGACATTGGAGTAGGGGGGACCGGCCTTGCCGGTCCCGTGGCGGCAACAGCCGGCCGGCCGGGGCGGGCCGACTGGACAAGGGAAAAGCCGGGGGTTACAAACCCCTAGCCGGATAGCTGAGCGGCCCCATAAAGGGGCCGCGGTTTCTCCACGCGGGGGCAGCGCGCCCCCCGCCCGCTTCGCTCGGCCGTAACAGCCGAGCCGGCCGCCTGGCCACCCGGCCAACGCCAGCGCGCCGGGCTGGGCCGCGCCCAGGCCGGGCCCAGCCGTGCCCAGGCCGGGCCCGACCGCGCCGACCGGGCCGGGCCGCGCCCCAGCGGGCCGGACCCGGACCCAGTTCGGGTCGACCCGGTTCGGACCGACCCTGGGGGTATCGGGCCGGGTCGGACCGGGCCCGAACCCCTTAATACCGAACCTCTTTCGCTCCGTTGCCCATAACTTGAGCTGTAGACCTCCGATCGATGCACCGTCAGTTGAGTAGCGATTCTTGGATCGAGACGGTCATTTCACTATATTAAACTCAAGGTTTTGGAGTACTTTGGGTTCGGACGGGTTGGTTCGTACACGAAACCAATCGGGCCCTCAGAGTGAAAACGCTTATAACTTGAGTTCCGGACGTCCGATTAAAGTGTTGTCGAATTTGTTGAATTGCTCTTGATGAGACAGAACTTTTGGATTACTCCTCTCGAGGTTTGGACGTCGTCGGAGTGCGGTTGGGTTGGTTCGCTCACGAAACCAACCGGGCCCCTGGAATGAAAAAGCCAATAACTCACAGACCGGGCGTCCGATTGACACACCGTCTGTCTCGTTGAATTCCTCTTGATGAGACGGAACTTTTGGCATATTTCTCCTGAGGTTTGGATGCAGTTGGAAAGTGGCCGGGTTGTATTGCACACGAATACAACTGGGCCCCTGGAACGAAAAGAGCTAGTAACTTTCAGACTGGATGTCCGTTTGACGAACCGTCAGCGGCGTTGGTGATCACGTTGAGAAACGGTCCCTATGAGCATATCATATGAGAGTTCAGGGTACAGTTGAAATATGTCCGGGTTGGTTCGCACATGAAACCAATCGGGCCCCTGGGACTAAAAGGTTAGTAACTCACAGACCGGGCGTCCGATTGACGCGCCGTCTGTTGCGTTGAGACCCCTATGACGAGGCGGTCCTTTGAGATACTTCTTTGTCGGACCTTGAGATACTTGGAGTATCGAACTATAGCTCGTGGAGTGGACCCTCCCAGAGATGAGCGTTCGGAGTACGGAGACCGTGTAGCCGGCTGATACGTGACGACTGCTTGACCGACTCGACTTGGAGTGAGTCGACTAACCCAGTGGACGGAGCACTACTTTGTTTGGGTGCAGAACCATGTAGGATGAAGCACTACCTATGTGACAGTGCAGACCCGCTGTACTCGTCTGGAGAGTACCTCTACAGGCTACTAGGGGGTGTGCACTACTGTGTTTGGGTGGCATACCCCAGTGGGAAGCACTACTGTGTTTGGGTGGCTGGCCCGCGATACTCAACAGGAGGAGTACCTCAGTAGTCTTAGGTTAGTGAGAAGTACCTCAGAGTCATGATAGGACCACTGTACACTCCAGAGATGGGGCTCTTTAGTAGTTACGGTTTCGATAATAAAAATCGTGGTTTGAGCTGAGTCTATGACCTTTGTGTTTACCTCTTGATTGAGATGGGTCACTTGATAACTTAGGTATATGTATGGGAATATACCTGGGTAGTGGTTATCCGTTGATTTCATAATCTTTGTGTTTCCTCATGATTGAGATGAGTTACTTGATAACTTAGGTATATGTATGGGAATATACCTAAGTAGAGGTTATCTGTTGAGATCTTCTTTGTGGTTATCCTTGTTGGTTTTAGTGAGACCTTGAGGGTATTAGGGTCCCTACTGAGTATCGTTATACTCACCCCTGCACGGGATATTCCCGCACCTCGTTGTGTTGGTTGTAGACGACGGGCAGTGCTGATGGAGGCCGAGTGTTCGAGGATTGGACGGTACCCGGAGGTGGACCACACGACGAGTCAGTACCCAGAGGTGGAACACGCGACGAGACAGTACCCGGAGGTGGACCACATGACGAGTCAGTATCCGGAGGTGGACTTCACGGCGAGACGACACTTGGAGGAGGTTGACGGGCAAGAGCGTTGTGGAGGCTATCTGTACCTACCCTTCAGGTAGGATCCGTGGTGGATGATCCAGGAGCTGCGCCATCTGTACCTACCCTTCAGGTAGGATCTGAGGAGGACGACCCAGGAGCCGCTTCCGTTCTTCCAGCTGTTGTCTTTTTCTGTTGTACTTTTGTTCAGTTGTAGCTGTACTTTCAGTTGGGTTTGTATTCTGGCCCATTTACTTTTTAGCACTTCCTTTTGTACTTAGTGTTTTACTTCCGCTTGTACTCTGTGGTGTTTTGTTTACTTTTATAAGGCAATGCCTTCCCAGTTATTGGGATTTACGCCTTTGGTGATAGTCGCCAGCCCCTGACCAATGGAAGGCGGGCTTGGGGTAGTCATGGCATGGGCCCCGAGGATGGGTCGTGACATGAAATGAGTTAATGATAATCTTCCAGTATAAGGACCATTACACACGCTCGTAGAGAGCAATGTCTGATGACACCAAGACATGCAGAATTTCTACTAGCGGGTCTGTTCTCATAATCTCCCATCTTGGAGATTACCAAGTGCGAACTTCATGAGAGAGAGTCTCGTCATCTTATGAGTACTCGCACATGACGGTCTGTATATTATGTGTCCTATCATAGTATGTCATCCAAACATAGAACTTTATTTAAGAATATTTTTATAGCATTTCAAGGTTCTCATCATAGTGGGGATCTGACATGACCTTATCAATGCAACAAATATTCCAGGACATTATTATATTATAGTCATGTAGAATAATGAACAATATATAATAAGTGAACATTCATGTAATCAAAGTACAAAAGAGTTAGTTCTCAGGACACAAACCCTTACAAACTCCCACTTGGATTAGAGCCAACTACCTACGACTTTTAGTCTGCTAGACCTCACATGATGATCATGTTTCTGTTGAGTTAAGGCTTTAGTCAAGGGGTTCTCCACGTTGTCTTCCATGGAAATACTACTCACTATAACTTCACCTCTCTGAGAAAAATCCCTCAAGAGATGATACTTCTAAAGTATGTGCTTTGTCCGCTGACGCGGCCTTGGATCTTTTGCAAGTGCCACCACTGTAGTATTATCACAATAGAGTGTGATAGGATCTTTACTACTCTGTACTACATCCATCTCTTGGACTAAGCTTTGCATCCATACTGCTTCTTTAGCTACCTCAGAAGCTGCAATATACTCGGACTCCGCTGTAGAATCTTCCACCACACTTTGCTTTGAGCTCTTCTAGCTCACTGCACCTCCATTCAAACTGAAGATGTATCCAGTCTGCGACTTCATGTCATATTGATCAGACTGGAAACTAGCATCTACATGTCCTCTGATTACTAGTTCCTCATCTCCTCCATAAACCAGGAACATATCCTTAGTACGCCTCAGATACTTAAGGATAGTCTTGACTGCCATCCAATGGCGGTCTCCTGGATCAGCTTGATATCTGCCTACCGCACTTAATGCGTAAGCAAAATCTAGCCTCGTACATAACATATCATACATGACTGACCCAATCACAAATGCGTAAGGGATCCTTGTCATTCTCTTTCTTTCCTCATGTGTCTGAGGACACATTTTCTTGGAAAGATGAATGCCATGTGACACTGGCAACAATCCCCTATTGGACTGTTCCATACTGAATCTCTTCAGTATTTTTTCAATGTATATACTTTGACTTAGGCCCAACATTCTCTTGGATCTATCACGATGGATCTTGATCCCAAGAATATATGCTGCCTCGCCCAAGTCTTTCATGGAGAAGCATTTATGCAACCATGCATTAACTAACTGTAAGATAGGTACTTTGTTTCCAATTAGTAATATGTCATCAACATATACTATTAGGAAAATGACTACACTCCCACTAAACCTCTTATAGACACAAGGCTCACATTCGTTCTTAACAAATCCAAATTCTGTTACAGCTTCATCAAAACGAATATTCCATGACCTTGATGATTTCTTTAATCCATAAATGGATTTCTGCAACTTGCATACCTTGTTGGCATTCTTTGGAGTCACAAACCCTTCAGGTTGTGTCATGTAGACATCTTCCTGGAGGTTCCCGTTAAGGAATGCTGTTTTGAAATCCATTTGCCAAATTTCATAGTCATGGTAAGCAGCAATGGCCAATAGGATTCTAATGGATTTCAACATTGCAACTGGTGAAAAGGTTTCATCATAGTCAATTCCTTGACGTTGTCTAAAAACTTTTGCAACCAGTCGTGCCTTATAGGTGCTGACTTGCCCCTCCATGTCCAGTTTCTTCTTGAATACCCATTTATTACCAATAGGCTTTACATCAACTGGAGGATCTACCAAAATCCAGACTTCGTTTTGGTACATGGAATCCATTTTAGAATTCATGGCTTCTTGCCACTTGGCAACATCTCACTACTAGAAAAATAGATATTTGCGAAGGGTCATTTGCGACGGGGGCCCATCGCAAATGGCCCGTCGCGGAAAACGGTGTCGCAACAACAATTATTTGCGACGGGCCCGTCACTAAAGACATTATTTGCGACGGGGATCCTTCATGTCGCAAATATTACTCCGTATATTTGTAAAAAAACTTTTAAAATAGTAATTGTGATGGGCCCCGTTGCAATTACTTTTTTTTAAAAAATAAAATAAAAAACTATTAATAAATTATTTTAATGAATATAATAATAATACTATTTGCGACGGACATAGTATCCCGTCGCAAATACTATAAAAAAAATAAAAAAATAAATTATTAATAAATTATTTTAATTAATATAATAATAATCCAATTATAATTCAAAAATAAAAAATAATAAAATATTAATAAATGATTTTAATTAATATAATAATATAATTATAATTCACAAATAAAAATAATAAATTATTAATAAATTATTTTAATTAATAAAATAATAATAGAATTATAATTCAAAAATAAAAAATAATAGAATATTAATAAATGATTTAATTAATATAATAATATTGGAATTATAATTCATAAATAAAAAAAATATTAATAAGTTATTTTAATTAATATAAAAATAATAGAATTATTTTACATTCAAATATTAAAATAATTCAAATATTACAAAAAAATATAATTAAATTACAATATTATAAAATTTTAATATATATATAAAATTTAGTATTATAAAATATAAATAATAATATTATTCATATTAATATTTTTATTTCAAAATATAATATTATTAATATTTTATAATGAGACAGAAACTACGAATAGAAAAAAAATTCATATTTTGATTTAACAAACTTTATAACATAAAAACAAACTCTAATCTGAAGGAGGGGGGGGGGGGGGAGGGGGGGGGGAGGGGGGGATCTGCAGATGCTGGTGCAGGAAACTCCATCCCTAAAGCATGAGTGAGTCGGCGCATGTACTCCATCTGCTCCTGCTGCTGCTGCTGCCACCGACTCATCTGCTCCTCGTACAACTGCTGCTGGCGTCGACGCTCCTCCTCATGCTGCTGCTGCTGCTGACACATCTGATCCTGCTCCTGTCAGAGACTCTCTATCAGTGCAGTCTGAGATCGCAACTGATCCTCATACTGTGTAGCAGAAGAAGATGCATGATCTCCTCTCGAGCTGGACGCCGACATCGCAGCACTGCCATAATAATCTCCGGGAGTCAGTCGAGAGCTGATACCAACTACCCGGCCCTTCTCGAAGGCATACTGGGTGGCCTGCATCCATGACACCTCATCAAACTGACGGCCAGTGGTCTGATCTGATGACTCGGCCTGACTCTCAGGCCGGGTCTGTGACGCTGCGGCCTCATATGACTCCTGTAGTTGCAATTTAAAATTAAAATTGTAAATATATTATATGCAGTTAATTTTTAAACTTGAAAACAAATAATACTGACCACGATGTGATGCTGACAATCACCTCTGAGCTCCCCAGTAGCAGGATCACTATACATCCTCCGATATACGTCGTACTCCGTAATATCGGGGTGCTCGACAGCCTATAAGAATAAAAAATAAACTGTTAATATTTATAGTTATATAAAATATTTATAAATAATGTACGTACTAGATGCTGTCTATGAGTACTGAAAGAATGACTCCCAGCTCGATGAGTCACCTCCTGTCTCCCCCGATTCTGCCTCCCCACCGATGATCTCCTCTGAAAGGCACCACTCAACCAGTGCGCACATAATCCATCCCATACATGGGATGAAATGTACTCTGGTCGGTGTGCTCTACATGACTCGTAAAAATCTGACACTCCTGCTTTCTTCATGACAGCTTTTCTTAAATTTTACAAAAACTGACGAAAGCGATCACGCATGGCCACCTCCCATGCCTCGTGGATGGCGTCATGCATGGTATCCTCAATAGGATACCATAAACCCTACAAATAAATCAAAATATCAAGTTAGAAATGAAATAATTTTCAAAATAAAAATTATTTATTTACGTACGTACCAACCAATGGCCGAACATGGCCTGCTGCACATCAATGGGAATATGCTCCCATGTGGTCCACAGCTGAGAGAAATAGTTGCGTAAAATAGCGCTGCCCTGTCCGACTGCTATATGCGGAAAACTGTAAAAATAATAAACATTTATTATGTGAATAGATTAATGAAATCTTAGTCAAATCCACAGGTTATCACACAGGTTATCACACCTCCGTGTGCGTGGATCAAACCCAAGACGTGGACGTCGCTCGGGGACGGGGTCAAGAATCATCAATCGTGCAAGACCGCGCCCCCTCCGCGTACTCCCTGGAGCGCCTGCAGGCTAAGGGTCATCTTCCAGCAACTCATCCGCATCAAAAGGCAGGTCAGCATCCGCCAACTCACGAAATGTGTCATCGTCCATCTGAAACAGAAAATGTTAATATTGTTAGCAAATAATTGATAATTACTATTATATATACATATATATATATTATGATTGTATATAACTACCATAGAATTATATCAGTGTTCATCTTCATCATCATCTTCATATATGTCAATGTCATCTTCATATTCCTCCTCAACATCATCGATATCCATTCGAGTTCCAGTTGCTTCATCTCTTACCATTTCAAATTCATATGCAACATCATTAACATCATCGTCATCACCGACTCTTAAATGTGGGGTGTCGTCATCGATACTCATGTCTCTTTGTAAAAAAGATTGATTTTGAGTACTCGCTTGAAAAACTTCAATTCTTTGCACATCAGTGAAAGCACATTCACTTTGACTAAACTGATTGTCTCGAATTTTGATTTTTATTACACTCCACCAATCAGTCAAGTCTCTTGATGTAGCACAGTACTTTGCGTAATAAACTTGATGTGCCTATTGAGCCAATAAGAATGGTTCATTTATTGCGAGAACACTTTTACATTTAATATCGATGATTCCATGAGTCGGATGAACACGCACGCCTCTCTCTGTATCCAACCACCGACATTTGAACATGGTTATGTAATGTTGTCCAAGATAACAGAGTTCAATGATTTCATCAAGTATGCCATAAAAGTCAACTTCATTTTCTCGATGATGAGATCCTCTCAAGATAACTCTACTGTTCATTGTTTTTTTTGATTCCCCATATACATGTGTGTGAAATCAAAATCCATTCACCACATATGCATTATAAGTTTCAACAAGTTTGGAAGGTGGGTTACTCAATATACACAGCCATTTGTCAATTTTATCAGCATGTCGAGACACCTGAAAATTTGTGAAATAATTATCAATATAGTAAACTATACATTGAATGAGTTTCTAAAAGATAAAGAATTTATGTTACCAGTTTTTGAAACCACTGAGAGAAATTTTTCTGTCGGCGTTCTTCGAGAGCAGCTGCTGTAATTTTTGGAATTTGTTTCTTGATATGATTATCATACAACCTATAAAAAACAAAGTTATTTACTGTAACATAAATGATAGAATAAGTGATATAAACACTTACAGTACAACTGATGTCATCTCTTCACAGTTGAGCAGAACATATATATGAGCTCCGTGATGTTCATCATCTGAAAGCCAGCATTCATAAACTCCACCAAAACCAGGCTCTGGCTGGTTGAAAACAGATAATTGATTGTCGATTTCATCAATATTCCTCTCGTTCCGTCCCATTCGGTTGTGTTTTGAAGGATACTCAGATTCAAAATAATGGGAGCAGAAAAAAGATATTTCCTCTTGCAAATAAGCTTCTGCAATAGATCCTTCAACAGATGCTTTATTACGTACTTTTATTTTCAATTTTTGCATGCATCTTTCAAATGGTTACATCCATCGAAACAGTACTGGACCTCCACATTTGGATTCATATGGAAAATGTAACATCAAATGTTCCATTGAGTCGAAGAAAGACGGCGAAAATATTTTTTCTAGTTTACATATAATTACAACAACATCTTCTTCAAGTTTTCATAGAGCATCATAATCTGCTGTAGCCGCACAAATTTCCCAAAAAAAATGAGACATGTCTGTTATGAAATCCCAAATCACAGAATTCAACAGACCTCTTAATCCAATGGGTAGAAGTCTTTCCATTATAACATGACAATCATGACTTTTTAATCCAGTAATATGACCATTCTTTACACATCTACCCAAATTGGAAGCATAACCATCTGGAAGTCTCAAATCTACAATCCACTGACAAAATAATAAACGGTTTTCTTTAGGCAGTGTATAAGCTGCTTTTGGTTTCAGTAACCTTTCTGTTCTGACATTCTCAAACAGTTCCAGTTCTGGACGCCTACAAATTTAGGCAAGATCTAAACGTGCATTTACATTGTCTTTTCTCTTTCCTGGCGTATCCAAAACTGTATGAAACAAATTATCAAAACAGTTCTTCTCAATATGCATGACATCCAACATGTGGCGGACCAACAAATCAGACCAATATGGCAAATCCCAAAATATGCTATGTTTAATCCAATTGTGTTCTTTCCCAAAACCAGAAATTTTCTTTTGGTTTATTGTGGGACCAAAAGTGATGGGAGGTAATGAAAATACAACTGATTTTAAATCCGAACCTGATAGCATTTTTGGAGGTCCATCCCTTTCAATTGTTCCTTTTCTGAAATGAGATCTGTTTCTGCGAAAAGAATGATTAGCTGGAAGAAATCTGCAATGACAGTCAAAATAACAAGGTTTCTTTCCATGAATGAGCATAAATGCTTTGTTCTCTCCCATACAGTAAGGACATGATTTCTGACCATGTGTACTCCAGCCAGATAACATCCCATAAGCCAGGAAGTCACTAATTGTCCACATCAATGCTGCTCTCAGTATGAAATTCTGTTTCGTAGCAACATCATATGTACTGACACCAGTACTCCACAATAAACTTAATTCATCAATCAATGGTTTCAAATAAACATCAATATTTTTCTTCGGATGTCCTGAAATTAGTAAAGTCAAAAAGATATATGAATCCTTCATCAACATCCATGGAGGTAAATTGTACGGAGTTAAAAAAACAGGCCAACATGAATATTGACTACCATAAGATCTGAACGGACAGAAACCATCAGTGAAAAGGCCCAGTCGAACATTTCTAGCTTCTAAAGAAAAGGATGGATGCACTCTATCAAAATGTTTCCATGAATCACCATCGGCTGGATGATTCAAGCTTTTATCGGTTGAAATATTCTCTTTATGCCATGACATCATTGTTGCTGTATTCTTAGACATGAATAAACGCTGAAGTCTGGATGTAAGCGGAAAATATCTCAACTGTTTTACAGGAATCAAACCAGACTTCCCATGTTGCCCTTCTTTATATTTCAATTTCCCACATGTGGGATAACTATCCAATGACTCATTTTCCCCATAATATAAAATGCAGTCATTTGAACATGCATGAATCTTCTGACAAGTAAGTCCCAAATTTAAAACCAGCCTCTTACTCTCATAGTAATTTGCAGGCAAAATATTTCCTTCGGGTAATAGTGTTTTAAGCAAAGAAAATATCCGGTCAAAACAGGTGTTTGACATTCCATTATCTGATTTGATAGCCATAAATTTTTCAACTGCTTCTAATTTTCTCATCTTGCAGCCAGGATATAATGCATCCTCAGCAGAACTCAACAACTCATAAAATTCAGACGGTGCCAACTCAGGATTTGAATCTATATCAGCCGGAGTTTCTGTATGTTGAACAGATGAACCTGCAACATCATGTACTAAATCTTGAAACCGAGATGGATCTGGAATCAAGTTGGTATCACCTACTCTGGAACTGCATTCACCGTGTTGATACCAAAAAACATAATCTGGTTGAAAACCAAAATGCAAGAGATGTCCCCCCACTTTGTCAAACATGTCAAACGTTCTCAATGCACATTTTCTACAAGGGCATTTTATTTTTCCTTCTGAAAAAAATTCTGGATTTGATGCCGCAAATGATAAAAAAGTCTCCACACCCTCTATATATAATGGATTTAAACCAGAACCATTTGGATTTCTACGTTGATTTATCCATATGCGGTCATCTAATAATGACTGTTGATGACCTCGTTGTTCCATATTTTTCTATAAAATATAAAATCATTACTGGTTTTGAATAATTTGTTAGAAAAAACACTCAATCAAGGATTGAATATGTTGAGAATAAAGCAAAACCAGTTACAAATATTGATAATTTTAATATTATATTAATTTTTTATTTTTTTAATAATACTAATATAATTTTTTCATAAATATTAATTATATAATAATAACATTATTACATTATTAGTATATTTTATTATTAATATTAAAATAATATAATTTTCTATATTATATACAATTCTCCTTTCATCTGTGTGTTTAACATTCTGTCTCCACATGTAATATTTGCATTCACTTTCACCTCTCCATTGGTGAGTAGGTTGATAATTTTGAAAAAGAATGCAAATATTACATGTGGAGACAGAAAACACATAGATGAAAAGAGAATTGTATATAATATAGAAAATTATATTATTTTAATATTAATAATAAAATATAAAAATAATGTAATAATGTTGTTATTCCTAATTATTGGTAATTATTCCTAATTATTGGTAATTATTCCTAATTATTGGTAATTATTCCAAATTATTGGTAATTATTCCAAATTATTGGTAATTATTCCTAATTATTGGTAAATATTCCTAATTATTGGTAAATATTGGTAATTATTGGTAATTATTGGTAATTATTGGTAAATATTGGTAAATATTGGTAAATATTGGTAAATATTTGTAAATATTGGAAAATATTGGTAAATATTGAAAAATATTGGTAAATGTTGGAAAATATTGGTAAATAATGGTAAATATTGGAAAATATTGGTAAATATTGGAAATTACTGGAAAATATTGGAAATTATTGGAAAATATTGGTAATTATTGGAAAATATTAGTAATTATTAGTAATTATTGGAAATTATTACTAATTATTACTAATTATTACTAATTATTACTAATTATTGATAATTATTACTAATTCTTGGTAATTATTACTAATTATTGGTAATTATTACTAATTATTGGTAATTATTACTAATTATTGGTAATTATTACTAATTATTGGTAATTATTACTAATTATTGGTAATTATTACTAATTATTGGTAATTATTACTAATTATTGGTAATTATTACTAATTATTGGTAATTATTACTAATTATTGGTAATTATTACTAATTATTGGTAATTATTACTAATTATTGGTAATTATTACTAATTATTGGTAATTATTTCTAATTATTGGTAATTATTACTAATTATTGGTAATTATTAGTAATTATTACTAATTATTACTAATTATTACTAATTATTGGTAATTATTACTAATTATTGGTAATTATTACTAATTATTGGTAATTATTACTAATTATTGGTAATTATTACTAATTATTGGTAATTATTACCAATTATTGGTAATTATTACTAATTATTACTAATTATTACTAATTATTACTAATTATTACTAATTATTACTAATTATTACTAATTATTACTAATTATTACTAATTATTACTAATTATTGGTAATTATTACTAATTATTACTAATTATTGGTAATTATTACTAATTATTACTAATTAGTGGTAATTATTGGTAATTATTTCTAATAATTACTAATTATTGGTAATTATTACTAATTATTACGAATTATTACTAATTATTGGTAATTATTGGTAATTATTACTAATTATGGGTAATTATTGTTAATTATTACTAATTATGGATAATTATTTGTAATTATTGCTAATTATTACTAATTATGGGTAATTATTGTTAATTATTACTAATTATGGATAATTATTGGTAATTATTACTAATTATTACTAATTATTGGTAATTATTACTAATTATTGGTAATTATTACTAATTGGTAATTATTACTAATTATTGGTAATTATTACTAATTATTGGTAATTATTACTAATTATTGGTAATTATTACTAATTATTACTAATTATTGGTAATTATTACTAATTATTGGTAATTATTACTAATTATTGGTAATTATTACTAATTATTGGTAATTATTACTAATTATCGGTAATTATTACTAATTATTGGTAATTATTTCTAATTATTACTAATTATTACTAATTATTACTAATTATTACTAATTATTACGAATTATTACTAATTATTGGTAATTATTGGTAATTATTACTAATTATTGGTAATTATTACTAATTATTACTAATTATTACTAATTATTACTAATTATTATTAATTATTGGTAATTATTACTAATTATTGTTAATTATTACTAATTATTGTTAATTATTACTAATTATTGTTAATTATTACTAATTATTGGTAATTATTACTAATTATTAGTAATTATTACTAATTATTGGTAATTATTACTAATTATTGGTAATTATTACTAATTATTACTAATTATTACTAATTATTACTAATTATTACGAATTATTGGTAATTATTACTAATTATTGGTAATTATTACTAATTATTGGTAATTATTGGTAATTATTACTAATTATTGGTAATTATTACTAATTATTGGTAATTACTACTAATTATTGGTAATTATTACTAATTATTACTAATTATTACTAATTATTGGTAATTATTACTAATTATTACTAATTATTACTAATTATTGGTGTTTATTACTAATTTTTAGTATTTATTCTTAATTATTGGTAATTATTACTAATTATTCCTAATTACCATTAACTATGAACAATGAATACTAATAATTTAAATTTATTAAGTAACAAAACAATGTAAACATAATTAAATTACAACTAATTAAGAATAATTGAAACTAATAAAAAATTTAAAATAAATATTAAATTAAAATGAACATAAATACCCTTAAAATTGATCTGAGGTTGATCTCTGATCGTTGTTGAAAACTTCAATATCAACTCCGGAAAAAAAAATTAAACTCAAGAAACGCTGAATTCTAAAAATAGAGTTTTGAGAGAAGTAGAAGATCGATTTTGAGAATGAATGAAAAAAACGAATGGAGGGGTATTTATAGGTTAGATTATTTGCGACGGTACCCGTCGCAAATACCTTAGCCCGCATTGATTACGGTCAACAATTAAATAGTTATTTGCGACGGGTCCCGTCGCAAATAATAACCTGCCAACATACTATTTGCGACGGGGGTATATTCCCGTCGCAAATATCTTTTACCGCCGCCGGTTATTTGCAACGGGGAAAGCTAACCCGTCGCAAATAACTACTTATTTGCGACGAGGGAATTCCCCCGCCACAAATAAGTTTCTAACGGGACTATTTGCGACGGGATTTATCCCTGTCACAAATAACCCGTCGCAAATGCCCATTTTTCCCGTAGTGTCTGTGCCATCAACTGCTTCCTTATAGGTAAAAGGATCATCATTGTCAACCAATAATGAGTCACCATCCTCGGTGACAACAAAACCATATCGTTCTGGTTCTCTCACCTCTCTCATGCTCCTACGCAGTTCTTGTGTCTCTGGAACAGATTGTTCTTCCACGGGGCTTTGTGGAATATGTTCTTGTACCAACTCTTGTGTATCTTGAGCCTCAACTTCATCGAAGTCTATCTCGCTCCCACTATCTCTTTTGGAGATGTGCTCCCTCTCAAGAAATATGGCGTGTCTTTCCATTGTAACCTTTTTGTCTGAGGGGTTGTATAGGTAATATCTCCTTATTTCCTTGGGATATCCTATAAAGATACACTTTGTGCCTCGGGGTGTAAGTTTGTTACCTGAAGAGGCCTTAACAAATGCTTCGCTACCCCACACATGTAAATTCGATAACATGGCTTTGCGTCCACTCCATAATTCATATGGAATACCATTTATCGATTTAGTTGGTACTTGGTTTAGTATGCGTGCTGCTGTTTGTAATGAATATCCCCAAAAGGATAATGGAAGACTCGCATGACTCATCATTGATCTCACCATGTCCAACAGGGTGCGGTTCCTCCTTTCACTTACACCATTCCACTGAGGTGTATAAGGAGGAGTGAGTTGAGATAGAGTCCCAAACTCCCGTAAGAAACCAATGAAGTCCTGATTAAGATATTCTCCTCCTCTGTCTGAGTGGAGTTTCTTAATCTTCTTACCAAGATGGTTCTAAACTTCATTCTTGTATTCTTTGAACCGATCAAAAGAATCTGACTTATACCTCATTAAGTAGATATATCCATATATACTAAAATCATAAGTAAAAGTTATGAAGTACGAGAACCCACCCCTTGCTTCAACCTGAAAAGGTCCACACACATCTGTGTGAAGTAATTCTAGAATCTCTTTAGCTCTTTCACCTTTCCCACTAAATGGGGCTTTGGTCATTTTTCCTTGTATACACGCATGACATACACCGAGTGGTTTTAGTTCAAAAGAATCTAAATACCCATTTTGATGTAATTTTGTCAAACATTTCTCATTGACATGACCTAGCCGGTGATGCCAAAGTTGGGTGTGGTATGAGTCATGTGAATTGACTTTGTCATCGATTGCCATTACTTGGTTTGTGTAATCTAACACATAAAGGCCATTATATAAATGTTTCCTACCAAAACAAATGCTATCTTTATAAAAGTAGCAACATTCATTTCCAAACTTGAACATGAATCCATCAGTATCTAATCTGGATACTAAAATAATGTTTTTAGTAACAGAAGGAACATAATAACAGCCTTTCAAAACCAAGACCATCCCAGTAGGCAATGTGAGATGGTAGTCTCCGACAGCTACAATAGCGAGTTTGGCTTCGTTGGCTGCTCGTAGATCTACCTCCCCTCGATCAATCTTCTTGAATCTAATTGGTTCCTGTATTTGGATACAAATGTGAGCACCACAAGAAGTATCTAATACCCAATTTGTAGAAACAGATAGATTGCATTCGATGAAAAACGCACCTGAAGCTTCCCCTTGCTTCCTTGGCTGGGTGCAATTTTTCTTCCAGTGGCCCTTCTTGCCACATTCAAAACAAACAACATCATGTTCCTTTGCCTCCCCTTTGATATTCCTTTTCTTGGATGGCCTTAAAGAAGCTTTGGGATTAAAGCTCTTCACCTTCCCTTTCCTTTTATTCACCATGAGGACAGAAGGCTTTTCACGCTTCATGTCATTTTCCACTTGGCGAATAAGGATAAGAAGATCAGACAGAGACTTCTCAATGTTGTTCATGTTGAAGTTCACAACAAAGTTTGAGAATCTCTGGGGGAGTGATGCAAGAATGAGATCGGTATTTAGGTAGGCAGGTCTTTGCCAACTGTGAGCTTACAGTTCCTTGATCTGTTGAGTGGACTCCCCAATCCCGAAATCCTGACTTGGATTTCCTCAACTCTTGCCTCCAATATTACATCAAGTCTAGCAAGGGATACTCCTCTTGATGTAATATGGTTAAGTAAACCCGAAACCTTTCATAAGGGCTTCCTTTATAAAATTAAGTGTCCCAACAAGGGTTGTTCAAACACATAGTTTTATTGAGTCTTGCCCTTAATCAAGTAACAGAAGGCTTGGTCTAACTTAATATGGTATTGAGAAATTTTAATCTTTTATGCGTAGTTTTTCATTATCACATGCTTGTTAATATTAAGTGATTCTAGATTAAGTGATTAACCATGTTACGATAATGTTTACGCATAGTCTAGTTTTTATTTTATTCCATCTTTGCATGCTTGTTTATTTCATTAATTATGTGATCGCGACCACACATACATAATAAATAAACCATGCAATCAGACAGAAATAAAATAAGATGGCATGATCATGAGCTTCTATTGGTTATCTTATCTAGCGGTTTGATAAGCTAACCCTGACCTAGGGAAAACACCTTGAACCTGATGGTTCGTGTTTTGCAGCTCCCACCTATCCACCTTTGTATCTTCTTGGGTTGGTTTTGCCTCATCTTTGGGGTTTGAACCGTCTCCTCTGGCTTGGGATATCCTCCATTACATGGGTTTACATTAAAGAAACCATGGGCATGCATGCCCTACATTTTATTGGAAGAAGGCTCACAGGCCAACAAATTTAAACAAATTTAAATGAAACCAAACACACATACAAAGGGTCTTTGGTCTAGCTCATGATCATCCATAACATGCAACGAAATTTACGCATATTTAGAATTCAAATTCTTTTAATAGTTCTATTATTTATTCAATATAAGTTGCGCTTGAATTCAATTAATTATGATCTTATAATTAATCAATTCTTTATCTTAAATTTCTTTCTTAATTTCCTTGATATTCTTCTCATCCATATTCCTTGTACAGGTCTTTGTACTTTTGGAGGAAACCTGGTGAAATTTCTGGAAAGTACACGGCTTGTTGTTTATATTTACACGACGTGTATTTCTTTTCACCCTTTATCCAAAGTACTCGCTGGGGGATTTGGATTTTTTTCTTTACTTTGGAAATTTTGGAGTACAGGGTGTGTAGATGAATCATACACGACGTGTACTTCCTTGTTACGCGGTAACCGGCCTGGCGATCCTGTGTACGCGGAACACGACTTATCCTTGTACACAGTTTCACCTTGGCTAGATCAGACTACACGGCGTGTTGTTCCAACATACACGCCGTGTATTCCAGTTTCCACACACCATTCAATTATGGTCAACACGGTGTGATTAAAACTTAGGAATAATCAATTCACACGGCGTGGTTTGGAGGACTAGTGCCGGTTCGTTGAACCTAAGTACACGACGTGTAGTTTTAATTACATACTGTGTAATCTCGTGTTGTACAGACACAGAGCGGCTCCTCCGGATGAGTTCCTCATTTTTATTTTAGTCAAAATTAAAATTAAAAGTCCGTTTCTGTGATATGGATCAAGAAATGAAGGAGGAAGAACAAATCTCATTTATTCAGATTTATAGAACGATTTAAATCTAATTTAATCAAATATAAATGCGTAAATTATCAACGAAAATTAAATAACTATAATCAATGTTGTAACCTCGCTCTGATACCATTTGAAGGTTCCAGGCGTAGCGGAAGCGCGTGGGTGGATGTTCCCACTTGGATTTTTTTCATTAACAATGATCAATCCGGGATCAATACGACGATAAATGCTAGTCTCCACAGATCGAATCACAGAAATGGACAAAGAAAAGGAAAGTCCTGAAACCACAAAGTAGGATCGTTACAGGTTGATTATAATTAATTTAATCAATTGAAAAGAAATACCTTTTGGGTGTTCTTTCTTCGTTGATGTTATTGATCACGTTCCAATGTGATTTGTCGTTGCGTCGTAGAAGCCAAGTGTAGACTTCCTCTAGCAGTGATCCACACGTGTACCTCGTATCTCGGGATGTCACCAAAGGATTCTCCAGGTACTAGCGTGGAGAAACCTTTGCTTGCGTTGTCTGACTTATATCGTCTTGATCTGATGGAAGAGGATCTCTCTTGGTCTTGAGAGTGTTCTTGGTGGAAGAAGTTATTTCGTCCTTGAAAGAATTCTCTTGTGTGTTATGCACAGGAAAAGAGTTGGGGTTGTGAGGATATTTATAATTGGGTTTTAGGTTGTAGAGTTATGACAATAAATAAACACGTTACGCGTTTTATTTATTCCATTGACACTTATTTAAAACCCCCATGTAAAATAATTAATTCCTTGACATGCGCCCATGCTGATTATAATAAATATCATTTAAAACAATATTATATCTTCAAAATCCCGACTGGAAAAACTACACGACATGTATTAATAAATACACTGCGTGTACTTGTTTTTAATTGAAAACTACACAACGTGTAAATTCAATGTACACGGCGTGTATATCTTGTTTTTATTTATTAATTTCCTTTCCATAAAGAAAACTACACGGCGTGTAATTATTAATACACGACGTGTACTTGTTTTCCATGAAAAACTACACGGCGTGTAATCTTTAATACACGGTGTGTATATCTTGTTTTTCATTTCCTTCTTCCTCCATCATAAAGACGATTTAGGCTTCCTTGAATAATTATTAAACCACGTATGGGAATAATCTTTATTCTACTTGAGATACTTGAATACACTTAGTGTGTGACCCTCTAGGCCTCTTTCTAGTTGGCATTAGGTGGGCTTGCCTAAAGTCCAAGATTACTGTCTAGCAATGGGTCAAGGCATCCAAGAGAAAGAAGTTGATGCCGCATTGACGTATCCCCTCATACGAACGCTTAATGTGTAATTTAATCCCTTTGTCTCGATATCTCATCAAGCAGGTTTCATGGCAGTTTTATAAACCTATATTCTTGATCCGTTATTCTTTGACTACCTGAAATAAACTCGTCGTTTACACCATGGCCATGGAATTTAATGCAACGGTTCTATTTCAATCAAAGGGACGAGATATCAACTTCCATAAATGGAAGGGAAAAATCCTTCCTCGACTTATCCATTAACAACATGTCACTCGTGACACACCCAACGTACCCTACTTCCCGCCAACTGTCTGTGTGACGATTTTTGTCAGTAAATATAAGTGCGCGAGTCATGACATGAGTTAATGATAATATTCCAGTCTAAGGACCATTACACACGCTCTTAGATAACAATGTCCGATGACACTAAGACATGCAGAATTGATACTGGCGGGTCTGTTCTCATAATCTCCCATCTTGGAGATTACCAAGTGCGAACTCCATGAGAGAGAGTCTCGTCTTCTTATGATTAATCGTACATGACGGTCTTTATACTATGTGTCCTATCATAGTATGTCATCCAACCGTAGAACTTTATTTAAGAATATTGTTATAGCATTTCAAGGTTCTCATCATAGCGGGGATCTTCCATGACCTTATCAATGCAACAAATATTCCAGGACATTATTATATTATAGTCATACATAACAATGAACAATATATAATAAGTGAACATTCATATAATCAAAGTACAAAACAGTTGGTTCTCAGGACACCAACCCTTACATGAAATTTTTAAATCCTGAATTTATTGTTCATTTAAGTCTTCATATTTTAATTCTTAAACTCTTTATAATACTTTTGGGAGATTCTTTAATCTTCAAACTTCTTCAAGTTTACAAAACATTTATTTAGTATGATCCTTCGTTATGATTTTTCATTATAATTCTTGATTACGATGAAGTAATACAACATATTTATCATTATGTTTCTTCATACCAAATGATCATATGTGAAAATTAGAGGAATTATAATTATAATGAAAACATATTTAATACCAAAGACAACTCATTATGATAACCTTCTATAAACACTAAAATTCTTCTCACAGAGATACTTTGAATCAACTCTGAAATGTAAGATATTGAAAACCATTATAAACTTCAAATCATTTACCATTTTCTTCAATTCACCAGACCAATGATCTCATGTTTGATGATTTTATCAGTATCAGTCCACATTTAATGAATCAGTATCTACTTCACTCTGATGATCAATGTCAGTGCCAATCTGATAAGTTGACACCACTTATTCAGAGAGAATTAATACTTTTGTTCTTTTTCTCTTGACCCAGTTGAAAGATAACAAAGTATGAGATACAATTCAATTTTTCTCAAACATTCTACCTCTGATAAAACTCTACATCTGATATACAAATGATACCGATAATATGAATCAGTGTTATAATCCATTACGATGGATTGGTGGCATACCGCATCTAATAGACCGATGTCGGTAGTGAATTATTTTTCTTCAAGAAGATCAATCTCCTATCCTTTTAATTTTTTCATGCCATTGGTTCTCATATTGATGATCTTCATACTTCATCATCCGATGTTCCTCACACCGATGAGGAGTAACCAAAATACTTCTCATCGTATTCTTCTCACTTCCACAAACTTTATCTTGTATTGTGACTTTTTTATTAATTTTAAAACATTTAAGTTCGACTTTATCATTATCTAACTTATAATGGAAAGTATTTTATCTTTCCATCCTTCCAGAACCTTCTTGAATTCCAATTGAGCCTCAATATGATTGGCAGCACCAACTCCCCCCATTATTTAATAAAAATCTTGCACCATAAGTTCTCTAGATAACTTATGAATTTTGTGAATTAGAAAATAGAAAAGCATCGTCATGTTTACTCATCGGTTACATTTAGACTCTAGAATACTTACTCATTATGATCAACATTTTCATCCGAGTGTTAATAATATTTCTAGTAGATTCTTTATTTCTATCAACATTCCAATTTGATGGATCATATTCAATGACTCACACTGATGATCTAGGTCTGATTCTTTAAACTGATGGCCTGGTTCTGAAAAAAAACTTATTCTTTTATTAAATTCAAACATAAATCATCTATAGACAAAAAATACAACCAAAACATAGCTTGGGATTAATAATATCCCCCTTTTTGTTTGTTTTCAATACCCACTTCAATCACTTCAAAAATAATACCACTTATTATTTTTATTTTCTCACATTTTCTTCTCTACTTTCCTTTATTGCACCCCTATTTCTTTTCTCTACCCTTTATTGAAAATAAAATTCCAAGGGGCCATCATGAAAAGTATCCATTATTGATAAACGATCTCGTTTCTAAGGGTTGTAACTTTTCATCTCAAAATCTTGAAAATATTCTTCAAAAGAACATAAGTATCACATGATTTTCTTAACAAAGAGCCTTTAACTAAAGAACTCTATGTCTACGTAGGAAAAATTAGTGTATAATAAAAGAGTGTATAATCAAGGTTATAAATATTGTCCATAATACAACTTTCATGTAATACATTTTCTTTCAATATTATCATTTATGGAGAAATATTGAAAGGATTTTTTTAAGATAAAATAACTTTCACCGATCTCAACAAACAAATTATAAAGTTCAAGTGTATAATCACAACTTTCAAAAACTCATATTTTGTAACCTCCTTACTTTATTTTGAAAGAATATTAAAAGACTGAACATCATAAACTTCCTTATTTCAATTTTTTTTAATTCACTAAAAGTTAGTACAAATAAAAATATTTTGGGAATAAGGAAGAACCTCCATAGTTCCTTAGAAAAATATCTTAGACTAAGAGTACTATCTCAAACATGCCTTTTTCTTCTTCTTTTTATATTTTTCATTGGATGTATTTTCTTCCTTTCATTCATCTTTTTCATATTTTTCAACATGTTTCTTTTTACCTACAGATTAATCTGATACAGATGTAAACTTATTTTATTCTTTGGAAACCTTTTTGTTATAGTGAGTTTGTAACAATTCTTTCATGCCTTCCTCTTATTCGAGTCGGATAGTCAAATAATTTTTAGTAACATTCCCTTTTTATTTGAATATCTTACATCTTTTCTGAATTTTAAAACCAAAATCTATTGATATATTTTATCAACTTTACTCACATCTTAAGAAACCTTTTTCTTCCCCTTTTCTTCAGATGATTTTTGTGCCTTTTCTAACTTTCTAGCCATGTCAACTTATTCTGGAAAAATTACTAAGCACTCCTTCTTTTTAGACTCATTATGTTTGTTTTTATATACTTTATTAAGACACCCAACTTTCTTAATATTCTAAATTTCCTTTTTCAGTTCCATATGATTTTTAGGAACATTTGATCTTCTTTTCTCATCATAGCTCCCCATTGATTGATACCTATTTCTTGGTAGAGATATGTTATACCAGTATGAATAAACTCTTTGTCCAAAAACTCCACAAAACCAATAGTGGTATTTTAATCTTGACTTTTTGGATTGATAATTAACTTGTTTAGAACTTTATTGTTGTTTTTTATTCACAAGTCATGGACTACTTTTCTCATGAGGATAATTTCTTGAATAATTTATATCTTTATTGGTGAAAGATGTTCTCTCACAAAATTGCTTTTGTAAGCCTATTTTTCATTTTCTTTATAAGTTTCACCTTTAACATCAACTGCCTTGGTGAAGTTTTTTCTCATCTTTCTTATCTCACTTTGTGCAGTAAGAAACATTGACTCTGTTTCTAAAAACTCTTCTTCTTTCTTATCCAACTTTCCTTTAAAAACATCTATGATTTTTTCAGATTCAACTATCTTCAACTTGTTCTATTTACTTTCTTCAACAAGTGTAGATTCCATCTTGTTGAGATTATCACTGCTAGCTGACTTTTCTTCATAACTTTTCAGTTTATTTTAAGCTCACAATTCTCAAAAGTTATGTCTTTAACATCATTATGATTACCCTTGAGGGTGAGATTATTGCCTACTTTGGGACTATATTAAAGATTTAAGACATGTTTCATGAATCCTTCCCATAAATATGATTACTACTGATTACCACTGCACAAGTGATTGATTTAAGCCGCATATTGATTTAAACATCGCTATGTATTACAGGTTCTCCATAATTATTTTATTAGTCGGTGATGTTATAGTTTAAAGCCTAACAACTGGGCACTCTGTAATTTATCATTTTCTAGAGGTAGTAGTTGTTGTGAAGTTAAGATCAGGCCCATGATAGGGGATCCTATATATCTTCATATTGTGAATCAGAACACACGTAGTTTAGTGCCACTAATAAGACACGTTATACCTTTTAAGGTCATTTAATAAGGACTATCATGGTGTTTTTAAAGGCAAAGAAACCATGAAAAGAGTATAGGTTTCATGGGGAATATGGCCTAGTGAAAATGGGTCAGGGATTACACACAATAGGAGGCCTAAGATATGTATTGGGGTATTTGGATTGGATCTCATAGAGGAATCCTACACATCCTAATTAACAGGAATCAAAGTCCATGTAGTTCAAGTTGTACAATTTAAGGTCATATGTCAGAATTAGTCATATGGTTTAACATTGTGCGGTAAGGATGTATACATCATGAAAGGGGAACCAATAGAAGATGGAGTTGGGATTACTTATGGGAAACCCTTTTCTGATTCATCCTGCCCGCCAGTAACCAAACATGAGAGGATGTGTTGGGACTTGTAGGGAATATGGACCATTGAGGAAGAGGGAATCAAAGGGAGCATGGACCTTTGAGAAAGAATGGCTTGTCAGTAATATAGCCCAGTAAGGAAGAGTTGAGGGTTACACATGGGCAACCCATATGTATGTCCACCTCCTATCCGCTGATGACTAGATAAGGACGAATAGATGGAGTCATGGGGGTTATGGCCCAATGTGCAAGGTTTGGGGCTTACACATGGGTGACCCATATACGAACATGGATTATTGAGTGGACCTAGGATGATGCCAATGATGAGGGTATGTGTAAAACCTGTATGTCATGAGTATTTTATTACTTTTTATTTATTTGGGGTAACTTAAGTTTTTGAAAGTTTCAATTTCAAATTTTATGTATTCTGAAAAATTACCCCATGTGCATGGTTTAGCATGCATGGTTAATGGGAAACACTACTACAACACATGCCCTTAACAACGTTGACCATTATGAGTGCTAGCAAAAAAACACTGATAAAGGGTGTTTTTTTATCAACGATAAAAGAGCGCTGATAAAATGTAACCTTTATCAACACTTTGTTTTTAGCGCTGATAAAATGTACCATTTATTAGTGTTTTATTTTTATCACTAATAAAGGTCCTGAATAAAATGAAATAATTAAACAAATAAAAATTAAAAACAAGTAAATAAAAAAATATTACCAATTTTATTAATTAAATAATTATTGATAAAAATGAATAAATTTAATATACATATATATAAATTATTAATATTAATAAATAGCATATATTAAATATATAGATATATAAAATGAATAAAATAAAATAATTAAACAAATAAAAATTAAAAATAAGTAAATTAATAAAAAATAAACATTTTATTAATTAAATAATTATTAACAAAAATGAATAAATTTAATATACATATATATAGATTATAAATATTAATAAATAATATATATTAAATATAGACATATAAAATAAATAAATTAGAATAATTTAACAAAAAAATTTAAAATTTATAAATTGTAATAATTAAAAAAAATCAAAAATGAATAAATTACAAAATTATTAAAAAATATATTAATGAAATAATTATTAATAAAAATTAATTAGTTTAATATATATATATATATATATATATATTAATTATAAATAGTAATAAATAATATATATTAAATATAAATATAGAAAATGAATAAAATGTAATAATTAAAAACATATTAATGTCTTATTGATTTTTAATGGTTTTTATACATAATTATCCATGAATACATTTAATATAGAAATATATTCACACACACACACATATATATTTATATATATATAAATGTATATAAATTTTCTTATAATATGATTTATATAATACAAAATATTTATGCTTACATTAAAAAAGTCATATATTTAGTGAAGAATAATTTACAATTAAAAATTAATATTAATTAAAAATACTGATTAATTGCATCGAGTGATGGATATAATTGAATGTCATTTTATTTTTCAATTTAACATATATCAAATGTGTGTTACATTGATTTCACATACATATACATAATTAATGCATTTTTATATACAATGCACACATACAAATATTTAGATAATTAATGAAATCTTATATAGAAACACATACATCTAATATTTATGTTATTTATTTAATTTTCAGTATTTTTTTAGAAATTCATTATAACATGATACTTTTAATATATTATGTTTTTAATCAGTAATTTTTATTTATTTATTTTTAATATTATTATAGTTAGGTATTAATTCATTTTTAACATATATTTTTTTGGGGAATTTAATCATTTTATATTATTTATTTTTATATATTTATTTACTATGTTTTAATATTTTCAATATGTATTAATATTTATTTCAATATATATCCATATTTTTTTAATAATTTATATTTAATTAATAAAACTTATCCATTTTTCAATATTTTTAAAGTTTACCCATTTTTAATTATTTAATTTCAATCATTTTTAACATGCACACATTTAAGATTATATATTCATTAATAATGTTAAAAGTATATTTGTAAATAAGTATTTATAAATAAATATTTACTATATTTATAAATATAAATAAATAAATATTATTTTTATTAAAAGTATTTATATAATTATAAATAAATAATTATATATATTTAAATAATTATAAAATTATAATACATTTATTTAAATAATGAATATATTTACTATATTTATATTTATATTTTTATATATTTATTAAATAAATAAATATATATAATTATATAGATATATATAATGATATAAATATATAGTTATTTTTTAAAAAATTATTTTTATAATTATAGATAAATAATAATATATTTAAATAATTGTAAAATTATAATAAATATATTTAAATATTGAATATATTGAATATATATATATTATATAATTATATAAATATATGTAACAATATAAATATATTTATAATTATAAAATTATAATAAATATATTTAAATAATAAATATATTTACTATATAAATAAATAAATATATATATATATATATGGTGTTTGGGAGCATAATTACATTAAACACACCTAGAGGCTAGAAATGCAGACCATAACAACCCCAAGGGATAACCCACTCATCAAACCTTATTTATTCAATACATGGTCCGAAGACCTAGTGGACATGAAACCCATTACATAGCCCAAAGGCCTAGTGTAGCATCGTGCCTGCATCATACTGCCTCTGTCACTAGGCCCACATCACCGTGTGCTTACGTCATGCATTTTGTTTACATCACCACTCGCCTGTAGAAATTCGCTTTCACCCAGATTTAAACCTGGGTCTAATGTAGGATTACGAGGAGCCTTTACCACTTGGGTAAGCTGCCAACTGCTTTATTAAATATATATATAATTATATATATATATTGATATAAATATATTTATAATTATAAATAAATAATTATAAATATATTTACAAATATATTTATAAATGTATATTTACTATATTTATAAAATTATATATTTATAATTATAAATAAATATATATATTTTTAAAAATTATTTATATAATTATATATTTAAACAATTATAAAATTATAATAAATAAATAAATAATTATATAAATATATTTACATTTTTTATTTATAATTATAATTATAAATACTTTATGAGCGCTAAAGTTTTAGCGTTGATAAAGATTCCTTTTATCAATGCTTCTTTAGCACTGATAAAGATATAGCTTTATCAACGCTAAAAAAATGCTAATGCAGATAGCTTTTATGAATGCTTATTAATTTAGAACTAATAAAGTGTATCTTTATCAACACTTTTTTGGAAGCGCTGATAAAAGTCTTCTTGATCTATTTAAATAACCCTAACCATGACTGTTTTAGTCATGATATTCATGTTGTTCCCAAGTAAGAGTGAGACCACTGAGGGGGGGGGGGGGTGAATTAGTGGTTCTTTTTTATTTTATTAAAAAGTTTTTATTAACCTCTTAAGTAAAATTTTCTTAACCTCTAAAACTTGTTAAGGTGATGACCCACTCAAATAAAAATTCTCAACCTCATATTTTGTATGTAACTAATATAAAGAGAAGGCAACATACAATATTTATAAGGTTTGGCACAAAGACCTACTATTTTCCATGTTGGATAGTCCCACCAACATGGATTCTATCACTATCTTCTTTCCAAAATAAAAAGGCACAAGTAGTAGACAATTCTACAATCCCAGCAGAAACTTTCTGGCTATAGTTGGTTGTACCCCTCAACTATCCTTTTCAGTATCCACTTTCCCACAAATGGTTATACATCCCAGCAAAACAAGCCTTTTATCAACTGGTAAGTATCCACAATTATAAGATTCAATTTTCTAATTCATTTCAGAAATTCTACACTTCCTCCACAAGTAATCCGAATCATACATTACATGTGTACACTTTTCAAGAACTTAAACAATTCAATAATGAACTTGTTGGTCTTGAAAATTATTCCAAAAAACTCAGTCTGAAAAAATTCCTCAGCAAAAGTTATTCTGAGCTACCTTAGTTCGGTAACCTCGGTCTGATGCTCTCTATTCGATTAGCCTCAGTCTGATTCTCCTTATGATCTTCCTTTTTAAATTGAGTAGGAACTCAATTGGATTCTCAAAATTCCTCCATTTGATGGAACTTGGTCCGATAAACCTTGCTCTAATGGATATCACTTCGATGGGTTTACTCCGATGGACTTGCTTCAATGAAGCATCGCCCATTGAAACTTGCTCTAATGATTGGATTGAACCTCACTATGATGAACTTCTTTTGATTTAAATTCCTCAATATCAACCTAAAAAAAGTCTAGTTGGAAGCTTAATACCTAACAAAACAAATGTCAGAGCTCTCGACACACATTAATTTTTCAAGTTTTTTTGCGCATCGTACCACATAATGGCAGAGGTAGGATAACCAATTTCACTTCTCACTCAACGAAATTCATAAATCCTGAATTTATTGTTTATTTAAGTCTTCATCTTTGAATTATTCAACTCTTAATAATACTTTTGGGAGCTTCTCTAATCCTCAAAATTCTTCAAGTTGAAAAAACATTTCTTCAGTCTGATCATTCATTACGATTTTTCATTCTAATTCTTCATTACAATGAAGTCATACAACATATTTATCATTACGTTTCTTCATACCAAATGATCATATATGAAAACCATAGGACTTATCATTACAATAAAAACATATGCAATACTAAAGAAAACTCATTATGATAACCTCCTGTAAACATTGGAATTCTTCTCATAAATATGCTCTAAATCATATCTTAAATGTAAGATATTTAAAACCACTATGAACTTCAAAGCATTTATCATTTTCTTCAATTCACCAGACCAATGATCTCGTGTTTGATGATTTTATCAGTATTAATCCAGATTTAATGGATCAGTCTCTACTTCACTCTGATGATCGGTGTCAGTGCCAATTCGATAAGTCGACACCACTTATTCCGAGAGAATTAATACTTTTTTCTTTTTCTCTTGACCCAATTGAAAGATAACAATGTATGTGATACAATTCAATCTTTCTCAAACATTCTACCACCAATAAAACTCTGCATCTGATATACAAATGATTCCAATAATATGAATTAGTGTTATAATCCATTACGATGCATTGGTGGCATACCGCATCTAATGGACCGATGCCATAAGTGAATTATTTTTCTTTAGGAAGATCAATATTTGATCCTTCTAATGTTTTCATGCCATTGATTCTCATACTGATGATCTTCATCCTACTTTATATGATGTTCCTCACACTAATGAAGAGTAACCAAAATACTTCTCATCTTATTTTTATCACTTCCACAAACTTCATTTTGTATCGTGACTTCCTCATGAATTTTAGAACATTTAAGTCCGACTTTAGCATTTTATGACTTATAGTGGAAAGTATTTTATCTTTCCATGCTCTCAACACCTTCTTTCATTCCAACTGAGCCTCAATACCATTGGCAGTACCAACCCCCCTTTCTTTAATAAAAATCTGCACCATAAGTTCTCTAGATAACTTATAACTTTTGTGAATTAAAAAATAGCAAAGCATCGCCATGTTTACTCATCGGTTCCATTTAGACTCTGAAACACTTCCTTATTACGATCACCACTTTAATTATATACTTAATACAATTTAAAATATCTTATATCTTTCTATCAACATTACAGTCCGATGGATCATATTCAATGACTCACACCGATGATCTATGTCTAATTATTTATACTGATGGCCTGGGTCTGAAAAACAAAGACTTATTATTTTCTTAACTTCAAACATAAATCATCTATTGAAAAAAATACAACCAAAACACAGCTTGGGATTAATAATATCCCCCTTAATGTTTGTTTTAAATAACCACTTCAATCACTTAAAAAATAATACCACTTATTATTTTTCTTTTCTCACATTTTCTTCTCCCCGTTCCTTTCTTGCACCCCTATTTTTTTCTCTACCCTTTATTGAAAATCAAATTCAAGGGGGCCATCATGAAAAGTATCCCTTATTGAAAAATGATCTCATTTCCAAGGGTTTGAACTTTTCATCTCAAAATATTGAAACCATTCTTTTAAAGAAAATAAGTATCACATGAGTTTCTTAACAAATAGCCTTTAACTAAACAACTCAAAGTCTACACGGGGAAACTCAGTGTAGAAAAAGAGAGTGTATAATCAAGGTTATCAAAATTTTCCCTAATATAACTTTCATAAAATACCTTTTATTTTAATATTATTATTTCTGGGGAAATATTGATAGGATTTTTTTAAGATAAAATAACTTTCACCCATCTTAACAAACATATTAGAAAGTTCAGGTGTATAATCACAACTTTTAAAAACTCATATTTTGTAACCTTATTACTTTCTTTTGTAAGAATAGTTAGAGAATCAACATCATCAAATTCCTTATTTAAACCTTTTCAATTCCCTAAAATTTAGTACAAATAAAAATATTTTTGGAATAAGGAAGAACCTTAGTAGTTCCTTAGAAAAATATCTTAGAGTGAGAGTCCTCTCTCAGCCTTGCCTTTTTCATCTTCTTATTAGATTTTGTATTGGATGTATTTTCTTTCTTTCATTCATCTTTGTTAGATTTTTCAACAAGTTCATTTTCACCTACTGATTCTTTTAATAAGGATGTCAACTTATTTTCTTCTTTGAAAACCTTTTTGTTACAGTGAGTTTGTAACAATTCTTTCACGCCTTCCTCTCATTCCAGTAGGATAGTCACACAATTTTTTGTAACATGCCCTTATTGTTTAAATATATTGAATCTTTTATGAATTTTCAAAACACAATCTGTTGATTTATTTTATCAAATTTACTCACATATTTAGAAACCTTTTTCTTCCCCTTTTCTTTATCTTATTTTTGTGCCTTTTCTAATTTTATGTCCATGTCAACTTATTATGGACAAATTACTAAGCAATCCTTCTTTTTAGACTCATTATGTTTGTTTTTCTCTACTTTCTTAACATACCCAACTTTCTTAATCTTCTAAATTTCATTTTTTGGTTCCACATGATTTTTAGGAACATTTTATCTTCTTTTCTCATCCTATCTCCCCATTGATTCATACCAATTTCTTGGTAGAGACATGTTATTCCAGTATGAATAATCTCTTTGTCCGAAAACTCCACAACACCAATAGTGGCCTCCGAATCTTGAATTTTTGGATTGATAGCAAACTTGTTCAGAACTTTATTGTTGTTATTTATTCACAATCCATGGACTACTTTGCTCAGGAGGATAATTTATTGAATAATTACTATCATTCTTGGTGAAAGATGTTCTCTCACAAACCTACTTTTGTAAGCCTATCTTTTCATCTTCTTTAGAAGTTCCACATTTAACATCAACTACCTTGGTGAAGTTTTTTCACATCTTTATTATCTCACTTTGTGCAGTAAGAAACATTGACTGTGTTTCTAAAAACTCTTCTTATTTCTCATACAACTTTCCTTTCAAAACATCCTTTATTTTTTTAGATTCAACTATCTTCAAATTGTTCTATTTACTTTCTTCAACAAGTGTAGATTCTATCTTGTTGTGATTCTCATTGCTAGCTGACTTTTCTTTATAACTTTTCAGTTTTCTTTCAAGCTCACTATTCTCAAAATTTATGTCTTTAACATCTTTCTGATTACCCTTGAGGGTGATATTATTACCTACTCTTGGATTCTGTTAAAGATTTAATACATGTTTCATGAATCCTTCCCATTAATATGATTACTACTAATTACTACTGCACAATTGATTGATTTAAGCCACATATTGATTTAAACATCTCTATGTATTACAAGTTCTCTATAATTATTTTATTAGTTGGTGATGTTATAGTTTAAATCCGCACAACTGGGCACTCTAGAATTTATCGTTATCCAGAGGCAGTAGGTGTTGTGAAGTAAAGTTCAGGCCCATGAGAGGGGCTCCTATATATCTCCATAAAGTGAATCAGAACACACGTAGTTTAGTGCCACTAATAAGAAACATTATACCTTTTAAGGTCATATAATAAAGACTATCATGGTGTTTTTTAAGGCAACACAACCATGAAAAGAGTGTTGGTTTCATGGGGAATATGGCCCAGTGAAAACAGGGAAGGGATTACACCCAATAAAAGGCCTAATATTTGTATTGGGGTATTTGGCTTGGATCTCATAGAGGAATCCTACACATCCTAATTAACTAGAATCAAAGCCCATGTAGTTCAAATTGTACAATTTATGGTCTTATGTCAAAATTAGTTATATGGTTTAACATTGTCCGGTAAGGATGTATACATCATGAAAGGGGAACCAATAGGAGATGGAGTTGGGATTACATATGAGAAACCCTTTTCTAGTTCATCCTGCTCACCAGTAACCAAATATGAGAGGATGTGTTGGGACTTGCAGGGAATATGGACCATTGAGGAAGAGGGGCTCACAGGGAGTATGGATCTTTGAGAAAGAATGTCTTGTCAGTAATATAGATCATTAAGGAAGAGTTGAGGGTTACACATGGGTATCCCATATGCATGTCCACCTCCTATCCACTGATGACTAGATAAGGAAGGACGACTGGAGTCATGGAGGATATGATCCAGTGAGGAAGGTTTGGGGCTTACACATGGGTGACCCATATACGAACATGGATTATTGAGTGGACCTATGATGATGCCACAAATGAGGGTATGTGTAACACCTGCATGTCACGATTATTTTATTACTTTATATTAATTTGGTGTAACTTAAGTTTTTGAAAGTTTTAATTTTAAATTTTATGTTTTCTGAAAAATTACCCCATGTGCATGGTTTATCATGCATGGTTAAAGGGAAACACTATTACAAAACAGGGCTTTAACAACGTTGACTTTTATGATTTCTAGAAAAAAAGAACCAATAAAGGGTGTTTTTTATTAGTGATAAAAAAAGCGTTGATAAAATGTAACCTTTATCAACACTTTGTTTTCAGGGATGATAAAGGGTAACCTTTATCAGCGCTTTTCTGTAGTGCTGATAAAATGTACCATTTATTAGCATTTTATTTTTATCACTAATAAAGGTCCCTAATAAAATGAAATAATTAAACAAATAAAAATTAAAAATGAGTAAATAAAAAAAATCTTACCAATTTTATTAATTAAATAATTATTGATAAAAATGAATAAAATATATATATATATATATATAAATTATTAATATTAATAAATAGAATATATTAAATATATAGATATATAAAATTAATAAATTAAAATAATTAAACAAATAAAAATAAAATATGAGTAAATTAATAAAAAAATTAAACATTTTATTAATTAAATAATTATTGACAAAAATGAATAAATTTAATATACACACATATATATATATATAGATTATAAATATTAATAAATAATATATATTAAATATAGACATATTAAATGAATAAATTCTAATAACTTAAAAAAAAATAAAAAATGAATAAATTTTAATAATTAAACAAAAAAATTAAAAATGAATAAATTACAAAATTATTTAAAAATCTATTGATGAAATAATTATTAATAATAATGAATAATTTTAATATATATATATATTAATTATAAATAGTAATAAATAATATATATTAAATATAAATATAGAAAATGAATAAAATGTAATAATTAAAAACATATTAATGTCTTATTCTAACCGAATGGCCCGAAGGCCTTCCTTTTTTATTAATTTTTGATAACCCCCCTTTCAAGGGATGAAGGGGAACTCTTACAAGGCCTATAGGCTTAGAGATTACATGACTTGTAGGTCTTAGGAAATATTCAGACTATAACTACATGGAGCTGCTCCTCCCTAGCTTCTTCATCGTGATGTTAGCTCTCCACCTTCGCATGGCTTGTTCGGCTAGGCTTCCCGTGCATGCACAAACTGGTCCTGATGGAAATTACATACCCTCTCTTTACTATGTTTTAATATTTTCAATATGTATTCATCTTTATTTCAATATATATCCATCTTTTTTTAATAATTTATATTTAATTAATAAAACTTATCCATTTTTCAATATTTTTAAAGTGTACTCATTTTTAATTATGCAATTTCACTCATTTTTAACATGCACACATTTAAGATTATATATTAATTAATAATGTTAAAAATGTATTTGTAAATAAATATTTATAAAAAAATATATTTATAAATAAATATTTACTATATTTATAAATAAATATTTAATATATTTATAAATATAAATAAATATTTAATATATTTATAAATATAAATAAATAAATATTATTTTTCTTAAAATTATTTATATATTTATAAATAAATAATTATATATATTTAAATAATTATAAAATTATAATAAATTTATAAATATAAATAAATAAATATTATTTTTTCTTAAAAGTATTTATATAATTATAAATAACTTTTCCTTCTTCACCTTTTTATTGCCTTCATAATTGTTTTTCAACTTATCCTAGATACCTTTGGTAGTTCTAACTCCCTTTACTATAAGAAACTCAATTTCAATTAGTCATGAGAGTATTTTTTTAACTCTTCCATCATTCTCAAGATTTTTCTTATCAATAGTAGTAAGAGGAGCATACTAATACAAGGAGGAAATCCATTTGTAATAACTTATAAAAATCATACTCAAGAGTCATAAGATATGGAAACATTATATTTTCTAGATATGATAGTTCTTACCATTGAAAACTGAAATTCCCTTATAGTTCATGAAATTTAAAATCTCCATTCTCAAAGATGGATCTTTCAGAGGGAACCTAGCCTTTGATACCAATTATTGTTACCAAGTAGGATTGAGACTGCTGAGGGGGGGGGGGGAGGTGAATCAATGGTTCTTTTTTCTTAACCTCTTAAGTAAACTTTTCTTAACCTTTGAAACTTATTAAGGTTATGATCCACTCAAATAAAACTTCTAAACCTCACCTTTCGCATGAAAAAAATATAAATATAAGGTAAAACATGATATTTACTAGGTTTGGTATAAAGACATACTCCTTTCTATGTTGGATAGTCATACAAAAAAAGATTCTTTTACTATCTTTTTTTACAGAATATAAAGGCACAAATAGTGACAATTATACAATACTAGTAGCAAATTTACTGCTATAGTTGGTTATACTCCCCACCTATCCTTTTTCAGTATCTACTTTCCCACATTTGGTTATACACCCCATCATAAAAGACTTTTTAATAACTGGTAAGTATCCATAGTTACAAGATTTACTTTTCTTCTTCTTTTCTGATTCACTTCAGAAAGCATTCACTTCCACCACAAGTAATTTGAATCCAAATTTACCTACACACAATCCTCAAGAACTTAAAAAATTCTCTAATTAACTTGTTGATCTTGAAACTTCTTCTAGAAACTTAGTCTAAAAAAACTACTTAGTAAAAGTTAGTTTGATCTGACTCAGTCCGGTAACCTTGGTCTGATGGTCTCTATCCAATTGGTATCAGTCCAATTATCCTTTTGATCTTCCTTCTTCAATTGATTAAGAACTCAATTGGAAACTCATAATTTCTCTGTTTGATGGAACTTGGTCTGATGAACCTTGCTCTGATGGACATCACTTTTATGGGCTTACTTCGATGAAGCGTCGACCGTTGGAACCTGCTCGAATGATCAGATTGAACCTCACTCCGATGGAATCATTCTGATGGAACTTCCTCAGCATAATCTTGAAAAAAAAGTCTAGTTAGAAACTGAATACCTGAAAAAACAAATGTCAGATCTCTCAGCACACATTAATAGTTCAAGTTTTTCATGCTTCGTACAAATGTACTATGATCTCCTTTTATAGGCACCCCAAAATAGAAAAGGTTGGGAAACCAATTTCATTTCCCACTCAACAAAATTCATAAATCCCAAATTTCTTGCTCATTTAAGTCTTCATATTTGAATTATTTAACTCTTCATAATACTTTTGGGAGATTATCAAATATTCATACTTCTTCAAGTTTACAAAACATTTCTTCAGTAAAATATTTCATTACTATTTTTCATTCTGATTCTTTATTATGATGAAGGCATACAAAAAATTCTTCATTATGTTTCTTTGTACCAAATAATCATATATGAAAACTAGATGACTTCTCATCACGATGAAAACATATGAAATACTAAAGACAACTCATTATGATAACCTTTTGTAAACACTAAAAGTATTCTCATACAAATATTATGAATCAAATCTTAAATGTAAGACATTTTTTTTGAAATATATTAAAATCATTTATCATTTTCTTCAATTCATCTGACTGATGATCTCACATTCGATGATTTTATTAGTATCATTCCATGTCTAATGGATCAGTCTCTATTTCACTCCGATGATCGGTGCCAGCACCAATCCGATAAGTTAGAACCACTTCTTCATAGAGAATCAATACTTTTGTTCTTTTTATCTCAACCCAGTTGAAAGATAAAAAAGTATGAAATAAAATTCAATCTTTCTCAAACATTATACCTCTGGTAACACTCTACATCCAATATAAAAATGATACCAACAATATGAATCAGTGTCAGAATCCATTATGATGGATTAGTGGCATACCACGTCTGATGGACCGGTGTCAACAATGAATTATTTTTCTTCAGCAAGATCAATTTTATAGCCTTAAGATGTTGTCACATTGATGATTATCATACTGATGATCTTCATCCTTGTTTATCTGGTGTTCCTCACACTAATGAGGAGTAACCAAAATACTTATCATCGCATTTTTCTCATTTCCACAAACTTCAGCTTGCATCATGACTTCCTCATAGCTTTTAGAACATTTAAGTTTGGATTTAGCATCATATGACTTATAATAGAAATTATTATAACTTTACATCCTTCTAGAAGATTCTTTCTTTCCAACCAAGCCTCAATATGATTGGAAACACCGGCTCTCCCCCTTTATTTCATAAATCTTACACCACAAGTCCCCCAGATAATTGATGACTTTTGTGAATTACAAAGCAACAAAGCATCGCCAGGTTTACTCATTGGGGTCATTCAAACACTGGAACAATTCATCATTATGATAACCACTTTAACTATAAACTTAATATAATTTGCACTAGATTATGTCTTTCTATTAACATTCAAATCTGATGGATCATATTCAATGACTCATGCTGATGATCTAGGTTTTATTCTTAATACCAATGGCCTGGGTTAAAAAACCAAACACTTATTATTTTCTTAACATCATACATACATCATATATTGAAAATAAATACAACCAAAATACAACTTGGTCCTAAAAATTCAAGCTTTCCATGGAATCCACCCACTACCAACCCTCCTCCTCCTTGAATCCAGGCTCAAATCATGGCTCAAATAAAGTCTCAAATGAATCCAAGGATCAAATCCAAGGCTTGAACGAATCAAGTCTCGAATGAATCCAAGGCTCGAATGAATCCAAGATTTCATGTGAAATATCTCTACTTTCTCTTGTATGAATCAAATATTGAATCCAAGGTATGTTATTTTCCCCCCCACCTCACTCGTTGATTTCTTGTCTGGGTTATGCATAAGGTGATTTTTACTATATATTTTCCAATATCTAGGAGATTTATGAGTTTCACCATTTTAATTTCTTTTTTCATTAATTTGTTCATTCTATATTGCTATTAATTACCTTTTTTCCACTATGGTTCAATCATTTCTTTTACCACTCACTGTTGGTGAAGGTTTTGCATCATCTATGACATCCTTAGGAAGGTGTATTTATGATTTATTTGTTACCTAATTTTCTTCATGTTCTTGGGTGTTTGAAATTGGTTTCTCTAAAATTATAATTGTTATTTTGGTTTAATTAGATTTAAATAGGCTTTTGTCTCAAGGTTTTTAAGGAATGATAATTGATTTTCAATTGGGTTCTTATAGATTTGGCCTTGTTTTTTATCAGCGTTCAAAGGATAAATTATGTTTTTTTCTAATAAAATATTTATGATGGTTTTAATAAATTAATTCAGTGTTTTAAAATTGTTTTAGGTTGATTATGAAATCTATTTAGGTAATTAATGAGTTCATGACATCGATTAATTGGGGTTTCCTTGTTTGAGGAATTTTCTTATGATTTATTTTGTTCTTGTGTTATTTATTTATATCCAATGTTATGGATTCATCTTTTCATGTTTTATAATTATATACATATCTATTGGTGTGTGTATATATATATATATATATATTAGACACATACATGAATTCACATGAAAATATGTGAATATTTGTATTGAGATATGTTTATATATGTATGTGTGTAATTACATATGTTTATAAAATTTAAAAATAAGTCTTCAAATTTAAACACATTGATTAAATTTGATTTTATTATATAGGTTTTTAAATGTTTTTTTCATTTAGAAATATTTTTTTGTAATTACATATGTTTATAAAATTTAAAGAGAAGTCTTCAAATTTAAATACATTGATTAAATTTGGATTTCTTATATAGGGTTTTAAATGTTTTTATTTCATTTAGAAACAATTTTGAGCTTCCCATTTTTTTTAAAATGGCCTCAAGAAAAAAATATTGTTTTTATAGTGAGATTTCAAATGGATTTTTGAAAGGAGGCATAGTTTCAATTGTGTTCTTAATTATGGGTTGTTATTGTTAATAGAATGAATGATTTCTATGTGGATTATTTTGTGGTTTTCACATGGGATACCATAGATAGGATAATAAACAGTTGGGAGATTCCCTAGATTAATTGAGGTATTAGCTAGGGGTCATTTTAAGTTTCCTCGGGAGTATTGGGTTGTATTACTTGTTTTGGTCACATAACTGACTATTATTCTATGAGCAAGTCAGTTAACTTTATAACCTATAGGTCAGACCTCCCCCCATGTATTGTGGTTTATACTTATGTTATTATATATATTTTTTGGTGCCCAATTTTACTTTTTTGGAAGTTTTTCATCATCTCCCTTATTTAATTTTATTTCTTACATCTTCTACACTTTATTTTCTTTTTTTATTTTTTTATTTATTTCATTTTATTTACATTTCATTATATTGGGTTTCCTTTTTAGTGTCATTTCTTTAAAAACAAATCCAAAAGGGATTTCTAAATGCGAGTTTTTAATAAATAAGTATCGGGCCAAGAAAAATGATTTTCAAGTGATTATTTTCATTTAAAAGGAAAAAATAAATAGTTTAATAAAGGTTTCTAAATGATTATTTAAAAAATTATTCATTTTTAAAGATTGATGTCAATAAAAGATCACAGTTGGATTTTCTTAAAATTATAAAAACATATTATCCACATGTATTTCAAAATATATTTCTTGGTAATTGATAAATGGTATCCTTAGTTTATAATAAGGATGGTTTTGTAATAAGGTTTTAACCCATATAGTTATTAAAGTCCTATTGTCACTTTATTAAAAAAAAGTTTCATTATGATTTTATCACCATTATTAGGAAACCCTTGGGTTAGTGTTTTCTATAGGCTATTTCCCTTTTATGGGATGTGTATTTATTATTATTATGTGATGCTTATATGATGTGATAGGTGGATATTTGGTGAAATATTATTAGGCATGTTTATCTCACACCCTACAAACACACCCATATGGGTATATATGGATTTTATGTTTTCATATATATTCTGAGGTTATGATCTCAATGTATAAAAGGGAACACTTAACTATATATATTCATACCATTTAAACTCATGTTTTAAAAACTAAATTCAGGTTTACTAAAAGTAATCAAGATATTAGAACATAAATATGTACCAAATAGTAATTTAATTTCTTGAACAAAGGTCAAATACATGTGAATATTTATGTTACTTTATCAAAATAAAGAGAGGTAACATAACCCAAACATATGATAGCTACATTCCTTTATGAATATTAAAATTATTTGGATCTTATAGAATTTCTAATCACAAACTTATATAAAATAAAGAATGAAAATAATTAAAGAACATAAGTACAAACTTTAATTTCATAGAATAAATAATTTTAAAATAAGTAAACATGTTTAACAAACTTTACACAATAAACCAATCATAAATATATAATGTGAAAAACACGTGTGATGTGGTTTCCATCTCACCACACCCAATCTCATGCAAAATCATTATTCAGCCCTCTAGCTAAATTTTCACTAAAAATGATCAGTTTCACCCATTGATGCACAATCTCATTGCTTTCTCTCAATTCCTAAACAACCAAAATCATCCCATGATATTCTAAACACCCAAAACAATATACAAACTCAAAAATTAGTGTAACTTCAAGGTTAGTTCATTTCCCAACGAAAACCAAATCTGTTATCATTCTCTCACCTTGGGTACCAGAGAACCTCTAATTTAACTCACACTCATATAAATTCAAATCAAACCTAAGCCCTATATCACACATGGACTTCGTCTAACAAATCATGATATTTTGGAAAATATTTTTCAATGTCATTAATATTTGTAAAACCTTCTTGATGCTGATTCTTGAATAAATTTTAGGGAATGTGAAAGATTGGATTTGTTTCTTCTTGTGTGATATTTTATGAAACTGGTTTTTGATAAATGAATAGTCCCTTGATTGAATTTTGAAATAATACCATGGGAACCTTGGTATTTAGGTAGGTATTCCAGGAAAATCATGTTAGGATTTAAATTCTTAATTTACTACTAACTTATGAATAATGTTTTATTCATGTCAGCTTTATAAAATGTTTATGAAATGTTTAATAATCATGCTTTTCTTTAGACTGGGTGGTGACCTATTTATCATTTTTATGGTCATATCTATTTTAAATTTCAGTTTTGAAAAAGGAAACTTGGTTTTAAATGTTATAGTGGGTTTTGAAATGAAAAAATTAGGTTTTCCCTTATTGAACTAAAATGGATTTGGTGTTTTGAAACTCATAAAGTGATTTTAAAGTGAACTTGTAAAGTTTTAAACATTTCAAAGTGTACATCTTTCCATGGAAATATTTTTAAGATTTTAATTTATTATTAATAGTTTTTGTATATGATTTTAAATTCTTTTAGTTGATGCTAAAAAAATTTATAGAAAAGGGGGTTCGTATCCCATTATGTGTTTTAAAAAAAATTGGTCACTTTTTATGTGAAATTTTAAAAAAATGGATTTCAAGTGGGGTTTTAAATATCCAGAAAGAATAATTTTGAATTTTGAAAGTGTTTTTGGGATGATATTTTAAAATTTAAATTAATATGTGATAATTTAAAAAGTTTTAAGGATAAAACTATCATCCTAATTATCTTTATCTATTGGACAATTATTATTGAATTTTGTTTCTTGAGACTCACCCCCATCTCTTCTGGACATGTACCTATGTTTCTTGAACTACTATGGGTAGTAGTCATTCCATACTAGGTACTGATGATCATTTTGGATGAATTCAGAGGAAAAAACCTACCATAGTGGAGTAATTCTTTTCTTAAATTCAATTACCCATTTCCTTCAAAGCATACTAAAATTATTTGAAACAATCAAATGTTGGGTTTCCTTTATTAGAATTATCTATAACTTTCACCTTTGATAAAGAATATATTATGTTTATTTATTTATTTATTATAAAAAATGAATATTTTATGAACCTAATAGGATTAATATGAATCGAAAATGGATACATGATAATCATATGAAAAACGAGTATTAAGATGGAGTTAAAGAGTTAATTAAGTTTTCAGTAAAGCATGTACACAAACCTTATCAAATCCTTTGTCCATCTTTATATTGTTGTTATTAAAGACAAATTATTTTGTAATAGTTGGAATAACATTTTATTTGTCATAGAATAGAGCAGAGCTATAAATGTTAGACTAAACATGGGGAAAACTAAATGTGCTTGCCGATTGGGATGATACTACAGTTTATAGATCACTTGATATGAATAACAATGTAAATGATGATGGAGATCACATGGAAGAAATGAAAATGGAAATTGAAGATGAACTTAATGATTATACAAATCTATTTGAGAAGTCAAATAGTTATTCTAAGAGAACATTTTATACCAGTTGTACTAAATACACAACATTTCTAGCTATATTAAAGTTATATAATTTGAAAGATAGTAGCGGATGGAGAAACACCAACTTTATAGAACCACTCGGTCTCATGAATGATATGATACTAGAATAAAATGAACTTACACATCAAACATATGATTCTAAATAAATTATACATTCAATGGGAATGATATCTAAAAAAATACCTGCTTTTCCAAATGATTTCATATTGTTTTTCAAGGATCATGAATCACTCATAAAATTTCCTAAGTGTGGCATAGATCGATATAATAAAAATGAATCAAGTTCTTAAAAACTTATATGGTAATTTTCTATCATTCCATAGTTTAGAAGACTATATGGATGTTAGGAAACCGTGAGAAAATTTATATGGCATACAGATACAAGAATTAAATATGAGAAACTACGTTATCTAGAAAACTATCCTCAGTGGAAGAAAATTGATTATGAGTATTTTGAATTTATAAATAAGCCAAGAAACTTTTGTATTTCATTATCTATAGATAGAATAAATCCTTTTAGTGTACAGAGTAGTGATCATAGTACATGGTCTATCATGTTGGTAAATTATAACTTTTCACCCTGATTATACATGAAGCACAAATATATTATGTTGTCTCTACTTATATCTAGACCAAAGAAACCTGGTAATTATATTGATGTCTATTTGGCTCCGTTGATTTAAGATATGAAATTGATGTGGGATACAAGTGTTACAATGCATAATGGTCATATAAATGAATAATTCACATTGAGGTCCATGTTGTATGGGATGATAAATGACTCTCCTACTTATGGAAAATTTTCAAGTTATAGAATTAAAGGAATTTTGGGGTGTCCCATTTGTGAAAAATTCACACACTCAGTTCAGTTGAAACATTCCTAGAAGACTGTTTTTTTAGGAAATCAGAATTTTTTACTTTGACAACATAAATATAGATCATAGACGACAACATTCGACGTGAATACCAAACAAGGTACAACACTGTCTCCACCAATGGGTGATAAAATATTTGATAAAGTAAAAGATATTAATATTGTTTTCAGTAAACAATTTTTAAAAAACCTTTCAAAATTATGTTGGAAAAAGTGATCAATTTTATTTGAATTACCATATTTTAATTTTTTGTACATCAGACATTTTCTTAATGTCATGCATGTAGAAAAAATGTATTTTATAGTGTTATTAGAAAATTAATAAATGTTCCTGAAAAAACAAAATATGGTATCAAGGCTAGGTTAGTCATGATTGACATGGGGATAAGGAAATATTTGACACCAGTTAAGGGTAAAAGGAAGACTTTTCTTCCTCCAACAACTTACAATTTATCTAGATTGGAAAAATTGTAATTTTTCATTTTTCTTAATGGTGTAAAAGTTCTAGTGGGGTATTCATCAAATATCAAGAATGTAATTTCAATGACTAATTTGAAGTTATAAGTACTAAAATCACATGAATATCATTTTTTATCCAAGATTTGATGCCCGTTACTTTACATTGCATTCTGCCTAAAAATGTATGACATACATTAACCAGGCTCCGCTTCTTGTTCAAAGTCACATGTAGTAAAGTTATAGACCCGATCAATTTTATAATCATGAATAAGGAGTTTTCAGTCATATTATGTGAATTAGAGATGTTATTCCCACCATTATTCTTTGATATAATGGTCCATCAAATAGTTTACTTGGTTAGAGAAGTTTAACTATGTGGTCTTGTACATTATAGAAGGATGTACCCCATTGAATGGTATATGAATATTTTGAAAGAGTATATAAAGAATAAAAGTTTTTTTAAAAGTTTTTTGTAATGTTTTGTGCCCTCTCGATCCTTTAATTTTACATTTTTGGTTATTAGAGGTGTTCAGGGGAGGTTCTGAGAGTTTTCATGGGAGCTCGGGGTGCATAAGAACTACTACAGGAAATACACATCGTGTAAGTGTATTACATGATGTGAAAGTCGGTTTCATAGATTTTCTAGGGCTAGTTCACAACATGTATATTTCCAGGGTTAAATAATAAAAATACAATGCATTTTTTTTGGGAAAATGAACCTCTAGGATTACACGACGTGAAAGGGTATTACACATCATGTAAACCCTCAGTCTAGTGCAGTTTTAAAATTATTTTCCAGCCAAATTTTCATCCATTCATTTGTGGATTATTCTTTCTCTCATTTTGGGAAAACCCTAGGTTCCATGAGGATTTATTCAATCTCTCTTCCCCTATCTTTTATCTTTTGGTCCTGGTGGTTGTTCATTGGAAATCTGTGGTTGATTCATGGTAGGTTCTTCTCCCTTCCTAGTGTTTTTTCTTTCTTCTCCCAGGGAATTCACTGTAGTGATTTTGTTTTGGTTTGGGGTGTTTTTTGTGTTGTGTTTTGATGGTATTTGGTTTTATTGTAGGTTTATCCATGGTTTCTGTGGTTCAGTTGTGGTTGGGAGCATTCTTATTCACCCTATGGTGCGTAGAAAATTATAAATATTCATTGAGGTAGAGATTCTCTCGTTTCTCCTTATTGTGCATCATGTGAGAGGGGTTTAATTCTATTTATCTATGGGTTATGGTTGTTCTAGCTTAATCAAAGATAAATAATTGGTTAATTTAATTTAAAGGGGAAAATGGGGTTTGATTCACATGCTTTTACAAATTTTATATTATTTGTGATATTGTGAATTGTACGGGCTTGATTTCCTTCTAGAAATTGTGGCTATTGGGGGATTTGTTTGTGATGGATATATGTGATATGATTTCTACATTTGTTGTGATTATTGTTATATCACCCTAAAATGGAAATTGATTAACCAATTATATTTTGATAATGAAATGGTTGCCACATGATTTTGACTTGTGTGATAATGCCCCTAAAATAAAGTAGAATGTGATAAAAGCCCCTTTGTAAATTTGTGAAATGATCTTGATGTGTCGTGATGTGTGGAAACGCTTATGGGATGATGATGTATGGTTGGGGAATGTGGGGTTGATATTTTGTTTGGTTGTTCTTTTGGGGAATTAGGGAGGTAGTTTTTTTGGCCGTACTTTTGGGGCGGTGAGGTGGTGGTTGCTTTGTGCTAGATACTCGAGTAGTGATGGAATAAATAAATTATTGTTAAAAAATGTTTGGAATGGATTGGGTTGTTTTGGTTAATGGAATGTAAATGTTTAATGTATAATTAAATGGTGGGTTTTGTGATTAAATGTGGTTTATGCTAAATAATGAAAAGAATGGGATGATTAAATGAAATTGGTTGGAAATGTGAAATGGGGTTTATGGATTGTTGTGGGATGTTATGCATTTATAGGTGGCAAAAAAAGTGATAGTGTTGTGAGTTGGTTGGTTTGTTTGTGAACCCATAGGTTTATCTTGAGTTTTTGATTATATATATATACACACACACATACTTTTACATTCTTGTGATTTCTATACTCACCCCACCCAAGTTGAGCACTATGTGCCGACACTCGCATTGTCGTGTGTGTGTGTGTGTGGGGGGGGGGGTGTTTTTTCCAACATCTAGTGAGGAGTAGAGATGGCTTGGTACCCACTCTTTCCTACCCTCTCTTCCAGGAAAGGTAGGTATTTCACAGGCTGTGATGGCCAGAGGTCTGTTAGTGCATTAGATAGTGGTTGTGGCCTAGGTGTTTTCGGGTGAGATGTGACGGACCAAGTGTCTTTGGGAGAGGTGAGACCAAGCTTGTGGGGTGGTGGCCTAGGTGTTTTTGGGTGGTATGAGATATGATCATTCTTGTGGGTCTACTTTTGGCGGGGGTCGTGCATGGTATGAGGAGGGAATGAGGTTGATGTCCAACATGTTCACGATACCCCACTACTCTGGTTATGGTAGTGGTTGTGTTGTGGCCCATGTGTTTTCAGGTGATATGTGTTATGGTTGTACTTGTGGGGTGGCAATCCTAGGTGTCTATGGGTGAGGTGTGTTGTGACTGTGATTGTGGGGCGGTGTGGTATACAGAAGAGAGGAGAGCACCATGACATACGACGTTGGGTGTGAGAGTGGCATACTAGTGGGAAAGTGATGTGGGGTACCCTTATTGATACAATTCTTATTATACCATATTACTTGGTTTGTGTTATTTAGAAAGCATTCATTGGTGAGGTTGGGATGGTTAGTATACCTTGATAGGTTCTATTTGGTTTTGTTGTTTTCTCATAGGTGTATTAGTATGATTCTTTCATATGTTCATGAGAGACTTGAGTTTTTTCTACCAAGTATACTTGTATTCTCACCATACCTATATAAAACTATTTTCAGGTTTCCAGGAGGATTATGTGGACCGTACTGGGCATTACTAGCTCAGAACATTGGATAGCTTCTATGTCACTGTTTTAGCTTTACGTTGGGTATTTACTTTGGAGACTTGTATCTGTATCAGTTCTATTTATACATGCATGTGGGATGGTTTTTGGCTTTCTTTTTATATTGTGTCTTGGAGTTATTTTTGGATTATACATGTTATCTCTCGATCATATTTATATTATAAATGGAAATTCCTCCCATATATGATATTTTTATACCCTTAGTGCAAGTCTCCAACCCAGGGCCTACTAGAGGCGATAATCGAGGTTCATTATCTCTCTCCCTTCATCGTGATATCTTTGGAGGGAGGGGGTCATGATAGGGTGGTATAAAAGGTGATGGTTGAGTGATAAGATGGAGTTTGGAATTAGAAACAATGAGGATTTCATGGGTTATTATGGAAAAAATGCTAGTTAACCTTAGTGAATGATGTGGTCTAGGGAGACCGGCTCAGTCACATGATTTTAGGGCCCCTTGTAATCCAGTGCACAAACTATGAGCTTATTGAATGACCAAGTGAGATGGACCTAGTTATAGGGTAGAGACCTAGGAAAGGTACATGTAACATAATGACTTGTGTTCTTTTTTGAATTGGGTTGTTTTGGGAAAGTTTAAACAAATAACAAAATGAATTAAATGAGTTAAAATGAATCTTAAATAAAATTCCATAATAATCAGACTTAGGAAGTAATTTTTTTCATTTCAACTATGGATCTTGTTCGTCATTTACATGTGTCTTAGTAAGTTGAGGTTCAGTAGGGCGATACAGTTGATTTCCATAGGGTTGATCTAATTGATAAGGATGATCGGTGGTAGAGGACGTTGTGTGCTTTCTAGTGAAATTTTTTAGAAATTATGAGGGTAGCATTTCAGACATGGAGACATAGAGCTGGCTAGAGGATCTTGATATCACTTTCAGTTTGATCCGGGCCTTAATGGAGTACTGGGTCCCTTTGGAAGTTAGTTATATGTGGGGAACTACACATCAGTGGTGGAAACTGTATATGAGAGAGTATAAGGAGGTAGACGTTTTGTGGGTTGAATTCCAAAAGGAGTTCTTGTCAGAGTTCCTTTCGTTGACCATGAAGGTAGTAAAGTTCTAGGAGATTCTTTCTCTTCAGTAGGGGAACATGTTATTGAGGGAGTTGGGAATCATGTTCAAGTTACTTATACATTTTACCCAGATCATTTTTCAAATGAGGAGTCTCGTGCGAGATGTCTTGAGGAGGCACTCTGTCCTTCAATCCAGTATGGAGTTACTCCTTTTATGTTGGCGATGTATCTGGAGGTTCAAAATAAGGAAAAAGTGATCAAGAAGATGCACCCACAAGGATGTTTTCCAGGGGAGGGGAACCAGTAGGGTTCATCGAGGAGTAAAGTTTCTAGTGGTAGGTCTCAAGCACTAGGATCTTCAAGGTTTTTACTAGTAGGAATTTGACTTTAGGGCTTCCTTTCTTGACTTCTAGGGCCATTTCTTTCTATGATTTTCCTGGGAGTTTTGTTCTAGTGTTTTTTTGGTTTTGGGGTTCATGACCATCGCTAGAACCAGTTCCCAATGGTTCCCCAAGATCAGTTTAGTATAGGTGGATAGGTTCATCATCAGCCTCAGTGGCAGTGTCCAGTGAGACCGTTTCAGCAGTAGGGGCAGTAGGTTTATTCTCCCTCTAGGGGATATGGGGTAGGTAGAGGCCAACCTCATGATGTTTCTCATGTCTAGGGACTATGACCCAATCATGGACATGGAGGTGGTCATCATAAGAGAGGTAGAGCAGTTGGGTGTGGTTAGTTTCACACAGTGGAGACAACAGTTCCAGAGGGGCCAAAGATCATCAGAGGTACGATCAGTTTGTTTAGTACCCTTATTTGTGCCTTGTTTGATTTATGAGATTCATACTCCTTTATTGTTCCTACTACATACCTTTCTCTAGGAATATATGTATAGATTCTTCCAATGCCCTTGGTGTTGACTATGCTATTCAAAGGCCCGACCAACTTATTTGATGTGTGCTGAGAGTATAGATTGATGATGGGGCCATATCAGTCCTGTGGGGATCTTTTCTTGCTATAGATGCATCCATATGAGGTCATACTTGATATTAATTGGTTGTATTCTGTACGTTCTATTATTTAATACTTCTAGAGGAGAGTCGTGTTTTTGGATATAGATGGGAAATGTGTGGTTTTTGTTGGTAAGTGGGGTTGTTAGGTGGGTAGTCAGCATGTAGAGCCCCTTATTTCCTTGTTGAATGAGTTATTGGTGGAATAAGTGGATGCTGATATGGTAGAGGTTCCTAGAGTCATTGGGGGAGTTCCTAACTATTTTACCTGAGGAGGTTGTGATGCTTCCCCCTCGACATGATGTTGAGTTTTAGATAGACCTACAACCCAATGCTTCTCCAATTTCGATGGATCCTTATCAGATGACACCTTCCAAGTTATGGAAGTTGAGGGTTCAGGTAGATGCTATAATTTAGAAGGGTTTTATCCAGACCAATGTGTCATTGTGGGGTGCTCCACTATTGTTCTCAAACAAGGAGGATGGTAGTCTAAGGTTGTATATAGACTATCGTATATTGAATCAGGTGACGGTAAAAAACTGTTTTCATCTTCTAAGGATAGATGATATTTTTAACTAACTAAGAGGGGAGAGTTGGTTTTATAAGATCAATCTGCAGTATGGATATTACCAGTTTTGTGTGAAGGAGGAAGATATCCCGAATACTGCCTTCAGATTTAGGTATAGGCACTTTGAGTTTATATTCATGCCATTTGGTGTTATGAACACATCATTCATGTTCATGGGGATTATGAACCCCATGTTACATGAGTTCCTAGATCGGTTCGTCATCGTATTCATCTATGATATCTTAATCTACTTGAAGTTAGAGGAGGAGCATGCTGAGTATCTCAGAACTGTCTTGCATGTCCTTCAATGCCACCAAATCCATATAAAGTTGTCCAAGTGTAAGTTATATACATGATAGGTGCATTTCCTCATGCATGTGGTATCTCAACAGGGTGTATAAGTAGACATGTCAAAGGTTGAAGCAGTTTTTTCTTGGGCGCACCCAAGAACGTGGTAGAGGTTCACAATTTTCTTAGTCTCATAGGCTATTATCGAATTTTTTTACCCGATTTATCTTGAATTGTATCCCCAATGATAACTTTGACTAGTAAATACCAAGATTTTTTATGGAGTGATCAGTTCCAGGAAACATTTAGTTACCTATAGGGGAAGTTAGTCAGTGCTTTAGTGATTTAGCTATTAGAGGAGGGTGTGTTGTTTGAGGTTTTTTGTGACTCTTACTATTTGGGATTGGGATGAACATTGACTTAGTAGTGTGAATTGATCTCTTATGGGTCAAGTAATTTATGTCCCCATGAGTGTAACTATGCCACCCACAATTTAGAGCTATCATCGATTGTGTTTGTGCTGAAGTTGTGGCGATATTACCTCATTGAGAAATGCTTTTTGGTCTTCATAGACCACAAGAGTTTGAGGTATGTATTTTTTTAGTGTGATATAAACTTTCTATAATAGAGTTGGATGGAGTTTATTTAGGATTATGATTTTGAGATCTCATACACCTCAAGAAAGGGGAATGTTTAGGCCGATTCTTTGAGCAGGAAGTCATGGAAGGGTGTTATTCGAGAGTCTGAGGATGCTTGGAGAGAAATAGAGGAGTTGGAAGCCTTGAACTTAGAAACAAGATTGGATGGTGGTAGAGGTTTTTTGTTTTAGATGATGATACAATATTCTTTGATGAAGCAGGTGGAGGAGTCTCAGTGGGGGGACTCATAGGCATAGGTGATATGCGATCATCTTGGCCATGGTGATGATCTAAAGGGATGGTCAGAGGAAAGCTAGAACTGAATGTTGTTTCATGGAAGGTTTTTTTGTTCCAATTTTAATGCATGATGAAGTCCTTAGTGAGTTTCATAACTCACCTTTCACAATACTCCTAGGAGTTTCCAAGATGTACTATGGATTGAGGGTGCAGTTTTGGTGTCCTAGGGAGAAAAAGTTAGTGGATGAGTTTGTGTAAAATTACTTAGTTTTCTAGCAAGTAAAGGCTGAACATCATGTTCCTGGTGGTTTTTTGTAGACCTTGGATATTACTAAGTGTAAATAGGATGAAATATTGATGTATTTTTTCACAGGTTTACCCATAACTCAGAGAGTTTGTGATGCTATCTGTGTGGTCGTGGATCGGTTGAAGAAATCAGATCACTTCTTAGTGATCAAGGAGTCAGGCATAATAGATGCTTTGGATAAGAGGTATATGGATGAGGTGGTACAATTTCATGGAGTTCTGAGGTCCATTGTCTCAGATTGGGACATACATTTTACCTCATGAGTCTGTAGGGGATTGAAACATTCTTTTGGCACTCAGTTAAATATCAACATTTCTTTCCACCCTCAAACAGATGAAAACATGGAACAAACTATCCAAATGTTGGAGGATATGTTGCGGGCGTGCATCTTGGACTTTGGTGGATCTTGGGTATGACACCTGCCTTTGGTAGAGTTTACTTATAATAATACCTATCACTCTTACATTTGAATAGATCCATTTGCGGTTTTGTATGAGATACCATGTTGTTCTTCGTTGTGCTGGATAGAGGTTGGGGAGACGACCATTCTTGGTCCCGATGTGGTGCAGAGCACGACAAATAAAGTTCAGCTTGTTCATGAGAGGATGAAAGTCATGCATGATCGACATAATTTTCATGATAATCGTAGAAGGAGGACCTTGGATTTCAAGGTTAGGGACCACATGTTATTGAAGGTTTCCCCTCGACATGGTCAACAGAAATTTGTCAGAGGGATTAAGCTTTCTCCCAGGTTTTTTGGGCTCTTTGAGGTGTTGGGGTGATTTTACGAGGTGGCATATCGGTTAGAATTTCCACCATGGTTAGAGAGGATCCATGCAATCTTTCACATATATCATATTCATAGGTATCTTTTTGATGACTCCCATTTCATTTACCGGGGAGAGTTGGATATCAAGGATGATGTGACATTTGTGGAATGACCAATAGAGATTTAGGATTTCTAAGAGAAGACACTGTGTGGAAAAACCATTTATTTGGTTTGTATGTTTTGGATGCATGATGTTCTAGAGGAGAATACTTGGGAGCAAGAGACATAGATTCATGTCTGGTACCCGGAGTTGTTTTGAGTTTTTCTTTGATCTATTTTTCTTTGTGATGTGATGTTTGGATCCTTTTGTTTTATGAGATGAGCTGTTTTCCTTGGTTTTTGATGTGTGTGGTGCGATGTGTGATAAATTTCTGACATATGAAAAGGGGAGGACCTGATTCCTAATCAAGACGCATTAACTATGATGTGATTAAACCCGTGCGGGTGAGTCAGTGCCACTCGAAGTGGATATTATCTTGACATGGAAGATAGAATTATCTGATTCATGTGTTCGGGACGATGTGGTTCGTTGGTTGCAGCGGTTTTTGGTTTGGGTTTTGTGGAGGTTGATATAGTTGTCCAATGATGATTTGGTAGTCTAGTTGCGTGAGAGGATGTGGCTTGTGGTTTTGCAGTGTGTTTTGTGGCTGTTTGGGTTGGCATGTTTAACCGGTGGTAGCGTTTAAGGTATGAAAAGATCCTTGAGAGGTATCTCATGGGATGGTTGTTTGGACACTTTTCTTACATGATTTTTTTGAATTCTCGAGGGCGAGAATCATTTTATAGGTATCTGATGTAATGGTACATGCCCTCTTGATCTGTTACTTTGCTGTTTTTGGTTGTTGTAGGTGTTTGGGGGAGGTTTTAGGAGTTTTCATGGGAGATAGGGGTGCATAAAAACTATTGTAGGAAATACATGTTGTGTAAGAATATGACATGACGTGAAAGTTGTTTTCACATATTGTATAGGGATGGTTCATTATGTGTATATTTTTGGGGTTAAATAATAAAAAGGTGATGTGTTTTTCAGTGAAACTGAACCCCGATAATTACACGACATGAAAGGGGATTACACGTCATGTAAACCCCCAATCCAGTGTAGTTTTAAAATTATTTTCTTGCTGAATTTTCATTCATTAAGCCATGGATTATTTCCCTTCTAATTTCGGAAAAACCCTAGGTTCCTTGAGGAGTTCTTCAATCCCTCTTCCTCCCTCTTTTATCCATTGGTCTTGGTGGTTGTTCATTAGAAATCCGTGGTTGATCTATGGTAGGTTCTTATCTCTTCTTGGTGGGTTGTCTTTTGTTCTTCTCCCAAGGAATTCATTGTGGAGATGTTGTTTTGGTTTGGGGTGTATATTAGGTTGTGTTTTTATAGTCTTTTTTTGTGGTGTAGGTTGATCTGTGGTTTCCATGGTATTGTTCTAGTTTGTAAGTGTTCTTCTTCACCCTACGGTGTGCAACGAGTCGATAAGATTCTTTGAGGTAGGGATTCCCTCATTTCTCCTTATTTTCTATCATGAGGGAGGGGTTTAATTTTTTTTATCTATGATTTATGGTTGTTCTAGATTAATCAAAGATAAATAATTAGTTAATTGAATTTAAAGGGGAAAATGGGTTTTGATTCGCATGCTTTTACAACTTTGATATTATTTGTGATATTGTGAACTGTATGGGCTTGATTTCCTACTAAAAATTGTGGCTATTGGGGGATTTTTTTACGTTGGATATATGTGTTGTGATTTATACTTTGGTTTTGATTATTATGATATCACCCTAAAATGTAAATTGATTAACCACTTATATTTTTCTAATGAAATGGTTTCCCTAGGATTTTGACTTGTGTGATAATGCCCCTGAAATAAAGTGGAATGTGATAAAAGCCCATTTCTAAATTTGTGAAATTATCTTGATGTGTTGTGATGTGTGGCCATTCTTGTGGGATGACAATGTGTGGTTAGGGAATGTATGGCTTATAGTTTGTTTGTCCATGCTTTTGGGGCAGCGTGGAGGTAGTTTGTTTGGCTGTGCTTTTGGGGAAGCGAGGTGGTGGTTTCTTTGTTCTAGATGCTCAATTTGTGATGGAATAAATAAATAATTGTTCAATAATGTTTGGAATGGATTGGGTTGGTTTGGTTAATGGAATGGAAATGGTTAATGGATAATTAAATGGAGGGTTCTGTGATTAAACGTGGTTGATACTGAATAATGAAAAGAATGGGATGATTAAATTAAATTGGATGGAAATGTGAAATGGGGTTTATAGATTGTTATGGGATGTTATGCATTTAGAGGTGGCAAAAAAAAGTGACGGTGTTGTGAGTTGGATCATTTGTTTGTGAACCCATAGGTTGGGCTTGAGTGTTTGATATATATATATACTTATACGTTCTTTTGATTTCTATATGAACCCCACCCACGCCGAGTACTATGTGATGACACCCACATAGTCATGTGTGTGTGTGTGTGGGGGGGGGGGGGGGGGTGTTTCCCAACATTTGGTGAGGAGTATGGATGGTTGGGTACCCTCTCTTTCCCGCTCTCTCTTCAGGGTGAGGTAGGTATTTTATAGGCTGTGATAGATAAGGGTCTATTAGTGCATTAGATGGTAGTTGTGGCCTAGGTGTTTTTAGATGAGATGTGATGACTCAAGTGTCTTTGGGAGAGGTGATACCATGCTTATGGGGTGGTGGACCAGATGTTTTTGAATGGTATGAGATATGATCGTTCTTGTGGGGAAACTTCTGGTGGGGGTCATGCATGTTAGGAGGAGGGCATGTGGTTGATGTCATACATGTTCACGATACCCTACTACTTTGGTTATGGCAGTGGTTGTGTTGTGGACTAGGTATTTTTAGGTGAGATGTGTTGTGGCTATGCTTGTGGGGCAGCAAGCCCAGGTGCCTGCAGGTGAGGTGTGTTGTGACCGTGCTTGTGGGGTGGTGTGGTATATGGAAGATATGAGAGCACTAGGACTTACAAAGTTGGGTGTGAGAGCAGCATACTAGTGGGAAAGTGGTGTAGAGTACCCTTATCGATGTGATTCTTATTATACTATATTACTTGGTTTTCATTATTTGGTGAGCATGGCTTGGTGAGGTTGGGATGGTTAGTATACCTTGATAGGTGCTATTTGGTTCTGCTATTTTCTCACAATTTCATTGGTATGTTTATTTCACATGTGAACAAGAGACTTGAGTTTTTACTAATAAGTATACTTTTATGCTCACCCTAAGAATATGAAACTAATTTTAGGTTTCCATGAGGATTACATGGACCATGTTGGTCATTACTAGCTCAGACCTTTGGATAGCTACAATTTTGCTGCTTTAGCTTTACTTTGGGTATTTACTTTGGAAACTTGTATCTATATCAGTTCTATTTATACATAGCCCGAATGGCCCGAAGGCCTTGTTTTTATTTTATTATGGATAATCCCTCTTTTAAGGGTTGAATGGGAACCCTTACATGACCCGTATGCCCAACACACAAGGCCCGACATGACTTGCAATACATGACCCGAAGGCGGAGAGGCATACCATGCCCAATACATGACCCGTAGGCCCAACCCACTAGAACTGACCCTCCACAGCTTTTGAATCATTGATCGCCTAGATCCCCACCTTGCATTACTGATCGACTAGAATTGACCCATACAAAGCTGCACGGTACCTGGTCCCGATGGTGGTTACCATACCCTCTCATTCTTCCAATCCGATTAGCCCTGCTTCTGGTGACTGCTATTCTTGATGATCTAATCCTATTCTGGGTCCTGATCTATGTGAATTGGGATACTCTATGGTCTCAATGGCCCTAAGTCCCTGTGTCCCAAAGGCCTTTGATGGACCAAAGGCCCTTGAGACTCGTAGGCCCAAACCGGTGGCCCAAAGGCCCAAATCAGGTGAATAGTTCCGGCTGTTACAATACCGAAAAATACCGAACAGTAACTACTATAGTACCTGCTATAGTAACTACTACAATATTTCCGCAGTACTGCTAGAATACTTCTATAGTACCCCCGGAAATTCGCCTCCACCCGGTTTTGAACCTGGGTCTCTTGGATGCCAACTAGGAGCCCTTACTACTCAGGTACGGGCTAGTTGGCCTATTTATACATACAAGTGGGATGATTTTTGTTTGTCTTTTTATATCATATCTTGGATTTATTTATGGATGATCCATCATATCTTCTGATCCTATTTATATTATAGAGGGTAATGCCTCCTATATATGAGATTTTCATACCCTCGGTGCTAGTCTCCAACCTGGGGCCTAATGAAGGTGGGAATCAGGGGTCATTATCTCTCTCCCTTCATTATGGTATCTTTAAAGGGATGGGGTTGTGATAGTTTTATTGAAGAATAATATATATTTTTGAACAATATATTGAATTCTATACTGATTACCTATCAGATGTTTACAGAATCGGTCTCCTAAAGTCTTGTCACAACAACCACCTTATGGGCGGAGGGATTTCTAGAAGAGATGTTGTTTCAATTACCATCATAGAGTGGGAGTAAGTGCACCTTTACATTTTACATAATAGTGAACATGTTGATCCATACGTTGAAGCCCACAAATAAATTCTTAGATATTTGAATCCATCAAGGGATGAAGGATTAATATCAAATACACATAATCAATGGTTTATAGGATGGTTCTAGGATCAAATTAATATGAAGTTATATAAAAATCCGAATTCAATTTTTGAATGAATTAGATGGATAGAAAAGGGACCAATTGAAAATGTTATATCTTATAATGGAGTTATAATCAATGGTTTCACATTATATAAAAAAGAACACAATTATGGTAGTATGATGAAGAATAGTGGAGTTATACCTATAGTGAAAGTGATGCACATATCTAGTTATAAGGATAGAAATCCAATCTATGTGAATATTTCATATTTTGGCATTATCGAATAGATATACGAGTTGATTATACAATATTTCAAGTGTAAATTTTCTATTCCAAATGGGTTGATAATGGGTTTGTAGTGAAATTTGATGAAATGGGCTCCATGAAGGTGAATTTCATTGGGTGATCACAATCAATTGATGTCGTTCCCAATGTAGACAATGTCATGTATGTTAGAGGGGACCACAAAGAATAGATTTGGATTCTCGATAGAGAATCCAAATCCCTTCAGCCTTTAAAAAAATAAAGTGAGTTCAATGAGAAGGTTAAAATGTTTTTTAATATACTACACTTTTCCTCATAATATTATCTGTTCTCTACTACATTAACACAATCTAAGTTAAATGTTTGACTACTCATGCAGACAATGTCTTCTACACATGACGATGTTACCAATTCCAGGGAAGAACATACTGTTGATGCTGAAATTGTATAATTATTAGAGGATCAAAATCATGTTGATGAGAAAAAACAAGAACAATACAATATCACTGTTTTGAATAAAATTATCAAGGCAATAAGTAAGGGTATACAATTTGAGGTTGGATGAAATAAATGCGGCCAACCTATTGACCCCAACAAGTCAATATTCATTAGTTATGTTGGGGTAACAATAAGGATGAATATGATTATTTATATAGATTCATGGTGCCACATCCATCCCGTAACCAAGGAAACCCATTAGAAAAATATAATGATAATGTTACGATATACCTTCTCTATTTTACTGAAAAACTATATAATGAAATATTGATTTAATTTTCATTATTCCTTAAAGAGTTCATTTATTTTATAATATTTACATAAGAAATTTGTCTTAATGGTAACTAGAAAATACCATATAGGATTCCAAAATCTTCTTACCAAGTTACATCTTAGGGATGCTGAGGAGAAAGTAAAGCTCCACCCAACAGTTAGTTATGAACACATTATAAAGTAGGAAACATTGAATTATTTTATCAGTTATTGTGATGAGAAATAATTCCAGGTGAATTTTACTTGATAATATATTATTTTAAATTATTTATTTTATCCAATTTGATTCAAAATTGTTAATTTATAAAACAAAAAAATAGCTTTGAAAACAAAGAACATGAATTAAAACCAATGTTCCCCTATAACAAAGTAAGGATGGGGTACACTTCACTATAGAAGAAATTGGTATGTATTTTAAATCAACAATAAAAGTTTTATGTGATATGAAATAACATATGTTCATTTGTTTATATGTATATTAATGAATAAAAATCTTAAGGCACTTCCATCACACATCATGTGTTATAGAAGGAGGATCACATAAATAAGGAGGCTAAACTAGTTGATGAAAACAGAAAAGTAATATAGGAAACATGTTTAAGTATGACATGATAATAATTCATTATGCTTTATAACAATATTACATAAAAATATCTATTTATTTTCATATGTTTTTTATACGGTTTAGACAAAAGAATTGGTAGTGACCATACTATAAGAAAAACTACTTTTAGTAGCTTTGAAGCGGTTAGAACAATATGGTCGTGTTATTGTAGTAGGTTTTGGAGTGTCTCATCGAACATATTTTGAGAAGATAAAACCACAAGAATATACATATAATATTATTAAAGGATTTCTGAAAAAATATATGCTTTTCAAGATATTATTGTTCGATCTAGTTTGAAAGATCAATATATGAGAAAGGATCAAAGCGAACCAACGATGGAACAAAGATCCCCACATAAAGAACCAAATGACCTCGATACCTTTGAGGCTAGTCATTACCCTCAACCACATACCTTACTTGAGATAATAATTTTTTTCATTACTCTTTCTCCTAAATGTGAATCAAACAAGTTCTTATATTTTTATATTAATAAAATTCTATAGGGTAAAGTTGTATGTGATTTCTATTTTTCAACACCCACACACTGTCTTGTTGTGAGGGGTATGGTGTATAATGTCTTAGGAGACAAGATACATAATAAATAACTCCAAAAAAATTACATGAGAGTAGGTATTAAGGTATATCAAGAGCCAAACGATGAGTTGTTCTTCCAATTTATGATCCAGATATTATAATGGTCAATGATGTTATTTAAACTTTTGTAGCATAGCCATCTAATCTTATAAATATACATGAGGTATGTATTTAAAAAAATTTTTCTTATGAAAAACCTATAACAATTGATGAAAAAATGTATTAAGTAAGGTATGGTATTACATAGGGATAAAGTTATGGAGAAACAAAAGTTCAAATCAAGATAATCTAGGGAATTGACCAAGAAATCAAAAGGACCTTCTGGGAGTACCTTATCCCCACCATTTATAGAATAACATTTATTATCATTAAAACTTCATATGGAGACCACATTTAAATATGGAAATATATATTACATTCTATATGAAGAAGAAATATTTGGAACTTTCATTACATATGCAGTTGGTATCGAGAGTATAAATGAGATTCTCAAGTTTTAATAGTTGAGAGTCTTAGTTTTGAATACATACATAAGGTATATTTTCATAATACATGTGTCCAAAAAATGACCTAATATGTTCATTAAAGTTAATAAATATTCATATTTTCTATAGGTTTTTATATCAATACTTTATAAAGGTAAAACTGGGTGAACCATGATTCATATTCATTAACCTCTCTATCATTTCTATGAAAAAAACTTCTTTGGATAAGGAAGAAATTTATAAAAATAAATATAATCTATACAATAAGTTTAAAAAAAATACAACAATATCTTTTTGATGCCTACAATACAGAGGTAAAACGCTATAATGTAATCCCATAAAATATATTTTTATTTTTCATCACTTATTTTGTTTTTTGTTTTTTAGGAAGCACTAGATATCGATCGCGGTCAATCTGGATACCTCAAATATTTATTTTTTTGGATCTATTAATGAATATATAAAAAACCGACCACACATGATGTGTATTGTGAATTTGTAATAAACTTAAGTCAACATTTTATAGATAAAATTAGAATTATATGTTTTAGTATGTGTTTTCACAAGAATTTTATTATGATAATGTGGTCTCTAAATATTGGCTAAATCAAGACATGAAGTCAGTGAATGAACATAAAAAGCCTTAGGATTAATTCAAATGGAAATAGATTAAGGTATATATGAAAGATTTAACTATTAAAACATATTTCAAAGAAATTTACTTATTTTGGTCAATGATTCTACAGTGTACAAAGTAATATAATAGAAATTATTTTTGATATTATGTTTGAAAATTTATGATGGAGATTATAAACCATGAAAAGACCAACATCCCTAAACAAGTAATTTCTAAAGGTAATTAAAATTTCATTAAAAATATTTCTTAATCATTTGTTTGTTTATATTTTATCAGTACTACCAATATTACCAGCAACCATCATACTCAAAAGAAGAATTAAATTTTTTTAGAGATGAGTGGGTAGCATATATGGTGTCTGAATGTTTTCTGACAACAAATTTAGGTGATTACCTGCTATGTTTGTGATCTAGTATAGGATATGACCTTAGAAATATATTTGGAGTGTGAGTCATTAATATTATAATGCTTATATATTATTTTTTATCTATTTATCAAGGAGAATAATAATGGTGGAAATCAAATTTTTTATAAATGATAGAAAACATGGTTCCAGAATGTATATAGGAACCATGAAGAGGTAACATCCTACTACTTATTTAGTTAATTTTATCATCATTTTATATAATTTTTTAGTTAATTTACATATCATTTTTAGAATAAAATTAGACTAATTCACTCTCTAGGGTTCCATCATGGGTGGTGGTAAATGATATAATAAAAGAACAATACAGTGGTTTCACTTTGGTGGGTGGTGGAATTATTTGGTCTATTCAATCATCAATTAGATGCATGATATAATATCACAAATTATTGTGAAATACATATAATTAACACATCAATTATAGTGTTATTTTTATTCTATAAAGTGATATACTAATGTTTAATACTGTAAAAAAGGGGTAAATAATTTATACTGGAGTTTAGTGTATTCTGAAAATAAATAATGGTTCACACTGGAGTTTTTTCCATCAAAGAAGGTAAATGCTTTATCATGGAGTTTGTACTCTCTATAATGTTGGAAAGGAAAGATATATTTTGTTATGTTCCATAAAAACTCAAATGTAAATATTTATTTTAGTTCAATCAATGAATTCTAATAGGTTTACACCAATGGTTAATGTTTTCTAGGAATAAATAAAGGGATACACTAATGTTTAGTATAATCCAGGAATATATAACATGTTATGCTAGTTTTTTTGTATCAAATAAGAAGGAAAATATTTATATATGATTTTTACACCAACCTAAAAGGATAAAAGTTTTTATGTGAATTTTGTGTAATATGTGAATGTTATGTTATTGTAAAGTGGTTAAATATATGATTTTGTTGGAATTGATCTTCTAAAATATCTCATATATATCCATAGTGGGCGAATAAAAAATCTTATAGTTTTGAATTATAATTTAAAATAATGGGACTAGGAATGAAAATTATCTTTAAAAAATGAGTGTTATAATTTTAAGCAGTGATGAATGAAAAAATATTTTAATGTAGCAAATGTAGTCCATAAAAACAATCCTTTATGATGAGATTTATAGTTTAGAGACTTTAATAAATAAATATCATATAGTTAATCATCATCTATGCAGGATGTTATTTCATATAGTTTAAAGTCACGTGGTAAGGAACACTAAAGGAAGTTTAATTTCATATTAGATGGTCTAATGTATTTTATTTTAGGGTCATGTAATATTAAATAAATTATTTTTATTTTAGTTTTACATGATCATGAATAATTATATTATAGTTTAGTTATATATAATTAGAAAAAATTTCTTTTAGTTGATTTTCTCATCATTTTAACTACCTTTTTTAGTTAATTTCCTTATAATTTTTATTTGATACTTATTTTGTTAATTTTCACATAGATCAGGAAGAAATGAATGAAAAAGTTCCTTTTTGATGGAAGAGGAAACCCCATGCTACTTGAAACATGCAGTGTTTGATGTAGGTTTCTTCTTCCATAAAAATAAAACATGCTCTCTCTTTTCTGGTTTCTTTCATATAGTTAAAAGTAAAACACACATCACATACTCAATCAGTCGCACCTCAATCTGATACATAATGTGCTTGGTATGACTCATACTGTATATTTTTTAGTTTATAATTTACATTTTAGTTCAAAAAACACATCACATACTCAAAATTAAACAAACAAATTAATATTGTTTTAATACATAAGGAAAACCATCTATAAGTCATTCGTGATGTATAATAATCAGATTCAGATCAATCCGATGCATGGTGTGTCTCATATGACTCAAAGTGTACCTTTTTATTTTAAATTGACATTTTAGTAAAAAATAAAAGTGACATACAAAAAACTTAGAAAACACATTCAATTTTTTTTGATACTTTAGGAAAATGATCCATAAGTCATTTGTGATGTGTAGGAATCATCCGCACCATAATCTGATACATGATGTGCCAGGTATGACTCAAAGTGTCCGTTATTAGTTTAAAATTGACATTTTAGTTCAAAAAGTGTTACTCACTAAAAATAAATAAAACATGATAATATTATCTTGATAATTTAGTAAAATGATTCACAAGTCATTTTTGACGTGTAGGAATCAGTCTCACATTAAAACGACACATGATGTGACCAATATGACTTAAAGTGCATGTTTCCAGTTTAAAATAACATTTTTGTAAAAAAGATAAGTGACATACTCACAATAGAGTAAACACATTCAGATTATTTTTATATTTTATGATGATGATCCATAATTCATTTTTTACATGTAGGAATCATTCTCACCTCAATCCAATGTAATGTGTGACTAGTATGACTCCAAGTGTGTCTTTTTTATTTAAAATTTACATTAATTTTATTAAAAAAGAAAAGTGACATACTAAAAATTAAGAAAATGTATTTATATTGTTTTAAGACTTTAGTAAAATGACCCATAAGTCATTTTTAACATGTAGTAATCAGATAAACCTCAATCTGATGCATGATGTTCCTGGTATGACTCAAAGTATCCATTATCAGTTTAAAATTGATATTTTAATTTAAAAAGTGACAATCACTAAAAACCAATAAAATGTGCTTGGATTGTCTATATAATTTAGGAAAATGATTCATAATTCATTTTTGGCATGTAGGAATCATTCTCATTTCAAACTGACACATGATGTGATTGGTATGACTCAAAGTGCTTGTTTCCAGTTTAAAATGACATTTTAGTAAAAAAATTAAGTGACATAATTAAAATCAAGAAAAAAATTCAGTTTTTTTATAATTTAATAAAATGATCCATAATTAATTTTTGACTTGTAGTAATCATCTGCACCTAAATCCGATGCACCGTGTGACTGGTATGACTCAAAGTGTTTCTTTTTATTTAAAATTGACATTAATTTTAATAAAAAAGACAACTGACATACTCAAAAAATGAGAAAATGAATTCAGATTGTTTTGATACTTTAATAAAATGATCCATAAGTTATTTATGACACGTGGGAATCATATTCACCTCAATCTGATACACGATGTTCTTGTTATGACTAAAAGTGTCTGTTACCAGTTTAAAATTGACATTTTAGTTCAAAAAATGTCACTTACTGAAAACTGAGTAAACACACTTATAATGTCTTAATAATTTATTAAAATTATTAATAAGTCATTTTTAATGTGTAGTAATTAGTCTCACATAAAACTGACACATGATGTGACTAGTATGACTCAAAGTGCGTGTTTCGAGTTTAAAAAGATATTTTAGTAAAAAACAAAAGTGACATACTCAAAATTGAGAAAAAATATTCTAATTGTTTTTATACTTTATGAAAATTATCCATAAGTCATTTAGGACATGTATAAATCATCCTAACCTCAAACCGATATGCGATGTGATCAGTATGACTCAAAGTGAGAGTTTCCAGTTTAAAATGACATTTTAGTAAAAAAGACAAGTGATGTACTAAAAACTGATCAAATACATTAGGATTGTTTTTATACCTTATTAAAATGATCCATAAGTCATTTTTAACATGTAATAATCAGTTGTAGCTCAATCTGATACAGAGTGTGACCGATATGACTCAAAGTGTGTCTTTTTATTTAAAATTGACATTAATTTTAGTAAAAAGAAAAGTGACATACACAAAACCAAAAAAATAAATTCATATTGTTTTGATACTTTTAAAAAACAATCCATAAGTCATTTTTGATATATAGGAATCAGAAACACCTCAATCCGATGCACGGTGTGGCCGGTATGACTCCAAGTGTGTTTTTTTATTTAGAATTGACATTAATTTTAGTAAAAAAGACAAGTGACATAGTCAAAACTAAGAAAACACATTTTAATTAGTTTGATACTTTAGGAAAATGATCCACAAGTCATTTGTAACATGTATGATTCATCCAAACCTCAATCCAATGCATGATGTTCCTGGTATGACTCAAAGTGTCCGTTATCAGTTTAAAATTGATATTCTAGTTCAAAAAGTTTCACTCACTGAAAACCAAGAAAATGAACTTATATTGTATTTATAATTTAGTAAAATGATTCATAAGTCATTTTTGATGCATAGGAATAAGTCTAATGTCAAAATGACATGTGATGTGACTGGTATGACTCAAAGTGTGTGTTTCTAGTTTAAAATGAAATTTTAGTTAAAAACACAAGTAACATACTCAAAAGAGAGAAAATGCATTAATATTTTTTTATACTTCAGGAAAATATCACATAAGTCATTTGGAATGTTTATTAATTATCCTCACCTCAACATGACACACGATATGACCGATATGACTCAAAGTGCATGTTTCCAGTTTAAAATGATATTTTAGTAAAAAAGACAAGTGACATACTCAAAACCAATAAAATGCATTCGAATTGTTTTTATACTTTAGGAAAATGATCTATAAGTCATTTTTGATGTGTATAAATCAGGATCACCTTAATCTGACACACATTGTGAATAGTATGACTCCAATTGTGTCTTTTTATTTAAAATTGGAATTAATTTTAGTAAAAAAGACAAGTGACATACTCAAAACTGAGAAAACACATTCAGATTGTTTTTATACTTTATAAAAATAGTCCATAAGTCATTTGTGACATGTAGGAATTATGCTCACCTCAATATGATGCATGGTGTGATCGGTATGACTCCAAGTGTGTCTTTTTATTTAAAATTGACATTAATTTTAGTAAAAAAGAAAAGTGACATACTCAAAACTGAGAAAAAGAATTTAGATTATTTTGATATTTTAGTAAAATGATCTATAAGTCATTTTTATGTATAGGATTCATCCACACCTCAATATGACGCATGATGTAGCCGATATGACTCAAAGTTTCCATTATCAGTTTAAAATTAACATTTTAGTTCACAAAATTTCATTCACTAAAAAACAAGAAAACATACTCAGATTGTCTTGATAATTTAGAAAAATGATTCATAAGTCATTTTTGATGTGTATGAATCTATCTCAAATCAAAATTACACACGATGTGAACAATATGACTCAAAGTTCATGTTTCCAGTTTAAAATGACATTTTAGTAAAAAACACAAGTGACATACCTAAAACCAATAAAAATCATTATTATTGTTTTGATACTGTAGTAAAAAAATCCATAAGTCATTTGTAACATGCAGGAATTAGACTCACCTCAATCCAACACACTGTGTGACTGATATGACTCCAAGTGTGTCTTTTTATTTAAAATTGACATTAATTTTAGTAAAAAGGATAAGTGACATACTAAAAACCAAGAAAATGCATTCAAATTGTTTTGATACTTTATGAAAATTACCCACAAGTAATTTTTGATGTATAGGAATCAATCACACCTCAATACAATACATGATGTTCCTCGTATGACTCAAACCATCTGTTATCAGTTTAAAATTGTAATTTCAGTTCAAAAAGTATCACTCACTGAAAACTGAGCAAACATTCTCAGATTATATTGATAATTTAGAAAATGATTCATAAGTAATTTGTGATGAATAAGAATTAGTACCACATTAAAACAAAAAATTATTCAACCATTATGACTCAAATTGTGTGGTTCCAGTTTAAAATGTCATTTTAGTAAACATGACAAGTGACATACTCAAAACCAAGAAAACACATTATAATTGTTTTGATACTTTAGGAAAATTATCCATAAGTCATTTGTGATATATATGAATCATATGAACCTCAATATGATGCACGGTGTGACCATTATGACTCAAAGTGAGTGTTTTCAATATATAAGTGTCATTTTAGTTTAAAACGCGCATCACATCACCAAAATCGAGAAAACAAGCCTAGATTTTTTTATCATAATTATATCTACTATTACTTAATTAATTTCCCTATCATTTTTATCTTATACTTATTTAGTTAATTTTCATAGAGATAATTCTTAAAGATGAACAAGAAATGGTATGACGTGCAAGAATAAACTACAACTCAATCTGATACGCAATGTTCCTGGTATGACTCAAAGTTTAGTTTAAAATTAATAGTTTTTGTTTAATTTATTTATTTATAGTATTAATAACATAATAATTGTTTTATTAGACTGGTTTATTATTTTTCTCAAGCAGGGGTGGTTTTCTCGGCAATATCATGAGTGGGGGCCAGGGGCCAAAGATAAGAACATTAATGTTTTTGAATGTATATGATAATTTTTACTTACTCATGTAATTATAAAAACTAACACTTGAAATGTATTTAATATAGTTTTTCCTTGTATTTTCGTTTTAAATTTTATTTCATTTAAAATATGCATTTCTACCCATTTTTACTACCGTTTCTAGTGTATTTTGTACCTATTTTTCTGGTTTTATAATGTGCTGTAAATTTAACAGCACACTATAGTATGACCCTTTATCAGTGCTTTTAGAATTGCTGATAAGGGGTCCCTTTATCAACAATAATAAATGTGGTGATAAAGGCACCCTTCATCATCACTGATAAATGAGACCTTTATCAGCACTAAATAAAAGCACTGATAAATGAGGTCCTTTATTAACACTAATAAAGGGACCCTTTATTAGCACTTTTTGAGTTATGATAAAATCCTAGGGCATTTAATCATGATCCAATAGTTAGTACTTTTTTAGTGCTGACAAAGTTCAATTTTAGTATTGTTAAAGGCATGTTTTATAGTAGTGAAACCACACAATGTGTTCTACATAGGAGGTTTTTTAGTTTAATTTTTTAGTTCATAGTTAGTATTCATTGGTAGTGCATATTTTGGTACAGACCATGAAAAATCTAGTATAAACCGTGTGATTAAATTTTGTCTCAGAGTGTTGGTTCATGAATTACTCATGGTTAGTAATAACCATACAATGACTATAGTGACCCGTACTTTTCATAAATAAATATTACATCTTATTAGATAAATATTCATTACATAACATTACGATCCAAACTAGAATTTTATATGTCTGGATACATAAACAAATTGTTCATAAGATATCCAAATCATCTCCCACTTAGTTCTTCATAACTAGTACCCGTATTAGACATATCATATCTAAAACCTTTTTTCATAACATGGGGATAGGAAACATAAGAAATGGTGAGTTTAAATGCTCTTTAAGAGTAAATAAGATAGATATCAATGATCATTTAAACATAACATGAGAATAATTGGTATGAGAACATGAGATTAACCTTTTAAAATAATAACAAAAAATCTTAGATCATAAACAAGAATCATCACATAAATCTTATAAGTTCATAAGACTTTAATCATAAAGGGATCAAAGATCACGAACCATGAAAATATAAAAATAACATAAGTTAATGTCATAAAATATTGGAATAACGTGAAACGTAATCATACTCATAAAAATCATATGTCATGGTTACCCACCAAGAAATTCATAATGTGTTAATCTTGGACTAACTACCTATGTACTTTCTTCGATCTTGGGATAAACTTCTATGTACCCTCTTTCAGGCTTGAAATAACCTCCCATGTACCCTCTTGATAAGCAATTTGATGATGTATGAGGAAGAATTAAAAGTCAACAAGGAAGGGGAAGATGAACCAAATAGAAAGTCAGTGGATTTCAAAACCACTACTTCCAAAACAAAGGGAAATTAAAGGATACAAACTCATTTTGACAATAAAAGTAATGAAGATTCACCATCTGACAGTGATGAGGAAATAGATCAATTATAAAGAAGGTTTAAGAAGTTTTATAAGAGGAAGAAATTATTCAGAATGCCTAACTACAAAGGTAAATATGACAATAAGGGAAACTGAAAAAAGGATTGGAAGAAAGGTGATACTTACAAAGAAATACTTTGTTATGAATTTAAGAGAAAAGGACATGTAAAGGCTGATTGTCCCAAGCTAAAATATAAGAAGATACATGAGGAAAAAGATAGGAAGTATAAAAAGGAAATGAAAGCAACATGGAGTGTTTCTATGGATAGCTCAAGTGACTCAGAGTCTTCACCTGATGAAAAGGATGACAAATCCAATCTGTGTTTCATGAAAAACACATATGAGGTAACCCTTGAGTCTCATGAACATAATGCTTATTATTCTAGAAATAAAAGCGATTATGAAAATATGACAAATGATGAAATGTTTTAATACATTCAAATTATTGAAGATACATGCAATGAATTAAAATATAAATATAAATATTTGAAGAAACAATATGCTCTTACTTTTATGGTTGAGTTTGAGTTTACAATATAAAAGGATAAGAATTCTCAATTACTTAAAGTGAACAATGAACTTAAATTGTCAAATGAGAAATTGAGAAAGGATCTAGAAAAATTTAGAAATGGAAAATAAATATTAGTACAAATTCTTGTCAAACAAGTAGATCCTAAGTATACTACTGGAATAGGATACCAACCAGGAAAGAAGAATATGACAAAAAATCATTTTGTATCAAAATATGAAAAATACAGTTTTATGCCCAGTTCTAGAAAATTCTCTACAAGTTCCATCTATGAGACATCTTATACTAGTTCTAGTTTCTCAGGACCAAATAAAGTTTATTTTTCAAATTCTTTACAATCCGCTTATAGGAAACCCATGAAGAAAGTATGGGTTCACAAAGAAATTATTACTAATGTTACTGGACCCAAACAAATATGGGTACCAAAATATTCTTTTATTTAAATATTTTGTAGGAAAGTTGTTTAAAGAGTTCCTATAAAAGTCTATGGTACTTGGATAGTGGATGTTCAAGACACATGATAGAAGATTACTCATGTTTCAATAACCTAATAAAGATTGATGGTGTACATGTCATCTTTGGTGACAATGCTAAAGGAAAAATAATTTGCCTTGGCCAGATTGGTAACTCTAACTCAGTTTTAATTTCTAAAGTACTTTTTGTTGATGGATTAAAATATAATTTTCTTAGTATTTAATAGTTATGAGATGATGGATTTCATGTTAAATTTTAAAATTATGCATGAAATATTTTTAATTCTAAAAATGAATTATTATTTTATGATTTTATAAATGAAAATGTTTTTTCTGTTAACTTAGATTCTTTAATTTATCAAAATATTTCTTGATTGAGTTACTTTCACAAAGAGTCTTGTATTTGGAATAGAATACTAAAACACTACAACATACACTCCCTTAGAAAGTTTACCAGAAAAGGCTTAGTCAAGGACCTAAACTTGAGTTTCCAAATGACAAAGTCTGCAATCCTTATCAAAAGGGTAAAAAAAATAAAATATATTTCAAACCAAAGAAAGAATTTTCAACTTCTCAACCTCTCGAGTTGGTTTACATGGACCTATTTGGACCTTTTAGAGTTTCAAGTCTTAATGGGAATCACTATTTCTATGTTCTTATAGATGACTATTCTAGATACACTTCGAAATTTTTCTTATCTCAAAAAAGTAAAGTTTACTCTCATTTTACCAAGTATGCTAGGACTGTACAAAATCTTAGTGTTCTTAGAATTAAAACTCTAAGAAGTGACCATGGCTGTGAATTTGAAAATCAAGAGTTTGAATATTTTTTCTCACAAAATAGCTATAGTTATAACTTCTTTTCCCCTAGGATACCTAAAAAAATGGTGTTGTAGAAAGAATAAATTGAACCTTACAAGAAATAGCTAGAAAAATGATCAATGAATATAACCTACCTATCTAATTTTGGGAAGAATCTATCAATATAGTATGATATATAATCAATAGAGTCTTGATTTGACCAATCCTTAAAAGAACCCCCTATGAGTTGTGGAACAATTAAAAAACCCAAGGTTAACTAATTCAAAGTTTTTGGTTGTAAAGTATATATCCTTAATACTAAGGATAATTTGGATAAATTTTCATCCAAGAATGATGAATTAATTTTACTAGGTTATTAAATTTCAAGTAAATCCTATAGAGTCTTCAATAAGAAAACCAAATGTGTGGAAGAATCTGTACATGTCAAATTTGATGAAACAAATCAACATGAACCTGCGACCTCTCTATAAAATCTTGAGGATGATATGTCAAATCTGGACATCAATGCTAAACCTTCTAACCATCCTATAAAGAAATCTGTTAAAACTTCCAGTTCTGTAAATTTTCCAGATTCGAGCCATGATGAACCCGAACCTATTGAGGAACCAAAAATTACTAGTCCTTATTTTTCTAGATCTATAGATACCCTTAAGAACCATCCTTTATATGTTGTTGTTGGATATTTAGATAAATGAACATAGACTAGAGCTTCTCTAAGAAATCAGGTTGAATATCTAACTTTCTTGTCACAAATTGAACCTAAAAACATCAATGAGGCAATCAATGATGAATTTTGGGTGATGGATATGCAAGAAGAATTAAATCAGTTTGAAAGAAATAAAGTCTGGAAACTCATGGATAGACCTAAAGACATATTGACGATAGACACTAAATGAGTGTTTAGAAATAAAGTAGATGAATCTGGTACCATAGTAAGAAATAAATCTAGATTGGTTTCTCAAGGTTATAGTCAAGAAGAAGGGATAGATTATGAAGAAAAATTTTCACCAGTTTCTATACTTGAAGCCATCAGAATACTAGTAGCATATGTAACACATATGAATTTCAAACTATATCAAATGGATGTCAAGAGTTCATTACTAAATGGGTATATAGTAAAACCTCCTATTTTTACAAACTCTCATTTTCCAAATAATGTTTTTAAATTAACAAAAGCTTTATATGGTTTAAAGCAATCTCCAAGAGCTTGGTATGATAGATTAAGTAGTTTTATTATTTATAAAGGTTTTTAAAAAGGTATAGATGATCCTAGTCTCTTTATGAAAAGAATTTATAAAGATTTTTTATTTATTCAAATCTATGTTGATGATATTATTTTTGGATCTTCAAAAAATTATTTATGTATTGATTTTTCAAAGATGATGAAAAATGAATTTGAAATTAGTTTGATGGGTGAACTAAAAATCTTTCTTGGATTTCAAATATTTCAAAATAAGGAAGGTATTATTTTGAATCAATGTAAATACACTAAAGACCTTTTAAATTTTTTTGGATTAGATATTACTAAAAGTAGTGATACTCCAATTAGTACCGCCTGTAAGTTGGATCTTGATGAGAATGGAAAATCTATTAATCAAACCACTTATAGAGGAATGATTGGGAGTTTAGTCTACTTGACTGCTTTTAGGCCTGATATTATGTTTAGTGTGTGTATGTATGCTTGTTTTCAATAAAATCCTTAAGAGTTACATCTTTTTGTTGTCAAAAGGATTTTCAAATACCTCAAACATACTACCAACTTAGGAATGTTCTATCCTAGAGGACAATCATTTGACTTCAATTAGCTATTATGATGCTGATTTTGGTGGTTGTAAGTTAGATAGAAAAAGAACCTCTAGAAAATGTCACTTTTTGGTCAAGTCACTAGTTTCATGGTGTAGTAAAAAGAAAATTTTTGTTGCATTATCTACTACTGAAGCTGAATACATAGATTTCGGTGGTTGTTGTGATTAGATTTTGTGAATGAAACACACTTTTCTAGACTATGGATATCAATTCAGGAATGTCCCTATAAATTGTGATAACACAAGTGATATTAACATATCAAATAATCCTATTTATCATTCTAGAAAAAATAATATTGATGTAATACATCACTTTTTGAGAGATCATTATTAAAAAGGTGATATTACTTTAGAATTCATTAGCACAGAACATCAGCTTTCTGAAATTTTCACTAAGCCATTAAATTCTGAAAGGATGAATTACATCATACATGAATTAGGAATTATTAAACTTGAGTGAATAGATTACTATCTCGAGATTACTATCTCAAGATTACTATCTCATGATTACTATCTCAGAATTTCTGTCTTAGACTACTGTCTCACAGCTTACTATCTTATGTTCGCTGTCTCATTGGTTACGATCGCACCATGTTAAGTCACATAGTAATACTGAAACTGTGAATTCCTATACCGATTTCACAGTATTATTTAGAATTTCTTTTTTTAATAATTTTTTATCACATGTTTCATTTATTTTTACTGCGTTTTTTGTTTTTGCGACATTTGAACTCCCTAAATGATAAAAACCTATCACTTAACTTCTCTTGAGCTCTCTTCTCTCAAAACCGAAACCCTATGTCTCTCTCAAACCACTTTCCCTCCTTCTCATACTTCTTGAGCCTGAATTGAAGGCCCAGGATGAAGCATCCATCGTTGTCGAATCCTAATAAATGATGGTCTCAGAAGAAATAGAAGAAGGATCATATTGTAATACCTGAGAAACCTCTGAACCTAGGTCTTGAGGATCACAAATCCATACAAGAAAAGGAAATCTATATGAAGTATCTCTTGTCCAATAAGTCTCTAGTTCTAAGAGTTATAAAAGAATAGGGGTGGTTGGATTGGTTTACCAAGGAGAAAAGACCCATCTACCCAAGGGTTGTTTTTGATTTTTATTAGTATGTTCATTTTTCCTTTAATTCCAAGGATGATTTTGTGGTAATGAGCTAGGTAAATGATCAAAGATGCACTTTTTCTTTGAGGTTATGAGTTTCCTACCTAGGAATACCTCATGAAGGAATTTTTTAGAACTACCAAAGATTCCCTCCTCCATCAAATGATGTGTTTAGCCTAGAAGAGGCTCTGGTAATCTTGATTGTAAATAAGAAGAAGAGAAGGCCTATTACTGCCAATCTTGATGGTGAGTTAAAGTTTTTGTTCAAGTTTATCCAACATCTCATTTTCCCAAGGAAAGGGTATTTTTACACTCTTAAGTATCATGATGTATTTTTGATTTATCTTCTGAATAATGGACACAAAATTAACTTGTGTAAGTATATTACACTTCACATATGTGATATGATCAAAACTACATCAAAGTACACCTCCCTTTTCAATTAGAGACTCATTTATTGTATTCTTCTAGACAAAGGTGTGGTTATCTAGAATGAAGAAGTTATTGAGGAGTATGATTTATGTATATATAAGGCTATTTTCAGGAGAATGAAAATAAGATGGAATACATGGAAAGATCATGGGTTGAGGATAATGGTAGGTTGTATGAGGATTTTAATCCTATTGAAAATCCCTCTAGACCTAGAAATATATATGATCCTGGATTAGAAGCTGATGAGATTATGGAATATTCAGATGAAAAAACAGTCGATGATGTTACTGAAGGTTTTGTGAGAATATCTCATGAGATATCACCTCTCTCTAAAGATGATGTTGATTCAAGTGGAAAGGATGAAGCTAATACTAAAGGAAGTGATGCTATTAAGGAAGCACCTACTGCTGTAGAACAATTTGAGGAACAGTTTGAAACTTAAGTAATATTATCTGCTGAGGAAAGAATGGAATATGGATTTCAGCTAGCTAGAGAAGATATGGGTGAGCCTGACAGAAATGGAAATTTGCGAATGGGTCAAGAGATTGAGTCTCTTAGTCTTAAAAGAGATGCATCGGTTGGGGGGGAGTATCACCCCAGCTTAGAAAGTATTCAACTTCCAAATCCTATTGACAAAAGTTCTATGGATACCTATTTTAGGTTTCTTAGTTATTTTGATATAGATGATTCTCAAAAGGCCTTGGTAAAATGGATATATCTTTCAACCATGTTTAAGTTGAACCATTTTTTTCCAAAGAAGTATCCCCTGCCAAGGAATATAAATCTGTTTTAGTTCTTGTTTCTGAATCTAATCAATAATATTCTTATTTTGTAAGTCATTGTGATATGAAAGTTTTTAGAGACAAATTATTGTCTGGATTTGGGAAGATGCTACAGACTCAACCTGCCCCTATAATAAATCTTAGTGAAAGGGATTCTGCACTACTATTAGGGAAAATTATATAGCTAATTTAATCAAATATGATTCATGAAATTTAGGAAGTTAGGGTTGAGAACAAACAATTTACTGATGAGTTAAAGTATCTAAAATCTATGGTTGAAGATATAAAGAAAGTATTACAAACTAGTCAAGATCCTACTGCTCATCTTAGTGAGGATGTTGGTGATAAGATTCCATATAAGGTTGTGTCCCTAATTCAACAAAACCTGATTAATGTATATGAAAAGGTGGTTGAGAACAACAATAAGATAGCCAATAAGATGCGAGATCTTGTTTCTAGACTCAATAGGCTAACCGATGAATATAAAGGTTGTTTACAAAAGGTTCTAAATAATCTTAAGTCTCTCACATCAGCTGTTTCAACTTCATCTGCCTCTGGAGAGCCATCTCAACCTATGGACAATGACCTGATCAGATCGGTTTTCAATGAAGAACTTCAGTCAGTGTTGAGTGGTGTTGATAAGGAAAGTATCTCTTCTATCACCAAGAACAATGACTATATGCTTGATTTGGTGAGGTTTTATTCCAAGATTGTCACTGATTCTCAAGAATAAATCTCTAAGAAAGTAGAATTATACTTTAAGAGAATTTATTCTAAGCATGATTTGAATAATCACTTCAAGTATCTTATGGAAAATTTTAAGATACCTCCAGTCACTCAAGCCTTCAAGGATAAAGTGCAGAAGATCAAGGAATTCACACCCACTTTGGAGAAGTTTATAGAAAATAAGGATAACTTTAAGAAATCCATGTGGTATGGTGGAAATATCATCTCATATTTTATCAAGATTTTGAAAACTTATCTCCATGTTCATAGTACTGCAATTGTGGCTCCTACAGCTATGATCCTTTGAGGCCTGGACTACCTTATACTACATATACTTCTTCCTCCACCTATTTTTCTCTAGTGACTATATCTGTTGATCAAGCTCTGAGTCAAATCAGACCTATCATTATTAAGAAACCCATTCCTTGGTCTTCTACCAAACCTACCCTTTCACCTTATATTATTGAAGGAGTGCCACTGCCTTCCCTGACCATTGCTTCTACCACTTCCACTTCTTCCCCCCTTTCTTCTGCATATAATAAAGGATAAGCCAGGTCTACTCACTCTACCAAGAAGTGAATGGTGATTTTTATAGGGATATCTTGTATTTTATTTCTTTCTTGTAATGGACATTATCCTTTTATTTAATAGAATGTGGCATGATGTTGTTTCTTCATATATTATTTTCTTGTTCTATTTCTCTCTCTTATCTTTTTGATAATCCCAAAAGGGGGAGAAATACTAAGAAGAAGGAATTTATAGGGTATAAATCATCACTAAACTAATAGGGGGGAGAACTAAAATGAAAAATAAGAATTGAGAAAAGAACTACCCTTTATGTTATTTATTACATATCTGCTTTAATATCTTGATTTTATAAGTTATCTGTTTATTTCATTCTAAAATATTTGGATTGTAAATGTCATGATTTGTGATCATCAAAAGTGGGGAGATTGCTGGACTCCTCATGTTTTAATGATCAAAAATCATGTTTGGATATTATTGGACTCTTTCATATTTTAATACTTAAAAATCATGTTTGAATCTTGAAAAAATATGTTTAATCTTTCTCTATTATGTTTTAGTATGATTATGTTTAATCCTAATCCATTCTATGAATATTTCTTCTTAAGAAATCTTATAGATATTTGTCTAAGTCTGTGAAACCATAATATTGATACCGGTTCTGGATTTTCTCAAAGAACCTGACACCGTTTCCATGATACCATTTCCAAGACACCGTTTCCAAGACACCGTAACAAGACACCGTTCATAATTTTGAAAAAGGACTATACACTGTTACCCGAGACACTGTTTCCTTAACATTATAACCGTGCTACCAGTTCCAGAATTTACAAAGGACCAGACACCATAACTTTTACACCAGTTCTAGATCTCATCGAAATTGTCTCACCATGACTATCTCACCGCAACTGTGACACCATTCCACACTTAACCATTTTCTCTATCTTTTTCAAATAAATTTAAAAGTTGTTTCTAACTATCATATTTGAATCATTTAATGACATTGATATAATTAATGATCTTTTTTTCAGTCCTATAAGTAGAAAATATGAGGTACGAGGTGTGGATATCGTGTATTTTGTCGGATCCAACTCAAGCACCCGAACTAAAAATAAAAATGTGGAACTGGAGCCAAAATACACAGTAGTGGAATGCATGAAAAAAGTGAAGAACACCCATACATGAAAGAATACATTAAAGGAGGAAATTTTAATTCCTAATGGATGTAAACAAATAATAACCTGTTGTGAACCATCTTGAAATCATCCTTATAGCAACTCAAATAAGAATAAGAACATATCACTACACTAAAAACCAGAACACTCAACTCATGACACTCTATTTTCAGAAGAGGACTGGAACGTTGCATCTGCTGAATCCAACGATTCCAGAGCTACATTTCATGACACATAGATCCTTCTAAACTCTATCTCATTACACTTTCTCTATTTTGTATTGCTTTATTAATTTTTGAGCAGTGTGTGTACCTATATTAAAACCACACACCATCTCATGCACTGAATTAGAGGATATAAGATACCCTCACTCAAATATCTTTTCACACCTTGTTTCACCCACGTATAACTGTGGAAGAGGTTTTGTGTGACCTGGATGTTAGTTTTCCCATATAGAATAATGGAATAGGTCTTGTGACTTGGATAGTCTTGTGCACTATTGTTAACCCTGATCTAGGGTGTGAATCAAAAGTTATATATATATATTTCTTGGTGGCAGGTGATCACCAAGTAGAGTGGATTAGGTATAGGCTTGATACTGAACCACTTATTTTATCTGTTGTGTCTTTCAATTTAGTATTTCTCTATTTCTAACTCATATTTTAGAAAACTAAATTTTACTTTTATAGTTAGTATTGGATAGTTGTTATAACTATTTTTACTTAATAGAGTAGTTTAAAAAGTTGTATCAATATCTCATATTGTTATAACTGAGAATTAATTAATCTTCTAAGAAACTATTTGAACAACCAAACTATTGTAATTTTACTACCTCGGTTAACTGGATTGTTTTATTTTAATTAGGGGAATATTTTAAATAAAAATTTTAATAGAAATTTTTATAGGAACTCAATTCACCCCCTCTTGAGTTTCCTACTCCGAATAATAAAAGGGAATCCATTATTTATAGGTTGGGCAAGATGATGACTATATGATCTAAGATTTAATAATTTTGGACTAGGTGATGATGCTTATTGTAATGAGTTTTTCCTATGGATTGAGGTCTTGGGGTCAAAGCTGACCGTGCTGGTGGATCCTTTCCTTGACTAAAATTTGAGGAAAATTTTTATGGTTTATAGGTTAAGTTGAACAGGTCTTCCCACACCATAATTTTTATTGGACAACCACATGTCTTCTAGTCGGTCCTCCTATATAATTAGATTCAAATGAGTCCCAGATGATTCAATATTGAATTGGAATTTTTATTGGGATCATTGGAGTTCATACCTTTGGGTTTCAATTGTATATATGCCTTTATTGGAAATGATGACTCAACATTGGGGTCTTCAATGCCTATATATCGCTTGACCTCATCGACCACTATGACTTCCTCCCTAATTATTGGTGGGGAACTCAATTTCATATATATATTCTTCATCAAATAAGGGGTTTGACAAGTGGATGAAATCGATAAACCCATACAATGAATATTAATTTGACAAGAATCCTATTTTATGGAGTGGTGTTATTCCTATCTATAACGGGGGTAAGAAGTCCTGAAGAGTCTAGAACATATCAGATACTGATAGGGGTTTCTATTCCAGATCCTTGTTCTATCAGTGAAGATTGTGCCAACACTTAGATGATGGTGATGATGAATGTTCCATCTTTAGATTTATAGGGGGAATTGAGTATTGAAGTTGGTTCCCTATATCCAACTACTTTATACTTTAGATTACTTGTATATTCAAAGGAGTGAATATTAAATTAAATATCATATCCCATATTGATTGTTCTTATGCATAACATTAATGTGATAATGTCATAGAGTATCCATCACATTGATTTAGTCATAGAAGTTCTTTGATATGATGCTATGATAATATATCCTAAATATAGTTCTAAAATCATATGACATACTTATATAGGGAACATAGTACATAGAATGTCAGGTGTGAGTACTCATAAGTGGATGAGACTTCATCTCATGAAGTTCATACTTGGTAATATCCAAGGTAAGAGATTATGAGAACAAACCCACCAATAGAAATTCTGTATATTTTGGTGTCATCAGATATTTCTATCTTCGAGCATTTTTAATGATCCTTAGACTTTAATATTATTATTAATGCATGTTAAAACTCACAAAATTAGATGTATTTTGTAACCCATGGAAACATAAGTTAAAAGGAAAAGTTAAATACATTGGGTGCATCACGAGTGATGTTTTATTAATGAATAAGTCAAGGAAGGATTTTTCCCTTCAATCTTTATATAAGTTTATATCTCATCCATTTGATTGGAATAGAACCGTCACATTAAATTCCATGACTATGGTGCAATGATAGGTTTATTTCAGATATTCAAAGAAAGACGTATCAAACACATAGGTTGGTGACAAGGATGTGAAACATGATTGATGAGATATTATGAAAAAAGGATTATATTATGTAGTGAGTGTTCATATGTGGTTTTTATCATTGTGACATTAAGTTCTTTCTCTTGGGTGTATTGAACCATTACTAGACTATAATCCTAGACATTAGGCGTACCCACCTAATGCGAACAAGAAAGAATCCTAGAGGGTTACACACTAAGTGTTTCCATTGATCTCAATTAAATTATATTTGGATTTAATTAATGGAATAAATATTATTCTCAGGTTCAAGAAATAATTTTATTCAAGTTTTATTAACCGCATAAATTAAATAATTATTTATTCACCAGATTGTGAATAAAATATATTTATTTATTTTAATGAATATTTAATAAATATTTATTTACTAGTTTATGAATAAAACATTTATTTAAGATAATAAAATATTTTATTTGGGTATTTAATAAATGTTAAAGAGTTTTAATGGACCAAGACTACATTCAACGATGAATACTTATTTACAAGTTGGTAAATAATATTCATTACTGTAGAAGTTAACACAAACCACAAAATAATAATAATAATATTATTATTTTATTGAATGGGGTTTCATGATGGCTATTATATTATTTAAGGATTGATATTCAATTTAATAATATTTTAACCTAAACCCCTGATCTATAAATATATGGTTAGGTCTATTATGTAGGTTAATCGAGATATAAATAATTTTTGTGCATAATGAATTCTATCTTGAATTCCTTTCTCTCTCTCCCTACCAAGAATGAGAAATTCAAGAGTGATTCCTTTAATATAAAAGGATGGGCAATCTACAAAAATGACACAATACAATTGATTCACCGCTTTAGCACTGAGAAATCAATTAGCATTTCTTGGAGGAGAACACATAGATCATCACTAGAGGGATTCTACCCTTGGATCCTCACATCACAATAAAGGTAATCCGAAAAGGGTATTTTGGAAGATCAATAATTTTATAGAAGAAAGGATCCTAATACAAGGTATTTATTTTCTTCAGATCTAAATAAATTAATTATAAATTTAATATTAAATATCCTCACTTAGGGTTTTAAGAAACTAAATATTAAAAATAAATTTTAATATATCACCCACCACCTCACGCTTATGACATTCTAGGAACCTTAAAGTGGTATCAAAGGGTCACATTTTAAATTTATAATTATTATTAGATAGTTGATATATATAAAATCATGTTTGAATGTTTTATTTCATATTATACATTCTTTAATTTGATTTGAATTAACATTTTATCGACATATTAATCATGTTCATTGAGTGTTTCATTTTCTTAAAGGTATAAGAACATATGATGAATGACTGTACATGCCATCGGGAAGTTCCAAATTTTTGGTGGGTAAAATTGGGTTCTAATGAATAAGGGACACAGGACATGCATCCATGTGCACTACACCTGGATGAAAGATCACTATCACATAAATAAATAAATTAACGTACAAAGACAGAATTTAAATAAATAGATTATGCATAAATGTTTTATCCCACATGGATAATTAATTAATTAAAATACACTTAATATTAAAAATTATGTAAAAGATAAAACAAGATAAAATTTATGCATAATAAAATAAAATATTAAGTTATACTTGGCCTAAATTAAGTTAGACTTGTCCTACATTACTTGATTAGGAATGAAACTCAATATAATTAAGTGTTTAACCAACCCTTGTTTGGAAGATTACTTTTATAAGGGGAGTTCTTATACAAGTTTTGGGTTGAATTAACCATGTTACATCAAAAGGAGTATCCTTTTCTATAATTAGTGTAATTTGGAGGCAAGTGTTGAGGAAACCCAAGTCAGGATCTTTGGATTGAGGAATCTACTCAATGGATCAAGGAGCTACAATCCCACAATTAGTAAATATTTTCATACCAAAATACCTTCAAGTAGCTTTATAAACCCTTTTTGGGGTTATTTTAAGGGGTATAAAAATCCTTTCTACAAGAATGTCCAAGAAACTAAACATTCAGAGTTCAATGGAGAGGGTTGTGGAGACATGATAAAATAGTGGGAGAATTAGTAAAATTAAATTATTATTATTTATCACACAATTTATAATAAAGTAAAGTACTAATAATCTATTTTAATTAATGTATAAAATGGAAATAAAAACCACAAAAACAGTGCAATCATTCTTTAACTTAGTGTATGTCCTTAGAAATACAAATTTATGGATATGGTATAATCATTTATGTGTTTTATTGTTATCAAAAAGTTTTCATTATGTGTTGAAATCCCTTACTCCTGTTATTACACCCCAGAAAGTGAGAAAAGGTGAAAAGGAAACCTACCAGAGATATGCGGAGGATTATTCTTATGTTAGTTTTATTATATTATCAACTATGTCTAGAGAGTTGATGACACATCATAAATACATGGATGGTTACACCATAATATCTCATCTTCTTTATCTTGAGAAAGATAAGGAAAGTATTGAAATAAATAAGATCATAAATGAACTATATCTGTGAAAAATAGAAGAAGGAAATCTATTTTATAATCATTATTTCAAAATAATGGGGTATTTTGATCATTTATCAAAATTAGGATTCCACTTGGATAATAAATTATCCATTAATCTTATCTTATTATCCTTACCACCAAAATTATCTTTATTTTTCCAAGCCTGAATAAATAAAGTGGACAAGTTGCTTAGGGAAATTTTTTCTATACTTCACCAAGTTGATAAGGATTGGTTAAAACTTATTTCTCCACCCCTTGAGGTGAAAATTTTGAAACCCAAGGTTGAAGATACCATGGATAATATAAATCCAAATTATCCTTTATATCGTACTTCAAAGATACAAAAGATTCAAAGTAAGAAGAATAAACAAGAGGCTATTTTATTCTTCTATGGAAATAATGGACACTGGAAAAGAAATTGCAATGAATTAAAGACGATTTTTTTACCCACTTCAGTTATATTCATCAAGTTTCTATTTGAAGCTTGTGTGTTAAATACAACATGCTTACAACATACATGTATTTAAATATAGGAAATAAGAAATAATAGAAAGGTTGTAGAGTGAACTCAAAAGGAACTGAGAAAAGGTGATTCATATGTTAGCCAAGGGGAAATCATTATTTTTAATTTATAGTTTGGATTGATTAAAGTTTTTAATAAGTGTCACAAAAACATTTATCTTAGTGTCCAAATAGTCACAACGAGACATTATTTATTTTAGGAATAAATGTTGTTATGGTACTTTAATACTAATCTAACAGTTTAGTAACTCTTGAATCATAAATATCCATTATAATTAATGATGAATATAAAATAAGCATCTTACCCAATTATGGAAAGACAATTGTTTTTAAAATAAAATTGAAATTAGTTGACTTATTTATTTCCATTAAAGTATTTTTTTTCTTAATTGAGATAAGATACTGGATATACAAACAAAATACTTATCATGTTTTAGATAAATAAATATTTTTAAAGAAAGGTACATCATAAAACTTTTAGAGTTTGTTTAACATAGCCATGTAAAATACTCTAAAGATAAAGGTCACTTCATAAACTTTATGAGAAATTTTAGAAATGATTAGTGAAGTAAATGTGTGAACTTGGTAAAAGGAATATATGAGCTGTATTGTTGGAGTATATCTTATACAATTAATCATTTATCATATATGTGAAGTAAATGTTATCCCAAACTCACATTTTTATTTTATACATCAATGTCATGATGGTAGTAAAAGTAAGATCAATGATGAGTCTTATATATATTGAAAATATTCCATTATTCCTTCTAAGAAATATTTTGCATATATATGTTCAACAACTAACCATATTCTAACTATATTGTATATTGGATATCATATCAATTGTGATATGATAAGAATCTATTAGTAAAGTAACTCAAGTTTTTCTTGAAAATTGTTTGTTAAAATTTGTCCTAAGCTACAAATGAATATCAAAACACTATGGCACATCTAAGTTAATGATAATATATCCACTAAGGATATTAATGACTAGTCAAGATTGACTATATTTTCATAATGGAATCCTATATATTTGAATATAGTGGGGGAAAACATAACTTATATAGGTTAAGGCTCATGATATACATAAGTTGGCATAAGAATACTAGAATCCACTGATCTTAGTGGGAGGAGTAGTTTTAGAGACACATACTATATAGGAATTTATAACCAAAGAGGTGGTTTATGTTCAACATAAATGGTGATACATGTATTATTATTTTAGAATAATAATTCCTACAAAGAAACAATAAATGGTAATATACTAAGGTTGAAATATTTATATATAAATTCAAGTAATGGAATCCATGTATCAATATTCAGGGACTCCATATTTTAAATGTTTCTAAGACTTTATACTTCTAGTGAGTATTCAAGAAAAACTAGACATGGATGGTATAAGATGATACCAATAAAGAATGATTGATTATTTAAAGGTTTAGTCTACGATACAACATATTCACTAATCATCATTCCTAAAATCCTTTTTGAATTATACTTGTCAAATAATATTTTTATGATTATCATATTGGGAAATTGATTTTCAATGACACCTAATTTAAAGGATTCCTTACGAAACATTTCTATATGACATGAAAAAAAAGAGACCCTATGGTATATGTTTACTAGGAATAAATAAAAGGGTTGTTGGCGTTAATAAATTCCAATAAGTTATGTAGATTACATACATTCATTTATGAATAAATCATGCATAATAATAATAGAATATTCATTTGGAAACCTATGAGTAACATGTGTCTCAAAATGGATAGTGGGAGAGTTATTAGTTTTCAAGATAAATATGTTGATAACATATGAAAAATTAATTTTATGTATTACCAGTTTGTTAAGACTAATTGTATGATATTTATATAAGTATTACTTAAAGTAGCAACCATGTTTTGGGGAATAAGATCTAAAAAATGGATCTATGAGTTTTTTTAATCTAGTCATAATATATATATTAAAAAAGTATTGAAAAATAGTAGTTTAAACAATTCAAGACCGAATTTTTATTGGCATATAATACTTCCAGTAGAACATGCATGGGCATAGAAAAAGATTCTAAAGATTAAAATAATTTTACAAGCTTAAGTGATAGGAATTAATCTCATGTGCCATGATATGTACTGATGTTTAATGTTAATGATGCATAAATCATAAAAGGTAAATATCAAATAGATTTAACATAACTATATTGAATTACAGTTAGAACTATCCAAAAGTACTTGGAATGGTATAACTGGATGAGTTCATGGTATCTGGAGAAGTGGGAATACTAGTGATCAAGGGAATTGAACTCATGCTTATACTTAGTTTAATTTTATATAGTATCATAAAAAAAGGATAATTTAATATGCAATAAAAACTTATCACAACTAGTGGTTTTTATATCTACAATATTTGAGTTCATTTTGGATTCTGATGTAGCTTAAGAAGTAGTTTAGAAACGTCCTATTCTAAGTTTGTGTTATACCAAAATAAATAGATTTATCATTTTATGATAATATTTGATTATGGATTTAGTCAGGATGTTAGGATTCTGACATGGAATAAGATGTGGATACTTTGTTATATCACTACTTGAGTGATCTTCTCAAGATAGTAATGTTGCAGTAAATATATTCTCCGCATAGACATGTAGTTTTTCAAATCCTATCCATGGAAATTTGGTAGGACTAGAAGTTATAACCATACTCAATAGAATCATGTCTAACATGTGAGGACTAACTAGTCATTAGCATTTGGATCTAGTTCAAGTGAGAGTTTATTGGATTTCGTGTGCTAGAGGAAAATACTTTTTTACTTTAGATTACTTTTATATTCAAATAAGTGAATATTAATTTAAATATATTATCACATATTGATTTTTCTTATAGATAACATTGATGTGATAATTTCATAGAGTATCTATCACATTGATAAGGTAATAGTATTTCCCTGATATGAGGATAACCTTTAGATGCTATGATTATATCTCTTAAATATAGTTCTACAGTCAGATAATATACTATGATAGGGCACATAGTATATATATTGTTAGGTGTGAGTACTTGTAATTGGACGAGACTTTATCTCATGAAGTTCACACTTAGTAATCTCCAATATGGGGGATTACGGGACCATACCCACCAGTAAGAATTCCATATGTTATGGTGTATTTAGATATTTCTATCTATGAGCATGTGTAATGGTCTTTAGACTTTAAGATTATTTGAGAATGCCCAGTAGGATCAATGTATCACTCAGAGGGGTATGGGGTGAATCAGTGATATCTTTTACTTTGGATTTTCCTTAATTATGAAACAACCTTCACCTCCTATTAAAGAGTTTTTAACCTTGATGAAGACAAAACAAACATTCATCCCCAAGAACACAAGAATATATAAGGTTCACTACTCAACAAGAGTAGCTATGTCCTTGGTATGGTTTGGAAACAATCCAATACCACACAATCTACTAGAAAACAATCATTTTGTGTGAAATAAAATGAGTAGGATATTCCCTCACACTCATTTAGCACTATGTTAAATACAAAATTTCATGCTCTTCAAGTAACATAAAATTATGTAATAAAATTTTGTGCAACAAGTTAAGAAACATGTTACTGTGTTGCCTTAACAACTTTCAAAAACATGTTCTTCAAAAAACAATTCTTCACTTTCCCACCCAGGAGTAGGTAAGAACTTCCCGGACTTAGTAATAATTCTTAGTCTAATTTATAAGTCCAATTATCCATTTTAATCGATCAATAAAAAAAATATATAATTCTATCAGAATATGGCTAAGACAATACTGAACTAATTCTTTCTGAATCTAGAAATCCCAGTTTGATTTCTCAATTTGAATCTGGAAACCCTGATTATAATCTTTTCTCTTCTCCTTTCTTCTTTATTTTGAAAAATTCTTATAGTATGCTCAATACATAAATTCCTTCTCTATATAATTCTTTAGTACCCTTCCTTCTCTCTTGAACAATACATATCTCATAAAGTACAAATTACTTTCTCTATTTATAGGTGACCCAAAAGTTATTTAGGCGAGATTATTAAAATCTTTCCCGCTCAACTAAATTTCTTTAAATCTTAAAATTCCCTTAAATATCATCTCTATATCCAACTTCTTCAATGATTCTTAATTCTTATTAAACCTTATTGAATCTTCTCATGACTTCAACTCACTTTAGACTTTCTTTAAAAACTTCAGTCTGATTCTGATTTTTCATTATGATTTCCTCATTAAAATGACCCACACTAATTCAAAGACTAATCTTACCATTCTGATTTATTCATTATGATAAAGAAAATAGATTATTCATTAAAATTATCTACACCAAATAAAACATATGAAAACCATTATTAAAACTTCTTCAACTACTTTAGTGTTCCCTCTTGATAACACTTCTACTAGCTTCAAGAAATTTTCCATTTATTCTTTTTCCAGATTGATGATATTGGGTCTTATGGAGTCATCGGTGTCTACTCCAATCTGATAGTATTGACCTACTTGATACATATACTTTTGAAAAAAAATTAGAGTATTTATTTTCAATCTTGAACCACTTAAGAAAACAACCAATAATTCATATTTATGAAATTTTTTGACTACATTGTTGATCGGTCGCTGACTTTCTTCTTCACATCGATCCCAACAAAATTTTCTTCCTTTTACTTTTTGTTGGTCTCAAAAACTCCCATAAAAACAAATCTTCCTTTTATTTTCATATTATGATCAGTGTCATTTTAAATCCAATTCTTGGTGCCACACTGTGTCTGATGGATCAGTGTCAGCAGCTTTGACTTCAACAACTTCTATCTTATTTTCTGATTATGATACACACAAACTTCTTTATGAGAAGATTTAAATATTTCGGTTTATTGGCCTCACTGAAAACCATCTTCTTTATTTTCTCAAATTATCATCAACCTTTCTAGCCTTCAAACAAATCTTCATCTGGTGATCTCACACTGATGATCTGAGACCGAAAAACTTTTACTTCAGCCACTTCAATCTTCTAAAAAATTTAGCTTGTATAATGACTTACTCATGACTTTGATAATATTTAATATTAGAATAAACATTGCCTAAATTACATTGGGAAGTAATATAACCTCTCATCATTCTATAACTTATTTCTTTCCTTGAATACTATTCACATCACTTGTTCTCTCCCTTCTTCTCATAAGGATTACACCAAAATTTTTCCATAAAATTTATGATTTTTGTGAATTACAAAATAGAAAAGCATCATCAGTTTTCAATCGAAGCCAATCATACTCTGATATAGCTTTACATTATGATATTTCTTTCATTTTAGACCCAAGGAGAGCCCGATGAACCTTTTCTTCTTGAAAAAGTCTTCTCAATCTGATTGAATTTCTTAAGCATTGTCAGTTCAATCTTATGAATATAATGGTCAGTCAGATCACCAATAAATAAAAATTGAGGTGATTTATTTTCTTTGATAAAAAAATACAATTATCTTAAAAACAAATTCATTCATAATCTGAAAACCTTCTCCAGTAAACTTGGTCACAATAATCTTCCCCTTTGGATTTTTTTCAACCAAGGTTCATAAATCACCAAACTTTGTAACCTCATTCTATGGATTACTTATCAATAATTATAAGAATATATGACCTAAATCATTATAGGAAACAAGAATCATTGATAAAAAACTATATTTTCCAGAAGGAGTGACTCATGAAACTTCCTTATCTTTTCTTCATAGATTTCTCTACTTCTTTCACTTTCCTGTTATCAAAATATTCTTATAACCACTCCAACAAATAGTTAGAATAGTTCACACACTTACATGATGGATTCACATATTACCCACAACCCCCTATATACATACTTAATTAAAAGGTTTATAACATATTCAATGGATAAATTTATGAAACAATTATCCCCCTTGATAACACTATCCAAAGGAAAGATGAGAGAGGGAACAAAAACACATACCTCAACCTTGATGAGAAAGAGGTTGGATGCCCATGTTAAACCTTAGTTTATAGAAATGTTCCTTTGGTAATGGTTTTGTAAAATTATTAACAACTTGTTCTGATGTTGGAACATACTACATCTTAAATTCATTCTTCTCCATATGCTCTTTTATAAAATGATATTTTATATCAACATGTTTTGAATAAGAATGTTGTACCAGATTTATATTAAGGTTAATGTAACTCTGATTATCACAAACTAAGAGAAAGGGTAAATTCATTTCAATAATTAAATATTCCAATTGTATTTTCATCCACATAAGTTGAGTAGCTATTTGAGTGGAAGAAACATACTCAGCTTCATCCATGCTAATAGTTTTAGAATTTTGTTTCTTTGTATGAAAACTAACAAAAATTTTCCCTAGAAAAGAAAACTCCACCTGATGCGGATCTTCTATCATCAAAATTTCCTGCCCAATCAGCATCTGAATACCCAAAAAATTCAATAATTTATGAGCTATCATACCTAATTATGAAATTTGATGTGCCTTTGATATATATGAGAATTATTTTTCTATCCAAAAAATGTAATTCTTTTAGAGCACTCTGAAATATTTCACAAAAGGTAACAACATTAACAATGTCGGATCTTGAGCTAGTCAAATACAAAAAACTTTATATCATCTTCTGAAACTCTTTTCGATCAACTTCCTTACATTATACATCTTTATTCAACTTGGTTCCTAATGAAATTGGTGTGTAGATAGGTTTTAAATTCTCCATTATGAACTTCTTATGAATTTACTTAGCATAATTTTCTCTGGAAAGAAAAATGTATTTATTCTTTTTTGAAATTTGTAACCTAGGAAATTATTTCATTTCACTCAGCATAAACATCTCCAAAATATTTTTAATCTCTTCATAAAATCATTCACAAGTTCTTTCATCATTTCCAACAAAGATAATTCCATCAAAATAAACAATTATGATAAAGAAATTTTTTTGACTTTCTTTAACACATAGATTACTATCAACTCTTCCTTTCTTAAAAATCATCTTCCTTAATTAGTTATCCAATTTGGAATACCATCACCTTGGAGATTGTTTTAGATCATACAAATATTTCTTCAATATTCACACATAACTTTCATCTTTCCTAATAAAAAATCCACATGGTTGTTCAATATAAACTTTCTCATCAAGATTTTCATTAAAAAAAATACTAATTTCACATCCATTTGAAATTTTTTGTAACTTAATTGTGTTGAAATAGCAAGAAAGTTTATGATTGTTTCTAACCTTTCCACTAGATTAAAAGTTTTAACAAATTCAATGCATTTAATTTGTGAGTAACCTTTGCACACTAATATTTATTTGTTTCTTATCACTTCACCATATTTATTCAGCTTGTTCCAAAAAACCCATTTTGTACTAGCCACATTTTTATTATCTGGATTAGTTACGAGTTCCCACATATCATTATTTTTAATCTGATCATGCTATTTATTCATATACTAAACCCATTATGGATTTTCAAAATATTCATTTACATATTTCAACTAAAATTTTGAATTCAAATAAGTATGTATAATTATTCTTCTTGTTTGAACCCTTTGATGTTGATCACCAATAATGTATTGAGATTCCACTTTCTGCCACAGCATGGGATGATATTTTTGATATTATTTCTCATCACTAAAATCATATAAGTCCAATTATTATTCTTTAGAAGGATTAAAATTGTTTTAATACTTATCATAATCCTTATCAGAAGTTCTTTCTTCCTGTTTATCTTCCTTATCTGCATGAGTCTGTTTATCTTCCTCAGCCTTTTCAACAAATTTCACATAAAAAATGCTAACCAATATTCCTAATTCTTTGTTGAATCATCTATAGCATATTCCATATGAATCATAGATAAGAAAAACTTTATCTTCACCTCTCTACTCAAAATTTACAAGGTTTCTACCTTTGTTCTTTATGATGCATGGACTCCCAAAAACTCTTATGTGTTTCAAACTTGAATTTTTTACATAAAACATTTAATATAGAGTTATATCAGATCCTGGTCTATAAAAAGATTGGTTTTGAATATAAATATTAATTCTCATGGCTTTCCTCTAAAATTAATGAGAAATACCATGTTCAAGTAACATAGTTCTTCCCATTTCTACCAGAATTCTATTATTTCTTTCAGAAACACCATTTTTTTGAGGAGTGTATGGTGTACTAAACTCATTCTAAATTCCATGTATCAAAAGATAAATTTCAAATTATTCATTTTTATATTAACCACCATTGTCTATTCTCAACTTATTTACTGAATACTCACATTTCATCTCATATTTCCTCCAAAATAATTTAAATATTTTCAGAGAATCTTACTTATGTTTCATATACATAACACATGTAATGCAAGTAAAGTCATCGATGAAGGTAATGAAGTACTTATCACCATGATTTGATTATTTTATCATTGGACCATAGATATCTGAATTAATAGGTTACATGGGTCACTTTGAATAAATTTCAACTTTTTTATGCATCGAATTAGTAATCTTTCCTTTCTGAAAAATTGTTCAACACCAATCTCTTCTTCTTGACATATTAGAAATACCCCAGATATTGTCTCAATTTGATAAATTTCTCATGTTTCTCTAACACATGTGTCCCATAATTTTATACCACCACTAATTTTCTTCCACCATTCCAAAGTAACAAGAGTTTTGAGATGAACCAACTTCGAACAAGTTTCATTTTGTACGTCAGGATCTTGTAACTATTTTTCCATCTTTATAACTTACAACAAAAAACCCATATTTTATGAAGACAAATTTGTCGCCTTTATCAAAAAATTATGAAACACTTAGAAATTTGTGTTTCATCCCATAAACAAACAAATATTTCATGGATTTAAAATTTTCTTTCCCAATGATGGCTGATCCAACACCTTTGATTCTGAGAGATTCCTCATTTCTAAATGTCACCGTTACTTATTTGAAATATTTCACATTATTTAAAAATTTTAAATCTCTTGTCATATGATAAGAACACCAAATATCCATAATCCAAGGTTATTATCCATTTGTATCTTTGAAATTGGTTTCTACAACTAGATCTTTATCTTTACCTTTATCTTTATTAACTTCTATCTTCTGAGAATTTTTAACAAACTTTTTTTGTGTTGGTAAAAAAATAGGAAAATATTTTTCAAGGTGTATAGGTTTTTTACATCTTTCACATATAGTTTCCATAGGTTGGAAACTATTTTCAATTTCAACACCAACCTTATCAGGTTTGTTTAGAACATCCTACTCATACTTCTTCCTTTGAGATGATTGACTTCCTCTTAAACTTTTCATTCTATAATTTGTGGAACAATGATAATTTTTTTGATTAAACCAACACATATTTTATGTGTGTCAGAATCCACCACAATACTAGCAGTATCCATAAAAATAATATTTACCTTATAAAATTTCATACTATTTAGAGTTGTGACCATATTTATCAGTAACCTTATTATCTTTCTTATCAGAAATTTGTTGATCACCAACTTTTATATTGCCAATTAAAGTCTTCTTTTTCAACTTGGTTTTATTTTCATCCTTATCAAAACCAAAAATAATAGAAATTTTTTTAGAATAATAATTTTTAGAGACTTATAACTTCTCCACTTTTTTTGTCTTCCCCACATACATAACTTTCCCAACTTTCTTCTTCTTAGAAACAATTTCATATTTATTTACAACCTTTGAAGTAAACATTTTATCCTTCTTAGGTTTAACCTTTCCAGAATGTTCACAAATTTTAGAGATATAATTATAGAAATTTGTAACCTTCTTTTCATCTTTTGAATGTTTTTGTTGGACAAGTTCCAAATCCTCTTATTTCTCATTCAAATTTACTTACATATGTTCATTATGATTATTTTCTTTCTCTAGGTATTTCTTTAAATCATCAATTTATTCTATAAAATTTAATCTCTCATCAAGAAAAAATTCTTGATTGTTTGTTGAAGATTATTCACTTTTCAACTTCATGATTTCTTTCTTAAGTATCCGAATATTTATCAGACATGCTTTCAATTCATCTTTCAGATGAAATTATAATCGAGTTTCTTCTTCTTCGAAATTGATGCTTCCAAACTCCTCTTTTTTTACTATTACAATGAAAGAATTTTCTCCATCTTTCTCCAAATAATTTTTGGATTCATCCTCACAATCTTCTTATTCATCATCTTAAGATAATAAAATTCTTTTTTTTTGGATTTTAATTTTTTTTCTTTCCCTTTTGAAAAAGATTTATCCTTATCACCCTATTTATTCTAGGACCTTCTCTACCATCTATCATCTTCTTCACTATCCTATTATTTATTTATTTAAGGAAAATTAGCTGAAAAGTTCCCAACGAATCCATATTCAAAAAAATTCAAGGGAAGTTTCTATTTGTATTTACCTGTACCTCTTCTCAATTTTTTAGAAAACAAGGATACAAAATCATCAAGATTTTTACATACCTCATTTTTAAAATTAGAATCACCCAATTCTTCTTCAGAAATAATATTATTTGACTATTTTTTCTTGGTATCCTTGAAAGAAATTTCTCTATAAATTTTTTTTTTCCTTTCATAACTTTTTCCCTTATCATTTCATAAGTAATGAGAGTGGAATTCACATCACCTAGAGATAATGTTTCTGGATCTCAGTCTTCTAACAAAGAAACTTTAGCATCAAACTTATCAGGAATAATTCTCAATATCTTATCAATAATAGTTGAATATTCAAACATTTCTCCAAGACATCTAATGCCACTAACAATATCATTCACCCTGGTAAAGATGTCACCAATGGATTCATACTAACACATTTTCAAATCTTCATAATTTAGCCTTTAGATTTGTAATTTTTCATTATTTACTTTTGTATTTCCTTCATAATTTTTTTCAGCTTATCCCAAATACCTTTAGTAGTGGAAAAAACTTTCAATCTTAAAAAATCACTTTTAGAAAGTGATGAAAGTAAATAATTCTTATATTTTCTATGATTCTCAAGATTATTCTTGTTAATAGATGTGAGAGGAACCTTATCGTCAACAGGAGTAAATCCATCTGTTGCGACTTCAAGAAAATCATATCCAAGAGACATAATATAATTCATCATTATATCTTTCCAGATATGACATTTCTTACCATCGAAGACCAGAATCCATTTACTATTCACACAATTTAGATTTTCCATCACAAATTCTCTTCAAAAAACTTCAGTAAAGTGTAAATGGAGTGGAATTTCACTCTGATACCAATTGATAATTCCCAGAAGGATCAATGTATCACTGAGAGGGGGAGGGGTGAATCAATGATATATTTTTTCTTACTTATGAAACAAACTTCTCTATTTATTAAAGAGTTGTCAACCATGATAAAGACAAAACAAACACACATCCATAAGAACACAATAATTTCTAAGGTTCACTACTCTACAAGAGTATCTACTTCATTATCATGGTTTGGAAATAATCCAATACCACACAATCCACTAGAAAATAATCCTTTTGTGTGGAATACAATGAGTAAGATATACCCATACACTTTTGTAGCACTATTTTCAATACAACAGTGCATGTGCTTCAAGTGGCATGAAATTATGTAATAAAATTTTGTATAAAAAGTTAATAAACATGTTAATGTGATGACTTTTCAATTTCCACAAATATGTTCTTCAATTTTTTTTACTTTCTACCCAGCTGTAGGTAAGAACTTCCTGGACATTGTAATGATACTCAGTCCGATTTACAAGTCCAATTATCTAGTCTAATTACTCGATACAGAAATATAATTTTGTCAGAATACGATTGAGACAATACTAAAATACTTCTTTCTAAATCTATAAATCCCAATAAAATTTCTTGGTCTAAATTCGAAAACCCTGATTATGATCTTATATCTTCTCCTTTCTAATTATGTCTATCAAACTTCTTCAAGTATGCTCGATCCAGAAACTCATTATCTCTAGAATTATTTATCACTATAACTTCTCTCTTGAAAAATACGTATATCAGAAAGTAAAAAGTACCACCTCTATTTATATGTGACCTAAAATTGGTTTAGGTAGGATTTTTAAAATCATTCCCGCTCAACCAAATTTTCTGAAATCTTAAAATTACCTTAAATATCAGCTTCATATTTGGATTATTTAATGATTCTTAATTCTTCTCAAAATTTCTCAAATATTCTCACCTCTTCATCTCCCTCTAGACTTTATTTACAAAATTTTGTTAGATTTTGATTTGTCATTACGATTTTCACATTACAATGATCCACACTAGTTGAAAGACTACTCTACCCATTTAGATTTCTTTATTATGATGAAGAAAATAGATTCTTCATTAAGTTTCTATACTCCATTCTGATAGTCTTTGACCACTTGATACAAATGCATTTGAAAAAAAAAATCAGAGTATTTTTTTCATTCTTGATCCACTTAAGAAAACAACCAATAATCCATCTTGATAAAAATGGTTGACTACATTGTTGATCGGTCTCTAAATTTCTTCTTCACATCAATACTAACAAAATTTTCTTCCTTTTCCCTTTTTTGGTCTCAACAACTCCCATAAAAACAATTCTGACTCATATTTTTATATGATGATTGATGCCAGTATGAATTTGATTCTCAGTGGTACACCATGTCCGATAGATCGGTGTCAGGAAATTCAACTTCATCAACTTCTATCTTATCTTATTATTATGATACAAAAAAACTTATTTCTTATAGAATTTAAATATTTTGAATTATTCTTCTAACTAAAAACCAATATCTTTGGTTTCTCATGTTATGATCGACCTTCCCATCCTTTAAATGAATCTGTGCTAGGTGATCTCACACCAATGATCTGAGACTAGAAAACTTTTACTTCATCCAATTAATTATTCTACAAACTTTATCTTGTATTATGATTCCCTCATGACTTTGATAACATTTAATATTGACATCAATATCATCAGACTTACATTAGGAATTAATATAACTTCTCATCCTTCCAGCACATCTTTCCTTCCCTGAATAATCTTGGTAGCTCTTTTTCTCCCCATTTTTCTCTTAATTATTGCACCAAAAGTTTTTTAGAAAACATATGATTTTTTTGAATTAAAAAATATAAAATCATCATCAGTTTCCCATCAGATCCAAGGAGACTCCGATACAACTTCCCATTATGATATTCCTTTCATTCCGGACCTAAGGATATTCTGATGAACCTTTTCTTCCAAAAAAATTCTTCTCAATCCAATGAACTTTCTTAAGCATTTCCAGTATGATATTATGAATATGATGGCCAATAAAATCACCAAAAAATACCAAGTGAGGTGATTTCTTTTCTTTGACAACAAAAGACAATTCTCTTAAAAAAACTTTATTCAGCATATATATGCATTCTTCAACCAAATTCATCCCAAGAATCTCCCCCTTTGAATTTTATTATCAACCAAGGTTCATAAATCACCGAACTTTGTAACCTCAAGATACGGATTACGTATCAAAAATTATAATCCTATATGAGTTAAATCATTGTAGGAAATAAGAATCATTGATATAAAAACCATGCTATCCAAAAGTAGTGACTCATGAAACTTCCTCATCTTTTCTTCACATCTTTCTACACTTCTTCTACTTTCCTATTATCAAAAATTCCCTAAAACCACTCCAAAAAATAGTTATAATAGTTCACACACTTACATGATGGCTTCATATCTTACCTATAACTCGCCTTATATACATGCTTCCTTAAAAGGTTTAGCACATATTCAATGGATATATTTATGAAACAATTATTCCCCTTGACAACACTATACAAAGAAAAGATGAGAGAGGGGACATAAATTCATACATAAACCTTGATGAGAAAGAGGTTGGATGCCCATGTTCAACCTTAGTTTATAAAAAGGATCCTTTAGTAAAGGTTTTGTGAAAATTTTAGTAACTTGTTCTGATATTGGAACATACTCCATCTTCAATTAATTCTTCTCCACATTATCTTTGATGAAATGATATTTAATATCAATTTTTTTAATGAGAATGTTGTACCAGATTTTTGTTAAGGTTGATGAAACTCTAATTATCAAAACCCAAGAGAAAGGGTAACTTCACTTCAACAAATAAATATTCCAATTGTGTTTTCATCCACATAATCTGAGCATAAACTTGAGTGGAAACAACATTATTGACACCCACCAAATAAGCATTGGAAAAATCAAAAAGGAATAAGTACCTGAATATGGGTATTATTTTCCCTGAGGAAGAAAGGAAGAAGAGGATGGTTGAAGATTTGTGAATCCTCTAAGAGAATCATGATTGCGTGACTATTTCAAGGTCACGTGAAGTCCCCACGCATGGCGCATTGCCTATGAATAGTCCCTCAGATCCATCTTCAACAAACCTATCTAATCTTATGAAGGATCTCTAGAAAATAGAATGAGATCCCCCAGGCTGCATGGGTTGTCATTGGAAATGCTTGAAAAACCATCCAAAATCCTTCAAAAAAAGATAACATTCAAAGAAAGAGACCCCCATTGGTCATGAACCTCATGTGATAAATCACCATTAGGAAGAATAAAATCCCCTTTTGATATCTAAGAAATATCACATGACCTCTGAGCCTTTTTCACATAAAATGAAGAAGATAAATGGGAGGAGGCGAGAGGGGTTCATGGTCATTGAAATACATGCAACGTGCACCCCAAGAGATCCATGAGACACTATGAAACCTCACAAAATCCCTCTAACTTGTCATCCTCTCCATACAGAAGTCCTAGGGAGTGTCTATACAACTCTGCGATACTCTAAGGATATGTTGATAGACCTATCCACTACATTATTTCACATTCTCCATATGAACAATATCAGAAAAGTGAGACATCATCCAAAAATTGATTAAAAATCCTAGATATTACCTGTGTTAGCTCACATCATCCCTAAACTTTGTAAAATAAAACAAATAAGATAAAAGGGAGGTGGTGAGAGGGGTTTTCGATCACTAAAAGACATGCGGAGCACCCCTGATGACCCACAAGGCACCACGAGCCCTCAGTGACATGCTCTCCTTATCTCACAAAATCCCTTCAGTTTGTTATTCTCATGTTCAGGACATGGAATGCTATCACACCCCCATGTGACCTATATTAGTCACGTGACACATCTCCAAAAAATAGAAGAAATATCCTCAACAACACACATGAAATCTCACATGGCTCCCAACCTTTGTTACATAAAAAAAGGTGATCAAAAGGGAGGAGGTGAGAGGTACTTACGGTTGTTGAAAGGCATGTGACACACCCAGCACACCTGCAACATTGTCATACAAGACCCCATGACAAGTCACCCAAGGTCTCACAAGTGTCTTTTCACAGGTACTTGGATCTTGTGAACGCCCTTAAACATGTTAACATGAAAACATGAAAGTCCTTCGACACATCCACATGATCAAATAGGGCTCCAATAATATAAAATAATCCAATAAATTAAGAGACTTGCGATCAATAAAAATTAGGTGATGCACCCAAAGCAGTCCATGATAGAGACTTATGAAACCATGTGGTGTGAGGCCCTCTTCTCTGGCTCTAGACTGGACTCATGCTAGATATGCTGTACAAACCAGTGAGTATCCAAGGTAGTGAGGCCTATAAATCCCCCACCCCAGCATGAAAAATACACCACAACTACGTGATTGGATTATTGACACCCATACTCTACAGGATTAGTATTTCGACTTCTATGGACTTATCAGAGTGATCACATGACTGACTAGCTTTCTGTCAGGTAATATACCAGAAGGCAGCCAGAGTAGTCATGTTATAGTAATAAATCACTTCGCATGATCATTCATAGATCACACGAAGGGACTTTAGTGGTTTATGTGAAGGAAATCCTATAATACCATTGTATAATGCAAGATTTAAGATAATTAACAATGAATAAAACTAAGGTATTCTCAATATAGGGGTGAGAACCATGACCAAAGATTAAATACTTAAGTGAAAGAAATTATAACTACCCCCATGTATTTCGCATGTGTCATCCAAATACATGCGAAGACACCAGGAAACATCACCTAGATCCCTAGACAATCCTTAAACATGCCACCTGGGATTTGTGGAATACTCTACACATACTAGGACGAGCCACACAACTCTCCCATGGACACCTCTTTGATCTTGATCCCCTAGGTCCATTACCTAGGATGTGAGACATCCCTCAGACACATCACCTGATTCATATAACAATGATTTCTCATGTCATATGAGTCTCAAAAAAGCACTTGGACATGATAACCAAGCCATCATGGCATTCTATGTTCATATCAGATGATACTTTTGATGCCCTCTAAACATGTTGGATAGGTCTCGTAGTGTCTCCCAGAGGTGTCATACAAGACACACAACACCTCTAAGATTATGCCACACTGGCTCTTGCGACACCCTCTATACGTGTCAAGATAGGTCATGTGATGGCTCCTAGGATGTGCCAAATGGGTCTTGCAATGTCTTCCAGATAGGAAGGCTAGAGAAATAGGGCATCCCAAGACTGGAAAATATTGTCTGTCCTCAGTGTGTAAGTCCTGATCAATAGAGAAACCTTAGTGTGTAAGACCCAACATAAATGAACTATGAGAACTATAATTCCTACCATAACCCAGATACACAAGACACCTTCCTAATGACCAAGCTCTATACTAAACACCCCAAGGACTATTATGATATATAAGTCCTATACCCATAATCCATGAGGCTAATCATATGCTACCCCTTGTTTCTCACCTTGAGCATGGCTCACATGGGACAAACACCTCACTGGAATCATAAATATATACCATCAAGGGAAACCTCAGTGTGTAAGCTCCAACATAAATGGAACAATGAAGACTCTGATTCCTGGCATACTTAGGAAATTTAGGCTACCTCTCTCTGAGGTTCAAGCTCCATATTGATCATTTAGGGTGATCCCAGTATCTAAGTCCCCTACTCAGATCAATAACATTAGTTACTTTATATCCCTTATTTCTCACACCAAGCATGGATCATGTGAGCTTAGGGACTTGCGGTAATCATTTCAACAACACCACAAATATCTATAACGACATGGGAAATCCTAATATATAAGTTTTGAAGGAATGAACTATGAAAAATATGATTCTCACTATATTTAGGATACATAGGACATCCCTCTGGGAATTGAGCTTGAAGGTGTCCTAGAGAACCCATATAAGTCCTTCTACATGATGTTAAAATGCACAAGTTAAATGAACTATGTGGTATTTGATTCCTACAATAACCAGGATATGTAGGACACCTCATAATGGTTCAATCCCATCCTTAGAATATTAATCACCTCATCACATGGGATCATGTTCTAAAGCACTTGGTTATATAGATTAAACATATAAGAAAACTCATGTTACTAGAGAGTGATGAAGAACCTCATATACATGTAGATGAATTCACTGAAGAAATCCCAATCTTTTGTATATGAGAAAGAAATTAACCCATAATTGTTTGTTAGGGAAACCAATCCCGTATTGGGATTAGTAAGAGGTTCATGAGTATATCTTAAATCTATAAGAGAGTCACAGAGTAGGCAAAAATACCCCCCCAAAAGGGTGTGATGATCCTAACCTACCATCATATCAAGAAATGCGAATCCCCAAGAGTCGTTGGGCCTGGAAACCTAGATGACCACTAACCTTTGGAAATCAGGTCCGTACCCAGCTATGAATAAGGGAACCATTGGGAGTTTCTAGGGAAGAAAAAAAATAATGGAAGACCCGATGTGCATGATTGAGTGAGGCCATAAAATACCCCTCAATCAAACCATCAAGGGGGATCCCATTCCATGTTCCCCATCCAAAACCCAATGAAACAAAAATGGTGAACCCAATGTGAATCTCTCTAATAAAAAACAATTGGGTTATAATCTGTCGATCCATGTTGCTTTACCCATTCATGAAAAAATGCTGATAGGATCGACATGAATCTATTAAGCCACTTTTTTTTTGAAAACCACATATACAGACAAAGTAGTAAGACCAACATAAACTAGGATCCTCATAAGTCCATCCTCACGCTAACAAGTCCACACAATTAGGATATCTGAAATGGGAATATAGGATAAATGTGTTAACCATGCATATATGATTGATCATTTTTATGCATATGATATAGAACTGATTGGTAACCTTGTTCCTTTTTGTTTTTGTGATTGAAACATCCCAAACCTAGAGAAGGTATTCATCTTGCAATGATCATTCTGGTACCTCATCTGCTCTTGTGACCTTTGCGAGTCATAAAGAAATATCGCCTGCTTGACTGCTTCAATATAAGGTAGTGAATACAATGATCTAGGAGTACCAATGACATGGTATGATCTTGATCATGGAATATTCCCATGATATCCTTCAAGAATGATAACTAGTGAGCCTACATTGCTAAAAAAAGGCTACTGCTAAGCCAGTAGCCCCCATTTCTAGGACCAACTGCTTTGGGAGCATATCCCCAGAATAGGATAAAATCCACCTTCCATACTTGATGAAGGTGGACTAGGAAGCCCAATATGGCTCCCTTACAGTTCAGGTGACACTGAGGAAGGAAAATACTAACCACCGTTGTCAGTATTATCCAGTTGGTACCCATCAATCACCTGTTGGGGGTAACTTTCGACACAAAACTACCTCTAATTCCCATGAAAGGGATCCAAAGAGGACTCATCAAAGGAGGAGGGCATTGGAAATTCAGGATAGGTATCATATTCCCACCCTTGTCGACGATTCCTGCTAACATACTCCGATATGAACCAATAAGCAGGATCATATTCTTACTAACTCAGAACAAGTCTGTGAGTATATTCCCATATCCATCTAGGAGAGGGATCATATCCCCACTCTTAACAATGATTCTTGTCGACATACTTTGGTAGGTACCATAAAGTAGGCTCATACCACTACTCTCTCATAATATGTTTGTGGGAATATTCCCATAGCAAGTATAGGGGAGGCTCATACTCTTACCCCTATGTATAAAGCCTAATGACATACTCCAATGTCATAAGGAGGATAGAGGTGGGCGCATATCCCTACTTCAATAAAAGATATCTGTCAGCAGATAATGGAGACATAAAATGTGCAGGCTTATATCCTTGCAAACACTTTGATAAAATGAAAATATATTTTATCAATAGTTGAAGAAATCCATCATCATATTCCAACACTGTTACAAATAAAGGGATAGGCACATACTCCCACCCCTATAGGCAGGAAAACTCAACACTCTGATAATTATGATCAAGTGGTTGTACTAGAGAAAGTGCACATTATTACTCCTACCTAGGAGGATTATCGATATATTATAATGAAGGGTGAGGCATTAGACCAAACCCATACTCCTATTCCAACCAGGGCCAACCAGTTGAAAGTGGTACACGCCTCATGACAGGGGTACATGACAGTTAAAAAATCCTAGAAACATACTCCAAAGTCCTAGGATTGGGCATATATCCTTGTTTTATCCAAGGCTAACCAAGTGAGAGTGAAACAAGTCTCAGGATAAGCTTATATTTTTATAAGTTAATCTACCTGACTCCAAAATATCACATAATCAAGGTTCATATTCCTACTTCTACCGATGAATGATTGCACCAATATCATTCCAAGGCAATATAAGAGGAGGCTCATATCCCTTATCCCATTCTAGAGGTCTGTAGACATATTCCGATGGGGAATGTATATTCACACAGATATTATACTCCCATTCCAACTGGGTATCATTAGGTGAGAGTGGAACATGCCTTGGGGCAGGCTCATACTCTTACCAAGAAAGACCAGTGACATATCCCAAAGGCTCAAGATTAGGATCATATTCCCATATTGACTGAGGCTCACCATGTGAGAGTGAAACATTCCTTAGGACAATCTCATATCACTATCAACAATGAGACAACTTATCAACACATTCCAATAGATTCTCAGCAGTGGGATCATACTCCCACATCACTTGAAGGTTATATACAAGTTCCAAAAATCGTTATACAATAGGCTCATACCCCTGCACAACCACGAAAGGTAGGTCGACATATTCTGACCACGATGTAGAACATGGCTCATATTCTTAATCTTATCAATGTTAGTATCCTTGAAGTTTTTTGAGACACATTCTAAACACTAAAAGGGTCTGTCATCTCTTCTATAGAATTCAAAGTATAAGGCATTCATTACCATGATAGTCCTCCTCATGGTAGTGTGAAGATGGATCATAGATACTTTACTCCTGACATCCACCATGGTCAACCTCCCCACAAAAATATCTCCCATGGGAAAGGAAATCCTCCATTTGTCCAGAAACCTCCATATAGAGAGGTGAACCAAACCCCGACACCTTTGTATAGAGAGGTGCTCGAGACATTAGGGTCAACTGTATATGGTTCCCCATAAACTTCTAGAATCACTATATTCCCATCATTAGGCAACCATCAGATCCATATTCTATGGTCTGATCAGATGGAGTCATGTAATTCCAATGAGAATGAGGAATACATCGATATATGGAGAGAGTTATCCAAAAACAACTTCCCCATCATGTTCTACCCCCTATATGCTTCCAGCTATGAGATCCCAGATGATCTATAAAAGGAGTGCATTCCTTATCTACACCAGAATATGTGGGATACTCATCAGTTACTAAAGGATAGATATATCCCCTATCCAAGATACGAGTTCCACCTTCAGATAATCAGGATACTCTATTTCTAGCTCGACCTAGCTGCTATCTTTATGGCTTGGGATCCAAAACTAGAAAAGCACAGTGCAAATATGCAATATTCTGATTGCCATTTCATCATGACGCTTTGGCAGTTGATCTTCGAAGCTATATCGGACATCCACATTTTAGGATGGGGCAAATATGGATAATTACACTTTGATGCTCCCATGGAATATCATAGCCCTTTAGATACGGTATCCTATAACATTATAGAATCTGGAGAAATAAGGGGACTAGGTAATGCTTGGGTTAGTTAGTCACTACAATAGAATGACCCCACTTTAATAGTGACCAAAACCATAAATAAGGAGAGAGTATAGCCAAAAAGATTCCAAACTGGGCCCATCATGATAATAATAGGATGTCCCAAACATGAATATCTAAGTTGAGATCACCAGACAACTTCCTGCAAGGAAAGATGCTCATCATGGGATGCCATCGAACCTAGCTCCCATGCGAGCATAGCAGTGCCACGTCATGAATACCATAATAGTAGCTACCATAATAGTAATTCAGGATCAAACTCTATCTCCCAGTCCAAAATAATATCAACTATTCCCTCCACCCCTCAGGTCGTCAATTCCTGAAAGGATTTAGGACATACCTTCGGTAGCCTCAGGCAAACCCCAGCCTTCCAGGCTAGGAAAATTTATATCTCAATCATCATCACTAGTATTATTGTTCCCTAAAAGGACCTTAGATACATCAAAAGTGATTATAGAGCATCCCCATCCCACTAGGTTAGGGGAATTTATACCTCTATGTCTGTCCCGAGAATCATCATGTCCCTGACTAGAGTCATTGGATCCTCAACAACAAGACCTATCAGTACCAATGGAAACCCTTAATGACCCCCACCCCACAAGGTTGAGGGAATTTTAATCATCATCATCATTACCACATATGGAATTGGTATTCTCTAGGTTGGGAGGAAGAAATAAATGATCAACATCCTACTAGTTCCCCTCACCACAAGACAAACCTATGCTAATTGGGGCCTGCTCAGTAATCGTGATCAGAAACTCCCTCAAAAAAACTATTCATAAACCAAGAAAAGAGGAATGTACGGTGAAGGAAATTAGAATCAATCGAGGTTACATGATAAAATGGTCCAAAAAGTCCAAGGGTTAAAATAATGACCCTGGTGGAGGCTGTGCAGAATCATATTGTTGTGTTGAAAGAAATGGCACAACTACCATTGCCCGATATGCCTCTATGAATGTCATAAATATTAAAATGGCAGACATTGATCAAGATGCAGATGTAGAGGGCTGCAAAATTGAAAACATACCCTAGGAGGAGGGTGATTTGGACGCACTAAATGAGGTTTCACGCACTCGAAACCAAATAAGGATTCAAAATTTAGGACTTCCAAATAATGAGTTTCCACCTCCTCAGTGGAATATTGACAAAGATAAAGGGAAAGACGTAAGTCCATCACATTTTTCTTTCATAGAAGAACAATTTTCATGATATGAGAGTGAAATACGAGCTCTCCGAAAACTCAATGAGGAGCTACTCAGGGGAAACATCCTCATTGGGTGTCATATATATCCATAAGTGAATATTCTCCCTTCCATGGCTGATCCTCCAGTAAGAGAGGTGTCTGAGAATCATATTGACTTTGGATCTAGATATCCAGTCTATATAAATAAACAAGACAAAAATTATCAAGAATTCCCTCCATTGCGACAACATCCTCTACCTTGCCAGGGCAATCCTTCAGTCATAGGATGAATCGAGGATCAACAGGAGTTGAAAGTAGGACGACCTCATCGGTCCCCACCTGGTCTCTATGGATTGGAGGCAGCTCAGACAACAGTTCCCCAAAGATACTTACCACCATTGAATCCCTAGAAACTTGAATGGAAGCCATGGAAGGATGACGTGCACCCATACAATCTAAAAGGAATCCATATCCCAAATGGGTGGATGATACTCTCCCTCCACCCAAATTTATAAATCCCAAATTTTCTACCTTTGAAGGTGAAAATGATCCTAAAAAAAATCTCACACACTTCATATCCTTGTGTGGGCTGATGGTGGACCCTTGATATTAATAGGAGGAAACTAAGCTAAGGTGTTTCGTATAAAACCTGATAGGGCCAACCTTTGTTTGTTATGACAGTCTGCCTGTAGGATCTGCCATAGGATGGGAAGACCTTCATCATCAGTTTGTTTATTAGTTCAGTTCGACACTAAGGAAAAAGAGGACCATCAACATGAAAAACTACAAGCAATGCGAGAATGAGAGAGTGTCTGATTTCATTTTAAGGTGGAAAGGTTTAACTTATTTGATTATAATCCCTCTCTCACAAGATAAAATGCTAAAAATCTATGCTTAAAATATTAGGTATGAGTTGTAGACACCCCTAACCCCCATGAAATATCCAGACAGGTTTCGAGAGTTCTCCGAAATAGCACAACATCTTAAAGAGGCTATTCAATAAACCCAATCCAAGTATTGACTCATGCCCAAAACATTGGGGAATAATCCAGGTAGATTAGAAGCCAAAAATGTCACTCTCAAGCCTATATTAGTTCCCATCCAAGCACCCAAGCAAGATTTGAACTACCAGTACTTTCTATCGAGTGGTGATAACCACAGAATCACCCTTGGCCAGAAGTACAGAGAAATCAGGGTTTACTGAGATTTGAGGAATGGATGAACAAAGTATACTCCTTATGAAATGAACAAGTCCTTGGTTATTTCCTACCATCTATGTATAATGACCTACTCATGCTTCCACAAACCAGGAGTCCTGATGAATTCAACCTCACCGACCATCTCAATTACTACCCTTTCTACTGAAGTCTGGGTCATAATATCCAAAATTTCTTTATCTTCAAGGATTTCCTTCAAAGCATGGTCGACCCTAGATATATGAAACTCGATAATTATCCAAAGTATGTGTCTTTCATAACCATCTTCCAATCGAAAGAAGAGAACATTTGGAAAAAAGTTCCATCCAGGCGAACACAAAAGTTTGATAACTAGATGACTCAAAAAAGAGTTGATCGACCTCATGGATCCCTAAAGGAATAGTTTTGAAAACTCATAATATATCTACCACCCAGAAGGGTAACGTATGATATGCCTCCCAAGGGTGGGTGTGACCACTATAAGTAGGAAGAAAAAGAGGAGGAAGAGTCATATTCTGCTCCAAAGTAAGCCCTAACTCTTGAAGATTTCTTCCCCACAACATCTGCGGCACAAGAACCACCACAACAAAAAGAATCCTCACCATATAAAGAATTAATCTTTGGTTCTATCAACATAATAGACTTGAAAACCCCTTCTCTAATGATGATTATTCCCCTAAATATGATTTTCCTATATATAATTGAGGAACAAGATGCCACATGCACCAGATCTGAGGATACAAGGGACATCGCAGATGTGTCCAGACTCAATATCCCAGCCATCCCCCTAAAGAGGACATATATGTTTCTAAACTCATGGAAAAGCACTTCAGAAGGCTCAAATAAGGAAAGGATGTGCCCCAAATCCCTCTAACAGTCGCCTGTGTCCAATTTTCTTTCATAACCACTTAATGGGGGTTCAATATGATCAACCCATACAATGGGGAAGGCCGACACAATCTGTGTCACTAGAAGTGGATACTCCCTAAACCTCTGTACAAGATCCTGGTCCATTTACCTCAGCTACTTCAGCTCCTAAACCTCATACTCTAGCCCCTGATCCATATTCCTAAGAGCATCCCAACATCAGGAAGTGATGACCTCTGGCACAAAATTACGATGTTCTGAAATAGATATCTATGGTCCCAACCAAGATCTCAATCCTTTATGTTCTTCATCTTTCTAAATAACTTAGGGAGGCACTCGTTGAATCCCTTTTGAACCCAAAGGAATTCAAGATATAAGTCACAGTCATTGAGGTCTATCGAGTGGAGACTATGTCCTTTCATGTCACCATCTCGTTCACCAATCAAGATCAGGAGGAGTCCATCCAAGAGAACATCACACCCTTATAAATTTCATGTAGACTCAATAATGTAAATGTACAAAGGTTGGTGATTGATAATGGATATGGGATTAATCTCATCCCATCCCTAACTCTCCAATGTTTGGGGTATGGAAAAGGGGACTTATCCCCTACAAAGATGACCATCCGGGGGATGATAAGAATGAGAAAAGGCCCCTTGGTAAGATCAAGATTAGGGCCCAATTTGGGTAACTCACATCCAATACTGAGTTTATGGTTATCTAGCAAGACACCACATAAAATGTACTACTCGGAAAGACCTTTCTCCATAGCCACTTGGCAGTGCCATCGACATTCCATCAATTTATGAAGTACCCCATTAATGGAAAGGTTGGCATGATACATGGTGACAACTCCCCCTTTGAGGATTACAGAGCCATATATGCTCAAGAAGACTTCTAAAATAAGGGAGGTGACCAACCAACAATGAATGAGTATATATAGGTTGCATATCACAATGGATTAGGAACTTCCCCTATGAATCCCTAGATCATGATCGATGATGACTATGTGCTCCCTATAAACATGGTTGAAGTATTGGACCTAATCCTAGAGGTCCAAGAATCTCCTATCATAGGTAATAATAAACACTAGAATATCTCTATATAAATTCATATGGAAAGGGATAATGATGTTTCTTCTCATGATCTACCTCACCCTAATAGTGATGGAGAGGTCCCCAGGTTTCCATCCTCACCTGAAGATGTCTCCATAGACTAAAAAATATAGTAAAATGAGGAAGATCTCATGAACATCCTTACAAAATTCAAGGAAGGTGTCTCTATCACCATAGATGAGCTCAGGAAGGTAAATATGGGAATATAATAAGACCCATGACCTACAATCATTAGTGACACCATGACCCCTAAAGAGAAAGATATGTACATTACATTTCTTAAGAAACACTGATATGTGTTTTCCTGGAACTATACAGAAATTCATAGACTATATCTAGATGTGTCTACACACCATCTTGGACTCCCTGATGAGCATCGAGGCTTTAAGTAGGTAGCCAGAAGAATGAACCCATCTCATGCCTAAAATGTAGAGGTGGAAGTTGAAAAATTGATCAAAGCCAACTTTTTACAAGAAGTACAATATCCAAGATGACTTTCCAACAATGTCCCCGTCAATAAGAAGAATGGGAAGATTAGGGTCTGCATTGATTTTAGATACCTTAATTGGTATTTTCTAAAGTACAATTTAACATTGTCAATCACAGAACTCTTGATCGATGTAACTGCTAGCTTCCAAGCCATTTCCTTCATGAATGGATACTCAGGGTACAACCAGATCAAAATGGCCCCTGAGGATGAAGAATCCACCACCTTCTGAGCACCTTAAAGAATATTATGATATAAGTTCATGCCCTTTAAATTAAATAATTCTAGTTCCACATTTTAGTGTGCCATGCATCACATATTTAATCCATTCTTGGGAAGGACAGTTGAGTGTTATGTCGATGACCTGGTAGTCAAATCCCGATAGTGATGTGATCACTTCACAGATCTTTGATAAATCTTTAACAAGCTGTGGAAACATATTATAAAGATGAATCTTATAAAGTGTGATTTCGGGGTAATTTCAGGCAAGTCACTTGGCTTTGTGGTATGTCACCATGAAATTGAGGTTGACTCAGAGAAGAATAATGTTATTTTGGAAATGTCACCCCTAGGAACCTGAAAGAACTAAGGGGAATCCAAGGTAACCTCACCTACATTTGGAGATTCATAGCCAAACTGGCCAACAAATATCTCCCCTTAACCAGGATAATGAAGAAGTTATCCACCTAACAATGTGATAATGAATGTAAAAAATCCTTCAAAATCCTCAAACAATATTTTTTTCACCCACCGGTTTTGATGCATCTGGTGGAAGGAAGGACACTCATCTTATATGTGGCCACTATGAAATTCTCATTGGGAACCCTTATCACATAGATGAATCATGTGAGAAGTGATAATATTCTTTACTACCTAATCTGGACCATGCTAGGTACTGAGACTCGATACTCCGATATTAAGAAGAACTGACTCACACTCATCTTTATAGTGAAAAAGATAAAGCATTACTTGCAGTGCCACAAATATCACCTTTACTCTCGTATTGAACCTATAAAGTACATACCTTTCCTCCACATATTGAATAGACTCTTGGCTCAATGGGAGGTCATTATTCAGCAATATGACATTCAGTTAATATCTCAGAAGTCAGTGAAAGGTAAAGCCCTAGCTAATTTCCTCACGGCAGATTCTGCCCCATAAGATACACAAGAAGACACCAAACTCCTAGATGAAGGAGTATTTTATTCCCGTGACACTACCCATAAATGGGAGATATAATTTGATGGTGCCTCCTAGAGTCCTATCAGCACAAAAATGGAAAACCTGAACCTTAATCGGGTTGTTCTAGGAATTGTATTTGTCTCCACAGACAAAACAGTTTTTCCATACTCTTTCTTGCTATCCGAAGGATGCATAAATAATGAGGGTAAATATCAATCCCTAATAACTGGATTGCAATTAGTCCTAAAACTACACATAACCTACATGAATATCAAAGGGGACTCAGAACTAGTGATAAATCAGACCAATGGTGAATATGACATTAAAAAGGAAGAAATTGACCCTCTTACTGGCTATGTTAAGGTATTAATGGCAGAATTCCCCTTTGACCCCACACTAAATTATGTTCCACAATCACAGAATACTTATGTTGACATGCTGGCCAATGTAGCTTCCATCCTGGATAGCCCTGATCAGGAGGAATCAACCTTTCATATTACACATCGAAGAATGGTGTCATCAATCACCAATGTGATATGGAAGAGATCAACCAGGTCAACACCACCCCATAGTGTGACGAACCAATGACCACCCTTGGATGGATGGATACCACAATCAACTATCTTAGAGATGGGACTCTCCTCATAGATCATGTCGGAAGGGAACAGATTTGGCACTGGGCAGTGGAATTCATTCTATAGGATGGACCAAATGAGAAAAAAATACTCTATAAACATGGATTTGATGGAATTATCCTCAGGTTCATAGTATAAAGATAAGTTCTTGCCATCATGGAGGAAGTCCATGTAGGCTCGTGCGATGCCCATCAGTTTGGAATCAAGCTCTCCCACCAAATCATGAGGTTGGGGTATTAATGGAAAACCATGATAGAAGAATGTGTTGAATTCACTAATAAATGCCATGCATTATAGATCCATGAAAACTTCATCCATTATTCCTAGGAATTGCTATATACCACTAAATATTCTCGTCCATTCAATGTTTGGGGGATGGATGTTGTGGGTCCATATCCCCCAGCCACGGCTAGACAGTTCAAGTACATCCTTACTTATACCAACTTATTTTCCAAGTGGGATGAGGAGATACTCCTCAAGGAATTCAAGATGAAGGATATCATTAACTTAGTGAAATCCCATATCATCACCAAGTTCATAGTCCATCACACAATATTGATAGACAATGACACAAACTTCTATTCACAGAGATGAAGAATCTTTACCAGGAGTACAACATCGAGTCCAATAACTCATCCCTCTATCATTCAATAGAAAATGGATATATAGAGACCTTAAATAAGACCTTATAAAAAATACTCCAGAAGATGGTGAATAAGGATAAGAAGTCTTGAACAGATAAACTCCTCCATGTTTTGTGGTCTTACCATACTACCAAACATACTGCTACACAAACAATGCCATACTCATTGGTGTATGGGACCAAGGAAGTGTTACCTATATAATTTTATCCTCCCTCAGTCCGAATATCCATTTGCGGATAAATATAAAATGATGAACAATCACAAAAATGGCTGGATGAGTTGGAACAATTAGATGAGAAAAGGTTGAGAACGTTGCACAACCTCAAAGTCCACTAGAATCATATTGCATGAAATTTTAATAAAAAGGTTTTCCTCCACTCATTTCTTTTGAGAGAACTGGTGTTGGATCTCAAAACTCTAATGATACTGGGAAAGAATCCCCTGAAATTAGAACCCAAGTGGGAAGAACCTTACATCATAGATAAGGTCTATCATAATGGAGCCTATTCTCTGGCCACCATGGATGGGTAGTAGGTCACACTACCCACCAATGTGATATTTCTCAAGAAATACTTTGTAGAAGCTATTAAGAAAACATGCATCCACATCAGAGTAAGCCCCATCATTTGTCCTCGCCACATGACGTTAAAATGTATGGAACATTTCATCCTGAACACTTGATGTTAAACTGTATGGAGTTCATCCGTAACACAATACATTAAACTACATGACCAATTTCTTCACCACATGACATAAAAATGCATGAATCCATAACTCCCCTTCCCCTTCACATTGGGCAATCCATAATCCTTACCGCATGATGTTAAACTGCACGATCAATGTACTTACCGCATGATATTAAACTGAATAGTTTCTCTAGAACTACATACAACTTGATTCTCATTCCCAATGAGATGCGTAGGGACTCATCAATCCTATATCATAGTCCAGCCACTACATCATACAAAATTCATGTGTTATACCCCTCTTTTGTCACTACACTTTAGGGTAACCTGTTCTTCTCATTATTTCTCACACTGATCATAGATCACATGAGATTAGGAATTATAGTAGGGACTTACCCTCAAAATCAAGGAATATAGGTACACAACATATCCATTAAAATTATTAGTGCAAGAACATAAATGGAATTCCATAAGTCCTCTTCGCATGATGTTAAACTGTACAATCGATGTCCTTATCGCATGACATTAAACTGCACGGTCCTCTAAGAACTATGTGTGGTTTGATTCTCATCTCCAAGAGATATTAAGTGACACCAAGGCTTATATCCTTGGGCCCAATCACAATGTCCATGATTCACACTCAAATTTACCCAAGATATGAAGGTAGAGAAGTCCTTGTAGTCTAGCTTGGGTTGTCGAATCCACTGAGACCTAAGAAGATACCTAAGATACAAAACCTATGAGATGGATTTTTGGATATGAAGTGGCCAACTTGGTTTTTATTTTAGATGGTTTTAAGTAATACTAAGAGATTTAAGTGAATTAAAATTAAAATAATGAGTTGGTCCTAGGTTATCACTTGGGGGTGGATTGGATGAAATTATTTTTTAACGGTTTCAACTTCTTATATTCGAGATAGGTTTATTCAAGAAGATCAAAAAACTTCATCACTTATTGGTTTAATACCAACAAACCATAATACTAATCACCTATACACTTGGAGGATCAAATTTATGAGCACTCCAAGGTAAATGTTCATATTAGCACTTGAAGTATGTGGCCTTAAAATTCAACAAGGACGAAGAAGTTTTAAAACCATCAAATAAAAAATCTCAACTAAAATAAGTGATTAGAAATTAATTTAGTGATAAATAACATCCAATCCATCCCCTTGATACTCCCTTGGATCAACCCATAAGTGGGTAATCCCTCCATTGATTCTATGGTTTCAATGGAAGTGAAAAGTAGACTCATGAGGGAGGAATTGGAGAAGTAAAAAAAACAATGAAATAACAATCACTCCACCATTGCGTGATAATTTCACAAGTCTTGGTGTGAATAAATTCACACCTTGAACCAAAGGTATCAACGTGATATGAAGAAGAATAAAAAAAGAGTAGAAGAAGAAATTTTATTAAGAAACTAAGTTTAATTGAACAACTTACATGAGAAAGATAAACTCAAGGCAACAAATTCAAAGCATAACATTACAATTAAACAAAGCACCAAAGATGCCAAAATCCTCCACCAAAAATACCTTAAATAGTAATTATTGAAGCCTTGGGTCGATAATCCAATATTACAAGTCTTATAAATTAATTTTGGTTGGTCATAAGTTGGTAGAAAGTTGAGGGAGAGTTGATTTTTCCATCCTTGACAAACAATCCGAGCCAACTTGCATGACTCGACAGATGTGTTCAAACTAGTATATAGATGGCCAAATTTTGGTGGAACATAGAAGAAAAAAATGAATATAAGGATTTCCCATGATATTATATAAAATTTCATCCCACAATAGTTTATGGTTTTTGAGATATTATTAAATGTGTGGGCTGTTTTTCTGAGCCACAGAATCTGGCCTATAATTTTATCTCCAAATTGGTCCACATGAAACTCCATTTAGAGCTCCAAATTAGCTCTTTTAATTGTTTTGTGAAATTTTCCTATTGATGTCTTCTATCATACCAAAAAAATTGGGCTTTATTGGGCCTCACATTCTCATCAGTGGGATGGTGTCCAATTTTCCTTCTCCATAGTTGTTTCCTTTCATCGCCAAATATCCCCATCATCCTTTTTGAATCTTCCATTGATCCCTGAATAAAAAATGTTCATATTGAACTTTAGATCCATTTATCAAAATATAAATTTAAAATATGGATAATTATATTCCTTAAAATCAGATGAATCATTGGGCCTAAATTGGTTTACATTAGGCATGAAGTGCACAAATGACGTGAATGGATGTTCAAAATTAAAATCCACTAACTCAGGCCCATAAGATCAAAAATGAACATTTAATACCATTAAAATGTAATTAAAATATGTGTTTTTATTAGCTAATCACACCCCCAACTTGAGATTTTCTAGTCCCGAGCAAAATGTATCTCAACAATATGAAATTTGATTTCCCGTTTCCAAAAACATTTTAATACCCAATGATCACCAAAAACCCTTATACCAAACAATCATGAAACCCATCAAAATATTTTAATAAAATATATTTTTATAAGAAGATATCAATCCCAAGCTCATTCCTTTGTTCAAATTCATTTCCATATTTCATCCAATATCAATTAAGAGTGATGATGTGTTGTGCATCGCAATAGACATGGGGAAATTATGGAAGAGCTAGGTGGAATCACATTTCAATATTAAGTTGAGTATTCAAATTTTTTATTGTATTTTTTTTACAATTTTTCCATGGTAATTGAAATTGCACTCAAAAGTGTCAACCCATGTAGCGAGACTTTGCCGTTGACTCCCAGGTTCAAAGACCTTAGGGAACCAAGTGAATACCACATACTCGGGCATCATATTGAATTAACTCAGTCAAAGACAAATTCAAATTACCACAAGTAGAGATAAAATTACTAACTATGTGCCAGAAAACTATGGAGTCATGATCCCCAAGTGCCGAAAGCCACACATTAGGTCATTTCATTGCTCTACGAGCAAATTTATTATTATTTTTGATTTTTTATTATTGAACACTCATATTAAAACTAAAATGATCACCAAACCTATGATATTTATTTGGGGGACCCCATGAACTCAAAATAATACCCCACTATCCAAAGGACGTTCTTTGTGATCTTTTTTTATTTGGATGAAAATATAAATGATGATATTTCACATTAGACAACCAAAATTTCCAAAATCTATGCTCATGAAATTATACATGGATTAAAATCAGAATCAGGTCATGCTAAATTATTTGATATTCAGTTTCAAAGTGTAAAATTTCTATTATCATGTTCAATGTTAAAGAAAATTTTCCTTCCATTAAGGCACACTTTTTTTCAAATCATTCATTTTTTTGAAACAAAAGAATTTTTTTTATTTTATCTCCCCCCAACTTAAAATAACACTGTCCCCAATATTTAAAGAAAAGAAATTTTAGAAGGGGGTAGAGGCAGAGAATGGGATTTCAAAAAGGAAATTGAAAACAAGGATCATGGAATGAAGTCACCTGGTGGTTGAAGTTGAAATTATTGCTGCTCCCTTTAAATCTCTTGATCTCCATGTCACTCTGAGAATTCCCTAGTGGAAGAAAAAAAACAAACAAACAAAACTATATATATATATATATATATATATATATTTATTCATGTAATAAAAAATTAAAATATAATTATATATACAAAAATTATAGAATAAGGAAGCACTATAAGCCGTAGGTCAGTGGTAAGCACGTTCCCCTGTCTCCCTTTGGTCTCAGATTTAAGTCCCCGCAGGTTCGCTGATTGTGATAGGGTTTGCCCCACGACCTACAATGTGGCATTTTAAATTTATTATTAGTATTATTATTATTATTTAACCTATAAAAACATAAAAATAAAATGAACTGATGATACATTGTCTTCTTTTCAAATTTCTGGGTAAGGTATTACTCAAGGATTACACCATGTGACACAGATGAATATGGTGCTCCCCTTTCATACCCATCCATACTCATAATAGAATAACAAGTCAACATTATATTTTTTTATATTATTTTTAAATATCAAAATGATCCATTAATCCTATTTAAAAAAATGATTCACAAGGATGAAAACCATGGGTTTCCTCCCTTGCAGTGCTTTGGTTTAATGCCACTATCTTGACTTAGACCCTTAATTATTTAAGTATTTTCCTCATCTAAGGTTGGTTCACACAAGTTTTCATCAAATTAATTTTTTTGGAATGGTTCAATGAATGGTTTGACTCTATGACCATTAACTTTAAAGGTTTGACCATTGTTGGGATCTTGAATTTCTACAGCCCCATGGGGGTACACCTTATACACTATGTATGAACCTGACCATCTAGAACTCAACTTTCCTGGGTGAAAATGAAGTTTAGAACTATACAAAATAATAGGTTTACTCGGTACAATGTGTTTGGTTTTAAGATTTTGAGATTGTTAGTCTTGTACTTTTTATTTATTGATCCTTGAATTTTCATAAGCCTCTATCCTAAGTTCCTCAAGTTCATTAAGATCTAATTTCCTTTTTGTTTCGGCCAATGAGAGGTCATAATTCATTTTCTTATTTGCCCAAAAGTCCTTATGTTCAATCTCCATTGGCAAATGGAATGCTTTACCATAAACCAACCTATATGGGGACATTCCTAAAATGGTTTTATATGTGGTTAGATATGCCCAAATAGAATTTAAGAGTTTGCTCAACCAATCTTTCCTAGATGGATTAACAATTTTATCAATAATTTGTTTGATTTCTTGATTGGCTAACTCAGTTTGACCATTGGTTTGTGGGTGGTAAGTAGTGGACACTTTTTGATAAATTCCATACTTTTCCATGAGTTTTGAGAATGAAAATTGAAAAAATGAGTTCCATGATCACTAATGATAGCCCTAGGAATTACAAATCTAGAGAGGATGTTTTCCTTGAGAAATCTAATCACAATTTGATGATCATTGGATTTTGTAGGAATGGTCTCAACCCATTTGGAGACATAATCGATAGCTAAAAGGATGTACATATATCCCCTAGAATTTGGGAATGGAGCCATGAAATCGATTCCCTAGCAATCAAAGATTTCAACCACTAAGATGGGAGTGAGTGGAATTTGATTCCTTTTTTATGATGGACCCTACTTGTTGACACCTTGGAAAACTTTTACAAAATGTGTAGGAGTCCCTTGAGAGGGTGGGCCAGAAGATACCACACTGAAGAACCTTATCAAAAGTTTTTTTTAGAGGAAAAGTGACCTCCACATGCCACACTATGATAAAATTTAAGGATGGAATATTGTTTAGATTCTGGGACATACCTCCTAATGACTTGGTCAAGACAGAACTTATAGAGGTATGAATCATCAAACACATAGTTCTTGACATCAGAAATGAATTTCCTTCAAGCTTGAGTCCCTAAGAATTTTGGAATGACTCCTGTAACTAAGAAGTTGGCTATGTCGGCATACCATGGGCAATCACTCACTGAATAGAGGTGCTCATCAGGAAATGAATCAGACATAGAAAGATGATTTGATTTGTCTTTGAATTCCATCATAGAGAGATGATCAACTACAAAATTTTCAAGACCCTTTTTATCCTTGATTGTGAGATCAAATTATTGTAATATAAGGACCCGCCTAATCAGTCCAGCCTTAACATATTGTTTTTGGAAGAGGTATTTTAGTGTAGAATGGTCAGTGAACACAATGATGGGGGATCTTAAGAGGTATGACCTAAACATTTCTAAGGCAAACAAAATAGAAAGTAACTCTTTATAAATAGTGGTGTAGTTGATTTTTTCACCATTTAAAGATTTTCTTTCATAATAAATGACACATGGATTTTTCTCACACCATTTTCCTAAGATTGCTCCTACAGTGAAGTAACTCGCATCACACATGATCTCAAAAAAAAAAAAGTTTCTAATTTGAAGAATGCATGATAGGGGGAGATATAAGAGTTTAATTGAGTGTATATAATGATTCCTCATAGCTTTATGTCCATAAAAATGGAGCATCTTTCACCAATAGAGCACAAAGTTTTCTAGAAATAGAGATAAAATTCCTAATGAACCTTCTATAGAAACCAACATTTCCTAAGAAAAACCTCACTTCCTTGACAGTTTTGAGTGATATAAGGTGAAGAATGATTTCAACCTTGTCTTTATCAACTTCAATCCCCCTACTCAAGACTAGATGGCCAAGGAATAGTCCCTCTTTAACCATGAAATGGAATTTTTCCTAGTTTAGGACTAGATTATTTTCTTCACATCTTGAAAAGACTCTCTCCACATTCCTTAGACATCCCTCAAATGTATCCCCAAACACAGAGAAGTAATCCATGAAGACCTTTAGAAAATCCCCTACCATGTCTGAGAATATTCCCATCATTCACCGCTGGAAGGTTCTAGGGGAATTGCATAACCCGAAGGGCATGCGTTTGAAAGAAAAGGTGCTGAATAGACATGTGAATGTAGTCTTCCCCTGATCCTATAAGGAGACCTCAATTTGATTATACCCCGAGTACCCATATAAGAAATAGTAGAAGACATGACCTGCGACTCTCTCAAGGACTTGGTCAATTAATGGTAAGGGTAAATGGTCCTTATTGGTAAATGAGTTTAGCTTACTATAGTCGATGCAGAATCTCTAGACACTACTCACACTTGTTGGAATAATCTCTCCATCCTTATTGTTTATCACTATGATTACAAACTTTTTTAGAACCACTTGTATTGGGATGACCCACTCACTCTCAGCTATGGGATATATGATACCAAATTTTAACAATTTTAGAAGTTCTTTTCTCACTACTTCCATGAAATTAGGATTGATTCATCATTGAGGTTGATGACATGGATTTGAATCAGATTCTAGAACAATCCTATGAGTCCTGATAAGTGGACCAATCCCAATAATACTGGACAAGGTCCATCTAATGACTTTCTTGTGTTTCCTAAGGACATCTAGAAGCATCCTCTCATGATCGGATTGAAGAGAAGAAGAAATGAAAATAGGATGTGTTCCATTTTCTCTTAGGAAGTCCTACTTAAGTGTAGAAGGAAGTTCTTTCAATTCAAGATTAGGTTGGTTCAAAATTTCAGCAAAATATTGGGACATTGGCTCAAGATCAATTTCTTTTTTTAGAGTTTCAGATAGGATTGATTCCCCACGTGTAGAAGTTTCAGCTACTAGATTGGATTGATCAGATTTAGGGAAGGAATTTGGAGTGGTCTCCATGAATGTGGTTTCCTGAAATATTTCATTGATTGTTGGTCTTAAGATTTCATCATAGGAGCAATCTGAAAGTGATTCTAGACAAGGAGATAAACTTCCTTTATGTAAACAAAGGAAATTAATCTCATCATGACTTAAATATTCCTCAAATATTATTTTATGTTATATTGATTCATTATCAATGCTTGATATCATGTTTACTTAATTAATTTCCCCATCATCCCCTATTTGTGAGATTGCATTATAGATGTTCAATTCTAGACTCATGTTTCCAAAGGTGACAATAATGTTCCCATTTTGGACTTAGATAACAGAGTTGATTGTTGTAAGGAAGGGATGAACAAGGATGATTGGGGTTTGTTCCTTGTTTCCTAAGTTAGGATTGTTGTCAAGGATAATGAAGTCATTAGTGTAGATGAAGTTTTCTACTTTTACCAGAACATCCTTTAAAATCACCTTTAGAATCCTAATGCTATGATCAGTAATTTGAAGTGTGACAGATGTGGGTTGGATCTCTTCCAAGCCTAACTAACAGTACACAACATAGGGAATGAAATTGAAACTGTCACCTAGGTCACACAAGGCTTTGAAAACTTTGTTCTCTTCTAGTTCAACATTGATGTAAGGACATTCTGGGTCTTTCATCTTTGGTGGAAGGGTTCCTTGGATTGTTGTTCTAACATTTGCTGCTAGAAGGACTTGGTTCTTATGTTAGAATTTCCTTTTAAATGTGCATAGGTACTTAAGGTATTTTGAGTATGAAAAAATGGTTTGAATAGCATCAAGGATTGGAATGTTAAACTTGACTTGTGAGAATTTTTCCCTCAATGTTTCATTTAATCCAGTCTTGGTTTTCCCCCTCATGTGTTGAGGAAATGGTGTAGGTTGTGGGTTTGTTTGTTGAAGGGTTGTTTATTTCACATTTTTATCAGTTTATTAAATTTTATCATGTGGTTCATTTGAATTTTAATTATAGTTTGAAGCTTCACATGGTTTCTGACTTATTTTTTCAGGTTTCTCAATTGATTTCCCACTTCTTAAAACTATCACAACCTTTAGTTTTTCATGATTTGTTTGAGTGTAACTTGACTCTAACATTAAATTTGAGGGTGGTACCGCCTAATTAGGCATGGGTGCCTTTCTAGTTTTGATGGTTTAAAGTTCTTGTTTAAGGGAAGATAATTCTGAGTTCATTTTTTCCATTTTATTACACAAATATTCAAGGATTGTAAGAGGGACAGATTGAGTGGGGGCTTGTGTTGGTTGGTTTATCCTAAGAGGATACTTTTGTTGTTGGATGGGTTTTTGGTATTGGATAGGAGGATGTTGGTATTGGACTGGTTGTGGTTGGAATTGGTTATGGTTTTAGAAATTTTGTGTAGGGTAGGGGTTTGGTCCTTGTGGTTGGCTAGGTTGTTGGTTATATTTACAATGGAAGCCTGGGTAGTCATTATACCTTAGGTTTAATGTGTTTTGGTATTGGGTCTTTTGAAAGTTTAAAGCATTGACCTCAGATGGTGTTCCTCCTAGAATAACATCGTTAATGGAAGGTATGGTTGGGAAGTTGTCAACCGTGTGGTCATGTTTGTCACAAATTGTGCAAACAGGGTCAACAGTTTGAATTTCATGGACCTTCCTAAGATCGATCTCCTCAACCTTCCTAGTGATTGCAGCAAGTTTCTCCCTAAGGATTTCCTCCTCCCTAAGTGTGTAAATTCCACCAGATTTGGGTGGATTTTCATAGTAAGGTGATGTCCCCCATGTTTGGTTTTATTCGACAAGGCTTTCTAGATACTCGTAAGCATCATTTGGGGCTTTGTTTTTAAAGGTTTCATTACACATCATGTCAATGAATTGTTTGTTCCCTGGTCCTAAACCTTCATAAAAAATTCAAAATTATTCAGGAATAGAAAAACCATGGTGTGGAACCATGTTTATGGTGTCTTTGAACCTCTCCCATGTTTCATATAATGACTCTCCCTCTTTTTCAAAAAACCTTTGGATGTTTTTTTAAGTGAATTTTTTTTGTGGTGGGGAAAGTATTTTTTATATAATTATCTTTGTAATTGGTCCCAGGAGTGAATTGATGTAGGTATCAGATTTTTTAACCAATTATTTGATCGATCCTTTAGTGAGAAAGGAAAGAGCCTCATCTTAGCTGACTCAAGTTGATGTGGTGGTCACATGGTTTCAACAATGTCGTTGAACTCTTTAACATGAATGTATGGAATCTCAGACACCATCCTGTGAAAGGCTGGAATGTGGTTTAGGACATGGGGTTTAAAGATGTAATTGGTATCACCTAGGGAATTGTTTTTAATTCATGAGAGGTCATTGGTCCAAGCTGGAGTGAGATAGTCATTCATGGTTTGATCGACTACATTCCCTAGGTTTGGAGCTTCTTGATTTTGGTTTCCCATTTTATTTCCCCCAGGATTTACAATTTGATTTCTTGGAAGACCCTCCATTATAATTGATTCAATTTTTGATTCTAGAGTATCAAGAAGATTAAGATCTAATGGAAACAATCCCCTAGGTTCACTTGACACCCCTATCCTAGGACATTCCACCCTAACTAGTCTGTTTGAATTATCGCGGGTGTAGGCAGACATGCATCAAAAGGAAAAAAGTGATAAAGGGACAAGATAAGAGATCTTGGGTGAGAATAGAAGAATGTGGGTAAGGAAAGAAGGTTTTGATCTAAGGTACTTACTTGGTCCCCAGAAATGGCACCAAAATTTGATTCACACTCAAATTTACCCAAGAGATGAAGGTATAACGGTCCTTGTAGTCTAACTTGGGTTGTTGAATCCACTGAGACCTAAGAAGATACATAAGATACACAACCTATGAGATGGATTTTTGGATATGAAGTGGACAACTTGGTTTTTATTTTAGATGGTTTTAAATACCACAAAGAGAGTTAAGTGAATTCAAATTAAAATAATTATTTGACCCTAGGTTATTACTTGGGGGAGGATTGGATGAAATTCTTTTTTTAACGGTTTCAACCTCTTATATTTGAGATAGGATTATTCAAGAAGATAAAAAAACTTCATCACTTACTGATTTAATACCAAAAAAACATAATACTAATCACCTATACACTTGTAGGATCAAATTTATAATCACTTCAAGGTAAAGGTTCATATTAGCACTTGAAGTATGTGGCCTTAAAATTCAACAAGGACAAAGAAGTTTTAAAATCATCAAATAAAAAATATCAATTAAAAGAAGTGATTAGAAATTAATGGGGTGATAAATAGAATCCAATCCATAAACTTTAAACTCCCTTGGATCAACCCATAAGTGGGTTATCCCTCCATTTATTCTATGGTTTCAATAAAAGCGGAAAGTAGAATCATGAGGGAGGAATTGGAGAAGTAAAATAAAAAAACAGTGAAATAACGATCACTCCACCATTGTGGGATACTTTCACAAGGTTTGGTGTGAATAAATTCACACCTTGAACCAACGGTATCAATGTGATATAAATAATAACAAAATAAGAGTATAAGAATAAATTTTATTAAGAAACTAAGGTGAATTGAACAACTTACATGAGAAAGACAAACTCAAGGCAACAAATTTGCAGCATAAAATTACAATCAAACAAAGAAAAAAAGATGCCCAAATCCTCCACCACCACTACCTTAAATAGTAATTTTTGAAGCCTTGGGTCTATCCTCCAATAGTAAAAGTCTTTTTAATTAATTATGGTAGGCCATAAGTGGGTGGAAATTTGAGGGAGAGTTGATTTTTCCATCCTTGACAAACAATCCGAGCCAACTTTAATGACTCGATAGATGTGTTCAAACGAGCATCTATATGGACGAATTTTGGTGGAACATAGAATAAAAAAATGAATATAATTATGTAACCTGATATCCTGTAAAATTTCAGACCACAATAGTTTATGGTTTACGAGATATGATTAAATGTGTGGGATGTTTTTCTGGGCTACAGAATCTGGGCCATAATTTTATCTCCAAATTGGGCCACATGAAAATCCATTGAAAACTCCAAATTAGCTCTTGTCACTGTTGGATTAAATGTTCCTATTGATGTCTTATAGAATCTCACAAAATTTGGTCTTTATTGGGCCTGTATTGTGGGCCCCAAATTCTCATCAGTGGGATGATGTCCAATCTGCCTTCTCCAGAATTGTTTCCTTTCATCTCCAAATATCCCCATCATCCTTTATGATTTATCCATTGATCCCTAAATAAAAAATGTTCATATTTAAGTTTAGATCCATTTATCAAAATATAAAATTAAAATATGTATAATTATACTCCTTAAAATCAGCTGAATCATTGGACTTAAATTGGTGTACATTAGGCTTGAAGTGCACAAATGATGAGAATGGATGTTCAAAATGAAAATCTACTAACTCAGGCCCATAAGATCAAAAATTAAAATTTAATACCATTAAAATGTAATTAACATTTGTGTTTTTATTGGATAATTAGTCCCCACCAATTCACATTGATCCACCTTCGTCATCACCACATGAAATTAAACTGCATGGAACTTTAAGAACTATATATAGATTGATTCATAAACATACAAGATACACAATGATGCATGGATCTCAAATACTAGGCTCAGCTACAAATTTCAATGGAAATAATTCTTAACTCTATGTATGAGTCAGAACCATGTAAATTATTTCCTTTTCCAGAACTACATGTGGTTTGATTATAATATTCATGAGATATGTAGTGATGCCTAGACATTTATTCTTCAGGCCTAGCCAAAACCATAACCCCTTTTGGCCCTTGGGACTGAGCCTTACTAGAAAGGTGCATGGTGTGATTGAGACCTATTTGGTTCTCATTCACGTCAGATTGCTTCATGGAACCACACCACGCACCCCCCATGTTAGGAACTCCACCTTATGGTCCAGTACGCATGACCCTAAACTATCTGCACATGTCCCTATGACATGAAATTAAACTGTTCCACACCATCCTTTCCGCATGATGTTAAAATACATGAAACATTTTGTCCTAACCACATGACATTAAAATGTATGGAGTTCATCCTTACCATAATAAATTAAACTACACAACCACCTAGAACTATGCGCAGATTGATTCTCATTTTCATGGGATACATAGTAACACCCAAGTTCCCTTATTTGGGCCTAGACACAACATTACCACCTTTCACATTGATTCCTATATCCTTTCCAAATGACATTAAAATACACGGAAGCATGTCCTTACCACGTGACGTTAAACTGCATGGAAATATGTTCTTACCATATGATGTTAAACTACATGGTGTTATATCCTTTCTATATGACTTTAAACTGCACAACATGATGTCCTCACTGCATGAAGTTAAAATTCAAGGATGAAAACATATCCCCACTACATGAAAATAAACTGTGAAGACCATTTCCCACTTTTCACTCCTCATAAAAAGACCGCAAGAGACTTACCTCGGTTAACCGGAGTATGGAATGCCTCCACCATCCTTTAAGAGAACCAAAAATACATATACCACACTTCATGTCTTAAATGTATCAGGATACTGTCAACCTTCCATGTCCCTTGGAAATGATACCCATATTCAAGGACCCTTTGCTTGACTATGCATGCATGACCATGGATTCTTCATTTGTGCTTATGGCCGTCAACCAAATGCATCACTATGAAAAAGGAAATTCCAATTCTCATGAGCCCTGACATCATCATAGCAACACTCAACACCCCAGTGTGTCTGAACTGCTCCTTGTATGACTATCCCATATCATTAATCATGTATTAATAGACTCAGGATGTTATTTACATCATTTCAATTCCATGCTTGAGAATATGATTGAGCTATTTTAACCCTGGATATCCTAATTAGCCTCTTGTGTCACATCCTCCATGTTATGTCCATGAAATTCATGACCCTAAGCTATCTATGCTTTGGTCAAATATGTACAACCTTAAACTCTATCACATAATGGTCCAAATTGTAAGACCTTAAAATTCCAATGAAAGAGACACACAAACTTATCAGGCCAAAAACCCACAAAGGGTGACCTAAGAAAAATTCGAGTCTCCACCCACTAAACTCTTCATACTCAGATTTGGGGAAAAAAATTAGGGTGAAAACATAAAAGGCACAAATATCATAGGATCCATAACCCTAGTAAAAGTCAGGCTATGATCTCTAGACCCACTAGTCTAGGAAAAATTTAGGGAAACATTTATCACATCTCCTCACTACGGGAATATGTTCTCTAGGCGGTGACACAACGTTTAGGGAATTAGACCCCTCCTTGGATTCTACATCTTCCCCAAACCACACTTTATGAGTTGGGATGACTAGAATAATCATAACCTTCCATGGCCCTTGGAAAGGATATCTAGCTTCAAGGACCCTTTTCTTGACTATGCATGCATGCCCATGGATCCTATATTATGGCCGTCAACCAAATGCATCACTATGAAAAAGGAAATCCCAATCCTCATGAGCCCTAAAATCATCACGGTAGCACTCAACACCCTAATGTGTCTTAACTGATCCCTATATGACTGTTATATACCATTATACGGATTCAAGTACTCCAGATCAGGATTTACAGTCCTTGTAACAAACTATCCAAGAATATTCAATATCCTCGATGTTACGTCAAAGTGTTTCATACCCTTTCTCAAAGATGGACTGGAAAACTTCATTTCATAGCCTTTAATGGTCCAAGTATCATAATTTGAAGCCACATTGAATAGATACTGAGCTTCATTTTAAGAGCTATCTACCCTAGGGTGCCCTAACCCTTCCTAGATAGCCTTATTCCCATATCCAACTTCATCATCTAGACATTTGAGTCTTCTCAAATCTTCCATATCCCTCAGAAATAAGTTGAGATCATATTTTCTTGTCCATGATACTGATGCATAAGGGACCTGAACCACCAACTGATTGAATATTCTCCTTTCCAGAAAGGATCTTCAATCCTTGTGACCCTTTGTAACACTACGATGGAACTTGGAATTTCAGAATATAAGGGATATACCTGGCATGTCTGCACTATCTCATATTCATGGAATCAAACTCCTAGGTTATGATTTACATCATCCATAAAACAAATACCTATGAAGGTTTAGTATCCATAGTATTCTAAAATCATGAATATTAACTCCATATATCTTCTATATCCCTTGGAAAAGATACCTAACTTCAAGGGACCCCTTTGCTTGACTATGTATACATGCCCATGGATCCTGTATATGTGCCTATGACCGTCAACCAAGTGTGTCACTCTATAAAAGGGAATCCTGATCCTTGTGAGCCTTAGAAACACCAGCGTAGGATACAATACCTCAGAGTGTTTTAGGTCACTCCTGGAATGTATACCCTGTATCCCATGGTCAGACAGAAGGTCCGAGCTAAAAAAACTTAAACTAAAGCATCAGATAGTCCGAGCTAAAATACCTTAAAATAAATCAATAGATGGTCTGATCTAAAAGTCCTTAAAATAAAGAAATAGATAGTCCAAGCTAAAATACCATAAACTAAAGCAAAATATGGTCCGAGCTAAAATACCTTAAACTAAAATAGCAGATGGTTTGATCTAAAAGGCCTTAAAATAAAGCAACAAATGGTCCAACCTAAAAGGCCTTAAACTAAAGCAGTAGATGGTCTGAGCTAAAATACCTTAAACTAAATCAACATATGGTTTGAGTTAAAAGACCTTAAACTAAAGAAACATATGGTATGAGCTAAAATATCATAAACTAGAGAAGTAGATGGTCTGAGCTAAAAGGCCTTAAACTAAAGCAATAGAAGGTCTGAGCTAAAAGACCTTAAACTAAAGCAACAAATGGTTTGAGTTAAAAGACCTTAAAATAAAGTAGCAAATGGGGTGAGCTAACATAACTTAAACTAAAGTAATATGTGGTCTGATCTAAAATACCTTAAACTAAATAAACAGATAGTTCTAGCTAAAAGACCTTAAACTAAAGAAACAGAAGGTCTGAACTAAAATGCCTTAAACTAAAGAACATGGAAATCATCATGAGGCACCTTAAATGGAATTATTATAGTTGAGATGCTCTATGTGGATATGAAAATAACTCTTTTTATAGGATATATCTCTTGCCCAGATTATCCCTCTGCACATCAGGTGATCTCAAGATAACTGGAACATATTACTAATACAAAACCTCATATGGGGTGAGCCTTCATGAGAGTTACTGAAAGGAAATATACCAAGATTTCAACATCCAATTCCAGGAATTCATGATCCTTAAATATAGATAAAGGGATGGGTGTTGAAAATAAAGTGATAGAATATTGAGATATCATACAAGGCATGAAATTGAATAGTAATCTTAGAAAACCTCATCCATTAATAGTATAAAAAAGGATAGGTATCTCTAAATTTTGGAGTCTCTTTGAAACATAAAAAAAAGGAGTGTAGTGAAAAATTATGAGATTCAATACAAAAATTGATTCACAAAGAAAGATGGTTGACAACACTATCCAGGTATGAAATAGTCTAGCGAGAGGCATCAATTGAGCATTGGAGTGTCGCCTTCCCTGCTTCTTCCACCTTTACCTTAGGGCAAAGAACTTTGACCAGAGTAGTAAATTATTCAACCCTCATCCAATAAGTGGCCAATGAGGTTGATGACGTCGAAATATTGGACTTCATATAAGCAATCATCTCTCCATGCATCCATATCTATTCCGTCCAAGCATCTATATGGGTTTGTAGTTTAGACGACAATTGGAGACCTTACTCTAGTGCCTCTATCACCTCTCTCATTTGTTTAGAAATAAGGCCTCATCCATGAGTTCATACCATACCCTTTCCTATGTGACTAAGTCTCTTCAGGTTAGGATGATCCATTGCATAATTTCATATATAGGTTGCTGATCGAAACCGCCCCCTAGATCATGAAATAATTGGTGAAGCCGACCCCTTGATGGAAGAATGTCTCTAGAGGGGTCTCAGTAATCAAGACATGGATAAGCTCCTAGATCAGCTTATGATGTGATTGGGCCTCAGTAGCTGATTGATTAGTTGCAACAGAAGGATGACCAAACAAATGAATCATTGTTGAAATAGGAGAATAAGCCCCATATGCCTCTCTCTCAATAGGTGTATCATCTGTATCCTGCACCGGAGGGAATGGTCTCCTCAACAGTATCTGACTTACCATCCGAATAACCATTATCAGAGCGAGGTCGCTTCCTCAATGCGTCACCTAAGTCCTCAATCAATTCCATTATTTTCACAGATAGGGGTATTGGTGGCACAAGAGACCTATCCACATGGCAGACCAGTTGACCTAGCACCCCATTGGGATAAGCCGTAGCCCAATCCTGGGCATAACCACGGGTAAGGAAAGTGGGAGCATTAGTAGGTGGAAATATGATCATAGCTTCAATATCTTCATGGGATAATATATTCAAATATTAGTGGATGATTCCAGGATGTCTCTCCCCTATGACGCTGGAAAAAGGAATGGGGGAAACTCCCTGAACACATCCAAACTGTTGGGAAAATTAGCATGGCATGTACAAATCACAGATAATAAGTTCATCCACCCTGGCTACAAGGACCCCATCTCAAAGATAGATAATATAAGATCTATCATATAGAGAACCACTGCTATCATCAATAATCAGACTACCTGGTGCATGAAAGGTAGAAAAGTCGAAGATATCAGATTGACATAGTGCACCTTTGACTTATGAAAGGGATAGAGACATAAGTACAACCCCAGAGATGTTCAGAAATATAGGGATGGATACGGGGTCTGGAATCCTATAGATATTTTAGTACCCATAATAATAGAAGTACTTCCCTATCCAGCTGAACAATAACTAGACAGGACCACCAATCCTGTAGGGAGTGCTGCCTTGTTAGATATGACCCAAAATCTGGTAGAGACATGAAAGAACTGGTACCTCCAGGATAAGGTGCTTCCATTCTGCAATATGTGTTTCCATTACCAATGTTCTAATGCGAATTCCTGATCATGTATCCCTATCTATGAAAAGACACCCATTTAGGAATATAACAAGAAAACCTACCAACCTAAGGTTCAAAGAAACCTTTGGGTTCACTCGATATCCCCATGAGTTGTACTCCCCATCTTCTAGAATGTACCAATATGATCCGGCACTATCACTGAATTGATGGGAAGTGAATCTATGGGGGAGAATAACATTGGGTCTCATGCCACTTCCACACAGAAAAATATTGATCCAGTTGGTGAAGAAAATAAGTGAGCAGACTGTCAGCTCTCTCCCTAGATTTTTCTTCACAATGGAGAGAATCCCCTTTTCTAGAATCATAGTATATAGAAGATCATCCTAGAAATTCATAGTAGGAAGAAATTTATCATACATCTCTCTGAGAGGACGGATGCCACCCGGTTGATGGATATCCAATAAACTGATACCCACCTCACCGTAAGGAAGATGAAACGTATTGGTTCCAGGAAACTAGTGACTAATAATTTCCCATAGGAGGTCGGGTTGGCGATAAATGGTGAATTGAGATATCTATATAGATTCATGGAGATGGACCCTATACAGATCATTAGAAAAATCTGAATAGCTATGCATCACCCAGAATGGCCATGCCCATTAGTTAGATAAATTGCCACCAAGACAAAGATTCCATTTTGAGTACCATCATCCACCAGAGGCATCCATATAATAGGATAATATGATTGATTAACTCTAGGCAATAGGTTGTTGAGAAAGGTCACGACCATCTAGACTCAGGGGAGAACTGGCCAATAGATAAGACAATCCCTAAGATTTGGTTGTAACCAGATGTCTATCGTCGGTAATTGTTACCTAAACATAGTCAGGAGAGCTAGATACCTAGAAAAATGGAAGTCTAAAATATGGTGGAGGTATAACAACATCATTGATCAAGATAAACTTGTATAGTGGAAGTTGATATGATAAGGTATAATTCTGAATACTAGATGAATGAAACCTATGAAAGACCTCATTATTAGTACGCATGCAATAACGGGGATCCACATTGTGATTCTTGGAAATTATGACCCTCTATTTGGATGTATCTAAGGATCCTTAGTAAGAATTGGAATCCATCTGAAAATAAATAATTGGCATAGGTCAGACAAAGAAAACATAAATTCTTGTCAAAAGAAAATAGGGACATTAAAATTATGGTGGTGTCATGTACATCACATGACTCAAAAAGGGATCTGCGAACCACATGGAGGGTTCACAGTTCTCCTGATCTCCAAAGGACTCATGGGGAACATAACCCCTATAAGTAATCACACCCATCACATGAACCCCCTATAGACTCACAATCGCATGACTTGAACACGGTCACGCGAATCATTAATAATCGAAAAATCGGGCCAACGGATCCTGCGAAACCCTCAAGGAAACCATAGACCTCACAATCAAAGTCTAAGGAATTACAGAAAATCAAGTTCATGGTTGAGGCAGATGAGAGCCTGAGTAGAAATCAACCCTGCACAATAGTTTTGAAAAAATGGGTTCATGGCACGGATTTGCGGATAGGGTTTGTGATCAGGGTTTATAGCAGGGTATCACGATGGGAGAAAAAACAAGAGCACTCTAGAGAATGAGGTGGCTAGTGGAATGAATTTTACTCCACCCACTATATATATAGGTAGTTCGCAGAATACCAAATGTTTCCCAGTAGACCAAACTTCACCCAGAGCATTGGTTCATGACATCATCAAAGGTTTTAGCAGGCATTACAGTTCCTCAGATTCAAGTCCTTGTCTCCTTTGATATTTCTTCTGAGGGGTGTAATTTGTTGACACCCACCAAATAAGCATTGATAAAATCAAAAAGGAATAAGTACCTGAATATGGGTATTATTTTCTCCATGAAAGTAATGAAGAAGAGGATATTGAGTCCTTGTCTCCTTTGACATTGCTCCTGAGGGTTGTAATTTGTTGACACCCACCAAATAAGCATCGATAAAATCACAATGGAATAAGTACCTGAATATGGGTATTATTTTCTCCATGAAATCAAGGAAGAAGAGGATGGTCAAAGATTTGTGAAGCCTCTAAGAGACTCCTGATTGCGTTACCATTTCAAGGTCACACAAAGGACCCATACATGGAACATCACCCAAAGCTAGTCCTGTGGAGCCATCTTCAAAAAATCCACCTGATCTTGTAAAGGATCCCCAAAAAATCGAATGAGTGCCCCTAGGACACATGGTTTTTCATTGGAAAGTGCCTGAAAAACCATCCAAAACCCTTCAAAAAAAAAGAAGTATTACATTCAAAGAAAGAGATCCCTAGTGGTCATGAAGTTCATACTCCAAATCATCAATATGAAGAATAAAATCCCTTGGTGATATCTAAGAAATATCACATGACCTCTGAGCCTTTAGACCATAAAATGAAGAAGATAAAGGGGAGGAGTAAATAGGGGTTCATGGTCATTAAAAGACACGAGACGCACACCCTAAGAAATATTTGAGACACCATGAAACCTCACAAAACCCCTATAGATTGCCAGCTTCACTGCACAGAAGTCCTCAGGAGTGTCCATTAAAATTCACAATGCTCTAAGGGAAGACGTATAGACTTGTACACTACATTCTTTCATACTCTTGATATTACCCATACTGGTCAAGCAAGACATCATCCAAAAATTGAGTAAAAATCCAAGATATTACCCATATCAGTCTCATGATCCCTAAACTCTATAAAATAATACAAAGAAGATAAAAAGGGAGGAGGTGAGAGGGGTTTACGATCACTAAAATACATGCGATGCACCCCTGATGACCCGAAAGGCACCACAAGACCTCAGTGACATGCCTAAAATATCTTGCGGAAGCCCTTCTGTTTTTCATCATCATCTTCAGTACATGGAATGCTTGCACACCCCCATGCGACCCATATTGGTCATGCGACATATCTATACAAAATAGAAGAAATACCCTCGACAACACTCATAAAATCTCACATAATTCCTAACCTTTTTTACATCAAATAGAGGGGATCAAAAGGGAGGAGGAGAGAGGTACTCACGGTTGTCGAAAGGAATGCAACACACCCAACGCACCCATAGCGCTATCCCGTGATACCTTAGGACAAGTCACCCAAGGTCTCATGAGTGAATTTTCATAGGTACTTGGATCTTACAAATTACCTTGGACATGCCAATATGAAAGTAATTCACCACATTCTCATGATCAACCTATTAGAGTTGGTGTCCTGAGAACAAACTGCTTGTACTTTGATTACATGAATAAACACTTATTATATATTGTTCATTGTTCTGCATGACTATAATATAATAATGTCCTGGAATATTTGTTGCATTAAGGAGGTCATGGTAGATCCCCTCTATGATGAGAACCTTGAAATGCTATAACAATATTCTTAAATAATGTTCTACAGTTGGATGACATACTATGATAGGACACATAGTATACAGACCGTCATGTACGAGTACTCGTAAGAAGACGAGACTCTCTCTCATGGAGTTCTCACTTGGTAATCTCCAAGATGGGAGATTATGAGAACAAACTCTCTAGTAGTAATTCCCCATGTCTTGGTGTCATAGACCATTACTATATACGAGTGTGTGTAATGGTCCTTAGACTGGAAAATTATCATTAACTCATGTCATTACTCGTGCACTTAGATTTGCTGAAGAAAACCATCACAAAGACAGTTGGCGGGAATTAGGGTACGTTGGGTGTGTCACGAATGACATGTTGTTAATGGATAAGTCAAGAAAGGATTTTCCCCTTCCATTTATGGAAGTTGATATCTCGGCCCTTTGATTGAAACAGAATTGTCACATGAAATTCCATGGCCATGGTGAAATGACGAGTTTATTTCACGTATTCAAAGAATGACAGATCAAGAATATAGGTTTATGACACTGCCATGAAACATTCTTGATGAGATATTGATACAAAGGGATTAAATTACACAGTAAGAATTCGTATGAGGTGACACATCAATGCGACGTCAACTTCTTTCTCTTGGGTGCCTTGACCCGTTGCTAGACAATAATCTTGGACTCTAGGAAAGCCCGCCTAATGCCAATGAGAAAGAGGCCTAGAGGGTCACAAACTAAGTGTATTCAAGTATCTCAAGTAGAATAAAAATTATTCCCATATGTGGTTTAATAATTATTCAAGGAATCCTAAATTTTTTTAATATTGGAGGAAGAATAAAATGAAAACAAGTACACGCTATGTATTAATGATTACATGCCATGTAGTTTTTATTTTGAAAACAAGTACACACTGTGTATTATTGAATTTACATTCCGTGTAATTTTCATTTTGAAAAGGAAATGAATAAATGAAAACAAGATAAACATGCCGTGTACATTGAATGTACACGCCGTGTAGTTTTCAATGAAAAACAAGTACATGCTGTGTATTTATGATTACATGGAGTGTAGTTTTTCTAGTCGGGATTTTGAGGAAATAATTTCATTTTATTAAATGATATTTATTATAATCAGTGTGGGTGCATGTCAAGGAATTAATGACTTGACATGGGGTTTTCAAAAGAGTTAATGAAATAAATAAAACGTGTAACACATTTATTTATTGTCATAACTTTACAACCTCAAACCCGATTATACATATCCTCACAACCCAACTCTTTTCCTAAAAGAATCATTGTGCACAAAAATTTTGAAGAATTATCTCAAGACCGAAAGAACTCCTTCCTCCAAGAATTCTCTCAAGACCAAGAGAGATCCTCCTCCATGGGATCTAGATGATCTAAGGTGGACAACGCAAGCAAAGGTTTCTCCATGCTAGCACCCAAATAATCCTTTGGCGACATCCAGAGATATGTGGTTCACGTGTGGATCACTGCTAGAGTAAGTATATACTTGGATTCTGCGATGCATCAGCAAATCACATCAGAACATGATCAGAAATATCAACAAAGAAATAACACCAAAAAGGCACTTCTTGTCAATTAATTAAATTAATTATAATCAACCTGTGATGATCCTCATTTGTGGTTCCAGGACTATCCTTCTTCTTTGTCTATTTTTGTGATTCGATCCATGGAGACTGGCATTTATCGTCGTATTGATCCTGGATTGATCATTGCTAATGACAAAAATCCAAGTTGTCACATCCACCCACGTGCTTCGCTGCACTCGGAACCTTCAAATGGTATCAGAGCGAGGTTACAACGTTGATTATAGTTATTTAAATTTTTTTTGATAATTTACGCATTTATATTTGATTCAATTCAAGATAAATCATTCTATAAAACTGAATGAACGAGATCTGTTCTTCCACCGTTTATCGATCCACATCCTAGAAATGACTTTTTAATTTTAATTTTGATTAAAATAAAAACGATTAACTCATCCGGAGGATCCGATCTTTCTGTTTGTACAACACAAGAATACACGGCGTGTAATAAAAACTACACGCCATGTAATTAGGTTCAATGAACTGGTACTGGTCCACCAAACCACACCGTGTGAATTGAGCATGCCTAAGTATTTATTACACTGTGTTGAACATAATTTAATGGCGTGTGAAAACTGGAATACACGGCATGTATGTTGAATCAACATTCTGTGTAGTCCGATCTGACCCAGGTGAAACTGAGTACAAGGAGAAGCCATATAACACGTACACGGGATTTCCAGGATGGTAACTGCGTAACAAGGAAGTACACACCATGTTAGATTAATCTACACATCGTGTACTCCAAGATTTCCAAAGTACAGAAAACACACCAAATCCCCCAATGTGTACTTTGGATAAAGGGTGAAAAATACATGCCATGTAATATATCCTACACACCGTGTACTTTCTAGAAATAGAATTTCACTAGGTTTCCTCCAAAGTACAAAGACCTGTGCAAGGAATATAGATGAGAAAAATCTCAAGGAAATTCAGAAAGGAATTTAAGATAAATAATTGATTAATTATAATATCATAATTAATTGAATTCAAACACGACTTATCTTAAATGAATGAACAATTAAAATAATTTGAATTCTAAATATGTGTAAATGTCATTGCATGCTATGGATGATCATGATCTAGAACAAAGACCCTTTGTGTGTGTATAGTTTCATTTAAATTTATTTAATTTAAATTCGTTGGCCTGTGAGCCTTCTTCCAATAATATGTAGGGCCTACATGCCCATGGTTTCTTTAATTTAAACCCCATGTAATGGAGGATCTCCCAAGTCAGAGGAGATATTTCAAAACCTGAAGCTGAGCTGAAACCAACCCAAGAAGATACAAATGTGGATAGGTGGGAGATGCAAAACACGAACCATCAATTCAAGGTGTTTTCCCCTAGGTCAGGGTTAGCTTATCAAAACTGATATATAAGTTAACCAATATAAGCTCATGATCATGCCATCTTATTTTATTTCTGTCTGATTGCATGGTTTATTTATTATGTATGTTTTGTCATGATCACATAATTAATGAAATAAACAATCATGCAAAGATGGAATAAAATAAAAACCAGACTATGCATAAAAATTATCAGAACATGGTTAATCACATAAGCAAGCATCACTTAATATTAACAAGCATGTGATAATAAAAAACTATGCATAAAGAATAAAATCCCTCAAATACCATATTAAGTCAGACCAAGCCTTCCGTTACTTGATTAAGGGAAAGAATCAATAAAACTATGTGTTTGACCAACCCTTGTTGGGAAACTTACTTTTATAAAGGAAGTTCTTATAAAAGTTTCGGGTTGACTTAAAAATTTTACATCAAGAGGAGTAGCACTTGCTAGACTTGTTGTAAAATGGAGGCAAGTGTTGAGGAAATCCAAGTCAGGATTTCAGGATTGGGGAGTCCACTCAATAGATCAAGGAACTGTAAGCTCACAGTTGGCAAAGACCTGCCTACCTAAATACCTTCAAATAGCTTGACCAACCCTTGTTGGGGTTATGCGAAGGGGAATATGGATCCTTGCCACAAGAATGTCATGGAAACTGGAAATTCCAAGTTCAATGGTGAGGGACATTAGGAATTGATAAAATAGTGGGAGAATTAATAAATTCATTTATAATTTCTCATAAAATGTAATTGAGAAAGTACTGATAAATATGATTTTTTAATTTGTAGAATCAATATGAAAAACTCATCAACCACCTTTTATCTGCAATCAATTCTGGATAAAGACAATATCCTCACCGGCAGTAACTTTTAGGAATGGTTTAGGTGCCTTCGGGTTATCCTATGCCATGAACGAAAGTTTTATGTGCTGGAGTCCTCACTTCCTGATTCGCCCTCCCAAGGGGAAAGTGATGAAGATTTTCTGGTCTATGATCAACATTTGAACAATGCACTCGACGTTAAATGTTTGATTCTATCATCAATGTCTAGTGAGCTCATGAATCTCATGAAGACATGGATTCCTATAGCATGCTCGAGAACCTCCGTGGTCTATACCAGGAGAGAGCAAGACAGGAATGGTTTGAGATCTCCAAGCCTCTATTCCAGAGAAATATTAGAGAGGGTGCCCTAGCTGGGCCACATGTAGTCAAGTTCATTGGCTACATTGAGCGCTTGGAGGTTCTGGGGTTTAAACTCCCTAAAGAACTGGGTACCGATATCATTCTTGCGCTACTTCCTCAGATATTATCTAACTTTTTTGTAAATTTCAACATAAACAACATTGAGAAGTCTCTATCTGATCTCCTTATCCTCATTCACCAAGTGGACAATGATATAAAGTGTGAAAAGACTTCTGTCCTTATGGTGAATAAAAGGAAAGGTAAGGGGAAGATATTTAATCCTAAAGCTTCTTCAAGGCCTTCCAAGAAAAGCAATATCAAAGGGGAGTCAAGAGAACAAGAGGCTATTTGTTTCACATGTGTCAAGAAGGGCCACTGGAAGAAAAACTACACCCAACCAAGGAAGAAAGGGGAAGCTTTAGGTGAGTTTGTTATCAAATGAAATATATATGTTTCTACAAATTGGGTATTAGATACTGCCTGTGGTGCTCACATATGTATCCAAATACAAGAACCAAGTAGATTCAGAAAGGTTGACTAAGGTAAGGTGGATCTGCAAGCAGCCAACGGAGCCAGACTCGCTGCTGTAACTGTCAGAGACTACCACCACACATTGCCTACTGGGATGGTCTTGGTATTGAAAGGATGTTATTATGTACCCTCTATAACCAAAAACATTATTTCAGTATCCAGATTATATACTGATGGATTCATCTTCAAGTTTGGAAATGAATGTTGCTAATTTTATAAAGATAGAATTTGTTTTGGTAGGGCACATTTATATAACGGACTTTATGTGTGAGACTACACAAACCAAGTAATGGAAATCGATAATAAAGTTAATTCACATGACTCATACCACACCCAACTTAGGCATCACCATCTAGGTCATGTCAATGAGAAAAGTTTGACAAAATTACATCAAGATGGGTATTTAGATTCTTTTGAACTAAAACCACTTGGTGTATGTCATGCGTGTCTACAAGGAAAAATGACCAAAGCCCCATTTAGTGGGAAAGGTGAAAGGGCTAAAGATATTCTAGAATTAGTTCACACAGATGTGTGTGGACCATTTCTAGTTGAAGCAAGGGGTGGGTTCTTGTACTTCATAACTTTTACTGATGATTTTAGTAGATATGGATATATTTACTTAATGAGGTATAAGTCAGATTCTTTTGATCGGTTCAAAGAATAAAATAATGAATTTGAGAACCATCTTAGTAAGAATATTAAGAAACCCTGCTTATACAAAGGAGGAGAATATCTTAATCAGGACTTCATTAATTTCTTACGGGAGTTTTGGATTCTATCTCAACTCATTCCTCCTTACACGCCTTAGTGGAATGGTGTAAGTGAAAGGAGGAACCACACCCTGTTGGACATGGTGAGATCAATGATGAGTCATGCAAGTCTTCCATTATCTTTTTGGGGATATTCATTACAAACATCAGCACACATACTAAACCAAGTACCAACTAAATCAATAAATGGTATTCCATACGAGTTATGGAGTGGATGGAAAGCCATGTTATCGAATTTACATGTGTGGGGGTAGCGAAGCATTTGTTAAGGCCTCTTTAGGTAACAAACTTTCACCCTAAGGCACAAAGTGTATATTTATAGGATATCCCAAAGAAACAAGGGGATATTACCTATACAACCCCTCAGATAAAAAGGTTATAGTGGAAAGACACGCCATATTCCTTAAGAGGGAGCACATCTCCAAAAGAGATAGTGGGAGTGAGATAGACTTCGACGAAGTCGAGGCTCAAGATACACAGGAGTTGGTACAAGAATAGATTTTACAAAGCCCCATGGAAGAGCAATCTATTCTAGTGACACAAGAACTGCATAGGAGCATGAGAGAGGTGAGATAACCAGAATGATATGGTTTTCTTGTCATCGAAGATAGTGACTCATTATTGGTTGAAAATGATGATCCTCTTACCTACAAAGAAGCAGTTGAAGGCACAGATGCTGCCAAGTGGCAAGAATCCATGAATTTTGAAATGGATTCCATGTACCAAAACCAAGTCTAGATTTTGGTAGATCCTCCAGTTGATGTAAAGCCTGTTGGTAATAAATGGGTATTCAAGAATAAACTAGACATGGAGGAGCAAGTTAGCACCTATAAGGCACGACTAGTTGCAAAAGGTTTTAGACAACGTCAAGGAATTGACTATGATGAAACATTTTCACCGGTTGCGATGATGAAATCCATCAGAATCCTATTGGAAATTTCTACTTACCATGACTATGAAATTTGGAAAATTGATGTCAAAACAGAATTCCTTAACGGGAACCTCCAGAAAGATGTCTACATGACAAAACCAGAAGGGTTTGTGACTCCAAAGGATGCTAAAAAGGTATACAAGTTGCATAAATCTATTTATGGATTAAAGAAAGCATCAAGGTCATGTAACATTCATTTTGATGAAGCTGTAACGGAATTTGGATTTGTTAAGAATGAATGTGAGCCTATTTTCTACAAAAGGTTTAGTGGAAGTGCAGTTGTTTTCCTAATAGTATATGTTTATGACATATTACTAATTGGAAACGAAGTACCTGTCTTACAGTCAGTTAAGGCATGGTTGGATAAATGCTTCTATATGAAGGACTTGGGCGAGGTAGCATATATTCTTGGGATCAAGATCCATCGTGATAGATCCAAAATAATTTTGGGCTTGAGTCAAAGTACATACATTGACAAGATACTTAAGAGATTCAGTATGGAACAGTCCAAGAGGGGATTGTTTCCAGTGTCACATGGCATTCATCTTTCCAAGAAAATGTGTCCTCAGACACATGAGGAAAGAAAGAAAATGGCAAGGATCCCTTACGCATCTGCGATTGGGTCAGTCATGTATGATATGCTATGTACAAGGCTAGATGTTGCTTACACATTAAGTGCGGTAGGCAAATATCAAGCTGTTCTAGGAGACCACCATTGGATGGCAGTCAAGACTATCCTTAAGTATCTGAGGCATACTAAGGATATGTTCCTGGTTTATGGAGGAGATAAGGAACTAGTCATCAGAGGACATTCAAATTCTAGTTTCCAGACTAATCAAGATGACATGAAGTCACAGACTAGATACATATTCAATTTGAATGGAGGTACAGTGAGCTGGAAGAGCTCAAAGAAAGGTGTGGTGGAAGATTCTATAGCAGAGTCCGAGTATATCACAGCTTCTGAGGCAGCTAAAAAAATAGTATGGATGCGAAGCTTCATTCAAGAGTTGGATATAGTACCTAGTAGTAAATATCATATCACACTCTATTATGATAATACTATAGTTGTGGCACTTGAAAAATATACAAGGTCACATCAACGGAAAAAGCACATACTTTAGAAGTATCATATCTTGAGGAATTTTTCTCAGAGATGTGAAGTTGCAGTGAGCAGTATTTCCATGGAAGACAACGTGGTGGACCCCTTTACAAAATCCTTGACTCAACAGAAACATGATCATCATGTGAGGTCTAGTGGACTAAAAGTCGTAGGCAGTTGGATCTAGTCCAAGTGGGAGTTTGTTAGAATTGGTGTCCTGAGACCCAACTTCTTGTACTTTGATTACATGAATAAACACTTATTATATATTGTTCATTGTTTTGAATGAATATAATATAATAATGTCTTGGAATATTTTTTGCATTAAGGATGTCATGGAAGATCCCCGCTATGATGATAAACTTGAAATTATATAACAATATTCTTAAATAAAGTTCTATGATTAGATGACATACTGTGATAGGACACATAGTATACAGACTGTCATGTGTGAGTATTCGTAAGTGGACGAGACTCTCTCTCATGGAGTTTGCATATGGTAATCTCCAAAATGGGAGATTATGAGAACATACCTGCCAGTAGTAATTCCACATGTCTTGGTTTCATCAGACATTACTATCTACGAGCGTGTGTCATGGTCCTTAGACTATAAGATTATCATTAACTCATGTCATGATTAGATTTGCTGATGAAAAATATCACAAAGAAAGTTGGAGGGAAGTAGGGTACGTTGGGTGCATCACGAATGACATGTTGTTAATGGATAAGTCGAGGAAGGATTTGTCCCTTCCATTTATGGAAGTTGATATCTCTTCCCTTTGATTGAAATAGAACCATCACATGAAATTCCATGGCCATGGTGAAACGATGAGTTTATTTCAGGTAGTCAAAGAACGACAGATCAAGCATATAGGTTTATGAAACTTCCATGAAACCTTCTTGATGAGATATTGAGACAAAGAGATTAAATTACATAGTAAGCATTCATATGAGGTGACACATCAATGTGGCGTCAACTTATTTCTCTTGGGTGCCTTGATCCATTGCTAGACAGTAATCTTAAACTTTAGGCAAGCCCGCCTAATGCCAATGAGAAAGAGGCCTAGAGGGTCACACACTAAGTGTATTCAAGTATCTCAAGTAGAATAAAGATTATTCCCATACATGGTTTAATAATTATTCAAGGAAGCCTAAATCATTTTAATGTTGGAGGAAGAATAAAATTAAAACAAGTACACGTCGTGTATTAATAATTACATACCGTGTAGTTTTTATTTTGAAAACAAGTACACACTATGTATTATTGAATGTACACACCGTGTAGTTTTCATTTTGAAAATGAAATGAATAAATGAAAACAAGATAAAAACGCCGTGTACATTGAATGTAAATGCCTTGTAGTTTTCAATGAAAAACAAGGACATGCCGTGTATTTATGATTACACGCCGTGTAGTTTTTCCAGTCGGGATTTTGAGTAAATAATGTCATTCTATTAAATGATATTTATTATAATCAGTGTGGGTGCATGTAAAGTAATTAATGAATCGACATGGGGTTTTCAAAAGAGTTAATGAAATAAATAAAATGCGTAATGCATTTATTTATTATCATAACTTTACAACCTCAAACCTGATTATAAATATCCTCACAACCCAACTCTTTTCCTAAGAGAATCATTGTGCACAACAAATCTAGAGAATTCTCTCAAGACCGAAAGAACTCCTTCCTCTAAGAACGCTCTCAATACCGAGAGAGATCCTCCTCCATCGGATCTAGACGATCTAAGGTGGAAAACGCAAGCAAATGTTTCTCCACGCTAGCACCCGAAGAATCCTTTAGCGATGTCTAGAGATACGTAGTGCACATGTGGATCACCGCTAGAATATGTCTATCCTTGGCTTCTGCGACGTAGTGACGAATCACATCGGAATGTGATCAGAAATATCAACGAAGAAAGAACACGAAAAAGGTACTTCTTGTCAATTAATTAAATTAATTATAGTCAAACTGTTACAATCCTCATTTGTGGTTCTGGGAATATCCTTCTTCTTTGTCTATTTCTGTGATTCGATCTATGGAGACTTGCGTTTATCATCGTATTGATCCGGGATTGATCATTTCTAATGAAAAAAAGCCAAGTGGGCACATCCACCCATGCGCTTTCATTGCGCCCAAAACCTTCACAAACAATTCTATAATAATCGACAATAATATGATAAAGGAAGAGACTCACGATCATTGAAAATTAGACGATACGCCCAAAGCAGTCCACTGTAGAGACTCGTAAAATTGCATGGTGCCAATCCCCCTTCGATGGATCCATCTTGGAATCGCACTAGATACTCCGCAAAAACCGGTGAGTATACGGAGTGGAGAGGCCTATAAATCCACCACCCCAACATGAAAATTTCATAATGAATATGAAATTGGATTCTTGATGCCCAAAATCTGTAGGATTCGACTCTCGACTTCTACAAAATTCTCAGAGTAATCATGTGACCAGATAGATTTTCTTTAGGTAATATACCAGTGGGAATCTAGAGTAGTCATGCCCCAGGCATAAATCACATCGCATGATCATTCATATATCACACGAAGGGCCTCTGGTGGGTTATGTGAAGGACATCCCACAAGCCCATTGGATCATGTGAGATTAAAGATAAGTGACACTAAACAAAACTAAGGTATTCACAATATAAGGGTAAGAACCAAGATCAAAGGCATAAGACTTAAGCGAAAGACATGCTCTCTGCCCCCATGCGTTTCACATGTGTTATCCAAATACATGCGACAACACTAGGAAAAATCACATAGATCTCATGAGACCCCTTTAGCATGCCACCTAGGACATGTGGAATACTCCATACATACCAGGATGAGTCATATGACTCTCCCACAAACATCGTTTTGATCTTTCAGACCCCCTTGGTCCATCACCCAGGATGTGCGATGCCCCTCAGACACATCTCTTGATTCATATAATGGTGTCCGCTCATATCAACTAAGTCTTGCCAAAGAACCTAGACCTGAAAACCAAGCCCTCATGACATTCTCTGTTCACGTCATGTAAGACTTACGATGCCCTCCATACACGCCGTCCAGGTCTCATGGTGTCTCCCATAGGTGTCATATAAGACACATGAAACCTCTCAGACTATGCCACAAAGGCTCTTATAACACCCTCCATACACGTTAAGCTAGGTCATGTGATGGCTCCTAGGATGTGCCAACTGGGTCTTGCGACGTCTTCCAGATAGTAAGGCTAGATCACCAGGGCATCCTAGGACTATAAAATACTGTATATCCTTGGCATGTAAGCCCCAATCAATAGGGTAACCTTAGTGTGTAATCCCAAACATAAATGAATACAAGAAATATGTTTCCTTCCATAACCAGGATATGTAGGATGCCTTCATAAGGTCTGAGATCTATACAAAACACCCCAAGGACTATTTTAGTATAAAAGTACCACACCCATATTCCACGGGGCTGATCATCTGATCCCCCTTGTTTCTCACCCTGAGCATGGATCACATGGGCTTAGGGGGGGTGCAACGAACACCTCACTGGCATCATAAATCTCCTCCATCTAGGGAAGCCTCAGTTTATAACCCTGAAATAAAGGGAACTATGCTGAATCTGATTTATGCCATACTCAATATATATAGGATACCTCTATCTAAGGTTTGAGCTCCATATTGATCATTCAGGGAAATACCAATATCTAAGTCCCTTAATAAAAAAAATAAAATTTGTTACTTTGTATCCCTTGTTTCTCACACCGATCATGGATCATTTGAGCTTAGGGAGTTGCGTTAATCATGTTCTTTTCACCATGAGTCTCTACAATGACACGGGAAACCACAATATTTAAGTCCTGAAGGAATAAACTATGAAAACCCTGATTCTTGCTATATTCAGGATTAGTAGGACGTCCCTATGAGACCTAAGTTTGAAGGAATCCTAGAACACCCATATAAGTCCTTTCTCATGATGTTAAATTTCATGGGTTAAATGAACTACATGGGTTTTGATTCCTATAATTACTAGGATACGTAGAATGCCTCATAATGGATCAATCCCATCCTTGAAATATTAATCACATCCTCATATGGGAGCATGTTCCAAAGCACTTGGTTATATGGATTCAACATATAAGAAACCTCTTGTTACCAGAGAGTGATGAAGAACCTTAGATACATGAAGAATAATTCACTAAAGAAATCATAATATTTTGCATATGAGAAAGAAATTAACCCACATTTTTTTTGTTAGGGTAACCGATCCCATATCAGGATTAGGAAGAGGTTCATGAGCATATCTTAAATCTAAAAGAGAGTTCCAAAGTAGAAGATAATCCCCCCCAAAAGGATGTGATAAGCCTGACCTCCAATCCTCTCGAACAATGAAAGTCCCCAAGAGTCACTGGGACTGGAAACCCAAATGACCACTGAACTTTGGAAAGTAGGTTCATACATAGCTATGGATAAGGTAAGCATTGGAATTTTCTAGGGAAGATCAAACAAATAGAATACCTGATGCAAAATATTGAGTGAGGCCATGAAATACCCCTCAATCAACCCATCAAGGGATATCCCATTCATGTTCCCCATCCAAAAAATCGACGAAACAAACATACTCATCTATATCTATACTAAGAGTTATTGAATTCTATTTCTTTGTATTCCAAATGACACAACTTTTCACCAGAAAGAAAACTAAAATAGATGTGGATATTCTATCATCTAAATTTCCTACCCAATCAGCATCTGAATACCCAAAAAAGTTAATACTTTCTGAGATATCATACTTGATTCATAAATTTAATACACCTTTTATATATTAGAGAATTATTTTTTCAGCCAACTAATGTGATTAGTTTTTAGAAATTTGAAATCTTTAACATAAGGTAACAACATAAAAAATGTTGGGCCTTGAGGAATTCAAGTACAAAAAACTTTCTATCAGCTTCCAAAACTCTTTCCTATCAACTTCCTTACATTCTATATCTTTATTAAACTTGGTTCCCACTAAAATCAGTGTGGAAATCAGTTTTGAATTCTCCATGATGAAATTCTGATTAGATGCTGAAATTAAATAATATTCATTATTAATATCTTAATATTTATGTGTTACAAATTCAATAAACATCATTTTTAGTGCATTATAGATATTGAACTTCATTTCTCATCTTAAGTGCAATTCACGTTTAAAATGCAAATTTGGGCCCAATCAATCATCTATTTGTGGAGAACATTATATTCATTTTTTGAATTTTATATTTTGGGATATCATTGATCACTTTTTTTGGAATATTTTATCTGTTAGTATTGATGGATGAATCCCAAGATATGATGGATATTTTTCCGCATGAATGAAGAAATTTGTTGGACAAAGCATAATGGGACTAAGGCCCATCAAACAGAAGTGGGGACCACAAAACAAGCCCAATGAAGCTCAAATTTTTACAGTAGAAAGATTAAAATATGAGGATAATTTAATTAAAATGTGGTCATAGATAATTCTGAAGTTTTCATGATGATAAATGGATCCGAATTTTATATTTAAATGGTGGGTCCGCCCCAAATGCCTATAAATTCGATCCACCATTTTGACTATAACTTCCAAACGGAGGAACTGAATGGCCTGAAATTTTTAAAGATAATAGAGGACACATGGAAGAGAATATTTTTCTCTTATGACCCCTCCTGATTCGGCATACTTCAATTATATATTTATACGTCAAAACGGGGGACGAATCTGGAAGAAATTTATGGACAACTTTGAAACGTCCAAATCCCTTGATTTTCTCACCCTCCTTTTGACTCTTTAAATTAATGGGGATGGAATTTATTGTGGTGGGGTATCTATAAGGCACCTAATATTCCAATATAAGGAGCTAGTGGTGAAGGTAATTATCATCTATTTTTTTTCTTTCAATCCACGTTTTTCATTCATCCATTGTATTTCTTTCACTTGTAATTTCCTGCTTTCGTTTTGTAATCACATCGTCAATTTATCTAATGTAAGTTTTTATTTCACATCTAGTATCTTAATAAATGTTCTTATTATTATTCACTTTTTTATCTTCCTTTTATTTACACGTTGATACCGTTGAATCAAGGTGTGAATTTATTCACACCATCACTTGTGAATTCACCACACAACGGTGGAGTGTTCATTTTTCTTAATGTTCTTATTCTTCAATTCCACTCTCATTAGTTTTCTTCCAGATTCCATTGATATCATAAAATTAATAGTGGGATAGCCTTTTATGGGTTTATCCTAGGTAGTTTCATGGGGTTGATTGAATGTTATTTTATGTTCTTAAATTATTAAATATGTTCTTCATTTTAAGAGTTCCTTTCTTTGATTTATCTTTATCTTTGTCTTCACCAACTTTAACGACGACACATTTTTGAGTGCTAGTATGATCCAATTACATAGAGTGATCATGAAAGTGATCCTCTAAGTGAATTGGTGATTAGCCTTGAAATTTTATATGGATTAAATTAAAGAATGATATTGAGGAATTATTTCATTTAATAGATACCTCTTGAACCAATGAACAGAAAATCCAAAGAAAAACAAATACATCCAATCAAGCCCTAGATACAACTTAGGATCAAATAATCTTAAATAATTGTTTTAGATCAAGTAAATTTGTGTTTTTTAATTGTTATTTAAATTAAATAATTAGTTTTTCAATCAAAATCAACCCCAAAGATGGCTACTTCATAGCCAACCCCACATCCAATATTAGTGTCTCAAGGTTTCTTCTTTGGTCCCTGTGGATTCGATACCTACTTGTACTTCAACGACCACTTTTACCGGTAGGTTAAATTTGGGATCAACTAACTTCTTAAGAAGTTCCTTAGAATAATTTCTTGGGAAAGAAAAATGTATTTCTTATTTTTTGAAATTTTTAACCCAAGAAAGTATTTCATTTCACCTAGAATAGACATCTCAAATAGTTTTTTCATCTCTTCAAAAAACCTTTCACAAGTTATTTCATCATTCCCAATATAGATAATGTCATCAACATAAACAATTATGATGAGGAAAAAATTATGATTTTATTTAATGTATAGATTACTATCAAATCTTCCTTTATTAAAACTCATCTTCCTTAACCAAGTATCTAATTTGGAATACTATGACCTTGGATATTGTTTTATCCCATACAAGTATTTCTTCAACCTTCACACATAACTTTCATCTTTACCAATAATAAATCCACATGGTTGTTCAAAATAGACTTCCTCATCGAGATAATCATTAAAAAATGATGATTTCACATCCATATAATTTTTTTTAACTTCATTGTGTAACAATAGAAAGAAATATTATAATTTCTTATAACCTTTCCACCAGAGAAAAAGTTTCATCAAATTCAATGCCTTCAATTTTTGAGTAACCTTTGCACACTAATCTTGATTTGTTTCTTATCACTTCACCATCTTTATTAAACTTTTTTTGTAAAACCCATATGTACCAATAACATTTTTTTCATATGGATTAGGTATAAGTTCTCATGTATCATTATTTTAAATATGATCAAGCTCTTCATTCATATCCTGAACCCATTTCAGATGCTCAAAATCTTCATTCACATCTTTCAACTCAAATTTTGAATAAAAAGAAGTATGTATAATTTTTATTCTTCTTTGAACCCTTTGATGTTGATCACCAATAATGTTTTGAGCTTATACTTGCTTCCTAAGTATGGGATGATATTTTTTAGATTCTTACTCATCACTAGAAATTTCTGAGTCCGATTCTTCTTATTAATAAGGATTAAAAAAATTTCATCCTTATTAGAATCCTTATGAGAAGTTATTTTTTTCTATTCATATTCATTATCTACATGGGTTTGTTTATCTTCCTCATACTTTTCAATAACTTTCACATAAATAGATTCAACCAATCTTCCTGAATCTTTTTTGAAACATCTATATCCTCTTTTATCTAGAGAATAACTAAGAAAAACTCCATCTTCACCTCTCTTATCAAACTTTTCAAGGTTTAATCCTTTGTTATTTATGATGTATGGAATCTAAAAAACTATTAAGTGTTTCAAACTTATGGTTTTTTCCATAAAACATTTCATATAGAGTCATATCAAAACTTGGTCTATAGAACCATCCATTTTGAATATAAACAACATTGCTAATTTCTTGCCTCCAAAAGTAATGAGAAATACCATGATAAATTAACATAGTTCTTACCATTTCAACTAGACTTATATTATTTCTTTCAGAAACACCATTTTATTGAGGTGTATATGGTGTATTGAACTCAAGTTGAATTCCATTATTCTCAAGATAAATTTTAAATTATTCATTTGTGCATTAACTACCATTATCTATTCTTGACTTCTTCATTAAATACTCACATTCCTTCTCAAATATCCTCTTGAAACTTTTAAATATTTTCAGATAATTTGACTTATGTTTCATATACATAAAGTAAGTGATGCAAGTAATGTCATTAATAAAGGTAATGAAGTACTTATAAATATGAGTTGATTATTATTTTTATTTTCCCATAGATATATGAATGAATAAGTTCTAGGGGTATCTTTGAACAAATTTAAACTTTATTATTCATATAATTAGTAATCTTTACTTTCTAAAATATTGTGAAGCACAAATATCTTCTTCTTGATATATCAGGTATACCCTATACACCATATCACTTTGATAACTTGATCATGTTTATATGACACATGTGTCCCACCCTTTTATGCCACAACTAATTTTATTCCACCATGCCTAATTAACAAGAGTTTTGAGCCTCAAAAAATTGTAACAAGTTCCCTTTTGTATATTGGGATATTGTAACTATTTTTCTATCTTCCTCACTTACCACAAAAAACCCAATTTGTTTGAAGAATTTGTTTTACCTTTATTATAAAATTGTGAAACATTTATAAAGTTTTGTTTCATCCCATAAACAAGGAAAGGATTCTTGGATTTCAACTTTTTTTCCCAATGATGGATGATCCAACACCTTTGATTCTAAGAGATTCATAATTTCCAAATATTGTCATTCCCTCTTTGAAATATTTGAAATTATTTAATAATTTTAAATATATTATCATATGAGAAGAAAAACCACTATCTAGAATCCAATTTCATTCTCCTTTTGTTGGTTTGAAAGCAATTTCTACAACAAGATATTTTTCTTTCCCTTTATCTTTCTTAACTTCTGGATTCTGAGAATTGTTAAAAAACTTTTGTTATAATGGTAACAACACAAGAATATTTTTTTCAAGGTGTATAAGTTGTTTAAATATTCACTTATAGTTTCTATAGATTGAAACATATTTTAAATTTTAATACCAATCTTATTAGGTTTCTTCCAAACATCCTAATTAGACTTCATCCTTTGAGAGGATTGAATCACCCTTAAACTTTGACTTCTGTAATTTTTGGAATAGTGATAATGTTTTTGATTAAACCAACACATATTTTGTGTGTGTATAGATCCACCACAATAATAGAAGTATACATAGAAAGAATATTTTCCTATGAAACTTCCATACTGTTTGGATTTGTGACCTTATTTATCATCAACCTTCTTGTCCTTCTTATTAGAACTTTGTTGACCACAAAATTTTCTATTTTAAATCGAAATCTTTTTTTCAAGATCAGTTTTCTTTTCAGCCTTATCAAGAATATAAGTAATAGAAACTTTTTTGGACTCAGAATTTTTGGAGACTTATGAAATATCAACTTTGTTGGTCTTGGACACATACATAAATTTCCAAACTTTATTCTTATCAAAAATAATTTTATCTTTCTTATCAACCTTTAAAGGTAACTATTGATACTTCTTAAGTTTACCCTTTCCAGATATTTCACCAATTTCAGATATATAATTATTGAAACTTGTAACCCTCTGTTCATCTTTAGAAAGTTTTTTTACAAGTTACAAATCCTATTCTTTTACCTTAAACTTTACTTCCAAATTTTTATTAAAATTATTATATTTCTCTAGAGTTTTCTTCAAATAATCATTCTCTTCCACTATATTTACTTTATCATTAGGAAAACATTCTTGATTGTTTTTTGAAGAGTCTTCAATTTTCAACTTCCTGATTTCTTTTTCAATCCTCCAAATCTTTCTCAGACATGCTTTGAATTATTCTTTCAGATGAAATTCTAATTGAGTTTATTATTCTTCATAACTGCTACTTCCAAACCTTTCATTGTTTACTATTGTAATGAAATTATTTTCTCCATTTTTCTCAAAATAATTTTCGGTTTCATCCTCACTATATTTTTCTTAATCATCTTGAGATAAGAAACTTTTTTTTGGGTTTGAATTTTTTTATCTTTCTCTTTTGAAAAAGATTTTTCCTTATCACTAGGTTTCTTCCATGATATTCACTTACTTATGTCATCTTACTTACTATAATATTCTTTATTTATTAAAGGAAAATTAGCTACAAAGTGAACAATGGTTCCACATTTAAAACATTTCAAGGGAAGTTTTCCTTTGTATTTACCTATACCTCTTCTCACATTTTTAGAAAATAAGGATAAAAATTCATCAATATTTCTATATACTTCATTTTCAGAATCAGAATTATCCTATTATTCTTCAGTAAGAATATTATTTGAATTTTCCTTCTTGGTAGCCCTGAAAGACATCTCTTTATCAAATTTTGTTTTTCCTTTAATAAAATTTTACCTTATCATTTCATAAGTAATGAGAGTTCTATGAAAATCATCTAGAGATAATGTTTTTGGATCTCTATCTTCCAATGAAGAAACTTTATCATCAAAATTTTTAGGAAGAATTCTTGAGATATTTTTAATAATAGTTTAATATTATAAATTTTCACCAAGAAATTTGATAGTGCTAAAAATATCACTCACCTTGGTAAAGAAGTCACTAATGGATTCATACTAACCCATTTTCAAATCTTCATACTTCATCCTCTAGATTTGTAATTTTTCCTTTTTCACTTTTTTATTACATTCATAAATGTTTTTCAACTTATCCAAGATACCTTTAGTAGTGGAAAAACCTTTCACTATTAAAAATTAACTTTCATAAAGTGATGAAATTAAAGAATGCTTAGCTCTTCCATCATTCTAAATATTCTTCTTTTCAACAGATGTAAGAGTAACATTATCATAAATAGGTGGAAATCCATCCGTTTTAGCTTCAAGAACATCATATACAAGAGACATAATATAAGGTAACATTATATCTTTCTATATTTGATAGTTATTACCATCAAAGATAAGGATCCCTCTACTATTTACAAAATTTAAGTTCCCCATCACAACTTCTCTTCAAAAAAATTCAATAAAGAGTAAACAAAGGGGACCTTTGATCTGATACCAATTGAGAATACCTAATAGGATCAATGTATCACCAAGAGGGGGAGTGGGTGAATTAGTTATATCATTTACTTTTAAGTTTTATTACTTATAAAATAAACTTGGCATCATATTAAAGAGTTTTAAACCTTGATGAAGAAAAAAAAACACACATACACAGGAACATAATAATTTACAAGGTTCACACTCAAAAAGAGTAGCTACGACCTTGACATGGTTTGGAAGTAATAAAATACCACACAATCCACTAGAAAACAATCCTTTTTTATGGAATACAATGAGTAGGATATGACCTTACACTCATGTATCACTATGTTTAATACAATAGTTAATTTTATTTGAATAGCATGAAATGATTTACTATAATTTTGTGTAAAAAGTTAAGAAAAATGTTACTATGATGCCTTGTCAACTTTCACAAATATGTTCTTCAAAAAAAATTCTTCATTTTACTACATAACAATAGGTAGGAAATTTATAGAATTCCTAATGATACTTAGTCTGATATCCAAGCTTGATTCCCTGGTTCTATTTCTCAATAAATAAATATAATTCTATCAGAATACAGTTGAGACAATACTGAACTAATTCTTTCTAAATCTGGAAATCCCAATCCAATTTTTTGGTCTGAATCTGAAAACCCTGATTACCATATTCTCTCTCCTTATTTCTTCTTTTATCTGACAAACTTCTTCAGGTATGCTCGATCTGGAAACTCATTCTCTCTAGAATTATTTAGTGATACTCTTTATCTATTGAATAATATATATCTCAAAAATTAAAAAGTACCTACTCTATTTATAGGTGAACCCAAAGTGGTTTAGGCAGGATTATGAAAACATTTCCCGCTCAACCAAATTTCTCAAAAATCTTCAATTCCCTTAAATCATAGATCCATATTTGACTTATTTAGTGCTTATTAATTCTTCTTGAACCTTCTAAAATCTTCTCATGAATTTATTTGGCATTATAATTTCTATAAAAACTTCAGTCCGATCCTTATTTTTCATTACTATTTTCTCATTAGAATGCTCGACACCAATTTTAAGACTAATCATCCCATTCTGATTTCTTCATTATAATGAATACAATATATTTTTTATTATGTTACTCTATAAAAAATGAAATATTTGAAAACTATTCTTCAAAATTATTCAATCACTTCAATGTTCCCTCTTGAAAACACTTCGACAAGATTCAAGAAATTCTCCTTTTCTTTTTTTTCTAGATCAATGATATTATGTATGGTGGCGTCATCGGTGTCTGCTCTAGCCTGATAGTCTTTACCCACTTGATACAAAGACTTTTGAAAAAAAATAAGAGTATTTATTTTTATTCTTGAACCACTTAAGAATACAAATAATAATTCATCTTGATAAAAATGGTTAAATACATTATTGATCGGTCTATGAATTTCTTCTTCACATCGATCCCAACAAAATTTTATTCCTTTTCAATTTTGTTAGTATCAAAAACTCCCATCAATACAATTATTCCTCCAATTTTCATATGATGATAAGTGTTAGTATGAATCTAATTATTGGTGGCATACCACGTCTAATGGATAGGTGTTAGCAGTTTTGACTTCAGAAACTTCTATCTTCTTTTCTGATTATGATACACAAAAAATTCTTTCTCAGAAGATTTAAATCGTTTATCTTATTGGTCTAACTGAAAACCATCATCTTTTGTTTCTCATTCTATGATCAACATTCCCAACTTTCAAACAAATATACTTATGGTGATCTCACACCAATGATCTATGACTGTAAAACTTTTACTTTGGCCACTTCCATCTGCTATAAACTTCATCTTGTATCATGAATTCCTAATGACTTTGATAATGTTTAAGATCGACATCAGTATATTCTGACTTACATTGGGAATTAATATAACTTACCATCCTTCCATCACATGTTTCTTTCCCTAAATACTATTGGAAACACTTTTTCTCCCTATTTTTATCATAATGCTTACACCACAAGTTCTCTAGACAACTTATGATTTCTATGAATTACAAAACAAAAAAGCATGATCAGTTTTCCATTAGATCCAAAAAAACTCTAATAAAAGTTCCCATTAAAATATTTCCTTAATTTTGGACCCAAGGAGAGTCTGATGAACTTTTTATTATAGAAAACCTATTCCCAATATGATGGGATTTATTAATCATTGTCAGTCTGATCTTATGAATACGATGGTCAGTCTGATCAACAATAAATAAAATGTGAGATGATTTCTTTTATTTGAAAAAAAAAGACAATTATCTTAAAAAAACTTCATTTAGAATAAAAAAACATTCTCCAACCAACTTTCTCCCAACATTATTATGAATGCATGTTACAACTCATGCACTTAGATGTATTTTGTAAACCATAACTATATCAGTTCATTGTGAAGTTGGATATATTGGGTGTGTCATGAGTGATGTGTTATTAATGAATAAGTCGAGGAAGGATTTTTCACTTCTATATTTATGGAATTTGATATCTTGGAACTTTGATTGGAATAGAACCATCACATCAAATTTCATGGCTATAGTGTAATGGCGTGTTTATTTTGGATAGTCAAAGAAAGATATATCGAGCACATAGGTTGATGACATAGATGTGAAACCTAATTGATGAGACATTATGAAAAAAGTATTATATTACACAATGATCATTTATATGTGGTTTTCATCATTACAACATTAAGTTCTAACTCTTGGGTGCCTTGACCTATTTCTAGACAGTAATATTAGACTTTAGGAATACCCACCTAATTCCAATAAGGAAGAATCCTATTGGGTCACACACTAAGTGTTTCTGTAGATCTTAAATACATTTTATTTGAATTTAATTAATGGAATAAATATTATTCTTAAGACTGAGGAATAATTTTATTCAAGTTTTATTGATCACATAAATTAAATAAATATTTATTCATTGAAATGTTAATAAAATATATTTATTTATTTTATTGAATATTTAATAAATATTTATTTATCCGTTTGTGAATAAAATATTTATTTAATATAATAAAATATTTTATTTGGGTATTTAATAAATGAAGAGGAGTTTAAGTAGAACAATATCACATCCGATGATGAATATTTATTTATAAGCCAGTAAATAATATTCATCACTCCACAAGTTATCACACACCATAAAATAATAATAATAATAATGATATTTTATATAATGGGTTTTTATGATGGTTATTATATTATTTAAGGGCTGATACACAATTAATAATTATAACCTAAACCCTAGCTCTATAAATAGATAATTATGTTTATTATTTAGGGTAATCAAGATATAGAGAATTGTTGTACACAACGAATTATATCACAATTTTTTTCTCTCTATCCCTCTCAAGAATGAGAAATATAAGAGATATTCCTTCAATATTGAAGGATGATCAATCAAAATGAATGATGAAATATAATTTATTCTCCACACTAGCATCCTAAAATCAATTAGCGTTACTTAGAGATCAAAGGAGCATGTGTGGATCACCACTAGATGGTTTCTATCCTTGGATCATCACATCACAATGAAGGAAATTTGAAAAGGGTCTTTTGGAATATCAATAATGTAATAAAATAAAGGATTCTAAGACATGGTATTTATTTTATTTAGATATAAATAAATAAATTATAAATTTAACATGAAATATCCTCACTCAGGGTTTCAGAAAACTAAATATTAAAATAAATTTTAATATATCACCCTCTAATGCACACTTACACTGCACTTAAAACCTTCATTAGGGTAAAAAATGGTTGGTTCATTTGTACCTTGAGTATAGAATGCAACTTTCTAATTGATTTCTAATTCATCCAACCATCAAAATTTTGTGCACATTTTTTTGGGATTTGCTTCCATTATTTTTGTTCCAGTGAGGTAGCACCGACGTAGGCCACCAGTACTGGAGGTTTTCCTAACTTAAACTGAATAGATTAAACTATATTTTATAATATATCATTGAAGATAAAGTAGTCTTGTAAGTTTTACCCTAATATACGGTGGAAGGGGTAGTAATTTAGGTGACCATTCAGATAAAATTCATTGGGTTTTCTAGCCTTTGGTGGATTTAGTAGGTTTTTATCCATGGTAATGATAAAATACCTTATAATTTGTTCTTTTTATAATGAATAAATTTATTATTCTATTCTTATAACTTCAGAATATTTTTCTCCTTATTTTTCTCCCGATAATGACGTTGTTTCTATCAGTATTTCGAAAGGAGAGGCATAATATTATATTGAGTAGGCCTAGGAACTAGATATGGCATCAGTTTTAGCTTGGGAATAAACATTATGGTCCCTGATCAATAAGGTTTCTTCCCTTGTACTGATGACTTTGTCCATTAATTAGCTTTAAAGCATCGGTTGACATCTTCCAATCATTATGCGACTACTAAAAAATCTCAAGAATCATAAGGTTACTTCTAGTGAATTAGTGTTGTTTGTATCTCTTCATGAAGATTTTCTATACAAATATATTAGACATTATCTTGTAGAGACTATATATTCAAGAAATAGTTCATCCCCTTCCATCCAACATTGAATTTTAAGACCCTATAGTTTTTGTGATTTTTGTAGTTTGAGAGGTTAGGGATTATTTTTTTCCTTAGCATAGAGCTAAACTGTTAGAGCATCTACCACAAAAAATATTCTCAATTGGTGATATACCCACTTGGTAATTTTTATACCAAATGAATGACGATCCTTTATATGTTTACATAAAACATCAAAGCTTTATTACTTCCTATTGTTAAAATGTTCCCATCATGGGTCCGCATCGAGATGAAAAGTGTGTAAGATGATGCTCTAGATCTCTCATACTATTGAATATTAAAAAGGAGGGGTTTCCAAAGTTGAGTGGTAGAGGAGTCAGGTCCACCCATTCATAATAAAAATTCATCTACTACTGTACTAGTGTGGTCCACATATCCATGGATTCTATCATAGTATTAAGGGACTCAATGTAGTTAAGGATTTATGGTGAAATAATCATTTGGAATGATGCCCAAGTAGTGTTAGCAAGAAGAGATTGATATGGTCAGCCTACCTACATCTGTAGTTGATATCTAGTTTGAGTCATCTAGGGATATATTGCCTAAAATTTTGGTGGTTTATTCCCTAGTGGAGGATACTATCGATAATGTCATGAACCAACCTAGATACCCCTAACTTGGGCACCAGACCCAATTCATGGAAAGGCACGAAGGGTGTTCCCGATCCCCATGGGCTAGAAATTAATTCCCAGTCATTGATAAATACCTCCTATGAATGGTTTCTCCCAAATAACTAATAAGTGATTCCAATCCAAGGACCCAACATGACCTTGAAATATGTTGATAATTCATGCACTTTTATAAATGATCAAAATAATAATAAACATCATGAAATGGAAGAAAATCATGTAACGACCCAAACATTAATTAATGAAAATTCCTCTTGATCTAATTAAATGTCTTATTATGGTTATATTAAATGTGAAAATCATTGGTTTTATGTTTCTAGATTTTAAAATACTTTTAATAATTGTGACTGTTGCTAATATAGCTGTTGAACAGTGATCACATGATTAGTATAAATATAGGGCTTTAACAAATCCAATTTACTCAGACAAATGAAGTGATGAACTCATCCAGTAGACTTTCTCCGTACAGAGCCCATTTTTCAGAGCTCATAAATTAGGTGGCGTCATTGGGCTTTTCTCTTGACGAAGCCCAAGCAGATCTTGAACATGTTAATCTTGAGCGGAACCGACTACGGGAGAAGTGGAAGTTAATAGAAATTACCACCCGAGCGATGTTATCCAAGCCACCCCAAGAGTCTGTCACCATTTTACACCTTAAACTTCAGTCTTATGTGGGTTTTATAAGGGTTATGTAACAAGACCCTAGCACTATGAATATGTACATTATTTTTGTATAAAGAATGTGCATTTATTTTATTATTGTTACTTTGTAAATAGTTTATAAAGCACAAATAGTATTTTTAGTTAATATTCAAATAAGAAATATATTTTGATGAATTAATGTATTTTTTAACTAAATAATATTTTAATAAAATATTATTAATAAATTAATTTTTTTTAAATATAAACGATCGTACAATTTTTATGAATACAATTGTAATTTTTATTAAGGTTTGAAAGCTGTTTTTGTCAAAACCCATGAATTTTCCATAAATATAAGTTTTTATTTTAAAATTAAAAATTCAGATATTTAGAAAATTATTTATATAGAATGAATATTATTTTTGGAACTAGGATGTCGAAATTATCCAACAGTGAATTTTTCATAATTTTCTAGACAGTCGAATTTTTGGGTAAAAATTAAATACCATTTAAATATATAATGTGTTTTGTGACATCATAATGACCCAATAGTGATGTAATAAAATACTATAAACATTATTTTCAGATAATATATGTTTTACCATTAAAATAATGTGATTTTGTGTTTGTTTTATTTATTTTACAAAGCTTTAGTGGACCCATCAAGGCTTATAAAACATTTTTGTCTTTTTAAATTGTTTTCCTTGAGAGTGTGAATCATATCCACATAAGCAACCCTATTATTTTAAGAAGTTTGGCCATTTTAATTATGAAATATTATTTTCCACTCCCCTTTGGAAAAAAACCATGGGTTTTTTTGTGGTTTTTATTTGTTTAATGTGTGGTGTCCCAAACCTAAATAATAAAAAATTCCCTCTCCTTTCCTATATAAACCCACCCAAGATCCCAATTCCTATTCACTCAAAGCCTTTGGAGTTATAACAAACCCTGAACTACTCTCTCTATAATACTACCAAAGTTCTCCAAGATCCCAAGAATCCTCTCTCAATCCTCTCCCAAGCCTTTGGGATCACACTTCCAAGTAAGGGATTTCTTCCTTTCTCATTTTGTCCAATTTTCCTTAAGTTTTTATGCCCTTTTTTTCAATTAAAAATGTTGGGGTATGATTTCTAACCTCCACCATACTTCCATATTTATGTTTGGATGATGAGAGACCCCTTTATCTCTCATTAATGCCTCTCATGTACACTTGTTATCATGACAAAATTCCGCGAGGGATTTCTCTCTCCTCATTTACATCCAAGTAATTATTTTGTATTATGCATCTAAACTCAATTAAGTTTGTTGGGAAATGTATTTATATTACACTATTACTATAAATTTCATGTAAATATGATGATACACCCCTTTCTCTCTCATAAACCATTTTTATGAGTTCTTATTTCACACCGTTATGCTGCCGAAATTGCACTACGATTTTCCAAGCCAATGTCATTGTGTAGTGAATACCATGCCCATTTATCTATCAAGGGTATTCAACTTTATACTAATTTAATTATTGATTATAAAGCTTAATTTATGTATTACACATCCCTTTATCACAGAATAAATGATGATGATTGATTCCACATTATATGATCCATGTGGCACACTTAAGCATGAAATGAAATGTTTAAGAAGGGTGTGCCCTGATAGTGCTCCAATACATTGAGTAAAGTATAGTATCATGATACATCATGTGAAATGAGTGTTGAATCATTATAATTAAAGTTAAATTAGGGTTTAATCATTCTTCATGTGCAATGAGGGTTTACTCATGCTCTATGTGCAATGAGCCTTGGCTCATGCTAATTCCACGTTAAGTGTTGTTGTCACATTTCCATGTTATGATTATCATGATTTATAATGTATTTATGTTCATGTTTCTATTTTTCTCCATTGATATTCTTATTTACTAACATTTATTGTATTCCTCATGTTATTCTATGTTTATTCCCTTACTGGGCTTTATATCTCACCCTTTTCTTATGCATGTCCTCAGGTTATCCCATGCAATGCTAAGTACAAGGGAATGTAGTGGTCATGTAAATGAAGTTTTCAATAAAGATGTTGTATTTCATGTTTTAAGTTGTTATGTAATGATCCTAATCCCCAAATAAACTATAAATCTTGATCTTCTATGTTGTACCAAGTGAAGTTTAGGTAATAAATCATGTTTATGTATATAATAAAGAGTAGGGTTGTTATAGTTGGTATGAGAGGATAGGTTTAGTTATTTTTTGGGATTAGGATTATAAAACACTAGTGAAATATTTATGAATACGACTAAGTATAATAAAAATATCCTTACTTTTTGGTGAGTATTGAGTAAGTGGTTTATCAAGAAAATACATCCCTATCAGGATACAAGCAAGTAGAGGCGCCACTGGCATAGATGTACCTAGGGGTCAAAACCCCAACAAGGAGTTTTGGACTTGACACAGGGTATCCTGGTACATGACAATGGGTCTTGATACACTCTTGGTTTTGAAATTCCCAGGGGATATGAATTGGTAAATTCACAAGATTAGTATGAACCATTATTAAGGGAATAAAAAAAATTCACATAAAAATATATGTTAGAAAGTAGATCATGGATAACATAGATTGAAACCTATAGATTCATAAGTTAAGGAAATAAAATATATTTATAAGTCATATATTTTTGTATTACCCTTTATATGTTACCCCTAACTTTACTTTTATTCTAACCAATGGCTGGTAATGGGAGGACTCGGGCTAACAACCAATGTGAAGATCAATGTGATGATTGTGCTAATGAGATGCCCAATCTGATGGGAGCGGGGATAGAAAACTTTGTCATGATTCACTCTCAGTTAACTCAAGATTTTAATAGAAACATGGATCAAGAGGAACGTTCAACCCCCCTAAGAAATAGCAAGTCACTATCTATAGCTTCATGAGACAAAGGCCTTCTACTTTTAATAGATCATCTGATCCCTCAATCGCCGAAAAATGAATTAACTCCATTGAAAAGATATTCTCCATCCTTCAATGTTTCGAACAAGAGAAGGTTCTTATAGATGCTTATCATATGGAGGGTGAAGCTGGTCAATGGTGAACATTGATAAAAAATATGAAGCATGAGGAGGAGATCAAGGTGTTGGAATGGAAGGATTTCTGGAAGATGTTTTTTGATAAATATTTTCCACGCACCCTCCAAATTAAGATGGAAAGGGACTTCCTTGCCCTCAAGAAAAAAGACAAAGAATTTTTTGGAGCGTACAAGGAAAACTTCACAAGGCTTGCATGATGCGCTTCTGACTTTGTTGTTACCTTCGGATGCAAGGTTGACCACTTATTTTGTGGGATGAAACCTAGCCTGCGGAAAGCCCTGGTGATCTGCAACTTCGACAACTATGAGGAAATTGTCTAATGTGCCCTCAAGGTTGAAATGGAGATCGGTGAACCTTAGGGGTATCATGGGGATAAGAAGAATAAGGTGGAATTCAATTTTGGTGGTCCGATTGATAAATCAAACGGTGCTAAGAAAATCCAGCACCCCACTTGCCAAAGGTTCAGAAATAAGCACCCTGAAAATTTCCTGAAGGGGACGAGGAAATGCTTTAGGTATGGAAGATAAGGGAACCTAAACATTAACTTCCGACAAGAAAAATCGGCGGCTATGAAAGAGGAGAGGAAAACTCTGTTCAACTCTCAAATCATTGTTCAACTACAAAGAACCAGGGTATCTTATAAATTAGTTCCCTAAGCAAAGGGTTTTAGGAGGCAACCAAAAAACCTCCCAGGCAGCAAGGGTGAGATTTTTCCATCACTACTGCCAAAGTAAACCCTGACAATGAAGTGGTGACAGGTAAGCTAGTTATTCATTCAAGAATAGAAAACATACTTTTTGAATTAGGTTCTATGCATTATTTTATATCTCAAATGTTTAGTAGAACAATCCAAACACCACCACAAATCATGGAAGTAAAGATGTCGGTGAGTACGGAAAATGAGGCAATCATTGCATCTCATGAATATAACTCCTCCCATGTCTTAATCGGTGTATTGAAATTCCCAATGAACCTAATTATAATCCCTCTAGTAAAATTTGATGCAATTCTTATCATGGATTGGTTTTCCTTATATAGAGCCAACATAAATTGCCGTGAGAGGGAAATCACTCTCCATGTGGAGAATCGACCCCCGATTCTGTACAAGTGCAAGGAGGAAGATGAATCTTTTTTAGCTCCATCATCTCAAGCATGGATATTACTACCCTATAAGAACACTTATCTGGCTTAGATTATTGAGTCTAATAAGGAAACTATCCTTTAAGACATGCCTATTGTGAGGGAATTCGCTGAATTTTTTCTTGAGGAATTGCCTGGTATTCCTCCTAGAAGAGATGTTGAATTATCAATTGATCTTATACCTGGGGAGTTGCCAATATCCAAGACTCCGTATAGAATGGTTTTTGTAGATATTGACGAGATGAATAAAAAACTACAGGAGAATCTGGATAAAGGGTTTATATTCCCAAGTGCTTCACCATGAGGTGCACCAGTCCTCTTCGTCAAGAAGAAGGATGGGTCAATGCGCCTTTGCATCGATTATCAGGAGCTTAACAAAATCATGATAAAAAACGAGTATCCTCTCCCACGAATTGATGACTTGTTCGATTAGCTATGTGGAGAAAAATACTTATCTAAGGTGTATTTGCTGTTGGAATATTATCAAGTAAGGCTGAAGAAGGAATATATTCCCAAGACTACTTTTCGTACAAGATACGGGCACTATGAATTCATAGTAATGCCTTTCAGACTCACTAATGCACTAGGAATCTTCATGGAATTGATGAATAGAGTCCTTAGATATTACCTCGAAAAATTTTTGGTAGTATTTATAGATGATATTCTCATATAATCCAAAACCAAGGAGGATTATGAGGAGAATCTAAGAACTGTACAAGAGACCTTGCGAAAGGATAATCTCTATGCGAAGTACAAAAAGTGTGAGTTCTAGTTGAAGGAGGTCTCATTCTTGGGCCATATCATCACAAGAAATGGGATATTTATGGATTCCTCTAAGAAATATGTAATATAGGGATGGATGAGGCCAACATTGGTAATGGATATTCATAGATTTTTGGGGTTAACTGGATATTATCGACAATTTGTGAGAAATTTCTCATGATTGTCAAACCCTCTTACCAAGATAACTTGGAAGGGAGTAAAGTTTGCTTGGAGTGATGAATGTGAATAAATATTCAAGGAGTTAAAAAATAGGCTTATCACTATGCCCGTTCTCACTTTACCCACAAGTGGAGAACTATTTGTTGGATTCAGTGATGATTCGAAGAAGGGCCTGGGCTGTGTTTTGATGCAAAATAAAAATGTAATTGCCTATGCTTCAAGGAAATTAAAAGTTCATGAGCAGAATTATCCAAAAAATGATTTGGAGTTGGATGTGGTGATCTTCACTTTAAAAATTTGGAAGAATTATCTCTTTGGGGAGAAGTTTGAAATATATACAGACCAAAAAAGCCTCAAGTATATATTCACATAGAAAGAGTTGAACATGCACCAATGAAGATGGTTAGATCTGATCAAAGACTATGACTGCTCAATCCATTACCACCCTGGGAAAGCGAATAAGGTGGTAGATGCTCTAAGTATAAATGACCCAATGATTCCATCATTGATGAGAATTGATAAGGATCCAATCTTCTTATATTTGATAAAGATGGACATGGGAATCATAAAGAAGGGAACATCATCAATAATTTCACAAATGACTACTCAACCGTCTCTTTTGGAAAGGTTAAAGGATGATCAAAAGGATGATGTGGGAATTCAGAATAAAGTGGAAGCTAATAGAAAAGGGAAACCCTTGGAGTTCAATGTTAATGAAGAAGGAATTGTCATATTTGGGAAAAGACTATATGTTCCATCAAGTCTGGAGATGAAGAAGGAACTTTTGGATGATGCTCATAGTTTAAATTTCTCTATTCACCCAGGAAACACAAAAATGTATTGAGATCTATAAGATTATTATTGGTGGGATAATATGAATAAGGAGATCGCTGAGTATACATCAAGGTTCCTAGTGTGTCAGCAAGTGAAGACAGAGAGGCAGAAGTCTGAGGGAATGATGCAACCATTGCCCATACCAGCATGGAAATGGGAGAACATCACCATGGACTTTGTCACCAAACTTCCGAATACATAAAAAGGCAACAATGAAATTTGGGTTGTTGTGGATCGTCTTACAAAGTCTTCACACTTCAATGAAATTCAAAAGGATTTATCATTGGATCAACTGGCACAGATATATATTAGGGAAGTGGTAAGGCTGTATGGAGTACCACTATCTATTGTATCCAATAGAGATCCAAGATTCACCTCTAAGTTTTGGAAGAGTCTTAAACATGCTCTGGATACTGAAATAAACTTCAGTATGACCTATCATCCTCAAACAGATGTCCAATCTAAGTGAACTATTCATACACTGGAGGATATGTTAAGATAATGTTCTATGGACTTCAAAGGAGGGTGGGACCAACATCGTCCACTAGTTGAATTCTCCTACAATAACAGTTTCCACTCAAGCATCCGAATGACACCTTATAAAGCCCTATATGGGAAGAGGTGTTGAACACCCGAATTTTGGGATAAATTCGGTGAGTGTAAGTTGGTAGGACAAAAAATGGTCGAATAAATGGTGGAGAAGGTGAAAACCATTCAGCATCATATCAAGGAAGCCCAGAGTCGACAGAAGAGTTATGCAGGTTACTGTCGATGAGACCTTCAGTTTAAATTTGGGGATATGGTATTTCTATGCATATCTCCATGGAAGAAGTTCATGAGATTTGGAAGGAAAGGGAAGTTAAATCCTAGGTACACCTACCCCTTTGAGATTCCTGATTGTGTCGGGTCTGTGGCCTATCGACTAGCACTTCCACCTACCATGACCAAAGTACATGATTTCCTTCACATATCCCTCTTAATAAAGTACATACCAGACCCTTCACATGTACTCTCTTCAGAGGTAGTATAGTTAGAGGATGATCTTTCTTATGAGGAGCAACCAGTGAAGAACTTAGATCGTAGAGAAAAAGTTCTACGAAATAAGACAATTCCCCTCGTCAAGGTGTTGTGGAGAAACCACAAGTTTGAAGAAGAGACATAGGAATCAGAGGAAGTGATGAAGCAAAGTTACCCACATCTTTTTTAGTGTGGGAAAAGGAAATTTTGAGGGTGAAATTTCTTAAGGGTAAAGATTGTAACGACCCAAAAATTCATTAATGAAAATTTCTCTTGATCTAATTAAATGTCTTATTATGGTTATATAAAATGTGAACTTCATTGGTTTTATGTTTCTAGATTTTAAAATACTATTAATAATTATGACTGTTGTAAATATAGCCATTGAATAGTGATCACATGATTATTATAAATATAGGGCTTTAACAAATCCAATTTACTCAGAAAGAGGAAGCGATGGCCTCATCCAGTAGACTTTCCTTGTATGAATACCATTTGTTGGAGCTCATAAAGGAGGTGGCATCATTGGGATTATGTCTTGACCAAGCCCAAGCCGAGCTTGAACATGTTAAGCTTGAGCGGAACCGACTATGGGAGAAGTAGAAGTTAATAGAGATTACTACCCGAGCGATGTTATCCGAGCCACCCCAAGAACCTGTCACCATCACAAACCTTACCCTTCAGTCTTATGCAGGTGTTATAAGGGGTTATGTAATAAGACCCTAGCACTATTACTATGTACATTATTTTTGTATAAAGAATGTGCATTCATTTTATTATTATTACTTTGTAAATAGTTTTTAAAGCACAAATAGTATTTTTAGTTAATATTCAAATAAAAAATATTTTTTTATAAATTAATGGATTTTTTAATTAAATAAATTTTTAATAAAATATTATTAATAAATTAATTTTTATTAAATATAAATTATTGTACAATTTTTATGAATACAATCGTAATTTTTATTAAGGTTTGAAAGTTGTTTTTGTCAAAACCCATGAATTTTCGATAAATGTTGTTTTTTATTTTAAAAGTAAAAATTCACATATTTAGAGAATTATTTAGATAAAATGAATATTTTTTTTGGAATCAGGATGTTGAAATTATCCAACGGTGAATTTTTCATAATTTTCTGAGACAGTCAAATTTTTGGGTAAAAATTAAATACTGTTTAAATATATAATGTATTTTATGACATCATAATGATCCAATAGTAATGTAATAAAATACTATAAACATTATTTTCGGCCAATATATGTTTTACCATTAAAATAATGTGATTTTGAGTTTGTTTGATTTATTTTACAAATCATTAGTGGACCCTTCAAGCCTTATAAAACATTTTGTCTTTTTAAATTGTTTTCCTTGAGAGTGTGACTCATCTTCACATAAGAAACCCTATTATTTTAAGAAGTTAGGTCACTGGACTTATAAAATATTATTTTCCACTCCCCTTTGGAAAAAACCATGGGAAAAAAACATTGTCTGGTTTGTGGTTTTGATTAGTTTAATGTGTGGTGTCCCAAACCTAAATAATAAATAATTCCCTCTCATTTCTATATAAACCCACCCAATCTCCCACATCCTCTACACTCAAATCCTTTGTATTTCGACCAAACCCTACCCTCATCTCTCTATAATCCTGCCAATGTACCCAAATTTCCCATGAAGCCTCTCTCAAGCCTCTCCCAAGCCTTTTGGATCATACTTCCAAGTAATGGATTTCTTCCTTTCTCATTTTTGTCCAATTTTCTTTAAGTTGATATACCATTTTTTTTCAATTAAAAATGTTGGGGTATGATTTAAAACCTCCCCCATACTTTCCTATTTATGTTTGGATGATGTGACACCCCTTTATCTCTCATTAATTCCTCCCATATACACCCGTTATCATGCCGAAATTCTGTGAGGGATTTCTCTCTCCTCATTTACATCCAAGTGATTATTTTGTATTATGCATCTAAATTCCATTATTTTTGTTGGGAAATGTATTTATATGACACCCTTACTTCCCATTTCATGTAAATATTATTATACACCCATTTCTTTATCATAAATCATTTTTATGAGTTCTTATTTTACGCTGTTATGCTGCCGAAATTGCACTACGATTTTCCAAGCCAATGTCATTGTGTAGTGAATACGATGCCCATTTCTCTATCAAGGGTATTAAAATTTATGCACATTTACTTATTGATTATAAAGTTTCATTTATGTATTCTACATCCCTTTATAGTGGAATAAATTATGATTATTGATTTCGCGTTGTATGATCCATGTGGCACACTTATGCATGAAATGAAATCTTTAAGAAGGGTGCGCCCTGATAACGCTCCAATGCATTGGGTAAAGTATAGTATCATGATATATCATGTAAAATTAGTGTTTAATCATGCTAATTCAAGTGAAACTAGGGTTTAATCGTGATTCATGTTCAATAAGGTTTTACTAAAGCTCCATGTACAATGAGCCTTGGCTCATGCTAATTCCATGTTAAGTGTTATTGCCACATTTCCATGTTATGATTATCATGATTTATCATGCCTTTATGTTCATGTTTCTCTTGTGATACATTGATATTACTATTGACTAAAATGTATTGTATTCCTCATGTTATTCCATTTTTATTCCCTTACTGGGCTTTATATCTCACCCTTTTCTTATGCATGTCCTCAGTTTATCCCATGCAATGCTAAGTATGAGGGAATGTAGTGGCCATGTAACGGAAGTTTTCAATAAATATGTTATATTTCATGTTTCAAGTTGTTATATAATGATACTAATCCCCAAAGACACTATACCTCTTGATATTCTATGTTTTATTAAGTTAATTTTAGGTAATAAATCATGTTTATGTATGTAATAAAGTGCAGGGTTGTAATAAATCACTAGAAAACTAAAATAATAATAATAATAATAATAATCAACTAAGATAAAAATACAGATTTAATTGAGGATATCAAAATAAAAAATGGATGGGCTGTGATATCGATGAAGAAATACTTCATCATAAAATATACATGCTACCAAGATTAAAAAAATAAAAAACATAAGCAGCCACCCATCACTATGTGATATGAGGGGTCATCCCACTATGTCACCTCCACTAACCTAGATGAACCTATCAAGAACATATTCCACCTCCAAGTAGTGATTTTTTATTACCTACATCCATATAAATAAAGGTTTTATATACTTAATAGGAATAGGGTGAAAAAATTGATTCCATTAGGATTCCACTAAGTGTTTTATATTCAAAATTTTTTAGATAAACTAAATCATGTTAATTTGAAAATTAATATACAATTTTTTTTAAAATTTTTAAATAAAACAACTAATATAATTAAAATAAAAAATAAATGTTCCAAAATAATAATTAACCATTTGATTATCAATTTAAAACATGAATATGGGAAGAAAGACCTAAAGTCACTAAGGTAAGGGGAATCTAGAACATCTACATCACTAATTAGGGATACAATGAATTAGTGGAATAGAACTATATCTATTTCACTGGGTTAGTGGGGTTTTCACATGATACTAATTCACTTGCTAATATGACATCATAATTAGTGGGAAGGACCTTGTATAAACTGGGTTCTCTAACCAAAGTACCCGGGGTTTCCTATGAGGTTTATTATATCCCATATTATTTATTCAACATAATTATTCAATTCATAAATTCATAATTAGTTACAATTTTTAGTAAAACATTACCCTTTAACTTTTCCATCATCAAGATATAATCAATCAAGAAATTTCATGTAAACCATTTTTCAAGGCATGATTATAACATTTCTATATCCTTTCCAAAATCAATTTTAAATCACAAGCATCCATGAGTTCATACCAACAAAGGGATAAATGGAATCATCTACCTTAAACAAGATAAATAACTTGGAAACAGAACAAACCCACTTTAAAAGGTGGGAAAATATCCTAGAATAGAAATGAGAGACCCCAAACATTAAAAATACACCCATAAAGTAAATCAAGAGGAACCCTAGGCCTCCATGGCTCCGAGGAAGAGGGAAAAAAGAGAAAAAGGTGGAATAGAAGTAAGAGGATTAATAGAAATAAATTAATTGAAATCATTCTTGAAGAACTTATGATAAATCACACCAAAATCAATCCCTAGATCAATAGGGAAGAGGGTTATTCAAGAGAGAAGGAAGATAGGGTAAAAAATGGGAGATAAGCGCGGAGTTACGAATTTAATTCTAGAGAGGATAGTTTAGTAAATTCACATTTTTAAAATTTTGGGTAGACCAAATGGTCTGGTCACATGTTTTACCAAACCATGCACTAACCATGTGAATCAGCACTATCCAATGTTTTCAATTATCACATGTTTTCTACAAGGTTTTTTTTTTCAACCATTAATTAACCTTGTACTAGCATAAAAACCCAAATTTTCAAAATTCTCAAAATAAAAGCGCCTAAAACCAAAAGGTAATAATTAAAATAGATAAATAACATGTTTTACACCTGAAATTGATGTTGTGGGTGTGACATTTCTCCCTATCATATCACTTTTTTCCCTTATAAATTCAACAATATTCTTGATCATCAAACATGTGAGGCCATTGATTCCTCATATGCTATTCCCACTCCCATGTTTCATGGGATACACTTCCATGATACAATAAGATTCAAACTAAAATAATTGACTTCCCATTGAGTAATTTAACCCAGGAGTTGATTACATGAACTGGGTTCATATCCATAGAAACATCCATCTCCAATTCGAGATCTTTCTAGTTTATTACATGAGTATGATTGAGATGGTACTTCTTCAATTAAGAAACATGAAATAAATTATTAGTTTCCAACTGAGGTAGAAATTACAACTGGTATGAACCCTTCCCAACTCTTTCCAAAATATCTAAAGGATCTAGGGATCCTGAATAAATCTTACATTTCTTTCCCAACCTATAGTGTCTTATCCACGGTGACACCTTCAAAAACACCTTGTTAACAACTAAAAAATAAAAGGGATTATGAAGATGATCAATGTAGAATTTATAATGACTCTAAGTAGTCACAATTTTTTTTCAAATAAACCAAATATTCTTATTCATCTCTTGGATAGGGATCATAACTATAAGATAATAATTTCCTACCTCATTCTAACATAAGGTAGAATGACATGGATTCCCATAAAAAGTTTCAAAGGGTAATATTCAAATAGAGGACCAGTATATGTTATTATAGGACATTTCAAACAATTATATATGGGTTTACCATGAGCCACCAAGATTCAAAACATAATCCTAGAGCATATCTTTAAGAATTTGATTCGATCGCTAGTCTGACCATCTATTTGGGGATGGTAGGCAATCTACAATTTCACCTATGACCCCATAACCTCATGAAGACCCTTCTAAAATTGAGAATTAAAATGGGGATCTATGTCAATGGTGGAGGGAATTATATTCAACCTCATGATTTTATAAACATAAATAATTTAGATATACTCAACCTTCATGGTGTTTCTGATTGGTATAAAGTGAACATACTTTGTTTTTAAATCAATGATGAACTAAATAGAATTCTTCACCTAGGGTGTATGAGGTATTATAATAATGAAATCCATATACACCTTATACCACTTCTATGTAGACATGGGAAGAGGTTAAATAAATATTTTGGCCCTCTAATGCTTGAATTTCACTTATTGGCATGTAAAGCATCAAGATACAAAATTTACTATATCTTACCTCAAACCTGACCACCAATATCATTACCTCATATTATAATACATCTTAGAATCACTACGATGGATAACCCACTATGACCGATGAAAGTAATGCATAATTGTCTTCATCATGGTCAAAGGAACTACAATCTATTACTGAAGCATATAATGAATTATGAGGATAAATGCCACTCAAGGGTAGTGTCCCCACCATATATAACTCCTATGATGTGATGGAATTCTTAATCCTTCAACTGTTCTTAAGATATGATTTTGATGAGAGAATGAGTTAGAAGTGAATTAGAAAGAAACACAATATTTCCCTCCTCCTTAATCTTCTGATGTAATTCAGCCATGATACCAATATGCTTTTATTCCTCACTCGACTTCTTCAGATGAATATCATGCTCCTTCTCAATATTATAATAAACTAAGATATTATCTACAAAAAACATAATAAAAGAGTCAAAGTATGAATTAAATATCTAGTTCATTAAATCCATAAACATAGTATGAGAATTGTTTAGGAGAAAAGGCATCATGAGATAATCATAGTTACCATTTCTTATTTGAAATGCCATTTTGGGAACTTCACATTCCTTTACCCAGAGCTGGTGGTAACCTGACTATAGATAAGTTTTTGAGATCTAACTTTCCCCCTTATATGATCAAATAATTCATTAATAAAACATAAGGGATAATTATTCTTAATAGTGACCAGGTTCAACTTCTAATAATAAATACACAACCAGAGAGTTCAATTAGCCTTTTTAGTGAAAACAATAGTTCAACCCATATAGACACACCGAGGGTGAATAAATAAATTAGCCTCCAAATTATCTAGTTGTATTTTAACTATTTTTTTTTTCAATTGGATCCATGAAATATGAATGTAAGGATATTGGATGCATCCCTATATTAAGATCAATAGAAAACTAGACTTCCAGCTCTAAGGTTAACCCTGATAATTCATCAAGGAAAAATCATGAAATTTTTTAACTATGAGAGGTATCTCACCCCCAAACCTTTTTCATTATATTATAAGTGAATATAATATATCTAGTATGAAAGACTACCAAATTTAGGAAGAGGATTATTTACCCAATTATAATGAGGATCCAACTCCCATGAGAATAAATAGACACTTTCATTAGGGGAAGTGAAAGATACCCTATAGTGATAAAAATCTATATGAACTCTGAAATCTATCACTTATTCCATACTAAATATTACATAAAATAGATCCATTTCAAAAATAATTAAATCATTGGACAAAAATACCTCAAATAAAAATATAACACAATATGGGAACCAAATTCTAGTAACCTTCTTTTTTCCAAGAGGATTCACTATTTTCATCACATCAGGTATGCGATCAAAAGGAAGATTTAAACAATTCACCATGTGAGTAGTAAAAAATGAGTGATAAGTACTAGTATCAAATAAATAAATAACCATATATGATTCAATAAGGATATTACCTCTCACTATCACTGGTACTGTCTTAGATTCCATAGGATCTATCACCATAACATGAAATTATCTACTCTCAAACTAGGTTTGGGTCTTATCACTATTATGGGGCTCAATTATCAACTAAATTTTTCCATAATATGATCTTATACTTCCTAACTAACCTTTAGGGTGAGACCCTATATTTCTTAATCCATTTGGTTGTGTTTGAGATCCTCTCAGAGCATAAGAACCAACATCACTCCTTATAGGATGATTAATACTAAAAAATCTCTAAAGGTGTCCTAATTTTCCATAAGAATGACATACTTTGAGAATATAAAGATAATAAGTCTTCACATGTCTAGGATATCCAAATTTTTGTAAAGTATCATCCCTAACCCTCTAAGGAATGAAGATTCCTATTCAGAATGAGGTTGAGAACCACTATAACTGCCTCTTCTAGGATCTTCCTACTTCCTCTTTCACTTGGAAACTCTACCCTTACTCCACCAAGCTTGGTAGTGGTTCCAAACAAACTAGAAATCTCTATTTAGTCGTTTTACACCATCATAGATCAATAAAAATCCTTAATATAGGTTTTAATCTTTAATAAGAATACTTGAGACTGAATATCTAGATGGAGGCCGATTTCAAATCGACTAGACTTCATCCCCTCATCAGATATCATATTTGGTGAAAAGTGTATGAGATCTATGAACTGATTCACATACTCCATGATATTTTGGTCACTTTATTGAAGGTTCATGAACTCCCATTACTTATAATGAGTGTGACATCTTAGACCTAGTTTACTCAATAATAATAGAACCTAGTTGGCCACATGGCCTCAAGAGTGCCTCCCTATATGCTAGTGGCTATTGACAAGTAGTAAAGGTCCATGGTAGAACTATAGGGAGACTATAAAATCATGATATGATTTTAGAATAATGGTATAATCATATCAACAATAGTGGAAGCATAATAAATAATTGAATAGTGTAAGAATACACATCCATTATATAAATAACCAAGTAATCTCATCAACAGTGTAAAGACCCTGAATTTCCATGTAATTTTTTTAATTATATGGGAATTTTATGAGTTCGCGAAAATTTACGGTGCATGATTCTGAGGCCCGGTGTGCCCAGAAATAGTTTCTAAACTTTTTTTTAGGTATGTTCAGTAAATGTGCGAGAAGGTTTTTGTAACTTTTGAACCGGTTCTCGGAATTAAAATCTGAGGGAACCGTTGAACTTGTAATGCTAGTATTCGTTTAAGGAGACTTTCAACTTAACCGTAGTTGGTCGAGAGTGAAAGTTAGTTTTTCGTGTTTTTTGTGGAAATAAAAATAAAATAAAGAACAAAGTTTTATTTTATTTTTAACCTCCCAATTGAATGCTTGGAGGTGGGGACCACAATATCTTTAATCCTCTCAATTTTAATTCAATGGTGGGGACCACCCGAACCCTTCATTAATGTGGGGGGAAGACCCTTAGAATTCCCCAATTAATTGTGCCAACTCTCCAATTAATTAATAGGGAAATTTAATTGAGACATTTAGTTATTGTGGAAACGTAAATTAATTTTATAAACCTATTTTAATTTATGTTGTATTTTCACCTCTTGGATTTTAGGGGAATTGTTAGAAAAGGGTGTTCTTGGAGGAGCCTCTTGAGGAATAACAGTTCTCACCAAGGAGGAACCAAAGAACAATGGATCATCAAACAAGCGACGTCATTGGAGGAGGCTTGCTTCGAGATCGACAAACGCCAATCCGTCTTCAATTTCAGACGATCTCCAATGGAACCTTCAAGGTAGGGGTGTGATTTTGATTTATCTTCATTAATTATTTTCTTTTAGGTTGAACATCTCCCCATGAGCCACTTGCTACCGCTCTAACGCATAGGGTGTAGGCCAAACAAACATGGCCCGACCACTTTGCAACCTTTGTGGTTTTTGTTGCGTTACCCATGATGGAGGAGGATGGAAACCAGTGTTGGAAATTTGCACCGGTGGGACTCAGGTGAGGCGGTCAACACCACGGCTGGCTGCGACGATGGCGGCGGCATGACTGCGCCACCGGAGAAGGGCAACGACCCATCGGCCGCGGCAGAGCAAGGGCGGTAGCCGACACTCTGGTCGGCCACACGATGGGGACAGTGTAGTGCAGACACGCCGCCCGGTGTGTAGGATCCGTGACCTTGTACCTCGGCGGTGAAGGGAGGGTGGCTGGCTGAACCAGCTGCTGGTGGAGGCGGGGCGCGCGACCACGCTGCGCGGAGGAGGAGGCTGGCCATTCGGCAAGCTGCCGGACCCAGTAGGCTGCCGTACCACGTGCCGCCACACCGTGGGCTGCTGCATCGCAGGCCAGGACAATGGGACGGGCCGGACCCAATGGGCCGGGTCGAACCAGGGTCGGACCCGGGTTGGGTCGGGTCGGGCCGGGTTGGTCCGACCAGGTCGAACCGGACCTGGACCAACTTCGACACTATTCGCTCTTTCAGCCATATCTTGATCTATGGGCGTCCGTTTGACGAATCTCCTATGGAACCAGAAAACATGGATCGAGATGGTACTTTTGGTACACCCCACTTGAGTTTTGGATAAATTTGGGGTATGGCTGGGTTGGATCGAACATGAATCCAATCGGGCCATCGGGACTAAAAGGCCAATAAGTTACAGACCAGGCGTCCGATTAACGCACCATCTATTGCATTGAGACCCCTTTTATGTGGAAGTACTTTGAGATACTTATTATTGGGAATTAATGGAAATTGGAGTATCGACTTGTGTCTTGAGGAGCGGACCCTCCCGGAATCAAGTGAGCTTAGTGTGGGAACACTGTAGCTGACTGTAACGTGAGAAATGGATCCTATGTGGGTATGTGCTTTAGGATCCTACGTGGGTCTATGTTCTAGGGTCCCACTTGGATTCACTCTAGGAATTCACGTTGGACTACTCTAGGATGCTATGTGGGTATGATATACTGGGATCTTACATGGGTATGCTGTACTAGGATCCTATGCGGTTCTGATGATTTAGGATCCTATGTGGGTCTGATGATTTAGGATCCTATGTCGGTCTACCTCTTAACAGAGTAATATGATTCAGTATTTACATATAATCATCTTTGCTACCATAACTATGTTATACCTGGTGTGAGCTGAGTCTATACATTTGTGGCATTCTTCTGTGTGGCGTACCTTTGTTATACTTAACTTCATGGTGATACCTTTGTGGTATTATTCTGTGTGGAGTTACCTTTGTGGTATTTACCTTTGTGGTGTTACCTTCATGGTATTACTTCCTTTGCGGAATAGTTGAGATTTGGGCTTTTGAGTTGGGCCTTGTGTTTCATCATGAATGAGATGTGTGTACTTGATCACTTAGGTATATGTATGGACATATACCTAAGTAGGGTTATCAGTTGTTTTAATGCTTTTTTGTTTATCCTTTGTGGATTTTTTGAGAACTTTGAGGGTCTCAGGGTCCCTACTAAGTATCATTATACTCACCCCTGCATGGGCTATTCCTGCACCTTGTTGTGTTTGGTGTAGATGGCAGACAACACTAAATGAGGAAGAGAGTACCAGGACTAGAGGTAGCTCAAATGTGGACATTAGATGATGCGTACCACAGAGATGACCGTTTGAGATCTGTACCTACCCTTCAGGTAGGATCCTTGGTGGGTGTTCATAGGATCTGTTTCAGTTTACTTGTACTTTTTCAGTTTTCTTATACTTTCCAGTTGGGCTTGTATTTGGACCTTTTTTCTTACTGTACACACTCTTTTTACAATATAGTTTACTTGTGTTTGTATCTTTCTATGTGCTTGGTTGCGTGTTTATAGGTTATAAAGGCAATGCCTTCCCGGTTTAGGGAATATGCTTTTCGGTGCTAGTCGCCAGCCCCTGGCCTATGGAAGTCAGGCTTGGGGTAGTCACGGCACGGGGACCGGGGGATGGGTCATGACAAATTGGTATCAGAGGAGTTAGTTCTACCATATAACATTGGACTCTGATATATCTTTTTAATGGAAATAATGTTAAGTGTAGTGAGTGTGGTTATAAATTTAGGGAATCTAGTGTTGGTGTGGCAGCCGACGTATCCATACACCAGGACCCTGACTTCTGATTTCTGACTTAGTGCACGGAAACACTGGTTGCATGTGTGTTTCAAAAAGTTTTCTTTGTGATCTCTTTGAGTCAGCTCCCCAGTTATAACTTATTGACCATGGCACACCTGTTTCTTTTCAGGATGCCTCTATACAAACAACCACCTAGGGTTTTGGGTATAATATGCGATGATGGGCCACCGAGTGATGAGGCCTCAGTGCATGGCCCTCTTTTAGTAGAGGCACCAATGGAGGCACCAGTGGTACCATTACCCATTGTGCCACCGATGCCACCAGCCCCAGCAGAATAGGGTGCACGCCGCTTGTGTGCATTTCACGAGTTCTAGTGCTAGAGGCCACCCAGGTTCAGGGGTTAGATGGACCCACAGGAAGCTGAGGATTGGTTGGAGGCTGTGGTGAGAGTCTTCCAACTGGTAGGGACACCAGCTGATCTCATGGTGATCCTTGCCGTCGGTCTTCGATAGGGAACAACAGGCAAATGGTGGAGCTTGATACTCTAGGTTCACGACAAGGTGACACTTCTCTGGGTAGACTTTTAGAGCTTGTTTTGGGTAGATTTTTTTCTAGTGACCCTTCACATAGTGCACATACAAGATCTTATTCATCTATAGAAGGGAAGTATGACTGTGGATCAGTACTCAGCGAGGTTCATCGACCTCTCACGCTACTCCACTGATATGGTGCATGACCCATTATTCAGGTCTTAGACCTTCGAGCAGGGACTCAGGCGGGAGATCATGGCTTTGATGATTTCTCTCAACATCCCGACACAAAAAGGGGTGTTAGAGCGAGCCCTCTCAGTGGAGAGTTTTCTTGATGAGCAGTCACCAACAGTGAGACCCACCACAGGGTGTCACATAGCAATGTCTTCTGCATATGGAAGTAGACATGTGTCATAGAGGTCTAAGAGGACCAGACCTACAGGAGGATGACCGCAGGATTCAAGGTGAGTTGTGCGGGGCACCGTAGATAGAGCTAGTCATGTGAGGAGCATGCAGTGTTACACATGTGGCGGGCAAGGTCACATGGCTCGTGAATGTCCGACCCGCCGTACGGATGATCAGAAGATGGTCGAAGGACCGCACAGGAAGAGACAGAGGTTCGACTTAGGAGGTTCGCAGGGAGTGGGCTGACATGGCAGAGAAGCTGTCCGTGAAGCTGGCGGTGGCCGACAATTCGAGATGTTACCACCACAACCACCAGGTGGTCCACCCCGACCAAAGGGAGCAGGAGGATAGGGGCGAGCTCAGCTCCAAGCAGCTGAGGCCTACGACAATGGAACTCCAGAGATGATACGAGGTACGATCAGTGTCTACTAAACCTTAGCTATAGTACTTATAGACAAAGGTGTCTGTCATTCTTTTTTTAACACCCCAAGCTTCCACGGTACGCTTCTCTTTCAATAATGCAATAGCTTGTATTGTACGCAAGTTCGAGATTCTAACACACCATGACCAATCAAAGTAGCCGTTATGAATAGTAATACCCACTTTTTGAAATTATACAAATTTTATATTTCAAAATGGACTTCATTTTTGGATTTGGAATATCGAAATTATCCTATGTTGAATTTTTGGTTTTTTTCTGAGAACATCCAATTTTCGATGAATAGTAAAAAATACTTAAAAAAACTTTTTTAATCAAAATAATTTATAGTGAAAAATTACACTATTGAGTGGTTTTAAAGTATAATTAGAATATAATTTTACCATTTTATCCAATGGTGGTCATTATAATTAATTTCACTTTGAAATTGAACATAAACAATTGTCAATCTTTTGATTGATATTGTTTCTTAAAAACACGCTATTTATTTTGACAACAGGGAATTAATTATTAAATTAATTAATGAATCTTATATGTTTTTAATTTTTTAAAATAGACATAATTTTTGAATTTGGAATATCAAATATAGTTTAGGGTGAATTTTTGGTATTTTTCTGAAAAACTTCAATTTTTGATGAATAGTGAAACCACTAAGTGGTAGTTAAAAAACTGATTTTTCGTTTAAATGAAACTTTACCACTTCTGTGATTTGATTTTAAAAAATCTTACATACATGGTTATCATTAATAAGTAAAATGTGGTTCTATGGGATTAAAATAATTTTTTGGTGAATAGTAACTTTTATGTTTTATTAATCGCGATTAAAGGTAATTAGTGTAATTTAAGGTAAATATAATGTTATAATAATATGAAATTACCTTTACACTTGTACTACCCTTATTGGATGAGTCATGGAAGACCAAGACAATCCATGGGTCAACCTGGAGACCCCATGGAGCCACTTGGGTATGCAAATGACATTAATAACATTTTATTTAAAGTTAAAATAAAAATGTCATAAACATGTATTATTTTAATAAAACAATTTTTACATGGGGTTATAAAAGTCATATTTTTGACTATAAATAGTCATTGGAAAGATAAAAATTTTTCCTACATCATAGTATTTTTTTTATAATTTTTAGACATTAAATAAATTAATTTATTTATGACACTATGATGATGCGGTGATTACCTCATTAATTAAAGATTTAAATAAAATGAAAATATAATGTAAAATCTAAAACTTACACTTATAAAAAACCTATTAGATTAGTATATTTCGAACCCTTATCACCTTATCCTGGAAATATATAATTTTGGGACCTTTGAAATCTGAAAATCACTTCATAATAATGTAACATTTCATGACTTTCCAAGAGTGCCCCTCCTCTCCTCTTATAAAAGGCCCCCACCTCTACCACCCTATTCACACCATCAAAGCCATTTGGCTCGACCAAACTCTGCCCAAATACTCTCTCAACTTCCTTCTCTTACTCCTAGAAGCCTCACTTTGGGAATAAGTCTTCCCAAGGAAACCTTTGGCTCAAATCAAAAAGAGTTACCCGATTTTAAGGTAATGTCTTCTCTTATGTTCTTTTGTTTTATTTTGCTTCTAAAACCCCTTAAAATCTTTTTATTACTTTCTTTTGTAACAAAAAAATTATCTTCAATATACTAGAATGTTTTTATGAGAAGTATTTTATTTACACTAACACACACCTTCGTCGAATGGTTAAAGAACATACTGTTTCTCTGGGTGGAAAAATACTGCCTCACGAAATGATGATTGTTAAATATTCTTTTAACACCTCTCATGGTGGAAATTATGATGAAACTATTTCTATATATGATATATATATTATTTTTATGTTTTATTTATGCTTCTGTATTTTTCATTTATGTCACACCTTTATGATTTCCATTATGGGTAAACACGATAATTTCATTTTAGGAAGTGCGGACTACCGCCCCCTCAAAGTGATTTGAATCGTTAATGCCATATGTGGGACGTAGAAAGGATGGAGTAAATGATATTATATATTATATTATACTAGAATTATAATATACCTTTATATCATTTTGATTTCATTCCATTAAATATGAAATAGAAATGAAAGTAGCGTTCATGCGTACGTACGGCTTACCGTCTCCATGAACGGTGCATTTCATTTCGTACCTCTAAATGTTATATAATATTATAAATGCATGTATATATTGGATATATATGATATATATGATATATAAATCATTAATATAATTCTGTAGATAATGGATATTCTACCATATAAACAACTTGTAATTATAAGAAGTTTATTGTTGACTCAAGTACCAAAGATCGACAAAACGACCATTATTAACTTAAATGACTACATAATTTTCATAACATGATAATAAGTGATATAAAATGAATAATTAACTTGAAAAATGTTCTTAAGAAAGTAGAAATTAACTCTAGTTTATTATTCAGGAGGTTAAAGAACGATCGATTCAAGTCGGACACGAGGTAAGGGACTTCGTCTCAATCTCCTTTCATTGAGGCATATTTTATTTTATACACAACTTTCTTTTATACTGTGTATAAACCCCTTTGAATTTTACATTTTTTCAAAAGGAATATTTTTTATACGAATCATTTTACTAAACGACAAAAGAGAATGTTTTTTTTGTCGTACGTATGCGGTGACAACGACTTCTCCACCACTGTGATCATTATTTGAGTTTCGGCTTCGTCTACAAGCCATAAATTTTTTTAAAATGAAAAATAAATACCATGTTTTACTTTTCTTTTATTTTGGTATTGAAAATGGTTTTGATAATGTTTTTATTATATCAACGTGTTGTATTGATATCTTGTGATTGAAATGTGGAAATGTTATGTTTCATTTATTCATGTTTTATGTGATACGATTATGTTATGGTTTATGATATGTTTAAACCTTCTCATATAAGGAATGATTTGGACTTAATAAGTGACAGGTGGAGCCCGCTATAGCTCCTCGATGCATCAGTAGGTCTCATGAGACAAACTAGTGTCTTGGCATGAGGCCTTGACAAAATCTTATTTGTAGTCTTGGCACGAGGCCTTGGGTACGTGGTTATGATAGTCTGGCATTATGAATTACATCATTATGAAAGTGGTTATTGATATTTTATGTGTTTATTTGACTAGTATAATATCCATGTGAATAAGTAAATGGAATTATTTCATTTTATTTTTTCCATATTATGCTGAAGTTAAAGTTTAAAAGGCCTTTGTTTTAGTTATACATTGCCTTAAATGTTTTTGTTTATTTATGAAAGTTTCCGCTATATTGTTATCCTTACTGAGCATCTGAGCTCACCCCTTTCTATGTTTTGTTTTTCCCAGGATGTGAAGAAATATTTTATGACTGACCTGTAGGGATAGTCTGAAGGGGATATGAGTGTGGAATATAGAGACTATGTTATTGTAGTTTTTCACTTTATGGTGTAATTTAACTTTATGAATGTATCTAGTGATTCCAAGGCTACTAAACTGATCGGTCTTTCGAGACTTGATCTCTTGTGATCATGCCAATGTTATGTAATAATGCACCGACTCGGGGTAACTAGGGTCGGGGCGTTACAGTTGGTATCATAGGTAGTTTAGTACTAACCTTAGAAGCTAGATTTAGATAAACTCTGATTAGAACACATATCCCTAAGATAGAATTTGAGGATTAGTATAGAAGAACATCCTAGAATTTTGTTAAAGTATATGTTTTGTGCATTTTCTGAGCAATACATCCCTGTCTGGATACGAGCAGGTAGAGGCGGCTCTGGCACAGATATACCTAGGGGTAAAACCCTAAAACACCGCTTTGAGCTAGACTCGAACGAGAACTGGTGCACGACAACGGGCCTTACTGTACTCTTGGTTACGACACTCCCGGGGGATATGCTTAGGATAATTATCATTTTCTTTACAAAACATTATGAAGGCTTTATGAGTATATACTTCCTCAAAGAAAACATTTTTATGATTATGGATTATATCCATAAACCGTTCAATTTACGTTAAGTATTTTACAAGTTTAGAATTATTCATTGCAATTCATAAACTGACCTAGTTTATGCCATTGTATAGAAATGGATCCCAGTAGAAGGAATGTGAACTCCGGCAATACGTATGATCCAAAGAGTAAGAAGGATCATATCTTTCATGGTATTAAGCCGAAATTTAGAAGGGAAATAGTCTCCCATGTGTTCTCAACATATGAAGAAATAATATCATGTGTTAATAAGATAAGTAAAGAATTCTCTGAGTCCTATGGATTTGAAGGTAAGCAAGAGAAGAAAAGGATGGAAGAGAGAAAGATGGATAAAGGGAAGAGGGAAAGAAGAATTTTTCAATATGTGATAACTGTGGGAAGAAAAACCTTGGAACTTTTCGGAAGGGAATGAGAGTTTGTTATAATTGTGGAGAAAAAGGACACCAAGTGCGTGACTGCAAGGGTAAGAAAAAAGTATCAAATTTAAAATGATTCATCTGCAAGTAGTGGGGACACTACACAAACCAATGTCCAAATCATCGGAGTATGCCCCAACTGATTCTATTGGATAATAATCAAGTTATGATACTACCATAGATGAGGGGGAATGATTAAAGCTCTTATGTTTTTATTCAAGAATTATGTCATTTGAGTGTTGTATCAATGATGTACTGGTTATAATAATTATGGAGTATATAAGGATTGTACTGCAGTACTATTTCATTACGGACTTGAGATTGTGTGGAACCAAGAAAAGTGACTCATTAGAAGGTTATTTTTTTGGAAAATATATGGTTAAGAGAAAGATAAACCATAATATGGTTCTCATACCAAACTAGTGAGTTTGGAATAATACATGATTTATTTGGATAAATTATATTGGATATTCTTGACTTCCTTGAAGCTGATTAATGATTTGTATACATTTTTGGATAGGAGTATATCTAGTATTATATAAGGAATAAGGGATCATGAATGTAATCAATAAGTATTTATGGTAATTCAGCATGTTGCAGTGTTTTAAAATAATACACGATGAAGGTGTTCACATGTTTTTATGTGGCAAAAAGGATCTTCATTGTTTTTACCTTTGTTATAAAATTTTGACTGTGAGTTTGGACAAAGGTATTTTGGATAACTATAAAGGTTGGAATGGATTAAGTTGAACTTTGTATAGTATTGTTTAAGGTTAAAAAATTTCTGAAGATTATTATTGGAATATTATAATACTATAGTTTTAGGAAAAGGACAACCTGTAGGTCGGGGGATAACCCGTCGTGTCAGAAAAAGCTATAGGAATAAAACCCACAACCATAGTGCGACATGCCTTTATTACCTACCACTAGCCTACAGGAAGTCCCTGGTTATTACAAGATAGTTTTCCTAATCTAAATGGTATGTGTTAATATTTTGATCCTTGTACGATTAGGGTAAATAAAATATTTTTCATTTCTATTATCTTTTTGAGTGAAAGATGAGTTTGTGGTAGAAATTAGTTGAAGGTTGAAACTATACTTGTCAAACATATATATATACCTATCTCATATTCTATGAATAAATTAATTCGTAAACTTTAGGAAAGGGATATTAAAACAAAAAAATGTGTTATCCTAATACCTTATGTTTTGTTAAACTGATGATATTTTAAATCAATATAGATTGCAGGCTTTGAGGCCCTCAATTTTATACTTGTTTGTGACTGATGACCTCAATCACTCCCTAAAAATATTTACGTTTTCCCTCCAATTATATGTCTCTAATTTCCACCAATGTTCTCCTAATCGAGATCATAATTTGGTGGTGACTTTTTTCATTTCCCTTTCCCTCTTATTAAGGCTAAATTTTATTAACCTTATTTCCGATGTGGGTTTTCCACAAAGGTATTTTCTATTTTCAACCTTTTATTTTCGAAGAAAATTTTCAAATTTCGAGGATTCAATTTATTGAAGGAGGGGATAATTTAACACCCCAAGCTTTCATGGTACACTTCTCTTTTAATAATGCAATAGCTTGCATTATACGCAAGTTCGAGATTCTAACACACCGCGACCAATCAAAGTAGCCGTTATGAATAGTAATACCCACTTTTTGAAATTATATAATTTTTATATTTCAAAATGGACTTCATTTTTGGATTTGGAATATCGAAATTATCCTATGTTGAATTTTTGGTATTTTTCTGAGAACATCCAATTTTCGATGAATAGTGAAAAATACTTAAAAACAAATTTTTTAATCAAAATAATTTATAGTGATAAATTATACTATTGAGGGGTTTTAAAGTATAATTAGAATATAATTTTACCATTTTATCAAATGGTGGTCATTAGAATTAATTTCACTTTGAAATTGGATATAAACAATTGTCAATCTTTTGATTGATATTGTTTCTTAAAAACACGCTATTTGTTTTGACAACGGGAGTTAATTATTAAATTAATTAATGAAACTTATATGTTTTGAATTTTTTAAAATAGAAATAATTTTTGAATTTGGAATATCAAATATATCTTAGGGTGAATTTTTGGTATTTTTCTGAAAAACTTCAATTTTTGATGAATAGTGAAACCACTAAGTGGTAGTTAAAAAACTGATTTTTCGTTTAAATGAAACTTTACCACTTCTCTGATTTGATTTTCAAAAATCCGACATACATGGTTGTCATTAATAAGTAAAATGTGGTTCAATGAGATTAAAATAATTTTTTGGTGAATAGTAACTTTTATGTTTTATTAATCGTGATTAAAGGTAATTAGTGTAATTTAAGGTAAATATAATGTTATAATAATATGAAATTACCTTTACACTTGTCCTACCCTTACTGGATGAGTCATGTCTGACAAAGAAAATCCATGGGTCAACTTGGGGACCCCATGGAGCCACTTGGGTATGAAAATGACATTAATAACATTTTATTTAAAGTTAAAATAAAAATGTCACAAACATGTATTGTTTTACTAAAACAATTTTTACATGGGGTTATACAAGTCATATTTTTGACTATAAATATTAATTGGAAATATAAAAAGATTTAATACATCATATTATTTTTTTATAATTTTCAGACATTAAATAAATTAATTTATTTATGACACCATGATGATGCAGCGATTACCTCATTAATTAATGATTTAAATAAAATGAAAAGATAATGTAAAATATAAAAATTACACTTCTCAAAAACCTATTGGATGAGTATATTTCTAACCCTTATCACCTTATCCTCGAAATATATAATTGTGGGACCTTTGAAATCTGAAAATCACTTCATAATAATGTAACATTTCATGACTTTCCAAGAGTGCCCCTCCTCTCCTCTTATAAAAGGCCTCCACCTCTACCACCTTATTCACACCATCATATCCATTTGGCTTAGCCAAACTCTGCCCAAATACTCTCTAAACTTCCCTCTCTTACTCCTAGAAGCCTCACTTTTGGCAGAAGTCTTCCCAAGGAAGCCTTTTGCTCAAATCAAAAAGAGTTACTCGATTTTAAGGTAATATCTTCTCTTATGTTCTTTTGTGTTATTTTGCTTCTCCATCCCATTAAACTCTTTTTATTCCTTTATTTTGTAACAAAAACAGTATCTTCAATATAATAGGATTTTTTTATGATAATTATTTGATTTACACTTACACACACCTTCTTTGAATGGTTAAAGAACATACTGTTTCTGTCGGTGGAGAATTACTGCCTCACGAAATGATGATTGTTCAATCTTCTTTTAACACCTCTCATGGTGGCCATTATGATGAAAATATTTCTATATGTGATATATATATATTATGTTTATGTTTTTTTTATTCTTCTGTATTTTTCATTTATGGAATACATTTATGATTTCCATTATGGGTAAACGCGATCAATTCATTTTAGGAAGTGCGGACTACCGCCCCCTCAAAGTGATTTGAATCTTTAATGCCATATGTGGGGCATATAAAGGATGGAGTAAATGATATTATATATGATATTATACTATAATTATAATATACCTTTATATCATTGTTATTTCATTCCATTAAATACAAAATATAAATGAAATTAACGTTCATGCGTACGTACGGCTTACCGTCTCCATGAACGGTGCATTTCATTTCATACCTCTTAATGTCATGTAATATTATAAATGCATGTATATAATAGATATATATGATATATATGATATCTACATAATTAATATAATTCTGGAGATAATGGATATTCTACCACATAAACAACTTTTAATTATAAGAAGTTTATTGTTGACTCAAGTACCAAAGATAGACAAAATGACCGTTATTAACTTAAATGACTACATAATTTTCATAACATGGTAATAAGTGATATAAAAGGAATAATGAACTTGAAAAAGGTTCTTAAGCAAGTATAAATTAACTCTAGTTTATTATTCAGAAGGTTAAAGAACGATCGAGTCAAGTCGGACACGAGGTAAGGGACTTCCTCTCAATCTCCTTTCATTGAGGCATATTTTATTTTATACACAACTTTCTTTTATACAGTGTATAAACCCCTTTGACTTTTACGTTTATTCAAAAGGAATATTTTTTATACGAAGCGTTTTACTAAACTACAAAAGGGAATGTTTTTTTGTCGTACGTATGCGGTGACAACGACTTCTCCACCACTGTGACCATTATTTGAGTTTCGGCTTCCTCTACAAGCCATAACTTTTTTTAAAATGAAAAATAAATACCATGTTTTACTTTTTGTTTATTTTGGTGTTGAAAATGGTTTTGATAATGTTTTTATTATATCCATGTGTTGTATTGATATCTTGTGATTGAAATGTGGAAATGTTATGTTTCATTTATTCATGTTTTATGTGATACGATTATGTTATGGTTTATGATATATTTAAACCTTCTCATATAAGAAATGAATTTGACTTAATAAGTGACGGGTGGAGCCCGCTATAGCTCCTCGATGCATCGGTAGGTCTCATGAGACAAACTAGTGTCTTGGCACGAGGCCTTGAAAAAATCTTATTTGTAGTCTTGGCACGAGGCCTTGGGTACGTGGTTATGATAGTCTGGCATTATGCATTCCATCATTATGAAAGTGGTAATTGATATTTCATTTGTTTATTCGACTAGTAGAATATCCATGTGAATAAGTAAATGGAATTATTTCATTTTATTTTTTCCATATCATTCTAAAGTTAAAGTTTAAAAGGCCTTTGTTTTAGTTATACATTGCCTTAAATGTTTTTATTTATTTATGAAAGTTTCTGCTATATTGTTATCCATACTAAGCATCTGAGCTCACCCCTTTCTATGTTTTGTTTTGCCCAGGATGTGAAGAAATATTTTATGACTGACCTGCAGGGATAGTCTGAAGGGGATATGAGTGTGGAATATGGAGACTATGTTATTGTAGTTTTTCACTTAATGATGTAATGTAACTTTATGAATGTATCTAGTGATACCAAGGCTACTAAACTGATCGGTCTTTCGAGACTTGATCTTTTGTGATCATGAAAATGTTATGTAATAATGCACCGACTTTGGGTAACTTGGGTCGGGGTGTTACAGTTGGTATCAGAGGCAGTTTAGTACTAACCTTAGAAGCTAGATTTAGATAAACTCTGATTAGAACACATATCCCTAAGATAGAATCTGAGGATTAGTATAGAAGAACATCCTAGAATTTTGTTAAAGTATAGATTTTGTGCATTTTCTGAGCAATACATCCCTGTCTGGATACGAGCAGGTAGAGGCGGCTCTGGCAGAGATGTAACTAGGGGTAAAACCCGAAAACACCGCTTTGAGCTAGACTCGAACGGGAACTGGTGCACAACAATGGGCCTTACTACACTCTTGGTTACGACACTCCCGAGGGATATGCTTAGGATAATTATCATTTTCTTTACAAACCATTATGAAGGGTTTATGAGTATATAATTCCTCAAAGAAAACATTTTTATGATTATGGATTTTATCCATAAACCGTTCAATTTACGTTAAGTATTTTACAAGTTTAGAATTATTCATTGCAATTCATAAACTGACCTAGTTTATGCCATTGTATAGAAATGGCGCCCAGTAGAAGGAATGTGAACTCCAACAATACGTATGATCAAAAGAGTAAGAAGGATCATATATTTCATGGTATTAAGCTTACATTTAGAAGGGAAATAGTATCCCATGTGTTCTCAACATATGAAGAAATAGTATCATGTGTTAATAAGATAAGTAAAGAATTCTCTGAGTCCTATGGATTTTAAGGTAAGCAAGACAAGAAAAGGATGGAAGAGAGAAATATGGATAAAGGGAAGAGGGAAAAGAAGAATTTTTCAATATTTGATAAATGTGGGAAGTAAAACCTTGGAACTTTCCTGAAGGGAATGGGAGTTTTTTATAATTGTGGAGAAAAAGGACACCAAGTGCATGACTATAAGGGTAAGAAAAAGGTTTCAAATGTATAATGATTCATATGCAACGAGTGGGGACACTACACAAACCAATGTCCAAATCATCGGAGTATGCCCCAAATGATGCTATTGGATAATAATCAAGTTATGATACTACCACAGATGAGGGGGAATGATTAGAGTTATTATTTTTTTATTAAAGAATTATGTCATTTGAGTGTTGTATCAACGATGTACTGGTTATAATAATTATGGAGTATATAAGGATTGTACTGCAGTACTATTTCATTAGGGACTTGAGATTGTGTGGAACCAAGAAAAGTGACTCAATAGAAGGTTATTTTTTTTGGAAAATATATGGTTAAGAGAAAGATAAACCATAATATGGTTCTGATACCAAACTAGTGATTTTGGAATAATACATGATTGATTTGGATAAATTATATTGGATATTCTTGACTTCCTTGAAGCTGATTAATGATCTGTATACATTTTTGGATAGAAGGAGTATATCTAGTATTCTATAAGGAATAAGGGATCATGAATGTAGTCAATAAGGATTTATGGTAACTCAGGATGTTGCAGTGTTTTAAAATAATACATGATGAAGGTGTTCACATGTGTTTATGCGGCAAAAAGGATCTTCATTGTTTTTACCTTATAAAATTTTGACTGTGAGTTTGGACAGAGGTATTTTGGATAAGTATAAAGGTTGGAATGGATTAAGTTGAAATTTGGATAGTATTTTTTAAGGTTAAAAAATTTCTGAAGATTATTATTGGAATATTATAATACTATAGTTTTAGGAAAAGGACAACCTGCAGGTCGGGGGATAACCCATCGTGTCGGAAAAAGCTGTAGGAATCGAACCCACAACCATAGTGCGACATGCCTTTATTACCTACCACTAGCCTACAAGAAGTCCTTAGTTATTACAAAATAGTTTTCCTAATCTAAATGGTATGTGTTAATATTTTGATCCTTGTACGATGAGGATAAATAAAATATTTTTGAGTTCTATTATCTTTTTGAGTGAAAGATGAGTTTGTGGTAGAAATTAGTTGAAGGTTGAAACTCTACTTGTAAAGCATATATATATACCTATATCTTATTATATGAATAAATTAATTCATAAACTTTAGGAAAGGGATATTGAAACAAAAAAATGTGTTATCCTAATACCTTATGTTTTGTTGAACTGATGATATTTTAAATCAACATAGATTGAAGGCTTTGGGGCCCTCAATTTTATACTTGTTTGTGACTGATGACCTCAATCACTCCCTAAAAATATTTACGTTTTTACTCCAATTATATGTCTCTAATTTCCACCAATGTTCTTCTAATCGAGATCATAATTTGGTGGTGACTTTTTTCATTTCCCTTTCCCTCTTATTAAGGCTAAATTTTATTAACCTTATTTCCGATGTGGGTTTTCCACAAAGGTATTTTCTATTTTCAACCTTTTATTTTCGAAGAACATTTTCAAATTGCAAGGACGCAATTTATTGAAGGAGGCGATAATGTAACACCCCAAGCTTTCATGGTACGCTTCTCTTTCAATAATGCAATAGCTTGCATTATACGCAAGTTCGAGATTCTAACACACCGTGACCAATCAAAGTAGCCATTATGAATAGTAATACACACTTTTTGAAATTATATAATTTTTATATTTCAAAATGGACTTCATTTTTGGATTTGGAATATCGAAATTAGCCTATGTTGAATTTTTGGTATTTTTCTGAGAACATCCAATTTTCGATGAATAGTGAAAAATACTTAAAAACAAATTTTTTAATCAAAATAATTTATAGTGATAAATTATACTATTGAGTGGTTTTAAAGTATAATTAGAATATAATTTTACCATTTTATCCAATGGTGGTCATTATAATTAATTTCACTTTGAAATTGGACATAAACAATTGTCAATCTTTTGATTGATATTGTTTCTTAAAAACACGCTATTTGTTTTGACAACGAGAATTAATTATTAAATTAATTAATGAAAATTATATGTTTTTAATTTTGTAAAATAGACATAATTTTTGAATTTGGAATATCAAATATATCTTAGGGTGAATTTTTGGTATTTTTCTGAAAAACTTCAATTTTTGATGAATAGTGAAACCACTAAGTGGTAGTTAAAAAACTGATTTTTCGTTTAAATGAAACTTTACCACTTCTCTGATTTGATTTTCAAAAATCTGACATACATTATTTTCATTAATAAGTAAAATGTGGTTCAATGGGATTAAAATAATTTTTTGGTGAATAGTAACTTTTATGTTTTATTAATCGCGATTAAAGGTAATTAGTGTAATTTAAGGTAAATATAATGTTATAATAATATGAAATTACCTTTACACTTGTCCTACCCTTATTGGCTGAGCCATGGCTGACAAAGACAATCCATGGGTAAACTTGGGGACCCCATGGAGCCACTTTGGTATGAAAATGACATTAATAACATTTTATTTAAAGTTAAAATAAAAATGTCACAAACATGTATTGTTTTACTAAAACAATTTTTACATGGGGTTATACAAGTCATATTTTTGACTATAAATATTAATTGGAAATATAAAAAGATTTCATACATCATAGTATTTTTTTTATAATTTTTAGACATTAAATAAATTAATTTATTTATGACACCATGATGATGCAGCGATTACCTCATTAATTAATGATTTAAATAAAATGAAAAGATAATGTAAAATCTAAAACTTACACTTATCAAAAACCTATTGGATGAGTATATTTCTAACCCTTATCACCTTATCCTAGAAATATATAATTGTGGGACCTTTTAAATCCGAAAAGCACTTCATAATAATGTAACATTTCATGACTTTCCAAGAGTGCCCCTCCTCTCCTCTTATAAAAGGCCTCCACCTATACCACCTTATTCACACCATCAAATCCATTTGGATCGGCCAACCTCTGCCCAAATACTCTCTCAGCTTCCCTCTCTTACTCCTAGAAGCCTCACTTTGGGCAGAATTCTTCCTAAGGAAGCCTTTGGCTCAAATCAAAAAGAGTTACCCGATTTTAAGGTAATGTATTCTCTTATGTTCTTTTGTTTTATTTTGCTTCTCCATCCCATTAAACTATTTTTATTCCTTTATTTTGTAAAAAAAACAGTATCTTCAATATAATAGTATGTTTTTATGATAATTATTTGATTTACACTTACACACACCTTCGTCGAATGGTTAAAGAACATACTGTTTCTGTGGGTGGAGAATTACTGCCTCACAAAATGATGATTGTTCAATCTTCTTTTAACACCTCTCATGGTGGACATTATGATGAAAATATTTCTATATATGATATATATATATATATATATTATGTTTATGTTTTTTTTATTCTTCTGTATTTTTCATTTATGGCATACCTTTATGATTTACATTATGGGTAAACGCGATAAATTCATTTTAGGAAGTGCGGACTACCGCCCCCTCAAAGTGATTTGAATCGTTAATGCCATATGTGGGATGTATAAAGGATGGAGTAAATGATATTATATATGATATTATACTATAATTATAATGTACCTTTATATCATTGTGATTTCATTACATTAAATACAAAATATAAATGAAAGTAGCGTTCATGCGTACGTACGGCTTACCGTCTCCATGAACGGTGCATTTCATTTCATACCTCTAAATGTTATGTAATATTATAAATGCATGTATATACTAGATATATATGATATATATGATATCTACATCATTAATATATTTCTGGAGATAATGGATATTCTACCACATAAACAGCTTTTAATTATAAGAAGTTTATTGTTGACTCAAGTACCAAAGATCGACAAAACGACCGTTATTAACTTAAATGACTACATAATTTTCATAACATGGTAATAAGTTATATAAAAGGAATAATGAACTTGAAAAAGGTTCTCAAGCAAGTAGAAATTAACTCTTGTTTATTATTCATAAGGTTAAAGAACGATCGAGTCAAGTCAGACACGAGGTAAGGGACTTCGTCTCAATCTCCTTTCATTGAGACATATTTTATTTTATACACAACTTTATTTTATACAGTGCATAAACCACTTTTACTTTTACGTTTATTCAAAAAGAATCTTTTTTATACGAAGCGTTTTAATAAACGACAAAAGGGAATGTTTTTTTGTCGTACGTATGCGGCGACAATGACTTCTCCACCACCGTGACCATTATTTGAGTTTGAGCTTCCTCTATAAGCCATAAATTTTTTTAAAATGAAAAATAAATATCCTGTTTTACTTTTATTTTATTTTGGTATTGAAAATGGTTTTGATAATGTTTTTATTATATGAATGTGTTGTATTGATATCTTGTGATTGAAATGTGGAAATGTTATGTTTCCTTTATTCATGTTTTATGTGATATGATTATGTTATGGTTTATGATATGTTTAAACCTTTTAATATATGGAATGAATTGGACTTAATAAGTAACGGGTGGAGCCCGCTATAGCTCCTCGATGCATCAATAGGTCTCATGAGACAAACTAGTGTCTTGACACGAGGCTTTGGCTACGTGGTTATGATAGTCTGGCATTATGCATTCCATCATTATGAAAGTGGTTATTGATATTTCATGTGTTTATTCTACTAGTAGAATATCCATGTGAATAAGTAAATGGAATTATTTCGTTTTATTTTTTCCATATTATGCTGAAGTTAAAGTTTAAAAGGCCTTTGTTTTAGTTATACATTGCCTTAAATGTTTATGTTTATTTATGAAAGTTTCCGCTATATTGTTATCCTTACTGAGCATCTGAGCTCACCCCTTTCTATGTTTTATTTTTCCCAGGATGTGAAGAAATATTTTATGACTGACCTGCAGGGATAGTATGAAGGGGATATGAGTGTGGACTATAGAGACTATGTTATTGTAGTTTTTCACTTTATGATGTAATGTAACTTTATGAATGTATCTAGTGATTCCAAGGCTACTAAACTAATCAGTCTTTCGAGACTTGATCTTTTGTGATCATTCCAATGTTATGTAATAATGCACCGACTTTGGGTAACTGGGGTCGGGGCGTTACACTTTTATTACTATATCCCTTGTTCGAAGCTCAGAGATTCTGATGAATCCATTAGCTTGATCCTTATGGCTAGAGACTTTTATGAGAGAGGATTCGATGATTATGCACTGGTTTCAGCAGTGTGAGCTTACTCTAAGAGGTGAGAGATTCAACTAAGATCTCCTAGTAGCGGCGTCGAGGCTTTATGAAGTCATCTTGGGTATGGACTGGTTATATACATTCCATGATCAGATTAACTATATTAGGTGCAAAGTGTGGTGTGTTCGCACATATGAGACTAGGTTTACCTTCACCGGTGAGAAGGGAGCCTTTACAACACAGGATGGACTTACTCGGAGGAGAGTACAACCAATCACCCATCATTTGGCTAGCCTTACCCTCGGAGCGGTTGATGTGGAGAGTCTGAGCTATCCTGTAGTGGTGGACCAGTACACAGATATCTTCCCTGATGATGTTCTGAGTCTATATCCTCATAGATAGGTGGACTTTTAAATTGACTTATACCCCAAGATGATAGTGATATCTACACCAGCATATCGGATGGCTCCTGCGGAGCTTCGTGAGTTGCGGGTACAGCTGGAGGACTTACAGGGAAAGGGGTTCATCCGGCCCAGTTTTTATCCTTGGACAGCCTTGATCTTGTTTGCCAAGAAGGTGGATGGGATCTTTAGACTTTGTGTTGAATATCGGCATCTGAACCAGGTGACCTTGAAGAACAAGTACCCACTCCCGAGGATTGAAACCCTCTTTGATCAGCTGAAGGGAGCACGGTGGTTCTCGAAGATATGCCTCATATTAGGCTATCACCAGCTCAGAGTACAATATGAGGACATGAAGAAGACGACTTTTAGATGTCGGTATGGACACTATGAGTTCTTGGTTATTCCATTTGGCATGACCAATGCTCCAGCAGTGTTCATGGGACTCATGAACAGGGTCTTTCAGCCATACCTTGATTGCTTTGTAGTAGTCTTCATCGACGCCATACTAATCTACTCAACTACCGAGGTGGAGCGTGCCTATCATCTGCAGATATTCCTAGACACACTCCGAGAGCACTAACTTCATGGTAATCTCTTGAAGTGACAGTTCTGGATCGAAGAGGTTTACTTTATGGGACATGTCATCTCGGAGGCTGGAGTTGCGGTTGATCCATTGAAGATTGAGGTGGTACTTTCTTGGGAGCCACCTAGGAGTGTGACGGAGGTACGCAGTTTCCTAGGTTTGGCTAGATACTACCAGAGGTTTGTGCCGGATTTCTCCAGAGTTGTAGTACCTTTATCAGCATTGATAAAGAAGGGGACACCCTTCATGTGGTTGGAGAGATTCCAGTGGAGTTTTTAGAAGCTGAGGCAGAGGCTGACTAGTGACCCCATCTTGAGGCTTCCGGAGGAGGGTGTTGGGTACATAGTTTATTTCGATGCATCAGGGATCGGGCTAAGATGTGTCCTGATGTAGGAGAGAGTAGTTATGACATATGGTTATCGACAGTTGAGACAACATGAGAAAAATTATGCTACCCATGACCTAAAGTTAGCAGCAGTGGTCTTCGCCTTGAAGATGTAGCGACATTACTTGATGAGTGAATATTTTATAGTCTACTCTGATCACAAGAGTCTCAGGTGTATCTTCTCTCAGAAGGACCTAAAACTAAGACATCAGCATTGTCTTGAGTTCCTCTAGGACTATGACTTCGAGATAGTCTATACTCCTGGGAAGGGTAACGTTGTAGCAGATGCACTCAGCAGGAGATATGGTATACAACATCTAGGTGAGGCAACGAATCAGCTGGCCTCTTTGCAGATATCCTTTGTGGATCGAGATGGAGAATCTTTTCTTCAATCTCTTATAGTCACTCCCCCACTTCTTCAGTGAGTTAGGGAGGCACAACATGGGGACACTTACTGCGAGGCTCAACGTGATCAGATATCCATAGGACATGCACCTGATGAATTTTCAGAAGGTGGGGAGCACGTCATCCTCTTCAGAGGACATACCTTGGTACCAGTGTCGCTTCAGGAGGAAGTGTTGAGGGAGCTCCACACATCCCCTCTAGCAGTACATCCAGGAGTGTTGAAGATGTACCAGGATCACCCACAATAGCACTGGTGTCCAGGAATGAAGAAATCAGTAGCCGAGTTTGTCTCTCGGTGCCTCACTTTTCAGCAAGTGAAGGTGGATCATCAGGTACCAGCAGTCTTAGTTCAGTCTTTAGAGGTTCTAGAGTGGAAGTGGGATGGAATATCTATGGACTTCGTGACAAGACTTCCATGTACATCCAAGGGTCATGATTCTATCTGGGTGATTGTCGACCAACTCACCAAGTCGGCCCACCTCCTACCGATCAGAGAGAAGAGTTCAGTAGAGATCTTGGGATGCCTCTCTGTGTAGTATATTGTGAGGCTACATGAATTACCCTTGACGATTATCTCCAATCGTGATGAAAATTTCACTTCACGGCTATGGAAGGGGTTGTAGGAGGCTTTTAGGATGCAACTTCGTTTGAGCACCGCCTTTCATCCTAAAACGGATGGCCAGACAGAGCACACCATTCAGACCCTTGAAAACATGCTGCGTGCTTGCGTCCTCGACTTAGGTCGCAGCTGGGAGGATCACTTTCTCTTGGTGGAGTTTTCATACAACAAAATCTATCACTACACCATTGGGATGACACATTTCAAGGAGTTGTATGACCGACCTTGTAGATCGCCTTTGTGATGGAGAGACCTAGGGGAGTCAGCAATCGTGGGACCAGAGATGGTACGGGCTACCATGGAGAAGGTGTAGATCATCCAGAAGCGGATGAAGACTACACAGAGTAGAAAAAAGTCTTATGTCGATAGGATACAAAGACCTTTGGAGTTCGATGATGGTGACCATGTCTTCCTACGGGTCTCACCCCGACGAGGTTTATGGAGATTTGGCCGGGGAGACAAGTTATCTCCAAGGTTCATCAGACCCTTTCAGGTCCAAATCAGAGTTGGCGAGGTGGATTACCACTTAGCTCTTCCACCTCAGTTGCACTGGGTGCACGACGTTTTCCACGTATCCCATATGAGGAGATATGTGCATGACCTATCTCACATCATCGACCACAACGAGCTGGACATTGACGATGGGGAGATGTTTATAGAGGTTTCAGTGGAGATTGAGGATCGACATGAGTGGGTCCTTTATGGGTGGTCGATAAATTTGGTGCCTGTACGTTGGCAGCACGATAAACTTCAGGAGAGAACATGGAAGCGAGAAGCTCAGATTCGTGCTCAGTACCCCCACTTGTTTTCCTAGTTTTTTTGATGTGGCTTTCGGGGACACAAAGCCCTGAGGTGGGGAGAATGTAATGACCTGGAATTTATATGTAATTTTTTTTAATTATATGGGAACTTTATGAGTCTGTGAAAATTGGCGATGCGTGATTTAGAGGCCTGATGTGCCTAGAATGAATTTCTGAATTTTTTTTCAAGTACGTTCAGTAAACGTGCAAGCGAGTTTTTGTAACTTGTGAACCAGTGCTTTGAATTGAAATTATAGGGCACCGTTGAACTCAAAACACCAATATTCTCTTAAGGATACTTTCAACTCAACCGCAGTTGGTCGAGGGTGAAAGTTAGTTTTTGTGTTTTTCATGGAAATAAAAATAAAATAAAGAACAACCTTTTATTTTCTTTTTAACTTCCCAATTGAATGCTTGGAGGTGGGGACCACAAGATCTTTAATTCTCCCAATTTGAATTCAATAGTGGGGACCACCCGAACCCTTTATTAATGTGGGGGAAGACCCTTATAATTCCTTAATTAATTGTGCCAACTCTTTAATTAATTAATAGTTCCATTTAATTGACCCATTTAATTATTGTGCCAATGTAAATTAATTGTATAAAACTATTTTAATTTAAGTTGTCATTTCACCTCTTAGGTTTTGGGGGAATCATTGGAAAAGGGTGTTCTTAGAGGAGCCTCTTGAGGAAGAATAGTTCTCACCAAGAAGGAACCGAAGAACGGAGGATCGTCAAACAAGCGGCGTCGTTGGAGGAGGCTTACTTCAGGATCGACAAACGCCAATCCATCTTCAACTGTGGATGATCTCCAATAGAACCTTCGAGTTAGGAGTGTGATTTTGATTTATCTTCATTAATTGTTTTCTTTTACATTGAAACTCAACCCATGAGCCGCTTGCTACCGCTCTAACGCGAAGGGTGCGAGCCAAACGAACATGGCCCAACCTCTCTGCAACCTTTGTGGTTTTTGTTGTGTTACTCACGATAGAGGAGGATGGAAACCGGTGCCGATGATTGGCACCAGTGGGACTCGGGTGCGGCGTCCGGCACCACGACCGGCTACGACGACGACGACGGCATGACCATGCCACTGGAGAAGGGCTGTAGCCTGTCGGCCGCGACAGAGAAAGGGCGACGACCGGTAATCTGACTGGCTGCATGTTGGGGATGGAGGCGTGCGTCCGCGTCACCCGGTGTGCAGGAGCTGCAGCCTTGTGCCACGACAGCGAAGGGAGGGTGGCCTACCGAACTGGCCGCCAATGGAGGCGCGGTGCATGACCGCGCTGCGTGGAGGAGGAGGCTGGCCATCCGGCCAGCCCACAGACCCAGCAGGCCACCACACCGTGGCCCGCCGCCCAATAGGCCGTGCCAGTGGATTGTGTCAGACCAAGCGGGCCAGACCCTATGGGCCTGGTCAACCCAGGTCCAAACCCCGGTCGGGCCAGGTTGGGATGGGTCGGTCTGACCGGGTCAAACCGGACTTAGACCAACTTCGACCCCATTCAATCTTTCAACCATATCTTGAGCTACACGCGTCCATTTGACGAACCCTCTACAGCTCCAAAAACCTTGGATCAAGAAGGTCCTTTTGGTATACCCCACTTGAGTTTTGGATAAATTTGGGGTACAACTGGTTTGGATCGAACACAAACCCAACTGGGCCCTCGAGACTAAAAGGACAATAACTTACAGACCAGACGTCCGATTGACGCACTGTCTATTGCGTTGAGACCCCTTTTACGTGGTGGTCCTTTGAAATAATTCTTCATGGGACTTCGTGGTAGTTGGATTATCGACCTGTGGCTTGAGGATAAGACCCTCCCTGAATCAAGCGAGCTTAGTGAGGAAACCCTATAGCTGGCTGTAACATGAGAAGGAGATCTAATGTGGGTCTGTTCTTTGAGATCCTATGTGGGTCTGTGTTCGAGGGCCCCACTTAGATCCTCTCTAGGGATTCATGTGGGACTACTCTAGGATCCTACATGGGTCTTATATACTAGGATCTTATGTGGTTATATTGTTATAGGATCCTACATGGGTCTGATGATTTAAGATCCTACGTGGGTCTGCCACTTAACAGAGTAAGATGATTCAATAGTTACATCTAATCATCTTTGTTATCGTACCTAAGTTATACATGGTGTGAGCTGAGTATATACCTTTGTGGCATACCTTTGTGGTACTTACCTTCATGGTGATACCTTTGTGGTATTCTTCTATGTGGCATTACCTTTGTGGTACTTACCTTTGTGGTGTTACCTTCGTGGTATTCCTTCCTTTGTGGAATAGTTTATCTTTTGGATTTTGAGTTGGGCCTTGTGTTTCCTCATGAATGAGATAGGTGTACTTGATCACTTAGGTATATGTATGGTCATATACCTAAGTAGGGTTTTCAGTTGTTTTCATGATTTTTGGTTTATCCTTTTTGGTTTTTGTGAGACCTTTGAGGGTCTCAGGGTCCCTACTGAGTATCGTTATACTCACCCCTGCACGGGCTACACCTGCACCATGTTGTGTTTGGTGTAGATGATGGACAATGATGATTGAGGACGAGAGTACCAGGACTGGAGGTAGCTCGGAGGTGGACATTAGACGAGGCTTACCACATAGAAGACCGTTCGATAGCTATACCTACCCTTCAGGTAGGATCCTTGGCGGGTGTTCACAAGATCTATTTCAATTTACTTGTACTTTCCAGTTGGGCTTGTATTCTGGCCCCTTTTTCTTACTATACACACTCTTTTTACTATACATTTTACTTGTATTCTTATCTTTCTATGTTCTTGGGTGCGTGTTTATAGTTTATAAAGTAAATTCCTTCCCGGTTTAGGGAATACACCTTTCGGTGCAAGTCACCATCCCCTGGCCTATGGTAGGCGGGCTTGGGGTAGTCATGGCACGAGCACCGAGGGACAGGTCATGACAAACAATTTCATATACAATGATGATCATGTCATGCTATAAAAAATACATTAATACATAGTAACTGGAATCTAGTACAATACATGTATCAAAAGTACAAAAATACCAAAATGAAACTATCCCAGATAGAATCATGAGCCATATCTTGATCCTGTTCTCCCCTGCTACTATGCAATGAAAAATCAAGCATCAGGAAGTTAGTGCTTTACCATATCCCTATCTATATCTATGAGGTCTGTCTGAGTACCCAATAGAGGACCAAATATGGTGTGAGATAATAATCAATCGAAAACCACCAAAAATGTCTATAAAAAATCCTATACATGAATATAAGCTGAAGTAGTTTGCAGATATAATAGGTGTATAGGTAAAATACAATAAGTGATACTATCTAGTATATCAGGTATCATTGTGATTAAGAAACTAAATCATACAACTATCTGTAAAGAATAACAGGCATCGACAACAATGCTACACGCTGTGTGGTCATGTATCAAGATTACATGGGCCAGGATCCAAGGAGTAGTAAATTCCAAGGAAATTTCATAGGCTAAATAAAACAATTAAACATGATCTAAGGAGTAGAAATGTACAAGGCATCCTAAAGTGTCATCGTATCCAAGGAGTAGAAATTTATAAGGCATCCTAGTTTTTAAAGTAAACTACTTCAACTATATCCTTGGAGTAAAAATGTACAAGGTATCTATGTAAGCAGATAAATAGTATCCAAGGAGTAGAAATTTCCAAAGCATCCAATAAGTATTGTAACAAGGATCCAAGGAGTAGAAATTTCCAACGCATCCTAAAGATTTAGGTAACCAAGATACAAGGAGTAGAAATGTATGAGGAATCCTAAAAATTCAAGTAAATCAGGTTAAAGGAGTAGAAATTTCCAAGGCATCCATGTTAGAAGGATCCATGGAGTAGAAATATCTATGGAATCCAAATATAGTCATTAGATCTAAGGAGTAGAAATGCCTAAGGAATCCTAACCAATTCATTCACCAATTAATTGACCGTTCATTTAAAAATTTCACTAATTCCTTCATAATCATAAATTAAAGGTATTCTTCATTTCATACCTTTAAATTACAATTGACAAGGTGCTAAAAGGTGTTTATAACCTTTTACAATTCTCTTTAATACAACATTCAATTACCTTTAAACAAGACAATCTCAACACACCCCAAGGGTGGTATAATCATGATAAAAATGTAGAACCCACCCCATGGGTGGTCTAGGTTGATGTTGAAAACCTTAAACCTTGATGAAAGGTGTTCATGGAATGTCTCAACATGTTTATATCGATTAAACCTTGGTTAAATTAATTTATGAAAAATTTACAAGAAATTTTAGTGAGTGGAACAATGACAACAAGCTATAAACAACAAGACACTGGGGGAAAAGGTAAAGACCACCTACCTCATCTTGGTAGAGGAACTGTAACACCCCAAGAATATACAAATAGATTTAATATAGAATGCATGAAACATTGATTCTATACAAAAAAACACTTTATTATAACCTTACCAATAAACATAATTTTTTCACTTTTATTATTTTAAATTTAAAAAGCTGGCATACACGGTTGCATCCAGTAAGATATTTAGAGTCTGATAAGTCAAAAATTAATTTTTGATAAATAGTAATATACCCTTATGAATAATAACATACCCTTATAAATAGTAAATTGAAAAAAAATAAACTTTACCCATGAATGTATAAATACAATTTAGACATCTTAAAAATGAAAAAATGATCATAGTATAAGTATTGGTATTTTTGTAGGTCATAAATATTTTCATTACAATTTTATAATTAATTTAATTTTTTAAAATGGAAATTTATTTTCATAAAATGTAATAATAAATTGTTACATTATTGTCTTATGGTTATTATATAATTTTATGGGACCTTGATTAATTTCTCAAGGTGTTATAAAACGAGTTATAGTTTTAAAGTTGTTTTTTTGGAATAAATTATGATTTTATGAACAAATTAAATTAAAAATATTTAGAAAATTATTTTCAAAAATGGATTTAATTTTCAAATTCTATAGGTCAAAAAATTTTTAGGTTGAATTCTTGGGATTTTTCTAAAATACTTGAATTTTTCATGAATAGTAAAAATACAGTTTTGAGTTCTTGGTATGTTTAATGAAATCATAATGATTTATTAATTAATATCATATTCTGGTCGAATTTTTTACATTTAAATGTGATGTGAGGTGTCCCAAGTGTCTAATACCATGAGAAAATACCATGGGAAATCCCATGTTTTTTATAAAACCACTAATGAGGTGTCCCTTTAAATTAATAAAAAACTCCCTCTCATATACTATAAATACCCACTCATTCCTTTGTTTTATTTATTTAAAAACTCATAATACTTGAATATATGGTATTTTTACCTTCCTTTTTTTCTTCCCAAGGTGTCCTCAAGCCCCCAATGTCCCAACTTTGAAGTCTTAGGAGTTACTCTACAAGGTAAGAAAATTCTCAACTTATCTTTTCCTATCCGAGTTCTCTTTTATGTGGTATGTATTTAAAGTTTTCATACCATATTATTATTTATATATTATTATGTATCTATAATATTTTATGAGTATTTTATGAATGGTTAAACCATATCCCCTCTCTTTTTAATGTTTTCTAAAATCATGTTGCATAGACGTTATGCTTCAGAATTTTCATCTCAAAGTCTCTCTCTTTTTCAAGCACTAATATTATGTTATTATATTTTAATTTAAATTGTTTTATGCTGGTATATGAAATTAAATATCCACATTACTTTAAATATTATGTATGAATTATGAGATACCCTTTTCTCTCATCAAAATATTTTATGAAATTTTAAGCGACGTCGTTAGGCTGCCGAATTTTCGTGAGGGATTTCTCAACTTTTATTTTATTTTGAGTTCATTTATTTTATTTTATTTACTCATATACCCTCATAAAAATGATATGATAATTATAGTAACTAAAATTAACTGAAATTTTATTATTCTAATGGAATATTTTATCATAATATCTCTTTCCCCTCCTCTTATACTAAAAATGAGAATACCGTTTGAGATGTGTTAATTTATCACATTCATGGACGACATGTTATCAATTTTTATTACCATCTTAAATTATAGTCATGAAACTATTTTTATGGTTGAAACAAATAATTATATATGTAATTCATCTTATCTAATGTTTTTTAATCCTTATACCCTCGTAATATAAAATAATAATTCAAAATAAGTTCATTATGTACAAAATCGCCAAGTTAATCGAAGCGTTTATCATAATCTTTTATCAAACAAGTCATCCTCATAGTATATAAAAAAATTCATTATAATATCAATTATATCCCTCTAATTTCACTAATAATACATATTAACAATTATGGACGTTTTACCACATTTTAAACAAACATCCATTCATGAATATAAGTAAACCGATCATGAAAACTAGGGAAGAAAATGCTTCCAAAACAATAAAATTGAACTCTTAAACCCATAAAAAAGGAAATTAATGAACCTAATAATGTTATAATAAATAAATTAAATAAATAATACGTTCTTTAAATATTAATTAATGAATTTAATTTGGTTATCTAGGGCACTAAGATCAAGTGAAGAACACCACCAGACTTAAGGTAAGGGGTTTCTTCATCTCACTTCCATTTCTGTGAGATTTTACATATTCACTAATATTAATTATTTATGGTGTATGTATAATTTAAAATAATGTAACATATCATTAATATGTTTATTTTCATGTTATTTAATTTATCATTTTAAGATTACTAATTTTGGGGCATACGAATCGTTTGATTACAAAGTGGTAAGGGTTTTCCACCCGAACTTCCATTTTCATTCAGGTTAATCTTATTATCGGCTTACCTCAATTAAATTATTATTCATTCATATGTACTCCTCATAATTTATATTTTAATGTTCTATATATGTGTTACAACCAGAATCATACCTTCGTTTTTGGAGAGTTATGTGTTTTAAGGGATCTTTCAAAAATTCTTCTGAAATGCAAGCCTGATTCAAGGAACTTCTTAAATTCTTACCTATTTTAACGTTAACTCTATAATATATTTTAAGAAATATTTATCTTTAAAAAACTAAAAATTTTAAATTGAAAAAATATATTTTTGTTTATTTCTTGTTTTATGAAAGAAAACATGACTTTTCACTTCAAAAGCTCTTTAAAGAATTTCTTAAACCGTACTAAAATGTTATATTTCTAAAGCTTCTTTAAAAACTATTTTTAAATGATTTCACCTCAATAAGATTTTATTTAAGCCTAAAATATAATTTCAATGACCTTCCCTTTTATTTTTCTGGGATATACATGTTTACAATCTGATTTCATGAAAATTACAAATGATTTTCCAAAAGAACTCTTCTTTCCAAAGTAAAAAAGGATTTTTTTCTCATCTCACTTTATCTTTTATGAGATATATTAAATATTCACAAATTACTTCTTACTTGTGGTGTACATAATAAACTTTTTTATATCATATCAACAGTCTCCTTATTCTCATGATATTCTAAGGGATTATTATTTGAATGTTTCAAGGTGGTATGAGAAACTTTGGAATGTTTAAGGATTATTTACTCAATAAATTTTCAATGGTCTCATTTAAAAGTATCTTTATTTATGTCAACATCCTTTGATGAATTTTTATCCTCTACTCTATATGGGTATTGAGAAGGAATATTGTAATTGTATTAGATCTATGTATAAAGAATATTTTGGAGTTACAATGATGGGTGGGGCCCACTATAGCCCCTCGATGCATCGATAGGTCTCATGAGACAAATATGTAAGTGACAAACCCTTTGAGTTTATTTCTAAAAATCAGACAAATTTCAAACCATAGACATAAATCATTTCGATAGTACGGTGGTATCATGTGATAGATATATGATGTCCAATTAATAAGCATTCTATTTATTCATTTTCAGTTATTACTATCCATGAGGTTTTCACTATGACAAAATCTATGGATGCAGTTTCATTCTCAGTATATTAATGGTGTGTGTTTATCCTCTATTCACTATGCCATATTGACTATGCAAATTTTTTTATGATTTATTTTTTTGATTCATGATTCTACTATTTGTAACCATTACCGAGCCTTTGGTCTCACCCCTTTTATTTGTTTACCTTCAACATGTTATGAAGAGGAGACCATTTATTGAGTTCTTGTGGATGTAGTTTATTAGTTTTTGTTATGTATTGTATTTTTTTTACCTTTACCAATATATTATGAGTTACATGTATGTATCTGGTTTTTTCAAGACTACTAAACTAATCAGTCCTTTAGAATTTTATTCCTTGTAATCATGATAATGTATTAAAATAATGCACCAGATCTGAGCTTATGGGGTCAGGGCATTAGAGGAACACTCATTGAGTCTCAACCTATGATTTGACCAGATTAGAAGAAAATAGAAGAAAGTTCAAACACCTTGAAAATAGGGTATAAGATCCTACAAAAAAATATAATCATCGATAATAAGGAAAATAGAGAAAGTCACATGTGGAATAGATTAATCACTAGTGCAGATCCAATGAGATGAATGAGTCTCAAATAGGACATCATATGGAGGAATTCGATCAAATCCTAAGAGATAGCTGGAGGAGATCACTTGGGAGAAGCGAGTCGAACCACAACTAGAGAAAATAAAATAGAGGAGGGTTTATCATTTAAGGATAATTAGGAAAAAATGGCCATTTTTCCTCAAAATAATTGGTCTCATAGTTTGTCTTCATTGTTGGCCAAACCGTGCACTGACAATGTGAACGTCTCTACCTCAAGACCTCCTTTTCATGTTTCATGTGCACAGTTTGGGAAACCATGCACAAACTATATTTTTGGATATTCTAAAAACTATAGGTTGTTTTTATGGGCATGCAACCCTGGATAGTGGGATGGACCATCCCGTATAGTTTATTCAAACTATGAGGCCTAGGTGGCATGGTTTCTACCAACCATGCAAACCAGCTAACTTTTTTAAAAACTCAGGATCTAGGCTCTGAAAAAACCCTATCCATAGCCTCATTAGGAATCCATATAGTTCAAAACCTAGGAATTAAATTGGAAATAAAGGGTTCCATACTTCACAAAAAAACTAGGATCTTACAATACCCCTTATAGAAATTCATCCCTGAATTTCCCTTATAAGGGTGGTTAAATGTCATATGAGAATAACTCTGACCATTGGGAACATACATCAGCCCCCTACTCCCAAGTCTCATCCTACGCACTATCTTTATACCATAACACCCATACCAAAGGAACTAACCAAACTCATAGAAACTTCATGCCACGATAAAAAATATAGATCATATACTCCTCAATGAATGAATATACCTCCAACTCAACCTCATCTAGATAAAGAATATGCGATGGATCATAGTTATATTGGATAAGATGAGGTACGTGGAAGGCATCATGAATTTCTTGGTACCTCTGAAGTAACTAAAACTGAAATGCTACTAGCCCAAATCTATCAATAATATCAAAGGGCCCAACATAACATGGTGATAAATTCACTTATTTCTGAATCATCTATTCCCCAATCTAGGGGAGACTCACAAGAAAACATGACTCCCCACCTCAAAATATAGTGGTCAATGGTGAGGATTAGCATATGAATTCTATCTAGACCAACCTGTATAATTTTACTTTTTAATAAGATAAACCTACTCCTAAGTCTCTTGAACAAGATAGGGACCTAGTAGAATAACCTCTCCTTCCTCTAACTAGTACAAGGGTGAATGGAACAACCTAACGTATAAGGCCTCATAAGTATCCATCTGTACAATCACCTATATTTTTTTTATTTTAAGAGAACTAAACTAGGGGTATATGCCTCTCCCAATAACCCCTAAAGTCAATATAAACATGCCCTAAGAATACCCTCTAAAACCTATATTGTACACTTAGACTGATCGTCGGTCTGTGGGTGGTAGGTTGTACTTAGTAGTACCAGTGAACATAGTTTCCTCTACAACCCCTACTAGAGCCATAATGTGAATAAATTATCTTTGTTTGATATGATAGAATTTGAAACCCATGGAGGCATATAATCTCACAAATTTACAACATCCCTAGCTCATCCCCTAAATGATTCTCCCAAATAGGTAGAAAATGGGTGACCTTTGTCAACCTTTCTATGATCACCCATACAACGTCACTACCATTATATGATCTAGGCAGTCATGTCACAAAATTTATGGTGATTTCATCTCATTTCCACTCAAAAATAGTCAATGAATGTAAAATCCTAGTTGGTCATTGGTGTTCTGTCTCCACATGTTGACAGGTGGAACATCGCGAAATGAACCCATCCATCTTCCACTTCATCCTCAACCACCATTATTGATAGAAAAAGTATCAATACATCTTGGTTAGATTCGGATATAAAACCCATATATAGGCATGATACTCTCTCATCAACTACTCTTAGATGTTCATAGGAACCCAAAAATCTATGTGGATGCGTAGGATCTCATCCTCATCAAAAACCCAACCAGGAAGTGGGTCATCACCTACAACACTCCCCCGTAGGACCAAGACCTTATAATATGATAAATGTATCATCATTACTCTATCTAGAAGAGTGTAAGTCACTAATAAATATGAGAGTGAGGGCTTCCTATGAGTATCCTTCACCCCCAAGTTCATCTCTGAAAACAAGTCCATAAGCTTCCACTTGCTACTAGCCTCTTAAAATTCCTAGAGCTAAGTCCCCATGCTTAGTGTATCAAAAATTGCATTGACCTTTCTAGGAATATAGGCAATTTCTAATTTTAAGGACTAAATATTTTTAACCCACATTTGTTTCCTAATATTTAATCCATGCTATGTAAATATGTAATTGAGGCTTTTTTTGGTATGAAAATACCAAAAAATTGTTTCTGAGTAAGTAATGCCTCAAAAAATGTAAGGCATGAACCATATTGGCTAACTCTAGATTGTTCATCGGGTTGTTCTTCTCATGTGTTCTCAATTGGAGAGACTAATTCACCATGAATAATTCCTCCTATATTATAACTACTTCTATACCAATACTTAATGCATCAAAATACACTGTATATCTTCTTCCCAGCTCTGGAAGAATTATGACTAGTGCTGAAGTCAGTTTCCCTTTAAGCTCCTAAAAGGTTGTCTCATAGGTATTTAACTATATAAACTTCACAAACTTCTTATTAAATCCCTTAAGTGGTGTTTATAAGCATGATAATTCCTATATAAAGCACCTATAATAAATATATTTCCCCAAGAAACTCAATATGTCAAATAAGTTCTTGGGATTCTCCTAGGAAACTATAGATCTCACCTTATTTGGGTCAACTAACACTCCTTTATCTGAGATAATATAAACCATTAAGTGAATATTATCCATATAGAAGTTTCACTTTATGACATTATCATATAAATTATGATCTCTCAATATATCCAATATGATCTTAATATGTTTGGTATGGTCATTTCGAGTGTGAGAATGCACCAAGATATCATCCATGAATACCACCATAAGAAAATCAAGATAAGGATCAAAACCTCAGTTCATCAGTGCCATGAAAACAGTTAGTACATTCATGAGACCAAATGAAATAAATAGATACTTATATAGACCATAATTTCTATGAAAAGATATATGAGGTATAACTAGAGGTCAAACACTCATCTGATGATAACCTGGTCTTAGATCAATTTTGAAAACACCCGAGCTTCTCAGAGCTGGTTTTAGAGATCATCTATCCAAGGCAAGGGATACTGGTTCTTAACTATATACTGGTTAAATTTCCAGTAATTGACTAATAAAGGAAGGGTTTCATCAGCCTTGTTGGAAAAAAGGACAAGTAAACCCCACACAGAAGTAATAGTTCATATAAACCCCTTTTCTTTCAAGTACCCTAGCTTCCTCTTGAGATCATGTAACTTAGTAGTAGCCATCCTATATAGAGGAATTAATACTAAAGGATCTCTTGAAACTAGCTCGATGAAAAACTATTCCTCTCTCTCATAAGGTTGTCTTGAAAAATCATTTAGGAAAACATCCTTGAAATGATAAACCACTATAGGGAAGTCCACATGACATGATCAATGATCATCTAGATATAAGATAATAGTATGGGCAATTATCCTACCCATACCACAATGCTTAGGTCTAGATTATATCACTTGGACATCTCATTCACCCTTTTGAATAAAAATTCCACCCTCTGGTGATGTGAAGGTCACCCTTCAGTGATAGAAGTCTAGGTAAGCATGAAAGGGAACCAACCATTCTATCCTAAGAATGATGTCAAAACCTGTAATATTGAGGGAAAATAGGTCCCATACAAAGAGAAACCCTCCTATCTCAAGGGGAACTACCTGTACTAATGTATACTCTTTAATTGAAACCCCAAAGGAGCATTAAGTGTCATCACACCACTGGAAAACTGAACATCAATCCCATGGATCTCTACAATAGGAAAAAAATATAAATCTATGTGAAACACCTATATAAAAAAGTGCATAAACTAACATAGAGGATACTAGAATAGTATATCTCAAGGTATAAGGTCTATTACTCTACTCATCAGATATTGGTTATACTATATATATCTCACATGAACCGTGGACTTAAGATATATTCTGACTACCTTGAGAGAGTACACTCTTACTTCAATTAGAATCAAGTATCTAACTACCCCTACCATGAACACAACCTTGGCCGGATCGGCCGACCTCACTCCAGATCCTTGCCTAATGAGAAGCTACTATCCCCACTCCTAGAAATGGAGTCGTTGCAGACCCTCTCCCAATGGATGCTGGAGGGAATTTCCTATAAAACCATTGTAGATGGCCCATCTTACCACAAGATTGACACTCAACTGGGTCTCTATCACCCTGGCTCCTTATATGTTCCCATATCCCACACCGATGACAGTGAAAATAACTACCTGAACTCATGCTTTGGCTGGTATTCTCCTAGAGAGATACCTTAAAGTGTCTCTTCCTACTACTTAACACAAAACCACTATACCGATAAGATAATCTACCTTTCTCTACACTCCTAGAATCCCTCCTGTTTTTATTAACAATCAAAGCATGGTTTACTATTTATAAAATAATAGTAAATAAAAAACCCATGATTGGATGTCATACCTGATAGAATCCTTGAATCTCATAGCTTTCGATAAATTTTCACCTAATAGAGTAGGTGTGAAATGTTGGAGCTCTGTAAAATTGGAATAATAGTCCATAAATGACAAGTCTTCCTACTCTAGATGTATAAAATATCTAGATCTATTGGGCCTAAACATCTTAGGATTAAACATCTTAGGATAGAAATAGTCATAAAAGACTATCTAGAAATCCCTCAAATCCATATCCCAACGATGATACATCTGAGTAATAACATCCCACCATCTCTTGGAAGAATTCCAAATCATATATGCAGGGAGCTTCACTCTCATCTCAGGAGGTGTATTGATATACTTGAAAATCAATGACATGGACTTTATCCATGACTCTGTAGCTTTTGGTCCTCTATCCCTTGAAAATGTGGGTGTATTCTGCTACTAGAACTCATGCATCAACTCTTCCATAGTTGGAGTAGGTCATGGTGCCCCTTAAAACATCTACATTAAATGTAAAAATCCATCTCAAAACTGGGTGTTATCAACCATATCAGGTATAATAGGTGGTGCCTCTAGAGTTACTACTATAGGTTTCACTAGTATCCCATGAACCACTACCTCTAGAGCATGGTAGTCACCACCCTCCTCATGCATGATTGGATGCTTTCATAGTGGAATTTCTCTAAAAATTCTAATCGCACAAATCAGTTAAGGTTCAATAACAATATGATATAAAAATAGGGAAGGAATAAGCCTTCCTAACATGAGTTAGACCTACTCATAAAGCTAGTTATGGGTGACATACAAGTCATAATAACACATGAGATATTTCCTACCGCCTACTACTAAAGTTGGGTTAGGGCCAATTTCTCTGCTATAAGTTAGGGGTTATAGTATACAAAGTGTCAATTTAAATTTATATAGAAAAACACCCTTTAAATTCCAATTGAAATCCCCATTTAAAAAAAATCATTCATTTCAAAATTCAATTCATTTAAATTAATTCTCATTTATGTAGAAATTCTAATTACAAGTTTGAACTATATAGACCACCAATTCCAATTTATAGGGGACCATACACCTTATAAATTGAAGTGTGGTGACTATTTAATCCCAACCAGTCATTTATTAAGTACCTATAGGAAATTTCAGCACAATTCCATGGATAAAACAATAAGGCACCAAAATATGCTACAATAAATGAATGAAGTAATGTAAACATGGAAGGTCATAACACATGGAATATAAATCATGAATTTTTATATAATGATGTATGATGCAATATATCCTTTCCATATCAGTACAAGGGTAAAAATCCATAATCATAAGGAACATAAAAAATCAATTGCACCGCCTAATAATGAAGTCAAATCAATTACAATAGGCATAAACTAAAATAGAATATCCCATCCCAGGAAATTTGGCTTTTTTCTATATGTGGGTTAACTACTCCTAGGCACGACTCATTACCAAATAGTAACACCTTCCCAATATCCTATCAATATTCCCAAATGATAAGACAAAAGAAAATAAAAACTCTTTAATACCACTTTGTAATGTACCGAACCTGGTTTAATCAATAGTAGCCGAACCCAGTTGACCACATGGTCTAAAGTGAATCTCCCCATACACCAGAGGTTATCGACTAGTAGATAGGATCCATGATGGAACAATGGGGAGACTATAACCTCATGATTTGAGTATAGTACAATGGTATAGTCATGTCAATAATAGTTGAAGAATCATAAATAATTGAGCAGTGTAATAATAAAAATACATCAAATAAATAACTAAGTAATCTCATCAAAAGTTTCATATACAATTATGATCATGGAATGCTATATAAAAGACAATAATAAATGGTAATAAGCATCCATTACAATACATGTATCAAAAGTAAATAAATATGAAAAAGAAATTATCCTAGATAGCACCACAATCCATCACTTGGTCCTGTGATCCCATGATACTATGCCATGAAAAATCAAGAATAAACAAGTGGCTACTTTCCCCTATCCCTACCTATATCCATGAAGTCTTTCTGGGTACCCAATGATAGCCTAAATAGGATACGAGATAAAAATAAGTAGGCCCCCACCAATGGTGTCTATAATAAATCCTATTTGTGCATATAAGTTGAAGTAGTGTATGAATATAATAGGTGTACAAGTAAAATAATAGAATTGATTCTATCCAATATATCAGGTCTCACTATGATTAAGAAACTAAATAATAAGGTTGTCTTTAAATCATAGAAAGAATCATCAAAAATGGTCCACACCATGTGATCATATATTAGACCTACATGGGCTAGGGTCCAAGGAGTAATAAAGTCCAAGGCAACTGCATAAGCTAAATAAAACAAGTGAACATGATCCAAGGAGTAGAAATGCTCAAGGCATCCTAAAGGGTCATCAAATTCAAGGAGTAGAAATGTCCAAGGAATCCTAACATGTCAGGTGAACTAATTTAACCGGATCCTTGGAGTATAAATGTCCAAGGAATCCATGTAATCAAACAAATAAGATCCAATGAGTAGAAATATCCAAGGAATCCAATAAGAAATGAAACCAAGATCCAAGGATTGGAAATGTCCAAGGCATCCTAAAGGGTTGGTTAACTAGGATCCAAGGAGTAGAAATATTCGAGGCATCCTAACAAGTCAAGTAAATAAAATCCAAGGAGAATAAATTTACAATTCATCCAAGTAAGTAGGATCCATGAGTATAAATGTCCGTGACATCCAAATATGGTCATCAAATCCAAGTATTAGTAATGTACAAGGCATCCTAACCAATTCATTCACTAATTCATTAACCATTCATTTAAACATTTCACTAACCCCTTCATTATCATAAAAAATAAAGGGATTATCCATTTCATACCTTTAAATTATAATTGAAAAGGTGATAGATGGTGTTCAAAACATTTTAGAATTCACTTTAATACCTCATTCAGTTCCCTTTACACAAGACAAGATCAATGCACCCTAAGGGTGGAATAATCGTGATAAAAAGGTAGAACCCACCCCGTGGGTGGTCCAAGTCGAGGTCGAAAACCTCTAACCTTGATGAAAGATATAAATGAAATTTATTAACATGTTTATATCAATTAACCCTCAGTTACATTAATTCAGGAAACTTTTCCCTACAAGTTCGTCATGTAGTACAATGAAAACAAGCTATAAACAACAAAACATTGGGGTAATGGTATATACCACCTACCTCAACTTGGTATAGGAAATCTTGTCTAGTATCTACCTATGATTCGATCTATATCATAAGAAAATGGAAGAAAAGTCAAAACCCTAAAAACAAGGAATAATACCCTGTATCAAAATAATGTCTCCAGTAGTAACACTTAAAAGTAATTAAGGGTAAAATGGTCAATTTACCTCAAAAGTACTAGGCCGCATGGTTTGGTCACATGGTTGGCCAAACCATTTTCCAACCATTCATACCTATATGCCTCAATACATCCCTCACATGGTTCATGCACATGGTTTTGGAAACTATGTGTAAACCACAATTTTAGCCTCTACCAAAATCTATAGGTAGTTTTCAAGGGAATGAGGCCCTGGTCTCATAGTTTCCTCAAAACATATAGCCCCAGATAGTGGGCTGGACTACCATGCATGATTTCTAATAACCATGCAGCCTAGTTTACTTTTCCAAAAACTCGGGCTCCAAGCTCCGAACAAGACCTAGACACCCTAGTTTCCTCTATAGCCTCACTAGGCATCCATAATTGGCCAAAAAAATGGAATTAAACTGAAAATAAAGGATTCTGTACCTCATTAAAAAACTGGTATCTTACAAAGAGCTAATTTGTCTTGTTAAAACTATTAGGATAACATCACCTTAAATCCCTTATAATATAGATTCTAATATATCTTTATCTAGACTACGGATTCCCACCAATTCATGCTATGGACTTCTAGTATAAAGAGTTACACTTTACTTTAATTACCTTTGGAGTATTGATAAGTTCAAAGATTCTCTCTATTTTCTCAAAAAATTTCTTGACTTATTATGGGTCATTAGTACCCTAGAATAATAGAGGCTTATGACTAAGAAAATCATGAGAATGGTCTTTATCCCATCCTGAAACTGGACTCGCTCCTAGAGGCTGTGTTGAGTCTAAAACTACTCCATGATCTATGGAACTAGTTGTTCTTACTACCACCTACAAAGAGATTTTGATGAAAGAAAGGGTTTTACTTTGGAAAATTATTTATGCCTCCCTCCCGTGGATTCACTAGGGGTATTTGGGGTGGCATGGTACTAGATGAAAATCAAATAAAGGATAGGAATCCATCAAATTACTGATAAATTCCCAAGTCATAAACACTCATAAATGAATTACAGAAATTATAAAATAGTAATAAAACAATTCACATATTTTTATAAAATATGGTCTACATGCATGATCTATAATCTGCGAACCTATTTCATATAGAAAACAATATTCTAAACCCAGGGGGAAAACCATAAAATCACAGCATCCTTGGTAACTTAATGTTCAATACTAATAATGTTTACTAGAAATTCCTTTGTATCTACCCATTAATCCCTAAAAATGTTATATCATATCTACCAAATGTCTCAAATATAATAAACTAAAAATGTGGAGCTTTGATACTATTTTGTTATGAACCAACCTGACTGTACCTGACTAGGGCTACCAATCTGGTTTTTGGGAATTCTCAATCCTCAAAGGATAGAAGATAGGGCATGGACTTTGAGAAATATCCCTTGGGAATGGTTTCACGAAAAGAACTAATAATAAAGTTCTATATGAGGACCTGATATGACCCCACCATATTTTAGTTTTATTATCTTCAAGAAGATTGCTTAAATAAGTGAAAAGAATGTGTCCTTAATAGGAAAACCTGCCTCTCATCCAGAGTACAGATAAAAAAAATATAATTTACCATCTTTAAAATGTTTTATTTACTTGTAATAAAATTTGGAACCCCAATATATGTTAGTGATTCATGCACCTACATAAATAATAATTGTAATAATAAACATCACAACATGGATGAACATCACTATAAAACTCTTAAAAGACAAATAATTAAAATAATAATCCACTAAAATAAACATATGCATACAATTGAGAACCTCAAAATACAAAAGGGATGAGATGGGAAACCAATGAGGTGATACATCATTAGAAAATATACATGATATCAAGATAAGGAAAAGAAGAAGAGTCCAACCATCACCATGTGACACTAAGGCTACCTGATTATTTCATACATATATATTAAATCATTTTAGATGAATATTTAATATATATTATAATAATACACACCCTAAAACTATAACAGTTTAGTGTATTTGGATCTTAGATACATAATCATCTTATTTTGTGAATTATCTTAAACATATCCCAAAAAGTTGTTCTCACATAGTACACTTCTTAGACATACCCTAATTAAAAATTTATTCATAACTTAGGAAAGGAAATATAAAAAAGGGTAAGATCATATGATCAGTATAAGTAAACATAAGATATATCAATCTGTGATTGTCACAACCTGTATCCCAGGGCCCGTGCCGTGACTACCCCAAGCCCGCCTTCCATAGTCCAGGGGCTGACAACTAGCACCAGAAAGGCGTATCCCTAATATGGGAAGGCATTGCCTTTTTAACATATATACACACAGTTCAAGAACACAACAAGAAGAAACTACACAAACTAGAATGCAACTAGATATAACCGCAAAGTAAATTGTTGTAGTAAAAAGAGTGCTAAAAGTAAAGGGGCCGGAATACAAGCCCAACTGAAAAAGTACAAGTACAACTGAAAAGTAAAAATACAACTAAAAGGTACAAAATATCTCCTGGATCGCCCACCGAGGATCCTACCCAAAGGGTAGGTACAACTCACGATCAGTAGTCCCTGCGTCACGTCACACCAAAAGGTCCAGCTCCAAGAATCTTCCAGTCCTAGCTCTAAGCACCGTCTAGTCCTAGCTCTCCCAGCCTTGATCAAAACTTTACATCATCTGCACAAGACACAAAAAGGTGCGGGTGAAGCCCGTGCAGGGGTGAGTATAACGATACTCAGTAGGGACCTTGAGACCCTCATAGGTCTCATAGAGTTCCACAAAGGAAAAACCACAAAGCACGAGAAATATACATCAACCACTACTAGAAATTTAAGTTATAGCCACAAACCTATATCCATAGTTTTATAGGTCCGTGGATATAGCTTCTCTATAGCCATGATTGAGTGAACCCGCGTGGCTAAAATGTGCTGTCTCTTTTTTTTTTCTCTAAAACTCGTCGGGGTCCTCCTCCCTTTCCTCCCCGATACATTCTATGCGACCCTTAGATATCCTCCATCACCATCTTCCCAGATACTCCTAGACCTTCACGGCGGCACCCTCCTCCCCAATACCCTCTGTGCGCGACCCTCTGAACCCTCAACCTTCACAGTGGTGCCCTTCTCCCTGATACCCTCTGCGTGCGACCCTCCGAACCCTCGACCTTCATGGCAGCGCCCTCCTCCCCGATACCCTCTGCATGCAACCCTCCTTCCCCAACGGTTCCCATTGCGACTTCTCCTCCCCCCGATCCTCCTCCACCAACGGTGCCCCTCGCGACGACGACCCTCACAATAGTTCCCCTCGCTGCCACCGAATGAGGCAACCCCACCGGGATCTCTCATATTCGATTCTCCTCCCCGGACGCTGCCACCAAATGCGGGACACCACAACTCTCCCCACCAACACTGCTCCTAGGTGGCCTCCCCACCTCCTCCAACGCAGCCAACCCTCTCCCGGTGATCCTCCTCCTCCTTGTTATGAACAATTATGGGTTCATAATTTTGTTATCATTTATTCATAGCTATTTTGTATCAAATCTATACAATTTTTTTGACATTTCATGAAATTCTACCTTCAATATCGCTTTCTGAACCAGTTATTCTTGGATTGAGGTAGGTATTTTTGTGTATTTACTTTAATTAGCATGTCATTTTGTGCTTGGTGTTTTCTAAATTTTTTTATCAAAGTAAATCAATATTTAATAGATATTATGGGTTTAAAAAGTGTTATAAATGTTTTTCTATCTTGGAATAAAGGTTTTATAATGGTTTTATAAATTTTAATTCATTAGTTTAAATGACAAGCATTTGTGGGAATGACTATATGGCTTGTTTTAAAACAATTTATATAATAAAAGGTATTTGAACCCATTTGGGTATTGGTAAGATTATCAAGGGTTTTTTGAAATAAAATTTGTTTAATGGATTTTAAAATGAATTGAATGAAAAGGTAGTTGGTTTTAAAAATGATTTTAAGTGTGGTCTCACATAAAATAGTTATAAATAAGGTGATAAATTCGGTTTTGAAATGGTTGAAATGACTTGTCATTCCTAGTTGGTTTCTGAAAAGGTATATTTTCACTTTATATAAGATATTTTTATAATGAGTATCAGACCATCGATTATTCCCCTTGTTTTGATTATGCCTGAGTTGAATTATGGCTCTCTAGGAGGGATGTTGTATTCTATTTTTGATATGGATGAAGTGAAAGGAGTTTTTTCTTATGAGGGAGTTGATGTTTGAGGGGAGATGAGATTTATTTTAAATAATTTTTTATCGATTCTTGTGATTATTTTTATTTTATACCTCCACTAGATTGATTTATCATGGGAACTTAGGTAAATAATGGAAGGTCTAGCGACATGTGATGCTAGCTTAGTGTATGTTAGCTGGATTGTGCCCTAGGAGATTAACACCCTACCAGGGGTCTATTTTATATGTGGAGAGACCTAAAAGGGAAAGCTGAATGGGATGATCTGATTTCAAATAGGGTCCCAATGAGTAATATGATGAACTAGGTCTAGTATCACCCATTTAGAGCCTAATGAGTTTCCCATAATGTCTATAATTCTTTGAATATTGATTAGAGGATCTCATCCCATGCCTTATTTGTATCCCCACTATTACTTAAATTATTTCTTATTATCAATTTCCCATTGATATCTTGGTGCATGTTATGTTTATATATTCTATTTCAGTTATGGTTTTGGTTTATATTCAAACTGAATTAAAAAATAGTTTTGGAAGTATATTATTAAATAAAATAATGTTTGATTTAAAGGTGTGGTTTTGAGATATGGATTTGGAAAAAAGGGAAAAGTATTAGCTCTGTTTTAATGGACTTGAAACTCCTTTTTTCCTTAGTTTGAAAGCATTTCCTTTTAAAATGAAAATGGAAGTTGTTTTATAAAAGAATAAATGGAATGTTACACTTTTTCTTTACACCATCTTGTGAAAAACCTATTCACTACTTATATTTTAAAATATCATTAATAAAACATCTATTCAAAGGAATTATACAAACTCCTTAGTGAAATCCTACTAGGCACAGTTTGGTTCACATCATGCATACACCAATGGGTGTATGCAAATTTAATGTTTACTTTCAAGAGCCTAGATTATGTTCTTTTACCTTGGTTAATGTTCAAGTTGGTCTGATGATAGATGGTATAGGACGATATGGGGGATTGTGGATCATAGGGAGGTAGTTAGTAGTGATCTAGGATTGGTCATATTTTTGGATGTTTATATATAATCCTTGTTGGCCCAGATATTTCTTTTAGTTTATTATCTACTTGGGATTCTTCTTATTACTTTATTATGTGATGATTTGATTTAACTTTTATTATTTCTAAAATATTATACTATGTTTTATTGTTTCCTTTATACTGAAACTATTAATTTTTGCATGAGTGACCGATGTATAGATGAGTGATGTTGGAATTATGGGTGGATTCCTTGATGTGTTTATTCACATTTAGAGGGTGAAACCATTACCAATGGTTATACTTTCATACCTTGACACTTGTCATTATCCAACAACAACCAGAGACATTATTTGGGCCTTGTGGAGATCCAGGTTGGGTGACATGTCAGGTTGATCTGGGACAGTTCATTACAAAATGGTATTAGAGGATTATCTTATTATTTGGAGTGCGTATTAGTATAAAGAAGACATGATCATCATCAGGACTCAATAGTTAGGTCACGAGTAGTTTATTGATCACCACTTTTCATAATAAAACTTGAGTTTCCATGGGCAGTTTTTCTTTCAATATTTGATTTGGATTCTAGTTTTAATTATTTTGATAATGATGATTAGATCCCCATAGAGTTATATCAGATACTTTGGGGGATTTCTTTAAGATTTGGGATGAAAGTAGGAAGGAACCAAAGTATCATCATCATCTCACTTGGTCTGAAAAAATATATAGAGCCTATGTGTGTGGTCTCTGAATTTTTTCAGATGCTATTGTATGATTGGTGTATGGTCAGCTAAACCATGTGGCCAAGTCATGCACATCTTTTCATCAATTTTGGATTTATTTTGTAAACCTATTTTTATTTCCAATGGATCCTAAGGAAATTTAAACCCTAGGAGATAGATCAAAGGAAGTTTTAGTTATTTTTTGGTGTTATTGTAGTGGATTTTGTATGTTATTACACATTATGGTTTGATTTTGTTCGGTGCTTCAATTTTTCTGTACAGAAGTACATTTATTGAAATTTTTTGATTCCAAAACCTATTTTGGGGCTTATTTGTATAGTATTTTCAATATCATGTATAATGTTTTCAAGAGTAGTAAGGTTTAAAAATAAAATGGGAAATAATTTAAAATGAAAATACATTTCATGAAGTATTTTAATTTAAAACCTTTTCCGTGATTAATTTAAAAATGGGACTCACGAATGTTTTGGATTAAAAAAAACAGGTTTTATGATTTGTTTTGACTTTTACATGATTATTTGAAAGTGTTTGATTAAATTATATAATTTGGGAAATGATTTAAAACGAAATTGGATTTTAGGAAATTTTTTGGTCTTATAATGAAATTCATGAGGTGTTTTGAAAATAGAGGTGAACTTTATGAAGTTTGAGTGACATTTTATTTTAAATAAGTTCATGATTATCAAATATGGTGTTGATATTTATTAAAATTATATACTTGGGAAGTTGTAATTTTACCCTATGAAATGGATTTTGTATTTTTTTTAAGGAAGTGAGATTCTTTTTGATGTTCTTTTCTTTTTGAAATGAGTTGTCATACTTCTTTTTAAAATGTGGGGATTTTAAAGAAAGATATTTTTAGGTAGGTGGGGGTGAAAGGGGGAGGGGGTGGGGAAGGGGGGGTGTTGGTGCAGGGGCAGGGGGGGTGCTGGTGTAGGGTGGGTGGTGCAGGGGGGGGGGGCTGGGGATGTGCAGGGGGCTGGGGATGAGCAAGGGGGTGGTGCTGGGGAAGGGGGCAGGGGGGGTGTGCAGGCCTTCTTGATTCTTTGGAGGGAGTTATAGAATTTGGTATTTATTTCACCATCAGTTAACCATTTAACTTTATAAACTTTCTTTATCATGTTTTCCTTAAAAGTGAGCAAGGAATTGAGATTGACAGCAATGTTTATTTCTTACATGGGATCAGTTTGGAGGTTAGAGTTCGTGTTTCTGTTTTGGATATTATCGGGTTCTTTCTCAAGAAGAGTAATTTCATTGTTAACTTGTTTGTCTTAGGTGTTACACCAAGATTTTAAAGTTTTTTTGAGGTTTTTTAGTTTGAGGTTTCAAGTAAAGGCATTATTGGTATGAGATATTAAGGACTACAAGTTTTGGATGACATGCTTTCATTCTTCATCAGAGAGATTCACATTATTGAAGCAGAAGGGTAACCTAGGTTTCATGTCTTTAGAGGAAATGTTTACCAGGATAGGATGATGATCAGAGTTCAGTCTGTGAAGAGTGATGCTAGAGATAGTGTTTTATGCAGTAAAATCAGTACATAGGGTCTATGTCTCAGGTTGAACAGACCTGTTGAGAGAGATAGTGTGAGCAGAGGGAGTTTAAAAAACATGCATTTTGGTTTCATTCCTCTTTTTGATAGTGGTAGAACTTGGAGTTAAAACCAGGTCTCTGTTTCTAGTTTTTTTGCATCATTAAGGGTGGGGTCAGTGGTGTTCAGATCACATAAGTGTAATGAAGCAGAATCATCAGAGAAACCATTAGTGCATGAGTTTATGGAACACTTAGAACTAAGCTGTAAATTGCTGACGTTTTGAACATAGAGAAGATTTTCAGACTTCATAGAATAATCTCCACCTGCAATAGTGGGAGGAGTAGGCGTACCTGGGACAGGTGGATCCAAAGTAGACTACTATTTGACAGAGTTCATATGACTCTGCTTCTGCTTTTGGGGGTCTTTAAAAATCTTCATATGTTTGGGTACTATAACCAAAGGTGTATTGTTATGTAGGACAGGTTCCATGTTATTTATCATGTCTACTTTATTGCAGGCTTTATCCTACTCAGTGGATAGCCTAATAGTGTCCAAGACTAGATTTTTAATTTCAATTAAGGGGCTTTGATCATTAATCAAATTGTATTGTTCTTCAACATCATCTTCCCAGCTAAGAACAATGTCTAATCCCTATTTCTCACTTTTAAGTGATGATGGAGTTTTACTTTATTCTCATATGTTGGTGATTTTTTATTTTTGAATAGGCAATTGAAGGTGATGTTTGAAAAATAAAGAGCTTTATTAATAATCATGTTATTTAGTATTGGGATGTACATATCAATTTGAATATTATTTGTTCATTGTTGGTTATGGATTCGTGTATCATTTATCATATACAGTTGACACACTGATCACATATATATAAGAAGTTGTTATATCTCATTTATTTTCCCACTATTTTCTTATAGGTGGTTTCTTATGATAAGACCGGTTCTATCCACCACCATCGAAGACAATGATTTCAAGATTTGGGTAAGGTTTATTCCGTTTTTATTCTTTGGCCCAATTTTAATTAGGGATTTTTTGATTTTTGGGTTCCTTATATTTTTTTTGTGTGTTTTGGATTTTGTTGAGGTGGATTCGAGTCGCTGTTGACGAAGGCTTACATGTGTATGCATAGGTAGGCATATGCATATATAAGTTCCCCCTTTATATATATTCACTCATGGCAGTATGAATATATATATTGGGGCTAGGTGTGCTTATATATAGATATGAAAAATGAATACGCATGTAAGTGTAAAAGGGTATATGCAAGTATAAACATACATCTAAGGACCCCCTTGTGCATATTTGGCCATGAAAATATGTACATAGGGGCTAGGTGTACTTACATATATGTTAAGTTGCATATTATTGTAAGCAGAAAAAAGGAAGATTCGAGTTGTCGTCATCAAAATAAAACGCGCCTTGAGGTTGAGGTAGGGTCCCTCTTCTAGCCTATTTAATTCAAGAATGTTTTAAATTACATTTAGTTACCTTCTTAATTCTGCATGTTTATATTAAACTACAATTCTTGAATAAGTGTTAGTTAAGATAATTGTTTCGTTTGATAAATAAGTCATGGTTTTTTAATAAAACCCCTCCAACGGAGGTGCTCTGTCTGCGAAAACTCACAGTGGTATACCTTGCTTAACATTATTGCATTGATGTTTTTCTTATACTTGATGTTGTTGTTAGTCATAAATCACACATTGTACTTGCCCCTTTTTATATCTCTGTAGGGGGTTTCCCTATTTTTATTAAAACATTTGTTTGAACCAAGACACTCTTTAAGTGCCATCAAACTTTTAAGATGGGTCCCATGTTGTGTGACTATGTTATATGTTCATGGTGCTTTATAATAGCTAACTGTTGGGTCCATCTACTGCTTTTTAGGAACACCACATACTTCTTCCCCCCTTTACTAAATCCATCCACCCGAAACATAAAATTTCAATTAAAAATTAATCATTTTAATTAGAAATCACCAAAATTAAATTTTAAGAACCCAAAAAAGAAATCCATAGTCATTACAAACTATCCACTATAGGATTTCTCATCCATGAGAAACATTACTAAGCATCACTGGTGACTTGAGGTTTCAGGGGTTTGGAGATGCCTTCAGGCCTACTCCTTCCCTTCATAGTTTCACATCCTTCACCTTATCTATTATTTGGTACCTTGATGTCTAATTTACCTTCTTCTTCTACGTCTTTTTTCCTGGGGTTAGACATGCATCAATTTTGAAATCACTTATTTCAAGATCGATAACTAGTATTCAGGTTAACCAGAATGTTTCATTATTTTTCAAATGTTTTCTACCAGTAGAATATTATTCCCTCAAATTTTCTAATTCTTTACTTCCTTAATAGAATAATTGATTCACCATATGTGTACTGAACTGATTTCTCATTGATTCTTTCTTAGGTTGCATGAAGTGGTGGATCTGGCTTTGTATTTGTCCAAATATTCATGTTCTTTCAACTGTTAACCATGTTTCCTCTACCAGTGGAACCTAATTTTTCACTCTAGGAGAGACTCTTGGTTTTCATCCCAATGGATTTAGATTATCAGATTGCATCTGCCTTTTTAAAATCATTCTTTTCTTACTATTTGCAGCAACATTCTTGGAAATATTTTAGGTCAATCAGAAGATGATTAAAGGGAAACATCTCATTCATTATTTTTTTGTAGAGCTTGACCTATCTAAGAAACATCTAGAGTTTATATGCCCCGCCGCCTCCCGCTCCCTTCTCTCCTGGTCATAAGATGTTTCCCCACGGATGTCGCTGGACCGGGCTAACACGCCACAGTCATGCCGGGGTCACGCCGCAGTCACACAGCGGTCACGCCGCAGTCATGCCGCAGTCACGCCATGTTCACGCCGTGGTCACGCCGTGGTCACACCGCGGTCACGCCGTTATTTGGCCCTGCTCCAAGATGACACCCTACGGCGGTTCGCAGTGATAGTATTCCATGAGTCTTGTGATCATTGTTGAGACTGACTAATCACAATTTCTGCCGGTGGGGTGACGACCGGAATGTTGCCCTGCCTCCTCTCGCTCCCTTCGCTCCTGGATGGAAGATGCTACCCCGCGGATGTTGCTGGACTGGGACAACACACCGCGGTCACGCTGAGGTCACACAGTGATTTGGCCCTGCACCAGGATGACACCCCGCGATAGTTCACAGTGATAATATTCCATTAGTCTTGTGATGAATGTTGAGACTGACTAATCACAATTTCTACCAGCGGGGTGATGACCGGAATGTTGCCCTGCCTCCTCCCGCTCCCTTCGCTCCTGGCCATAAGATGCTACCCTGCAGATGTCGCTGGACCGGGCCAACACACCACGGTCACACTGTGGTCACGCCGCGGTCACACCACGGTCACGCCGCGTTCATGTCGCGGTCATGCTGCGGTCACGTCGTGGTCACGCCGTGGTCACGCCGCGGTCACTCCATGATTTGGCCCTGCCTGAACCCCCTTCCACCTGCATTCGAGCCTGCACCAGCCCCTAGCCACCTGCAATCCGGCCCGCACCAGCCACCACACCAGCCACCCCCCCCCCCAGCTTCCTACAAAACACTCATTCCACCTGTAAAATAGCCCCATCCACCAGTTCCAACCCTCTGCCACCTACAAAATAGCCCCACCTACAATAATTTTTCTAATAATTTTTGGAAAGGTATTCCCAATAGTAATAGGTCTGAAATCCTTTACATCCACAACATTTTCCTTCTTTGGGATCAGGGCAATAAAATTGGAGTTGATTTCATAGGGCATTGAGGCATGGTTAAAGAACTCCCTCATAGCGTTAAGGAGCTTATCACGAACTATGTCCCAGTAGAACATAAAAAATTAATTTGTGAACCCATCAGGACCAGCCACACTCTCAATATTTAGAGAAAAAAGGGCACTCCTAACCTCTTTCTAAAGCATGTACATTCTTGAAGGCTCTATCTAATTTGGAAGCGACCACTCTATTGTACTGTTTTATGTACCAAGTGTATTTCACACCAGTGAGATTTATTTCAATGAGATTTTTGTCTTCAATCGAGGCTTTAAATTCTATTGTGGAAATAGAGGCATGAGAAGGTCCAATTTTCTCACTTGAGTTGATAATGGCATTAAAGTCTCCAAGAATAAACCAAGGGTCATTAATATTAGTGCTTTGGTAAGAAAGGTCATTCGAAAGAGTTATCCTTTCTTGGTATATATTTTTTTACATAGACAAAATAGCAGAAGAGGTGTATTCCATCAGTATTAAAATTGCAAGTAAATATTTTATTAGAGACATGAAAGGTGTTAACATTTTGTAAGAGTGTGAAAAAATCCATAGAGATTCAGCATTGTAGGTATTTGAGATTGCGCCAGTAAATATATAATTATGTTGACACAAGTGAGAGTATTTAGGAGAATAAGCAATTTTTGGTTCAGCAATAGAAAATAACATGGGATGGTGAGTGCTAGCAATTATTTTTAGAACATTGAATGTGTCAGAGTTGGAAATACCCTGACAATTCCAAAAAAGAATCTTTATTTAAACCTTTTTTGGAGTTAGAACTCCATTTTTTCTTCTTTCCAGAGCCTTTATTTCTATAAGACCTTCTAATGTTTTGAGCATTGTTATTGTTAGTGGTCTATTCCTGTTTGTTGTTTGTAGTGACAGGGTTCTTTGTAGTTTCATTTCTTGAAGCATTCATAATTGAGTCTGTTCTGTTTGTATTACATAGCATCAAAGAAGTGGTGTTTTGGTTATTTAACAGAATACCAGGCTGTTCAGAATAGTTCTTATTATCTACATATTGAACACCATCAAAAGGTAAATTAATAGAATGAGGAGTAGGAGTACCTGGGTCCTTTGAAGCATCTATATCCTACTGTTTGACATCGTCCAGAACTGATGTAAGGTGCCTCTGCCCGGTGGATTCAGGAAGTGCCTGAATAAGCAAGGGGCCCTGTACCGAGGGAGTGCTTATGTATGTTTTACAGGTTTCGGTGTTATGGAATATTGTTTATCAGTTTTAGTATTTTTGGTTTGTGTCTTATCCTGAACAAACTTTGGACTAATATTAGGACTCCCAGAATTTATAGGACAGCCAGTGGTCTCCATCTCATTTGGACTGTTGACAGATTTAATGTGATTAGGGTGATAAGTATTTAGAGTTGATTCCATAGAGGTAAAATTACATGGAATCAAGGGATCAGTATAGTCTTTTCCTACATCTTGAGTATCTGAATGAGGAAAAGTGGGAATTAGCGTACCTGGAATCACTTCCACAGAAGAAGCAGCTGTTACATAGGGTGACTGGACGATGTCCAAAGCATCTATGGGAAACTGTTTCTGATCACCAGAGTCACTGTTAACCTGAATTTGTAGAGGAACCTGCACTACATGTGTGTTCTGATTTACAGATTTAAGAGATTCTAAGTCTTTAGTACCAGAAGTAACCTTGGAGATATTTGATTGCGTCATTGTTTGAACAGAGGGAAGGGAACCTAATCCATTTGTCTAATTGCTGGTCCCATTTATTATCTCTTGAGTAGAAGTAAAAGTCAGTAGGGAGGGTTTTTGGTTTTGTCCAGAAATCATATCTGAGCAGCTGGGTTCAACCACAACTTGTATAAAATGATCAACATTGTGCTTAGTTGCAGTGCTTAAGCTATAATCATTGCCTTTTATATGAACATGTAGAGATATTGTATCCCTCCTACCCAGTGTGGGTTCAACATTTTGGGTGATGTTAGAGTTGGGTACCTTCTTGGATGGACAAGTACTGAGTTTTTCTTTCTCATTATCATTATTGGATAATCTAACAGTTTTCAGAACCAGATTCTCAGTCTCTTCTGTAAGAGTTTTTTTCCTTCGTGGAGTTTTCTTCCTCTTCAACAACGCCTGCCCAGGTTTTACCCGAATCATCCCCTATGTGTTTCAGGATGTGTGATTTTTCACCCAGATTTCAGGTTTCTTTTTGGAGGATTCAGGTATGTCCACTATGTGAGTTTTGTCTTTTTTGTTTGTCATTATTTCTTGCCAGTCATTTTCAATTGGCTGATTTACTTGTTTTCTAACCACCCTACAATTGGAGATTGTATGTCCAATTATTTTACAAATTTCACAAAAGGGAGGGGATTGGTTGGGTCTACTGTTAACAAAGTTTCTATTTTCCTTGATGTCATCAAGGGCTGCTGTTGGTTTTTCAATGCATAAATCTGCTTTTCTATTGGGTTGGTATCTCGAAGGACTTGCAGGGGGGGTAACTGGTAGGGGGGTGCAAGGGGTGGGGTGTCCATGTTCTGGGGGGGGGGGGGGTCCAGGGGGATCTGTCCAGGTTCTGGGGGGGGGGGGGGTGTCTAGGTTCTGGGGGGGGGGGGGTCTAGGGGGGTGTCCTGGGTTTGGGGGGGGGGGGGGGTCTTTCCTAGGTCTATCTAGGGGGGTTTGTCCAGGGGGTTTGGGGGGTGTCTAGGTTTTGGTGGGGGGGGGGGGGCAGGACTGGAAGGGGGGAAATAACAGGGGAGGGGGGGAAACTATCAGGGGGAGGGGACTGGTAGGGGGAGGGGGGTAACTGGAAAGGGGGTTCAAGGGGTGGGGTGTCCAGGTTCTGGGGGGGGGGTGTCCAGGTTCTGGGGGGGTGTGTCCTGGGGGGTCTGTCCAGGGTCTATCTGGGGGGGTAGGACTGGAAGGGGGGAACTAGCAGGGGGAGGGGGGGAAACTAGCAGGGGGAGGGGACTGGTAGGGGGAGGGGGTAACTAGAAAGGGGGTGAAAGGGGTGGGGTGTCCAGGTTCTGGGGGGGATTTGTCCTGGGGGGTCTGTCCAGGGTCTATCTGGGGGGGTCTGTCCAGGGGGTCTGGGGGGGTGTCCAGGTTTGGTGGGGGGAGCAGGACTGGCAGGGGGAGGGGGGAACTGGTAGGGGGAGGGGGGGAATTAGCAGGGGGAGGGGACTGGTAGGGGGGACTGGTAGGGGGAGGGGGGTAACTGGTAGGGGGTGCAAGGGGTGGGGTGTCCAGGTTATGGGGGGGGGGGGGTGTGTCCAGGGGGATCTGTTCAGGGTCGGGGGGAGGGGGGTGTCCAGGTTTGGGGGGGGCGGGGGGTTCTGGGTCTGTCCAAGAGGGTGGGAGGGGGGGGGGTGTCCAGGGGAGTGGGGGGTCTGTGGGGTGTCCAGGTTCTGGGGGGGGGGGTTCCAGGGTCTGTCCAGGAGGGTGGGGGGGTGGTTGTCCAGGGGAGTGGAGGTCTGGGCTGTCTAGGGGGATCTGTCCAGGGTTTGGGGGGTGTCCAGGGTCTGGGGGGGGGGGGTCCTGGGTCTATCTGTGGGGTGTCCGGGGTCTGTCTGGGGGGTGTCAAGGGTCTGTTTGGGGGGGTGTCCTGGGTCTATCTGGGGGGGGGGGGTGTCCAGGGTCTGTCCAGGGTGTGTCTGGGGGGTGTCCAGGGTGTGTCTGGGGGGGTGTCCAAGGTTTGTCTTGGGGGTGTCCAGGGTGTGTCTGGGGAGTGTACAGGGTCTGTCCAGGGGGTGTCCAAGGTCTGTCTGGGGGGTGTCTAGGGTCTGTGGGGAGGTGTCTAGGGTGTGTTTGGGGGGGGGGGGTTTCCATGGTCTTTCCAGGAGGGGGGCCTTGTAGTGGGGGGCTGTCTAGGGGGTTTATGTAGGGAGGGGGTGTCCAATGTCAAGGAGGGAGGGGTCTGCAGGGGGGTAAGCTACTGTAGGGGGTGTGTGCAGGGGGTGGGGGGCTATTTTTTTTATGGTTTTCCAGACCCTATAGCCATAGTTTTTAACCGTGGCTATAGGTCTATTGCCACAGTTACAAACTGTGGCTATAGGGTCTAATTCCATGGTTTCTAACCATGGAAATAAAATGTATCCCTCCTCTAGTATAGCCACAGTTCTAAACTGTGGCTATAGAGATATTACCACAGTTTGAACCATGGTTGTATACCTACAACCATGGTTTGAACTGTGGCTGTAGACCTATAGCCACAGTTCCAAACCATGGCTATAAGTCTAGGCCTATATCCACGCCAAACTTAGCCACAATTTCTCAAACCGTGGCTATTACCTATAGCCACGGTTTGAGGACATATAGCCACAGTTTTAAACCGTGGTTATAGCCTGAATTTCCAGTAGTGAACTCTACTTAGGTATATGACCATACATATACCTAATTTATAAATATATACTCATATCACACAAGAGGAAATAATACCACAAAGGTAACACCACGAAGGTAGAAGTACCATAGAGGAAACACCACGAAGGTAGAAGTACCACACAGGTAACACCACAAAGGTAGAAGTACCACACAGGTAATGACATGAAGATAACACCATGAAGGTAACACTAAGAAGGTAGAAGTACCACATAGGTAACACCAAAAATATAGAAGTACCACATAGGTAACACCATGAAAATAGAAGTACCACATGGCTAACACCACGAAGATAACACCACGAAGGTAACACCACGAAGGTAGAAGTACCACACAGGTAACACCACAAAGATAGAAGTACCACACAGGTAAAAACAAGAGGATAAAAGTACCACATAAGTAACACCATGACGATAGTAGTACCACATATGTAATACCACAAAGATATAAGTACCACATAGGTAACACCACGAAGATAGCACCATGAAGGTAGAAGTACTACACAGGTAACACCACGAAGTTAAAAGTACCACACATGTAACACCATGAAGATAGTTTACCACATAGGTATAGTAACACATAGCATAAACTTAGTCAAAATCACAAAATAAAGACATCTCACTAAGAGTCTCAGCTCAAATCAGGTTTTCAGTGAAGTATAGAAGTACAGATGATTAGTCGTGAAGCTAGATCATCTTATTCTGTCAAGAGACACTAATTCTAACCATAATAAGTTTGAACCACAGAATATCAATAGGTACTAACCCCTAAAATTATCCACACATGATCTGACCCGCCCAAAGTCGATAGGTATTAACCCCCACTAACCCACATAGGATCTGACCCACATAGGATCGGTATGCACTGACCCACAGAGGATCGCTGAGCGCTGAACCACACAGCATCGGTATGCGCTGACCCACACAAGATCACTGAGCACTGACCCACATAGGATCTAACCTACACAGGATTAGTATGCGCTGACCCACACATGATTGCTAAGCGCTGAACTCCGCATGATCTGTCTCCAACCTCCGCCTCACTGCCAGCCACTAGATTCCTCTCACCCGATGCACTCGAGTTCCATAGAATCTACCCTCAAGATATCGGTTGTATTTATACCATCACTAAGCTCCAAAAATGAGTAACCCAAAGAAATTCAATGTTTTAAGGGTTCCAATGTGACAGACGGTGCATCAATCAGATGCCCGGTCTGTGAGTTATAAGAATTTTAGCTATAGGGGCCCAGTTGGATTCAGGTTCGATCCAACTCGGTCGTACCCCAACTATCACCAAAACTCAAGAGGAGTAAACCAAAAAGTACCATATTGATCCAAGGATCCCAAATCCATAAATAGTTTGTCAATCGGATGTCTGGTTCTCAAGATATGACCCTTTATGTGATTCTGGGCCTGATGGGGCTCGGGTTCGGTCTGACTGACCCGGCCTGACCTGGTCTGGGCTGGGCCACGGTAGACATGGACCACTAGGCTGAGGTCTGGCATGGTCCGCAAGGGCAGCCCAACCAGAGTAGTGTGGCCCGCAAAGGGGCATCCCGACCCACGTGTGGCGGCCCGACCCATGTGGGGCGGCAGCCTGCTCCGAGGGTGGTGACCTGGTCGAGGGTGGTGGCCCGTGTGATGGCGGCGGCCCAGCCGAGGGTGGCGGCTGGGCTGAGGGAGGCAGCCTAACCGAGTGCGGCAACCCGGTAGAGGGCGGTGGCCCGATTTGATCTGACGCAGGGGTGTGTAACCCCCTGGTCTCCCGAATTCACGAACAACTTGGAGGTCGTTCGGTTGGCGAAGCAACGACGTTATGAGGGAGCCACTCGGTCGCTATGGAACCCACTGGAGGTGGGTTCAGCCTCCGTCGTGGATTTGGCCGTGACTTCCATTCACCGGTGGCACGACAATCACGTTTCCTCCCTTCCAGTGGCCGACCGTCATGCCGACCGCCTCCTTCGTTCACCGCGGCCGACGAGCCGTAGTTCTCCTCTTGCGGCACATGTCGACGTGCTCGCTGTCTTCCAAGGTGACGCAAGGAAAGAAAGATAGAGGAGGGTTTGTGCCAGGTTCGTTAGGCCCACGCCCTTGGCGTTAGGCCATAAAATGGAGGATGTTAAGGGATTTCAATAAACAATTGAATTGAACACAAGATTAACCCTGCAATGATACCCCGCATCAACCTCCCGCAAAGACAAATAAATTGCAGGTTAACCCGTTAGTTAGTTGACCCACGTTCTTCATGTAATTTCAATAATGGGGAAGAGGGAATAAAAAATGCTCAAATGAAAAAAACCCCTACCTTGAAACGTTGTAGAATCGTCCGTGCTTGTTGGTGGACCGTGTTTTTAGTTCCCACGATCGGATCCCAAATACACCACTCGAACGTCGCCCATTTGTGGTTTGGTGTCGTCCATCACCTCCCACTAGGCTGGATTCATATTCTAAGGGTCTGGTATCATGGCGTTCCTTCAGAAATTCGCTACTTGGTGAAGCTCTCTGATGCCCCTTCCCTAGCTCCATATTTATTGGAGAGGGGGTGGGTAAGTAATGACGCAGGGAGTTAATTGAGCTCATTAATTAGAAAGCTTCATAATTTCCCCCAACATTGTTGTTACTAAGATTGGAGGGTCAAACCATTTATTGTATTGACACGTCGCCGATCCCACCTTACCGCTTGTCCATTGGAGGAATGGAATAAATATAAAATAATTAAGTTATTTTATTTATTCTATTAAAAAGTTCCAAAAACTAACATTTTATCCGAACCTACTACGGTTTAAGTGAAGTATCCTTTAAGTGAATATTGGAAATGTAGATTCAATGGTGCCCTCATATTTTTAATCTGAGCAACGGTTAAAAAGTTAGAAAATTCCACTCACACATTTACTGAATGTACATGATTTTTTTTGGAAAATTAATAACAGTCACCCTCGACCTGTGACGATTGAGGTTAGGATCTAACTAAGTAAAACACGCCCCAAAGAACCCAATGGTACTATCATATTTTTAATCCGAGTTATCGTTTAGAAGTTATGAATTTTTACAATAAAATAATTGTCACTTAATTTTTTTAGTTATGACAAAAAACTAACTTTCACTAGTGGCCCGTGCCGGCCAAGTTTAGTATCTGCCTTAAGAAAACATACGCTCATGAGTTAAGCGGTGGTCTCAGATTTTATATCCGAGTTTCCTTTTGTGAGTTATAAGAATTTGAAAAATAAAATAACTTTAATTAATTATTTTATTTACAGTTATGCCATTTTTGGGTTTTCTCACCGGAGGCCTGCGCCATCCAAACATAAGTCGCTTCTAGGGTAAAATCGCCATCTTGAACGCAATGGTGTCCTCAAATTTCTAATCCGAGTAACCATTTAAGAGTTATTCTAATTTTTCAGGAAAACTGCTTATGCGCGCTAACTAAATCTTAACAAAACTTCGACGAATCATTCCAGGCACTCCGGGTCTCAGAATTGTGTGCCTTCAAATTTCAGAGTCTTGAAATAATTCCATATAATAAAAAAATTATATGAAATTTACGGGACATTATATTCTCCCCACCTTAGGCCTTTACATCCTCAAAATCAAAAACAAAGGCAAAACAACCAAAAGGGGGTATTGAGCATGAATCTGAGCCTCCTGCTCCCATGTGCTCTTCTGGAGGTTCTCGTACTGCCAGAATATGCGCACCATAGGTATCAATCGCCCAAGAAGGATCCATTCCTGTTGATTATCAATCTCCACTGGAACCTCCGTAAACGTCACCCCATCATCAAAGTCCAGATCACCATGGTCGATGATGTGATATGGGTCGTGCACATATATCCTCAGCTAGGATACGTGGAAGACATCGTGCACCCTCTCTAACTGCGGTGGAAGAGCCAAGCGGTATTCTACCTCACCTATCCTCCAAAGTATCAGAAAATAAGTGATAAACCTCAGTGATAACTTCCCTCCTCGGCCAAATCTCCATAGTCCCCATTGAGGAAAGACTCGCAAGAATACGTGCTCCCCCTCTTGGAACTCCAAGGGTCTCCATATCCTGTCAGCATAAGACTTATACCAACTCTGTGTAGTCTTCACTTGATAACAAGTGAGACATCATGATACAAATTCTTATATTTCTTTATTCATCCCTGGCCACCAGTACTAATGCCGGAGGTCCAAGTACATCTTCACCACACCAGGATGTACCACCAGAGGGGATGTATGGAACTCCCTCAACACCTCCTCTTTAAGTGCCACTTGTACCATGGTACGTCATATGAAGAGAATAATGTTCTCCCCACCTTTATAAAATCCATCAAGTGCCTGCCCTGAGGATATCTAAGCATGTCGAGCCTTGCAGTCAATGCCCCAGAGCTACAACTCCCTGAATTTCTAAAGGAGTGGGGGAGTAACAGTCATAGACTAGAGGTAAGCAGCTTCATCTCTATCCATAAAGGATATCTGCAGTGCGACTAGCTACTCTGATGCCTTACTCAGTAGCTGTAGACCATACCTCCTGCTGAGTGTGTCTGCTACCACGTTCCCCTTCCAAGGATTATAGGCTATCTCAAATTCATAGTCCTGTAGGAACTCTATCCACTCCTTTTGGGAACTGAAAACTCAAAACACCTATTGCAATGAGGGTAAGGCTGGCCGACTCATGAGTGATCAGCCGCACTTTCCTATCCAGGAGTTTATCCTGTGCTGCCTGGGTTTCCTTTTTTTTTTTCTGACTAAGGAAAACCCCATCCCAATGTTGTAGATAAACCATAACCTTTTTACCTAATATAGTCAATTTGAGTATGAATTGTGGATGTCTAGTCATACCCAAACTAACATTGTAAGGCCTCGACGCATTCACCAAGAGGTTCCAACCAAAACTCTCACCTCAAGGGTCAGATCACATAGTCAGCGTATGTGTGATTATTGAGTCTCCTCCAAAAGGTATCTCCAGACGTGAGGGTCAAGTCAACAGCTTAACTAGAAACTATAGGTCTTGAACAAGATCCGTAGTAAGAAGGAATGATTAGTTTCTATGTCTATTAATATGATAGCTAGTAGTAGACATAGACCATACCTCTAACCATTCCTAGATCCCTTGGGTCACACTCCTTGACTGCATGCAGCTACGCCCTTCCCCTGTCCTCTAGCTCCATGGGCCTGGTGGGGACCACATTGAGGTGGTGGTTATAACATGTCAAAAAGTACACCACCTCATGCTACTCTCCTATCTCTACTCCCACATCTTCAGCCCTACAGATTTTTCTGTCCTTATCACATCCTCTTCCCAAAACGTTTTACACACCCAAGTCTCTGAGACTAGAGCCAGTTTCCTGCTTTCCCACTGTTTACATTTACTAGTTGTATCCTCTCAGCCAAAGGACATTCAACCACAAAGGTTCTCTCTAGAACCCTAACATAGGTATGAATTCATAGAGGAATAGTGTTGTCTCAAATGTCCCTAAAGACACATTTCTCATAAGTATAAGCCCTAAAGAAATGATCATATCGTATTCATCGAGTACTAGGAATGGTCGGTACACCTCGATGAATACTCATCTATCAACGTGTCATCCTGCCAGAGCTGTAGAAGCTCTAGGGAACTCTCAACCACATCCTCAAACCTGTCCTTAGCCACCTGTGAGTCGGGCTCGCCTTGGAACCTGAGGGGTATCTAATGCTGAAACACATGTAAGGTACTAAGCCTACATGTGTCCTCTACTGGTACTACTAGTTGTAACTGTTGACCAACAGGCAGTGATATAGCTGGAACACTACCCGAAGGTACCATTTTGGGAAACAGTCCATGTACTGAAGCCTCATTATCCTATGGACCATCCTCGTGGTCACGTACTAGAAAAGACCAGCAGCTAGAATCACCATCTTCTCTACTGGTGTCTCAACTAGGTAGAAAACTCTAGCCACTGCCTCCAGCCAACCCTCAGCTGCCTGGGAATCTGACTCGTCTCGAAACCTCGGAGGCCTCTATCGTTGGAACTCGTGTAACATGCTCAGTCGGCGTGCATCCTCTACTAGTGGGGCTAGTGGAAATGATCATCTAATGGGTAGTGGTGCTGCTGGTACACCACCTGAAGGTGCTAACGCCATAAGAGGCCCCTACACCGAGGACTCATCACTTGGTGGGACATCATCATGTAATATCTCAGGAATCCTAGATGGCTATCTATGCAGAGGAATCCTGATAAGGAATAGGTGCACCATGGTCATTAAGTTATACCTGGTGAGTTGACTCCAAAGAAATCAAAATAAAAACTTTTTAAAAACACATGAAATCAGTGTTTTCATGTGTTGAGTTAGAAATCAGAATTCAGGGTCTTGGTGTATAGATACGTCAGCCACCACACCAACACTGGACTCCCCGAACTGAAAACCAGACTCATAAAACTTAACACTATTGCTTCATAGGAAATATCAGAGTCAAAGTTCTTTAGTAGAAATGAACTCCTTTGATACCACTTTGTCAAGACCCATCCCCCAAGGCCCGTACTGTGACTACCCCAAGCCCGTCTTCCATAGGCCAGGGGCTGGAGACTAGCATCTAAAAGGAATATACCTAATATGAGAAGGCATTGACTTTTTACTATACAGACACACAATTCAATAACACAATAATATGAAACTACACAGACTAGAACGCAACTAGATATAACCACAAAGTAAACTACTGTAGTAAAAAGAGTGATGAAAGTAAAGGGGATGAAATAAAATCCCAAATGAAAAAGTACAAGTACAAATGAAAATTACAAATACAACTGAAAGGTACAAAACAGCTTCTGGATTGTCCAATAAGGATCCTACCTGAAGGTTAGGTACAACTCATGATTAGTAGTCCCTGCGTCACGCCACACCAAAAGTTCCAGCTCCAAGCATCGTCCAGTCCTTTCTCCAAGCACCACCCAGTCCTAGCTCCCTCAGCCTTGATCAATGTTGTACGTCGTCTGCACGAGACACAACAAGGTGCGGATGAAGCCAATGCAAGGGTGAGTATAACGATACTCAGTAGGGACCCTGAGACCCTTATAGGTCTCCTAGAGTTCCAAAAAGAAAAAACCACAAATCACAAAGCAATAGAAATCCACTCTACTTAGGTATATGCCCATATATATACCTAAGTTATTAAGATATAGTAATCTCACACAAGAGGGAAAAATACCACAAAGGTAACACCACAAAGGTAGAAGTACCACAGAGGTAACACCACGAAGGTAGAAGTACCACAAAGGTAACACCACGATGGTATAAGTACCACACATGTAACACCATGAAAATAACACCACAAAGGTAACACTACAAAGGTAGAAGTACCAAACAAGTAACTCCACAAAGATAGAAGTACCACATAGGTAACACCAAGAGTATAGAAGTACCACATGGGTAACCCCACGAAGATAACACCATGAAGGTAACACCACGAAGGTAGAAGTAACACACAGGTAACACCACAAAGATAGAAGTACCACATAGGTAACACCATGAGAATAGAAGTACCAAAAAAGTAACACCATGATGATATTAGTACCACACATGTAACACCACGAAGATAGAAGTACCACACTGGTAATACCATGAAGATAGCACCACGAAGGTAGAAGTACCACACAGGTAACACCACGAAGGTAAAAGTACCACACAGGTAACACCACAAAGATAGTTTACCACACAGGTTTATTACCACGTAGCATAACCTCAATCAAAAGCAAAAAGTAAAGATAGCTCACAAAGAGTCTCAGCTCAAACCAGGTTTTCAGTGAAGTATAGAAGTACAGATGATTAGTCGTGAAGCTAGATCATCTAATTATATCAAGAGGCACTACTTCTGACCATACAGAGTTCGACCCACATAGGATCGATAGGTACTAACCCCCGCAATGATCCATACTTGATCTGAACCATCCAGAGTTGATAGGTAACTAACCCCCGCTAACCCACACAGGATCTGACCCACACAAGATCGGTATGTGCCGACTCACACAGGATCGCTGAGCGTTGACCCACACAATATCGGTATGCACTAACCCACAAAAGATCACTGAGCGCTGACCCACACAGGATCTGACCCACACAGGATCGGTATGCGCTGATCCGCACTGGATCGCTAAGTGCTGAACTCCGCATGATCTGTCTCCAACCTCCGCCTCACTTCCAGCCACTGGATTCCTCGCACCCAGTGCGCTTGAGTTCTGTAGAATCTGCCCTCGAGATATCAATAGTACCTCGAACATCACTAAGATCCACAAAGGATTAACCCAAAGGACAGCCATGTCATAAGGGTTCCAACGCGACTTACGACACATCAATCAGATGCCCGGTCTGTGAGTTATAAGCGTTTTAGCTCCAGGGGCGCAGTAGGATTCGGGTTCGATCCAACCCATCCATACTCCAAATCTCTCCAAAAATCAATAGGAGTAAACCAAAAAGTACCGTCTCTATACAAGGATCCCAATTCTATAGACAGTTTTTCGATCGGATGTTCGATTCTCAAGATAAGCCTCTTTATGTGATTCTGGGTCCGGTTGGCCCTGGGTCCGGTCCGACCCGGTCTGACTAACCCAGCCTGACCCTGTCTAGGCTGGGCCATGGAAGACTCAAACCACTAATCCAAGGTCTGGCATGGCTCACAAGGGGGGAAACCCACATCGGTGACCTGACTAAAATAGGAAGACCCATAAAGGGGTGGTCCGACCGATGTGGGGCGGCCGCCTGATCTGAGGGCGGCGACCCGTTCGAGGGTGGCAGACCGGTCAAAGGCGGAAGACTTGTCGAGGGTGGCGGCCCAAATGAGGGTGGTGGACTAGCTGAGGAAAGCGGCCCGATCGAGGGAAGTGGCTCGGTCAAGGGTGGCGGCCCAGTTCGGTCTGATGTGGGGGTGTGTAACCCCCCCGGTCTCCCAGATTCCCGAACGACCTGGAGGTCGTTCGGTTTGTGAAGCGACGACACCACGAGGGTGCCATGAGGGAACCACTCAGTCATTGTGGAACCCGCTGGAGGTGGGTTCAGCCTCCACCGTGGCTTCAACCACGGCTTCTGTTCACCGGTGGTGCGGCAATCGCGCCACATCCCTTTCTGTGGCTGGCCGTCGTGCCAACCGCCTCCTCCATTCACCGTGGCTGACGAGCCGTGACTCTCCTATTGCGATGCGCGTCGACGTGCTCACTATCTTCCAAGGTGGTGCAAGGAAAGCAAGATAACGGAGGGTTCGGGCCGGGTTTGTTAGGCCCACTCCCTTCACGTTAGCTCATAATATGGAAAATGTTAAGGGAGTTTAATAAACAATTAAATTGAACACCTGATTAACCCCGCAAAGATACACTGCATCAGCCGCCCGCAAAGACAAATGAATCACGGGTCAAAAAATTAGTCCATTGACCCAAGTTTTTTGTGTAATTTCAATAATGGGGAAGAGGGAATAAAAAATGATCAAACAAAAATAACCCCCTACCTTGAAACATCATAGAATCATCCGCACTTGTCGGTGGACCATGTTCTTAGTTCCTGAGACTGGTTCCCAATGACGCCAGTCACACATCGCCCATTGGTGGTTCAATGTCGTCCATCACCTAGCACTGGTTCAGATTCGTTTTCTAAGGGTCTGGCTTCATGGCGTTCCTTCAGCAATTCGCTGCTTGGTGAATCTCTCTGATACCCCTTCCCTAGCTCCATATTTATAGGAGGGGGGGGGGGGGTAAGTAACGATGCAGGGAGTTAATGAGGCTCATTAATTAGGAAGTTTCCTAATTTCCACCAATGTTTCTGTTACTCATATTGGAGGGTCAAGCTACTTATTGGCTTGACACGTCACCGGTCCCACCTTACCGCTTGTCTGTTGGAGGAATAGAATAAAAATAAAATAATAAAGTTATTTTATTTATTCTATTAAAAAGTTCCAAAAAATAACCTTTTATCCGGACCTACTATGGTCAAAGTGAAGTCTCCCTTAAGAGAATATTGGCACTGTGGATTCAACAGTGCCCTGAGATTTTTAATTTGAGCAATGGTTCAAAAGTTAGAAAACGCTGCTCACATGTTTACTGAACGTACCCGAAAAAAAGTTCGGAAAATTAATAACAGTCACCCTCAACCCACGTCGGTCGATGTTAAGCTCTTCCTAAGTGAAACACACCCTAAGGAACCAAAAGGTACTCTCAGATTTTTTATCCGAGTTACTATTTAGAAGTTATGAATTTTTACAATAAAATAATTTTCACTTAATTATTTTATTTACGGCCAAAAACTAACTTTCACTAGTGGCCCACTCTGGCCAAGGTTAGTATCTGCCTAAAGAAAAAATACCCTCATGAGCTCAGCGGTGGTCTTAAAATTTTAATCCGAGTTACCGTTTGTGAGTTATTAGAATTTGAAAAATAAAATAACTTTATTTAATTATTTTATTTACGGTTATTCCATTTTCAGGTTTTCTCATCGGAGGCCTGCACCGACCAAACTTAATTCGTGCCTAGGGTAAACCCGCCATCCTGAATGCAACGAAACCATCCGATTTCTGATCAGAGTAACCATTTAAGTGTTATTCTACTTTTTAAGGAAATCTGCTTATGCATGCTAACTGAAGATTAAAAAAACTTTGACGGATCATTCTGAGCACTCCGGGCCTCAGAATCGCGCGCTGTCAGATTTCGCAGTCTCTAAATAGTTCCATATAAAAATAAAAAAAATTATATAGAATTTACAGGACTTTAAAATGATCATACGTGACCATAATTTAAGAATAAGTTTATGAGAAAATGATAACAACTTATGATAATCATACCCAATAAGTCAAAGATCATTAATCATAAACCATGACATAAGTCTTTATCATAACAAAATACATAAGTAATATGTGTATATAGTCATCAATAATCAATTATGATTCATGATAAAACATCATAATCATAAGATATAAGTTTTTTAAATATATATAAGATTAGAAAATTACTTCCTTAGTCAATGATCACTATCAATACTATCATAGTGGATTAGGTTCACTCCCAATTCCATCTTTTCCTTAGTCTAGGTTCACTCCCAAGACTATATTATTAGATAACTTCCCTTTATGAACTAGGTTCACTCCTTATTATAGTCCTCATTATCTCATGATATATCCATCTTTACCTAATGAATTTAAGGGATATATACTTCTTGGCCCACCCAATACATAATGAAAACCATACATATGCATGCCACAAGATCATAACACATTCATCATATCATCATATCATATATTTTGGGGAGGAAATTAGTTTCATAAACATGTCATCATTTCATCATAGAATAATCCACAAAAAATAAATGAGTTTCATAATGGTTACATCATAAATTAATTAACCCGTGGGAAAGAAATAGGTTTCATATAATCATCCTTAAATCATCATCATCATAATAATATATCTAGATAAATACAGTGGATGATATCATAATATCATATACCTAGTGAAGAATAATAGTCCTTAAATTATATTAACATAGATTAAAAATACCATAAAAAGAATATTTTAATATTTCTTTGAAAACATAAGAAAAATATCATTTTATTTTGATAATATTTTAATTGAAAATTACCATGATATTAATAAAATTATTTTATTTGAAAATAAAAATGGAAAATTATAAATGAATCTTTAAATCAAATAACAACCATGAATGTCGTAAAATCTCTTAATACCATATATGTTAAAACATAATATTCTTTTCACACTATTGCAAAAAGTCAAAAAATGACTTATTCAGAAAAAATTTATTAAAAAATGATCCCTTTAAACCTTTCTAAATAATATAAAAGTTAATAAAAATAAACATTTTAAAACATTTTAATTATACGTAAAAACTTCTATAAAACAATTTTTAAGAGCATAAACATTGAAGAAAAATTTCATCAACCAAAAAGAAAATAAGGTCGATTTTTCTTTAAAAACATTTTCTCAATAATTTTATGTGAAAAAGAGATTAAAATGGTAATAATACCTAAAAATTATATTAATAATAAAATTATAATAAAATATATTAGGTTTAAAGGATAAGATCTATATAATTTTTCTAAATGTAAATTTAGCACAAACAATCCCAAAAAGAAAAGAAATTATAACATAAACCATTACCTCAAGTCTTGTATTGATTCATACACATTAAAATATCCTATATAATAAATATATATTTATTATAAATATATTATAGAACCTTATTAACACATAAATTACTATTTATCATTTCTTTATAACTTCTAATTATCCTTTTATTAATAATTTCTCCATTAAAATGAACATTTGGGTGAAAATTGGTCTGTTTTCCATGGATTTTTTGGTTCGATGGTTCTAGTAATTTCACCTTAGTAATGATTTTATCATATAAAAAATATCAATAATTAAATAATTGTCATATTTATTCATCATATACACTTTTATAATTATTCATATAAATAGTGATGAAAAACGAACCACATTGCTTTGTGGAGGTAGCAGTCTACACATATGCACAAATGACGTTATCATTTTACAAAAGATGGAAAGGTAAGAAGGTAGATAAGATATTATAATTTTAGAAGAATAATTATTTAATAAATATAATATATAAACATTAAATCTATCATAATTAATAACCATTAATGGCAGTGATAAAAAATTAAATACATCACTTCATGAGGCGGCAGTTCGCATGTATGTACAAACAATGATTTCGTTTCACATTTGATGAAGGAGATGAATAAAGGTTGAAAATTCATCATTATAACATCATAGTATATTTAAGATATCAATTTTATTATACCATCATGGTTATTATAGAATTTAATTAGGTATAAAAATAAATAAAATGAAAACACTTGGTTAAGAGACACACCCCTTCTTCGGACAACCTCCTTTGGCTTACACCTTAAAACTTATAAGGTTGGTATTTTGATAAAAAATAACCTCAAAATCATGGTAAGGGATGTTATTAAAGGATTTAGGTAGTTATTTGTCTTTATAAAAGGCTAATTAAGTGTAATTAAGAGAGTATAGGTGGCGTCCTTTTATAAGTGTGGGAGAGGACACACTTAGATTTTTTCAAAAGATTAAAATATATTAATGTCTCACTCAAGAAATGTGGCTCAAAATTATACTATTTTAAAAGTGAAGAAGATATAAGATATAAATATAGAGATAAAATATAATTTATAAAAGTTTTTAAATAATTTTAACCCTTATCTTTTAGTTCACCCCCTGTTAATCAATTTTAACCTTTACTGTAGTACTGAATTTTTACCTTGGTTAAAATTCATAATGAAAAAAATAAAAGCGGAATTATTAAAAAATCTATAAATTATGATTAAAATTATGGATTAATTTTTTTTAAAATTAAATCTCTATAAGTGTCATATTTAAATTTAAAAACAAAATCTCAAAACATGATGAAATACCATTTTTAGAAAAATGCGTTTTAAACCCAAAAATGAACGTATAAAAAAATATAGTATAATGATGATTATTATGTAATTAATTAGATTATTTATAATTAATCGAGACTTATTTTACTTAGTTATCAAATTAAAAATACAAATATACTTTTAAATTACTTTATTTATTGGAAAAGTGATAGCTTTCTAAAAATTAGTATTTTTCACTATTCACTTAAAAATAAATATTTTCAGAAAAATAAAAAAAATAAAACCTAAGATAATATTGGCATTATGATTTAAAAAATTATATTTATTTCCTAAAATAAAATTTTTAAAAATAGAAGAAATTAATTGTAATGATCATGCACAAAATTCAACAAAAACTATTTGTGAAGAAAATATATTTTTGAAACATAAAATGACTTTACTAAATATTGAGTACTTATTTATTATGAATTAACCTTATATAAATATTTTTTAGAATGTGGTTAATACTATTCATACTCTCCATTCAAAATACTAGGTAATAATAGTGTACTATACCATAGTTCATTTTGACTCGGGGTTGCGTGTAAAATAAGCCATAGAATACTTAAAGTTTATTTCAAATATATATATATATATATATATAATCTCATGGTGTTACATTATAAAACCCTTAAAATTAATTTCTACCTATAATTTTTTTTACTTTGATATGAAAAAATGAGGATATCTCTACTTCCTCAAATCCTTAAGTTCCCATGTATCTTCCTAAAATTTATGATTACTATAAAGAAATTTAACCAGGTGAGTAGTCTTGTTTTGTAGCACTTCATCTCTATGATCCAAAATTTTTGCTGGTTGTTATTCATAGGAAATATCATGTTTAATCTATAGAAATTCTAAGTTTAATACATGTGAAAGACCATATATGTACTTCCTCAAGATAGATACATGTAAAACATCATGAACTTGAGAGAGGTTCAATAGAAGATCCAATTATTTAATCTTTTCTCACTTTTAAGAAACTCAAAATAAGAGGAATTATCCAACAAAATTATATTATATTTGAGTTATATACGTTTAATTTTTTCACGAATTAACCATAATACAAGAACTACCAGTATAAGGAAAGATCAACATACTTTTTATGGAAAATTAGGAATTTGATATGTTGAATCCCATCAAAAAACCTCATTTCAATGAAATAAAATATTTATACTGAAAGGATCAGATGGAGGTACTTCTAAAAAATATAGGTCTTGAATTTTGTGTTATCTTGTCAAAAATTTATAAACAGTCTCACATAGATTTAGAAACTCTAATGGGAAATGATTCTATAAAATGTTTTCTAAACTATAAAGTTATGAATTACCTATATTGTTCTTTAACTAGAAATATGTATAACCATATTTATTTATATAAAACTGAATTTTACATCCGGAGGAATTTAAAATTAAATAGTGAGTATATGTAGAAATACAGGATTGATTAGTCTATTTAAAATATTATTTAATAACTAATTTAAGTTTTAGGAAGGAAATAATGTTCTAGTCATTATATTCTAACAAATTGATTCTAAACATTAGTGTTGGGAATTTTATATTGATAAATTAGTTAAACACGTACTACTTTAACAATTTTTTTCTTGTAGTGATTCCTTGAAATACACTTTTGAACACTACTAGTTTAGGGAAGTATTCTATAACTTCTAAATCACTTTAATGCATTAAAAAATAGTTTTTCCTGGTTTAAAATCAAGAAGAATCTTTAAAATTTTAAATTATAAATTGGTTAAAAAATTTCAATTTTTTCTCAAATTGATTTAATTTTGTCAAATATGAACTCATTTTTTATTGATTGAAATTATGAGAAATTTCTTGGATTGAATAATTTATTTAAACCTGATACAAATTGTTTAAATTTGTTTTACTATATTAATATATTTTGATATAATATACACATTGATATCTCCTACCCCATGATGATTAATATAATGGGAGAAATATTTTAATGAAAATATAATTTGATATTTTTTTGGTTATAGTTTATCTACTTTGATCAGATACTTTGCATTCTTAACTTGGGGGGGGGGGGGTATTTTTTAACTATTGAAGAAAATTAATTTATCTTTTTTTGAAATAGTTAGTAAGAAACATAATGTTTTATTTTTTGTCTATTCATAGATTTTTTTTCTATTTTGTCTTATTATAAATCATATTAATTAACTTTATTTGTTAAATGACTAAAATAATAGTAAATGATTTGTTTATGTTTAACCTAGTCTAAAATAGATTGAATGATATTTAATACTTACTTTATACTTCTATTAATTTTTTTTATACATTTTTTATTTAAAATAATTTTATATATTCATTTATGTAGGTGAAGTTATCCCTTGATTTTTTTGTAACGGTATTGCTCTTAATAATATTTTTATTAGAAGTTACTTTTTTCTTTTTTATAAATTTCAAAAAGGGGGAGATAACTTGGGATTTTTAAACTAAAATCTTTGGTTTTGGTTTTGTGATTTTAAAAAAGGGGGATATTTTTTATGGTGAGAGTTTATATTTTTATATTATTATTATTATTTTAAATTGAAATCCCTTTATCTAAAAATAATTTAACTAATATTTGTAAATTGATTAAAAAATATTATTCCATGCATTATTTTTTTTTCAAGTATTAATTTTCTATATAATTATTTTTTTAATTATTAGCATGTTAGTGTTTTATTTCATTATCATATGTGATGATATTTTTTTAATGTTATTCATGATTTTTATTTTTATTTAATTAGTTTTTAATGTTATAGTTCTAAGATACATATTTTATATCTTATGTGTTTGTTTTTATATATGTATATCAATACATATATATATACTATCAATATATATATAATGTATACTACACTATATCTTATTCTTTATTGCGCGTCTTTATCTTCACAGCTGCCTCCTTCCTCGCTTGACTTCCCCGAATCCTCTACAATAATAATCTCATTTAGCATCATCAGTTCAATGTAATAGCTTTTACATCCTACTTCTCTCGATGGTATTAAGTTTTTATTACTCCTTCAACTATGCAGTGTGTCCTTCATACTTAAAGGATCATCCACTAATGATAAAAACATCAGTAACTTCATACTCTCCCTTGTTTGATAACAGTAGATCACCCACTCAATATTCACACCCAATATCTCCATGAAACACAAACTCCTCTTCAATTTTCAAAAAATGAAACTCCATGGTATCTTAAATTTAAATGGAATTTTGAATCAGTATGGAAACACTCTTCAAATACAACCAGTCTTTCTTCACGACAATAGATCACTTTCATTAGTTCATCCGTTCAAACCTAGTCCGATGGTAGCACATATCCATGCCTATATTCCATGTGGAATATTATCATGTGATCCTATATTGAAGCTTATTTCAACCAACCTACCATGAGTTTTCACATTTGGAAGTTAATGTGATTTTAATGAAGTTACTATGAGGTACTTACCAGAAATCACCTTGAAGCTATCATGAAGAGGTTATGCTAATCTAACACGATGTTTGATATATGAATTTACCACAATATGAAACAACCTACCTTGAAATAATATTTCAAGTGGGGATTTCAACCTACCATGTGGTATTATTCCAATTTTCCATAAGAAAAAATAATTTACCATGAGTTCATTTCAAAGTGATGGTGAGTTATTTTTAATGTTACCACAAATCTATTTTAAGTCACCACAAATATTATTTTTCAAAGTGACCACAAGTGTTAATTTAAAGTGACCACATGGATTATTTTTTAAGTGATCATAAAAAATTTTCTTCACATGGTTAGTGTACTAACCACACAAAAAAATTGTTCACACAGTCAATATATCAAAAAATGAATTTTTTTCTCATGGTCAGTATATTGACAATAAGAAAAATTTGTTCACACGGTCAGTATAGAGACCACAAGAAAAATTTGTTTGCATAGTCAGTATATAGAGCACATGAATTTTTTTAGATGGTCAATATACATACTATAAGGATATGTTCTAATGGTCACTCAACAAACATGGTTAGTACTTTGTTTATTTTGAGAAAACTTTTATTTTACAATATTATATATTTTAGTGATATTTATGATGTTTCAATTAATTTCAAGTTTATTAAATTTATTTTAAACATTATATTACTTTGAAAAAAAATTATATATTATAATTTAAATGTGAAAAATATTTTATAGAAAAATATTATGGAAATATTTATTGAAAAAATCATTTTCATATTGTTTATTTTATTCTTTTTTTATATAATTTTAATTATCAAATATCTTCAATTTATTGGGAGAATTTTTAATTGTTTTAATTATTTATAAATATCTCATTTATCTTAACGACCATATTTGAAGTGTTTTTAATATTTTTCATGGAGGAATAAAATACCTTGAGAACTCTCTAATTATGGGAAAAATTATTCAGATTATATCTAATAGTATTATTCTATGTTTTGTTATTTTATAGTGTGGAATTTTTTGATTAGTTTTCTAGATTCCCATTCATAAATCAAGAATATATTAGAAGCTTTATGACCCGGTATTATCCATTTAAATTTTATCAAACAATTTGATAAAAAAAACTTGAAATAGTTTATTTATAGATGATTAAAATTACATATGGCTATTGAGAGATAAGAATACAACATTCATATGAGAATTTCAAAGTGCTAAATTTATACTATGACTATTGTTCCATTGGTGTGATCAAGAAGAAATTTATCATTTTAATCACCCACTACTGAAGTTATGAAAGTTCATAAATTTTATCTAATATTAAATTCTATATGGTTTTCATTATTGTATTTATTATATCTTATTTTTGTGATTATAGAGTTGGTTTAAGATTTTCTCTTCCAAAATCTATTTAACAAGGTTATTCCTCCTATATAAAAGGAAGGGTAGGTTGTGACTCCCAGAAAAAAGTCACGTGGGTGGTAACTCTTATAAAATTCAATTAAGGTTATACTAGTAGGTGAGAAAAAGGTATTTCTATAACTGGGTTATCACTCCCTATAAAAAGATAGAAATTAGGGAATATTATTCTTATCATCGAGTATAAAAGAGTGAAGAGTATAATAGGATCTTGGTGATCTGAACTACTATAAAAACATATTGTGTTTTTTGTTTTATTTTCTACAGCACAATTAACACTATTTATTACTATGATAAATATATTTGATTAATTAATTTTTTAAAATGACTAGTCACCCCCTATATCCAATCTTTTTATATCAATAGTACCTAACATAGCCAAGTGATAAGAAATCATCTCGATATGATCAAGAATATCGTAGGGGATAATATATCTGGGGATCAACTTTTCATTATTTCCAAATATCATAACCTTATTTCAAATATAAATTCACATGAATACCTTCTCACTAATTTCAAATTCCATATCTCACTGATGATTGTCAACATAACTCTTCTATAAACTCTGAGCTATCTTGATGCTCTATATAATGGATCTAACCTTATTTTCCATTTTCTTAACCATCTTAGGTCGTAATATCTTTCATTATCTAAATTTATCCCTACATGTTGGAGTTCTGTACTTAATTCCTTAAATATATTCATAAGAATTCATCTAAATAATCAAGTTAAAGTTATTATTAAAGATAATTTTATAAGAGGAAGGTGTTGATCCCAATAAGATTTGAAATCTTGAGAGTGGGATCTCAATATATCTTCTAGGGTTTAAATGGTTCTCTCAGATTAACTATATTTCTAAGGATGATATGCAGCACTAAAGTGTAACTCTATATTTAAATCTTATTAAATAATTCTCTATAACTTTGAGGTAAACCTCGAATCCTAATAAAATACAACAAAATGTGATACTCCATGAAACTTTACCACTTTCTTAATTTATATCCTTGAAATTTAATCAAGAGATAAATATTATTTGACGGAAATGAAATGCGCTAACTTCATAAGGTGATCAACTACAACCCAAATAACATTATTCTCTTTAGATGTCTTGGGGAGTCCTATGATGAAATCAATGGTAATATCTGCCCATTTACATTCTGATATGGGTAATGATTGTAACATACCCTTATAATTCTATCTCTTAGACTTACCTTTCTAACATACTAGAAATCAAGATATATACTTTGGAATATATCTTTTCTTGTTATCCCACCATAAATACTCTTTCATATATCTATATATCTTCATACTTCTAGGATTAATAGAGAATAATAAACTATGAGCTTCATCAAACCAATAATTCTTAAAGTTTGGTATTGAAGATACACATACTTGGTTCCTAAACATTATCATTCCATCATAATCATGACTTAATTTAGAAACATTTATCACCTTATTTTGTAGTTACACATCCTCATTCTGTTCCTATTTAATCCTCACATGGATGGATAGTTAAACATTCATCTGAGAAATATATAATATATCCCATTTGCTCATGATTTCAATATCTATCTTCTGAAAATCCATAAATATTAGATCTATTTAAATCCTCATCATGGACAAACTTTCTTGGTATTTTTTACTTAGATCATCAAACACCTTGTTCTATTTTCCAAGGTGTTAATGTATTTAGTAGTCATAATCTTTAATCAATTCAAACCATCTCCTGTAGGACATATTCAACTCTTTTTGTGGGGAAATATACTTCAAGATTTTATGATCAGTATATATATCACATATTTTACCATAAAGATAATGCCTCTATATTTTTAATGAAAAAATTACTACTATGAACTCCAAATCATGAGTCAAGTATTTTTTCATGAATTTTCAATTAGAATGAGGCATAAGCTATCACCATATCATTCTGCATGAGGGAGAATCTTAGACACTTCTTTGATGCATCACTATAGATCACAAACCCTTCTCCATTTTAGGGCAGTGTAAGTACAAGTTCATTAACCAACCTTCTTTTATCTCCTTAAAATTTTCCTCATATTTATCTATCTAAAGGAACTTGGTTATCTTCTGAGTCAATATGGTTATTGGATTATATTTCCATGAAAAATTCCTCACAAATAATTGGTAGTATCTATCCAACCTAAGAAAAATATAAATATCAGTTACCATTGTTAGTATCGACCATTTATCAATAATTTATATCTTTGAAGGATCCACATATATACCCTTGATTGATATTATATAACCCAATAATGAAACTTTTTTAACTAGAATTCACATTTTCTGAATTTGGAATACCACTTATCTTTCCTCAGGGTCTTCAACATAATATTTAAATGATATTCATTCTCTTTATTTCTCTTATAATATATAAGAACATCATCTATAATTAATATCAAAATATGATCGAGGTAATACCTAAAGACTCTATTCATTAAATCCATGAATATAGAAGGGGAATTGGTAATTCCAAATATAATGAAAATAAATTCATAATGATCATACATCATACATAAGGCTGTCCTGGGTATATCCTCCTTCTTGACCCACAATTGATAATATCTAGAAGGAATTTCAATCTTAGAATAGTATTTAACTCCATATAGTTTATTAAACAAGTCATCAATATAAGGTAGAGGATACTTGTTCCTGGTCGTGATCTTGTTAAGTTCTTGATAATATATGCAAAGGTGAATTGACCCATATTTCTTCTTAAAAAAAAGAACATGTGCACCCCATAGTTATGAACTATGTAATATGAATCCTTTATCAAGATTCTCTCAAAGTTTATTCTTTAATTCCTATAACTCAATTAGGGCCATTCTACATAGAGTCTTTGAAATAATTAAAACAATTGGTATGATTTTTATTGAAAACTCAAATTCATGATTCTAGGGAAGAATAATAAATTCTTTAGAAAATACATCAACATAATCCTAAAAAATAGTTATATCTTCAATATTGAGTTTTTCCCTAACCATTTGAGATAAATATCCCTCATGAATAGGCAGTAAGACCCATACAATTTTAGTAACTTCCACTGGAATCTCATATTCATCCTTGCATCGAAAGATAATAATAGGTTGATTTAGAATATCAAATGAGACTTACATTCCTTGGAAATTGATATGGGATCTATATAGAGAGATCCAATCCATTCCCAAAATCACATCAAATTCAACTAGAGGGAGAATAAAATTATTTATAGGAAGTAAATTTCCACAAAATTATATCGAATAAGAGCTATAAACTTGACATGAAATCATCATAAAATTAGGATTATTTACTACTAACTCAACATTTAGTTATTGAGGTGTTCGTGTGATACACTTAGATAATTATTTAGATATAAAATAGTGGGTAGATCCAAAATCAAATAATTTTTTTAATTTTAGAGTGGATAGTAAGTGTATCATTCACCGGTTTTTTATCATGATCCACTTCATTAGTTGTGATAACATAAACCTTACCTTTTTCCCTTGAATTATGAGGCTTCTGATGCTTATTTTCATCATTAACCATAAAATCCATGAAATTATTGGAGTAATTTCTATACACCTTGTAATTGTATAATTGTAGTGTGTATGGCGCATTCAATTGAACTTTCTCAGCATTCCCTCTATCAAATGTCCAATTCACATCATTTTGATATTCTCATTCTCAAGGGACTTATTTTCTATACTTAAAAAATTTATCAGACCCTATATGGTAGTTTCCCCCATGATTACTTCCACACTTATGATATTAGGGAAGACTAATTTTCTTTCCTCTATATGTTTTATTAATACAATTTCCTTGAAATTTTATCTTTCTCCTTTTCCCCCCAAAACCATGAGAACACTAAGAGTCTCAAATTTCCATTTCTATCATTAGATAACATAAAATGATTTTTCATAGCTATAAAATTATCTTATATCCAATGCCTTTTAGTGACTTTCTCTCGAGAAACTAAATAACTGATCAATTTTTCGTTCATGTTCAATGATAAAACCTAAAGCATATCTTGTAAGTCCAATGAAATTTTCCTTATAGGTAATAATGTATTCAAATCCTGATACTTTAGTTCTATATATTCTCTTTCCATTTTCGTTTTAATAGTTTAGGGAAAATACTTATTGAAAAATACCTTCTTAAACTCTTCCCATGTCATGGAGTTAATTTCCTCATCTTGCCTAATATTCTTGATAAGATTCCACCATTGATCAGCTTAAACTTCCAAATCATACATGACAAAAACAACCTTCTAATGTTTTAATAATAGGAGAAAATATATTATCTTTTATTTATCATTTAACCATTTCTCATTAATATATGAATCAGAGGAACCACTGAAGGAAGGTGGAAGTTTCCATGTAAAATACTTAATTATGAGTTTTTCCTTCCCTTGTCAATTTGGAAGTTTAGTATGATTCCTATTAATGTTCACATCTTGAGAGATTTGGGTGAGAATTTTCATAATATTTCACATCCCATATTCTATTTCATTTGGTTTCTCATGAGGACGGTCACTTTATTAACCATCACATTTAGCATCAACACAATTACTCCTCGGTCCTACTATTGATAAAGACAAAAAATAATAGCGTGAGAAATAATAATCATAGTTATTAATCATCTAATCATGAAATATAATTCACAATATATCTAAATCACGACACCTTATTTTCTGTATTTAATAGCTTAGGTTTAACCTAGGTTATTTATAGTCATCATCTATTCTAATCCTTCATAATGTTTCATAAATAAAATTTGAATTAATTCAAGCATATCCCTTGGAAGAATGTATCTAGGTGTGCAGTCTTATACCCACTCATCATGAATCGATAATGATTTAGATAATAACTAATCCATCCCTTTAATATTTTTTACCCCAATGTGAATATGTGCTACAACCGCATTCACTTTCCAATATCCAGATAGGGATATATTTTCTAGGAAAACCACACAATCTATACTTTACATAAGCTTGAAGAAATTATCCTATACTTATAATTATCCCTAGGGTTTTCAATAAATTTATCTAACCATAATCTACATAAATAACTAAAACCTACTTTGATACCAACTGAGGACACACAATCATTTCATACATATATATTACATCATTTTAGATGAATATTCAATACATAACATAATAATATATTCCATAGAACCATATATGTTTAGTGTCTTTTGATACTGAATATATAATCATTTTTTTCATCAAATATATTCAATATATCCTAAAAATTTATTTTCACATAGTACACTTCTTAAACATACCCTACTTAAAACCTTTCTGCATAACTTAGGGAAAGGAAACATAAGAATGGGTGATATTAGATACTCAGTAAGGGTAAACATAAGAGACATCAATATATAATCATTAGTGAGCATAAGTTAAGTATAATGGTATGATAACATGATCATAACTTACAAAAATAATACCCAATAATTCAAAGATCATTAATCATAAATCATGAGATAATGCTTTTTCATAAAAAATACATATGTTATAATTGTGTGAAATCATTAATAATAAATCATGAGCCATGAGAACATATCATAAGCATAATACATAATTTTTTGGAAAACACATAAGCATATAAAATTACTTCCTTAACCAAGGATCACTACCAAAACTATCATAGTGGAATGGGTTCACCCCTTATTTCATCATTCCCTTAGTCAAGGTTTACTCCTAAGACTATATTATTGGATAGATACCCTTGCTAAACTAGGTCCACTCCTCATTCCAGTCCTTATTATCCAATTATATATCCATATTTACCTAATTTATTGGAGGGATATATAATTATAGGCCCACAAATCATGTATAGACACATATTAGATGCCACTAGAGGGATAAATCAATGGTATTATTTTATGAATTATTTTCTATTAATTAAAAATACTGAACTTGTTAAAGTTATTGATCCAATTGATGATGTCTCACAACCTCACATTTTAAATATAAATAATAATATAAAGTAAAATACATGGTATTTACAAGGTTTGGTACTAAGACTTACTCCTTTCCATGTTGGTTAGATTCTATAACATGGAATACCCACTATAATTTTATCACTAATTACAATGGATTTGGTAGAAACTAGTTATACACCCCAATAGTCTATCCTCAATTTGATTTTGTTTCTACACCACAATAACCAACCCTTGTACCTCAGTTGGTTAGGAACCCCAACCATCTTCCACCCGCTTGACTAGTTACACTCCAACCGTGAGCCTCTTTAGTAACTGGTTAGAAACCCTAGTTATAAGATTCTTCTTCTTCTTATATATGTTGATATATTAGTTTAAATTTATCTTTCTTATTTAGAGTGATATTACTCCGTGAACCTATAGTATCAACCTTTCTTGTGTGAAATTATTCAAGAACTTCACTAGCCAATGATCAGGCCTTTTGGTCTTGATCAAAAAATTCTGATCTCTAGTGAATGATCGTGTCTCTTATCAGTTGTTAAATGTTTAGGAAGATATTTTATCCATTTATTAATTATGTTCTCAGCCTAAAGTTATTATTGATATTATTTTATACAATATTGAACTTACACAACCTTAGTGTAACTTGTTTCTAAATTCTCAACTCAATCACAACAAATTCACTTCATGAAATAGAATTTAAAGGTGTATAATATTTTTACAAACCGTAGAACATATAAAATATTATTCTTATTATTTTATATGTTTTTTTATCTAGGCTTATTCATTGAATTTATTCAAGATGCCTTTATGTTTTATCCTTAACACTATTTTATGAAAATTAATTGGATATATCAATGAATATTATGTTCAATAAAACTTCATGAAAGTGTGAATACACAAGTTATATTTCTCATGAAAACCAAAATAGGTATGTGATGTCTCAAATTATCCTTTACAAAATTATATTGTGTGAGTTATTATTCACTAAATATAGGCCATATGGTCTCACACTTTGCATGATCAGTTCCTTTGTGAGACTCTTGAGTGTGAATATCATAAGCAAGGACTACCAATATCTCAAGCTTTCATATAACACACCTAATGTTAGGATCATAAGAAGCATGTCATGAGATATACTCTCCTTAATTTATCTAAGTAATTCTCATGGTATACTCTATCCTTCACATAAATGAAAGCATGAAGGCACTATGTATTTTCTTCTAAAAATGATATCTATCAAAAATTGCAAACTATAATAACCCTTCTCAGCCTCAGTACCTTGATATTTATAGATTAGGCTCCACCGTCTTATCCCATGTGATTCACCAACTCAAAATATTGCAAATCATACTGAATCAAGCATGTTTTTAAAACACTGAATGTCTCATAAAATATCACATATTTTGAATTCCAAAATGATTGTATTTTCAAACCCGTGTGACACTAGATATTATGGTGTCTCTTGACTACATACTCAAATTTTCTTGATTAGATTAATCCTTCACTTTTGAATTCTCACATGATTATGAGAAATATCACATGATTATTCTTAATCCCATAGTCTTCATGCAATGCCTCAGTAGAAACATGATCATGTTATCCCTAATGATTCAAATGTCTAGGATGTCTATGACAGGACCTTATCATGATCATTATTCTTTATAAAATTCATCAAAGATACACGATCACCTAAAAATAATGGCTTCATGTGACATAGGCTATCCATATGATGCCTTTTTGGAACTCTCACATACTTTTGTAATTTCAAATTCATACATTTGAACCTAGATTTGATTTAAATAGATTCATGCATGAAGGATGTTTATTGCATGCATAGTTTTGAGTTGATTGATAATTCTTTATTCCTTTTGTATGATCACATAATATGGCTATAATGATATATGTTGAATGATGATCTCAAACAGTGAAACAAACCCTCATTGGGAGTTAGAATATGATGCAGTGATGATCGAATGACCATAATCGATTTGATAAGGAGTCCAATGTTCTATGTGTAACATTTTAATGGAGTAACAATGTTATAGTTCCATGTTATCCTTCATTATTCTTGAACTTTTATGATCATTTATAATAATAATCCTCACTTCATCAACCACTCAAGATAACATCAAGGTTGGCACCCAGATACACTTCACACACGCCCATCATGGGTAGCGCCACCCCATCTCATAGTCCACCCTATAACTCACCTATATGATCTATGAATATGTTATTATCCAGAATTAACTCCATGTGTAACCTATACATGCCCTCATACTCACCTTCCACCATGGCTATCTAGGTTGACCTGCCTCCCATCTGGTAAAACTTGGTTTGACATGTTTAGTTGAGGTAGGTCCTTGGTTGGACATATATTTTAAAATACCAATCCTATAATATAATTCCATTAAATAATAAGGAATCCTCATAAATATAAAATACACATTTTCAAAAATTATTTTAATTATTATTCCTCTAAAATTCACAAATAATTATTAAATTCTACTCATGTAAAAAGAAATTATTTTTTCATGGCCTTCAATCAGTTATTAACTTCAATAATTATAGAAACAATATTTTATCTCCAAACACCTAGAAAATTAATAATAGTTTTAAAATCATCATAATTAAACATGGATGTATTATTAAATCATGACATCCAATGCCACATTTTTCTTGAATTTTCCAAAAAATAACACTTCAAGCTAGCAGCCTTTGGTTGTCTTCTAATATTATTTTGGAAACACCTACAGAAAATTACAGGCTTGCATGAATCCATAAAAACACTATGATCATAACTATATCCTCATTTAATACTACCTTATAAATTGAATTTATTATACATTGATAAAAAATACAATAATAATTCTTGTTTTTTTACTTGGATGTCTCTTTAACCCCCCCTTAGAATTTGTTTTCAGTAATACTTCACTTTATAAAGTCAATGTTTCCCCCCTTATTGATAATAAATACAAAGGTATAATAGGGGATGTAACATCTCATCAATATTATAATTCCACTAATCTATCAACTTATCTTTCAATAATTTAAAACCTTGGACTTATCCACTTGTGATAGAAGGATGGAATCACATGTTTTTCTTAGTAAATAGAAATTATTTAGATAGATCTAAGTCTACATGGAAAATCCATTTTTAGAAAATAATAGTGTATAACCATGGTGACAAATTTTTTCCATAAATTATGCATCATGTGATATAAAACTTAGATAACACACTTCTTTATGTTTTGGGGATGTTCAAAAGTGATACATCAAGAAATATATTATAACCTACACATATCTCAACAAACTCATCAAAAATTTCAATTGAAAAAATAGAACCCCCTTATTAGCTAAAAAAACTCCCCCTTTATAAACATTATCAATTCATTCAATATAGGGATATGGGAGTGATTTTTATACCTCATCTTATAAAATTACAAAAATATTCAAAAGTTCCACATTCACTATGAAGTGAAGATTTAACAGGTTTAACTCAATAATTCCCCCATAAAGGGATACATCCAAATGCTTTAATTCCATGAAATTTAGTAAAAAAATAATATATATAAGGTAATGACGAGGGACCTATTTATTCCTTATAAATAACACTAAGGTTGTGTTTTTTCTCTCAACCTTACCTTTTTCTTCTTCCTTTTGATCTCAGATTGTGGATTACTTTTCTTTCTATTATCATCCTTTACTAATTTCATGTTTACATTCCTCTTATGAAAAAATTCATCATATTGAGTGGTGTTTTCCATATTAAATTCTAGGTAAATTTATTTTGGATTTTTATTACATCATCCTATTTATACCATCTTCTTAATTTGGTGGGATAAACATACAATTCTTCTTCTCATTCCTAATTTTTTCATGCTTTTCACATAGATTATTTTGAATCTTAGTATTATCAACGATATATGAATTATTATGTAATTTATCCTATTATTTTTAAATCACCTGCTTACCCTCATATATATCACACATTTTATCTTTCTATATTTTTAATCCATTTTCACTTGATCCGGTCAAACTATCAAACATTTTTTCTTTGTATGTTCAGCCTTTTTCGGTGTCTCACATTGCTTCTCATATGTACATGACTTCCTATATTTTTTATTATGAGTTTTATTCCCTTAAATATTATTGGTAACCTTTCCATGTAATTTGGTCATGCATACCTCACCTCCATGACCTTATAATCCACATCTTCTACACACTTGTTTTAATCATTCATACTTATTTTGTATTGGAAGCTTGGATGAATTTCTGGTCACAACTTTATTTTTTTGATAATATATTCTCATATGTTCATCATGACTACTCATTTTTTCATTCTCGTTTCCTATAAATGATATGTTATACAAAAAATAGTGGGTTTTATGTTCATATTTTCCACAACAACAGTAAAATACTCTAAACTGTGATATTTAATTTTACTGATAAACCTGCCTAGAAAATTAATGATTTCATCTTACTGTAAACCAAGATTTATTTTTCCTAGGGAGAAATGGTCTAACTAAAAACTTTATTTCATCATTTGAAGTGGTAAAATTCCCATATGTTGACTTATCAATTTGGATAGATTCGCCTGCACTATTAGTGATAACATATATATTTTAAAATGGTTTAGGATCAGATGTTACTTTTTTTTAAGAACCCTTCATCTCACCAACATGGCAAGATTTTCCTTTAACTAAAATAGAAATAGTTTAGTCTTATATTACTTTTTTAGATCCTTTTTATAAAAAAAGTCACATTGATTGTTTCATACCCAACTCTTCTTCCCTTACAACTATATTATCCATAAGAAAACTGATAATATTTTCTTATTATGTTTCTCTAAGATTAAATTCTTTTTCTAATCAACATATACTTATTTTTTCCTAACATGTTCTTCATTTTAGGAAACAACCTTATTATTATCCTTCTGTAATGTCTTATTTTATTTTTTAAGCATTGTTATCTACTTAATACATGCTTCCAACTTACCTTTTATCTGTCATTCCAACTCTATCCTTTCTTCTCCATCATCATCACTGCTTTATGAATCAAATATTGTTCCAAATTTGATAGGGAAATTAACCTAATCATTTGAATATATTCTTAAATATGTATTTTATTTCTCATGTTTTCTCATCAAATTTATCTTCCTACTATGGAAATTATTATTTTTCTTATTATTTTCCTATTCTATAAGTTTATCATCTTTCTTATCACATTCAAATTCAGATTCCTTCTTCTTTGGAAAATCATAAGAAAAGTTTCCAAATACATAAAAATTATAAAAATTTTGTCATTATTTTTATTTTCCTCTTTAATTACCATTTGAATCCACTTGATATAAGAGAAATTATTTCACTAAGATCTTCATCTCCCTCAACATTTGAATCACCTGATTTTTCAACCACTTATTTCTTGAATTTTTCTTTTCTAATGGATTTAAAATCTATTTCATCATTTTCCTTCTTTTTGAAGGTTGTCCCCTTTCCCATATAATAATAAATGAGATACATTATGTAACTTATCTACTATAAAAACTATATTCTTCTAGGGTTGATATTCTGGATCAACCTAGTATAGAAAATTCCTCATCATCTTTTTGAAAATGATAATGTCATCTAGATTCTCACCAAATCCTTGAATGTTACTGACTATCTCATTAACCATAGTGAAATAGTCATCAATATTTTTTTCATCAACCATTTTCATTGTCTCAAACTAGCTTATCTAAACTTGTAGTCTGGCTTCCTTGACCTTGACATCACTTTCATAGATATATCTCAATTTGTCCCTTATTTCCTTTGCAGTCTAGATACCCATGACCCTTATGCATACATTCTCTAATAGATACATAAAGATGTAATTTTGTTCCTTTACATATAACTCCATATCACTCTTATCATCTTGTGTCATAGAATCATCATCAGTAATTGACTATTGTAGCATCTCTCACTTCTAGGAAAAGTGAAAACATATAGGGTAACATAATATTCTAAAAACTATGATAATATTTTCCATTGAATGTGGGAACACCTAAAAAATTGATCGAGTTAAGATTATATATGTATCAGAATTATTTGTTTATCTTCAGAGGAAACCTTTCCTCTGACACCACTTATAGATCCCCAGACTAGATTCCACTGTGGGGTGGGGGTGAATCATTAGTATTCTTTTACAAATTATTTTCATTTAATTTAACCACTTAAACTTTTTAAGGTCATAGATCCTCTAAATAAAATCTCACAACCTCACATCGTATGTATAAATAATAAGAGATGGAAAGACACATATTTATAAGGTTTGGAACTAAGACCTACTCACTTCCATGTTAGTCAGATACCCCAATATGGATTCTCCACTATAATTTTATCATATATTACAATGGATTAGGAAATAACAAGTTTTACACCCCAATAGTCAATCCTATAGTTAATCTTGGTTCTAAACCCCATCAAACATATCTTATTACTTAGTTGTTTTGACACCCCAACCATTTTCCTCCTACTTGAATGGTTAGACACCCAAATATTGAGCCTCTTTAAAAATTAGTTAGACACCCTAATCATAAGCTCCTTCTTTTTATTCATGTCAATAAAAAAGTAGAAAATACTATTTATTATTAAGAGTAATTTTACTCCATGATATTTTTGGATAAATCTTGCTAGTGTATAATTATTTTCATAAATTAAATAGCTATTGATCAAGAATGTTGGTCTTGCCTAATAACTTCTGATCTTCAGTGAATGAACATGTCTCTTCTCAGTTTTCAAATGATTAGGTAGATATATTAACCCTCTATTAATGAAGTTACCAGCCTTATATTATTCTTTCTATTATTTTATGCAATATTGAACTTCCGCAACCTCAGTGCAACTTGTTTCTAAATTCTCAACTCAATCACACCAAATGTACTTCATGAAATAGGATTGTATGGTGTATAATATTGGTCCAAGCCCTACCACATATAATTATTCTCATTATTTTATGTTTTTTATCAATATTTATTTACCGACTTTCTTCAAGATACCTTTGTGTTTTATCCTCAGTACTATTTTATGAAAGTGTCTTAGATAAATCATTTCATATTAAGTTCATTGAAGATTCATGCAAGTGTAAATACATGATCTATCTTGATCATGAAAAATAGAATAGGTATGTGATGTATCAGCTTATTCTTTGAACAAGTATATCATGTGAGTTCTTATTCTTTGTGAAAGACAAGTTATTCAATATCTCTATTACTTCTTCATATAAAAGAGCATATGTTACTTCTATTATTATTCTTCGTGAAAGTAGAGAACATCACATGCTCGGTTCCTTCACAATACTTTTGAGTGTGAAGATAAAAAGCAAGGAATCATGGTATCACAAGCCTTTATGTAACACACTAAATGTTAGGATCACAAGAAGCATGTCATAGGATTTCCTCTCCTTATCATAGTCAAGTAAGGATCATGGAATCTTTTGTCCTTCTTGAAAATAAAAGTACAAAGGTGCTCCATTTTTATTCTAAAAATGGGATCTATAAAAAATCTTGAACGATAGAAACCCTTATAAACCTTTATACCTCAATATTTATAGAGGAGGTTCCATTACCTTATCCCCTATGATTCATCAACTCAAACTCCCACAAATCATGAAGATCCAAGCATATTTTTAAAGCACTAAATATCTTGTAAAAGATCAATGATTTCAAATGTGAAAAATATTGGTTTTTTCAGACCCACATGATGCCGAATAGTATAGTTTCTATTGAACATGTAATAATATTTGATTGATCGACTAATTCCTTAATTGTGGAATGCTTATGTTCTTGTGAGAAAGATTTCATGCTCATCCTTAATACTAGAGTCTTAACGTGATACCTCGGTGGACACACAATCATGTAATACCTAATGATTCACATGATTAAGGCTATATATGATGATACCTTCTCATTGTCTTTGTTCATCATGAGATGCTTCAAAGACATGAGATCGCTTGATACTAAAGGTTTTATGTGACTGATTTTTTCCATGTGATACCTTGGTGGAACACTCACATGCTTATGTAATAAAAAATTCATACATTTGACACTAGATTTAATTCAAATCAATGCATGCATACAAGACTTAGATTGAATTCATGGTTTTGAGTCAATTAATCATTACTCATTCCATTGGTATTATCGTAGAATATGGATATAATTATGGGAATCAAATGATAATATTGAAAAATGCTAAAAACCCTCATTGAGAGGTAGGATATGGCACGATTATGATCTGATAACAATGATTAATTTGATCGGGTGACCAAACTTTTATGGGTAAATTTTTAATTAAGTAAAAATTTCATGGAACCATAGGATCCCACATCAATCTTGTGCTTATATAAGCGCCATTTAATAGTAATCCTTGCTTTATCAACCACTTAAGTCGGTACTAGGGTAGGCACCTGGATACACTTCACACATTCAAATCATGGGTCTCTCCACCCCATCACATAGTCCACCCGAGCACTCACCTGTGCACCATGTGTGCACACTATGATCCCTTGTAAACTCCATATGGGAACTATTCATTCCCTCATACTCACCTACTTCCATGGCTATCCAGGTTGATCTGCCTCCCATATGGTTGACCTAGGTCCCACATATGTGGTTGAGGTACGTCCTTGGTTGGCCAAGGGGTGATCATATTTTTAAAAAATAATAAGCCTATAAGATAATTCCATTAAGTAATAAGGCCTCCTCATAAATATAAAATCCATCTACTAAAAAATTCTTTTAATTCTTCTTATTATAAATTCCTTAAACAATTCTTCATTATCTTCATGAATTTTTTTTTTATATGGACTTAAATAAATTTTTTAATTAAATTGTTATATAAACTATAAAAAATATCCAAAAAACTATTTCACATGTTTATAATATTAGGATAAAATTTTAAATAATTACAATTAAACTTAGATGTATTATCAATCATGATATCCAATGCCACATAGTTCTTGAATGTTCCAAACAAGAACAATTCAAGCCAGTAGAATTAGGATGTCTTCTGATATTATTTTAGCCACACCTCAATAAACTTATGGAATTGAATGAATCTATAAAAATACTCTAAGAATCATAAAATAATCATTTAATACTAAAATATACATTGAATTTATGATACACTAATAAAAAATACAACAATTATTCTTCTTTTTTACTTGTAGGGATCTTCACATCACATAATTGAGACCATACATATGCATGAAACAAGATTATAAGGCATTAATCATATCATCATATCATAACCCTTGTAAAATAAATAGTTTTCATAAAAATTTTATCATTTAATAATAACATTACTTGGGTAAAATTAATGGGTTTAATAATGGTTTCTCCATAACTTAATTAACCAGTGGAAAAAGAAAAAATTTCATATAATCATCATTAAATAATAATAATCATAATTAATCCAGAGAAATAATTTTTATGTTATCATAAGATATAACTAGTGACTCACAACAATACTTAAAAGTTTTTTACATAGATGAAAAATTCCTTAAAAATAACATATGAACCTTTCTTTGAAAACATGATTAAAATACCTTTTTTCTCTTAATAAAATTTTAATTGAAAATTCATAGAATATCTAAGAAATTATTTTCTTTAAAAATAACAATGTAAAATTATAAATGAATATTAAAATCAAATAATTATCATGATGGTGAGAAAATCTATTCATACCACATACGTTAAAAGTGAACATTCTTTTTACACTTTAAAAAAAAATTCAAAAATGACTTGATTGAAAAACATTTATTTAAGAAGATTCATTTTAAAAAAATTTATATAAATTAAAATTTAATGAAAATTAAAATTTTAAAACATTTTAATTACAGGTAAAATATTATATAAAATAAGCTTGAAGAGAATATACATGGAATAAAAAGTTCATTAACCCAAAAGGAAATAAGGTTGAATTTTATTTAAAAAACACTTTCTTGATCATTTTTAGTACCAAAGAGAGAAAAATGGTAATGATATATAAAAATTATTAGTATAACTATAGAATTATAAAATATATTGGGTTTAAAGGATAAAATCCATATAATTTCTCTCAATGTAAATTAAGCATTGACAATCCCAAAAGAAAATGAGATAGTAACATAAACCCTTACCTCAAGTTCCGCCTTTCTTCACACGTGTTCAAATATCCTGTATAATAAATATATATTTACTATAAATATATTATAAAAAATTATTCATAAATAAATTACTATTTATAATTCCTTTATAATTTCTAATTATCCTTTTATTAACAATTTCTTCATTAAAATGAACATCTGGGTGGAAAATGGTCTGTTTTCCATGCATATTTCGGTTTGATAGTCCTAGTACTTTCACCTTGGTCATATTTTCATCATCTATAAAATATTAATTACGATATAAGTATCATATTTATTCATCATATAAAATTTTATAATTATTCATATAAAGCAGTGATGAATAAAAAATCACATCACTTCTTAGAGGTGGTAGTTTACACATGCACAAACGACATTATCATTTTCCAATGGATTAAAAGGTAAGAAAGTAGATAATATATTATAATTATAAAAACATAATTATTTCATATATATAATATATAAAAATTAAATTAATCACAATAACCTATCCCAAATAGTGGTGATTAAAAATGAAATACATCACTTCTTGAGGTGGTAGTCTGCACGTACATACGAATGATGATTCTTTTACCATTTGACAGAGAAGGAGATGAATAAAGGGTTTTAAATTGAAATAATAAAATATAATTAAAGTAAATATACTAATGTTATTATATTATCAAGTTTATCATATAATTTATTAAGGTATGAGAAGAAATTAAATGAAATATCTCAGTTAAGTGTTATACGTATTCTTTGGACAACCTCCTTTGGAATACACCTTAATCATTATAAGGTTTGTATTTTAATCATACCATAAACTATAGATCATGGTTAGGGATGTTATGAAGGTAATTTTTTAGGTATTTTCAAATATATAGGGGTTATTAATTGTGATTAAGATAGGATAGGTGGTTTCCTTTTATACGGTAGGGAGAGGAAAAACTTGAATTTTTTCAAAAGATTAAAATATATTAATGTATTAATCAATCCATGTGGATAAAAATTGGAATATTTTTAAATTTTGGAAGATATAATATCAAAATATATAGATAAAATAGGATTTAGACAAGTTTTTAAGTAATTTTAACAGTTATATTTTTATTTTAACCTTTATCACAGTATTAAATTTTTACCTTGGTCTCTATTTATAATGATAAAAAATGAAAGTGGTATCATTACCAAATTTATAAATTTTTATTCCAATTATTGATTCAATTTTATCAAATTCAATTCTATAAGTTATAGACACTTTTGAAAGTTTTAAAAATAAAAATGCATAGAAATGAATGTTGAGAATGAAAATAGATAAATAAAATGTCACATACCTAAAATTGACCTAGTGGGTGTGAAAAATAGTCATCAAATAACAAGGTTAAGTAAGTTTTTTGTATAGGACCTAGGTTAGTTTGGTTATTGGATTATTCTATAATGGGTTGAGCGATTCCCTTTTTTGAGGGGAATTCACAGAAGAAGATATATTGGACTTGACATGGAAGTTGTACTCTCCATGAATATTTCCTCTACATAGCTCATAATTGAGATAACTTAGTTCCTCCAACTCAATATCATATTGATAAATTTTCTACATAGTGGAGAGAGGCTTACCTTATTCAGGTGGTGGGTGGTTGTTCATGCATTCTAGAAGAATCCTGGTAAGATGAAGTGGTGAAAATACCCAAAATATGATTACTATTTTGTTACAATGACATTTAAAAAGTACACTCTATGCTTGGATTGCATGACCAGTTTAGGGCCATGCAATTGGGTTACACAATATTGTAACCCTCAAAGATTCATGTGGTACAAGGAGGATGGGTGAAATATGTTTTCCATGATATGTCCTTCTTGTGGTTTTTGTTCTTTATGTGATTCCCCAGAGATACATGATTTTATATTTACAAAACCGTCATGTGATAGAGGTTGTCCATGATGGGTCCTTCTCATGGTTGCTTTTCTTCAAGAGATGACCCAAGGATACTTGACCACTTAATATGATCAAGGATGTATATGATGGGATGGTCTCATATTTTCTCCTCATCACGAGATACAACCTAAGGATATATGAGCACCTAACCCTAAATGAATCACACAATCATCTTTGGTGTGGCTATATATAAAATACTCCTTTTGTTGTCATTGTTTGTCATGAAATGCGCTGAGGGATATCATCAATGAAATAAAACCTTGGTCACATGAAGTGAACAATCTTAGAATAATTTACATGAAAATATCCCTCCACCTAAAATCCGTGTACATGGATTTCCTACCTTATAAAGTATAATATATATAGAAGTACTGACATCTATAAACCCCCCAAAACATATGATCAACACAATTGATACATAAGAGTTTTTGGATATGATTATAAAGATTGATATATAAGGAGAGATAAGGAGAGTTTCGTGACTTCAAATACCACCGTCTAGAAATTTATTAAGTATCTTTGAAGGAAAAGAATTTGAAAAAATGGATGACCACTTGAAAATTGCATAAACAATTTATATGAGACTTGTCCGCATGACTATTTATGAAAGTACCGATCACATGATGACTTATAGACCATGTTATCACATTATAATATATTGTTCATTCAACTATATAACCCAATATCCTAACCTAGTACTAGTTACACTATTGAGTAACCCCCCTTTCATCATGAAATATATTGACCCCTTTCTTTATGTGATCACATGACCCCCAAATCCTTTATGTGATTGCATGACCCTATGAACTTCATGTGATCACCCAACTCCCAAAAGTTCCACTTAAACCCCCTAAGTCTATTTTCTTCTCCCATAAGGCCATATTCCTCATGGAAATCCACCATGGTTTAAGTTTCTAGTATTCCAATATTTTCTAACCTCTGGTCCAATAATCCCCATATGTTTGATTATATTTCCTTACCCACCAATGAGCTAGGAACTTATGAACTATGAAGAATATGATTATTATTAAAAATAGGATATGTATTAAGATTTTTTAAGGCTCAATATCCACATACTATAACTCTACATTAGTCTTTTAACATGTACATATTCCTTATGAAGAGCATGATGACACCATATATCTTTCATATTACAATTCTTCTTGTGAAATATCATGTATTATCTCATGGATACAATTTCTCCATGGGACTCATAGCCATATTTCTCTTAGGGTGGCCTCATTATATAATCCAAGTAAAAATTAAATCTTATGCTCACATTAAATGTGTTTGATCTCCTATTATATCATGTTTATCACATCAATCAACACTCACTTGGTCTTAGAGATATATAATGATTATGTTGTTATCATAATAAAAATTACTCTATTATTGGCCTCTATCTCATATGAAAGTTCATGATATATTTTATTTTTCTTCAAAGGGATATACTCCCAATGGAACATATTAGGGAATCCACATATGTATAATCCCCACTCAAACCTATATTATCACACATTTTTACAACATAAATGTTCTCAAAATTAGAACTACGTGGGATTCAATTTCTATATTTATAGGATACATAGGACACCTTTCCAAGGATTTATCTCCCATATCCAATTTTTAAATTTCTCCACATGCATCCTAGTCTCATGACATTAAACAACATGAAAAAAATCCTTACACATGATGTTAAAATGTATGGTGTAGTCCTATCACATGACCTTAAAATATGTCACTCGAACTATACATGATTTGATTCCCATTATGAAAGTATACATAGGACACATCCTTAAGGTTTAAAAACAATATCATTAATCTCCAATTTCCATCCTCATCAAGCCATATTACTCATGAAATCATTTACATCCTTCCCTCACCTAGCTATTCTCCCATGAGTCTAGACACCCCATCCATTCAGGTCATATTCCCTATAAAAAATTTTCTATAAGGCCATATTTTTGATAGAATCATTCCCCCACCCAAAGGGATAAATTCCTTCTAGGTCCCACTATATCATCCTCATTAGACCATACTTCTGGTTGGATCTATCTTAATGGGTCAATACTCCTCATAACATCAACCCATCCTCATTTTTCCATATTTACTTAGAGGTAAACCCTAAAAGGTTTATCATGAATAAGTCCCACACCAACCATTTCTAAGAATATTTTTCATATTCATCCTTACCACATGAAATTAAACTATATGGTTTGGTCTTCATTACACAACCTTAAAAGGTATGACATGTCCCATTAAGTGGCATGAAACTATGTGGGTTATGATTCCTTTCACAAGGATATATAGGAAGCCACTTTATAGGCTTGATCATAATAATATAGACACATACCAAATTCCAATAGTGGAATAAACTCTAGAGCATCCAACCGTATGGATTTAAAGCATAACAATACCCAAACCAGCATCAATAAGTAATAATGGTTAACAAGATAGATAACCTATAATATATACATAAGGAATAATAAATGGAGAACCTATGATAAATATATATGTTCATATTGATGGTATAACTTTGATATATACAAATACTCACATAACTATAAGATTATAACCAATTATAAATGTTAGAGTAACCAGTCTCGTATTGGGGCCTGAAAAAGATTCACAAACATGACTTAAATCTATAAGAGAATCTCATATTAGGAATTAATTCCCCCCAATAGGGTGTGATGATCCTTAAATACAATCCTATCATCCAATTTGAGTTCATAAGTGTTATTGGTATTAAACCCCAATGACAGAATGCCTTTGGAAAGAAAGCCCATGGCTCGTTATAAATGTTGGAACCATTGGGTGTTTCTAGTTTAAAAAATAAACCTCATTAGAAACTTTCTGAAATAGGAGTAGTGACCCAACCTAAGGATTGTTTAGTTATACTCATACCCTCAAAAAACCAAATGTCAAGACGCTATATACTAGGTCGAAAAAAATAGTGAACCTAACATGAATCTTTCCATAACTAAAATAATCAAGTTACCCAAACACAAGTAATTAAGAATGTTTCTTAATTGTGATGAAACAATGATCAATATTTTTATTTTTTGTCTTTTTTTATGTGAATACTCTTATCACAAACTCTCTCTGATTCCAAGGTAATGAAAACATTATCAAGAAAGCATCTTGGCACCACAAATTATATGAGATCCATTTCCCCTATAAATCGAAGGATGATTTCACCCAAATAGTGCTTATAGAACAAAGTGGATAATGTGATGATTGGGGAATATATTTTTCATGAAACTATCTCTACCTTATAGGCTGCATTCAAGGGTCTCTAGGAATTGAAACATACTAGAAAACCTCACCTAAGGAAATCCGCGACAAATCTGGTGAAGGATATCACCACTGATAACCTCTTTAGGTGCCTATCCCTAGAGAATGATAATAAACACCTTAATTATATTAGGAAGGTGGATCAAGAAGTATAATATGTATTCAACATAGTTTATAAGTCACATATGAGGGATATTATTAACCATCATATGTATTATCACACAATAATTACCCCTCAACCACCTGATGAGGGTTCCATATGGAAGGATACCTCCCCAGACACTCAGATCTGAGTGTTTAAGAGATCTCACTAGGTGTGGAGAGCTAAAAATCACAAGAAGCAGACACATATCCCCACTCACACTAATAAATCCCACAAACATACCATTACAACAACCAATGATTTGGCCCATACCCCTATTCGCACACACCATGTTTCAAAAATGTTCTGACAATAAGAACGGGGTAGGTGCATATCTCCGCCCCCATGCTTAAAGAACATTAGCACATCCTAGTGGAAAATGAAGGATATGAGTGGGCACAAATTCCTACTTTAATCGAAGATGTATGCTAATATATCCCGGTTACAGTGAGAGAGAAGACCCACATTCCTACTCAAACGCTTATGAATTTCCAGCATATACTAGTAGCAATGGAGGAGATCTACCATCATATTCTAAAAATGATATAGAAATAGACATATACCCCTATTATAGCCACCATAGTAGCATAACATTGTGATTAGTATGACCAAATGGATACTCTAGAGAAAGAAAAAATTCTTGCTCTCATCCAATAAGATTATCAGTATATTACACATCTATAAAATGTATTATTTGTGATGGTGTCCCATCATAAATAACCCATTACTAAAAATAGCATAATAAAAAAAATTACGATGGAATTTCGTAAAAAATATCATTTGTGTCGAGTAGTTATCCCATCACAAATAACTTTTCCAGTTTATAAAAAAATGTCTATTATGATTATAAGGCCCCAGCCTTAAACATTACTTAATCTTGAGTTATTTCAATAGTACACGTTGAGGATCTTTTCAGGTTTAGAGTTTTAGAGAATTAGATCATAAATCATTAATTACACTCCACATTTAAACAAAGTGGTTACATAAAATATAGTACTCATTTTTCCCATAATTAGAAACATATTTAAAATAAAACATAGATTCTTTCCTTGACACTATGATCACATCATGTACCTTTCCCTTGACCTGTGAAAAACATTTCAAAAACATGGGATGAGCATAAAAAGCTCAGCAAGGGATATAAAAGTACAAAATGAAAACATTAGTCCATGTATGAAATCATACTTTACTCATAAAACATAATCATTTTAACATACCTCATCAAATCATGAATAAATCATAGAAATCATAAGGCATAAAGGTAACTTGAGGCATTCATAACATTCTTACGTAGGGAGTAACCCTCATGGTTACGTTTGGAATACCCATCATAGTATATTCCCTAAATATATTCAGAGAAACCATAATGTTTAACCCCTTGACATTACCCAATGCATTGGAGAGCTATATCGGGCTCACCTGCCCTTAGTTTGTCACAAAACCACCCATCTTCATAAATAATGCCCAAGAACCATAACATAATCGTATCACATAAAACATGCATAAAGGAAACATAACATTTCCACATTTCAATCACAAGATATAAAAAACACATTAATATAATCAAAACATTATCAAAAACATTTTCAATACCAAAATAAAAGAAAAGTAATACATGGTATTTATTTTTCATTTTAAAAAAAGTTATGGCTTGTAGAGGAAGCCGAAACTCAAATAATGGTCACGACGGCGGAGAAGTCGTTGTCGCCGCATACGTACGACAAAAAATATATTCCCTTTTGTCATTTAGTAAACACTTCGTATAAAAAATATTCCTTTTGAATAAATGTAAAAGTCAAAGGGGTTTATACACCATATAAAATAAAGTTGTGTATAAAACCAAATATGCCTCAATGAAAGGAGATTGGGACGAAGTCCCATACCTCGGGTCCGACTTGACTCGATCATTCTTTAACGACCTTAATAATAAAATTGAGTTAATTTCTACTTTCTTAATAACCTATTTCAAGTTCATTATTTCTTTTATATCAATTATTACCATGTTATGAAAACTATGTAATTATTTAAGTTAATAATGGTCGTTTTGTCGATCATTGGCACTTGAGTCAAAAATAAACTCTTTATAATTACAAGTTGTTTATGTGGTAAAATATCCATTATATCCAGAATTATATTCATGATGTAGATATCATATATATCACATATATCCAGTATATACATTCATTTATAATATTACATAACATTTAGAGGTAAGAAATGAAATGCACCGTTCATGGAGACGGTAAGCCGTACGTACGCATGAACGCTACTTTCATTTCTATTTCGTATTTTATGGAATGAAATCATAATGATATAAAGGTATATTATAATTCCATTATAATATCTTATATAATATAATTAACTCCATCCTTTATACGTCCCACATATGGCATTAACGAATCAAATCACTTTGAGGGGGCGGTAGTCCGCACTTCCTAAAATGAAGATATCGCATTTACCCATAATGGAAACCATAATGGTATGCCATAAATGAAAAATACAGAAGCTTAAGGAAAAAATAAACATATTATATATTATATATAAATATATTGACATCTTAATGGCCACCTTTTAAGGTGTTAGAAGAATGTTGAGCAATCATCGTTTCGTGAGGCAGAAATTCTCCATCCACGGAAACAGTATGCTCTTTAACCATTAGATGTAGGTGTGTGTAAGTGTATCTAGAATCCTTATTATAACAACATGCTAGTATATTGAATATACTGGTGTTATTACAAAATAAATGAATAAAAATAGTTTAGGGGGTTGGAGAAGCAAAATAAAACAAAATAACATTAGAGAAGTCTTTACCTTTAAATCGGGTAACTCCTCTTGGTTTGAACCAAAAGGGTTTCTTGAAGAGATTTATGACTAATTTAAGGCTTATAGGATGAAGAGAGGGATTTTGAGAGACAAAATTAGCAGAGTTTGGCCGATCCAATGGCTTTATAGCTGTGTGTAAAGAGGTAGAAGTGGGGGCCTTTTATAAGAGAAGAGGAGGGGCACTCTTGGAAAGTTATAAAATATTACTTTATGTTAAAATGAGTTTTGGATTTTAAAGGTCCCACATTGATATATTTCAAGGATAAGGTGATAAGGGTTCAAAATATACTCATCCAATAGGTATTTGACAAGTGTAATTCTTATATTTTACATTATATTTTCATTTTATTTAAATTGTTCATTAATGAGGTAATCACTGCATCATCATGATGTCATACATAATTTAATTTATTTAATGTATAAAATTTTTAAAAAAAATACTATTATGTGGGAAATATTTTTATCTTTACAAGGATTATTTATAGTCAAAGATATCATTTATGTAGACAAAATTAAAAATGTTTTACTCAGGTGATACATTCTTTAGTGATATTCTCCTTTCTTTAAAAATAAAAAGCTAAAGTGTCACTTTCACCCAAAAGTGATTCCATGGGGTCCCTAAGTTTGGCACAAGGAATACCATGGTCGGACATGACACAAAAAGTATAATTAGGACACATGTTGGGGTCATTTTTTATTATTATGATATTATTTTATTATCTTTAACTACCCGATTACTAATTAATCAAGATAATTAAAGATAATTACCATCGTTACTATTCACAATTTCAAAAAAAAAGAGTCTTAATTACATAATTTGGACCTTATTATTCCAAATATGGAATCCATTTTACCAAATTTCAAACATAGAAATTGAAATAATTAATTTAAAAATAATTCCCGTTGTCAAAACAAATAGCGGGTTTTTTGAAACAATATCTATGAAAAGTTTGGCACTTGTTTATGCCCAATTCCAAAGTGAAATTAATTATAATTAACACCATTGGATTAAATGGTAAAAAAATATTCTAATTACACTTTAAAACCTATTTAAAAGATAATCTAACCATATAATTAAATTAGATGAAAAATCAGTTCTGATGTAAAATGCAGTATTTTTCACTATTCATTAAAAAATGAACATTGTCAGAAAAATACCAAAAATTTATACGAAGTAAATTTCAATATCCCAATCATAAATAATAAGTTTATTTTGACAAATAGATCTTATAAAATTTTCAAAATATAGATTTAAAAATGGTTCACCATCAAAATGCGGTAAAACAATCTTTTAAAAATATTAGAGAATTATATGCTTAAGATTGGATTTACTCTCATTTTAAGCCTCTAAAACACTATCTAATTCATAAATAGACATATATAAGAATATATATTATTCATTACTTACTTGGGATGTTACATCCTTCCCCCTTTAGAAAATTGTGTCCCCGCAATTTATTTACTTATCGAATAAGTGGGGGTATTTATCCCTCATTGAATTTTCAGATTCCCATGTTGCCTTTTCAATCATGTGGTTTTTCCACAAAACCTTTACTTGATGAATCACCTTATTCCACAACAATTGCTTTCTGTGGTCAATAATCTGGACTGGTTATTCCTCATAAGATATATTTTCTTCCAGCTGAACTACCTCTGGACTCAAAACATGAGATGGATCTGGCATGAACTTCCTTAACATTGAAACATGAAAAACATTGTGTACCTGAGATAAACTTGGAGGTAAAGACACTAGGTATGCAACTGATCCAAATCTCTCCAGAATTTCATATGGTCCAATGAACCTTGGACTCATATTTCCTTTATTACCAAATCACATCACACTTTTCCATGGTGATACTTTGAAAAAAACATCATCACCTACCTTAAAAGAGAGATCCTTCCTCCTATTGTCTGCATAACTCTTCTGCCTACTCTGAGCAGTTCTCATGTGTCTCTATATCAGCTGAACTTTTTCTACCAACTCTTATACCAATTCCAGTATCATCAACTTCCTTTCAACCACTTCATCCCAGAAAGCTGGAGTTCGACACCGCTTCCCATATAATGCCTCAAATGGTTCCATCTGTATACTAGAATGAAAACTGTTATTATAAGAAAACTCAACCTAAGAAAGATGTTGGTCCCAAATTCCCTGATAATACATCGAACAAGCACGTATCATATCCTCCAAAGTCTGAATCGTTCATTCTGACTGCCCATATGATTGAGGATGAAAAGCTGTACTAAAATTTAATTCTGTACCCAATGACTTCTGAAGGCCTTTCCAAAAGTTAGAAGTGAACCTGGGATCACGGTCATATACAATGGAGAGAGTAACTCTATGTAACCTTACTATCTCTTTAAGATACAAACGGGAAAGTTGATCTAGTGAAAAAGTATCTCGTATAGCAAGGAAATGAGTAGATTTAGTCAAGTGATCAACAATAACCCAGATTGCATTATTACATTGAGGTGTCTTCAAAAATCCCACAACGAAGTCTGTGGATATATTCTCCCATTTCAACTCTGGCACTGGTAAAGGCTGAAGCATCCCTTTAGATAACTTCCGCTCTTCTTTAACCTATTGACAATTCAAACACTTCATAGTAAAATCAGCAATATCTCTTTTCATTCCGTCCCACCAGTAATACTCCCGAAGATCTCTATACTTCTTAGTACTGCCAGGATGAACTGAAAACGAAGAACTATAAGCTTCACATAACAACTATCTCTTCAACTGTGAATCACAAGGCACACACAATCTATTCCCAAATCTGAAAACACAATCATTATCAATGTTTAATTCATGCAACTTACCCTTCTGATCCAACTCTACCTTTTTCTGCAACTCAACCTTTTTCTGCAACTCACTGTCTTGATTCTATGCTTGTTTAATTCTGTCTGATAGAGAATATTTCACTGATAACTGAAACAAAACAGAAGGACATCCTACACCAATAACTTCTATGCCAAAATTCATCAAATCCTTAACCAAAGGATCACGTTCCAAATGCAACATTGTCAATGAAGCATTACTTTTTCGACTCAAAGCATCAACCACTTTATTTGATTTTCCCATATGGTAATGAATTGTACAATCATAATCCTTGATTAATTCTAGCCATCTCCTCTATCTCATGTTAAATTCTTTCTAAGTGAATATATAATTTAAATTTGTTTGATCAGTATATATTTCACACTTTACACCATGCAAATGATGCCTCTATATTTTTAAAGCAAAAACAACAGCAGCTAATTCCAAATCATGTATAGGGTAATTTACCTCATGAGTTTTCAACTGACGTAAAGCATAAGAAATTACCTAATCATTCTGCATTAGGACACAACCAAGTCCTTTCAATGAAGTATCACTGTAGATAAAAAACTCCCCATTCCTGGAAGGTAGTGCCAAAACTAGAGCATTCACCAATCTTCTTTTCAGTTCCTGAAAACAATCATCACATTCTTTTGTCCAGATAAACTTAACACCCTTCCGAGTTAGCTTAGTCATTGGACTAGATAAACGTGAATTTTTTTTAACAAACCTTCAATAATATCCTTCCAAACCAAGAAAACTATGAATCTCGGTTACATTTGTGGGTCTTGGCCATTCTTCCACAACCTTTGTTTTTGCAGGATCAATAGTTATTCCATATTTAGAAACAGTGTGACCAAGGAATGAAATTTGTTGCAACCAAAATTCACACTTGCTGAATTTACCATACAATTTCTTTTCTTTTAAGGTTTTAAAAATAACCCTTAAATGTCTTTTATGCTTCTCTTCACTTTTAAAAAACACCAAAATATCATCAATGAAAACAACCACAAACTTATCCAAGAACTCATGGAAAATTCTATTCATAAGGTCCATGAATACAGCAGGTGCATTGGTTAGCCCAAAAGGCATAACTAAAAATTCGTAATGGCCATATCTTGTACGAAACGTGGTCTTCGTAATATCTGCTTCCTTTACCTTCAACTGATGGTACCCCAATCTCAGGTCAATCTTTGAAAAATACTGAGCTCCCTGGAGCTGATCAAACAAATCATAGATATGAGGAAAATGATATTTGTTCTTAATAGTGATGTTATTCAAGGCTCTATAATCAATGAAAAGTCTCATTGAACCATATTTATTTTTAACAAATAAAACAGGAGCACCCCATGGTGATGTTCTAGGTCGAATGAAACCTTTCTCTAAAAAATCTCGCAATTTCTCCTTCAACTCTAAAAGTTCAATTTGAGCCATTCGATAAGGGGGTTTTGAATTTGGCTTAGCATCGGGAACTAAGTCAACATTAAATTCAACTTCCCGATCTGGTATTATTCCAGGAAACTCATCAGGAAAAACATCAGGATACTCATTTACCACTGGCACATCATTAATCTGAACAGTTCCTTTATTTTCAACAATATGTGCAAGGTAACATTCATTTCTATCTTTTACAAGTTTATTAACCTCTTGATATGATATCAACATCAAGGGTTCATTCTTGTACACAAACTGAAATTCTTTCTGAAAAGAAACTTCTTTAGCTCTATAATCAATCTTAGCATGGTAAACAGAGAGCCAATCTATACCCAGGATAACATCAAACTCTACTAGAGGTAAAACAATAAGGTTTGCAAGTAGGTTCTTTCCACGGATAAGGATAGGAAGATTCTTATAAATTATTTTTTCCTCAACATTTACCCCAGGTGTTTTTACCACAAGTTCAGGAGTCATTTCTTGAAATGGTATTCCCATTTTACTAGAAAAGTTTTCAGAGATGAAAGAATGTGTAGACCCTGAATCAAAAAACACACTGAAATAATCTGAAAAAACAAACAAAGTACCTGATACCACTTCATTTGATGGCCCAACATTTGATGAAGTAGTTTCAAAGGATTTCGCCACCCCTTTCTTCTTGTAGTTTAACTGCTTCCCATCACTCGATCTCTTTTTCGGATACTCATTTTCATAGTGAACCATCTCATTGCACTTAAAACATTTCACTAACTGTAAATCAAATTTGGTCTTACCATCACCTCGATCTTTTTCAGTGAAATCACGAGCCTTATGTCCCATCTTACCACATCGGTAGCACTTTCCAGAATTCAGAAGACATTACCTAGCATGCCTTTTACCACATTTATCAAAAACTGGAAACTTAGTTTTCTTACCATCAGACCTTTTTGAAGAGTTCTTCCCTTTCTCCTGCCACCTCTGTCTCTTCTTCTGTTGGTTGTTATAGAACACTTGATCATTGACAAACTCCATTTACACATTCTCAGCACATCGAACAAGTTTTTCATAACTCTTGAACTCACGAGAAGCTAAATACCTTCGATATTTTGGCTTTAATCTTGAGTAAAAATGATTGATTTTACTATCAAGGTCTCGGATAAAATTTAGAGCATACATTGCCAATCGATTGAACCTCTCTTCATAAGCAACCACTGAGTCGTCCTATTGCCTCAATTCCAAGAATTGTTTTTCCATCGTAAGTCGAAAAACCTTAGGAAAATACCTCTCAAGAAACATACCTTTGAATACATCCCAGTCGAGAGAATCAATATCATTAGCATCCCTGATATTTTTAACCATCGACCACCACTGATCTGCTTCTCCCTCCAAACGGTAAATTTCAAGACTAACCTTTTGATTGTCTGAACACCCCATGACATCAAAAATATTCTCCAGTGCTTTAATCCACCCTTCAGATAGCACAGGGTCAGATGATCCTTTGAATGATGGGGGATGTTGCTTCATGAAATGTTCCACCACTGACATGTTCCTCTGCAGTTGATATGGCTGATCTCCTGCATGGATACCACCACCATTTATCGCTTGAGTCAACTGCTCCATTACTGCAACAAACTGTTCAGTTCCAATTCCGACCATCTTAGGATGCTAATTCGGAAGGTCATTTCCTTCTGTATTCCTTCCTAGCACTGCTTCCCTGTTTCCTCTGTGGAAAACCATTCTGAACAAACATGTCTTAGATGAAGCAACATGGTAATCTTCAAATGTTATATCATTTAAATTTGACCATAATATATATATATATATATATATTTGGATAATCATTTAATAGAATTCTAACTCCTAAAGTTATCTAAACCGACCTCTGAACCAACTATAAGGCCCCTGCCTTAAACATTACTTAATCTTGAGTTATTTCAAGAGTACACATTGAGGATCTTTTCAGGTTTAGAGTTTTAGAGAATTAGATCATAAATCATGGATTACACTCCACATTTAAACAAAGTGGTTACATAAAAGATAGTACTCATTTTTACCATCATCAGAAACATATTGAAAATAAAACATAGATTCTTTCCATGACACTATCATCACATCATGTACCTTTCCCTTGACCTGTGAAAAACATTTCAAAAACATGGTATGAGCATAAAAATCTCAGCAAGGGATATAAAAGTACAAAATGAAAACATTAGTCCATGTATGAAATCATACTTTACTCATAAAACATAATCATTTTAACATACCTCATCAAATCATGAATAAATCATAGAAATCATAAGACATAAAGGTAACTTGAGGCATTCATAACATTCTTACATAGGGAGTAACCCTCATGGTTACATTTGGAATAACCATCACAATATATTCCCTAAATCTCTTCGTAGAAACCTTAACGTTTAACCCCTTTATGTTACCCAATTCATTAGAGAGCTATATCGGGCTCACCTACCCTTAGTTTGTCACCTAACCACCCATCTTCATAAACAATGCCCAAGAACCATAACATAATCGTATCATATAAAACATGCATAAATTAAACACAAAATTTCCACATTTCAATCAAAAGATATCAAAAACACATTTATATAATCAAAACATTATCAAAACCATTTTCAATACCAAAATAAAAGAAAAGTAAAACATGGTATTTATTTTTCATTTAAAAAAAAGTTATGGCTTGTAGAGGAAGCCAAAACTCAAATAATGGTCACGGTGGCGGAGAAGTCATTGTCGCCACATACGTATGACAAAAAAACATTCCCTTTTGTCATTTAGTAAACGCTTCATATAAAAAAGATTCCTTTTGAATAAACGTAAAATTAAAAGGGGTTTATACACCATATAAAAGAAAGTTGTGTGTAAAACAAAATATGCCTCAATGAAAGGAGATTGAGATGAAGTCCCATACCTCGGGGCCAACTTGACTCGATCATTCTTTAACATCCTGAATAATAAAATTGAGTTAATTTATATTTGATTAAGAACCTTTTTCAAGTTCATTATTTCTTTTATATCACTTATTACCATGTTATGAACACTATGTAATTATTTAAGTTAATAATGGTCATTTTGTCGATCATTGGTACTTGAGTCAAAAATAAACTCTTTGTAATTACAAGATGTTTATGTGGTAAAATATACATTATATCCAGAATTATATTCATGATGTAGATATAAGATATATCATATATATCCATTATATACATTCATTTATAATATTACATAACATTTAGAGGTAAGAAATGAAATGCACCGTTCAGGGATACGATAAGCCGTACGTACGCATGAACGCTACTTTCATTTCTATTTCATATTTTATGGAATGGAATCATAATTATATAAAGGTATATTATAATTCCAGTATAATATCACATATAATATCATTAAATCCATCCTTTATACATCCCACATATGTCATTAACGAATCAAATCACTTTGAGGGGGCGGTAGTCCGCACTTCCTAAAATGAAGATATCGCATTTACCCATAATGGAAACTATAAAGGTATTCCATAAATGAAAAATACAGAAGTTTAAGGAAAGAATAAACATATTATATATCATATATAAATATAGTGACATCTTAATGGCCACCTTTTAAGGTGTTAGAAGAATATTGAGCAATCATCGTTTCGTGAGGTAGAAATTCACCATCCACGGAAACAGTATGCTCTTTAACCATTAGATATAGGTTTGTGTAAGTGTATCTAGAATACTTCTTATAACAACACCCTATTATATTGAAGATACTGGTTTTGTTACAAATTAAATGAATAAAAAGAGTTTAGGGGGTTGGAGAAGCAAAATAAAACAAAAGAACATTAGAGAAGTCTTTACCTTTAAATCGAGTAACTCCTCTTGGTTTGAACCAAAAGGGTTTCTTGAAGATCTTTCTGCCTAAGGTAAGACATCTAGAATTAAGAGAGGGATGTGGAGAGATAAAATGAGTAGATTTTTGATGAGTCAATGGCTTGAGAGGTGTGTATAAAGAGGTATAGGTGGGGGCCTTTTATAAGAGGAGAGGAGGGGCACTTTTGGAAAGTTATAAAATGTTACTTTATATTTAAATGAGTTTCGTATTTTAAAGGTCCCACATTTGATATATTTAGAGGATAAGGTGATAAGGGTTAGAAATATACTCATACAATAGTTCTTTTACAAGTTTAAGTCTTATATTTTATATTATATTTTCATTTTATTTAAATCGTTCATTAATGAGGTAATCACTGCATCATCATGATGTCATAAATAATTTAATTTATTTAATGTATAAAAATTATAAAAAAAATACTATGATTTAGGAAATATTTTTAGATTTCAAATGAATATTTATAGTCTAAGAGATAATTTATTTAAACAAAATTAAAAATGTTTTACTTGGGTGATACATTCTTTAGTGATATTCTCCTTTCTTTAAAAATAAAAAGATAAAGTGTCACTTTCACCCAAAAGTGATTCCATGGGTTCACTAAGTTTGGCACAAGGCATAACATGGTCGGCCATGACACAAATATTATCATTAGGACACATGTTGGGGTCATTTTTTATTATTATGATATTATTTTATTATCCTTAACTACCCGATTACTAATTAATCAAGATAATTAAAGATAATTACCGTCGTTACTATTCATAATGTCCAAAAACAAGAGTCTTAATTACATAATTTGAACATTATGATTCCAAATATGGAATCCATTTTACCAAATTACAAACATAGAAATTTCAATAATGAATTTAAAAATAATTCCCGTTGTCAAAACAAATAGCGGGTTTTTTGAAACAATATCTATGAAAAGTTTGGCACTTGTTTATGCCCAATTCCAAAGTGAAATTAATTCTAATGAACATAATTGGATTAAATGGTGAAAATATATTATAATTACACTTTAAAACCAATTAAAAAGATAATCTAACCATATAATTAAATTATATGAAAAATCAGTTTTGATGTAAAATGCAGTATTTTTCACTATTCATTAAAAAATGAACATTGTCAGAAAAATACCAAAAATTTATCCAAAGTAAATTTCAATGTCCCAATAATAAAGAATATGTTTATTTTTATAAATAGATCTTATAAAATTTTCAAAAGATAGATTTAAAAATGGTTCGCCATCAAAAGGCGGTAAAACAATCTTTTAAAAATATTAGAGAATTTTATGCATAAGATTGGATTTATTCTCATTTTAAGCCTCTAAAACACTATCTAATTCATAAATAGACATAGATAAGATTATCTATTATTCATTACTTACTTGGGATGTTACAATGATAAGAATATTTAATCTTCGCAAATATTATTTGTGATAGGTGAATTTTCTCATGAAAAAAGTAAAAAAAATTTAAAAAAATAAAAAAATAAAAAAATAAAAATAAAAAAATAAAAAATAAAATAAATAAAATAAAAAAATACTCACAAATAATATTAAAAATTCACTATATAAAACTGTAAATATATGAATTAATAAAAATATAAAAAAACATGTTCATTCAAATGTTTATCAAAATAAACGTGAAAATAAATAAATAAATCACTAATGGGGAGGGTCATATAGAGGAGGGGGTGGATGGAACTCCATCCCTAAACCTTGAGTCAGCCATCACATGTACTCCATCATCTTCACATGTTGTTTCTCCTACCATCGATACATCTCATCCTCCTACTGCTGCTACTTTCAATAGAGCTCTTACTGCTCCCTAGGAATGGTCTCTATAAGAACACCCTGAGCTCACAACTACTCCTCATACTATGAGGTAGATGATGATGAATCTCTGTGATCTCCCATAAATCTAGATAATGACATCATATAATTACCATAATAACTCCTAGAAATCAATCACGGTCTATACCAATAACTCGACCTTTCTGGAAGGTATACTGAGTTGCCTACATCCATGTTGCATCCTCAAATCCTGATGCACTAGTACTCTGATCCTCAGTCTTAGCCTGAATCTCATTCTATGTTTGAGAAGTCGCACCCTCATATGACTCCTTCAATTTCAATTTAAAATTAAAATAGTTAAAATATTATTTGTAGTTAATTTTAAAATTCAAAAAATTTATACTGACCATAATATGACATTGGAAACCACATGTAATCTCTCCAGTGATATGGTCATTGTATATGGTCATTGTACATACTATTATAAATGTTGAACTCTATAATATCGGGATGTTTGACTGGAAAAATGAGTATAAAGTAAACAATTAACATTTAAAGGTATATAAATTATTAAAAAAAGTAATTACCTTATGTCATTGATGCATACTAAATGTACAACTACTAGCTTGATGTGCTACCTCCTACCCCCAGTTCTTCCAACCTTATGATACTCTTTTATGAAAACTAGATCCTACCCAATATGAAAATAATCTATCACAAACCTAAGATGATATGTAATACGGTCAGTGGGCATAATAAGACTGATCAAAATTCGTGACTCATGCTTTCTACATGGATCTTCTCATCATAATGTGAAAAAAATGATGGAAACACTCATGCATACAAACCTATTGGACCTCCTAGATATATGTCTACATGCTATCATAGATGAGATACTATAAACCCTACAAATAATTGATAATATTAATTTAATAATTAAATAAACATTAAAATAACTATTATTTATTTATGTACCATAAAATGATCGAACATATGGTGTCAAACATCAATGGGAACCTGATCTTATGTCACCCATGATAAAAAAATGTAATATAACACTCCCTTGTCCAACAACTATATGTGAAAAGATTTGAAAAAATTGAAAAAATAATAAAAAAATTAGTATATAAATAAATAAATGAAAATTAATAAAAACTAACTAAAATACACAACTAAAAATACCTATGCATGCATAGATTGAACTCAATATGTTGACGTTGCTCGAGGATAGGTTCAGGAATCATCAATATGAGAAGACTACAATCCCTCTGAGTCAATGCTGAACTGGCAGCAGCCAAAGGGTTAGATGATGAAGCATCGGGCTCATCACTAGGTAGTGTAGCCTCATTCAACTCACGAAATAGATTAGATAAACAGTCATTGGCCATATGAAACACGAAATGATTGTTTTCAATAAATAATTGAAAATAAGTATTATATATAGATATATATTATTGATAATTATTACCTTCATTTAATTGTGTCAATATTCATCGTCATCCTCATATTCATATATAATGATATCAATATATTCATATTCCTCCTTAGTATCATCAATTTTTATAGGAGTATCAACTTCATCATCTCTTGATATTTCAAATTCATTTTTTATATCAATAGCATCATTATCACTATTAACCCGTAAACATGTGGTGTCATCATGGATATTTGTTTTTATTTATGGAAAATATGGATTTGGATTTGTCTCTTGAAAATTTTCAATTTCTTTCACTTATGAGTAACCACATTCACTTTAGATAAACTGATTTTAACAAGATTTCATTTTTATTATGATCCACCAATCACATAACTCTATTAAAGTAAAATAATAATTTTTATAATAAATTTGTTGTGTCCAATGAGACAATAAAAATGGTTCATTTACAAAAAGAAGTATTTTATATTTATTATTAATGATTCCATGCCACAAATGAACATAAAAGCCTATATCAGTATCCAACCAATGAAATTTAAACATAATTACATAATTCTGTCCTAGATAATAATGTTTAATTATTTTTTATAACATTTTATAAAATTAAAATTCACTTTCTCTATGATGAGATCCTCTAAAAAACACCATTATTAATTGTTTTTTGATTCCCCATATGCATTCCTATGAAATCAAAAACCATTCACCACATATTCATTATAATTTTTAAAATTTTTGGATGGTGGGTTACTTAATACACACAATCGATTATCAATTTTATCATCATGTTGAGATACCTAAAATTTTAAAAAAACAATTATCAATATAAAAATTAAAAAATGATTTTATATGTTAAAACATAAACAATTTACTTTACAAGTTTTTGAAACCAGTAGGAAAAATTATTTTTCTAACGTTATTCAAGAGCAGCTGCTATAATTTTTGGAAACCATTTCTTGATATTATTATCATATAATATACAGATAAATTAATATTAATTTATTTTTTTAAAAAAATTATAGAATAAGTGATATTAACACTCACTTTACAAATTATTTCATCTCTTTATATTTGAGTAGAACATATGTATGATCCCTGTGATGTTCATCATCTGAAATACATCAGTCATGAATTCCACCAAAGACAAGTTTAGGTTGATTAAAAACTAATAATTTATTAATCATTTTAGCATCAAAATTTACCACATTATGTCCCATTTGTTTATGTTTTGAGGTATATTTAGATTAAAAATAATTAGAGAAGAAAAAGAAATTTCCTCCTACAAATAAGCTTATGAAATTGATTGTTTAGTCAATGATTTGTTATGTATGTTTTTCTTAAATTTCTGCATGCATATATTATATGGGTACATCCATTGGAACTATAACAACCCTCCTAATTTTTATTCATACAAAAAATGTAATATCAAATGTTCCATTGAATCAATGAAATCTGATAATTTTTTTCTTCCAATTTACATAAAATTAATACAACATCTTCTTACAGTATACTTAGTGCATCATATTCTATTATCACTACCAAAAAATGTCTTGGAAAAAATATGATATTTATGTTAGCGCATACCAAATCATATAATTCAACAAACAATTTAATCTAATTGGTATAAGTATTTCCATTATAACATGACATTCATCACTTTTTAATCCACTAATATTATGATTTCTAAAAAATCTAGATAAATTGGAAACATAACCATATGGAAGCCTAAAATTTTCAATCCACTATCAAAATAATAAATGATTTTATTTAGAAACTGTATAAGAATATTTTGGATTAATTAGATCTTATGATCTTACATTTTAAAATAGTTTATGTTCTAGTCACTTGAAAATTTGGGCGAGATCTAATCATGCCTTTACATTATATTTGGTCTTACCAGGTGTGTCCAAAACTGTATAAATTAAATTTTAAAAATAGTTCTTATCAATATTCATGAAATCTGACATACGAAAGACCGAAAAATCATACCAATATGGCAGATCCTGAAAAATGTTCCATTTTGTCCAATTGTGTTATTTCCCAAAGCCGTCTATTTTTTGTTGGTTTATAGTTGGTCCAAAGGTAACATGAGGTAAAGAAGAGATAATATATTTTAATTCAATATCTGATATCATTATTGGATAACCATCTCTTTTAATTTTACCTTTTCTTAAATGATATATGTTCCTTTAAAAAGAATATTTATAGGATGAAATATTTGATGAAAGTTGAAAAAATGTTTTCTTCCATTGAATATTATAAATGCTTTTCTATCACTCATATAGTATTGAAATGATTTTTGACCATGTGTACTCTATCCAGATAACATTACATATGCTAGGAAGTCACTAAATTTCCACATTAATGCAGCTTCCATTAGGAAAATTTGTTTCGCAAAAACATCATATATACCAACACCATTACTCCATAATAAAATTAAATCATCAATCAATGGATTTAAATAAACATTGATGTTATTTTTTGGATGTCCTGGAATTAATAAGGTAAAAATATATATATGTCTCATTCATCAATATCCAAATCGGTAAATCGTATGGAGTTATAAATATAGTCTAATAAGAATATTGACTACCATAAGAACCAAATGGATAGAAACCATCAGTAGAATGAACCAATCACATGTTTCGGGATTCTAAAGAAAAAGATAGATAAACTTGGTCAAAATGTTTCCATGAATCACATCACAAGGGTGATTTAAGATTTTACTGATTTAAATATTGGTTTTGTTCCGTGATATCAATGACATTGTGTTTTGAGACATAAATAAATACTATAATCTGGGTGTAAGTGGGAAATACCTCAATTGTTTTATAGGAATCAATACATACTTCCATAGTATATCCACTTTGTACCAAGATTGTCCACATGTAGGAAAACTAACTAAAAACTCATTTTCACCATAATATAAGATGCAATCATTTGAACACGCATGAGACTCTTGAAAACCAATACCCAAATTACAAACCGACCTCTTACTCTCATAGAAATTTGTAGGTAACACACTTATTTCAGGTAACAATGCTTTAACCAAAGAGATTATCTGATCAAGACAACTATTTGACATTCTGTTATCCAATTTAATAGCAATAAATTTTGCAACCACTTCAAATTTTCTAGTCTTAGAACTAGGATATAAGGCATCCTCAACAGACTTCAAAACCTCATAAAATTGATTTGGTTCCAACTCAGGTGTTAAATCAATATCATCCAAAGTTTCAGTTTTTAAAAAAGACCAACCAACCACATCATGTATAAAATTTTGAAACTGTGATGGATCTAGAATAAAATTATTAATATCTTCTCTAGAACTACGTTCACCATGTTGATACCAAAAAGCATAATCTTTTTCGAAAACCAAAATGAAATAGATGACCCCCAATATTTTCAAATGTGTCAGACCTCCTCAAATCACACTTCTTACATGAAAACATAATTGTCCCTTCTGAAACAAATTATGGTTTTGATGATATAAAGGATAAAAAAGCTTCAACACCCTCAATATATACATTGTTTATACTAGAATGGTTTGGATTCCAGTGAAGATTTATCCAATCACGATCATGTAATAAATATTATTGTCGACTTCCGTGTTCCATATTTCTATAAAAACTATAAAATAAATAAAAAAATAATGACTAATTTTATATAAGAAAAAGACGATCCAAAAAAGAGTATGAAATTTAAAAATTATAATTTACATGTAAATATTGTCAATTTTACCTATTTTCCAATTATTTTTACTAATTAGTGGTGATTTTTTCTAATTATCATTAATGACCACTAATTACAATGATATAAATTAATTGATACTCTTAATGTAGATATGATTTATAACAAAATAATTTGGATTATTCTGATGATTTATCGAATCATGATCTCATAAAATAATGTTGCCTTTTTCTTGGGTCCATATTTATCCCAAAAATTAATAAATATTTAGTATTTTAATTACATGAAAAGTCAAAAAGTTATTACAATAATTAAATTATTTTGGATTTGATCTTATTAATTAATTTTTTTATTAATTTATATATTTTTACATTTTAATAAAAATTAGTTTAAATTCACCATTAATTAGTGTAAATTAAGAATTTTTTTATAAATTAATAAAAAGCAGTATATATTAATATAAGGTAATAAAATATTTTACAAATTACTTAAAATGTGTAATTCATAGAATTTTTAATCTCCAGATCATGGGAAATGACCAATTTGTGTCGACAATGCATGTATAAATTTTTTATTTCTCATAACTTGAAAATTGACAACCTATTTCATTTTCATCTTTCTAGTAATTTATAACAATTTATAATATTTCATAGTAACTTAGTATTTTTTTTAATCTATAAACATTTATTCTAATTTCTTTAGTTTATAATGATTTATTTTAATTTATATTAATTTATAAATTTTTTGTATATTTTTTATAATTTATACTAATTGTCACTAATTTTTACTAATTACAATTAATTATTACTAATTACAGCTAATTATTACTAATTACCACAACTTATTACTAATTACTGCTAATTATTACTAATTTCCACAAACTTTTAATAATTATCACTAATTATTACTAATTTTTTCTAATTTTTAATAATTATAGTGATTTACTATTATTTTTTACTAATTAATTCTAACTTTTACTTAATTATATTGATTGACCACTAATTTTTACTAATTTTTAATAATTATAGATAATATTTTATAATTATAGTGATTTATCACTAATTTTTACTAATCACTACTAATTTTGACTATTTACCATTAATTCTTTACTTATTATAATAATTTAATGTTCATTTCTACTAATATTTACTAATTACTGCAAATTATTACCAATTTTTACTAATTAACACTGATTTTTAATAATTATATTGAATTACCATTAATTTTTCCTAATTACTACTAATTTTCACTAGTTATAGTAATTTAGTGTTAATTTAAAATAATTTATTTGAAATCTTTACTATTTTTTACTAATCACCGCTAAATTTTATTAATTGTAGCAATTTACCGCTAATTTTTACTAATTACAGCTAATTTTTACTAATTTGTACTAATTACCACTATTTTTAATAATTATAGTGATTTACTATTATTTTTTTTTACTAATTTCTACTTATTTTTACTAATTATACTATTTTACTGCTAATTTTTACTAATTTTTACTAATCACTGATATTTTTTACTCACTTCTTCTAATTTTTAACAATTTTTACTCATTTACACTAATTTTTACGAATTATTTCTAATAACCGCTAATTTTTACTAATTTTTAGTCATTACCACTAATTTTTACTAATTATAGTGCTTTTCTAATAATTTTTACTAATTACCACTTGTTTTTATTAATTTTTAGTCATTACAACTAATTTGAAATAATTATAGCTATTTATCACTAATTTTTACTAACAACTGTTAATTTTTTCTAATTATAGTGATTTAACATTAATTTTTTAATTTTATTTACTAATCACCACTATTTTTTTTCTAATTTTTGCTAATAATAATATTTTTAAAATTTTTAGTACCATTAATTTTTACTAATTTCTACAACTTTTTACTAATTATAGTGGTTTAACATTCATTTTTATTAATTACTGTTATTTATTAAAAATTAGTAAAAATTATTATTACTTATTACTAATATCTATAAATTATTACTATGTTCTTTTAATTAATACTATTTATTTGTCAATTATAAGTATTTACTGTTAATAACACCCACTTATTAACAATTAGAACTAATTATTGCAAATTAAAACTATTTACGTTTAATTAAAAACATTACTAATAATTAAAACTAAACATTTCTAATTTAAAATAACTATTGATAATTTTAAATATTTACTTCTAATTATAAATAATTACTCCTAATTAAATCAAATTACTAATAACTAATAATATTAAATTCTAACATAACAGAAGATAAATAAAATAAAAATTAAAAACATTACATAAATACCTCAAAATGAAGCTTTTGTGTGCTCCAAAACTCAAAATTTCTTTCCCTGTAAAAATTTAAACTTATAATTGAATAATTTAAGACAAGAAGAGAAAATTTTAGTATAAGAGAGCTCAAACAAAGAATGATTCAAAAAAATTCAGGGGGTATATATAGGTTAGATTAGTAGTGAAAATACTATTTTTGATGAGTACCATTGCAAGTAGCACCCACTATAACAAAGCGAGCTGACGGTTAAAAAGTTATTTGTGATGGTACCCACCACAAATACTCATATATTGATAGAGTATTTGCGACAATATTAATGACCCATCACAAATAACTATAAATAATGAATTTTATTTGCGATGAGAACCTTCTTCTGTTGTAAATGACTATAAATGATGAATGATATTTGTGACAGGAACCTATTCCCATCACAAATACCCTTTCTCGCATTGTGGTGGGAAGCCGCAACAAAAGTAATTGTGACGAGAACCTTTTCCTGCCGCAAATAATTTTTTATTTAATATTATTTGTGATGGGATTTGAATCCCATTGCAAATAGCCCACTGCAAAAATTCATTTTCCCATAGTGTTATGATAAACGATGAAGCACAAGATTGGGCCCATATCCCTATTCGAATCAATAGTCATCGACATATCCCAGCTATCACCTCGGGGCATGCCCATATCCTTTCTAGGAATTCAAAAGCTTCTCAGTATATTCTGAAAGCTGACAGAAACTAGACACATATTTTCACTCTCATCATAGATGGACTGTATCAATATCTATTAATGTCTCTATTAGAGGAGTCATATATCCCTTCTCTCATTACGAAGGTCCATCGTCGTATTTCGATAGGGAGTGAATATCAGAATCAAGTGAATATTCTAGTTTCAACCAAGGCTAGTCAACATATTCTATCACCCACCCAAAGGTGATCTCATATTTCTATTTACAATTTGGAAGTTTATCGGTATATTCTAACAACTTCCTATTATTAGACATACACCCCTTCAACAGCCAGAGACAACTGTCGATATATTCCAGTGGCCGCCATGCAATGGGATTATACTCCTAATAAACCCCAAATGGCAGGTCAACATATTCAAACTACAATTCGAGATTTTTTTTAAATGGTTGGGGTTGAAGCCTCATTTATTATTAAAGGAAAGCAAAGACCTCTTTAACTAGGTAGAGGGAGACCCATTACATAGCCCGAAGGCGCGGTGGGCATTTATCCCATTACATGGACTGTAGGCCCAATTTTTTGGCCCAAAGCCCATTCTGTGAATAGTACTACTACAGTACCTACGCTGCTACAGTCCCGAATAGTACCCTACCGCTGCTGCAGTACCCTGCCTCCGCTATAGTGACATGTCACCACTACAATGCCCGCCGTTGCTATAGTGCCGCCACTGCTACAATACGCTACAGTACTGCTACAGTACCTGTGCCCAATGGGTTTTGAACACCCATTTTTCATGTAGAATTAAGGGGTGCTTACCACTAAGACAAACCCCAACTACAACTACAATTCGGGACAATGATCATATTTCAAACCTTCTTATGATTTAGTATCCTTGAGGGCATAAAATGTATATCTATAACATCTCAAGTATCCACCGACTGTTCATATGAAGCATACAACTGCACCTACCACCACGATCCTCCTCGTAGTAGCATAGAGATGGATCATGAGGATCCTACCATTGAAATATGTCATGGGAAACCTCCCCATGCTGATATCTTACCTAGGAAAGGACATCCTCCCCTTTTCAAGGCACCTTTTTATATAGAGTTTCTTTAAACACCAAGATCAACTACATATAGTACCCCATCGACCATCAGAAACACCATACCTTTTTCAGAAAGAAACCTAGAGTGGAAACCACCATCCCTACCTTAAAAGGTTGTGAGTCACCATTTGTAGAAAAAAAACCTATGTGGTAAGACCAGGTGGAGGAATACACTTCTAATGAGGAAGAAGTTTTCATAGGTATATGGAAATATTTGGCTGACAATAACCACTCAACTATGTTCTGGACCATTTCCACTTTTAGATTTGACATTCAATATTATCTAAATGAGGAATGCATAATTTAAATATGGAAGAACCTATGTGTAATGTTTCATCAACTAATGGATAAGAACCTAACTTATCAGCGATATAAGGAATATCTCAAGGTCATAAAAATTCTCTACTATCAGATATACCTAACCACTTTCTCTATGTCTTGGGACTCAAGGTCTATAAGTCACTGCACAAGATGATGACATGATTTCCTCCCCAGCCTAACAAAAAACTATCATATAATTTTTGAAGCCTCATAAGATGTACACATCCGAGGATAGGGGAAAATATGGAGCACTTCACTTCACCTCATCCCCATATCAGTAGAGTCCTCTGAAAATGACATCTTGAAATGCCATTATGGTAGGAGAGGCCACAGGTCCAAACAACACACAAGAAAGCTAGTTAGTCCAAAAAAATCTTACCATTTAGAAGGTAAAAAGGCACCATGATTAAAGGGAGAGGGTGATTGGTAGGCTCCTAATCTAGTCATATAAAAAATTCAAGAACATGCCTTGGGTTAGAGGGTAAAATATTCAGACTACTTGGAAACTCCCTAGAAAAAGTAACTCATATTTTGAGTGGGTTATACACCCAACTCATGCATGAGTGAAAATGAAAAAAATTAAGAATATTTCACGGGCATCCACCATTACAGCCATCTGCGAGAAATCCCATCCCATAGGGATAGGGGGAAATCTTAACACTACATCCACCTCAAGGGTAATAAAACCCCCTATGGACCGAGAAGATACCGGTAGTGGCTCTAAATTGATCCTAACCTATAAGGTCAGGGGTATTTTTACTATGACTACCACCTAATAAGTAATAAAATCCTCAATAGGTTTAGGAAGTTCTAGTGACAACCCCACATCCTCCCTAGACCCTAAGGTTGGGGGAATTATTACTAACTACCCCGAGAAAATTGATCTTCTTGAGGTTGGGAGGTAGTTTCCAGTAGTTGGTTCCCTATATATTCCTACCACCATGTTACACACCCCTTTCATTAGGGGCATGTTCAAAAAGGAAAATATGAGATTCCCTCAAGGTAACTATTCACAGAACAAAATTAGGGGAATTCCCAATGAAAGAAATCAAACCCCACAAATGTCACAAGATAAAATGGATCAGTGAGAGAAAAGGGTCAAGTAGGAGACATTGAAATAACATTAAAAGGGGAATTAAGTAGTGTATACTTTCTCTATTATTCATAGGATGATGAAATTATTTCTACAACTTAATAAGCCTTCGTGAATTTCATCACCATCAATCTAGTAGATGATATAGATTGAGACAATGACATTGAGGGACACAATGTAGAATCAATACCCTGAGAGTTGAGTTACAATAATGCATAGGCCAAGACCACACATACTATGAATCAGAGGAGGAACAAAAATATAATACCTCTAAATGAGGGGTCTCCACCCCCTCAATGCCATTTTTTCTAGGGATAAAGGGAAAGGTGTGACTACATCCCACTCATAACCAAGAAAGACCAAATTCTCCTCCGTAGAAGAAAATTTTCCATAATATAAGGTTGGTATATACAATATCAGGAGAATGAATGAGGAATTACTCAGGGGAAATATTACCACAAGGCATCTCCTCCAAACAAAAGTTACTACCTCTCCTTTAACCCACTAAGAAGTAATTAATTTGTAAGAAATGGTGGAGCATGAACATCAGGTTAGATCTGGATCCAAGAAGCTAGTCTATCTGAATACATGAATTGAGGAAGACCGAGACTTCCCCCTTCTATGGAAACAACCTACCTAATATAAGGATAATCATATAGTCATAGTAAAAACTAGTAATTATCTAGAAATGAATATAGGGTGATCATTTCAATCTTTATCTGCTGCCTATGAGGTAGTTCTGACAGTAGTACCCCCAAAACTCCTCAACACCATAGAGTCTCTCACCAATCAAATAGAATCCATGTAAGGTCAGAATTCCCCTATGTAGTTTGAAAGGAATCCATTTCCTGAATAGTTGGATGCCAATCTTCTCTTTCCTAATTTTGGTAATCCCATTTTTTTATCCTTTAACAACATAGGAGATCTAGAGTATCATATCTCACATTTTGTGTTCTGATGTGTCCACATGATGGGCCCACAAGACCATAATGAAATACAAAAACTATGGTTATTTGTGTAGAATTTGGTAGTTCCAAATTTGGTATGTTATAATAGCCTTATAGTAGGGTCTAACGTAGGTTGGGAAGAACTTCTCCATCAAATCCTCTATCAATTCAGCTCCACGCTAAGGAAGAAAATGATTATTGACCCCATAAACTGAAAACACCATGGAAATGAAAGTGTAACCGAATTTATTTATATATATAAAGTACTAACATATTCCATTAGAATCTTTACCCCCTATAAATAATTGTTGGAACTTTGTATAGAAAACATCAGCGATAGAATACAGATACTGCTAACCACATTAAAATATCTAGGTGGGTTCTGGGAGTTTGTAGATACGGAACAACACTTGAAGGATGTCATTTGATGAACCGGGTCCAAATATAAGACCACATATATAATATAAGTTAAAAGGTCTAACAAGTAAGAAACTACCATTTTCATATTCAAGCCAGTGCCAGTGACTGCTAGATCACCCAGACATGCTCCACATTGCTCGACACCCCCATCGAAAGACAACAAAAAGCCACCCTCGATCAGAGATAAATAGAGATCAAGCCTACCCATGATTTTATGAATGGAAGAAAAAAAATCCATTCATTTAGAATGAACATTTTCTAGGTTATTTTCTCAAAGATATGGAAAACAACCTCTTCAAGCCACCTGATACCAAGAAACTCGATGAGGTCGACCTCAATGATCTTCCTAACTACTGACCTTATCATTGGTGGCTGGTCTATACTCTAAAAATACTATTTTGTATTTTTAAGTAAATTCTATAGGGTATGGTTTATTCTAGACAAGTGATACTAGTGAAACCCTTAATTCAAGTGGCCCATGTGAACAACACCCAGTTATAAGAATAAAGTGACTAACAATAAGTTCCAGTCAGATATAAACAACATTTCGATGACTAGATGGCCTAAACAACATCCAATTAGGATCAAAAAGTTATTATAGAACAAATTCATCAACATATTATGGTCCAAAATGTCCTAAATCATCCCAAGGGGGCCATCAAACTCACCCTCTAGAGGCTGACAAAATCGTCAAAAGCATAATAGGGCATAAAAATGAGAGTCTTAACTGACTTCCAAACCAGTTTTAAATCTTATGGATTTCATTATCTCATCATCTAGAGCATATTAACCACCTTTCAAATATAACCTTTATCATATGAATAGTTTTTATTTGTCCCTATTAACATTATTCACTTAGAAAATCCCTTCTCTGATGATGAATATGCTTATGAACTTGAGTTCCCCATACCTGACCAGGTAGTTGATGGAAGTTGCTAAAAAAGTTGAGGGAATAAGGGAAGATATAGTTTTAGATAATACCAATATCCCATGAACATACATGAAAATCCATATAAGTGACTGATACCTATATGTAGGCACTTTAGGGGTCCTAATAGGAGCACAAAGGCACCCCGAAGTCTTACAAGTGTCATCCAAACCCATTTATTTTAGATGATTGGATAACGAGTGTGAAACTGTTCGATTAGCCCAAATGAGTATGAGAACTAGTTCAGATCAATCTATCAATAATAGTTTTGTCCTCAACTTTCATCCAAGCACCATATTTTCCACCTCAAGAACTTTGGTCCTTATGACACATGCCAAGGAAAAACCCCATGCTTGGAAGCACAAACCTTTGGTGAATAAATATGACATTTCCGAAATAACTAGAAACTATCCTAGCCAATATCTCAATCCTAGATACTTTACATCTTTTAAAAGATTAAAAATAGGTGTTTTCAAGGCCCTATATATCCCCTAGGATTTTGATATAGAAGTCATGGCAGTTAAGGTCTATCGGGCAGAAACCACTTCAGCATAATGTCATAACACTATCTTGTTCATAGAGGAAGATCGATAATAATCCATTAAAGGGAACATTAGACCCTTAAACATTTCAATAAATCTTGAAAATTTTAAAATTCTATAGAATCTAGTGTATAATGGATTTGGGATTAATCGTATCCTATTCTATACTCTCTAATTTTTGAGATACAATGAGGATGATTTATCTCCCATGAAGTTGACCATTTAAGGTATGACAAGAGAAATAAAAATACACTCACAAAGATCAAGATCAAGTCCCAATTCATGGAATGAGATTTAATGTTCAAGTTTATGGTTATATAGTAGGACAGGGCATGTAATTTTATGATTGGGAGAACTTGGCTTCATAGCCACGCAATGGTTCCATTGACATTCCATCAATTCTTGAAATAACCCATTAAAGAGAAGGTTAGTATATTGTGTGGAAATAGTGAAAATTTTAAATATTATGAATCATAGTATGCTGAGGAAGTTTTTTAAAAGAGATAAAGAAAGTAAAAAATGATATATGGTGGCTCTTAGGTTTCCATCCCCATCATCTTGGGATCTACCCCTATATGACCATGGAGCTTGCTGAGTATGTATTGCCCATCAAACAAATAGAGGCCTCATTGGATCATGTAAACATAATAGTAGCCATAACTAGAGAGGTAAATGACCTAAATAAGAGCACTCCTTTTCTATCACCAACCGGATCCTAAAATTCCACTATACCGTTGGTATAAATTAAAAATTCCCCAATGATGTCCCTTGTAATTCAGGATGTCAATGTTTCTCTCAGTGGCCTCTTTTCCCTCATTAGGGATAGTGATGACGATTCTATTGAAAATTTAATGGATGATGAGGAATATGACCTTAGATATTCCCCTATATAATTTTATGAAGACATATCCATTAATATCGATGATCTCAAATAGGTAAATTTGGGAACAAAAGATGACCTATGGACCACACCGATCAATGCTTCCATTCCCCCTAGATGTGTAGGAGATGTATATAACATTATTGAAATAGTACAATTATGTGTTTATTTGAAACTATATAGATATTATAATATTATACTATGATGTGTATACTCATCACCTAGGCCTATCAAATGACCATTGAAGATTTTGGCAGGTAGCCAAGAGAATGCATTCCTCACATGCTACCAAGATAGAGTATAAGGTTGATAAGCCCATCAAGTCCAACTTTATCCAATAGGTGAAATACCCTAAATGGATTTCAAATATCATACCCATTAAGTAAAAGAATAGGAAGATCAATGTTTTCATCAATTTTATGTATTTCAACCAACATTTTCCAAAGTATGATTTTCCAATTCCGATTAGGAAACTCATGATCTATGAAACTCTATGATTTCAAGCCCATTACTTTATAGATAGGTACTCAAGGTACAATCATATCAAGATATCCCCTAAAGATGAGTAAAATGATGCTTTTATGGGCCCTAAGGTATATTCTCCCACTAGGTCATTCCCTTAAATTTGAAGAATGCTGACACCACCTACCAACACACTATACATCACATATTCAAACCATTTATAGGAAGAATCATATAATTCTATGTCAAATACTTAGTGGTTAAGTCATAGCAGAAATGTGACCATCTCGCCAAACTTCAAACAATATTTATATAATTTTAGTAGTAAAAATTTAATATTAACCATATGAAGTGAACTTTTGGGGTAATATTAGTAAAATTCCTTGGATTCATGGTACACTACCATGACATTGTGGTTAACCCTAAGAAAACCAGTTCTATCCTCACAATTTCGCCTCCTTAACACCTTGAATTGATAAGAGGGAATTAGGAATAAGTTGTTTATATCTAGTGTTTCATTGATAACCTAATTGAAAAATGCCTTCCCTTCACAAATTTAATGAAGAATGTAGTCACCTATTGGTGGGAAGAAGATTTCAAGTAAGCCTTTGAGAATCTCAAGAACTATTTGCGACACCCACCTATATTGATGCCACCAGTAGAAGGGAAGAAACTAATTATATATGTGGACTCTATATAGAAATCATATGACACCATTCTCATATATAATAATGATTAAAGGAAAGAAAATATTCTCTTCTATAACAAATGAACTATTCTCGATACTGAGATCTAATATTCCAATATTGAGAAGAACTACCTTGCACTAATTTGTTGTAAAAAAGATAAGGATCTAATAGCAACACCATAAAGTTAGTTTTGAATCTCATATGGACCTACTCAAGTATGTTCTCAGCTTCCCAATGTTGACCAAGAATCTGGCCCAATGGGCGGTCATTCTACAATGATACGATATTCAATTCATATCACAAAAGGAAATAAAAGGGAAACCACTATCTAATTTACTTACAGTGCATCCTAACCCATAAAGCACACCAGTTAAAACTGAACCTCTGAAAAAAGAGGTTTTCTATACCCATGAAACTATTTAGACATGGTATTTGTACTTTTATAGAGCCTCTCATAGTCCAATTGAGAAAATAATGGAAATATCAAAGTTCAATTGGGTTGATCTAGGTATTTTCTTTGTTTCACCAACCAAGGAAATTGTTACATATTCCTTTTTATTATCTTAAGGCTATTCCAAAAATGATACAGAGTACCAAGTCCTTATTATAGACTTGAACTATCCTTATAACTATAGATAACCCTAAAAGGTGATTCAAAACTGGTAATTAAGAATATCAATAGTGAATATGAAACCAAGAAGGAAGAGTTAACCCCTCTCATAATCTATGTTAGGGGACTTATGAGAGAATTAACTTTTGAACCAGTATTGAATCATATCCACTATTTATATAATGATCATGCTAATGCACTGGCTAATAAAACTACAAATATGATTTACCTTGACCAGGATGATACCATCTTCTGCATCGCACATTTAAGGGTAGTCACACTGGTCATCATCTACAAAATAGTGGAGATCAATCAAATTAGAACTACCCTAGGGTGTGATGATATGATTTACATTATTTGATGGATTATCCCCATAATAGACCAACTCCAAAAATGATAACCTCTTATCAGATCAATATAAAAAGGAATAGATCTGATTTCAAGCATCCAAGTTTACCTTTTATGATGGGATGAATGAATAAAAATTCCTCTTTAAATGAGGATTTTATTGATTCCTCCTTAGAGAAATCATATAATGAGATACCCTTTTTGTAATTTAGGAAGTCTATTTAGGTTCTTGTGGTGCTCACCAGTCTATAAATAGGCTCTCCCACCAAATTAAGAGTCTTGGCTATTTCTAGAAGACAATAATACAAGACTACATAGATTTCATCACGAAGTTTTATTCCTATAAAATAAATGAAAACTTCATCCACCATCCCTCATGGTTATTTTATACTTCCAAATACTCTTATCCATTTTATGTATAGGGAATGAATTTCATGGAACGATATCTGTCAACCACAACTCAGAAATTTAAATACATCCTTATTACTACCGAATTATTCTCTAAATGGACCAAGCTCATACCCCTTAAGGAAGTTAGGATGAAGAACAACATCACCTTCATTAATTCTAATATCATCACTATATTTGGTGTCCCTCATACCATATTTATGGACAATGAAACTATCTTCAATTCTTCTTAATTGAAGAGGCTATACTAGGAGTACAACATTGAGTCCAACCATTTATCTCACTACCAAATGGTGGAAAATAGATAAATAGAGGCTTTCAATAAGTATATATTAAATAAACTCCAAAAAATGATATAAAAACACAATAAGTCTTGGCCAAAACAATCTCTTTCATTCTGTGTGGGCATATCATACCAGGACCATCACTAATATACAAGCGACCCCATATTCACTTGTATATGTAATAGAGGAAGTGCTTCCCATTGAGGTCCAATTTCTTTTACTTTTAATTTTTATCTATAGTAATATCTCAAAATATGAACAATCACATAAATTACTTGATGATTTAGAATAACTCGATGAGAAGAGATTTCATACATTTCATAACCTCTAATTCTATTAGAATTAGATCACGAAAACCTTCAATAAGAACGTAAGAATTATTTTATTTCTATTAGAAGATTTGTTATTGGACCTTAGGACCCCAATGATACCAAGGAAGAATCCTCCAAAGTAGGAGTCAAAGTGGGAAGGAACTTACATTTTACACAAGGTCTATTCTATTGGATCTTACTTCTTAACCGTAAAATATATAGAACACATAATTCCCCCCACTAATGAAAGTTTTCTTAATAAATAATTTTAATAATTTATTTGTGAGCATAAAATTCATATAATTAAGACTTTAAAATACATAATATCCAAGTCCTAGTAGAAAGACTCTAAACTAAACAACATCTAAGTTCTGAAAAAAAACTGCATAGTCACTATCCCCACCGCTTAAGGTTAAACTATGAGGTGTAGGTTCACCATTAATGACTCTAAATTTCTCAGAGTGTCCCATTATTTATGGAACCATTATACTATACATTATAGCTTGATAAATGTAGATGAATTTTGTGTATGGTTAGCATATTCATAAGAGTATTAATATCCAGAATTCCTCACATATGAGCTTGATCTATAAAAACAATTCTCATTTAAAATAACCATGCACATGTGTGATTCTCATCACTATAGGATACATAGTGACATTTATGTACTCTACCATGGAACTAAGCACTATCCTCTTAATAAAAATATAAATATTCCCCCTCCTATATATGAGATGGATCTCTGTAGAATACTTTTACATGGGTTATCGTGTTTATGAACCAATTATTAGAATAAAATTCCCCTTCATTGTATATGAGTCATATCTATATAGGGGAAATTTTCTTCCAAGAACTACATATTGTTTGATTTCTATCCACACAAGATACATAGTGAATCCTTAATCCATTATCCTAGGCCCCACTACAATGTAAAAAAATGACCCCCCTGCACAAAATTTATATTTGCACATGATAATTTTTTTATAAGAACTATATGTGGATTGATTCTTGACCTTTAATGACACATATCAATTCCCAAGTGAATTTTACTAAGCCTATCCATAATTTTATCACTATCATAACCTTTCCCAATGTTTAGTATGTATCAAAATAAGTCACCCCTATTTAGCAGCAAGATTGCGAAGATACCCCCATAAGTGAAAGTATCTCCCAATATGATACCCCCTTTCCTTCACAATATAGTCAATAGTTAGATATAATGCACCCATAATATAGTATATAACTTATCTTTTGAGTAATAACATTCCCCTTTACCTGATATATGAGTTAGATCTTTGCAAGGGACCTCCTTCTTCATGTTTCAGGGGACCTCCTTCTTTAATAACCACATGTGGCTTGATTCCTATCAATATTGGATACATAGTGATGCTAGGATTCTCCATATTATGCCCATACATAATCCTTAAATTACTAATACCCAATTTTATTCCCTGTATATGAGCCATATCTATGCAGGGGGATACATATTGATTCTTGTAACTGCATATGTCATCGTTAGAAAAATAAATTATGAAAATTACCCCTTTCACCATGATGTGTTATCCTCCATTACATCACTAAATGACCATGTTCTAAGGTGAAATACCTTTTATTTTACCCTACATATGGGTTAGATCTATGTAGGTATTGCTTCTCCCTAAGAACTAAATGTAGTTTTATTCTTTATAATAACATGGTACGCAGTGATGCCCAAATCTCCTATCCTGAGCCCAACCAAAAATTTCACTGATATACCTCTTTTGGCTTAGTGTTTGATAAATTTACAGTAACACTCTATTTCCCGGATAACACTAAACTATGTCGAGGCTTAATTCATTTTCCCTTTATGTGAGCTAGATCCATATAGAGGAGGCCCCACAAATTTTATGTACATAATGATAAAATGCCTCTCTCCCTACATATGATTTAGATATATATAGGGATCCATATAAGAACTACATGTGGATTGATTCCAGTTATCATAGGATATATAATGATGCTAGGATTCTCTATCCTAGTCCCAACCACAAAATAAAAATAAAATACCCCATTTCCCCTACATATAATCTAGATGTGTGCATATGACCAACAATATAAGAAATAAGTATGGCTTGATTCCTATCTCTATAGGATACATAGTGATTTCCATTTCTTCTATCCTTGTCCCAACCACAATGTCTAAAAAAATTCCCTCCCCTCTATGTATGAGTTAGATGTACTTAGGGGGTTTCCTTTGGGGGGGGGGTGATACCTGTGGCTTGATTCTTATCCTCACAAGATATATAGTGAAACCTAAAATATATCCATCAAAAAAATAACAAATTCACCCAATTCATATTAGTTCTCAATCAAAACAAACCTTTATTAAAAATGGGCCTCATCCATTCCCAAAACTTAGAGGAGTTTATTTTACTTCATATACAAATAAAATCCATGTAAAATAAGAAAATGTAAAGGGAAATCCTCCTGCATATAATCAAAATCTATGTAAGAGTACTCATCATGAGTTTTATCATTTTTAGACTGATGATATAGTAATATATCCCCCACATTTCATGTCCCTCTTTGTTATATTCTCCTAGATAACACTGTGTGATTCATTCTTTGACCACATCTTTTTTCTCACATCGAGAATGAATCACATGATCTTAGAGGTCTTGGTTGGTCATATCATTATTCCTAACTAGGAGTATCATGACTAAATATTGTGGGGTGGGGGGGGAGTGGTCTACCTTTAAATACCTAAAATTACTCCAGAATAGTCTTTTCACATAGACCTACATTGATTAACATATGAGTTAGATATATATAAGGGGCTATAGCTTATGACTATTTACCCATAACCTTATGCAAAGATAAAAGTGTGCCTCACATCTCATCATGGTTGTATGATATTAAACTACATACCATAAGGCCTTCATTATATAAACCTAAACTAGAGAACTCCAAGGTCCTTATTTCATGACCCTAAACTAATAAACACCTAAGTCCTCATCATATGAAATTAAAAAACATGACAGTTTCATCTTGGTTTCATGATGATAAACTACACAGACCATTATCGATTATCATTCCTTATAAAAGTAACATAATAACCTAACCATGGTTGCCAAAGTTTTGGGATACTTTCCTCACCTTTCTTGAACATCTCAATCCATGTATCATACTTCATGTCATGAGTGTCTTAGATTGTTGAAAAACTTTCATAACCCTTGGAAAGAAGTGTATCTGACTTAAAGTGACTCTATACTTTACTATAAATGTAAGACTCATATTTGATTGTTCATATGAGCCCCTAACCTATAAATCAAAGGTGTTTTATCCTTGTAAAAAGGTCTTCCAATACCCACGTACCCTAATAATATGCTAACAGAGTCTGTCACCCTAGAGTGGTTTGTGGTCATCCCTTAAATGTATATCCCATACCAATACTCATGATTAGAGAACCTTGAGCCATGATTTATAATATCTTATTCCCTCATTGTAAGGTTTTTGGGGGTATTCTCAACCTTGGGAACCCTATGTGGGATATTGTGACACTTATTACCCTTTACCATGGTCCACGTTTCATGACCTTAAATAGTATACACTTTGGTCAAAGCTGTATGACCTTAAACTCTAGCCCTTTATGGTCTAAATTACAAGAAACTAAACTATTAGTAAAAGATACATAACATTTTTAGACTGAAAACCCACAAAGGTAAATTTGAGAAAAATTAAAGTCTTTTCTCACTAATATTCACTCTTTAAGTGTTTAGTAAAAATTTAAAGTGAAAATAAAAAAATGTGAAAAACTTATAGTGCCTATCTTATGGTCCTAGAAAAATATAATTCATGCTCATTAGAACATTCTAGTATTTTAGATAAATTATTTATAACATACATTCAACTTGATAACATGTTTAGTACATGAAGACACAACTTTTAGGGTGTCTAACCCTCCTTATATAGCCTTTTCCCCATAACCTACTTCACTTCCCAAGTGTTTGAATTTCTATAAAACTTTCATGGACTTTGGTGAGGAGTGTATTCAGATTCAGAGGACCCTATTATTGAATATTCACATAATAACCATATTGGATCCTATATATGATCCCCCTAACATATTAACTAGAGGTTTATTCATCTTATAAAAAGGTCATATGATCCTTGTGATCCCTGAAAAAATTGTAGTGGAACTTTTCACCCAATGATTCATTAGAAACCCCTATATGTCTACCCCATATCACTATCCTTTGTTCAAACTCCTTGAGATATGATTTACACAACACATAATTGAACTATTCAAGTGTATTCGACATCCACAACATTACATCACCATATATAGTACCCAATATTGAATAAAGGATGCAATACCTCATTCTAGGTCTAAGCTTCATGACTATAAATTGAATTCCACCTTTTCTAAGGTAGTTTATATAAAAATATTTCCATACATTCATGATGAGTTTCACCTATCCCTTAATGTATAAAATATCTATAGGGTTTCAAAACTCTCATGGAATAGCCTTTTCCCTATAAACTACTTCCTTGATCATGTTTTTGAATATTTGAATATATTTTATAGACCTTAGTGAGGAGTGTATCTAGATTTAGGGAACCTATTATTGACTATGAATTCATTCCCCCAGTACTTGCATGTAATACCTTGTCCTATCAAACATAGGTGTATTTGCCTTGTAAAAAGGTCCCCCAATCCCTATGATCCCTAGAAACATTGTAGAGGAACTCATCACCCTAATGTGATTCATGAGTATCTCCACATGTTATCCCCATATCACCATCCTTATTTAAAACTTCTTGAGATGTAATTTACACAACCCCTAATCTAATTATGCAAGAGGATTCAAAATACTCAACATTAAATCACAATATACATTACCCATTCTCAAATAAAGGATACAATACCTCTTAATATGATATTAATGACCAAAATTTGGATGCCCCCTTTTCTAATTTAGTTTATATCAACAATTAGAACTCTATTTATGATGGGTTCCACTCATCCCTTATTGTATAAAATATCTACAGGGTGTTAGAACCCTCCTCAGAAAGATTTTTTCACATACTCTCCTCTATTTCCCAAGTGTTTGAATATTTTCAAACCTATCATGGCCATATAGTAAAAAGTGTATCTATATTCAAGGTAAATTCTACCAAATATGAATGTATCAGTGACGAACTATCAACTAGAGGTGTTTTCACCTTGGAAAAAGGTTATTTAACCTTTATGTGACCGAAAAACAATACAGAAGGATTCATCAACCTAGTGTGATTTTTTATAATCCTTGTTATGTTTATCTCATCTCTTCACCCTAGTTCATGATTTTTGAGGCATTATTCCCCTTTTCCATGATTCTATAATTCATGATATGGCAATTTTCTCTCAACTTATGGCCTAAGATATACAACCCTAAACTGTAGAAACATATGGTCCGATCTATATGACCCTAAACTATAGAAACATATGATCTAAGTTATATGAACATAAACTACAATAACATATAGTTTAAGATATAAAACCTTAAACTTCATCATTATTAGGTTAAAGCTATTCAACCTTAAAAATCATCTATATTGGTATGACTCACAGGACCTTAAACTACCTAAGAGAAGAGACATAGTACGCATTAGTCTGAAAACCTAAAAAAGGAGGTCTAGAAAAAATTTGAGTCTTTTCTCACTAGGCATGCACCTTACATGATCTAGGAAAAATTGAGTGTTAAAAAAATAAAACAAAAAAGGGAAGAAACCTTATTGGGTTGATAACCTATAAAGGGTTTCCACAGAAAAAGTTGAGTCTGTTTCTGCTAAGACTTCCTTACATGAAGCTTAGGAAAATGTAAGGGAAAAAAAATAAATAGACACAAAGCTTGTAAGGTGAACTATATATCACCAAAACACTAAAAATATGATCAATAGGACCCTAGAATACAGAAAATTTAGAGAACTCCCTCTCTATAACATACTCACCCAAATAAATCCCTTGAGAAAAAAAATTCACCTCTACTTAAAATGGACCATCCCTAGTGTGTTAGTGATGATTTATATAATTATATTCATATGTGATCCATGATAAAGAGGAATCTAGTATGGATTTAATTTTTGAATTCATATTTGATGTGTCTTAAAATTTTGGATAAGCTTAACATGTTTTGGTATTTTATAATATATTGATTCATCAATATGTTATGGAAAATAAATAGGGGGGATCGACAAAAACACATGGAATTCAAAGGATTTAATTAATTGATAATGTGAAAGGAGGGAAAAATCTATACATCTTAGAGTATCTCCAATGATACCCAAAATAAAATGGACTTCTAAAAGTACAATTACTATGAAAATAGAAGATTATAAAACTCTTTGGGATATTTCATTTTTGACCCTATAACAAATATCAATTAGAAAAACAGATTTACTGATGTGCTATATTCCTCTACAACCTACCGAAGTTCTTTCACTCTCACAAAACACCAAATTTTTCCTTCTTCACCACATATATGAGCCTATATTATTTTGTTACTATCTTTCCCACAACATTCATCATGCAATGTAGATGGGAAAACTCATGTTAATACATGTTAATATCAAACATCCCAACATTGACTAAATTTTTGCGAGTCATTATTTCTATTGAATGTTACGAGGATTTGTTCAAGGCCTCATTTTTATGTATAATGAATGAATCTAAGGCCTCCACCACTAATACCATCAATTCAAGGGCCCTATTTTACTTCACAATGGAGACCAACTCCTTCAACGTATCATGGAATACTCAATAGTTGAATCCACCATATCCAATAGTTGTGAATATATATCAGAGGAATCCTAATCATCCCCTAATCTCTTCAAAGGGTCCCTATGTGATCAAACTCTAAATATCTACCCATACTTTCAACATCAGATTCTAATGAAATAATATGTGTTTCAAGACTCAACTCAATATTATTTTAAGAACATAAATGTATTCTATAACTATGTCATTGAGTGAGGGACTTGTACCCACATCTCTTAGGGGGATTGGTGTAGAACTAACTTTTATCTGAGGTGTTTCCATGGGATGGGATCATGATGTAGAAGGATCTAAGATCTATGAGCCATGAGAAGGATCTACTAAAATTAAACACATAAGTCCTATCAATCATCATACAAAAATAATATTTTCAAACAATTAACAATTATGAAAACCACTAAGAATGTACCTTTTTCTGGACATGGAAGTAGATACTTTTATCAACAAAACCTCAACGTAGGGATAAATAACAATTTCTTCCTATGCTTCACAACTCATAAGCATAGGCAATGTCCCTTCCACTGATGCATTAGGTTGTGGAAGTGTTCTTGGGTCATCACCACCATGAAGAGCTATATGTAGGGACATAGGTTATGAAATATCATACAAACCTGATTGAATACCCAATTTCATAAGAAATGATTACCCTCACCCAATGATACCTCCATCCTAGATAGGAAAACAGAAGAGTACCTACCTACCTTAGGATATTCCAAGTGCAAACTAACCCATGCCAGGTTGAAGGGAATGAGTGTTAGTCTATCCACACTGAACACCAAGTCTAACCCTATTTAGACCTTGACCATTTCCTCCCTCCTCAGACCTCTTCCAAAGCCTGAGGTATTGACAGAGGGATGTAATTTGTATCTTCCTTGGTTGCAAGTATATATTCTCTTGAAGAGACTTGATTATAACCTATATGATTAAAAAGTTCAGGATTAACTACCAAAACAATTAAAATAAAAAATCCATAAAACTCAAATCTTAATTGTTAACTATGTACTAGGTTTCTTAGTTAATTTTTTTTCTTCCAATTTCTTCTGTTTATCCTTTTATAAGGAAGGAACTTCATAAGGGATTTACACTTGAGGTACCAAAGGTGGAACTAGTGGAGGCATAAACGATATTACTTTAGGATTAGTAACTATCACTTCTATGATATCCAATTGGCCAAGAGAGCCCAACTTGTCCATCTACCAGTCATCATGAGAGATAACCTCAATTTTCCCCCTAAGATAATATACTAGATAGAAGAATAGTATCCAAATTTCACTATATTCCTACAATTACCATATATAAAACAAGTATGGTTCCAATAATAAGTAAAACTTATGTGGGTAATGATGGGATTTGTCTTACCTCTCTACTAGATCCATGATGGTATCCCTTATCTTCACTAGCTACTATTTTTCTAGGAATAAACATTCTTAATGAATAAAGTGTGTATTGGATCTATACTTTGGAAGAATGTATCACTGTGTTGAGGTACTGGAGGAATTCTTTGACTTCAACAGGCTGTTTCTCAAAAGAAAATTCTTTAGGGGTAATGAAATTCCCAAATCCCTCTAGCTCTACCTTTTCTTAGAATAAAACCCTCCAGGCCTTAGAGACCAACATATTCCTTCTCCAGTCATCCCATTACTATAACACGATGAGAATTTTCACCACATATGGAGTTGGTGTCACACTAATTGGAACATCACTCATAGGTATCCCACCAATTGTTTTCACGTCTGTCTACAACCTACTTGATGAAGGAATCGAATCAATTTTCCTAGTTTACTTCAAAGTCATCTTCGGATCCATATTTCAACTGGAATATAGATAATTATAATGACTCCAAATTGTTTATGTCACTGTATCCCTCATAAACTCACCCTCATCCACCATTGGTAGCTCTATAGACTTCGTCACTAGTGTATCCAGCTAAGTGTTGGGGTATGATCAAATCCCAAGTGTTATAATAAGCCTTTGAGAGGCTAAAAACCATACCAAATGGAGGGAAGGTCACATGAACCTAGGTCTCTTCCATGGAAAATGTTAGCTAGAACAAGCGAACCACCATCAGATGCTTCTCTGAGCAGACATGAGGTGGAGTCGAGAAATGTTTTGGGACATATCAGAATTTCTTCCCAAAGAAGAAAAATGCATACCACTCACAAAATATCTTTCTATTCATCTACGTGGATAATTAAATCTCACAAATAACTATCAAGTAGGATTTAGATTCAAGGTTTCCATTACCATTTTCAGTAATTGTGCAAGATTATTCTCTATGTGGTAGGAATAAAAACTGATTATGCCAGTGTTTCTTACTCTTTATTTATATTTTCTTTAGTAAGTGGGTCTGAAACCAATAATAATTTGAAGGAACACCCTAAATTAGGTCCTGAGAATTCCTTGAGTGTTGAGAAATTTGTTACATCCCATATAGGCTCTCATCCAACCCAACAACACTTGAAAGGCCCCCATAATCCTGAATGTGTCCTTTCCATTTTTAATATGGTGAAGATGGTGGTATATATTCATCATCATTAGAATGGAAAAGAAGATTAACCTACCACTTCCTATTTCTACCATTATTATAAGGGTGGGAACCCTTACTCTACCCTTATCTCAAACCGAGAATAGGTACCCACTGAGGTACATTTCCAAGAAGCAGACCCGCTAGACAAGGTGATGATCCTAGAAGGTGAATGACTATCCTTAGTAATTGAACCAAACTTCTTCAACCATTGGCCAACAAGCACTATCTTCCCCATGTGATGACCTTGGGATTCTTGGTCATAAGTTTATAATTGGACTTCTTTATGTACAACTTATCCCACTTCTTGAAAGAGATGATGGCTCCTAAATATAGGTCCTTACTAAGGGCCTCCTTGGCCAAATTAATGAATTCCCTTGAAATAAGGGGGGGGGGTACTATCATAATCATACCATATATATTAGGAGGGATAAATTCATTGTACATTTCCCCTATAATCAGTACACTAAATATCTTTTCAATGTCCCAAAGACTGATTCCAACCACACTGTGCATCAGATAAAACATGTTGGTGTTCGAACTCCATAGAATGAAAAGGTCTTCCATAAAAAATTTTTTATACTAGATGAGGGTATTTGAAACCCAAATAGATCTATATAAACCCATATTATTCAATTCAACCACAAACTATGTGTTATTACATTGTAACTAAAAGGTCTAACCCCAAGCTATTCTAAAGCTCATACCATATTGGATATCCTATATGGATAATCAGCCAAACTTCTAATTTGATATATAATTCCATGATATTGATTTTTAAATGTGGGTTTAAAGCTTAGAATCAATCCAAAATATTTAAAATACATCATAAGAGTCGTCAAAACATTATCATCAGAGTGGTACTCTTCAAGGGTAAAATGACCGACATATGAGATAATCACCCTAAATGTGTTGGGAGTCTTGATAATCCAAGAGGGAGGCATGATACCTACATACAGGGGTGAGATCAGAGCATTGTTCCAATGGATAAACCCATATAAGGGAAACCAATCATAGAATAGATACTCAAAGATATTTTTCCCATCAAACTCATAAGATGATCATGAGTGGGTTGAATGACCATGCAATGGTCAAATTCCACACTATTGACCCTGGTAGTCTGATAGGCCAAAATATCATTAGCTTACTTTATTGAAGAAATATACATAAAAAATGTATTTAAGCATGAAAGTGGAGGATTTTTTTATTAAAATAGTATTGAATAAGAATGGAGTTTGTGACTCGTATAACATCATCCGAAGCACATGAACCATATAAAGTCATGTGATCACATGACCATGATAGGGTCACATGATCATATGATAATTGAATCTTCATTTTATTATATGAAAATTAAGAAACCATGTGATCACATGAATATTTTGAGAATACATGACCCCATACTTTAAGTGAATTACCATCTTTGATTATGTGATGTAATTATGTGATTTTTTCACGTGATATAGATTACACGATGAGATCACATGATTGATTCATCAAAAGGTATTATGTAAATCACTATAATTAATATAAAAAAATATGGGAGCTTTAGATAATGTGTGTATACTATCCCTAAATCTTATATTTATAGGACAATTAATGGAATAATAAGAGTCACTTGGAGTACCAAAAGATAAAAGGAAGCCCAAATAACTCAGATAAGCATTCAATTCCTTATAAATAAGTCCTACCTTATTCTACTCGTCTTTTTTTATAGGGGGAGTATTTATTAACATACTCTAGAAAAATTATGGTAAGATGAAGTGGTGAAAATACAAAAAATATGGGTATAGTTTTGGTACAAAGGCATTTACAAAGTACACTCTATTCCTAGATCTCATGAATAGTTGAGGATTATGTGATTAGGTTATGTGATCATGTAACCCTAAAATATTCATAGACCACCTAGAGGATAAGATAAATAGGGTGTCAATGATGGGGCCTTCTCATGGTCACTATTCTTCATGATATGACCTAGATAAAATAGATCGCCTAATTCCAAAAGCTTCAGCCAATAATAGCTTTCTGTGGCAGGGCCTTCTCATGGTCACTTCTTTTCATGCGATGCCCCAGAGATACACAATAATCTAATATGAACATGTATATATATAATGGGATGATATCATCATATCTCTTTGTCATGTGATTCCTCTAAGGGATATGCAAGTGCCTAACCCCAAATGGATAATGTGACTAGATTTGGAGAGGTTGTCCATGATGGACCCCTTTTATGGTCTTTATTTGTCATGAAATGTGTTGAGGGATTCCATCAATGGAATAAAACCTTGGTCATGAAAAGTGAAATCCATTATGTCATTTTACATGAACAACTTACAATGCCTCATACCCATTTACATGGCTCACATACCTTATGAAGAGGTGTAGACATAGGGGAAGATTCTTATAAACCCCCATTGAAACACAAAATTGACACAATAGATACTCAAGAATTTTTTGGATATGATGAAGAAGATCAATACACAAGGAGATATAATGAGAGTAACATTAATTCAAAGCCTACCATTTGGGAATTCAGTAAACAACTTTAAAAAATACAACTTTTACAAAATGGGTGACCACTTGAAAGTCACATAAACTATTTATTCAAGACTCAGATATATGACCATTTGTGAAGGATATATTAGAATGATGACTTATCGGTCCTATAGTCACATGATAGTCTCTTGGTCATGATACTACATCACATGATCACCTAAACTAATACCTGTTACATGATCATGTAAACCCCCTTTCCATCATGATATTGGATAACCCCATTTCTGTTATGTGATCATATGACCCTCCACTCCTTTATGCGATTTCATGAACTTATGAACTTTATATGATCACTTAAATACCAAGATTTCAAATTAAACCCTCCTAATACTATTTTCTTATCCCATAAGGAAATATCCCTCATGGTCATCCACCTTGGTGTAAGTCCCTAATATTCCAATATTTTCTAACTTATGAGAAAATAATCTCCATGAGTTTGATTATATTCCATTACCCACCAGTGGTCTAGTAACATATGAACTATGAGGACTCTGATTCTTATTATAAACATGGTACATAGGACCCCTTTTCAAGGATTATGATCTATATCTAATATATATTCATTATCCTTTTCACATGGCCATATTATCTATGAAGACCATGATTCTCCCATATAAATTTTACATTCTAATAATCCTTGTGAAAGCTCATGTATTCTCTCATAGAGACATATTCTCAATGGGACTCAAAACCATATTTATATTAGGGAAGCCTTAGTGTGTAATCCCCATATAGTTTCAATATTATTCTCAAATGTAATGTGTATGATCTCTAGTTATCTCTTGTTTCTCACACCAAGAATGAATCATGTGGGTTTATATATTTTCAATGATCATACAGTTAGAATAATACAAATGCCTCCATTATGATCTTCCTTCTTAAGTGTAAGTCATGATTACATTTTATTTTTCTTTAAAGGGATATACTTCTAATAGAACATCTTAGGGAAACCTCATATTCATAAAACTCACTCAAACTTATGTCATATCACCTTTTATGACACATATTTACTTGTAAAACTATATAGACTTTGAATCCTATATTCATAAGATACATATGATGCCTCTCCAAGTTTTGAGCCCCCATATCCAATATTCAAATGTCCACACATATTTCCTAGTTTTATAATGTAAAATGACATGCCAACATACTTACCTCATGATGTTATACTAGATGGTGTGATCCTATCACATGACCTTAAACTGTATCACTTGAACTACATGATATTTGATTCCCATCCCAATGAGATATGTAGGATGCCTCCCCAAGGATAAAAACCATCATAACCATTCCATAATTTCCATCCTCATCAGGCCATATTCCTTATGAAACCATTTACATCATTCTCTTACCAGATTTGACTTATGTGAGTTTGGACGTCCCATCTATCCGAGCTATATTCACTATGAACCATCTTATATCAATATATATTCTCAATATATTTTTTCCACCACCTAGATTGATATATTCCTTATGGTTCCAACTATATCATCCTCATTAGGCTATATTTCTAATGTGATCCATCTTTATAGGTCCATACTCCTCATGAAATCAACCCCTCCTCATTGGGACATATTCCCTTTGAGTTCAACCAAAAAGGTCCGCTCACAAATAATTCACACACCAACCATTGCTAAGTATATTTTTATTACTCATCCTTACTGCATGACATTAAAATACATGGGTTGGTCCTTGTTACATATCCTTAAAAGGCATGACATGTCCCATTAAGTGGAACTAGACTACATGGGTTCCAATTTCCTTCACAAGGATACATAGGAATCCCCTTTATAAGATTGATCTTGACACCATAGACACTTATTTCCATACTAGAAAACAATGAACTCTAGAGTGACCATTTTTATGTATTAAAACATGAAAATACCCAAACCAACATCACTATTTAATAATGGGTAATAAGATATAAAACCTCTAATACATACAGAAAGTTTCATTAATGGAGAACCTTTGATACATACAAATGTTAATGTTGATGGGATACCTCTAATATGTATAGATACTATCATCATTGTAATACAATAACTGATTATAAATGTTAGGTTAACCAGTACCATATTGAGGGCTTGGAAAGATTAACAAAAATGAATTAAATATATAAGAGAGTTCCAAATTAGTTAACAATTCCCCCAATAGGGTGTAGTGATCTTGAAATCCCAACCTATTGACCAATGTGAGTTCCTAAGAATCATTATTAAGGAAAATAAAAACCATCTACCTTTGTAAAGTAGGCTCATGGATCATTACAGATGTGGGAACCATTGTATGTTTACGGTTCCATGAATAAACCTCACTGGAAACTATCCAAGATAGGAGCAGTGGCCTAATGTGAGGATTGTGAAGTCATGATCAGTTCCTCACAAAACCAATGTCCATGATACCCTATACTAGGTTGAAATAATGTGATATATCCACCCTTTTACCTTTATATTAATATGAAACTCACTATGTATGTGATAGATTAATAATTAGAGGGGATTCTAGATATTGAGTCTACCTTTGATGTCAAATGCACACACCTTATTCATGTATTTGGGTGCGATTATATTTCAAATATGGTCATCCTCATTGTTCTCTTCTATGTTGATTTCATGATTTGTGTTATCATTGGTACTGACACTAATGAAATTCACTGATGCATAGTACATATTGGGGATTATTTTCTCATTAGAGCTGTAGAAGGATTTTTTATCCTTTAAATATACTTTGAGGGACAGATCACAATACACCTTGATATATTCCTTCTTGGTTGGAAACTTCGGTTTATGACCCCTATGAGGTATCACTTCCTCTCCTTGGTGTTTCCCCAAAAGTGGTTATAGAAGGAGATCCTTAGGGAGTGTCTTATAGATTTCACTAATCATGATCCCAATGAGGGAGAAAAATCATAAAGTGAAGGGAAATGTGAGGGTGTTTCGTATGAATTTCCTTATATATTAGAAAAAAATCTACTTCCTTGATTGAGGAAGAGGAGGTAATAATTCCCTATCTCTATGGTATAAGTTTGAATTGAATCTACTTCCATTACATCCTGGATTCACTATAGATTTTATAATTCCATGGGTGGTGGTGGTGGTAAAAATAACCCAACACTATGAGTTGTGGATTCCCTCTCAATGCTGATAAGGTAGCTATTATTATATCCTTCTTAATATATTGATCCTCTATTATAGCATGATCTGTGTTCATTGCATATTATGGGTGATATTTTCTTATCGTTGAGGGATAATTTGTAATTATAGGTTTCACTTTCCTCTAATGGGAGGCTTGTTTCAGTTTTTTGGTAGCTTGATGTATAAGTTTTTCAATTTCTTTCTCCTTCTGGGTACACCATTTCTAGGATTTAGAAATTATAGTATTTTTTTTATATAATATCTTTATATACATACTTGAGGCCTAAAACTTGGATTTAAGGGATAAAAATGAAAGATACATAACTAGCTAGGATGGCCTATGAATGGGGTGAAATGTAAAATTGCATGCTTTACCCACCCTCGATACACACATAAGATGGCGTGTTATCATATATCTTTCATGGGGCCTCGTACTAATGATACAATTATGTTAAAGGTACTCATGTTGTTTACCCTCCTTAGGATTCTAGACCACTTAAAATTTGGTCAAGTTGGCATTGTAGAAAAACTCATCTAATGTCTTGAGATGATTGATGTACTTACCATAAGGAATGTATCCATACTTGAGATGATAGAGAGCCACCCAAATGTTTTGGTGAAAGTAGGGTATACACTCCTATTTCATTACCTATGAAATAACATAGTGGGGAGTGAAAATGGGCCAAAACATAACCAATATTACATCCTCATACGACTACTTACACATAACCATGATGTTCACTTAATCCTCTATGAGGGGTTCCTTAACCTGGTTCAACCATAAAGACCGCTTTTCAACTATATTTTTTTGATATGAGTAAGGTTATTTGGAATTCCATTTATTTCACCTTAGGGTAAGAAATATATGGTAAGAACATATTATTATCATTGTCTCAAAATACTTTTTAATAGGGATGGGATGTTTCCAATCAGTGAAGAGGAACTTAGTGCAATGAGCCTCAATTTCTCAAGTACATCTCGATATGAGGGGAAACCAAGAGTATATTCGACATAGGGAGGAACTTTATGTTGAGAATATGGACCATTGTAAGGTGGGACTTTATAATGAGAAACATGGAGAGGACCTCTATGGTTTGTATCTAATTTTCCATCATGGGCAGGACTTCCATTATTGTTGTTTACTTGGTCATAGGGGGGACCTCTAAAAAAAATTACCAATGGAGGGCTTCTAAAGTTCTTGGCATAGATTCAACTAGGATGACCTTCATGTTTACCGGTTTTTTATAAGTTCACAAGGGTAGGACCTCCTTGCTGGTTTATTTTTATGATATAGCAAGGGCCTCTAAAATTGGTGTCACGAGGAGGTACTTCATGACTAATTCTCATATTTTCATATAGACGACCTCCACTATGGGCACTCTAGGAAGAAACTCCGGAGTTTTTTAAGATGATAATATAGGGAGAACCTTTATATCCATAATATCCTTATCCCATTTACGAGGAGAAAGAATATTCTTGGGTCACTATCAAAATATTCCAAAGATCCTTAAGAATATTATCATCTACAAGGTCATTTATCTCCTTCTGAATTATAGGATTCTTTTAAAAATCCCTCCTTATAGATATTCTTGATTGATTAGGTAGGTTAGAACCTCAATCATTATTGGGTTTTCACAATGTGAGAAGTTACCTTTATGAACAAGATTACTTCTAGGATACTTTTATGTTTTCACCAAAATATGTCGACGAACCTTATGATAGTGTCCGGGAAAATGAGGCTACTCTGTTGCTACTTCTAGGATTCACCAATGGGAATCATTGGTACATACATGGGTATGAGCCTACTATATGATCATTTCTAAAACATGTTAGTGTCCTCATTGAAAACTGGTAGGGGTATGAGCGTACTCCATGGTTACCACTGAAATATGCTTGCGGGCTTCTTGGATGTGAGTAGGAATATGGTCCCACTCCTCAATTGTTCTTTATATATGCTTATTGGATTGGTGGGTGTGAGAATTAATATGTTCTTGATTTTTAATTTCAATTTCTATATAATGGTGGGATCCATGAAAAAGAATATAAATATGGGTTTAATCTCAAGATTTAGTTGTTTTGAGTCACCTAGAAAGATACCTCCTTTAAAGTTCCATGGTTATGATGACAGGGGTTGAGACATTTTGAGTAGCCTCCTCAATGAATTACTAAGGATTTGGGGCCATGTGGTGTTAGTGATGGAGGTTTATAGTAGGATAATTCTTAGGAATCTCCTATGTAATAGTGAAGATTTAATCAAAATCATCCTTCACTTCCCAAAGATAAGGGAGTTATACATAGTCACTTTGCAATAGAAAACTCCAAAAATGATTGAATGCGGTAGTATGGGACATGTGTTACCCTAAAACACATTGTTTATCAGATATCCTATGAGGTTTAACCTCATGGATGATTTTATGAGCCCCCTATAGTATTGGGATATAGTATTTTATTTGGAACTCCCACACTAGGGTGCTCACCACCTAGTGATAAAGGTGTTGAGTTAGTGAAAATTTCCTTCTGGGCTATGGGGCTATTGTATTTTCTATGTCTACAAAATATGTTTGGATAGGATGTCATATATTGGAATGCACATTATATGATGTCACCATTTTGATTTGTGGGAGTTCTGAGAAGGTTCTTGAAGGATACAACCACAAAAAACAAACTTGTTAATGAAACATGATAAGTAAAATTGCTTGTTCAATTGATTACTTTAATGCGTAAAGGATTCAAATCAATTTTACCATTCTATTTTAAATATTCATTCACTACAACAAACTGACCATATAGCAGTGTTGTTTTTATCTAGAGGAGGTTTAATCCACCGCTATATGGTTTTGCGAAGGTTTCAAAAAACCACTGCTAAAATTGGAGTCGGCAATCAACACATGGAGGTTTCTTCCATTTTGTAGGGGTTTCTGGAAAGTGTCATGGAAGACGTATTTCATGGTGATTTTATTTGTTTTAGTGGTAATTTTTTCTTAAAAAATAACTGGGATCTAGCGGCGGTTGAAAACTACCACTAAAGTCTAGCCTTTTTTACCGAAAAACCACCATTAATATGGATAAAACCACCACTAACTAATTTTTTTCATATTTAGTTGTGGTTTTAACCACCACCTATAAAAAATACCATAATATAGCAATGGTTTTAATCTTCATGAAAAAAAAATCTATCTCTAGCAGCGGTTTAAACCACAGATATATAATGAATTAAAAAAACAAGCTACAGGTTCTGCAGCCCTAGAACTTGCAGGCAGAACAACAAAATAGTGACACTAAAAGTTTTACTAGATCATCAAATATATCATCAATATACAAGAGAAACAATATTTTAAAACTAAATAATCAGCATACGTTGATTCACACCAAAACATAAATAATTTACATGTTGACCAAGTTAAACAACACATTGAAAGAAATAAAACATTTCTCAATACATTGAAAGAATAAAAAAAACACAACACATTAAAAGAATAAACTTATATGTAAAATAGATACAAGAAAATAAACATCATATATAATCATATAGAAATTTAAATCTCTATAGTCAGTTGAAACACAACATATAGAAACATGGTTATAAAATACATACATAGGGAACCCATTGTCCCGATATCATCTAAAATATATAAAAAAGATGCAAAATAAAAAAATTGGACAAACTGATACATAAAAAAACACTCTCCACTAATCATTTCCCAATGATGAACTCTGCTCATCACCCTCTCCATCTCCATCTGTACTTTCTTCAACCGGCACCTGTAAGACAATTATATTGAAAATTAAACGATGTTGTATATTTATATTTAAACTTAAAATCAATAAAAAAATGTGACTAAATGATTTTGAAGTTGTGTGATTTACCTTCTCAACACCAGTAATCACTTACAATACCCATTTATCTGTCGAATACCTTTGATGGTAATATTCATAAACCCATTCACGCACTTGACCAGGATGCTCCTTCCCAAGAACTTTACCAACTAAGTGATCTTGGGAGACTGATTAGGACTGTGTGGGATTGAAATCCCATAGTTCTTTATTTTTTACCTATAAATCAGATATAATTCATATTATAAGAAATATATATTATCACAGTGGAAACTGATAATACTTTATTATAATGAAAAATAAATTTATACCCCAACTTATTTGGAAATCTCCTTAACAAAACTCCAATCATATTTTTTATGAACATTCAACCACACTTCTGTTTAGGATGCATGGTTTCCTAAACTCAGTGACTTCATTGAACAAAGATAAATCAACAATTTAATATATTAAACATATAACATTGTGTAATAAATATTTAAACCATTGAAAATATTAACAGAGTCGATTGGCTTCTAGAAAAACTCTTTGACCCCGTAGTGTGAGTATAATGCTTCCTCAACATTCCTGTCATTTATTCAAATAAAATTAAGTTTAGAACATATATTTCAAAAAATTCATGCATCAAACAATATAAATGATAATATAAGAACAATACTAACAAAAAAATATATACATAACAATGATAATGGCTAACTGCACAAATGACATAAGTGGATGATAAATGAAGGGATAACTGCACATACAATCATTTTCTCCTTCAATCATGTTAGTTTCCTACACCATCATTACTTTATCTATTTTATACACTCTTGAAAGAGTAATATTTTCAATATCATGATGAATAAATAAGTCTGCTTATTTCTATTTATGGGATTCAATGTTAAAGGTCAAATCTTCCACTTCATCACCCATATCATAAAAGTCTCTTAGTTTTACGTGAGAAACTACACTACACTCTTCATCCATGAAATATTTCACATAATATACCATTTTATCTTGAGATGAAAATATATATAGATCATTTAGTTCACGGTCACCAACATCCATCAAGTAATATAATTTCACAGAAGTATATTGCAATGAATATCTTTTAACACCCCTAATAATATTCACATAATTGCATTTGAATAAAACAACTGAAAAATGTCTATGGTAGTTTAATTCGATAATATTAGTAAATTTTCCATAGTAGTCCATTTTAGAAAACATAAATATTCAACTATTCTATGTTTTCAAACCCTCTTCCTGATCAACTGTATGAAAAATAAATCCATTAACGTTATAAGAGTCAAACTTTCTTGCTTGTTTTAGAGGACCTCGAGCAAGAAACTTCAAATATTATGACAACTCTTCTTGAGTATCAGTATTCATGATATGAAAAAATTAATACATATTATTATATTTAAAAATATATGTATGAACATAATATCCATATTTATTGCAATATTTATGAACTTACACATCGTGCAAACCATTCTAAATTATATTTATTAAAAACTTTTGTTATATCTTCCTCATTTCATGTTTGTCCTCTCATTATTCTCTTTGTTTGTATCCTCAAATCTTTAATAAATGGATCTACAATTTCACTATTCAGCAGCATATATCTATGTGCCTGAAATAATTCCATTTATGTTAGTGTAACATTTGAGCTCCTCCCAACTAATCGGCCAATAACAGGAAATATTTTTGATTTACCATGTATTTCAGATTGAGTCAATGTGTCATCAACACATCCAACTCAATTGAATCTTTTATCAATATCATACAAGTATCTAGAAGAAAAGGGAAGACACTCCTCTTCCAAATAGCCTTTAGAAATAGAGGTTTCAGGTTGAGCTTTATTTTTCACGTATGATTCAAACTTCCAACATCACCCATAGAATGCCATCTAGAGGAAGAAAATTTCTTACAACCTTGTCTGCTTGAATCATCTACTTAATAAAATATAAAATAATTGGGACACACATTATTTTTTTTTATAATTCAGACCAATATTATTAACAACATTTATCATATCATAAAAATACTGAGGGATCTTTTCTTCAGGTTATGCATCACACAACAATTCCAATATCATGGACATCGCCTTATTTGTGATTCCACATAGGCATTTGATATGGTACAACTTTAGTAAAAAATAAAGTTTTGAATATTTCAATCATCTACTATACAACTCATTATTTCCACCATCAACTAAACCATGAAATGAATTTGTCTACTCAGTGAAGTTTTCTATTACATTAGTCTCCATATAATCAAGTAGAGGATCTAATGATATGCTACAATCTTGATTTGGTTTTCCTATAGTATCAAAAAAATCACTTGTAACATTAATATTTATAGCACCCTCAACTAGTTGTTATGATATGTTTTGATGTTGATTTTGGTGTCTTGAAATGCTGAATGAATCATTTATAAGGTTTTTCATTTCATTTTCCATTTTCAACGAAGTTGGTATCTCATTCTGTGGATTGACATCAGTGCTCAACCTTTCTGTAACGTTTGATTCTCCATGCCAAATCCTACACAAATAATGACCAGGGAATTACTTCAATATCAAGTTTTCATAAACTTCATCTATTTTCAACCATCTTCTAATTTTACATTCTAGACATGGAAATATTATTTTCCCATCAACAGATCGATTAGAAATTGAAAAATCTAAAAAATACTCCAAACCCTTAGCATACTAAGGTCTGTTCCTCAATAATGTGATCCAGATTTTATCTATATATATCACAATCTTCCTACACATTATGAAAAAAATTAAAACACATAACTATTACTAAATAGGAAAACAAACTCATATATAATAGTTGAAAAAATATGAATATGTTAAATAACCATACACTACCTTTTAAATGTAAGTATAACCATATATGAAATAAGAATTGTAGACACCTCTGAAAAATAATAAAACTATTTGGACAATTAGAACAAGTCGATGAAGAAACTAGTGTAGAGTAGTGAACTTCGACCCTTCTTTAATTGATACAGAACAAGGAAATATAGGGCAACTAGAAATTTCCTAACAAATCAGTATAACGAATCCATGAAGTTTTAAATGTCTTTCTTATTCTTTATCCACTTCTTTTATTATCTTATATTTATAGTTTCTCACTTTATATTTAAAAGTGTTTATAATAAAAAATTAATTTTTAGTCATTGAATCTTATACACATGGGTGTTTCTAAATTCTTCATTATACATTTAAAACCCAAAAGTTAGAAATTAAAATAGAAAAATATTACTGTTTAAAGTATCGCACTCAAATTCTAAAATACTCAATATATTTCAATCCTGGTATCATTTTTCAGTGATATAGGATTTCTATCATTCAAAAAGATGAGATATTATACTACTTAAATATAATAGAAAAATTTTATAGCTATATATCCCATGTAAGGGTAAAATAATTTTTTCACAGGCTGCATAAGGGTACCTCATAATTTTTATAATTTGAGTAAAGATAACCTTTAAAATATAAAACTCTCAAAATGATAATATGAATTTTACACATGTTATATATAGGTAAATTATAATGTTATATAAGGGTAAGAAAAAATTATAATCATTTCATAAGGGTAACTAGTAAAGTTGTGTAATGGTAAGCTTTTACTTAAACTAGTCATGTAAAGGTAACTAGAAAAGATGTATATAGGAACTCATAAGTTAAATAAGGGTAATAAGTATTTTATAAAGCATGTTTAAAGGGAAAAAATAATTTCCATAAAATATTTTAAGGTTTCTAGTTCACTACACAAGGGTAACTTACATTTTTTTCATGCCGCTTAAGGGTAGCTTAGCACTTGAATAGAGGTAAGAAACACTTGTGTAAAGGTAAGAAACAGTTGTGTAAATGTAAGAATCACTTGCGTAAAGGTAAGAATATAATTGATGAAAATACTAGAAATTAAATACATGTTTTTCCTATGATACCATCACATTAAAATTCCTAACTAATTTATTTTACTATATGCTTGATATACAAGATTCCTTGCATCACCCATCATCATTTTACTCTCTCAACATTATTATTTTAATAAATTTTATCATGTATAATCATCCCATTGTATTATTTCTATGTTAAATTTTATTTCTCGTGAGGATAGATAAATGAAAACCAGTCAAATATCAAATTACTCATTCTACTCCATTCATTTTTATCCTGAATATACTGAGGCTTATTTCTCTCAATTTTAATACCAAACATAATTCTATTTTTGAAAAATAACTTTTTTATACGGTAAAACACTTTATTAAGAATTAAACAAGGTATTCCAATGCAACTATAACAAGGTAAGTGTATATGTAATCCATTTGAAGAATTATTAAATAATTTTTTTAAACAAATAATTAATTTGAAACTCGATTGAGATACAATCAATATCATACATCCAGATTCTCTATATTCTAATAAGAACTATTTTTTAAAAATAAAAATTATAGATTATAATAATTTTTTTTAAAAAAAATGAATATTTTTAATAAATATTATGATAAAATAATAATTCAAAAACTAAATACATATATTTTGGTCATGGAAAACATTTATTAAAGAAGAAAATTCTTCCACACTACATTAAAAATCCTATCATTTGTTAAAATGTTTTTATCAGGGAAAGCATTTATAATATCAGCATGAAATAATCTAATATCACATATATAAAGAAAAAATCCACTAAGATAATCTAGACACCTATTCTAATTTAAAATTCATAAAATCATTCCACTATCTATTCAAATAAACCATAAGAGATGGAATATGATATAATTGATTCATACTAGTAGTGACCCAAACAAAGTATAAGACATGGAAAAACAACAACTAATATATACCATTAACATTCCAATAAAATAACATGTCTTGGATTAAGTTATAAGAAATACATTGTAAAATAAAAAATATATGTTCTTCATCCAAATAAGTTTTCAATGTTTTAAAACATAATTTTCGGAAAAAATATTTAGAAAAATAATTAGTATCCAAGGTAAAATGTTTTTACACATTGAACCCTTTAAATACAATAATTTTTACATTTATACAAAAGATGTTTATATCTTATGAAATACCAAATGAATCAAGTATGGGTAAAAATTTACAAATGTAATTGAATTATAAAAAATAATAAATCTCTAAAAGGATATGTTTTCAACATTGAATATCTTATATAATTAAAGTGTAGTTCATGAACTAACCCATACCTGAACACTTTTATAAATAGAGTGAAAAAGTGTTTATTCAATTTAATGTTTGGGTTTAAGAAAATTATACACAATACATTTCCAAAATAAATAAATCTAGTGTATATAAAATTTAATTTTTGTTCAAAAAACAATTTTATACTCAACACTTTTCAAAGTAAATGAAACTAATATAAATATTATTTCTTTTTTTTATTAAAAAACCCAATTCAAGCTTACATAATTTGTTAATGATGGAATAGCATAAATGAAACATCTTAATTTCCTTTAATAACCTAAAACCAAAATAAAAAAATGATTTATACTTTATCCAAGTAACAACATAGCATAACAAATCAACTCCACTATTTATATAACATAACCATGTATAAATTATTTAATAATCCCAAGAATGTAATCTTAAAAATTAGTAACTTAATTCTAGTTTAATATAACATAAAATGATGTGGCCTTATTTTAACATAGTTTTCCGCATATTTTTATCTAAATTTTAATGTTTTAATTACTTAATTTTACTCTTTTTTGTAAATAATCACACTTTTGTATTTTTTATGAAATATATTAACTTATAAGCTTTTATAACCAATTATGTAATTGTACTCCTTAAAATGATTAATTTATTCTTATAAGTTTTTCTAGACTAATAATTTATCAATTTGTAGTGCAGTTTTAAATCTGCTCACATTTTTATAAATTGACATTACTATTAAATTATCATTTAATTATTTTATTTTAATCTATCTAACATAGTTTTTAATTTAATACATTATTGATTAATTTAGATTCATTAAAATAAATACACTTTATTAATTTCTAGTTTAATAATGATTTTAGTTTTTAATAAAAGTTAATAATTTAAGTTTTAATTTAATAAAATAATGTATTCTTAATTTTAAGTATTATTTTATTTATTTTATTTTTTAAAAACATTAAGTTTTTAATATTATGTGTGAAATTATTAATTAGAGTCACCGAAACTCTATTAATGCCTTATTTAGTTCAATTTTTTAATAGTTTGATGTGAGTTTTAATTTAGTCAATCACTTAATTTTTTATCTTAATTAAATTATGTTTAAGTTTTTATATTCATTTAATATTTGTTTCAAGTTTATGTTTCAAATTAATTTTGAGTCACAGAAAACTCTGTCAGTGTCTCTTTTAGTCTTTGTATATTTTATTTTATGCTCTTAATCAATTTATATTATTTAATATTGTTTTATTTTGTTTTATGATTTATTTTTCCTTTAATTTTAGTTTAAATTATTTTTGTTCATTTTTTAATTAATTAGTTAATTAAACAATTTAATTAACTTAATATTTAATTTATGTTTGTTATGTAGATATAGTTTTTCTTAAAACACTGATGCATTATTTTTGCATTGTCGGTGAGACATCTCACCAACAAATTTTCTTTCTATCGATGCCTCACACAACATGCTACTGACAGCCATTGTCAACAATTCTGTCTCATTGATACACTATTGGTGAGATGTCTCACTGATGTGTGTTGGAGTCTCCCGTAGACAACGCCTGTTAGCGAGACATGTCTCACCGATGTCTTCTCCCCATCCTTTCTTCTGATGCCGCATTGGTGTCTTCCATTTCCCTTGTTCATCCTATCGAAACTCATATACTGATGTCCCCTTTTTCGCCATGAAGAAGAATGGAGGGGGAGGATAAGTAAAAAATATTATTGAAAAATATATAATAATAAATAAACTAACAAATAAATAAAGTAATAATTAATAAAATAAAATTAAATGATTAATTATATAACATATAATTATATATAACAATTATAATATAAAGTGATAGATAGTTAGTAATAAAATTTAATCAATTGATGATGTTTATTAAACTAAATATTCACTAATAAACTGATTATATTTAAATAAATTTAAATAAATACTTTAATAAATTTAATAATTTTAATTTTAATTTTTAAATAAAATTATTATAATTATAATAATAAAATTAATAAAATAAAAATAATTAATTCAATTTAATTTGAAAATATTTAATTACTTAATTAATTATTTTTTTAAATTATAATTTTAATAATCTATTTAAAAATTATAAACTTAATAAATTAATAACTATAATAACTAACTTAATTTAGTTAATAAATTCTAGTAAACTTTATATTTACCTTAATAATATTAAGTGAATAATTTTATTAATTATTAAAAGTTATTTCAATAAATAAATATAAAAGTAAATAATAATTATGAACTAAAATATTTATTAATTAACATTAATTAAATTTTTAATAAGTAATAAAACATTAAAATATATTAACCTTTTTTTTGTGTTTTTAATTGTTCTATTTTGTACTTTACTGTGAAGTTTCATTGAAGAAGTAGAATTCCATCCAAGTGCATTAAACTAACTTAGTGAAAGTTAGTTATAGGGTTAAAGTTAGTGCATTGTGTGGTTCGCAAATAAAAAACACACGTGTGCAGTGCAGTAGTGAAAGACAAGTTTAATTTGGTGGTAGTTATGGGTGATGTGCAGCAGATGACAATGGATATTAAAGAAGAGCAGCAATGGAATTATTAGGTGGGGGATACTCATTCTACATTCCACAATCACACTGGATTTGAGAGCAGATGCTCTAAGGAGACTCCAAAGAGAGTCATAGAGTAGTATTAGAGGCCAAGGAGAGAGAGAGAGAGTAGAGTAGCACTATAGGAGTTCTTCTTCCCTCTGTCATTAGATTTTGTACTCTGTTTTTGTGTTTTTTTAATGTTGAAATCAATATGATCATAAGATGATATGTTCTCATCTTGGGAATTTGATACTATTGTATTTTATTTTTGATTTATTTACATTCTTTTCAATATTTCAGAATCATAATCAATCAACGAGATTGATTTATGATTCTATGTTTATTTTTTCACACCTCAAATTCTATTTTTAAAATTCATCAATTCATGATTAACTGGAGAAGTATATTTTGAATACGTTTATCAATTCTTTTACTAGAAACAAATTTGGAAATTTATAGTGAGTTTATTTCCAATTGTTGTCCTTTTTCGACTTTAATGTAGTTCAATTAAGTTTTGGTGTGGCGAACTCCAATACTTAATCCTTGGCCTATTGAACTTCTTGGAGAGGGAGATTCTTCAGTTTGTCTTGATGTGTGATTCAATAAAATTTGTGAAGGATTCAACCATTACAATTAGTATATTAAATCTTTCGAGTATTTCATGTGATCTGTGCTCCTTTGTCTTTATTGCTAGGAAGAGTAGTTCATTGTTTCTTCTATAGTTTATAGTTACTTTAGTGTAAGTTTTTGATTCTTAGTCAAACTATTTTTCTCATCCTGTTTTCACCACATCATTAAAAAATAAAAATATATATAAAGTAAGAATATGTTTTTCCCACAGATGAAAATAGTGGGGGTTTAAAATTCAAAAACCTTAATATTACTCACCTGACTTCTCTTTGAATCGACCCTGCACCACTATATTAGTGTATGATTAATAAATTTAATTTTGAGGGCCATGAAAAACTATAGCCTTATCAAAATTTGGAACCTTTTCCAGGTAATTAACGTGATGAGTGAGCTAAGGATTTTAAAAAAACACTAAAAAAACATAAAAAACACATAAAAAACTGCTTTGCAATTTGTGAACTGTATATATTACCTGTGCTGTTTTTGAAATTATACATTGACTGTGATACTTTATGTGTTTAAACTCATTTGATTATTAAAAAATGAAACATTAAGAGGACTAAAATCATCAAATAGAATTATACTATGTATGTTGCGGATATTATGGGAACACTGCCTGGCAGCGTGTCTATAAACAGCCACAGAAAACTGCTCACCATGAGGATCATAAATGTATTGAGCCCAGTCTTGAAACCCTATCTAAAATTGACCTAGTTGAATCCAAATTGGAAGATAAGGATAATATGTGGAACACCTGGTTAACTAAAACCCAAGAAATTCAAGTTAAATCACACTAAAGGCCAAGATCAAAGAATTAAAAGAAAAGAAAAAAAATGCTCTTAGAGTTAAAAATAAGGATTAAAGAAAAATTAGAATTTGAAATGAATGAAAAGGAAAATGTTTATAAAAGATTTTAAAATCAAGTTGAAGAGTATAGTGATAGTGAAACTAGGAGAAAATCTTTTTTTATGAAGAATCTGATTCTTTTGAACTAAAGTTTGAAATAACCAACTACCTGAATCAAGAAAACAACATTGAAAATCCCAAAATGAACTTTAATGAAGAAGAGTTGGAAAATTTTCAAAATGAACTAAAAAAATTGAAAAAGAAAGCCTAGTTATCTTCATGACTTCTACTCTTGATAAAAATCATTTTTTAGGAGTTTTGAAAATGAAATCACTCAGGTTGAAGAGAACTTGGAAATTGAAAATTTAAATGTCAATAAATCTTCACCAAACTTTACTGAAATTCTGAACAATGAGCCTAAACTTGAACTGGGGAATATGTTGGAGTAGAACCTTAGTTTAGATAACATGGAATCTAAAATTTTTGAACTTGAATTGCACATTTCTCTTCCATGTTGCAAAACTATAAACCTATTAATTTATGAAATGTTATTGATGAAGAAGTTGATGTAGTATGTTTTGAAGAAAAGTTTATTGATGAGTTTTCACAGCCTTGTTTATATAGTAATCACTTTTATAAATTTTTCTTTCTTAAATGGAAGATAATTTTAATATACATAGGGATAATTGTTTAAATTTGAAAAATCTAGAAATTTAATTTTTTGAAGATGAATTGAACATTACTCCCCCTGATTTGAACTTTATCAAACACACTATAGACTTTGTTTTAGAAAGTGTGCCTTTTGAACTTGAACATGAAAGAGATGTTGATAACACACTTGTTTTAGGTAGGTTTGATTTGTTAGAAGTAGTAGATGTTGAGTGTAAGTTAAGTAATGAGGATATTTTGGAAGAGATTTACAATATTGTTAACCCTGAATTGTTGAATGATCAAATAAATTCTCTTCCTGTCTCACTTCAATCCTCAACTGAGTTGGGTGGTGAATCTTTCCTTGAAGCTGATAATAGTTTAGAGGGGGAATTACACTTGATATTCAATGTACATGATTTTTTTCAGCACATAATTGATATACTTCATGAATCTAATAATAAGTACTCACCCACATGCACCCCGATGTTTGAATTTGTTAGTGTTGAAGTTGAGAGAGATAACTGTGAGGACAAGGTCATACCCCTAGGAGCACCTAGTTCAATGTTTTCCCTTAATGTAAATTCAAATATTGATAAATATGAACATAATATATAAATATACATCATTATTCCCACAACTGTAAAGGGGTGCCTCTTAGTGGTTATTTCACCTGATGAGAGTTCAGTCTTTGTTGTTTATAGTCTTGGTGCCCCCAAATTTCGTTTCTCTGTTAAAAAAAATTGTTCCAAACACATATGGTGGTTTCTACTAAGGAAACCAAATCCACCTAGTGACTATGATTATTACTAGTTTAGTCTGTATAGGGATGATAAATCTACTTCTATGTGGGAGGAAACCCATGTTTTTAGTGTTTTCCTTAGTTTAAAACAAAAAATATTGTAATTAAATAATGTATAACTGAAGAATTTAAATTCAATGATTTTTGGGAGTCATCCCATGATATTTCTTTTTTTTTTCTTTTCTATATTGTTTTTTCATTGAATAAAGTGTTGATTTACTATATTCTATATGCTCTGTCTCTACTAAATATTTTTTCTTGGTTTATATTATTTGTGTTAGGATACTACTTCTTTGTCACAAGGGAGTGAAATTCACATACTGGAGCTTAATTTGGAAAAACCTTTTCAGGGAAGTTCTTTTATTTACTTTAGCATTTATTATCTTATACTATTTAATATATAAGTATTATTCTCTATATAATGTTTTAAAAAATCTTCTACATTTGTTGTTGCTTGAATAAAATCTACTGCATGTCATCTTGCTGAAAATTCCTGCTGCATGTTTTTTTTCTTGGATTGTTAAAAAATATGCATGTTCCTCTTTGTTGGAAATTGATACTCTCTATTTTAAAATCACATAATTGTTAGAAACTAAGTGTGGAGGTTCATATAGGTAGTATGTTAGTACTTTTCAATCAAACTACTTTAGTTTGTATAGTGTTTATCATTCTTTATTCTATCTTATGAAACATCTCTTTTGAACCTAAAATTCTAATATTTCTACACCCTTATTCAATTTTCACCTACATATATAGTTACATGAAACTATTTGATCTTTAACAGAAATTCATTTCACTATTTTAAATGTTAATGCATTCCTTTGGATGTGAAACTGTTATAAATTAATATTTGTTAGAAAAAATATTTTTGATCATTAATGTGACCCTTAAAACATGTCATAAATATACTTAATTGAAAATTTGTTTTGAATTTTATTTGTTAAATTTTTTTTCTATAATTTATAATTCCACTTTGGGGACAAATTCGGGTTTGAAGTGTGGGGTAGGGGGTCAAGTCTTGACTAAGATAAATTGTGATTTAATGTAATCCCTTCAATTCCTACTACAACTTAAATACTTTTTGTAAACAAATGGTTAATTTTTTTCAAGTTTTCTTAAAATTTTTTGGGTTTCTTTATACTTAAGATGGGTCTTTATTAAATACAATACTTTTATTAGTAGTTAAGAACTACTTTGAATCTGAAATTAATGTGGGTGGATGATTAATGAGAGATTATAATTAGTGATTTAATGGAAATTTAGTTTAGGAACTACTTTTGAGAGTGATTTGGGTAACCTATTAGTAGAGTTATGATCATAACCCTTGGAACTGGAATTTTGATCTTGATTATAGGGAACTCATTTTACTTTTAAATTATTAGAGTAATTACTTAGCGAGATAATGTAAATGATTTTTATATGAATATTTTGAAACTGGAGTAGTTTGGGCATCTGGGATCCCACGGTGAATCTCTAAGACCCTAAATGTTAGGTTCCTTTTTGTTTACTATAAGCCCTCTATAAACTTTGAATAAGTGCACATACACAGTCCTCAACACATGGTTACATGGCTTGGAAAAAATTAAATGAAGTGTCTAGGGTCAAAAACAAGTTCATTAAGGTGAGGGGAATGATGAATTCTAAATGAAGAAGTGGAATAAATTTTTATATGGGAATCGTTTAGGTGGTATCAATAAGGTGATTCACAAAAAGATTATTTATTTTTGGAACCTAGGTATTGAGTCAAAGTAAAAAAGTTACTTTGGTTAAGTTCTTAATTCCACATAAATTTAACCTATTTTCGCTCTTTGATTTAGATGTTAGATTTGAATCAAGATGTGTCACTAATAAGTTTCACATATGACATAGGAAATTTTCATTTCTTGATGATTCATAGTTTTTTTAGACTACCAGTGAGAGTTTTATTTAAGGAAATATTCATTTGAACAATTTATTTTTTTTAAAAGATTTTGACAGTCCTCTATTTTGAAAGTGCTAAACATGTTACTAATTGAGCTTAATCATAAAATATATATCTATTTTTCAATGATAATAAAACATGGTATTGTGTGAGGACAAATAATTTTTAAGTGTGGGGGAATTTTATGTGGCCTTATTTTTACATAGTTTTGCCACATCTTTTTATTTAATTTTTAAGGATTTAATTAATTAATTTTACTCTTTTTATTAAATAATCACACTTTTTTATTTTTTATGAAATATATTAACTTATCAGATTTTATAACCTATTATGTAATTGTAGTCCTTAAAATGATTAATTTATTCTTATTAATTTTTCTAGACTAATAATTAATCAATTTGTAGTGTTGTTCTAAATCTGCTCACATTTTAATAAATTGACATTACTATTAAATTCTAATTTAATTATATTATTTAAATCTATCTAACTTAGTTTTTAATTTAATACTTTGTTGATTAATTTATATTCATTAAAATAAATACATTTTATTAATTTCTAGTTTAGTAATGCTGTTAGTTTTTAATATAAGTTAATAATTTATGTTTTAATTTAATAAAATAATATGTTATTAATTTTAATTATTATTTTAGTCATTTATTTAATTAATTTTTATATTTTTTAGAAACTTCAATATTTTATTATTATGTGTGCAGTTTTTAATTTGAGTCTTCGACACTCTATTAGTGCCTTATTTAGTCTAATTTTTTTTACAGTTTGATGTGAGTTTTAATTTTTTAATCAATTAAATGTTTATCTTAATTAAATTATGTTTATGTTTTTATATTAAATTAATAGGTGTTTTAATTTAATGTTGCAAATTAATTTGGAGTCACAGAACACTCTTTTAGTGTCTCCTTTAGTCTTTGTATGTTTTGTTTTATGCTCTTAATCAATTTGTATTATTTAATATTGTTTCATTTTGTTTTATGATTTATTTTTCCTTTAATTTTAGTATAAATTATTTAGTTAGTTTTTTAATTAATTAGTTAATTAAACAATTTAATTAACTTAATATTTAATTTATGTTTGTTATGGAGATACATTTTTAAAGACACCGATGCATTATTTTTGCACTGTCGGTGAGACGTCTCAACAACATATTTTCTTTCTATCGATGCCTCACACATCATGCTACTAACATCCACTATAAACAATTATATCTCACTAATACACTATCTATGAGATGTCTTACCGATGCATGTTGGTGTCTCCTATAGCCAACACCTATTGGTGAGTCATGTCTCACCGATGTCTTCTCCCCATCCTTGCTTCTGATGCCGTGTTGGTGTTTGCCATTTCCCTTTCTCATCCAATCAAAACTCATATACCAACAACCCCTTGGCCACCGTGAATAATATGGGAGGGGGAGGATAAGTAAAAAAATATAATTAAAAAAATATAATAATAAATAAACTAACAAATAAATAAAGTAATAATTAATAAAATAAAATCAAACAATTAATTATATAACACATAATTATATACAACAATTATCATATAAAGTGATAGATAGTTAGTAATAAAATTTAATTAATTAATAATTTTTATTAAACTAAATATTTAATAATAAGCGAATTAGATTTAAATAAATTTAAATAAATTTAAATAAATACTTTAATAAATTTAATAATTATATTTTGAATTTGTAAATAAAGTAATTATAATCCTAATAAGAAAATTAATAAAATAAAAATAATTAATTCAATATAATTTGAAAATATTTAACTGCTTAATTACTTATGATGTTAAATTATAATTTTAATAATCTAGTTAAAAATTATAAAATTAATAAATCAATAACTATAATAACTAACTTAATTTAGTTAATAACTTTTAGTAAAGTTAAGATTTACTGTAATAATATTAAGTAAATAATTTTATTAATTACTAAAAGTTGTTTTAATAAATAAATATAAAAGTAAATAATAATTATCAACTAAAATATTTATTAATTAACATTAATTAAATTTTTAATAAGTAATATAACATTAAAAAATATATTAACTTTATTCATATTTTTAACTGTTCTATTTTGTACATTACTGTGTGGGTGCATTGAAGAAGAATAATTTCGTCCAAGTGAAATCAACTAACTCACCAGAAGTTAGTTACATGGCTAAAGTTAGTGAGATATGTGATTTCAAAAAAAATAAACGTGTGCAGTGCAACAATGAAAGACATGTTTAAGTCGGTGGTAGTTGTGGGTGATATGTAATAGATGATAGTCGATATTAAAGTAGAGCATCAATAGAATTCTGTGGTGGGAGACACTCATTCTACATTCCATGATCACACCTAATTCGAGAGCGGATGATCTGAGGTGACTCCGAAGAGATTCATATATCAGTACTGGAGGCCAAGGAGCCAGTGAGAAGAGTAGCGCTATGGGAGTTCTTCTTCCCTATGTCCTTAGATTTTGTACTATGTTTTTGTGTGTTTTTAGTGTTGAAATCAATATGATCATATGCTGATATGTTCTCATCTTTGGAATTTGATACAACTGGTTTTTCTTTTTTATTTCCTCACATACTTTTCAATATTTTACAATCATAATAAATTAGAGTGATTGATTTATAGTTCTATGTTTAATTGTTCACACCTCAATTTCTGCTTTTCAAACTCATTAATTCAAGATCAACTAGCGAAGTAGATTAGAATACATTTATCAATGATTTTACTATCAACAAATTTGGAAATTTACTGAGAGTTTATTTCCAATTGTTGTCCTTTTTCAACTTTCAAGTAGTTTAATTAAGTTTTGGTGTGGAGAAATCCAATACTTAATCATATGCCTATTGAATTTCCTGGTGAGGGAGATTCTTTAGTTTTTCTTGAAGTGTGATTCAATAAAATTTGTAAAGGAGTCAACCATTTCAACTAGTAGAATAAATATCCCAAGTATTTCATGTGATATGTAATCCTTTTTCTTTGCTGTTAAGAAAATCACTTCGTTGTTTCTTCTATAGTTTATAGTTATTTTAGTGTAAGTTTTAGTTTCTTATTCAAACTAGTTTTTTCATCTTTTTGTACCATATCATTAAAAAATAAAAAAAAATATAAAGTTAGAATATGTTTTCCCCACTGCTATCAAGAGTGGGGGTTTAGAATTCAAAAACCTTAGTATTACTCACCTACCTTCTCTGTGGATCGACCCTACACAACTTTATTAGTGTAGGAGTAATAAATGTAATTTTGAGGGTTGTGAAGACCTCCGAACTTATCAAAAAACTTGAATTTTTTTCAATTATCTCAAGTATTTATCCACGTCATTAGTAGATTATCACTAAGTTAAATACCTACATGGAAATATTTCATGTTATGTTGAAATAAATAGATAAAATAATTTCTCATTTTTAATAACAATTGCATAATTCTACAATGATAAAAATAATAAATTATTTACGTAAGGATAAACAAAATCTTCAATAACAATTAAAAATATCATTATAATGAATCAATTGGTATAAAAGAAAATACATAATCAAAATAATAGAGAAAATGGGAAGAATAAATTACCTTTATTAATGGGTATATGTTTTTTGATGATCCTAGAGTTTAGAAGACACAACAGAGGGGTGATGAGGCTCAGGACCGACGACGAGAAGCGGTGAGGGGCGACAAGGCTCAGGATCGGAGGTGAGGTGCAGCAAGGGGTGACGATAAGGTTTTATTATATGAATACAGAATAAGGGATCAAGAATCAATTTTCATGAATCCATGAGTTCAATCACCAAAATTATAAATAATTATATTTATGATGGGATCAATCATGTAACATAAATTCCTTGAGGTTACATAATTTTTAACTCTATATATGTTTTTTTGAAATGATAAACAACTGAATCCCATTTTAAAATTCCAATTAAATTCATTAATGTATATGTTATGAAAGCAATATATACCAAATCTATTGCATGCATGTGGGCATCATTCTAGTGATAGAGGAGATGAAAATTTAAAATAACAACTTTCGTAAGAACATTATATTCTATAAAAAACTCAATCATAGCGGAAAAATGAAATAAGAACAATCCCAAACCCATGGTAATTAGGAATTACCACCGAAAATTTTTTCATGACTCACCTATATATGGTATATCATAGGATTTGATAAAGTCCTCATATTCCCCTCTTCCATCTACCCAATTTATAAAATGAACTAATTGCTATTATGTCACACTGTAATTCCCCATTCTAGAATCATCATATGAGATGAGGTTCGACATACCTCAATCATTCCAACACAAATGGAAGTGGATGAAAACTTGTTGCGAGGTACTAATCCATATTATATGGTGAAAAAATACATCAAATTAGTGTATAATATAATGGAAAAATTACCAAGACATATACCACATATCAATGTAAACAGTAAAATAAGAAAAATTATATAATAAATACCATGAATAATTCATATTTCCATACAAACACTAATCACCCATGTCACTTATGGGAGGTCACATCACACACACTAACCTATCACCACAAACTTTAATGAGGTCACATCAAGAACATAAATCATAGGTAAGGGCCATTTTAGTCACATAGTTCACCAACTGATCATAGGGAACTATGCAGTCGAGAGCTATCCCCTCATTATAACAATTTCAGTATCACCCTTTGGGGAATCCATTTGGACTTTCAGAACCATCATGGTTTATGATCTTTGATACAAGCTCACACACTTATATACTTAGTTATTATACATCATAAAGTATTATCCTAAATAATATATCAATGTCCATTATAAAATAATTAAATCAACACCACACTCTTAGTCCTGCTACTCATGGACCATCCCAATCCATATCACTCTAAACACCATAAAATCCAATCTCATCCATGCTGCATCCAAGTTCGTATCAACTCTCAAAATTTTCATCACATAATATAAAATTAATAACTACTTATAAATAATTATAATTATATATTTAATTTAAAAAATAGGCATAAATTATAGAAAACACATCAGGTACTAGTATCACAATGAACACATATCAAATACCCCTTATATGGTTTATGGAGCACTATCGACACTATACTAGCAAAAAAACCTATGATGTAACACCCATTTAACAATTAATATCATCCAATTTTGGAAAAAAACAATAAAATTATTATGTGTTACCTTTACTTACCACTAGATCTTTGAGGCACAACGAGGTGGGGGTCAGGATTTTTGGTGAGGGGCAGAGAGCTGAGGTACAAAGAGGAAATGTGGGGGAAGGGATGACGAAGCGAGGCTAGGTGCAGATAGGTGAGGCATGGAGAGGCGAGGCGAGGAGCTATGATGGTCGAAGATAGGCAACGTTGCGCTAGGGCTTTAGGGAGTCAACGGGGGGGGGGGGGTCGGTGGTGTCGGGGTATGGGGGAAGTGTTACGTGTATTAATTTTTTATCCTTTTAACAACAGTTTATAAAAAAACACCACGAAATCATTTTAAACAAATTTAGTAGTGGTTTTCAAAATCGTTGCTAAAAAATCACCGCTAAACGCACAGTTTGTTGTAGTGCTTAATGCCCCATGTATTTTGAGATGGTATTAACCTAATTTCCAAAGGAAGAAGGTATCTATGAATTTATCAATGACACTTTGGCTATGTATTGGTTGTGTGAATGGGTGGTTGAGCTTAGTGTACCCCTTGAGAGTGGTATTATTTCCTACCACAAAACTATCTTAAATATTTAAGACATGCTTCATGAATCCCCACCAATAATAATATTACTATTAATTTACACTGTTCAAGTGATTGATCAAATACATGAATAAATGTGAATATATATATATATATATTATAGGTTCCCCATACTTCTATTATTAGTTTGAGATTTTATATTTTAAATTAGAACAACTGGGAGTACTATAATTTATCACCATCCTGGGAGGTATTTAGTGTTACAAAGTTGGGATCAATCCCACTAGAGGGGCTTCCTATATATCCCTATGAAGGGAATCAGAACCCACATAGTTCATCGCCACTTAATGGGATACATCACAACTTTTAAGGTCATGTAACAAGGACCACCATGATGTGTTTTAGGCCATGTAACCATGATTCAAGTATGTGTTTCAGGGGAAATATAGACTAGTGAAAATGGGGTGTTATTTAATGTCATGCATTTAGGATGTATGTGTCACAAAAGGGGAGAAAATATGAGATAGAGTGGGTCTTATGCATGGGAATCCATTTTCTAATTTATCTTGATTGAAAATAACTAAACATGAGAAGGCATTTTGGGGCTCATAAGGAATATGCCACATTGAGAAAGAGGGACTCACAGGGAGTATAAATCTTTACAGAATAATGGATTGTAGGGAATATGGATCATTGAATAAGAGTTTGGGTTTATGCATTGGAGTCCCATATACATGTCTATCTCTTGTCTACTAATGAAAATACATGGAAGGATGACTTGAATGAGGGGGGATATGGTTCAGTGATGAAAATTTGAGGCTTTTGCATGAGCGACCCATATATGAAAATAACTTATTGAGTAGACCAGGGATGAGTTCATAGATGATAGTTGAAATTTTAAAAAAATTTAATTTATTTTTATTAATAATATCCCTAGTATTAATCCAAATCCAAAGAAAATTAGTGATTTAGATTTTTTTGAAAGTTGGGATTAATTAAATATTGATTTTAATTTTTTTTAGTGATTTTGTTAAATTTTAAATCAACTTTGAAAAGATATATATTTATTTTTGAAATATAAATTTATAATTAAATTTTGAAATTTATTTGTGATGAATAAATTTAATTTGTTGTTTGAACTATGAATTTTAAATTTTGAAATGTCAACCTTGATTTTTAAATGTTTTTTTAAACTATACACTAAAAATTAATTGTGTTTTTCAAAATATGAATATAATTGAATAATTAAAAAGTATTTTTGATAACTTGGAGTTAAATTTTGTAAAGTAATTCAACTTTTAATTTTAATTGTTTTATTATTTGTTTACTTTATTTGATTAAGCCTGTACTAAAAAAATATTTTATGAATTTCACTAGAGTCTGAAATTGGAAAAGGAAAAAATGTGTGGTCATGTGCTATGACTATGAGAAGATGAACCATAATCCTAATACCATAAAACATACCACACATGTGAATGTACTTGAAATATGACCATGAATAAATTGTGTGACTGTGTCACCACACTACTTCCCTAGCTGTCCACAACTCCCTTTGAGTGTGCACCTTTAACATTATTACCATGCACACTAACCTACTATCATGAGGAGAATAAAAATACAATGAACATGGGGTAATTATATTACTATGATGTTTGAGTCTTCTTCTATTCCCCTTCAACAATTACCATTCCCCTTTAACTATGAATCCACCTTGCTACCATGCCATTCATCCATATCCCTTCTTTCATGCCTTATATTACCATAAGAAGGGCTATCTAGATCTACATCATCCATCCATAGTACAAACCATTTTTCAATTGTTTAACCTATATATTTATAGGATGAAAACCATTTTATAATCAAGTATGAACAAGATGGTGATACCGAGTTATTGTAATTATGAGTATATGATAAGGGCTTCTAATCCAATGGGTTGAAATGATGACTTGAAAAAAATTGTTGAACAGTGAGATTGAGATTTGGGATCTAGTTCGATTGTTTGAAGAAATTTCAATCTGACCATTGAACCCATATGAGGTTTATACCTATTGAACCATGCTTTCTAAGTCAAAAAAATATATTAAATTCAAGTAGCCAGAAGACATGTACTGGATGTGTGAAGTAGATGAGAAAAATCAGTCCCAAACCAAGATCGAGCTCCACTGTAGAAGACACTAAGGCCAATGAACTAGAGATAAGTAATACTTAGTTAAAATTTGAAGAAGTACATAGGTTCAATGGAAAAGAGTGAGGAAGATAAAATGAGTCGTGTAAATAAAGTCAAAATGCACTGATCAAGTGAGAAGAAAGTTGAGGATAAGGAGATGATATTCATTTTAGCTTGATGAAATGGTAGGCCCTTCCATACCTAAGGATTGTAGATTCCCAAGATGTTAAGAAAACTAAAGTAGAGCCATGTGAGCCAAATAATTTCACCCAATCTTAGAAGACACATGACTATGGAACCTATGATTGTGTATAAGTGTTTAGATGAGAAATAAAGGACACCAAAGCCAATGAATGCTGAGTAGGATTTGTAGAGGTATATGAGCATGTAGAAGAACAAGTATCTTGTGTTCAGTAATGATATAGATCGATCCGAGATCACTGATGAATAACACAAAGGCTAAAAATCAAATTTTTTGATAAAGAGCTACCCATATTTTAATCTTTTGATTTTTGAATATTGTATGTGCCCTGTGCAGGAATTCAGAGATGGAATGGCCACGATTCCTTCTCTGCACCAAAACTATGAAGTTTAAATCCGATGAATATATATTGTTCAATGAAATGTATAAATGGATAGGATTCACCCCATGATTTTTTTTAAATTATAGATAAGATAGTTTTTTAAATTTGGGTCATCTTTTATCATATCACACAGATAAATCTACATGTGTTTCTCATTGGGAGATATATATTTTATATCTATTTAAATGATATAAGTGTTTGATTCCAAACATGGTAAATATATGGTGATTTTAATATTTAAGATATAATATTTTATATCTTATCTATATTTGAAAAAGAAAAAAGTGAATAATTTAAAAGGATATGTAGTTAGTGGTGATAAATAGAGGGAGTGTTACTCAAGATGTAATCCATTGATATTAATGGTAAAGGGGAGAACTCATTTGTGGTAACCCATGTGGCACAATTATGATAGATAATAAGGCATAAATAATAAATATTTGATGTGATGGGATACCATGTTCATGGTAACATATGTAAATCATCGATATGGAATAGGAGTGAAGCAGCTATGATTATATTGTTGATCAAGGCCATTTATTGAAATTCTTCTTGATTTTAGAGATCAGGTAGCATGTACTAATTTATGATCGACTATACATCATGATAGTGAGATCATTAGAGATAAAAATCTATTAGGTGTCAAAAGACAATGCATAGATGATGCATTTTCAGATAAATATTTATAATGTAGTGGTGTTTTGTCGACCTAAGTGTGCCATTTTTAACAGATAGAACATTTGAGCATTGATTTTTGAATGATATGATTTTAAGAGAAAAGAAAGAGGCATATCATGGTGTGGTTTTCACATAGGTTTTTATACACTCTCATTGTAATACAGGTTTTGGCATTAATTGGATTATATACTCTCTAATTCATAGTGGACATTTTGGAACTTCCCTATAGTTTTTTAAATCTATGAATCCTAGGTTTTTTCATAATAAAGACCATGAATGATGATTTATTTTATTTTTTCTACCATGATATTTCACTTACATTATTTCATTTAATTTCTTAAAAATTGTTTTGTAAGTTATTTTTATCCTGATATTGGGAATCTACCATAAAATTGGTATCATAGGTGATGGTTTGGGCTTGTAAATTATAGTGATAATTTTGGATGTTTTCAAGAAGATCTATGGCACATGAGGAAAAATATGGTTTGAAAAAAAGTAGGTTGAAAGTGGTTTTTCGGTTCATTCACCTAATTTCTTTCTTCATAATGTGAGACTAGTGAATAATGAATTAAAAATTTAAGATCAAGGTGACACACTAGCAGCTTAGTATTTCGAGCAGGGGGAGTAAATTTTTCTTGTAAGTGATCTATATTATATGGCGATCAAAATTATGGGGGATCCATATATTTCTGGTTCTTATCTTGCTGAAAGGATATTGTAGATTCAAATATGATGAATACTTTAGTGTTTGGACTTATTTCATAGGGAGATATATTAGGTTTCTGTAAGAGCTACCAAAGGGTGGTCCCATTTTTTCTTTAGAGGATGATTGTTAGTACAATGAAAATTTATTTTCATTCTAATAGAGTCTATTGGATGGTATCTTTATTGATGGTATGAAGGGGTATAATGATAGGATTCAACCTACGGGTGTTTCCAAATTTGAGATAATTTTTTTTTGAATTTGAGATATCTTTTATCCCATCACATAGATAATGATGCATGTTTTTTTCATGGAAAGATTTATCTTTTATATATATTTATATGATATAAGTGTTTGATTACAAAAATATCATATACATAGTGATTTTTAAATTTATTATATAATATTTTGTATCTTATCTGTATATAAAAATGGAAACTGTGAAGAATTTAAAATGATATATAGCTGGTGGAGATAAATGGAGGGAGATATGCTCAAGATGTAGTCTATAGAGATCAATAGGAGATAGTTTTCCATATTTGTAGTATCCCATGTGTCTTATTGGTGACAGTTAATAAGGCATTGATGATAGATCTGCAATGTGATGGGATACCGCGTTTGTGGTTTCATGCACAACATATCGATATAGAACATGTGTGAAGAAACAACAGTGAGATTTTGACCAAGGACATGTATCAAAAGTCTTATTGATTATGGTGATTAGGTGGTGTGTCTTTATTGATGATCAATAGTAAATTATGATGCTGAGATCATGAGAGAGAAAAATCTTTCAGGTGTTGCAAGATGGTGTGAGGCTGATGTGTGTTAGAATAAAGATCTATGAGGTAGTGGAATTTCATTGACATAAGGGTGATATTATATTTTATATGGATCTTTTTATAATTGAATTGTGATTAAGATGATTTTAAAAAATAATATGGAGGTTTATTGGGGTGTGGTTTTCACACAGTTTTTTATATGCCCTCATTGTAATTTATGTTTAGGCACTACTTTGTACTCTCTGATTCAAATTGGATATTTTGGAATAGCCCCATGATTTTTTAATCCTCCACATATAAGGGTTTTTACACATAAAAAATCCTAAATTCTATTTTCTTTTATTTGTTCTATTATACAATTTAATTTCCATTGTTTCACCAGATTTATCATAAATTTTTTCAAAAGAGGTTTCCATCCCTAGATCAGGAATATCCCCTAATAAGTAGAATTAGAGGTGATGGTTTAGCTTGAAATTTTTAGTGATAATTTTGGATGTTTTCAATAGTATCTATGGAGTGTGAGGAAAGATATTTTTTTGGGAAATAAAGTTGGTTGAGAGAGGTGTTTTAGGTCTTACAACTAATTATTTTCTTTAGAACATGTGACTGGTGAAGCAAGAATTAAAAATTAAAGATCAAGGTGATGCACTAGTAGCTCAATATTTTGAGTAGGGTATAAAATTTTCCTCTAGATACTCTAAATAATCTGGCGATCACAATTATGGGGGAGCTAGATATTTCTAGTTTTAGTCTTGTTGACAGGAATATTCCGATTCAGATATGATGAATACTTCAATGTTTAGACATATTTTATAGGGATTTATATCATGTTTTTGTTAGTGATGAATAAGGGTGTTGTCATTTTTTATAGAGGATGATGTTTGGTGTGATTACAATAGGTTTTTGGTGCAATTAAGTTTGTTGGATGGTATCTTAATTGATAGTTTGATGGGGAAAATTGATAGTATGAAAACTATGGGTGTTTCCAAATTTGAGATAAGATAGTTTTTTGAATTTGATATATCTTTTATCATATCACAGAGATAATATTGAACACATTTCTCATGGGGAGATATATATTTTATATCTATTGATATAAGATAAGTATTTTATTCCAAACAAGGAAGATACATGTTTATTTGGAAACTAAAGATACAATATTTTATATCTTATCTTTATTTGAAAAAGGAAATAGTGAAGAATTTAAAAGGTGATGTAGCTGGTGGTGATAAATGGAGAGAGAAATGATAAATATTTAGTCCACCAAGATCAAGGGTAAAGGGGAAACCAAGTTTTTGGGAGCCCATGTGTCTCTTCAGTGATTTAAAATGAGGCATCAGTGATAGTTCTACAATGTGATGGGATAATGCATTTGTGGTAGCATGTGAAACTCATCGATATGGAATATGTGTGAAGCAACCGTGATGCGATTGTTGATCGGGGCCATGTATGAAAATTATTCTTGATTTCAATTCTTAGTTGGCATGTCTCAATTGATTATCAGTGGTACATAATGATAGTGAGATCATGAGAGAGAAAAATCCTTTAGGTATCACAAGATGATGTGAGGTCGATGCATGTTTGGATAAAGATCTTCAAGGTGGTGGTTTTTTGTTGACAGAAGGGTGAAATTTTTTTATATATGGATCTTTCAAGAATTGTGTTTTGACTAAGATGATTTTCAGAGAGAAGATGTAGGTGTATTGGGGTTGGGTTTTCACACTGGGTTTTCTATTCTCTCATTATAATTCAAGTTTAGGAATTACTTGGATTTTTTATTCTCTGATTCATAGAGGATATTTAATAATTTACCCATGGGTTTTTAATCCTCCACATAAGAGTATTTTTTCACTTTAAAAATTCTGCATGTTGATTTATTTTATTTATTATTTTTTAATATTTCAGTTCCATTGTTTCATCGGATTTCTTAAAAATTGTTTCTCAAGTGATTTTCACCCCAAGATTGGTAATTGTATCACCCCAACCCAACTACCCACCCGAATAGTGATTTTGGGCTGAGTGCCACTAGATTTAGGCATGAATCACCATACACCAAAGGCTTCCGACTAGCAGTGATGATGTAAGGGGGTGATTGTGGGAAGACTATACCCTATGGTGATGATATACTAGTGTTTTGATATATATATATATATACACACACACAATAATTAGCATAAAGGAAAGAATGATAGACTTAAACCAGTAATCCACCCATGGAGGAAGAACAATCAATATCATACAATAAAAGAAGCACAATCAACAAAAAAATCAAAAATAAATAAGTAGATCAACATGTCATTTTTAGATATTAAGCAAGGCATTCATCAAATATATGTCATATAATACAATAAATAGGTTGGTCACGAATGGATGGCCATAGTAAATACATACATATAAGTATCACACTGATACAAAAAATAAAAAAAAGAAACTCCAGCTGAGGTAGGAACCTCAAGGTATCTTGCCTTCCATTCATGCATCTCAACCACTGGGATCCATCTCCAAAGCCCGAAAACATACCGTAATGCAAAAGAATGAAGTATTCACACATCCCAAAGGGCCCATGTAGTGTGTGAGAATGAGTCTTAGTAGGACACCACAAACATGTGCCTACCTTACATTTCTGATCTAGCAGGCATGCACCAAAAATTAAATTATAGCAACAACACATGCATAAAATAAACACAAGATTCCCTAGTGCTCAAAATCCACTTGGAAGCTATCACCTTCTTTGGAAAATGACAAAATTTTGATGGGGAGAGGATCCTTAGATCATATCCCAAGGAATCCCCAAATATGAAATAGCCCTAGTGAACCCTCAGGTTCCACCTATATTAAATTCACCCAACACCATGTGTCTACCGATACCTCGTGTCCAAGTAAAGTCACCAACATCTCTAAGGCACTCCCAAACAAAGAATCAGGTCCCTTAGACCCCTGCTCTAAAGTACCCATCGAGTTGAAGCCCAGCGTCCTAAGCCACAATGATATCTATCCTCAAAGTAATATCCCCATTATCACAAAGCACAACTTCTTTAGTAATGACGATGTTTGAATTCTGAAATAAATCCTATCCCATTGTACTCACATAAAATGGGCTTCAACCCCAAACCTATAGCCAAAAAACTTTCATCTTATGTATCCTCACTATCCTTGTGGATTTATACTTCAAGAAAACCCATCCATTTACGTAATAAAAAACTACCGGGGGCCTCTACCCACAAAAGTGGTCAATATCACCTCATCACTAAGTCAACATGTGTGCACACAACTCCAAATGGTGCATTGGCCAACACAGGTGAGCAGAAATCACCAAATAGAACCTAAGGCACACTAAATCTGGAACCTCAGGCCCTTATAACCACGTCACCCAAATAAAAATGCCACAACATCCCATATATACTGGGCTACACCCACAACCCGATAGCCTTACTGCCTCAACTGATGACCGAGTCTCCCAAACTATGATCAACATCACACACACACACACACACACATATATATATTGGTCCATGCATAGACTGATGATTAAATTGCCTCAATATAGATATTCAAATCCATCTCAATCCTCGATCCAAGCCCATAATGATCCTATGGACCTCAATAGTGAATCACAAGTATTTCATATATATAAGGCACTTCAAATAAAATAAAACAATTTAATTCAATATAAACAATAAACCCCGACCTAACATCCCAAGGTAAAGAGCCCCTCACATGACTGAATCATTTGTAGACTTTTGTGATCATGCCCTTAGAAATCTAACATGGGTTCAATTTAATTAATTAGAAGAAAAAATTAAATTACATGGGTCTCTCTTGGTCAACACAACAACATGCTAAAATCCATGCCCCAAAAAACTCATGAAAACAAAAATAATGGTAAGAAAAACCTACCTCTTAGTCGTAGATATAGACACATATGATATTTTCCTCTAACTCAAACTGGTTTGTAAGAAATCAAAATTTTAGATGAATGACCTGAAAATAAGAAAAAATGACTTATGTAGATTGAGAATCCCATGAGGTGAAAGAAAAGGAAAATAGAATCATGGGAAAGGAGAGAATTACTGAGACAGACCCAACACCGCAAATGGATTGAATAAATGAGTTCAGATAAATATTATAGCTCAACACCTTGATGAATAAAATTGAGAGCTCCCTCCAGAACTCTGTGCAACCCATGAAGGAAGGAGGAAAAATAAGTACAAAAATAAAAATAGAGGGAGTAGAAAAACTAAAATTTCACACTTTTTAAAAGACACAAAGTTATATCGCATATTTTTCCAAACTGTTCGAAAACCATGTAAATCATATTGCTTAGGATCCAAGCCCTACATGATTATCCCACATGGTTAGGCCTAATCGTGTTCAAACCATGCATGAAACAACACATAGGTACTAACCAAATAGAACTAATCGTGTGTCTTGCACATGGTTTTCACTAAACATGAATGAGCCATGTGAATTACCTCTAAAAAAACTACAGAGGTTCACACACTACCATGAACCTTCTCTTTTATGGTTTACCAAATCATGCTTAGTGCAAAAAGAGGCTTCAGTCTACACTAAGAAGCTGCATAGTTAGATCTAACCATGTGACTTAGCCTTCACTTCTACAAAACCGGGCCTTTATGACTTCGAAATACCCTAATACCATATGAACATCCATGAAACTTTTCAAGACTTAAACCATGACTAAAAACATGTTCATGGGTAAAAGGATAACTTGTAATTAAGTTTAAATAAATTAGAAAAGATTTGGCATACACAAAAAACTCCAAAATTCAAAACGGATGAGGATTTCGACCCGATCCTAATAACCTGGATGTTACCATCTCCCCACCTTAACATAGATCATCTCCGATCTATCAAACAAATCCCAGAGTTGGTACCAAACACACCCAACCCATTAAAATTAACCCAGACTGCCCCAGTCAAACGGAAAAAGGTTAAGTACCTCAAGGGGGTTCCCCACCATAGGAGTTACCTACCCCAATAATATCTCAACCCAAAACTCAAATAAAACTAATGGTCCATAAACCATACCTAGACTCAAGGTACTACCATGATGAATCATCACTCCTATACCTTATCAGGTGCTCCTATTTTATACCTGACACCCATCATAATTCCACATTGCATCGATTCCTATCTTGTGCCCATGTCATACATGGAACCTATGAGGTCCTGCATCTCAAAAGATTCCCAAAAGTTCTTGTGTATCACACCTCAGTCATGTCCCACATTGATACAATTCCTTGATGTTAACACACCTCAAGTAACACTCATATCATCGATGTCCTAATTCCAACACACCTCAATAATCACACATCCATCGATTTTCACATATATGTCCTACTATCGTGCACCTCATATATATATATATACATATATAATTTATATAATGCATCTAAAATTATGGAAACCTACTAACCAGCATCTATTCAATCCATTGATACAACCTGTGTATCTATTGCACCAAAAATAGACATGACTCTAAATAAGCCATTCTAAAATAAAAAAAGAACATATCTACACCCACGACATACCTCTGACCATCATTATATCACCATCCTAATGTAACTTTGGAAGCTCTATGGCTTACAATTAGACTGAATCCTGAATTCCTGAAGCCCGACCTTCCTTTAGTGCTACCAGCCACTAGCCACTGACCCCACTACTGGGTCCCACCATCTCTTCCACAACCCCCATGCGCCGCTGAAACTCAGAAACCATCACCTGATACCACTCCCAGTCCAACATCAGAACCTTGAGTCTAACCCAGTCCCTAATTGTCATATGTCCAAGAAGGATTCCTATAGAACTTTCCAAGATTCCCAACCTTCTCAGATTCCCATAAATCCTTTAGAGGATGCTCGCATTGAGTCTAGACATGTCCTGGATACCCATAATGGAAGCACACCATTGAATATCCACTCCTAGGTGGTCTTCTCGAGTTATTAACCTAACTATCCTGATGTAATTAATCTTGTAATTTCTCATTTCTATCTGGAGAATCACCATTAAACTCACCTAAAGCCATCACTCGACTTGAGTAAGACCAATCCATAAAATTTCCCTCATCTAAGAGTTCTTGATTCACCACCTCTAAGAATTATGCCAACCTGAAGATGTTTACCTACACCTTAATGGAATTCTGTAAACCATCCTCAAAACAACTCACCCTCAAGGTGTATTCTCTCACTATTCTAGGAGAAAAGAGATTCAATTTTTTTAACATCACTACATAGTCCATGACAGAAATGTCACCCACATATAGGCTTGATAACTCTTGATCCCTTTTTCCCCTCAGCATCTCAGGGAGAAGTTCTTGAAAAACCTTGCCTAAAATTCCCTCCAGGATAGTCCCTCATGTCTGGATTTTTGAACCTACACATCCCACTAGCGCTTTTGTGGCCCTCTAATAATATATGTTTCCAACTTCACACTCTTCCATGGAGGTGTCTCTAGCTACTCGAATATCATATTCATCGATTTGATCCGGTTCTCAGCCGCCAGTGGGCTACCATCACCCTAAAAAAATGATGGGTGATATGACTATAACTACCACATAAGATATTCCATATAAGGATATACTCCCTGAGCTCCCCTATTGATCCTCTGGATGACACAAAACAAGATTTCTCTGAGCTTCTTGTCAAGCCACTACCAAAAGGATTTCAAATCTGGTAGTTGACCCGCCTGTACTAGATCCTGAACTCGAGCCTGCACCTACAAGGGTCTCAACCTATGTATACTCTAGCATAACCCTATCAGTACCTACCTATAGATCAATATGAATATGTCTATGTGGAAACATACTGCATTCCATTACAGGTTAGAAAACCCATATAACACACACACACACAAACACACACACACACACATATTACAAATAGAGAAAGCAGTAATAGACAACATCAAGTCACTACCCTTACTCCCTCCACCAAAACCATGTCCCATGACATCCTAAACTTATGGAATCCTTACCCACCCCCCAACAGAGGCAAGTATCATATGTGCTTTAGGCCATGCTTGTCTTGACGAACCATGTGGCCTCAAACCGATGACCATGTCGCCCAAACTGGTGATCAAAATCACCCCAAAAAATCAAACATGCCTGCTAATATAAGATCTAAGACCATATATATATATATTACATATCACATGAAATTTATACTATGACACATGCATATACATATCACATCCCACTATGTGCCTATCAAAAATAAGCATAACACCAATATAAAAAACACTCCTTGCCTTACCGGGCCAAGGATCCAAATCTCCGTCCTTTCCATACCAGGGCAAGGATAAAAAGTCACATGTCATAATAGATAACAATAATTCCCAAGTGTACCACTATAGGTATAAATAAAATCAACTATAAAATGAGAAATGCATAACAACAATTCCCACCCCTGACAACTTGGTTCGTCCCCCATGAATGAGGCTACAGGCACCCAAGCATGATCTATAAACCCAGTTATGACAACATCCTAACCTTAAGTATACCATAACTAAAATATTAATACTAGGAAAGAGTTAAAATAAACTCCTCTGATACTATTTTAAGAACTCCAACCCGATTAGCCATCCAAACAGTGCTTTTGGACCGAGTGTCATTGGCCTTAAGGGCACCTCCCCGCACGTCAAAGGCTTAGAACTAGTAGAAAGGGTGTAAAGGAGTGATAGTTGGGAGAATATACCCTCTCGGGATGATATAATAGTGGTATGCTATATATTTATAATAATAAATAGAAAGAAAAGAATGAAAAACCTGAACCATTAACCCGCCAATGTCATAACTATAATCAATATCATAAAATAGCTGGAGCATAATCAACAACAATAGTGGAAATAAATAAATAGATAAACATGATATTGGTAGATACTAAGAAGATCTTGCATCCAATACAGGTCATGAAATAAAATAAATAGGAGGGTCTCCAATGGATGGACACAATAAATACATACATATAAGTAGCATGCCGATACAGAAAAGAAAAAAAAGGAAACTCCAGCTGAGGTAGGAACCTCAAGGTACCTTGCCTTCTATCAATGCATCTCAACCACTAGGATCTAGTTCCAGAACCCAAAATCTTACTTGTACTCAAAATCATAAAGTCTACAAACATATCTACAGTCTCATGTAGGGTGTGAGAATGATTCTTAGTAGGCCACCACCAATGTGTGACTACCTTAAATTTGTGATCTAGAAGGTGTATACCAAAAGTAAATTAAATCAGAAGCACATAAATATAATAAAACCAAGATTCAATGGTGCTAAAAATCCACCAGGAATATATCACCAGCTTTGGCTAATACTGAAACTTGAAGGGGAGAGGATCCTTAGCTCAAAACCCAAGGCATCCCCTGAAATAAAATGACCTAGGTGAAACCTCAGGTTCCACCTCTAGTAAATTCAACCGACACTATTTTCTAATTGACACGTCATGCCCAAGTCAAGTCACCGATGTCCCAATGGCATGCCCAAACAAAAAATCCAGTCCCTCATACCCCTTCTCGATAACACTTGTTGTCTCAAAGCCCAAGATCCAGAGGTACAATGATATATATCCTCGAAGTAATATCACTATCGGTCCAAAACACGATGCATTGAGGAACGAAGATGTATGTCCTATGAAATAAATCCCGGCCTAATGGCCTCATGTATAATAGGCCTCATCCCCCAATAGATAGCCTCAACGTTGTCATCCAATGGCTCCTCACCATCCCTATGGATTTCAATGACAAGCACCCCCATTTATTTACCAAATCTGTAACTATTGAGGGCCTCCACCCAAACGATTTGTTAATACCACCTCATCACTAAGTCAATCTATGTGCACACGACTCTAAATGGTGCATTTTCTAACATAGGTGAGTGAAAACCTCCAAATAAAACTTAAGCCACACCAATTATGGCACCTCATGCCCCTACAACCACATCATCCAAATCTGATGGCCATGCCATCCCATATAACCCAGGCCACACCCACAACTTGACGACCTTTCCACCTCAACCGACGACCAAGTCTCCCAACCGGTGTTCAACATCACTCAGATACATACATACATGCATGCAAGCATACATACATACATGCATGCAAGCATACATACATACATGCATGCATACATACATACATACATACATACATACATACATACATACATACATACATACATACATACATACATACATACATACATACATACATACATACATACATACATACATACATACATACATACATACATACATACATACATACATACATACATACATACATTCATACATACATACATGCAAGCATACATGCATACATGCATACATACATACATACATACATACATACATACATCCATCCATCCATCAATCCATACATACATACATACATACATACATACATACATACATACATACATACATACATACATACATACATACATACATACATACATACATACATACATACATACATCCATCCATCCATACATACATGCAAGCATACATGCATACATGCATACATACATACATACATACATACATACATACATACATACATACATACATACATACATACATACATACATACATACATACATACATACATACATACATACATACATACATACATACATACATACATACATACATACATACATACATACATACTTACATACATACATACATACATACATACATACATACATACATACATACAAACATACATACAGACATACATACAGACATACATACAGACATACATACAGACATACATACAGACATACATACATACATACATACAGACATACATACATACATACATACATATAGACATACATACATACATACATACATACATACATACATAAATACATACATACATACATACATACATACATACATAAAATAATAGTGTGACCTCCATGATTCTAACATTGCATGAAAGGTGTTAAAAGAAATAATTCATTGAGTTCAACCGACCCCAACACTATCTAAAGATACACCCAAGTGTCAGTGTAGGCCCAAATACAATGATAGAATAATCCTTGATCACCAACTATACATGAATTTTCCAAATCAAACCAACCATTTTATGCACCTTGATGCCCAATTATAGTGATATCTAATCACTTATTTGTATTGGACCATTTACAAGAATCATCTCCAGTATGTGCATCTCCCTACGTGATACTATTGAAGCATCACCTAAATTACACTATTCTCATGACACACCAAATCATTTCACCCTCTGATTATTCTGAAGTTGTAAAAAATTTATTGTGGGAAGAAATGCTTTAATTGGATGATTCAAGTGATACTAATATTAGCCATCAACCTGTGCACATGGATGAAATCTAAAGAGAACAAACTAAGATTGAAATTTGAGGAATAATTCATGTTTTTTAGGATTTTTATAGGATAATAACATGTTAATCATGTGGTAGGAATTATAATACTGAAGAACTCCAAGAATACCTCTTTAAATTATGAACTATTCACTTGAGGGATGTTCTTCTACAATTGATTGGTTTATTGGGGTTACTGCAGTTCTTAATTACCTATATTTTTATTACTATAATAACTATAGTGATGGAACACTAAGTCATTATTGGATGAACTGAGAAGACCCCCTTCCTCTTATTTATGAATTTAATTGATAATAGATAATTATATCTTATTTTAATCTATAATTGTTTGACTATGTTTGATTTTAGGAAATTTACTTTTATTTGATGCATTCAAATTCTTCTTCCTCTCCCTCTAGTTTACACACATGGGAAACTTGATGTTTCTAAACTGCTATGATTGGTATAAGTGTGATGAATTAGAAGTGATTAGAGATATATTATCTTTGGCATAAGTGAGATTATATATTGTAGTAATTATTAAACCTCTCAAATTAAACCAAAATAACTAGGGGTGGGTAGTCAAATGAGATTTTGTTTGGATAGAGAGAAAATAAGGGAGATAAGGAAATGAATAATGATTTAATATATAGAGAGGGAGATATCCAAGGTTAGACTAATTAATTCTAAAATTAAATTTAAAACCAATATATCTTATTCAATATTTCAGAAAAATAAACCCCATTAAAAAAATAAAAATAAACTCATAAAATTTCCCTCTCCGAGAGACAACCCGAGTTCAATTTTACTATTTATATTTGGGTTTAAAAATTGTTTTTCTGAGGGAACTGAAATAGGAAACTCATCAAACCTAGAACCATTTCTAGGGAGGCCAAAATTTGTGTATTAATTTTCTTTTAAAATAATTGGAACAAATGACCATATCCAATTCATATCGCCTATTTGTTTTTATTCATTGGTCAAACAAACTGTTCTAGTGAGGCTAAGAACTTTACAATTCACTAAATAAGAGGAGAGAGAATTTTTCACAATTACATTAACAAGTTCCCCATAATTAGACTATTTTTCCACCATAGTGACTTTAGGGAGTAAATACATTGAAAATAACTTCAAAAAATAGAATAAAAATTTTGAGAGAAGTTTATTCACCCAGTTTTAATAATGAAAATTGACTTCAACCACCTAATAATCAAAAGATTTTGACTTGAGTACTGGAATGATCCAACCCCTTCCAAAGTTTCATGGTTTGGGAGAAGAGGACCTAAAACAACATCAAGGATAATTTTCTAATGTTTTTAGTAATTTAAATCCCATAGGAGTATTACAAGATCAAGTTATCTGGAAGGTCATCCCCTTATCTCTTGAAGGTGCATATGAGGAATGGATCTACAACCTCAAGCATGGGTAAGTAACTACATTGGATGGTATACACAAGGTGTTCATAAAGATGTAATTACATGAATAAAGGATAAATTTGGTAAGGAGAAAGACATATTGGATCAAGAAATCCAATGGATAAACTCTCTATGAGTTTTGAGAGAGATTCAAATAGTTAATAACCTTATTCCCACATAAGCCTTTCAAATATTACCATTTCTTGGTATTCTTTTACCAAGGATTAATGGAAAATGATTAAAATTTTCTATATTCTTACCCTGGAGGATAATTAATTTAAAAATACCCCACTGTAGGAAAAGAGAGAATTGAAAGGATCTCACAAAATTCACAACAATTTAGTATAATATTTACAACTAGAAGTGTACATGATGTAAACAGTTATATATCTGGTTTACATAAAAATAAAATTGAATAAATAAAATATCTTGTGATATATTTATACTTAAACAAGGTACAATAAACATAACCAACCAAAACTCTAAGGGTTTTCCTATTATGTTACTCTCAAGACCACTACATTGATGGATGCCCTCAAATTTAAGGGATAAAAAGCTATGATTTCATGGGCCAAATGCAGTTCCAGTAGTAACCAATAAATAATAAAGGGTACATTAAATATTATAATACTTAGTTTAGAGATGGTAATCAATGAAAACCAAGAGTACATTTCCAGCAAGGTTTTCAACTATCCTTCCAACCTACATCCTTACAAAGAGGAAACTCTCATCCCTTAATAAGCTACCAACAACATAAAAATAAAGAAACTACCATGAAGGAATTTTTGAAAAAACTTATGGAGCATCACACCATTTAGAAAACTAACCTAAATAGTCATGGATCAACACTTAATGATACTGAAGGATAATAAAAATATATTATGACTACCATCAATGAATTCAAGAATCAAGGGTTAGGTAAGATTCATAATTATTCAATTTCTATTCCTAAGATAAATTTTAGTTCTATTTCATTAAAGAGTGATAATAATATTGGAGGTAATGAAGAATCAATACCTGGAGGTGGAATTGGAAGTAAAAAACCCATTTCACCTAAAGAATCTACCCATCAAAAATAATCTGATGTGCCCATGGATACACCCACTATAAATAAATACCACGTTAAATCCAATATGGAAGACCCGAATCAACCCCAACCTCCTTTACCCTCTAGATAACCCCCCAATAAACCCAGTGAAGACAATTGCAACAGGAAATTATGAAAATATTCAAAAATTTATAGATCAATATCTCTTTTCCAGAAGCTATCCACCAAATTGCTAGGTATGAAAAATTCATCAAAGACTTCTGAATCAAGAGGAGAATGTTATAAAGTAATGAAAAGGTAAGTCTAAGAAAAAATATTCACACACTTATAACCCCAAAAATACCCTATAAATTCCAAGATCCATATACCTTCACTATACCTTGCACTATTAGTGAGATTTTTTTCAATAAACTTTGTGATTTAGGATAATAAATTAATGAAATGACTTATTCAATTTATTCATCAATATAGATTGGATAACTTAAACCTACCCGAGTCATTGTGAACATTTGCAACAGAACCACCAATTACCGAATAAGTGTTCTAGAAGATGATCTACTAAGTGTATAAGGATTTATATTCTCTGTTGACTTCAAAATTCTGAACATAGATGAATGAAAAGGTAAGGATCGTCCACCATCATTTTGGATAGAATATCTCTCAAGATTTACAAAATAATTATTTATGTTAATGAAGGAACTCTTTATATGAATTTTGGAGAACAAACTAGGAATTTTAACATTTTAGATTCAATGAAATAATCTCATGAAGAGCGATATATTTTTACTTTGAAGCATTTTGAATTAACTTGTTTATATAAGAAAGAAATTTAAATGTTTGATGACATAATTTGATTAGAAAAATCCCTATAAATACCCAATTTTTCCGTTGAATCTTTTTTTTTGAAAATGAGTTAAATTTGGAAATGATGTTGTGTGCTGGATAGTTAAAAGAAATAGAAGAAATTTACTTTGACAATTTTATCACAAATACCACTAAAACTTATTCATCACATATACAGTATATCAATGTGGATAAAAATGATTCAAAAAAATCACTAGAAAACACCATGAGTTGGAATTGAAATTGCTGCCATCAAATTTAAAATATGAATATTTAAAATAAAATGTAAAACCATTAGTCATAATTTATAATAATTTAAAACCCAAACAAGAGTATCAAATTCTAGAAACTTTAAAACAAAGTTCTAAGATAATAGGATGGACACTAGGATACATTATAGGGATTGCAACTATAACCTAAATGCATAGGTTTTTTCTTGAAAATTATCCCAAAGTAGTGATAAAACCCCAAAAAAGGTTTAACCAAACCCTTTTATAAGTTGAAAAAAATGAAGTAGAATGACTATTTGAAGTTAGAATAATTAACCCCATCCTGAACTCCCAATGGGTGATTCCAATTAAAATATTACCAAAGAAAATATCATACAAAATTATAAAAAATAAAAACCATGAATTAGTTCCCACAAGAATCTATAATAGTAGGAGAGTTTTCATTGGATATATTAAATTAAACCATGTGACCTATAAGTACCACTTAACCATTCCCTTTGTAGACCAAATGTTAAAAAGTCTAGCTGAGAAAGGTCAGTATTGTTTTCTTTATAGATTGTATGAGTACTTTTAGGTTCTGATTAATCTATAGGACCAATATAATACCACCTTCACATGTCCCTTCGGTACATCTACCAGCTAGAGGATGCATTTTAGACTTTAAAATTTCTTATATAACTTTAAATAATACCTATTAGGTATCTTATTAGATATGACTGAGAGATTCTTGGAGGTATTTATTGATGAATTTATTATACATGGAACATGTTTTTAAATTTTTTTTGAAAGCAAAGAAAAATTTATAATGAGATAAATTGAGAAGAACTTAGCTTTAAATTTTGAAAAGTGTCATTCCATGGTAGAAAAAGGAAATTTTTTGGCCACATAATTTTAAAACAAGGGATTGAAGTGGACAAGGAAAAAATTGACATTATTTATAAACCTCCTTACCCTATAATTGTGAAACATATTAGGCCATTTTTTAGGGAAAGGTATATTTTATAGAATATTTATTAGGGAATTTATTATAATTTATTTTACATTTAATAACATACTCAAGAAGGAAATTGATTTTTTGTTTGATGAATAATGCATGATATGTTTTGAAAAGATAAAATAAATATTAACCACTACCCCATAATATGCCCACTAAACAAGGAACAACCCTTTGAGATACTATGTGATGATTCAAATAGAGTTGTAGGAGATTTACTTTCCCAGAATATTTATAGAAAATCAAAAGTGATAGCCTATACTTGAAAAACCATGGATACATCCCAAATAAATTATACAATAACAGATAATGATTTTTTGTCTATTATTATTAATTTGGATAAATTTATAACTTACATGTTAAGAGGTGACATAACTATTTTATATGATCTTGAAACACTTAAGTATTATATCAAGAAGGTAGATAAAAATTCAATACTAGTGAGATGGATGTTTATACTACAAGAATTAAACTTTTAGAGTTCAAAAGAAATGTCTAAGAGAACCTAGTTATATACCACATGAATAGAATTTCCCCTACATTGAGGTAGAACCACTATTTGAATAAAACTTGGATGAAACTTTCAGTGAGTAGTTATATTAATCCTCTCAAGTAACATGGTATACTAAAATAGTGAATTTTCTACTTACAACAAAGGTACTCCCTTATTCTCCAAACAATAAGATCTAAAATTAAAATATGAATCGATATTTTATGTTTGGTAATATTTGTATTTGTGGAAGATATATAGTGATCATGTAATAAGAAAATGTATTCTCAAAGTTTAAATTAAGTATGTACTTACATTTTCACACATTTTTCATGGAAAGTCCATTTTTTTTATCTCAAAGGACATCCAAGAAATTTTTAGAAGCTAGATTATTTTATCCCTCAATTTTTAATTATTCACCTGAATTTTGAAAAAAGTGTCCAAACTACCAGTTTACTAGTGGCATTTCTAAAAGGCATAAAATTTACCAAAAAACATTGATTTTCTATGAAAGATTTCATGTATAGAGATTATATTTATGGATATATTTCCTTTATCATTTTGTTTTTTATTACATTTTATTAGTAGTAGATCATGTTTCTAAGTGTATTGAAGTAAAATCCACATGAATTGATGATTCCAAAATAGTTATTGAATTTTTAAAATCAAATATTTCTTTGTAGGTTTGGATTTACTTGATAAATAATAAGTGTGAAAGGCACAAAATAATATAAAAATAACATAGAATCCCTGATGAAGAAGTATAGAGTATACACCACAAAACTTCCACTGTTTAACACCTATAAACCAATGGGATGGACATGGTTTCCAAAAAAGAAATAAAAAGGATTCTGGTGAATATAGTGAAACTCAACCATACTGACGGGAGTAAAAATATTTAAGATAAAAAATGGGTATATATAACTACCTATAAAATCAAATTGGGTATGTAACCTTATATAATAGTTGATGTAAAACACCATGAACTTCTCATTGAGTTGTAACACAAATCCTACTAATATATTAAGAGAGTAAACTTAGAGTCTGAGAAAACTAGATAGTTGAGGAAGTTGTAGATGATAGAGATTAATGTGATGAGAAGATAGGCATATGATAATTACTTATAATAGAAGGATAAATATAGGTTTATCCATGATATACTTATCCATATAAGATAAATTAAAATTGGAGATAAAGTGATATTTTTCTCCTTAATTATGAAACTCATTCTAGGTAAAATTCATTCCAAATGGATTGGATGGTGACAAAAACATTTCAATTTAGTGTAGTTGTGATAAAGGGAGAAGAATCACAAAACCAATTTAAATTAAATTTCAAACAAGTAAATAATTACCATGAGTAATTTTGTAAAGAGATAATGAAGGGGTCCAAAATCCCCTTTATTTCCCTTGAATAAAGAACCCCAGGTTATCTATTTCCTTCGTACTAGTTTAAATGCTTTTGTTTTCAATATTTAATCCTTCATAAATGTATGATAAAATTAAATGTAAGTGTATTTTATCTATGTATAGGGGAGGGATGAAAAATTTATTTAGTATTTAAATACCCTTATTCTATTTTACATTTAGTCTTTTTCCTTAGGTGAAATAAAAAAATTAATTAATTTTTATCCTGGCATGTTTAAATACCATATTATAGTGGATAAAGTTCACTAGTTCTGAAATTTAGAGATTTAAATTATTATCGAGTGAATATATCACAACATTCATGGAAATTTATTCTTAGAACTAGTAAAAGGAGTGTGAGATAAAATATTTCTATATAATCAAAATTTAATATGAGGTCACTATAATTTTTAAACCTTATCTGAGGTAACTTAGACTCTATGTAAAAGAACAACTCAGGGATCCAACTCAAAATAAATTGATATAAGTCTTTTGAAACCCGAATGAAATAGGAAATTGGGATCCCATAATGAATGTCGAAGACATTAGGCATCAATATCATGATTAATACCATTTGTTAATATTCAATAAGTTTCCTTTCAAAGTTCTTTTCACATACATGGATGAGAAAAATTATAAAAAAAAATCAACAATGTGCCTATTAGAAAAAAATGAATTCATTTAAGAAAGGGGAATAATGAAACCATATGAAGGAGTAAATTTACTTATAATGAATTAATTTTATTTTTATCAAAGAAGTGGAAATTTTAATATTGGTTTAAGAAACTTAGGAGAGAGGGATAATTTCAAAATTTTCTTGTTAAAGATTTGATTCCACTTAAATCAAATTTATTACACTCCTGGACTGAGATTTTTTTCCTAAAATGAAATGAGGTAGTGAATTGAAATAATACAATAAGAATTATAATTCATGAAATTGGTGAATCTATGTTTTATTTCAATTATTGTATGTATATTTGAATTTGGGAAAGATAATCATTTTTGTTGATCTCTTTGAATAAATGGAATTAAATGTATTTCCCAGGAGTGAAAATGTTTAATTGTGGGGGAGTGATGAGGGATTAAATTTTTGAAAACATTAATTGATTTTAATTGTTCATTACCCTAGTATTATTCCATATCCTAGGTAAATTAGTTATTTGGATACATTTTATGGAATCTGGTATTAATTTAAAATTATGTTTAATTGTGATTTTAGTGGTTTTTTTTTTCAATTTTGAATCAAATTAGAAAATTAACATATTTTTTTTCTAAATTTAATTATTTAATTAAATTTTAAAATATATATGTAATGAAAAAATTGAATTTTATATTTTAATTTTTAATTTTTAATTGTAAAATATCAACCTCTATTTTTAAATGTGTTTTTAAAATGATACACTAAAAATTAATTGTGTTTTTCATAATCTGATTAAAATTGTTTAATTATTTTTGATCTTTGATATATTGGAATTAAATTGTGTAAAGGAATTAAATTTTAAATTTTAATTGTTTTATTATTTATTCAATTTATATGATTAAGTGTGCACTAAATAATATTTTGTGAATTGTAGTGGATTATAAAAATCATAATGGTAAAAATGTTTGGTCATGCATTGGGACTGTGAGAAGGATGGACTGCACTCATTATACCATGTAACATACCTTCCATGTGGATAATCTTTAATCTAGATCATGAACAAAACGTGTGACCATGGAAACACAATACTTCTATGGTTTTCCATACCTCCCTTTGAACTTGTACCTAATACTATGAGAAGACCTTTCTACTATGTGCACCAACCTACTACCATGAGAATAATAAAAATACTATAACCATGGAGGAATAATGTTACTGTGAGGTGGGAGTCTTCTTCTATGGACCTTAAATAGTTCTTTTTCCCCTTCAACCTTAGATCCACCCCACTACCATTCCATTCATAAATATAACTTATTCTGTTCCTTCTATTACCATAGGAAGACCTATATAGATATACATCTTCCATCCATGGTACCAATCATTTTATGGTCATTTATTCTACTTCTGTTGATAATAAAAATTAGATTGTAATTTAAGAATCATAATATGTGAAGAATCATGAGACCTAGATATGGGACTAAGATTGATTATGTGAAGCAATTAATATCAAACTATTGAATTTATATGAGTTTGAGACCTATCAACCCAAGCTTTCCAAATCAAATGAGGACACTAAATCTGAGAAGGGATAAGACATAGACTAGATGTGGGAAAAATACATGCTAAATTAGTACCAAACCAATCCATAGATCTTCAATAGAATACATTGGGGCTAAAAAATAGATATTGGTTGATATTGGGTTGAAACTTAAAGATGTATCTGGGTTCAATAGAACAGAGAGAGAAAGATGAACCGAGTTGTGTTAATAAATCCAAAACACACTATTTGAGTGAAAAGAAAGTATGCGAGAAGGAGTTTATTTTTATTATATTTAGATGAAATGGAAAGATATTTCCATCCTTGAGGATTGTATCTTTAAAGGAGATTCTATGAACTAAAGTATAGTTGTGTGAGCCTAATAATTACATCCAAGATCAAAATTCCTATAACTATAGAACCCATGATTGTATATAGGTGTATGGTTAAGAAATAAAGGAGATCAAATATGATAAATTCTATGTTGGATTTATAGAGGTCATAGAGTATGGAGATGAAAAATTATTTTATGGTTTTTGACAATGTAGATCGATTTGAACTTTTATAGGAAGAACACTAAGACCAAGCAGCAAGCTACTGATGAAGAGCTGACTATATCTCAATCACTCAATTTTTGGATGTTATATGTTCCCTATATAAGAATTTGGATATGGTAGGGAAATAGTTCCTTCCCCACACATCAGTTGTAAAGTTGAAATCCAACACATACATGGTGTTCAATAAAAATTTCCAAATTAGTTCATTTTCACTTCACACATTTCAAAAGTTAGTACCCAATACAAAACATAGACAAGCCGAAGATCCACCATCTGAACTCAACCAAAGCTATAAATAGGTTTCCAAAAGAATAGAGAGGCCTCAATGTTTCTAACATCGCATGAAAGGTATTCAAAGAAAATATTTAGTAAGTTAAACCAACACAAAAACTATCCAAAGACCCACATAAGAGAAATTAAATGAACAAATATAATTAAAGAATAAGACCAGTTCACCAACTAGTCTCGAAGTTTCCAAATTGACCCATTCAGTTTATGCACCTTGGATCCCAAGTGTAGTAAAATCTAATCCTTTTTCAGCATTGGTCCATTTTCAAGAATCGAATCTAACACATGCATCTCCTCACACATTCCCATAAAAGCGACACCTTATTTCCATTATTCTCATTATAAAATAAATAATTTCACCCTAAAATTATTCTTGAAGGCATACGAAATTGATCATGGGAAGGAATGTTTCAGTTTGAAGATTATAGTCATACTAATCTCATCCATAAACCTATTTTAATGGAAACAATCTGAATAGAGTAAATTGAGATAAAAATTTGATGAATAATTTAGAATTTTTGGGTTTGTTAGTGGAAAATATCATGCTAATCACATGGTGGGAAATTGAAGATTGAAGAACTATGACCATTCCTCTATAAATTATAAACTATTCACTTGAGGGGAAGTTCTTTCACAACTGATTTATTGGAAAAAACTACTATTGTTATTACTTTTTTACATTTATAAAATTGTAATAACTCCAGTGATGACACACTAAGATATTAGTGGATGAGATTAGGATACCCTTTCCCTTATTAACAAATTCAATAGATAATTGATAATTCTATTTAATTTATCTCAGAAATTGTTTGACTATGTTTTACTTTAATAAATTTTATTTTAATTAATTCATTAAAATTATTCTTTCTCTCCCTCTAGTTTGTATACATCCGCCACTTGGAGATTCTACACTTCAATGATAGTTAGAAATGTGAAAAATCAGAATCTATTAGAGATATTTGATCACTGGGATGGGATATATTATTGATTATATTAATTATTGAACCTCTTTTATTAAACTTAAATAACTACGGTGGGTAGTTGGAGGATATTTTTTTTGACTAGATAGAAAATAAGAGGGTGAAGGTAAGAAATAATTATTCAACAGATATGGAGGGGGATATATGAGGTTATTCCACTTCATTATAAAATTTATTTTAAAACTGTTCGATCTCATTCACTGTTTCCAAAAAATTGAACCTACAACTCCCAAGCCTAGGTTCCACTAAACTATTTCCCTAAGATGGTTCAACCCATAACCTCAAGTGTGCCTCCCTATATTACAGAGTCTACTAACAAGCAGTAAGGGAATAATATGATATGCGGGGAGACTATACTTTCTTTACCAAATTAAATGAATAATGTAAATCATATAAAAAATAGTATTAAATAATAACCAATAAATTTCATACCACATTCTCAAATAGGATAAGTACCAACAAACTAATACAACAAATATTTCAGGTCATGATGATCAGTAGTGCCAAAAGAAAACCAAAATAAGGAACCAAATACAATTCCCAAAACAAGACCTGAAATTATGTCTCATCCCCTCATCCATGATCCACTAAAAGTAAGCTATATACCATATGGAATTTTCCCTTATCCTGACTTGTAATAATAAAGTTTTATCAGGTACCACTGGCCACCCAAGTAGGGTGTGATTAAAACTCACTGGGCCACCAAAAATGGTGTCTAAATAAATATCCAATCTAATAACAATGTATTAAAAGTATAAATAAGTGATATAAAAGCCCTGAAAAACAAGTTTCATAATTTAACAGTTATAAATTAGCCACATTTTCTCTCAGGTTCCAAATGATACATAAACCCATCAAACTTTCTTCAACCCCTAATTGGTTTCTAGTCCATATGTCAAAGGTGTCACAAATACTATTCAAATTGAATTAGTCTAAATATTCAAATAGTGTTGTGGACCTCCATGACCAACACCCATTCCTTGATGTGGGCTCCCATGATCAACACCCATTCTAATATTTATTCATAACCACAACTATTAAAATTACCTATTAACCCATATTACAAAAAAGACATTCCCCTTTTATCCATTTATCACATTTCCCCTTAATTATCTCATAATAACTTTAACTTTACATATTAATCCAAACAACCCTTTATATTATTTTCACATGCTAACACACTTGTAATTAGTTTAATCTCATAAAAAACTTTAATTTTACACTCAAAAACCGCATTTCCATGATCAAGGGAGTCACACACCCCATGGATGGCTATTTGTCTAGTCTATCCATCATTGAAAAAACCAACATGACCCATGAAAAGTCTAATGCATCATTTAGAAACTCAATTTATCAATCCATAATAAAGAATCAATTATGCAGTGCAATAACATGGGTGAAAAAACCACTTACAAATGAATAAACACCAAGTTTATGTGAAATGACTTATAGAGAACCTAACACTATCTCATATATAAAACCCCACTCAAACATGGAACTTTATCTGAGCTAAAACAACCACTAATTCCAAATACAATAGCTTTCTAGAAAAATATGTTTTTATGAGATTTAGAAGAGAAAACCACCAATCATGGTTATTACAAAAAATTGAAGAAAATGGCTTATAAACCCACCTAAAACTTATATTCACAACCAAAAAATAATTCAAATGAAAAATAATTTAGAGAGAAACACCCTTAGAGATCTTGGGAGGATTTGGATCATAACCCTTGCTATTAGAGGAGAAGCGGGGGAGAATTTGGTTGACAATCCTATAAAGGTCAAGAGGGAAAATAAGAACTTACACACTTTTTAATAGGAAAATGGTTTGGCTACATGTTTGGAAAAACCATGAACCAACCATATAGTACCCTCTTTCAAATAGGGGGCCCTAATCACATAGTATTATGGGGATCCAACATATATTTCCAAACTGTTTTCTAGCCATGCAGTACCCTTTGTCCAGAGGGGGGCTAGGTCAGATAGTTTTATGGGAATCCCACACAGTTTTCTAAACCGTGTAGAGGTCATGTAGTTGGATCTCTCCAAAGTTTCACATTTTCACCCTCCCCTTGAATGGTTTACAAACCACCTTCCTTATCTAGGGTGCATTGTTCTGGTGCATGGTTAATACCAACCATATAACAAATGTGATCTATGCATTGGATTCCCACCTTTCACCCTTTTACATTTCCCAAAACCTTAATACACTCCTAACACATTTCCTAATATCTAGATGCATTCCCTTAACCAATTCAAATTCATAAAAACCAAGATTTAAATAAAAACATAACTTATTTAAAGTTTAAGATCTTACAACCTCCCCACCTTATAATATATCATCCTATAGATATTATTCCAAGAATCAATAATCCTACAAGGTAAAAAGATCAGGCCACTAAGCCCTCATATCATATTACCTATCTCAAGTTTCCTCTTGAACTCGGCCATTATACCACAACAATCGAACTAAAGGTACTGACTGACCCTAAAAAACATTCACACTATGATTCACAATACAGATCAGATGATCCTCAAAGGATGCATCAGCCTCAAGCTGAACATATTCAATATCAATGACATGAAAATGGTTGGGGAAATACTTCCAAAACTGTGACACATGGAATTTTTTTTTCATAACACCATACTGATATGGAATATCCAATTGATACTACACTAGTTCGATCCTCTCCAAAATCTCAAACAGTCCTACATACCTAGGCACCAAACTGTCCTATTTTTTAATCTGATGGTGTCCCAATATTTTTGAAACCTTAAAGCACACAAGTACACTAACTATAAACTCAATATTTCAGTGAGGTATATCTCTTTTTGAATTTTTTCTACTTTGATACATGACCATACACTTCTTGATCAACTAAACATGCTCTATGTATCCTTCATGAGAATTGATCCTGACAAATTTGACTCGCCCACCTCTATCCACCACAATGGTGATTGGAATGACCTACCATATAGAGCCTCATATAGTGACATATGAATAGTCACCTGATAAATTTGTTATAGTAAAACTCAACAAGCGCTAATTTAATCTCCCACATTCCATCAAAATTGAGGATGCATTCCCTCAGTATATCCTTTAACACTTGAATAGTATGTTCTGATTTCTTGGATTTCTATGGGTGGAAATTTTTACTAAAAAACACCTAGGTACCAAGAAGATTTTACATGATTTTATAGAATCACAAAGTAAAACAAGGGTCTCTATTTAAAACAATACTATGTGGATCCCTGTGAAAATGAACTATGTTTCAAAAATAAAATTCTCCCAACTAATCAGTAGTTTAAATCTACCAAATAGGAATGAAATGTGATAATTTTGTCAATAAATCCACAATTAACCACATCACATCATTATTCGGAGGAGTCCTCAACAATATCATAACAAAATCCATCGTTACATCATCCCACTTCCATTATGGAATGGGAAATGGCTGTAATAGACCAACATGCCGTTGATTCTCGGCCTTCACCTACTGATAGGTGTATCATCTATAAAAAAACCTATAATAGCCTTCTTCATTTCTGGATACTAATATTGTATACGAAGAACACAATGCATTTTGGTCAAACCATGGTCCACCTATCACTTCAAGACATAAAACTAATGCATCAGATCCTATCACATACATGTAGGCATAATAACATAACCAAAAATATATATGATCTCATCCTCATTAATAGTTCAATTTGAAGGTAGCCCCACACCTCAAAAACTTTCCCTTAAACCTGGGTACTCAATATCCTCATACTACCTATCTCGAACAATCTCATAAGAGAGGGATTAATGGATAAAGACTTGAGGGTCATATGTTCCCTCTCCTCCTAGACATCTATATTCATCTTAGTAAAAAAATCCATCATATTCCACTTAAAACTCAATATCTAAACTGTCTGAGTATTCATTTTCTAACTCAAGTCATATGCAACATTTTCCCCTTTCCTAGTGTATAATATAGTTCAAAATAAAAGGATTTCATATACTAAACCCATATTTATTTATAATTATTTAAACCATGCTTGGAAAATATATACTTAAGGATCTTATGATCCGTGTAAACAACAAAACTTTCACCCAAAAAAATAATGATTCCAACACATTAAGGCATAAAAAATGTGGCTAACTCATGATCATGAGTAGGGAAATTACATTTGTTTTTCCTCAACTGTAGTGATCCATACACCATAAATAAGTCTCCTTACATCAATACTTCCCCATTTATGATCCCAAAAACTTCAAAAAAATAGAGTATACTCTTCACCTAAGTTGGGTAAGATCAGAATTAGTGCTATAGTCAAATGTCTCTTTAGCTCCTGGAAAGTATCCTCACATGCACCATACCACTGAAATTGGAAACCCTTATTGGTTAGGACTGAGAGAATCAAAACCAAGAGGGACAAGTCTTTGATGAACCTTTGATAATAACTAGACAAATCTAGAAAGATTCAAATATCAAAAATATTATTAGTCTTATCCCAAGAAACTATTGCATGAACCTTATCTAGGTCCACTGAAAAACCTTCTTATGAAATGATGTGACATAAGAAATTTACCTTGTCAACATAGAAATGACACTTTCATAGATTGTCATATAGTTGATGCTCTCTAAGTATACTCAAGATGATTTCAAGATGTTTGGAATGATCATCATGAGTCTGGGAGTACACGAAGATGTCATCCACACAAACAACCACAAACTGATATAAATATAGGTGGTATATTTGGTTTATAAAAAAAATAAACACAATAAATGCGTTCATCATCTCAAAAGTCATCATGATGAACTCATTATATTGATTCCCACTTCTAAAAGAAGTTCATGGTATATCAGAAGGTCTCACTATCAACTGATGATACCCTGATATCATTTCAATTTTGAAGAAAAAACAATAACCCTTAATATAGTAAAAATTATTGATATATGGGAGAGGATTGTGGTACTTAATCATCATCTGGTTAAATTTATGGTAATCAGTGCATAAATTTAAGGTTCTATCCTCATTATTAACAAACAACATAGGAGATCCCTGAGGTTAAATACTTAGATAGATAATTCCCTTATCCTCCAAATCTTCCAAATATATCTTAATATTTTTAACTTATGTTATTTAAATTCTAAAATGTGGAATGGAAATGGGATAGACCCTTAGAATTAGCTGAATCATGAACTCAACCTCTCTATTAGATGGAATCCCTAGAAATTTCTTAGGAAACACATCCTGAAATCAGTTCACTACTGGAGGGAAGATACCATAATCACCCCCATTCCTACTATCAGGTAAAAAACTAACATATTTAGTATGAACAAGTCCTAATGAAGATTATACCCACCAACCTTGATGGAGAACTCCTTACAACATCAGATACCCTCTAATATCACCATTAACAAAGTATCGATGAACGTTACCCCAAGCATATACTCCACCATCAAAACCAAACTGTTTACAAACCCAATAGATATAAAAGACTGAGAATCCATTATATCAAATAAATACCTAGAAATTGTGGACACTACAATAATCTTACCTCAAACAGTTGATTGTCTATCCTTGCTACCCACTGAAGTAGGATGAATACCATGAAATTATCCTATTCCCATACCTTGGTCTCCTATCTAAGTACCCTACACTGCACTACTCCACTGATATAAAAATTATTGTCCTAAAGTACCATGTATTCTACCCAAACTAGTAAGTCTTGTGGAAATATAATTTCTATAATGATATTGGGTAGAACACCCCCTTTCAATACTCTACAACAACCTAATTGCTTAATCACTACCCATGTGATGAGGGTTACTGTAGAAAATATGTATCTATCACATCCATCCAGAAGATTAACACTTGACTAGTGGTTGAATACACTAACCACACATGTGACCAGATCTACCATACTAATAGATGATGAACAAACTACCTCCCTAAGATAATGGTCCTCTCCTCTGTCTACTCTATCCACCACTACCTTGGTGGAAGTTATCATTACGGTGCTTCCCACTATTAGAAGATGAACCAAAAGATCACCCAACTGATCCTACCTATCCACCACTAGAATCCACCTTTATATTCCCCTCAAAAAATGAGATCATGATCCACCACCTTAGAAAACCAATTCAAACATAAGATATTTACTTGTGACTTAATCTCACACTTGAGCCCATTCTGAAAATGTCTAATCGTAGCTACCTCACCCATTACCAATAATAGAACAAATCACTATAATTTGGTAAAGTATTCAACATAATCTATTTATTTAATATTTCCGTGGGTCAACCACATAAAATAAATATCTCTCTCATGAATTATGGTCTCTAGGTAGAAATAATTTAAGAAATTACCTTGGAATTCCTTCCAAGACATACCCTATATTATCTCTATCTAGACCCGAATATCCCACCAGTGATTTTCGTGTGCCAGTAACATATACACTTTCATATTGAACCTTTTATCTATAGGGGTTTCTAATTGGTCCAAAATCATCTGAATAGACTCAATATAGAACTCTAATACCTCAATACCACCCTCTTCACCATACATTGGAGGGTTTTGTAGCTGTAAATCTCTCATTAGATCTAAAAAACTTGATAAATACCACCCCAGTTATCTATCTATAAAATATATAAAATAAGAAAAGATTTCATGAAACTACTCTTCCACCTATCACCTAGAACCAATGGGGGTTATTATACCACTACTGGAGGCAAATTATCACCAATGTGCTCCTATCACCCTACCAGTAAATGTTATCATGGTGAAATCTCTCCACAATTCAAAAATGTATATCTCATAAAACATAAAATATAGTTTCCATAGTTCATATAATAGAGGTATCACAACTATCCATCAAAAAGTAACTCTGCATAGACTATCTTCATGACTATAACCGAAAAACTATCACTACGCTTAACCTTCCCTATCCTAGGCCATGGTTAAATCTCGGTAAACCAAAATTTTAAATTAAAAACTTCTCATTTGGCCCAATTTTATTTAACATCTTTAAATTTAAAACATCACAACTCTGTTATTATGAAGTTTTCAATAAAACACAATGAAACAGAATAACATTTTCATTTTATACAACCCTATTTCATTACATAATCAATACATCAACATATAATTTTCTATGTGTGCCTAATCATGATACATGTCAAAAAAATTCTTGAGTTCCTAAAATGATACACACATACATAATCTCAAACCATGATGTACCATGAGTAAAACCTCAAAAAATCTATAACATCACAAACCAATTGTATCACTCAAGGTGAAATAATGCCCAACCATAACAAAAATACATCAAGAACAAAAATACCACCTTGGGAACTTGGGTTTTCCCCCATATATAAGTTAGAAAATCCCATGCATTGGCTCATTTACAAGGTCATTTCCAGTTTAGATTTCCCAAATATTAAATTAATAGAAAATAAAGTTTCTCTAATACCACTTCTATAACTAATAATTAAATATAAACACACACATGCACATATACACACATTTGTAGTATATTTATACAAATATATGTGCATGTGTGTGTATTTTAATACACACACACACATAGTTATTATTGGAACCACTTTGTGTATAAGGTTGTATTTGTTGTCAATATTTGTCAATGAAGATCAAAATGAAGGAGATCAAGAAGTAATCCAATGAAATGGAGAAATGGAAATTCAGACGATTGTTGTACTGATCATAAGTTCAAAGAACATGTGTCAAAGGTGACACATTTTTTACAACAATGAAGAATGTGAGGTATAATCCATCTGGGATGATTAAAAGAGAATTAGGTTTTGATGAAGATCATGCAATTCCTCATAATTTCATGAGAACCATGCAAGAGACTTCATGATCAACTAAATCATATTTTTTGCATGATGTAGATAATGACGGTTGAAGAAGAATACAATGTGCAAGTGATTGGAATTATGAGATGGCCATGTGGGGATTGGAATTATGAGATGGCCATGCACACCACATTATGTCAAAAGATGATGATACAGCTGTTCTTTAAAAGAATATATATCATAATAGTGGAGTTTGTGATGCAAGCAGGAGAGTTGCTAAAGGATATAAATCATTGAAAATAAGTGTTTTTGAGGTGATCGTGCTTGCTGACAAAGAGAACAAACGACATAAAGATTTTTTGACAAAGGAGATTCCATGGTGGGATGTTGAGTTCAAGGGTTGTGGTTAATGATCCTTGTTTGATTTAAGAATGTCGACAAAATGAATGGATGATCTGAAGGTGGTACAAAAAGAACAGATACAAGGTGGTGTCGTTTTCTAGTGTTTACCAAAATTATGGACCTGAAAATTGGTAAATGAAGAAAAGTTGTTTTGGAAAAGAGACTTGCGTGCCGTGTACTTGAAGAAAATGGAACTTGCGCGCCTAGTGTTTTTCAAGATCAGAACATGGAAAAATGGAAAAGGAAAGAGGGTCACGCAAGTGTTGGGTTGGTCACGCAAGTGACCTGCGCACCATGAAGAGACTTGCGCGCCGGTGCCTAGAAGGATTGGAAACTTGCACACCTATTGTTTTTCAAGAACAGAACTTCAATATATGGTAAAGGAAATAAGGTTGCGCAAGTATTTGTTGGGTTGCGCAAGTGAGTTACGCAATAGAGGCTAGGGGAGATGAGCTGCGCGCCGAGACTTGCGCGCTGAGGAGTGACTTGCGTGCCGCCGCGCAGGTTGAACAAATGCCTATAAATAATGGACCACCACTCCTCATTTCCCACGGAGTTCAAGACTTAGAGACCGTTCGAGCTCTCTTCGCATAGGTGGTTGAGCCGTGCAAGTGGTAGTTGGGTTGCGCAAGTGCAGACTGCGTGACGATTGTTGGCTACGCGCCCAAGGAAGTTTTGGAGAGAAAGGAAGTGGGTTGCACAAGTTTGGAGCTGAAGGAGGAAGTATCGTGCAAATGTGTGGGTGTCACTTGCACGCTGAATTTGTACCGCGCAAGTGACTTGCGCACCAGTCTTGGGACTTGCGTGTCGGGCTTGGAAAAGAGCGCCAGGTGCTGTTGGAGTACACTTGTCTTTTTAGAGCTGCACGAAAGATGGTATATTTCTCATTACCTTCAATGCAACAGATGATGTATTAATTTTCAGAGATGGAAGAACAGTGAACAATTTGGTTTTATGAAGAGAAGTGGTACCACACACACATAACTGATGTTTAACATCCTCGTTGTGCTTTGCGAAGAGAAGAAGAACAATTTGTGGAACTAAACTCAGATCTGCATAGAAAGAAGAGAATATATCAGCACACTCAGGTGTTAGTATTGTCAATATAAGGAAGAGAAGAAGAAGAAATAGTGCATTCAGTTATTGCACTAAAGAAGAAGATTGAATACAAAAGAGCATCAATATAGTACTCTGATGCAAGCATTGTCTCATGCTGAACAGGAGACAAAGACTTCAATGCAAATCTATTGAAGAGACCTTCACGTCTATAAATTGAGTGGGACTTCACCAATGACATTGAGCTAGGGGGAGTCAACAGGAGTGACCTGAGGGACGTAGTGAGATGTCCCTGAACTTTTGTAAAGGTAGTGAGCCTGGGACATAGTGACTGTTCCCGAACCATTGTAATCCACAACTAGTGAAGATTAGTGGAATTTGGTACGACCGGCAACTTGTCGGCATATGCTCTTTGGATGTAGCCCTTAGTAGTGAACCAAGTAAAAATTGTTGTGTCATCTATTTTCATGTGAATGTTTTATTGCTGATCATATCCATCATACAGGTTTATGTAGTTCCTACCAGCGTGGGAACACGATCCACAACTTTAAAGAGAAAAAAGTTGACACCCGGATTCACCCCTCCCCTCTCAGGGTGTCTCGGGGTCCTATAGTTATTTGGGATGGATTTAGCCATCTCAAATAAGCATGTGCACCCCACCTTATCTGGGATGAATTTGAAATCCATCAAAGATAATCATGGGTGCCAAGCCTTATTGGGTATAGATTTAAAATTTTACTCCGACAAGGTGGGGAACACATGATTATTAAAGGATATATTAATTATTCCCAAATAACAATATATAAATATATATTGTTATTTATAAAAATACATATTTATATATTAATCATGCTTGTGTGTATATATATATATGAATATTTAAATTAAAATATAAACATATATATATATATATATAAACAAATGCGCATGTGTGTTATCAATATATCAATATACAAATAAATATAAATTCATAAATAAATAAATAAATATTTATAATTATATATATATTAAATATATATATAAAAATGAAAAAAACACACAAATAAACAAACACACACATATAATTACATATATTTATTTTATTATTTTATAAATATATATTATCTGGGACGGATCAGAATTCTATCCCACATAATCATGGGTGTGAAACATTATTTGGGATGATCTTGAAATATCTCCCATATAATATGGGGGTGCCCATGAATACCTGAGACAAATTTAAGATATTTCCCTCATAAGGCAGGATGAATATACTTAATTTATTAAATATATATTTGTATTTACACATTAAAAATGCATCTCTCTCTCTCTATCTATCTATCTCTGTGTGTATATATAAAAAATATTTTAATTAAAATATAGATTTATATATATATAAACACACACAAACATATATATAATGTATTGATTTAAAATTAAATTAAATTAAATTTATTTATATTTATATTTATTTATATAACTATATAATTATAAATAAATAAATAAATATATATATAATAGAAATAAATAATTATAATTATATTTACACTACTATATTTTATAAAAATATAAATATAAATATATTTAATTATAAAACACACACACACACTTATTTCAGAAAATTTATATTAATAAATATGTATATTAATTATAATTATGATTATTTAATTACATTATAATTATATTTTTATAAAATTTTTATATTTATGTCTACTGGAAGTAAATCACACACACACACATATTTATTTAATTATTTATTATATTTATATTCTTTTTATTATATATGAATATATATTATAATTATAAATTTATAATTGATTAATAAATAATATATATATATATATATATCTAAATATATTTATTTAAAATTATTTATAAAAGTATATGCATATGAACACACACACATGAATATTTAAATTAAAATATAAACATGTATATACATTATAATAAATAAATAATTAAATATATATATATACATTTATAATTAAATATAAATTTATTTATAATTACATATATTTGTTTTATTCTAATCTAAATATATATTTTATAAAAACATAAAATTAAATACGAATATTTATAATAATAATATATATTAAATATAATTATAATTGAATTATAATTAAATTTTTATAGTGTGTGTTTATTGAAAATAAATAACACATATATAACTACATATCCACAAATATATTTATTTAAAATTATTTATAAAAATACATAATACATATATATACATATATATATATATATATAATATTTTTATATTGATATTATATTTTAGTAATATGATTTTTTCTTATTAATAATATATATATATATATATATATATATATATTTTCAATAATATATCTATATAATTTTAGATATAAATAAAATGTAATACATAAATATATTTGTGTGTTTATCTTATTTGGGGTGGATATTATCTATCCCAAATAATACAAAGATCTAGGATGAATTAAATTCATCCAAAGTGTCCCAAATAATATATGCATTAGGGGTAAATTGAAATCGTCCAAAATAATATATGTATTCAGGATAAAATATATATGCATTCAAGATAAATTAAAATCGTCCCAAATATCAGATTTATTTGGGATGAATTAATTTTTTCCCAAATGTTAATTTTTTCCACCTTAATTTATTTGGGTCAAGGCAGGGTAGTGGGAATATCTTATTGCTGGCTGGGGTGCGATTCACAGGACTGATTAAACATGTTCCAAATTTTATTTCAATTGAGATTGATATAATTTTCCCCAAATAATACATACATTTAGGATGGATTTAATCCATCCCAAGTTTCTTAAATAATATATTCATTTAAGAGAAATTAAAATCTTTCCAAATATCAAATTTATTTGGGATGAATTAAAATTTTACCAAATACTAAAATGTTTCCACCTTAATTTATTTGGGAAGGAATCGATGAAAACTTCCATTGGATAAGTTTCTCTAAAAACTAAAAATAGATGCGTTTAGCTGAAAACTTCCAATTGAAATGTGTAGTGTCATTAAATGTTTTAAATGTATTAATCAAACTTTCTATTTAAAGTTTTTTGTAAAAAATTCCACTAGTAGATGTTACTTTCCATTTTCATTGTAAAGGTTCTATTCAAAACATTCCTCTATAATTTTTTGGTTTAAATATTACACTAACATTTAATTAGGAAAGTTCTTATAGTGAAATATTCCACTGAATATGTCTGAGTTGAAATAAAACATTTTATGGTTCTAATGATATTTTTCATGGAATGTCTATGGAATAATTTTTGAAACCATATACATTAAAAACTTTATCCAAAAAAATATGTTTGAAATTTTCATCAACTATTTTGGTGGGTTTATACAAGAATGATGTCATCGGTAAAAGTCTAGTGGAAAATTATACTATTATTCCCATTGAGTGGAAAATTACACTACCAAGCCTATCTAGTGTAATTTGCCTCTAAAACCTTTCCAGTGGATGTTTTCTCATTGAAACGTTTCCAATGGATGTTTTCCCACTAAATCTAGTGGAATTTTTTACACATCTAGTGGGATTTATCCCACAAAAACCTATCTAGTGGAAGGTTCCACTAAAACCTATCTAATGGAAGCTTCCACTGATGCTTATCAAGTGGAAAAGTTCACTGAACCCCATGTAGTAGAAATTTTATGGGTTTCCAAGGATTGGAAAACATTTGTTCAACATAATGGAAGACATTAGAAACCTCATTCCCAATATCACAATTCTAGGAAAACTGAAACCATGTATAATATAAATCAATAACATATACCTCACACTAAAGACCTTTTCTATTTCAATCTTTAATCTATAATCAATAATAAAACCTAAGGAGTTGAAAAAGGAATCTTTCCTCTGATGTGTATCCATGGGTAGAATAAATCAATTAGTATTTATAGAGGACCCTCATTTCTTCATTGATATTCTAGTATCACAAATGGAAAAGGAAGGAGGATTTAAAGAGATTCAGGGAGAATCAGTAGAATGTATGGAAAATCTTGATTACACTTGAACATTCATATCTATGGATAAAACCTTCTTATATATATATATATATATTAGGGATATTCCCTAAGTATTTTTAGCATTTACTCGAACATTTTTAAGAATTTTAGTAATTCCATTCGTCAAAAAAAATTTATAACCCTCGTCTAATCTAATTTTTTAGAATATGAAATGTTTATTAATTATACCAATTTGGTAGAATATTTCCAAACAATAATGATTAATGTTAGACTTCCAATATATGTCATAGGGTGTTAGATGAATCATACAATATGATTATATACCCTATTATTTATCAATGTAATACACTATGATATGTCAATAAAGTGTTATAAAATATAATATATAATATAGAAAATGATATTCCTAAAGGCATGAAATGTGCCTCTCAAAATGTGTATTCCATACCATATGAAAAACCCATATCACACCATACTATATACCTATAAATATATCAAATGTATAAAAAATTTAGGGAATATTTATATTAAAAAATCTATTGAAGCCTATAAAATGGAGAATTACACTTCTATAAGATTTAAGTGAAGTGTTCTAGTGGAATATTTCAATGAAACAGGTCCATTTCTAGTGGAAAATTTTAATCAGATAATTCTATTAAAAAAGCATGTAGTGGAAAGTTCATCTAGACCATGTGCAGTAGGAAATTACACTAAAACCTCGTGCTGTGAAAAATTATATTATTGCTTTGTGCAGTTAAAAATTATTATAGACCCTGCAGAGTGGAACATTTCATTGAAACAATTCAGTGAAAAATTCCACTAAAACCTTATAGTGGGAAATTCCATTGAACCCACTCAATGGAAAATTATAATGAAACCTATTAATGTAAAATTTAAATGAAAACTGCTAGTGGAGTATTCCATTGACATGTGTGGTTGAAAATTATACTAAAACTTTATAGTATAAATTTTAAGGACTATGTTCAATTTAAAATTATGATGAATCATGTATATTAGAAAAAATATACCATAATTTTTCTACTAGAAACAATTACACTATAATTTCTACACTAGAATATTTTACTAAAACAATTAAAGTGGATAAATCCAGTCTTGTCTAGTGGAAGCATCCATTAAAAATATCTTGATGAAAAATTTTCTCTATTGAATTTCTACTATGATTTGAAAATTTCATTGAAGCCTTCCTAGTGAGAAAAAATACATTGAAACTATCATGTTGGAATAAAATACCTTGAAACTATTCCTATGGATCTAAAACTTGTTGAGAAGGATATTCCATATGATTTTTTATGAGGAATCACAAGGGAAAATGTTTAGTGAAAATATTTGTCTCTTGTGGAATTTTGTTTCAAATATGATTTTACATTAGATGTTTTATCTGCAAGTTTAAAATTAAAATCCAATGAAAATAGGTAATATATCTGGGGAAATATCCCATCTCAAGTTCTTTTTTTTTCACATTATAGTTTAATAAATTTAAAATTATAAATTAATTATTTAAAGTTTAATGATTATATTTAATTTTTTCAAACCTTTAGGAGTGGTAAAACATTATAGATCTAGAATGAATGTTATTCTATGACTATTAGTAAAAATCATATCCCACATAAAATAAGGACACAAATCAACAACGAGAGATAAATAAATTTGGAATTATTTTACTTCATTAATTAAAAATAAGGTGCCATGACCTGATTGTTTGAAAGTGGAAAACTCTATTCTTTATGTTCTCACTATTAAGATGCATTAACAAATAAATTTCATTTTGGTAATGTGAAAGATTAATTTTTAGAACATGAATTAAGAAGTATTTTTGGTATAATTGATTGTGAAATAGAAATGAAAGATTCCTATAACCACAAGCTCAGAAAGACGCCTATTTTTAGAAGGAGATTCATAAATACATGAAATAATCTAACACAAAAGGATATAAAAAACACATCAGTTGAATATTTTAGAGGTTTGGAGATGGAATAAATTGTATAAAAAGTTGTGTGTATGTGTCTGTGTCATGTGTGACTTTTTCCCTACTACTCATGATTACTTGAGTTGTGTATTTGTCTCATTTATTGGTAGTTTTAGGGATTTTATATATTTGTTAGTCTCGTTATATATATTAGAAGCAAATCCAAACTGTGAGGTATTGTCACCAGAATCTGCCTGAAGTGTTAGTGGTTGTATTATAACTTATAATATACTTATTAAAAATTAAAATTTGTATTTATGTGATATAAAATATTTTAAATCTAACTATGATATCAATATAGTATTGGTATTGTGATGTATGTGGGATTTTATTTAAGAAGAAGGAAAGTGGGGATGCACCATTTATTAAATGGATCCATATAGCCTTGGATGATATAATTAAGATGAAAGGGAAAGATGATTCACCCACTTTGGTAGTGGTATTTTTTATTTTTCAGGTATGTTTGCTAGTATTTTTTCATTAATTTTTTTCCCGATAATAGGTTTTCCATGAGTTTAATCCTATTTTTACAATATATTTATCAACCCCCCATTTATGTCCCCACAAGGAGAATGACTCTATGAAATAAGGTGGTTGTCTAGTTGAGGGTATTAAAATTGATGATAGAAAACAAGTTGATATTGTAATGGTGGGTTTCTTAGACCCAAATTAAATAGTAATTTTTGATTACCATATCATGTATACAGTGAGTTTTGTATGATTTTCACTTACCAAAATAATGTTGATATTTTTGCATCCACTATTTACAAGGTAATTTTCATAAATTATTTTCCATATGAAAAATTTATAGCAGTTCCCAGGATATAATAAGAACCTTGAGATACTATGAAATTAATATTAAAAATATGTCCTTGTATTTAGATATATCATACTGACTAGATACAAATGATGTATGATTTTCAGGTTTTGGAGGCTCATAATTATTGAGACTTATTCTCATAAAGTTCGCAATTGGTGGTCTTTAGTAGATGAGATCATAAGGACTAGCTCACCAATATGAACATAATATTTTTTTGGTATCATTAGTAGTTCCTATCTATAAACACATGTAATGGTCTCCTAGATTGAAATTATTATCAGTGTATACCATTTTATAGAATACTTTGATGAAAGGAAAAATCTATCGAAATAAATTTGTATAGAGTTAGATTGTGTTGGGTGAATCATTGGTAGTATAACATTGGTTGAATAATAAATATTGAATTTTTCACTTCTGATAAGAAGAGATATCTCAGGCACAGTTAATTAGGATGGTGTTACCTTTATTAAATCCATGGCCATGGTAGAAGAAGGTAAGTCTATCTAGGAAGGTCAATGAATAAAAAAAACAAGAAATTATGATGACACAAAGTACGCATACTAATTTCTGTGATTTGGCGAGACAAATAGATTATATTAAATAGTATGTGTTCATAGTAAAGGTTTTCATTACCATGAATCTTCCATATATCTCTAGAGTTATTGATGCGTTACTAGACTCCACTCTTGGTCTGTGAATAATATTCATTTCTATCAAGATAAGGGCCAAGAGGGATACACACTAAGCGTATTCAAAAGTCTTCCCTATTATGATGAATATGTGTTTAGGACATGATGGGTCCCACCACAGGTTCCTAGATATGTATATGAATATAAAATCTCCAAGGAATAAATAAATTCATATTATTTGAGTTTAGAATAATTTTTAATAAATTTATTTACAAGTATTAAAGTAAATACATGAAAAATATTATATGAACAAATATATTTTTAATATTCAAGGTTTTTTTATTATTTGTAGGAATGAAGAGTTGAGTTAATGGATCAATTTTACCATTAAATATATTTATTATATTATAAGTAAGTGATTAAAATATAAATGATATTTATGACTCTATAAGTAGTCATAAGATGTTGTTTAAAGTGAGTAATAAATATTTTGGGATCAGGGACCCTTTTCGAGTAGTTCTATAAATACACTATATATGTGAGGAGAGGCTCTCATGTGCTGGAATATTCATCACACATTAGATGAGTGATTATATCTCATATTTGACATCCTATAGAGATAAATGCATGATCAATGAATTTTATAAAAGTTCACCTTTAAGGACCAATGAATCGATACAACGGTGATCTTTGGGACATTGATGTGTTGTAGGATCTTTGTGTTTTTACCAGGAATTTGATGATTGATGTTACCATAGACTTTCAAATCATGTTTGGATGATATATAGGGGTTAAAATTAAGATACTTTAGAAAATGATCACTAGTAATGAGAATATGTCGATCACAAATTCAGTTTAAATGAGGTATTCTTAATTTTATTTTTCATGATTAAAATTCATCACACGGGATCATTGGGTAGTTACTAGGGATTAGATTTTTTGGCAATGATGTAATTACATCGATCACTGGTGAAAGAATTTAAATTCTTGGCTCATCAGCTTCTTCCACTCCCCAATAAGTTCAATTACTATCAGAGTGATCACATGATGTTTTTAATCTAAGAAAATTATCATTGTAATAAATTCATCTAGATGTTATTGATCAGGTCCTATCAACAAAAACATTGATTCAATCTGATATTGGATTTCCAAGTTATTATCGGCCAAATATTTAAGATCGGATTGATTTCAATGTTTTTATGAGTTTATTCGAAGAACATATATATGTATATATGCTATTTTACATGAAATATAAGGTTTAAAGGCCAATTTCTAGTGTGGAACCAAATGCACATTCCGAACCTCCTTCAAAGAAAAGGGGAATGACATTAAATAGGAGGTTATTTTCTTCATATGTATTTAAATAAGTCTATAAAAGTTTAAATGCAATTAACTAAATTGAAAAATCAAGTGGATGATTCTTCTTCAGTTATATTAATCAATTTTGTGAAATGTTTTTTGCTTATTGGGTACTGAATACAATACGCCTATCACATATGTGTATTTAAATTCAATGACCGATTAAGAAAATAAATATTAAAATAAGTCAAGTGAATTATCCAAGAGGATGATAAAGGGCGATTCCTTACTCTGTGGTGAGAAATACACAACTTCAAATTTCTAATATTAATCCATATAGTTAAACTTTTATTAATTATTACTAAAACATTTACCTCATGTATTATTTTTACATAAGGAGACATTATTACAGTTTAGGAATGAATGTTGTTTTTGGTGTTTTATACTAAACTAATGTTTTAGTAATACGTGAATCCTTAGAAGTTACTGATGAATATAAAATGTATGAATCAGTTATACCCAATTTTGGAAAGATAATTATTTATCAAGAAAAACTAAGTAATTTTAGAGGATATACCAAGTATGGTATTTATACTATGTGGAGCTAAACACCTTGGGTATTATTGACATTTTTATTTACTTAGTTTGGATAAAGAAATATTTAGAAATAAAGGTACACTACTAGAAAAATGATTTATATACACAGACCTATAGCCACTGTTTTATAGGTCAATGTATATAGATTAATTTATAGCCGTGGTTTAACTAAAACTATAGATATATGTTTATTTTAATCGACAGTTTTATAAAAACCATGTAAATAGGGTTTATTTTTTTTCAAACCCATATGGATCTCCTCTAACCCACGATGCTTATCTCCTACCCTTTCAAAAATTTCTTCCACCCCATGACCCTCATCCCATTTCTTCCCAACCATCACATTCTCTCCTCCCTGTGACCCTTCTCCCTTCATGCTGCCACCCAACATTCTATGATCCTTCACTTTAGATGTGACCACTAAACCTCACCAAGATTATCCTCCTTCGATATGAACACCCCAAATCCCCACCAATATTACTTCGAGGAGTCCTCCCCACCTCCTACCCTATAACACTTTTGATTTGGCCACCCCACCTACCAGTGATCCTCCTCCACCTCATGAATCATGGATAGTCACACCTCCTGAATACACTTACCCGCCGATTGTATTTAGGTTTCTATGTTATCAAGTTGAAAAGAATAATTATTAATCTCCTTGACTGTGCAATATATTCCCTATATCCAACATAGTATTTGATTCAGGCTTTCTCTTGGTGGGTTAATTTCATCAACTTCCTTTGATATGTTCTTCTTTTAACAATCCCTCTCCTGTTAATTAATTTTTTAACTAGTTTTCTTCTAATTTTTATATGATGAATATGTTATATATTTTACCTTTAAACTATTGCACCTATTTTTCCCATTATACTCTAAATTTTCCCATTCCATTATATCATTATAGTGTTATATTTTTTTTGGTAGAAATACTTTACTAAAATTAACCAAAATTTCTTATTCTCTATTTTTTTCTTACATATATACTTGACTGTATGAAATATTATATCAATATAATTATATAGAATTTGAAACCTTGATACATTCATTAATTTTAAATATAAAAAAATATCTAAAAATCATTCAAATACACCCAAATATGGTTAAACCATTTATATATTTAAAATTTTCCTTAAATTCATTGATGTTTTTTTGGGTACAAAACTATTGTTTTTTAGATTAGTTTACTAATGTTTTTAAATATATATAAAGTTGAATATGTTGTAATTGAGTTATTATTATAAAAATATAAATAAAAATAAATTATCTACAAATAATTCAACTAAACCCAAAACTATTTTGACCGTTTAGATATTCAGAATATTCCTATGATGTCTCTATAATTTCTTTTACAAAAAAATATAGTTTTTTAGATTGGTTTACCTATATTATTTAACTATATATGGAGTTATAGATGTTGTAATTTAGTGATTATTGTTTCATAAGAAATTTATATAAACCATAAAAAAATAATAAACTATAAGAAAACCCATTTCAACCATTTATATTTTCGGAATTTTCCTTAGATTCACCAAAGTTAATATACAAAAAGTCATCAATTTTTTTAGATCGGTTGACTTATATTTTTTAATGATATAATAAGTTAAAATAATTCTTTTTCAATTTTATTTTTCTTATTTTTAAAACTAAATAAATTTTATAAAACTTTCACAACTCGATAAAAGTTTGGTTCAACTTTTTGGTACTAAAATGGAGACCTAAAGGTTCTGGCAGGGCGATACTCAAACATATACCAACCACCCTATATAGAAAAACAATATCAGCCTTCCATTTTATATTTCATGATCATATTATTATATGTTTTCTAAAACTATTTTTCACTAATTTAATAATGGTTAAATATTATATTTTATAAAAAATTAAAGGGATGTTTTCATTGATTAATTTGACTGCTTAATTTTTTATCTTCTAGGGAATATTAGATAACTTCAATATTTTTTTATTATTTAATTGGTTATATACCAATTTTGATGTTATTACATGAATTTTTAATTATTTTAAAATCTTAATTTATCCTTATATTAGTTATTTAGTGAGTTTTTTCATTATTTATTTACATAAATTTCATAAAGTATGAATAATTGTTAATTCTTAATTTTAAAATAAAACATGAGATATTTTTATATAACCCTTTAGTCTATTGATAAACTTAAAATTACATGATATATGATCGAACTTTTAATAAAGTTTCTAAGTGAATACGTTAAAAAAAGGGAGGATCTTTATTTGTAGTTATGGTTATTCCACTTTGTTTCCTTAAATAAGGTATTTAAGATATTATTTTGATTATTGATTGAGTTAGGAATGGAAATTATCAACTATAATTGATGTTACACTATCCCGAATATGTATATATCAAGTATATAATCAATTTTACGCCAAAAAATAACTATTAAAATACAATCTTAATATATTTTATAAAGTTATTATTAACAAATCCTCTTAAAACTAAATTATATATTTTTTTCTAATATTAGGTTATTCCACATCTTATACTTTATTTATCATGATAATTAGTATGAATTGATTATTTTATTTCACATATTATGTCTTTTTTTCCTTTCCAATTATTATGCCTTTATTATTTTATACCACCTCATATTTCTTTTTTAACTTTCCCATTAAAATTGGGTTTTTAGTAAAATAAAATTTTTATTTTACTATGTAGAATATGAAAAATGTTGAAGAGGTACAATGAAAAATATTATATTCTAATTATTGTTTAATTCATTATTTGGGGCTCCGTCCTATGGTTCTTGTTATGAGTATAACATTTCATATTGATATATTAATTAAAAAACATAAAATCCCATTTTATTAATCATTTTTAAATTTCAATCATCTACCATTTTCCAAGAGATGACTGTTATGTAGTCATACTAGTTAGAGTAGTGGTTAACATTACCAATAAAGGGAGAGTGATATTAGAGGTACTCAACGTACTCTCCATACTTAATCACACATAGAACCTTCATTATATATCACATCTTCCACACTTTATCACTCAACAGTTCCATTTGAGGCATTGAGGATCTTCACACCATCTATCCTATCACCACTATTTCAGACATGCCTTAATTTTGATATTTATTTTCTCTATTCTATGATGTATTCCCACCCTTACACAAATTGATCATTTTGGATCAACTGATATAACATGAATTGGAGGGATAAACTACATGTATATCTTATATGATAGCTATTACCATTGATATTGATTTTATTTATTTATATAAAATATAATGATACTACTAGTGTGAATTTTAATTTATATTAATTTGATCTAATTTAAATTTTTGATTTAAAATATAATTGTAATTATGTAATTTTTCATGTTCTGTGCCTTAGTTTCTATAGGTGCACGCCACACGCCGCGCCTTGTGCCGCATCCTCAAGCGGCCTCTACGCCTTATCGCACCATGCAAATTTGAAAACTATAAGGCCATCAATGCATAGAATAATCTCTAAAATATTCTAATAAAAAATAAAATCTCTCAAATTGGGATCCCATAATTCAATAAATGTAATTATTTTATTAGAGAAACATATAAATTATGTAATGAATATGGAAAATATATTGAACTAAAAAATATATGATATCTCATATGAGTGTGTACATATAATGTCGAATATAATAACCCTATAAGATATTCCAAAAATATATACTTATAGAGGGGGGATGAGTTCTGGAAAAATGCCCAGAACCCTGCAATTTATTCAAACAAAAGGAGTATAAAATATATTATTTTACTATCCATTTAAGATTTCTATCATGATTTTTATCATCATGTTATTTATGACTCATTTTTATTTTACGAAATAATAAATATCACATTAATTAATTTTCTATATTATTTATTTAATATATATCCATTTTCCTCATTATGGATTGAAGTTGGATGTGCAACATTGATCAGATCACTGATGAGTTTCATAAGGAGTTATGATATTTTTTGGACTTTACATTCAATAATGATTCATATGGATTATTGATTTGATTCTTGTGTTTTGGCTATTCTAGAAGACAATGGTTAACTCATGAGGAAGTGAGTTACCATATAACTAAACATAGTTTTCAAAAAAAAAATCACGTGTGGTATCACGATGGATAAAAATATCAAGTGGATAATTAAATTGATTAAAATGAAAGGATTGGTATGAAATAATATATTTCTAATGGTTTTCCATTTGTTTCTTAAGACAACTACTCATTTATTCCAATGCAAGAAGAAATGAATTACAGAGTTTAGTTTTTTTCATTTGATCAGAATGATGACATTGATAGTGTTAGAAATCTAATGGAAGATTTGAATACCCCAATATATTAGGTATGTGAAAAAATTACCAAACATGAGTTTTTAATGAGATTATATAATGGGAAATAAATATATGGATTTAGTAATACCATGATTGACTATATAATTACATTTATTAAGGTTATACTACTTGATGATGCATATATTTTAGAAAATAATTACATGGAATAAAAGTGGGTTGGAAAATTTGGATTTTCATCTACTAAGTTCTGTTCTTTCCATAATTATTATTGTCTAATCTAGAAGGAAAATGTTGAGTTGAGTCATTGAAGAAAATGTGGTATATCAAAGTGGAAAACAATAAATATGGAACACAATCCTACATACTATAGAATGTGTTTTGGAACTTCCATTTAATTCTCAGTATTCAAAAAAGTTTTCTATTAGAACCAAAGGAAATAAATATGAGATGCAATGAAGATGAAATAAATAAGGATAATGATGAAATAGTTCATTCTATATATAGGTTAGCTTGGAATAAATTTGATAGGTTACATCCTAATTTTGTATCTGACCCATGAAATATTAGATTGAGATTTTTATGTGATGGGTTCAACCTATTTTTCTAAATGTATACTACACACACTAGTTGAATTTTTTTCATTCACATTTATAAATTTACATCATGGATGTGCATAAATAATCCGTTTACCATCATGAGTATATTGGTATTTGAACATAGTGATCCGAGAAATGATATTAACATATACTTGAATCCATTAATAGATGAGTTAAAGGATCTTTGTAATGTTGGTGCACAAGAGTATGATAAATTTAGGAAGGAGTAATTTATGTTTCATGAAACTTTATTATGGATGATAAATGATTTATCTAATTATGGAATGATGTCTGGTTGGAGTAAAAAAGGTAAATTATACCACCCTATTTGTATAAAAAATATATGTTTCCAGAGATTACTGTTTTTATTTTTTTTGATTTATAGGGTATCAATGTTTTCTACCGATTGATAATACATATAGGAAAAATCAAATATATTTCAATAATACTATAAAGATAGACGAAACACCTCAAAAAAGTTTAGGGAATGATATTTGTAAATAAATTTATGGTTTGAATTATGATCTTGGAAAAATTTCAACCAAATATCATAAAGTGAAATAATTTTAATTCAAATTCCTTTAGATATTCGAGAAATAAAATTAAAATATTTGGGTTGTTGTACTAGTCATTTAATTTGTTGCATCATTTCTGTTATGTAATTAATATTGAGAATTTTTTATGATGTTACTGGATAATCTTTTAAATTTCAAGGTAAAAACAACATAAAATTTATGGTCACATAATTATTTGATGGATTGGGGTATAATATAAATAATTTATCCTAAGTTAATTGATATAAATAAGTGGAAAGTCCCTTTTTATAATAATTAGATGAAAAATTATGAGAAAAAACAATTTATTAATGTCTTGTAACGTTTTAAGGTTCCATATAGTTATTTAAGTAACATTTTGAAAAGGGTGAATACAAAATATGTGAAACTAAAATATCTTAAAACCCATGACTACCATGTATTGTTACATGAGTTGATTCCCATTTCCATTTGAAATTTACATTCACATAATGTTAGAGTTTCTTTTATTAAGATATGTCATTTCTATTGAGACCTTTGTGACAAATGACTAAGGAGAAGTTTTTTTTCAAAAATTGTAGAGATATGAATAAATTATTCATTGTGACTTGGAGAAAACTTTCCAACCATTATTTTTCACATGTATGTTGCATATTATTGTGAATGTTCCCAAAAAAGTTCTTTTTGGTAGTCCTGTTTCAAGTTAGTGGATTTATCCGATAGAAAGAATGATGTATACATGAAAATATTATGTGAGAAATAAATATCACCCCAAAGGCTCTATTATGAAAGGATATTTAACATAAGAATGCATGGATTTATTTTCACTGTACTTGGCTAATGTCACTACGAGGTCTAATAGACTAATGAGAACTAAAGATGTGAAATATGATCCATTTAATCCTATATTTCCTTCACTTCCCCAAACATGGGGAATATCTGGATCATACTTGTCATGTACATTAAGAAGGGAAGAGTGGGAAATGGATCATTGTACAATATTATTCAACTATGGTGTTCTTGATAATTAAATCAAGTAATTAAACTAATAAATATATTTTTTTAGGACCCCAAAACACCCTAAGATGGGAGGGGAGGGGTGAATTAGGGTTTCATATTTTTTTTAAAGTGACAAATCTTGTTCCCATGTTGGTAGGAACTTGTTAAACTTGTCTAATGGAAACATGTAGAAATCAAACAATCACATGCAAAGAGAAAACACAAAAATTTTACATGGTTCATCAATAAGGGATAATATAAGGGGAATACAATAACAGTGTATTTATCATACCAAAATATAATAATATTCACCGGTTGTGGAACAAAAAATTTTAGACACAGTCACTATGTTCCAGGTGATCACACTGTGATTCACTGTTTTATTTTCACCCTTACAACATTGTCTTAAACTAGTTTTGTATTGAAAATTATAAAATAATATCAAATTTAAATTCATGTTTGATTCCATTATTTTGTGTTTATAACTATTAAAAATTTCAATGATACTTTTTTTGATAATATCATTAAAGGTGAGGGTGATTTGGAGGTCCCATGATGATGTCCATGAAAAATGGGCCAAACTGCACAGGATCTATGCACACTAGTGGACTCCTCTGCACAATTATACCGAAATGTGAATCCAAATGTGATGAAATTTTGTGGGATTTTCCAAAATCCATTTTTATACATTTCATATGAAGGAACCTAAGACTCATTCATCCATATGATGTCCCAACTGACCAGATCTATCTAGCACACTGAATCTACACGAAGTCAAAAGTGGTGTGCTGTGATATGTCCATATCTCAAGATGTAAGTGTACAAATGCATCCAAAATTTCAATGGAGATATTAAGGAGGTGGGGATACAAGTTTTTTATTTTATCCAAAGTTATATAAGTCTATATGGTGGTCTAAAACTATATGAAAAGTGGTTTTAAGAAATCTATGTTCTCAAAACCACCTTCCTATTTTCCTATAAAATGAAACCTTAGGCTCTCCATTTGTAAGTTTGGACAAATATTGAAGTGCTTCCAATTTTAAGTTCCATAGGATTTCTCTACTCATGTTTGAAGTTATATAGGCCCCTATCCTTATAGGGGGATCGAGAATTAAGAAGGAGTTCCACCAGCGATTCCTCCTCCTCCTAATATCGAGATAAACGATGGGTGTTCGTTGTGAGGGAGCTATACACATGTAAAGGGAGTTATGATGCATATATTGACTATTGGTTTGGAGTAATTTGGGTGTTTAAACATTTCAATCCATGTACCTTACATGATTTCATATTTGAATGTTTTTTTTGATACATGTGAATGTTATGCTCTTAATTTCTAACCGATCGGTGTGAGGTTTTGAGTGCATGACTTCTGTTGTTCCGATTAAACATCACATAAATCCTTTTCATACCCACCTTATTGAGTTTTTAATTTTCTTTGGAAGCTATTATTCCATGCATAAGCTCTGGACCCCGATGATACAAGTTTTACATCAAGGTTGAGTTCTTTAATAATTGAAATAAAAGCTTCGAAAATAATCGGGGTTCCAATTAATTTCAACCAAAGAATTAATCCAAACCTAAATGAATCTCTATAAAAAATGAACTTGGAATGTGTGTAGTGAAATTAAAATGAACATTTTTTCTCATATTTTTTAAAATCCACTATCTTTGTTAACTATTAATCTCTTTGAGTAAAGTTATTTTCCTAACAATTGTTTACAAAATCACCCCCTCTTTTAGTAATCTTTATTAAAAATACACACTATAAGCCACCAATTATCCTTGAGAGACAACCTATGGTCTAACCTAGGCTATAAATCAACCTTAAAAACATAACCAATTTGACATGTCATGACAATGCATTCAAATTTTGGCACTGTTATCGGGGAGTGCTTTGGTTTTAGTGCGTGTTTTTTATAAGATTTTTGTAAATTTTTTGACTATTTATTTGTTTTATCTTATAACTTTACCGATTTTTTTATTCTGATTTATTTATTTTATATGTTCTTTTCATGATGCATTCTACTTCAGGAGATATTCCACCATTTGAACCCAAACTAGATAGGATCCTACATTAGCGACACCGAGACACACAAGAGAACCCTTCGAAGGAGGAAACACTAAACATATACACTCTTCTTGGTCCTCACTCTTCTTCTTATGGAACTGATATCAAAACTGAAATAAACATGAATAATATGGCTGGAAAAAACTAAATATTAAAATAACTAACCTCACCTAATGTTGATATCCAGCCCACCTATATTCAAATTCAAGGTAAGGAACCAAACTTTGAACTAAAATCTGGTTTAATTCATTTATTACCAATATTCTATGAACTTCCTAGAGAAGATCCACACAAGCATCTTAAAGAATTTCATACCATGTATTCTACATTAAAATCTAAAAATGTGGATGATGAACAAGTAAATATCAGAGCATTCCCATTTTCATTGGAAGACACTACAAAAGACTGGCTTTACTATGTTAATTCACAAATTAGAGGTTGGGTGGACATGAAACACGTTTTTCTTGAAAAATATCTCCCAGAATCTCAAAATGTAACTATAAGGAAAGAAATATGTGGTATAAAAAATCACAAGGGGAAACATTACATGAATACTGGGAGCACTTTAAAAGGTTATGTTCAAGTTTCCCACACCACCAAATAAGTGATAAACTTTTAATTCAGTATTTTTATGAAGGATTAATTCCTAATGATCGAAATATGATTGATGATGTGGCAGGAGGTACACTAGTGGATAAGACCCCAATTTATCCAAGAACCCTTTTTGAGAACATGGCACAGAACACTCAACAATTTGGTTCAAGGTCCAGTGTACCCATTTGAGGTGTCCATGAGGTGAAATCTACCAAATTCGAGAAAAAATTGGACAGGAAGTTTGAAGAGGTAAGTACCCTTCTTATATAACTTGCTCTTTACCAAGGGAAATTCCAATCTCCTCCTCCCATTCATTGTGGTATATGTTCCTCTGACACCCACTACAATAACCAATGCCCCCAATTAAGATAATCTTCTAAGAGTTTTGAGGAAGTATTTCCAGACCGCCACTATAACCAACCTCTTTAGGTAGGAACATTACTATCCATCCAACCCAGGGTGGAAAGAAAACTAAGCCTATAGGAAAGGGGGTATTCAAACCAACCCCAATAACAATGGAACCAATAGGTTCATAATAGTCATCCACCACCACCACCCAGAAATCATCAACCACCTCAAAATCCTTTCCAACAAACCCCTCCAAAACCCGATCCTATCCTAGAAGATATGATGAAAAAAATGGTTTCCAACAATCTCCAATTCCAACAAACCACTCAAGAATCCATACAAGACCTAAAAACCCAATTAGGGAAACTAGCTAACTCAGTGGGGGAAATCCAAATTCATGGGTCGGGTAAACTACCATCTCAACCATTAGTCAAGCCTAGAGATAAAGGAAATGTTAGTTCCATAACCCTTAGGAGTTGAAAACAACTATAAAGTCAAATTAATCCTCTATTAGAGTCATACCCTCTTGATGAAACCTCTATCCCAACCATTAAAAATGTTCCAAATGTTGAAAAACCATGTCTTGAGAGAATCCATTCCAAAGGAAAGAGTGTGTATGTCTATGACTCTCCTACCCAACCCATTCCTCTTCAATTTCCCCAAAGGGCTACCCAACCTAGAAAACAAAAGGAAACTAAACTTGATAAGAAAATTTTGGAGATTTTCAAAAAAGTGCAGGTTAATATCCCCTTGATTGATAAAGTGAAGCAAATTCCAAGATATTCCAAGTTTCTAAAGGAGATGTGTACACACCAAAGGCGACTTCATGGAGATGAAAAGGTGAGCTTGCAGAGGAACATATCAGTATTAATAGAGCCATCACTTCTCAACAAGTGCAATAATCCTGGGACATTCTCGATTCTATGCACCATAGGGGAGTATTCATTTCCCAATTCTATGCTTGAATTAGGTGCTTCGATAAATGTGATTCCTCACTCTATTTACTCTTCATTGTAGGTTGGGGAACTAAATCCCACTATAATTTTTGTTCAACTATCCAACCGGAGTACTACACACCTCTTTGGAATGTTAGAGTATGTTCTTATGAGGGTGAAAAATTTAATTTTTCCTACAGACTTTTATGTGCTTAAAATGAAAGATGATAGGATGAATGGACATGCCTCAATTATATTGGAGATAACTTTCTTGAAAACTGAAAAAACCATATTTAATGTGCATAATGGTACATTATCTATTGAATTTGGTGGTGACATAGTCCATTTCAAAATCATTGTTTCCATGAAGCACCCATCAGAAGAACATTCCTCTCTCTATATAAATTTAATTGATGTACTCCCTTCCTCTGAAATCAATTCTTTTCATTCCCCCAACCCCTTACTGAGTTTTTATCCTTTATTTACTTTCTTGGTAATGAATCATTCATTGATTTTATTAGTGGTCAAGAAAAGTTTCATGCATGATTATTAATTCATAATTTCTTGAACATTGAGGATCCAATGACCATCTATGATACTGTTAAGCTTATAAAAGCTCATTCCTCATGTGAGGATGATAACATTGAGAAGTTATATGAGATTAGTGACCTCTCACTTTCACACACACACAAAAAACCATCAATCCAAAATCCTACTGAATTGGAACTAAAAAACCATCCTTAAGATTTAAAATATTCATATCTTGAGAATGGAATCAAATTTCCCGTCATCATTTCTTATTCACTCCCTATAAAGCATAAGTTGATACTTATTGAACTTTTGGGGGAGTATAAACAAGCTTTGGGATGGAAACTTGCTAAAATTCCTGGTATTAGCCCATCCATTTGCACACATTGTATTTTATTTAATGATGAGCCTAAAATAATGAGGCATGCACAACGTCGACTAAACCCAAACCTTCTAGAAGTAGTGAAAAAGTAGGTAACAAAATTATTGGCTATTGGGATCATTTACCCCATCTCCGATAACCAATGGGTTAGTCCTATTCAAGCAGTTCCTAAAAAACTGGCCTTACAGTAATCAAAAATGAAAATAATGTATTGGTTCCAACTCGTGTGTAGAATAGTTGGAATGTCTGCATAGACTACCACCAACTAAACCAACACACTAGGAAGGGCCATTTCCCATTTCCATTTATTGGAAAAATGCTAGAGAGGCTAGCAGGTAAGTCCCACTACTATTTCCTTAATGGGTATTCTGGATAATTTCATACCCATATTTCCCCTGCGGATTAGAAAAAGACAACCTTTACTTTCCCCTTTGGAACATTTACATATAAAAGGATGCCATTTGGTCTGTGCAATGATCCAAGTACCTTCCAGCGATGTATGGTTAGTATTATTTCAGATTACCTGCTGAATTTAATGGAAGTATTCACGGATTATTTAACAGCTTATGGCTCCTCTTTTGATCAATGTTTGAGTAGTCTTGGTTCAGTCCTACGTCTCTACATTGAAAATAATCTTGTATTAAATTATGAGAAATACTATTTCATGGTGCGACAAGGTATAGTTTTGGGACATGTCATTTCTCGGGATGGTATCCAAGTAAATAAATCAAAAGTGGATGTCATTTATTCCCTACCATTTCCCAAATATGTATGGGATATGCTGTATTTCATAGGTCATGCTAGATTTTACCATCATTTCATTCATGAATTTAAAAAAAATTCACTCCCCCTCTCCTGAGTACTCAAAAAATAAAAGGAATTTGTTTTTGATAATTAATGTGAGGAAGCTTTTAATAAGTTAAAATGGAGTCTCATGTCAGCCTTGGTAATTCAACCACCTCTGTGGGATTTACCATTTGAGCTCATGTGTGATGCCTCTAACTATGCAGTTGAGGAAGTCTTGTAACAAAGGGTCAATTGAGATCCACATGTAATTGCCTATGCCTCACGTACTTTGTACCTACCAAATAAAAGTACACCACAACTGAAAAATAATTCTTTACCATTGTGTTTGCCTTGGAAAAATTCAGGTCATACACTATGGGGTCCAAATCCATTGTGTTTTCAGACCATACAGCCCTTCGGTATCTCCTTAATACATTGGAAGCCAAAACACATCTCATTTGTTAGATTCTACTCCTTTAGGAATTTAATATAGAAATTAGATATAAAAAAGGAGCAGAGAATGTGGTGGCTAACCATATCAGTAGGACTCCTCCATCCTCAAACATTAACTCATCCCCCTGAATTACTATAAATTATATGTTTCCTGATGAGAAATTTTACCAAGTGCAATATATTATTCCTTGGTCTTCCAAAATTGTAAATTATTTGGTAGCATATTTCATTCCTACAGATTTCAAAAAAAAAACCAAGCCATCCATCTAAAACATGAGTCTCATTGGTATATTTGGGATGTTCCCTACCTCTGGTGCACATGTAGTGATCAAGTCCTTAGGCGTTTCATGGTCGATAGTGAGTTTTATTCTATCCTTAGATTTTTCCACACACTTGCTTATAGGGGCCACTTTGGTCCCCAACGAACTACTCGCAAGGTCCTTGATTCTAGTCTCTTTTGACCAACACTTTTTTAGGATGCCCATGATTTTTGTAAATATTGTCCTCATTGTCAAATAATGGGTAATGTCTCTAAAAGAAATAAAATGCCACAACTGCCATTTCTATTTTATGACATTTTTGATATTTGGGGTATTGAATTTATGGGGCCATTTCCCGATTCCTTTGGAAACTTGTACATTCTTCTGGTAGTTGATTATGTGTCAAAATGGGTAGAGGCATGAGCTACAAGGACTAATGATTCTAAGACAATTTTAGAATTTCTGAGAACCCAAAATTTCTTTACGATTGGCTTACCTAGGTTCATCATCAGTGACTGGGGTTCTCATTTCTATAACCAAACAATGAAATCACTTTTACATCAGTATGGGGTCGGTCATCAAGTTTCTACTGCATATCACCCACACACCAATGGTCATGCCGAGGTGTAAAATAGAGAGGTAAAAAAAATTCTTGAAAAAACGGTTCAACCCAATAGGAAAGATTGGAGTATTAGAATCGATGATTCATTATGGGCTTATCGTACTGCCTTTAAGACTCCCATTGGCATGTCACCATATCGGTTGGTGTTTGGAAAGATTTGTCACCTCCCTATTGAGATTGAGCACCAGGGATATTGGGCCATAAAACAATGAAATTATAATCTTTATGGTGTAGGTTCTCAATGTAAGTTAAATATTCAGAAGCAAGAATAAATAGAAGAGATGCATATGATAACTGTAGGATTTATAAGGAGCCTACCAAGGCTGTCCACGACCATCTCATCCTTCATTGTTAGTTCCACATTGGGAAGAAGGTCCTCCTCTACAATGCATGGATGAAGTTGCATCCAGGTAAGCTTCATTCGCATTGGTTTGGACCATACACTGTTACTAACATCTCTCCTTTTGGTTTTGTCCAGGTTCAAAATGAAGAAACCAAGAAAACCTTCACTGTCATTGGAAAGCATCCGAAGCACTTCTACAAATTCATTCCAGAGTCCCCAGTGGAGGAAATCCATGTTCAAGAAGGAATATATGAATTAAACTCACCATGTTTTATTCTTACTTTCCACATTTTATTTTCTTATAGTGAGGAAACTACATAATTTATGTGTGGGGGGATGGGTATATTCCTAGGTTAGTTAGGAATTTTTATCATCTTTCTTCCTTTTCTATTTTTGGATTTCTAAATTGTATTGTCACTTTCCCTCTTCCCTCCCCATCAATTTTGTGCTGAAATTTTATTTTTTATGCCCAATTTATCATGGAAAATTATGCCAGTTTAATCATGGAAGTTATTGAAAATTCATGTGGAATGTACGTATTTCATGTTGTTTTAAAATTCAAAAAACATTTCTGATGAAATATGTATTTCAAAAAGAATTCAATACTATGGTGTGACTTTATTTTGAAATATAGTTCTTTGTCGATGATATTCATGGTTGTATCATTTCGAAACCTTTGAGAAGAATGGTGCGCTTTTTTGTGAATAATATAAGGGAAAATTGTGTCACTTAATATCTGCACACATTTTTGCACCCAACTAGGAAATGTGAAAATTTATTACTTAATGGAAGGTGAATATAAGTTAGGTTACTTTCAAAAATAATTTTTCCATACATTCGTTCCTTATCCGATCTATTTTATTATTATACCAGATTGACCTCTGCATGTGTACCTGTTATCTGACAATTGTATGCCCTAAAAAAACAAAAACAAAAAAAGCATTGTATATTGGGTAGGTCAAAAACCACCCTTCCTTGAATTTTGATCTTGTTATAACTATTACAATTAGTTTCATGAGGAGATCATACAAGGGTTGGAAGAAGAGTGTGAGATTTGTTTCAAGTTAAACTTTTGAAAAGAAAATAATAAATGAGGGGAGTGATGAAATGTACAGCATATGAGGATATCTAGGTTGGGAGCTTATTGTTTGACCTATGATAATGCTTAAATGAGTGGGTCTTGAAATTTGATTTCAAAGGATGTAGAGCAAGTTCATTGGAAAGGATCTTGTATGTAGACAATTATTAAAATAACGTATATTTAATCAATAGAAAGAAGAAATAATAGCATGAAATGGATGTCACACACACAGATGGAGAATTAGTGACATGATTAACTTTTTAATTATTTTCATTTATTGGTATCATGCATCTATTGGAATTTCATTTGGATACAATTTTTGAGACATCTTTTTCAATGATTATTGAAAATAACTCCTCAGTGTGTTTTTTTGTTTTGATCACATTTATATCAGGAATTAATTTTTCACTGAATGTTAAATATTTATGAAGTTTTAAATATCTACATGAATAATTTTTGGAAATATTACTTTTCCTAGGAGTGCAGATGTTTAGGTGTGGGGTTGTGATCGCACCACGATTCACTGTTTCATTTTCACCCTTACAACACTGTGTTAAACTAGTTTTGTATTGAAAATTATAAAATAATAACAAATTTCACATCATGTTTGATTCTATTATTTTGTTTTTATCACTTTTAAAAAGTTCAATGATACTTTTTTTGATAATTTTATTAAAGGTGGAGGTGATTTGGAGGGTCCATGATGATGTCCAAGAAAAATGGGCCAAACTGCGCAGGATCTATGCACACCTGTGGACTCCTCCACACACTGCTACTGAACCGTGCATCCAAATGGGATGCAATTTTGTGGTGTTGTCCAAAATAAATTTTTTTACATTTCATATGAAGGAACCTAAGACTCATTCATCCATATTATGGCCCATCCAACCTGATATGTTCAGCCCACCGAATCTGCACGATGTCAAAAGATGTGTGTTGTGATCTATCCATATCTCGATATGTAGGTGTAAAAATGAAACCAAAATTTCAGTGTATATATTGAGGGGGTGGATATACAACTCTTTTATTTTATAAAAAGATATATAAGGCTTTTTAGAGGTCGGAAACTACATGATAGGTGGTTTTAAGAAATCTCTGTTCTCAAAACCACCTTCCCATTTTAATATCAAATGGCACATTAGGCTCCCCATTTGTAAGTTAGGAAAAGGAGTGAAGTGATGAAAATTTGGAGTTATAGAGGAGTACTCTACCCATCATTTAAGTTCTGGAGGCCCCTATCCTCATAGGGAGATCGAGAATGAAGAAGGAGTTCCACCCGAGCTTCATGCTCCTCCATATGTTGAGTTAAACGGTGGGCGTTCATTGTGAGGGAGATTCACACATGTCAAGGGAGTTATGATGCATATATTAGATACTTTTTTGGAGTAATCTTGGTGTATAAAAATTTAATTCCATTTAACTTACATGATTTCATATTTTAATGCTTTTTTTGATACATGTGAATGTTATGCCCTTAATTTCTAACAGATCAGTGTGAGGTTTTGAGTGTGTGACTTGTGTTATTCCGATTGGACATCACAAGAATCCTTTTCATACCCACATTCTTGAGATTTCAATTTTATTTGTAATATATTATTCCATGCATAAGAACTGGACCATGATTATACGATTGTTATGCCAAGGTTGAGTTCTTTAAGCATTGATATAAAAGATTAAAAAATAATAGGGACTCCAATTAATTTCAACCAAAGAATTACTCCAAACCTAAATGAATCTATTTGAAAAATGAACATGAAATCTGTGTAGTGAAATCACAATAAACCCTTTGTCTCATATTTTTTAAAATCCAATAGTTATTCAACTATTAATCTCTTTGAGTTAAGTTATTTTCTTAAAAATTGTTTACAAAATGACCCCCTCTTTTAGTAACCATTATTAAAAATACACACTATAAGCTACCTAAAATCCTTGAGAGACGATCTAGGGTCTACCATAGACTATAAATCAACCGTAAAAACATAATAAATTTTATGTGTCAGGGAAACGCATTCACCAGGCACACTGCCTTTACAAAAATTTAGGAATAGAACACTGCCTCCCTTGAAAAACTTTCATCGACTCGCCCTAGCTCACCACTTTGGGTGAACTATCACTTAGTTTAATGAAGTGAAGGTAAATTCAGTAGATTTAAATTTAAGTCTTTTTACTTGACTAGCATGAAACTCTTCTTTCCTTGATGTCTTGAATTGATGCACTTGAAATCCCTAATCAAACTAAATGGATATTCAAAACCTACTAGTAGCTCAACTCAATCACTTTCCTGAAACACCTGTTCTTTTGATCAAATTTTAGGATTTTAATGAAATTTGTATTTAAAATAACCCTTATCTTTTGTGAGACCACACTTTAATTTTTACTTGGTCTTGATAGACATAAGGAACATTCTATGCACACGATTTACTATGCGTAATTCTTATGCCCACAACTCTTTCTCATGGAATAGACACCAAATCTTCATTGGAAACATTTCTTGGTATTGTATGGGGGAAACTTATTATTTATAGACATTTTCATCCTTGTGTGGAATCCTTTGTGTGCATAAGCCTAATTTTGATGTCATATTTGGCACGTAAGATAATTTCAAATAATTTCATCTTTTTCACCTAGGTCATGCCTTTACCATATTTTTATGTGTCAAACTTGAAACTCCAATTGAAGATAACTCAATTTTTTACACTGTATTTAGTGCACAAGATTCTTCCATACCATCTTCTTTGTGCACAAATCTCACTCAAACAATCTTTTGATGTAAAAAACAAACCTTGTGGGAGATTCTTTCCTTTTTTGTATTTTTATGTGATAATCTTGAATCTTAACTTGAACGTAATATTTCAATCCACCTTCAAACTTTCACACAACTTCTTTTTCTAAGAACAAATTTCTCCATTCTCCAAAATTTGGACCCCAAAATTTAGAAAACATTGGGAAACAATGCCACCTTCAACACTGTTGTCATCTTGATCTGTAAGATCACTTTCCTTGAAAACTTAATGATAAAACGAGTGTGGATTGAAAAAAAAACACAAACTTGACTCCATTTACAACAATTAAAATCATTAATTCCAAAAATATCCCCCTTTGGGTATATTAGTAGTCAATAGAAAAATTCAGTAAAGCACTAGCCACAATCAAAATCTGAAAGGCAAGAAATAGCTAATCCAATACTCTAGTCTACATGAGCAGATTTTGTTGTAGAAAACAAGAGTGGAAACATGAATTGGATTCTCATGTTTTATAATATTTAAATATGTCCAATATAATTTTTGACTATTTTATCATAACACCTAAATCTCATCGTGTCATTGAAGCATTACATGGGTTTTCAAAAACCCTAATTTCAAAAAACCTCAACGAAAAATTCTTTATAACATTGAATTTATCAATTGCCCACTTTTTAATTAAACTCAAAGTACCAATATTTGTACTTTTAAAACTCAAAAAACACTCCCCATATATTATATATACCCCATAAACCTAAATCACTTTTATAAATTGATTAAAATAGTTAGTATAAATAGGTAGAAGAGAAAATCTGTAACCTTCTCATGCACTGGGGTATGGATGAACACTGAGGTTCAACAGATATTTCTCAAACACATGTGCTACCAATGGATTAGTCATAATGTTAGCCACTTGGTCATCCGTTCCAACAAGATCAATTTTAATCATACATTGTTCAAGTCTTTCCTTGATGAAGTGATATATAATCTTAATATGTTTTGTACAAGAATGATGCAAATTTTTTTATATGATCGATCACACTATTGTTATCATAGTGAATCAGCATCATTTGTTTCACCTCATCTCCAATATCAGTTATCCATTTATTTATCCATAATAGTTGAGTGTAAGACTTTATATCATAGATATAATTTGCTTCAACTATACTAAGATAAGTTATTTCCTATTTCTTTCTCAATGAGCCCATACATTTATTTCCAATTAAGAATGATCCATTACTTGTGAAATTTCTATCCACCACATATCCAGCTCAGTCAAAATCAAAAAATGCCAAAAATTCACCATCTCTTCCTATAGTAAAGTTCAATAAAAAACCGAGAGTACCATGAATATACCTCACGATTCTTTTAACTTATTCTAAATGATATTCTTTCACATTACTTTGAAATTGGGCAGCTAATCATGTTTCAAAGATGATATCTAGATGTGTTGCAGTTAAGTGCAATAAGCTCCCAATGATTCTTATATATAGTGTGGGATCCACATATGTCCCATCCTTGTGCTTTACAAGTTTTTTCCCAAATATAATTGGAGTTTACATTGGTTTGGAGTGATGCATGTTGAATTTATTCAATAGTTCTCTTCCATATTTTTTTTCTGAGAAATGAAGGTGTAATACTTATTCTAAATCATCTAAAGAACCAAAATTATATGATTTAACCAATCATGGAAATTTCCAATTATGATTTCATATTATTAGAAAATTCTTCCACTAATCCTAGATTTATTATTCCAAATACAATATCATCTACATACACATGTTCCATAAATTGATCTTCCTATTAATTCTCTACATAGGGATTATGATCGACACATCCTATTTTGAATTGAAGCTTATTAAGATAAGTATCTAGTCAAGAGTACCATGATTGTGGTTCTTTATTAATACCATAAAGATCTATATTTAATCTAAAAACCTTTTATTCATCATTTACAATCATAAATCCTGCTAGTTTTTTAATATAGACTTATTCTTTAATAACTCCATTTAATAAATCCATTTTGACATCCATCTAACAAAATTTATATCCTATTTGAATTTCAATAGAAAGGAAAATCCTAATAGATTCTAGTCTATCCATTGAAGAAAAATTTTCTTTAACACCAACACCTTCAATTTGTACCTAGTCTTTAGAAAAAAAAACATGCCTTATTCATGATCACATTTACATGCTCATTAAATGTTTTTAAAGATCCATTTTTTCCAATCACATTGTGATTTTTGGGTCTCTTAAAAAGATCCCATGTTTGTTTCTTTTCAATCTAATACAATTCTTCCTTTATGGCCTTACCCCATGATTCAACCTTCACTACTTCTTTAAATGAGGTTGGTTCCATAATTGATAAGAATATATAATGTTCTTCATTACTTATTCTTATTTTTTATGTGGGTGTATTCTGATCCCCAATGATATTCGATTGATCAGTTTCTTATCTTCTATTACTTCTATGAGGTTCAGATGAAGTTTTTCAGACATGTATTTTGATTATTCTTATCAATCATAATCATTTTATGACTCTTGAGTGTTTTTCATGCCTTCCTCCATTTCTTCATTTGAATCTATCCCATGCCCACCTTCTTCTTCATTGTTTATAATATCAGAATATGAGATCCTTGAGGTATTTGTGGTTTTATATTATATTATATTTACATCATTTCCTTCCAAAATTCATCCAAGATAATTATTGTAACATTTTTAGTCTTTAATATTCATTGAATATCCAAGTAAAATTCACTCATATGAAACATTAGCATACTTGTCTTGATTTCCTTCTTTGTTTTAGATGAAACATTTACTTCTAAAAAACAATTTCAAAGATGGATTCCTTCTATACCATAAATCATATAGTGTCTTTGTTTCTCCCATAAAAACACCTATTTGATTTTGAGTGTACACTAAAACATGAATAGATTATCTCTAGTAATGATGAGAAATTTTACTCTCAATCTGCATTGTTCTAGACATATTGTTAACCGATCTATATCTTCATTTAAAAACTCCATTTTTATATGTTTTTATCACTATATACACCTCATTATTTATTCCATGTTTTTCTAGGTAGTTTTCACATTCAATGGATAGGTACTCTCCTCCATTATCAGATTGTAGGATCTTGATTATTTGACTAGTTTTATTCTCAACAATTCGACAATAACTCTTCATTAAATAAAGCACTTATTGTTTCCTTTTCATAATAATTGCACATACCATTATAATATAATCATAAATAAAAAGAATGAATTACCTCTCTCCATGTGTGCCAACCATATTTATTAGACCACATAAATCTGCGTGGACAAGATTAAGATGATTTGATGCCTTTTGTTCTTCAACCAATATGAAATTCATAACATATTTCCTCACATGAAATCATAACATGTCTTTTCTCATTCACATTACCAATTTGAAAATATCAATGAAAATATTCAGCTTATATATCTTCTCATTTCTATACTGATTAATGTGACCCTACCTCTAGTTCCACAAGTTATTTTCTTCGACAATAGTTAAATAACAAATGTTCTCTTTATTATCAACCTTGTATAAGTTTCCATATATTATACATCCTTTCATGAGATAATTTCATGTATTTACTTTTATAGTGCATCCCATTTGATTGAATTTCACTATCAGTCCTAAGTCACATAGTTGAATCACACTCAAGATATTATGATGAAAACCATCCACATATAAAACTTCAGTTTTCCTAAGCTCATCATTTTCCAGTTCTGTGCTTCTAATGACTTTGATATTTAAAGCATCATCATTTCCTAACTTCACTATTCCATCAAATATTTTCTTAACATTATTCAATAAATACAAATTTACACATACCCCATTTTATACTTTCCAAATTCCTTTAAACTTATCACAAGAAACTCTATTTTATTTATTATTATAATGTTCTCCTTTGATTATTTAACATTTCTAGTTCTATATCATCAAACATTTGACCAAACTATTATTCTAGAATGTGACAGACAATCCTTTCTTTTTATTATCTCAATTTCTCATCAGCAACTAATTATTTATAAATGAAGTCCCTCTTTCATATAAGCTAACTCACTGTATTGAATCTAAGAGAACATTGGATTCCAATTCAATATTTATGATAAATAAATTCTTCAATCAATTACATTAAATTAATTTTTTTGATATTAGGATCTGAATATGTTAATGCTCTTATGAAACATAAAATCAATATTCTTTATATATTCTATAAATATTTTCTAGAATCATGTATTCAGATTCATGAGATTTTCTATCTTTAAAATCCATATCAAAATCAGAATTATCACATTAAAATCACATAAATAATATTTGAAACCTATCTAGCATCTTCTGTCCCTTTAATTTATCTTTATATCAATAATCAACAAAATTTAAATCATTAAACAAAATCCAACATAGATAATTAATATATGTTTTTATCCATCCATTTATCTAATATATGATTAAATCCTAGACTTTAGAAATTCTTTTTCTATTTTAGCTGCTGATCGACATATCTTATAATCATCTCATCTTCTAAACTTCTAATCAACATAGCTTCAACTCATTTGATACTAATCAACATTTTCTATTCATAATATTTTATCTTTCAAAATTAGTTTATTTCAAAACATAAAACATATCATATGACTTAATCAATGTTTGTCTTACAAGAATATGTATTTTCTAGAGTATTTCTTTCAAATTGTGAATCCATCAGACTTTACTTTAAATATACATCATCTTATAGTGTGCAACTTATGATGTTATCCATTTTCTCACATATATGTTTCCTCATATTCCATCCATTTTGATCCTATATGTTATACAATTTTAATTTTTATTACTTTTTACATTTTGGATTTACATTTACCAATGTATTAGAATTATTTATTTCCTTAACTTTTAGTACTCATAAAATACCACTGTAATTTCTATATCTACTAAGGTATTTTATCTTCCATACCATGATGATAATATAGTATCATTAACTACTATTTAATAAGCCACTAGAGTCATCATTTTAACCCCAAAAGGGTTTACTTTGGTTCTTATTTATGTATTCCAATCAGGGAAAGTAGGAAAAATCAATGGTCACTAAGAATTAATAAAAAAAGAAATCAAAGATTTCAATCATTCGGACTACCTAGTGTCATCCAAAACACCACTATACATAATATAATTAATTATTTTATTAACAAAATCATTACCACTATAGCCCTAGGAAAATTCTTCTCATTTCTCAACAATGTTAAAATGCACTAGGTTGTCAACAATATTATAATACCAATTCATCACAACCAAGGTCACTAAATCACAATCAATTATTTATTTAAGAGTATGACATAGGGGATACATCATAAATATATGATTAATAATATAATAACTATAAATCTAGAATATAGGGTTAAACCATCACGTAATTAAATAATTTATGATATCCCACATAGTATGTTCATGTTAAAGCGAAATCATAATTCTGGGGTTACATGATTATTAGTGACATCCTTTGAATGCTTCATTGTCCTAATACAGAATTATAATATGTTTTACATCCCATTTCTAAATTAAACATAGTAGTCTATTTAACTATATACATGTGTTTAAAGATTAACTTTAACACTTCAACTTATCATAAGTTACGCCATTATTATTAAATAATATTTAAGAATGTCATTATTAACATAGCATGGAAAATAATTAATAGGGAATATATCACATCATTCTCACATACTTTTTAAAATTTATAAATCTTACACATGATATCTATGTTAACCATTTAATATTTAAAAATTTACTTCTCAATTAAATCATATGGAATTAATTCCTTTTTAAGTATGTTATGTGATAGGAATTCATTCAAAGGTATAGCTTGAATTCTTTTTTCTCAAATTAAACATTTTTCATGATTTATATTTTATTATCAAACTATCAATAATATAATTATAAGTATGATATTATGAATTATATCATCCTATTTCATAGAACTATTTGATTTTATATTTATTACAAAATTTTAAATAATCTCAATACTATATTCACAATTTTATATAGTTTAAATTAGTTCTCATTCATTCAGTTTGGTTTTCTATTTTGGTTTAATTTTGTATTTATATTTCAAATTTATTTGTTTATATTTTTTTGGTTTCTATATTCAAATCTATTTTATTAATATCAATCAGATTCATTTTATCTCAGTTTATTATAATTTAAATCAATTCTAATTTTTCTCTATTTCTTTATTTTTCCTAGAAAAAATTATTGAATATCGAGGGATTTGTTCCTTACTCTACCTTGTTTTGTATAACCAAGAAAAATAGAGATGATAATGTGGTAAATAGTGAAACCCATGAGATGATTATAATAATATTTAAATTTATTTTATTTTGACCAAATTTAATTCTTTATATTATTTAATCATTTTAATTTATGTTATATATCACTCAATATTTTTTTTTTGAGGCATTGGTAGAAAAAGAACCAAAAAATTTGCCTTTGAATGGTCATTTTAATATGGTATTAGGAGATAAAAATCATGGTAGAGTGTGTTTTTGACCTATGAATAAGATTTTACAATCTAGATACTGGTATTTTAACAAAGTTTCTTCGAGTATTGGTTTTGATATGTTTATATAGGAACAAACGAATACCTCAATCAAACAAGAAACTAAAAAAATCTAAAGAAGATACACAATTTTAAAAGATAATAAATGAACATATGATGAAAGTTATATATTTTATTTCTTCTTCACTTCCACCAGAAGATGTTATAGTAGTTTATTATTGTTTTAAGTTGATTCATTCTATTTATGTATAATCTTCTACTTCTTTTAGTGCCGATGTCACTATTGTTGTCGATGTCCATGATGATGATGCTGGTTTTGTGAGAGGTGGTGATGGTGTTTATATAGGAGGTATAGATAAGGGTTATCATGGTTATAATTATATTGTTATTGAGGCTCAATTATGATGTAAATCATATTTTTGGTTTATTTATATTTTTGATTTTATTATGTAGTTAAGTTTTATTACTGTTATATTGAATTTATTCTGGTGTTTTTTATTTCTGTATATATTGAATTATTATATTATAGTGTTTGTTTGTTTCTACAGAAGTGAAAAGTAATCTATATATTTGTGTACTTGGTGGAGAAATATATATCCATAGTTAGAAACCATAGAAACAGACCAATACCCATGGTTTATACCATGGAAATACACCTGTATCCATGATTACAATCTGTGGCTATAATCCAGTGTGGCAGAAGTAATAACCACAATTTAAAACTATGGCTGTAGTCTTGTGTGGAATAAGTAATAGCTTCAATTTAAAACCATGTATATAGTTTTACTTCTATATTGGAAACCATGGCTATTTGTCTATTTACAAAACTTAAAAATGTGGAAATACATTACTATAGAAGTACATACAACCTCAGTTTAAAACCATGGATATAGGTGTACTTCCACAGTGGAAACCGTGGATATATGAATATAGCCATGGTTTAAACCATGGATATAGGTCTATATCCAGGTTTCAAATTTTTGTTATATCCATGGACCTATTTAGACACGAATAGGATCCACGGTTATAAACCATGGTTATAGGCTGAATTTATAGTAGTTGTAAGTCATAAAGCTTACAGAATTAGTTTTTTCTGGAGAGCATGAACTATTAAAATGTTAAGATAGTGGTAAATATATTTCATAGAATTTATTTAAGAGTATTAAGGAATAAAAAATTAAATTAGGGTATATGAGTGGTCTGAATATATGAGTTTCTTTGAGCTGGTGTGCTAAATAATATCATGGCCAAGCATACATCGGTCATGAAATGTAGAGTGTATTTATTCCTAAACTCACATTTCTTTATTAAAATAAAATCCATGATGTTAAAAAAAAGGTAAGTAAATGGTGAGTGATAAATAAAAATATTAATTAATAAAATTTACTGTGGAGTAATTCATAAACACACTTTTATTTATACACATCATAGTCATGATTTAATTAAATGGATAATCAATATTAAGATTTAAATGAATTGAAAAACATCCATTATTTCTGAGACATGCTTTGAAAATAGTGACATTATCCCATAACCACATGTGAAATATTATGAAAAATGGATATCATATGAGTAATAGTAAGATATAAATCCATTATTTCATAAGATTATGTGTTAAGATGTGAAGTGTTTGTTAAAGATATAAATAAAATCGAATTAAGAAAAACACAACGTGCATCTAAAGTAGTTATCCTAAAGTTTTCTTAAGATTTTGTAGAAATCCATATAATAAAAATGTTATGCTCAAGTTATATAGAATATTTATATAAAATGGTTCACATCTATATTTGAGATAGGAGGAAAGATTGAACTTGTTTTAGTCAATGTTGTAGATGCACACATAGTTAACATTGGAGCAAGTTCAAAATGATTTTGTGGAAAATGAATGTTCCAGAGACATAAACTATGTAGGAAGGATAAAACCATATAATGGTTTTACATTCACCATGACCTATGATACACCATTCATTTAGAATATAAAGAACTACAGGTAAGCATTAAATAGAAACTAGCAAATATTGAAAATTTCAATTAATATTCAATAATGGATTTCATGAATCAAAGTAAAAGGGATTATTATTTTGAATATTGTAGTGGGCATTCAAGTGAGACTATACATGGGTGGTAGGAGCATGGTACCAATAATGATTGATTGATTATAACAAATCATTATACCTAAATACATTAGAATTTTACTTATCATAACTAATTTATATGATCATTATATTGGGAATTTGATGTTAAGACCACCAATATTGGAATAAGTTTTTATGAAAAAACTAAAAAGGGTTGGTAACACCATAGAATTCTAATAAGGGGTGAAAGTTACTGTCATCCAATTTTAAATTTAAGTAAGCAAAAAGATCATAGAATATTCATTTGGAATGAATTTTTCCATGTGACTACTAGAGGTTAGTGGTTGAATTACTATTGTTTAAGTAAAATATGTTTGATAACATATGGAAAATAGTTTTTGGTCTTACAATATGTTAAAACCAAACTGAAAGAAACACCCTAGAGATTTAATTAAAGTATTAACCTATGTGGTAGAAAATGAGATTTATTGAGGTAGATATAAAGGTATTTTAGACCAATTCAATATTACATATACTAACAAGGTATGTGAGAATACAAGATGAAACAATTCAAGATAAAATTGTTACCTCTATCACTTGGAATAAATCTCTCTAAGAAGATATGCATGGGGAATAAGAGAATATTAAAGATGTAAGTAGAATTTCATATTCTTATACGATGAATCAATAACATATTACATTCTATAAATGAGATATTATATTTTCAACATATACTTTATGGTAGGAAAATATCAGTTATATCTAGGTGAAATTCATAGGAAGTAGTCAAAACTATCCAATTGTTTTTGAGAATACAAAGGATATATACCTAGTACTTGGGTAGGAAATGATACTAGTTATAATAAAAAAATTTGTCTTACTTTGGATAAATATGATATAATATTACAATCAGGTTAGGGTAATAACAAATATAAGATCGTTTAGGCCCATGGTAGCCATATCTACAAATATCAAGTGTGTTTCAGCTTCAGATGCAGCTAAAGAAGTAAAAATATGAAATTATTTTTTCTAGTTCTTGGAATAAAAACTAGTAAGTAAGGTTTTATTATAATATAAATTATGATAATACTATTACTTGTACTATCCAATACTTCAAATTTTGATAGTGGACAGAAGGAATATACACAGAAATATCATCTCTTGAGAAGTTTTACTCAAGGTGGTGAAGTCATAAAAAACATAGTATCCACACAGCTGAGATGTGGTTGGAACATGAATAAAGGTATAACTTAGAAGAAACATGATATTATACTGTGAGAGATAACAAGGATTGTTACTAAGTTGTATCTAGTGCAAGTGGGAGTGTTTTAATAGTGTGTACCCTAGACCCAACTTAAACAATACTTTTATATTACCATATCATATATTATTATACATATCTCGGACCCTATAGTGTCGATATTTCTATGTACACTATTTACATGGTAATGTATATATATTATTTTTCATATCAAATGGTCATATCAGTTCCCATTCTGTAATGATAACCTCAAGATATTATAAAATTAATATTAAACATATTTCCTATGTTTAAGATACATTATATTGACTGGAAATAAATGATATCTCACTATCTGGTGTTGGGGGATCATAAGTATTGAGACTTTTTCTCATGATGTTCACACTTGGTGGTCATGAGTAGATGATATCATGATGACTAACCTACTAATAGGAACCCCATATGTTTTGGGTGTCATTGGTTATTTCTATATGTGAACACATGTATTGGTATCTTGGATTGATATTATTATCAGTGTATAATATTTGATTCTGTACTTTGATTTAAAAAAACTATCGAATTGAAGTTGAAGTGAGGTAGTTTATGTTGGGTGCATCATTGGTAGTATAAAATTGATTGAATAATTAAGATATAATTTTTCAATTCTGATTGGAAGAGATATATTGGGACCAGTTGATCAGGATGAAAATACCTTCAATAAATCCATGTCCATGTTAGAATAATGTAAGTCCATTTAGTAAGGTCAATGAATAATAAGTAAAAAATAACTATTACACAAAGTGTGTGTCCTTCTTTGTGAGATATCATGAGACAAAGTGATTATATTACACAAAATTTGTTCGTATAAAATATTTCAATTTCTACAACTTTCAATTATATTTTTAGGGGCCTTGATGGGTTGCTAGACTCTACTCTTAGTCAGTGAATAGTATTCACTTCTATCAAGATAAGGGAGTAGAGGGCCGCACACTAAGCATATTAAAAATTCTTCCCTATTGTGATGAATAAGAGTTTAGGACTTGTTGGGACCCACCATAGGGTCCGAGATATATATAATAATATATGAACTCCAAGGAATAAATAATTTCATATTATTAAAGTTTATAATAATTGGTACATAATATATTTATTCAATGTATTTATATGTATATAGGTAAACATGGGGAAATTGTTATACGAACAAATATTATTTTAATATTCAAGGTTCGTCTAATATTTTTTGGAATGATGAGTTGAGTTAATGGATCGCTTTTATCACATAATATATTTATTATATTATAAGTAAGCGATAAAAATATAAATTATTTATATGACTCAATAAAATAGTCATTAGATGTTTTTTATAGTGAGTAACAAATATTTGGGGGTCGAGGACCATTTCTAGGTAGTTTTATTAACTCACTGTATAAGTGAGGAGAGAATCATAAGTGATGGACTATTCATCACATGTTGGATGAGAGCCCGTCTCTCCTCTCCCACATTCTATAGAGATAAACACATGATCTAAACCTTCTATTGATGTCCAAATTCATGGATCAATGCAATGGGGATCATTAGGATGTCGATGGTGTTATCAAATATCTACACTAACACCTAGAATTAGACAATCAATGTTCCTAAAGACTTTTGATGAGTGTGTGGATGATCTAGAGGGGTTATAATTAATATCATTTAAGTAATGATCATTGGTTATGAGAATATGTTGATCATATTTTAGATCAAAGGATGTATTCTTTGTTTTATTTTTCATGCTTAAAATTCATCATGTAGGATCCTCAGGCCATTACTGGGGATGTGCTTCACTAGTGATGACATAGTTACATTGCTTTTTAGTAAAAAATGTTAACTCATCAACCCACTGGATTTCTCTGTGCATACCAATACCTTCAGTTTATACACATCAAGGTAAAATATTGAAGTTGAAAGTCAGGATAACAAGTTATAAGGTAATGTAAGAAAACATAATAGAAAAATTAGAAAAGTAAAGGAGAAGGTGGATTCTTGTATCAATAAGAAGATAACTATTCATTATGAGTAGATTATTAATGAGAAGAGGGTATAAGGAGTTGGACCTTGACATGTTCATTATCTTGGGAAATAAAATGATATTGGAACTCATGAAAGTGATAATTTTGAGGAGGAAGTTTCAGAAAACATTACCTATGAGGTAGAAACAAATAATATAAAATAGGTTGATAAGGTATAATAGGAACCTATATAAAACTTAGTGATAAATGATAATTTAATGCTTAAAAATCATAAAACACGATCATTTATTAAAAATTTGAATTATAGATTAATAAATGAAAATAAACAGGACACTAAATTTGTATTTGAAACAAGGATGAGGAGAAAAAAACTGAATATTGAACATGCATAGGGATTAAAATTATTAACCCAAAAGAGGTCATTGACATTATTACTGGTGTTGGTAAGAGGGAAGAGAAGAAGCATACTACTATGAATTTTATCATACTTAATTGGGTAAATCATAACAAGTGGTTTTATAATTAATATTTCAATATTCTAGTAAATATTATAAAGAAGGATCCTTATAGGTATGTTTTTTTACATTCCAAAATAGATTTTCTTTACATTTCCTAGTAAATTAACCAAATTTGTTTTTATCGAAGTGCCTAACTATTTATGTTAGATATAAATCAACATTATATTTAGCTTTCAAATATATCTGTGATAATAAATTATGACACAATACTAATCATAGTGAGTATTATTAATGCCAATTTTAAGGAATATTGAGCTACCACTCCATCTTATGAACTGTTTTTTTATTTTAAATTAAATTAGGTTATTAATTCATATGTGCATATAATCGAGAATAAATATTATATAAATAGGCAAGTAGTGGTTTCCCTTGAGAATTTAATTTTCATTATGAGTACCTATATGGTTAATACTTTCATATTTTCTAACATTTTTTGAAATATATATTGTTGGATATACACTAATAACATACATATATGATACATATGACTTAATTATATATTGATTCCAATGTATCCTTAATCCTAATATCGAGAAAACATTGCACCCAATCTAATTCAGATAGAGTGCATGCATCCACTACCTTCTTCACACATGGTTTTTTAGTTACTATCCATTATTAATTGATAAATTATAACTTTCATGTCCATTTAATGGGTTCAATGGATTCCTAAAATGGTAAGTAACATACAAACCTAATAAGTTTCATATGGTCAATGTGTTTCATTAAATCTAGAGCCTCAAGGTTGAATATATAAAGGGATGCGATCCCTCTTGTTGTGATGGATAAATGATAACCAATTTCATAAAAATCCTTTTAATGCCCTATTAATTCTCATAGAATCCTCAATCACATATAGAAAATGTCACACCCCGACCACAGATACTACTTTATTTTATTCTTTTCTCGATGTTGGATCTTTTGGTTGAGGTTCGGGTTGAGTTACCAACAAAAGTCCTTGTGTTTTTTTAGTTCTGGGTTTCCTTTTATACCTATGATTATTTATTCTTGTTGGGATTGAGATAAAGTTTCATGTTGGAGAGTTTGTGTTGTCTTCAGTGTCTCTATATTGTGTTTAAAACATTCAAGGATCAATGGGTGGAATTCCCTAGTGTTTGGGATGTAATTTGGGGGTTTTTGGCCAATTTTTGGGGTTGCACGGTTTGAGCACGGCCTAGAAAAACCGTTCAACCTAATCGTGTGAAGTTGCAAGAGTTTCCAGTAGCCCCTGCATAGTTTGCGCACAGTTTGAAAAACTATGCAACCAAACCGTGCAGCCACTTGCAGGCTTTATAACTTTTGATGTGTAGATCAGATTGAGGTTATTCCACCTCCAAAATGAAGCCCTATCTATTGGGAAACGACCAGAGGAGACTCCCCCTCCTTCCTACTTCTATTTGGGGCGATTTTGGGGCGATTTATCAAGAAATGTTGGTGGTTATTTATGTTTCCTTCATCAAATCTTCTCTCTTTCTCTTTCCCTCTTTGTTCTTAGGTTTCCTATGTGGGTTTTCTTCCATGGAAAATACCTAATTTCTAGGGTTTATGTTTGGTTCAATTTTTTTTGGATCTAGGGTGTGCGAATGGTCAGTGGGGCTTAGATGTCTCCTCCCTTGAAGTTTCGTTCCATTCACACAAGGTTGAGGTAGGCGTTTCTATCTTTTTCCTTTCCGGAACACTCCACAAGCACTTGTGTGTTTTCTTTTAATTTTTAAATGTCTTTCGCACCTCTAATATATCTATAGATTGATGAGAATGATGTCTTTATAATGTTATAATTTACTAGAAATTGGTTTTCAAATGGATTTGTTTGAAATACCTAGGTTTATTGCACCTAGGGTTATTGTTTAAAACCTCATTGTTCCTTAAAGTTAAATTGGGGGTTTTTATGAAATTTTTAGCCTTGATTATTGTGGGATGGTTTTTTATTATTTGTGATAATGATTTGGTGTGTATGGTTTGATAAGGATTTATCTTTCTAAAAGTGTTAAAATGTTGTAAAAAGGGTTTTATGGTTACAATGGTATTGTTTTATGTTCTTTGAATAATGTGGATGGTTGGATGTGGTTTGAAAGAAAATGATTGGATTTGTGGAAGTGGTTTTTGGGTGTTCCTTGAAATATTAGTTTCCTAAATTTTGTTTAAAATGGAATCCCATGGGGGGGATATGCCCGTTTGGCTTCTGGTGTGTGTGTTTTGGAAAATGTTTGGCTTGAGGGGTTGTTTGGCATTTCACACTAGATAATGGTTTTGGAAATGATTTGTAAATGTTTTGGTAAATGAATTTGGTTGTGTAATCATAAAGTCCCGTTTGGAATTGTACCTTTAAAGGTGATGTTTCATGTTGATTTTAGAAAAGAATGTGATTCAGAAAATGTGATGCCCGGTTGGAAACTTAAGGTGTTTTAAAAGATGGTTTGAATTCTTAAGTGATGTGATGGCCTGTTTGGCATGTTTGTAGTGTTTCATGTTTTTACTAAAATTTGGAAAGGCTTGTTTAGAAATTTTTTGAAGAGGTGGTGTTCCTCATGGTTTTTGAAGTGATTTGTAAATGTTTCGGTTTCCTTAATTTCTCAGGAGTGGGTTTGTGATGTGAAAGTGGTGGCTTATGAAATGAGAATCTTAGTGTGGTTGATAAATGGTGTATGTGGTAATATGTGGCATGTGAAATTTGATTGAGCACAAAATGGGAAGCCGAGGTATCTAGGTGGGCGGACTTGTACTAGTATGCTAGTGATCCTGTGGGGTTTGGACCCTATTTCATGTAGCAAGTTTGATGATGACAACACTAACTAAACTGTGATGATGATGTTGGGGACCACTAGGTTATGGGTATGTTCCCTACTAGTGGCTCGTGCACGAGAAACGATATTTTTACGGTTACTTTTCACCGAGATATGAGGTACATGGGGATCACAGCTAGCTAGTGCCTAGGGGCGTTCCTATGACTAGTGCTCAATGATTATATTGCACCTCCCATCGGCATATGGTAGGTTGGGTTGGTAATTTTAAAAGTCAGTGCTTTTTCTTTAATGTGGAGTTCTTTTAAATTGTTTTCCATTTAAATTTGTTCCATTGAAAATTGTTACTAGTATTGTTTCGATTAAGTTTTTGTAATAAAATGGTAGTTTTCTTGAAAAAGGGATGGTGGCGTGGGTTGGCCTTTAAAATGGTAATGTTGTGGTTGTTTAATAAAATGTGAAAAATCTATTTTTATAATTGTATTTAAAACTAGTGTTAATTGACTTTTTTGGGAGCGGAAACACTTGGAATCAGTGGTGATTTCCTACTAAGCTGTTAGCTCACACCCTACCTATACCACTCGGTGTCGGTAGACCCAAGCTATTTTGTAGGTTCAGGTTTTGATCTGGTTTTTTTGGTTCGAGTTATCTCCTGGAGCAGGGTGGTCTTGTGGTTAGAGCTGACCAAGAGGTCACATGGAGATCATGTTAGTATTTGGTTGTATTATTTTATTTTAGCTCCAGGTTCACTCAATGTAATTTTTATTTAGTGGTATTTGTATTGGACCAGATTTTTATTTTATTGAGATTCAGTTGTGATTAGATCTATTGCGTTTTCAATGTTTTTTTTGTGATCCTATTATTATTTTGCTAAATCATTCCCTCATGTTTTACTTTGATGCCTGGCACTTGTTGCCAGCCCGTGGGGATCGGGAATGCCCTTCGGGTCATGTCGCGGATCGAGTCGGGTTTCTGGATTCATGGAATCCTGGATTGGTTCATGAAAAAATGGTATCAAAGGAGGTTCTTTTTATTTGGGGTGTCCGATAGAAGTAGACTTGGGTTGTTGGAACTCAGGAGGTAGGTGCGGGAATGGAATCATGAACCCTATCTCGTTCTAAACCTCAAGTCACCAGGGGTAGTCTGGGGTTGAGTCTTGTGTTGTTTTGGAATTGAATGATGACAATAGAGGTGAGTCGGGTTATGTTGTGGCCTTACGTGGGGTGGTGACCCATGTGAAGTCCAAGTGCATGATTCAAGGCTCTCCTAGTGTTATGCCTTACTTGGGGCATGACTCACCTCCTTGTTCTTGGGCTATGCAGAGTCACTATTCCCTCATTCTGGTGGTCCATTGTTGGTTGGGTTTCATTTTGGTTTCAGTTTGTGTAAGTGTATGTTGAAAATTAAAGTGTATTTTGAAATGAAAGTTGATTTAAAAATGGAAGTGATTTCCATGAAATGGGTTTAAATATGGAAAGTGGGTTTTCAAACATTGATGGTGATTTGGGTTTGATAATGTTAATGGAATGGGTCCCTTGGTATTAATTATGGATGTTGACATGTGTGTGGGTATGTTAGAGAAGTGTGTGTTGGCACGTGAAGATGGGAATGGATGGACACACATGTAACAATTCATGGGATAACATGGGTTGGGTTTTTGAATTAAAGGCTTAGCATGGTTTTCCTAAAGTGGATTTGAATGAGAAAAAGATTTCTGGAATTTGTTTTTTTTTCTCTTGGAAAATGGGTTATGGGTATTTCAGAATTAGCCTTGGAATAAGGCTGTTTTGAATTTTAAAAGGAAAATGTTGGTTTTTGAAAAAAATACATTATGGTGGTGTTTTTTTACTTGGTCTTTGAGCTAGTTGATTTTGGTTTGAGGTGTTCCTCTTTGATTGTGCCTCAGTTTGATGTTGGATTTGGTCTGCGCTTTTCATGTTGTTCCGAAAATGCCACCCAGAAAGGTCCCCAAAGTTCCTAATGAGTCATTCCCAGTTCCTTTTTCCTTCGCAAGTTTTTCGTATCTTTTAGTGGTGATCAAGGTTCTCTTGAGGATATGGAGTATCTTGAGGAAGTTGAGTGTGTATTTAAGTCATTGGGAACTACAGATGTTGTAAGAGTCCATGCAGTTCAAAGGTTGTTTGAGGGTCCATCCTTGTTCTAGTGGCAGTTGGTCTCCCTTTCATTGATGGAAGGTGAGATGTCATGGGAGGTGATTAAAGCCACTTTCATCCAATGGTTCATATCAGATGAGGTGAAGCAGAGGAATGTGGTAGAGCTGTAGAATGATTGGCAAGGCCAGCGATCCGTAAAGTCTTATGTTGAAAATTTCAAAGAGTGAGTTCCAATCTCTTTGGAAGTAGCATCTGAGGATCATATGAAGGCCCCTATCTTTTTTTGGGTTCTTCGTCCTGAAATTATGGAGAAGGTGATCTCATCTGGTGAAACCTGTTTTGAGAGGTTGGTGGATGAGGCATTAATGGATGAGATGGTTTTTGGGGTCAGCCAATTGTTGTTGGTTCTCATGAAGGTCCCCCATCTAGCGAGTATGGTGTGCCAGGGTAATCAGTTTCTGAAAAACATTCTCTATCAGCTCTGACTTTCAATTCATTAGACCATTCACTTGTATGTTTCAAGTGCTGCTGGTTTGGTCACTCAGAGTTGTCTTGTTGTATTCCTTTGAAAACTTGCTACCACTGTGGCCATTGAGGTCATTTGAAGAAGTTTTGTAGGGGGAGTTTTCTGAAAAGCAATTCTTGATCAGAGGATGTGTTTACTAACTGTGATTCATAAGATGGTTTAGCCATCAGATCCCCAACCACAGGTCTTGGGGTGAAGCTCGTGCACTATCAGGAGTGATAGTAAGGGGGGTGTGAAACCCAACCTAGCTTTGTTTTCTATGTTGGGATGGAAATGATTAACATATCCTTGTTATTGTTGCCTTGATTTTGTAAGTTAACCTTTTTTGGTAATGGTGAGATGAACTAGATCTATTGTATCCCAAAAATTTGAGTCTATCTAAATGTGTACTTTGAAAATTTTCATTCTCCTTTGAGCGTGTCTTGCCATTGTGTATATCGGTCGCTATTTTAACTTTTGGCAGTACTCATTTGGAGATGCTTGAGTTTTGTAAAATTGGTTTATTGTGTGTTTAGTTTGTTTCGTAGGGTCCCTGTTTTAGTGGTGGTGGTGTACATCTTGTGTATGGTAGTTCAGGTTTGACCCCAGTCGTGGTTTCTGGGTTTTTGGAGTTTTCAAGATATTTTTCCAAGTGAAGCACGGTTACCGCATGACTAGTCAAAACCATGCAGTCCTAGCCAGGCTGACAGAACAAACTACACGACTAGCACATGATCGTGTGGTAGGTCTCATAACCGTGCGTCTTTGTGTCATTTTTTGGGGGAGGCATTGGAATGGTTGGCATACAGTTTTGAAACGGTGCGGCCAAGCCGTGCGGGGTGCCCCTTCCATCCAGTAGTTCGTGCATGGTTGACGCACGGTTTAGTAAATCTTGTGGCCAAACCATGTGAGCTATACAGAAATTTTAAATATTGAAATTCCTTGCTCCTGGTTGTAGTGAGGGTGTTTTTTGGGGTTTAAAGGTCTTTCGAATCAGTTGGGTTCTTGTGGTGGGGAGAAACCTCTCATGTTCCCCCCTCATCCTCATCCATGCGTTGTGGTTTCTTCTCGATTGGTAGGGTGTGACTTGTGGAGTGAATAGTATTCTCAGAGTTCATGGTTTCCCCTTGTTTTTTGTCGGGTATGGACTTGATCTTTGGATGAATTTTGGCTAGGTGACTTTCTGGGGGCAGAAAGTGTTTGTGGTGGAGAGAATTGTCACACCCCGACCACAGATACTACTTTATTTTATTCTTTTCTCAATGTCAGATATTTTGATTGAGGTTCGGGTTGAGTTCCCAACAAAAGTCCTTGTGTTTTTGTGGTTTTGGGTTTCCTTTTATACCTATGATTATTTATTCTTGTTCGGATTGAGATAAAGTTTCATGTTGGAGAGTTTGTGTTGTCATCGGTGTCTCTATATTGTGTTTAAAACATTAAAGGATCAGTGGGTGGACTTCCCAAGTGTTTGGGATGTAATTTGGGGGGTTTTGGCCAATATTTGGGGTTGCACGGTTTGAGCACGACCTAGAAAAACCATGAAACCTAACCATGTGAAGTTTCAGGAGTTTCCAGTAGCCCCCGCACGGTTTACGAACGGTTTAACAAACCATGCAGCCAAACCGTACAACCAATTGTGGGCTTTATAACATTCGACGTGGAGCTCCGATTGGGGTGATTCTACCTCCAAAATGAATCTCTATCTGTTTGGAATCAACCATAGGAGCCTCCACTCCATCCTACCTCTATTTGGGGAGATTTTTGGGTGATTTATCAAGAAATGTTGGTGGTTCTTTATGTTTCCTTCATCAAATCTTCTCTCCTTCTCTTTCCCTCTTTGTTCTTGGGTTTCCTTTGGGGGTTTTATTCCATGGACAATCCCTAATGTATAGGGTTTATGTTTGGTTCGTTTTTATTTGGATCTAGGGTGTGCAAATGGTCTGTGGGGCTTAGATCTCTCCTCCCTTGAAGTTTTTTCCATTCACACAAGGTTGAGGTAGGCGTTTCCAGCTTTTTCCTTTCCAGAACACTCCATGAGCACTTTTCTGTTTTCATTTAATTTTTAAATGTCTTTCACACCTCTAATATATCTATGTATTGATTATAATGATGTTTTCATATTGTTAGAATTTACTAGAAATTGGTTTTCGAAGGGATTTGTGTGAAATACCTAGGTTTATTGCACCTAGGGTTACTGTTTAAAACCTCATTGTTCTTTAATGTTAAATTGAGGGTTTTTATGAAATTTTTAGCCTTGATTATGGTGGTATGGTTGTTTATTATTTGTGATCTTGATTTGGTGTGTATGGTTTGGTAATGATTTATCTTTTTAAAAGTGTTAAAATGTTGTAAAAAGGGTTTTATGGTTACAATGGCATTGTTTTATGTTCTTTGAATAATGTGGATGGTTGGATGTGGTTTTAAAGAAAATGATTGGTTTTGTGGAAGTGGTTTTTGGGTGTTCCTTGAAATATTAGTTTCCTAAATTTTGTTTAAAATGGAATCCCATGGGGGGGATATGCCCGTTTGGCTTCTGGTGTGTGTGTTTTGGAAAATGTTTGTCTTGAGGGGTTGTTTGGAATTTCACACTTGATAATGGTTTTGGAAATGATTTAGAAATGTTTTGGTAAATGAACTTGGTTGTGTAATCATAAAGTCATGTTTGGAATTGTACCTTTAAAGGTGATGTTTCGTGTTGATTTTAGAAAAGAATGTGATTCAGAAAATGTGAATGCCCGGTTGGCAACTTAAGGTGTTTTAAAAGATGGTTTGAATGCTTAAGTGATGTGATGGCCCGTTTGGCATGTTTTTAGTGTTTCATATTTTTCCTAAAATGCGGAAAGGCTTTTTTAGAAATTTTTTGAAGAGGTGGTGTTCCACATGGTTTTTGAAGTGATTTGTAAATGTTTCGGTTTGGTTAATTTTTCAAGTGTGGGTTTGTGATGTGAAAGTGGTGGCTTATGAAATGAGAAGCTTAGTGTGGTTGATAAATGGTGTATGTGGTAACATGTGACATGTGAAATTTGATTGAGCACAAAATGGGAAGCCTGGGTATCTAGGTGGGTGGGCTTGTACTAGTATGCTAGTGATCCTATGGGGTTTAGTCCCTGTTTCACGTAGCAAGTTTGACGATGAAAACACTAACTAAACTATGATGATGATGTTGGGGAACACTAGGTTATGGGTATGTTCCCTACTAGTGGATTGTCCATGAGAAAGGATATGGTTACTGTTACTTTTCACCAAGATACGAGTTACATGGGGCTCACAACTAGCTAGTTCCTAGGGGCATTCCTGTGACTAGTGCTCGATGATTATATTGCACCTCCTGTCGGCATACGATAGGTTGGGTTGGTAATTTTAAAAGTCAGTGATTTGTCTTTAATGTGGAGTTCTTTGAAATTGATTTCCATTTAAATTTGTTCCATTGAAAATTTTTACTAGTATTGTTTGAATTGGGTTTTTGTTAAAAAATGATAGTTTTCTTGAAAAAGGGATGCTGGTGTTTGTTGGCCTTTAAAATGGTAATGTTGTGGTTGTTTAATAAAATGTAAAAAATCTATTTTTATAATTGTATTTCAAACTAGTGTTAATGGACTATATTGGGAAAGGAAACACTTGGAATCAATGGTGATTTCCTACTGAGCTGTTAGCTCACACCCTACATATACCACTCGGTGTCGGTAGACCCAAGCTGTTTTGCAGGTTCAGGTTTTGATCAGGTTTTTCTGTTTCGAGTTATCTCCTAGAGCAGGGTGGTCTTGTGGTTGGAGGTGACCAAGAGGTCACATAGATATCGTGTTAGTAGTTGGTTGTATTATTTTATTTTAGCTTCTGGTTCTCTTAGTGTTATTTTTATTTAGTTGTATTTGTATTGGACCAGATTGTCATTTTATTGAGATTCAGTTGTGATTAGATATGATGAATTTTCAATGTTGTTTTTTTATGATCCTATTATTATTGGGATAAATCATTCCCTCATGTTTTATTTTGATTCCCGACACATGTTGCCAGCCCGTGGGGATCGGGAACGCCCATCGGGCCATGTCGCGGATTGAGTTGGGTGCCAGGATTCATGGCATCCTGGCTTGGTTCATGACAGAAAAGGTGTTAACACCCATATAAATGTACAAATATCCTCATTATATGATCTTGGATTCAATGATCGACATAATCCACTATATTATGGAGGTTTTTTTCTGAAGCTTTGATGATATACATCAATCATTCCCCTTCAATAAGAAAAATATGTAATCCATTACTTGTGATATACTTGTATTAATTTTTTTATTATTTATATTTCATGTACATAATGATTCTATTGAGGACAAATCACACAAATATGGGTTTTATTCAACTACCAAGTTCATAAGATGAAGTTTATAAAACTTATCAGTGGTATAAGAGCCATATTCTTCATTAAATCAATCTATATATTTTTCTATTAAAAAAAGAGCATGTTTTATAAAGTCATGACTATAATTGACCCACTTAACATTATGTTGAGTGTCAATGTAATGTTAAGTTCTCTACTTGAGTTTACATTTTATGTCAACGTAACCTAAGGAGATCCCTTTTGAGACTACATCGAGCATCACTGTAATATTAAGAATATTTTTAGGACACATTTGTGTGATAAAACATCATTCTTTTAATTTGAATTTATGTGAAACAATTAATGTAATATCAAGGGTGGAGTGCAGTATACGTCATGGTGTAATTTATCCCATGATAACATTGATAAAAATAGAGTATCATTTTTTATGACTAATTATACATTGTTTGACAACATAATGTTCATTTCGAACCAAAAATTACATTTAATGTCTACATAATTTTAGATACTCTCTTGATATTACATCAAGTGTCAACATAATTTCAGGCGTGGTCCTTCCCAGTGACACTATATTATAAGAAAATGTAGTATAGGGATAAAAATTAACAACATTTTGGCATAACATATTTTCAATTGTAAATATAAAATAAAATAAATTAATTTATTTACATTTAGTTAATTTTTATTATGGTTTATAAATGATAAGAATTATACATAGTAAAATGTTATTTTTCTTGACTAATTAAAATATTAAAAGATCATATTTTCATCTAATGTTTTGGAAAATAAATAAAACGTTTATTTATTTGTTAAATTACTTTTATATTCTTTTTTAGTAAGTTGTTTATGAAATATAGATACTATTCATGGAAAATTTATGTGATAAATTTATTCTAGGTGATAGAAACCAAAATTCTATGCTTGATATGACACCAAAAGATTTAATTTTTATCTACATTGACATCAATTTTTAATTTTATTTATTATATTGAATATAGTGGTTGAGAATAGTTTGTTCATATTAGGTTTTAAAATAATTATGAATTGGATTATCTATTAAGTAAAGTATCCCTGGGTAGAGAGACTTTAGATTGAACTTCTCACTATTTAAGTGGATTATGTATTATACTATAAAGGTGGGGGTTGACTATTCATGGATACATGACTACTCATGTGGAGTTTATAAATCTCACATAGTTATAATCCTTTACATGAAGAGTTCATGTGTCTTATGTATAATATTCATATGGATATATATTATTATTTTTTGATTCTTAATTTGGGTGAGTAACACAAATTTTGGGTTGTGTAAATGGTTACACATTAATGTGGTGTGAATACATTAATTTAGAGGATGAAATAAGTATTTTAAAACTAAATAATTAGAAGCATGCATACATAAGGGAATAAAACATAAGAAGATAAATATTTCAATCAATACAAATGGTTATAAATTTAATATTCATATGATCTGTATTAAGTTGGTGAGATTTTTAAAAGGAAATGCCTATAAAATATTAAGTGTTAGATTCCTTCCAAAATGAAACTTTTCAATACCATGATCATCCAAATGGGTAGGTCATTCCAAAGATAAGTTCCCCTAGATTATATTATGTACATAAATAATGTAATTAGTAACTCTAGATTATATTTTTGGGTAGGTCATTACAAATTTGGGTACTCCTTGATTATCCATGGTTAGCTTATTCTTGGATTTTTTTTGGATTGCAATAGATGGAATACCTTAATAAGTTTAGGATACTATAGGAATATAGTTTATCATTATTTATATGATTAATATGGAAAAATTTATCCACACAATAATCTAAGAATAGTAACCATTGTGATTGGGATGATTTCTTGCCTATGTAACTAAATGGAGAAAGAAATCAAAAAGTAGACACATTGTTTACAGAAATATGGATCTTGACTCACTAAATGGGTATGATGTATGGGGCCATCAATTTTTAGTGGGAAATATTTCATTATAATTTTCTAATAAATGATATAATATAGGAAACTCACCCATATATATGTCTATTTTATAGGTTATGTATTACTTCATGATAATAATTTTGATATTTCTTATTGGTATGTCATATATGACAGCAAAATATTAGAATCTAGCATTGAAAAAATTTATTAAAGAGAATCATTTTATGTATCTAAATGTGTATCTTAGAGAGAAAAATTCTAATGAATCTAACTAATGGGTATTAGATAGCAGCTATGCATCACACATTTTTGATAATAAACATAAACTCAAATATAAGAGGGAGTTTATGAAGGATAAGGTAGGTATTTGTGTTGGAAATGGATCAATATTTTCTATATTAGAGGTCAAAACTTATGATTTAGTTTCTAAAAGTGAATTAATACTAAAATTAGAGAACTATGATTATGTTCCCACCATAAACATAAATTTTATTTTTGTATCTTTTTTGGACAAGAAGATATTCTCATCACAATCAATACTAAGTGTTTTTCTATATATATGATTGAGTTTTTTATTTAATCAAGAATATGGTAAACTATTTATATATTATAGATATGGATAATATTATTTATAATATTTAGAAAAATAAAGTCATAGTTGATTATAATCCAACCCACATTTGGCATTATCTCTTTAGACATATAAATAAGAAACACATCTAAATAATCCATAAATAAAGATTATTATAACCATTTTCTTATGAATAGTTTGATATGAGTGAATCTTGTTAATTAGGTAATAGAACATGATAAATTTTATGAGAAATGGTAAAAAGGATGGCGGGATATTGGATCTATTATATAGTGATACATATATACCAATTATTACTCAGGAAATTGGTGTTTTTTGGTAATTCATAACATTTACCTATGAATTTAATCGATATTGATATGTGTTTCTGATTAAACACAAGTATGAAACTTTTAAAAAGTTAAAATTGTTTAAAAATTAAGAATAGAATCAACTATGTAAAATTATTAACATTCTCTAATCAAAATGGGGTGGTGAATACTTAATCCAGGAATTCATTGATCATATGAAGGATTGTGTATAAAAGGAGGAATCATACCTTGTTGGACTTGGTTAGATCAGTAATGAGTTAGTGTGACCTTCCTATTTCATTCTGGGGTTATGATCTTGAATCTTCTACATTTTTACTAAATTGTGTTCAATATAAATTATTCATAAAGACACCAAATAAGATGTGAAATTCGAAACACCTAGTTATATATTTTATTAATATTTAGCGATGTGAGGCATCTATATGAAAATTTTCATCTAACAATTTTGACTTCAAATATGAAAAATTCTTATTTATTATTTATCTTAAGGAAACCAAGGGATAATATTTCTATAATCCTACTAAAAAAAGTGTTCGTGTAAAAAGGTGATGTATTCCTTGAGAAGGAATATATAAGTTGAGAAGTTAGTTAGAATAATATAGAACTTTGAGAAGTTAAAGACCAAAAAACATGATGTGTTATTGAGATTTAGGTTCAACCAAAACCATAGTGAGTTATGGAATAATAATTGAATCAAATTATATAAGAACCACAAAGTATTGGTAGGATTTGTTAGGTTCCCAAGAGATATGAATTTATCATGGAAAATTTAGATGAATTATCTTTCCTATGAGATAAATTTAATAACTATAGGTAGGTTATTGAGAGTTATGATTCTGAAAAATGATTAAAATAAATATAATTTTAAATGGAATCAGTATTAAATAATCAAGTTTGAAACTCGGTGGATGAAACTAAAGGGGTAAGAACCATTGGTTTCAAGTGAGTTTTACATAATAAAACTGATATGGATGGTATATTGTCCACCTATAAAGAAATAATTATGGTGAAAGGTTAGAAAAAACCATGGTATTGAATATGAATAAAAATTTTCACCTATGTCAATGATAAATAATTTTTGGATTTTTCAAACCCTAAAAAATAATTATGATTATGAGATATTTTCAAATGGATGTCAAAACTTATTTCATTAATAGGAATCTATCCTAGGATATGTATATTATACAACCTAAAGGTTTTAAAGTTATAAAAGAAATTAATAAGTTATACAAGCTACAACGGTCCATTTATGGATTGAAGAAAACTTATTAGAGTAGGAATATCTATTTTGAAAATGTAATCAAAGACATTACTTTCATTAATAATGTGGATGATTCACATGTATTTAATATGGATAGTGAGACTAAAGTAATGTATTTTATATTTTCTGTAGATGACATAATACTTATCAGAAATGAAATCCCAACTCTTTACTCTATGAATATGTGTCTGGGAAAGTTATTTTGAATGAATGACATGGGTGAAGTTTACTACATACTCGATACGAAGATCTATAGAGATATATATAATAGAATGACTGTACTTAGTTAGGAAACTGACATTAGTAAAGTGATAAATAATCTTAGCATGGAGAACTCCAAAAGGGTTTCTTTACCGGTGTTATATGGAATAAATCTTTGAAATATTCAGGATCCTTATACAGTTTTAGTAGGGATGGATAAAATTCCCTTTGCATCCGCTATAGGTTCTATCATGTATGCCACGTTTTTACTAAACCTTATGTGAATTATTATCTTAACATAACTTATAGATACCAATCCAATCTTGGTGAGTCACTGGATTTATATTAAGAATATTCCTAAGTATCTAGAAGGACTAAGGAAATATTCTTAATATTTGGAGGAGTGGACGAGCTCCATGTACAAGGTTACATAGATGCTGGTTTTCAATTATACAAAGATGATATGAAATATATTTTTTGGTTTTGTGTTTTTATCCAATGTTGGAACTATCCATTAGAAGAGTTATAAACAAGCTTCCATATAGGACAAAAAAATAGATGGAGAGTACATCACCACATTAGATGCTATGAAGGAAGCTATTTGGATTAGGAATTTCATCTTTGAACTTATAGGGGTTCCAATAATTAAGGGAGAAATTGAGATTTACTTGGATACTGATGAATTTATTTATTAGGAAAAGGAACCCCAGTCTCAAAAAAGTGCCAAAAACATACTTTTAAAATACCATATAATATGAGATATTATTGAGATGGGTGTTATGAAGATCTACCATGTTACTTTAGATAATTATATAGTAGATACATTGATGAATATATTATCATAGAAGAAACATGAGGGTTATGAAGAGTATCTTCGTATATGATAATTATGATATTTAAGTAACATTTAAATAATTTATCATGTTATTTATAATATAGTAAATACCCATTTATTAGTTATTTATGTGTTTTAAAATTTACATTACACAAAATGCTGAATGATAATATCCCATGAAAGTACATCTTTGAGATTCCATTAATTTATGTTCACCACTGAGTATTATGTGATGTGATGATATGTTATGATTATCATGACTAAAATATTATAATCATTACAAATATATGTATATAAGGTATGAAAAATGGATTCATGAGGTAATAAGTAGATAATTACAATTTAGACTAAACCACCAATGAATATCTCATGGAATTCCAAATGCCCATCGATATACTTAGGGGTGTATTATTATTATCAATCCCTATTACCCAAGTTTAGTGAGATATATAGGATGGGAACATTAATAATTTATACATTTATTATACAATTAAAAAGTGACTTGGATAATCATAGGGAGGTTGGATATGTTTTTGATAATGTCATTGGTTGAAGACCAACCAAGATGGAATTTTTCTACTTGTATGATAAGTAAAGACATCCAACCATTGATTAAATTTTGATTTAGGAAATGCATGGATATTATTAGTTGAGTGACATGAGGTGTGTTCAGCTACTTAGATGAGGGACATGTAATTTACTCATCCATTAGAGGAATGACATGTTATACATTCATCATCCTGATTAGTCTATTTCAAAGAACCCGGAAAAGATGAGTTGATATATATTATATTTACATTTTACATGTATAATGTTCACTAGATGTCATAGAAAATGGTATTATATAGGTATAAATATGATGTATATGGTAGTGGACATGTTTTTATAGATATATGATTATGCTCTATGAAGATTACACCAAACCCCTTAGTATCTTGAGTAACATTGATTCTTTGCTGGAGGCTATGATTTGATTACATATATGAAATAGTTATTTTCTTTATATTTTTCAATGCTACTAGTACAAATAGGGTAACAAAAATAGTAATTTGGATAAGGATTATGTTTTTGACAAAGTTTTTTTATCTAAAATAAAGAGAGTTTAATGAAACTATATCTAAAATGAGTTTTGTATGGATTCAAAAAGGGTTGTGGAGTTTTCTATAAAAGAATTTGTTGATTTTAGTGAAAGTGAGGTATTGTTGGTTATATACTAAAAACAAATTTATACGGTAAATATTAATTAAGAATACATTTTTTATCATGTTTCCTTAAGATTGATCCCAATAATAAATGGCACCAAATGTAATATAGGTTGTGTGAAATCATCTTCCACCTCACAGGAAAAGCGTATGCATCTTACACCGCCTTCCCACATGGTTGCATTTAATTAATAATCCATTATGAAGGGATTAATTATATCATTCATGTCCATGGAATGATTTCAATGGATTCTTCCAATGGGAAGTAACAGGCACACCTGATTATTTACATATGGACAAGGTGTTTCATTGAATGGAGAACGATAGAATTAACTATATAAAGGGATGCGATCATTACTATTGTGAGCGGAAAATGATCATTAGTTTCATGAAAAGATTTATGAATCTCTCATCATCCGTAAATAATTTTTCATCATGTATAAAAAAGGAATTATAACCCGTCTATACATATAATAATCCTCTTGATATGGCCATGAATTCAATAGATGGTATAATCCCTTAGTGGTAGTACGATTATTTTCCACTATTTTGGTTATATACATATATAATTATCCATCAAGAAGAAAAATATAGTGGCAATTTCTTGTGATATATAGGTACACATTTTTATGTTCTTCATATTTCATGTATATTATAATTCTATCGAGTATAGACCACCCAAATTTGGGTTTTATTCTAATTTAATATTCATAAGATGAACCCCATAAAACCCATCACATATCAACTCTAGTAATCCATTATGATTATGATAATTTACAAGTTATAATACCACATTTGGATAATTATTTTCTTAAAATGAGACCCAAACATAGAAAACTGAAGTAATTAAACTAGATGAAAAGTTGATGAACCTTAACTTATCATTACTATAATGTAATTGTAAATATACTCCTAAATTAGTAGATAATGTGTCCTAAAACCCAAACAAGTGTACTGTTAAAATATAGTCTCAATAGTTGGATCAATGACACAGGAAAGATAAATTTATCCCTCACTAATGCTGGTAAATGATTAAAAGTATGATATTGTCCATGTTTTAATATAAATTTATGATAATTATTTTCCTATAGGATAACCCCATGAAAAATATTTAAATGTAAACTTAGAAAACTATAAGAGTTTAGAAATTTATTTTAAGAAAATTAGTTATGGTTCAATAATTCTTACCAACATTTTAAAATAACTATTTTTTTTGTATTTAATAGTTTTCTATTTCAAATTCTTCTCTCCATACATATTTTGAACATACCACCCCATTTATGATGTTTTTTAATGTTCTATGTATGAACACTACATGGATTATATAACAATAAGTTACCATTTCATATTTTGTTCTTATGATACCCATTTATATAAAAAAATACTTATATTTAAGCAGGAAATGTCATAACTATCATCTATTGCACATGATAATATTAGAAACTTTATTTCCATCCATGATAAATATTTATGAAGTTTTTTATTATCATTTTATTATAATCTTAACGAGTATTCCATCAACGGTTAATGATATTCATGTCCATATCTTCAAAATGTATGTTTTCAAAATAGATTTCACATCAAGTTGATCAATTTTTTTTAAAACATGATGACATAGACAACCAATAGACTCAAATTTTAAATATATACAATCAATTATATCCTTAATCACATCATATATAATGAAAAAATCATATTAATACCCCTTCATCCTACTCATATATGAATATTAAATTTTAGTAATATGACAATATATCATAGAAGAAGTACCAATAAGATTATGATCATGTTGAAATAAATTGAATATTTTCAGTGTATATATTTAAAAAACCAAAAAAATTATTTCATGGTATGGGAAAACATTTCAAATCAATATTTATTTCATCTCAAATACATCGTTTATTTCTTGATTTTGTTTTTTTTAATTCCCACTCAAACTGATTGAGAAATGTTAAAATAGAAAACATTTTATTAACAAAATATTTTAACAATCCATTGCAAATTTCACTTAACTTTGTGATATAAATCCTTGACATGAAAACATCTTAAAAAAATGAATCCACTTTCAGGAAAAAAATAAATACAATCTAATTATTTTGATTTTCTATCTCCATATCCATCTTGTAATGAAGCTTATTTTTCATAAAAAATCTTCACATCATGATATTCAAATATACACTTCTTAAACTATGTCAAAAATTGATATCCATATTTTATATAATTTCCCAAAATTTTTAGTCCATTTTGAATCAGATAATATTTTCATAAGCAATTTTGAATTTTAGTAAAAATTTTGGAAATCATTTTTCTATAGAATCATCTTCATTGGTAAAAAATGTTTTTAGTACCTTCATATAATTAACATCCAATATTTTTTGAAACATCTTAGTGAAGGAAATTATTTTTTATCATATAATAATATATACCCAAACACCATGATCTCTATATAATGAATAAAGTGAGAAAAAATACATAAAGGTTAGAACTCTTTATAAGTATTGAAAGTGGTGTTCAAAATAAAAATATCTATGAACTTATTATAGTCTGTTTTTATTTTTGGATCAACCCAAAATATATTTGTAATCCATTATTACATATCAAATTTTAAATTGTTGAAAAACATAGGGGTTTATTTAATTTCATTTCTAATTAATCTAATGTGGATGTTTCATCCATGTGAACCAAATCTCTTTAACATTTGGACCTTATAAAATTTAATTGATCAATATACATATACCCTATAATAATTAGACCCCTAGCTACAGTACTCATAAATAAAAAATTAATTTGGTTTAATTTTATTAAAAGATGATTCCTTGGCCCAAAAAGACCAAATCACTATTATTATATTAAAATGGGGGTTTACAGAAGTCTAAAATAGAGAATCATTTTAAACTATTTTTCATGTAAGGGTATAAGATCAGCAGGGAGGTCTTAGAACTAGGTAATGTCTTGATTTAATCTCATGTTGGCCAGGCCATTTATAAATGTGTTTGCTTCGCGATAAACATGCGTAATGATATAGTTGAGGTCATTAAGAGAATAGGTGAAATCCATCCCACGGGTAGTAACCGGACAAGCAATATAATTTATGCCATTCCAAATCGCATGTACGATGGTCATTGAGTCACTTTCAATCTAGAGGTTATTCTATACAAGGTGTTTGGAAAAAGAAATGGGATATATTAAACCCATCATCTCGGCTTCTAGAGAGGTGAAAATTCTACAGCTAAACATGAAGCATCTAATGATCTGACCAAGGTGATTTCTATAGATATCAACACATCTCGTAGGATGTAGATTTCCTTTGGAGGTTCCATCAATATTAATTTTGACCCATCCTGGAAGAGGAGATCTCTAGAAAAATTCCAGAGTGCGCCGAGTTTAACTGAAATTGCCTTCAATATGAAGACGTCGTAGAATTCCAAAGTCATGCACAATGTTGTGACAATGTCCATTTCTCATCTAATAATCTTCATGTATGATAATAATTATCCACATTCAACCGACATTTTATTGGGTGTGTAATTGTTTCGAGTAATATAATTTTGATCATACTAGATCACATGATGGATCTCAGAAACTGCAGTTAGGAAAAGATTCTTTATTTGCTGAGAGCCTTCCATTTATCCACATTTCATTAGTTGAGTATTGATAGAGTCAAGAATCAAACATCTACAATAAAAAATTTCAAGAATATAGTTCCAAAGAGTAGAAGGAGTAGAAAAAGAAAGAAAGAGATGGTTAGCATCTTCCCTATGTTGGTTACATATTTTTCACTTAGAGTAGAGTTGGATTCCAAAATATTGAAAGCAAGTATTTGTGGGAACTCTTTTGTGAACAAGACGCCATATGAGGTTGAATCATGAAGGTTTATTCCAATTCTTGTTGAGAAGTTATATCCAACTATAATCACTCTTAGAGTTACAAAAATAATTACTGTAGAAATTTTTAGAAATAAGAATCCCATTGTGAGCAAGTTACCAAATTATTAAATCATTAGTGTTAGTGAAAAATTAGTTATAAATGATGTTTAGAATAGTATTAGAGAGGTGACCATGTTTATATTTTATAATTTCTTTAATAGAGCAGTTGGTGTTCTCAGGGGATTTATTAGGAGATATCATAAAAATTAAGGTCATGCCAATCCAGTTGTCTAACCAGAATTTCTTGGAGGAATATCTCGAGACCAACCATCTGGAATTATTCATAATATTTAAGAAGGATTTTTTATGGGTTGACAAATTGATGAGCTATTGAAATTCAAATTTCCCATATTATGTTTATCAAGAAATCTATTTTTGATGAAAGTAATAGCTTCTGAAGTATTGTGAAGAATGTTACAAGTGAGATTATCTTGCAGGGATTCATTAAATTATTTTATATTTTTTATACCGATACCATATTTTTCAATAGGTTTGAAACAAGTTGACTAAGGGAGAGTCACAAGCTTTATTTCAAGATTACTAATAGTCTAGATGAAGTTCTTTATAGTGGTGTTTATTTTTTTGATAAGACCAATATGCCATTTGTAAACCATCATGGAGTAGACCATCTTGGAGAAAATAGTGGATTTGACAAGGCATGCAAGACTTTCCATAGAGAGAGATTTACCTTTACAAGATGATATATGGTTTATAATTTGGTCAACAATAGATACAAAATGGCTAGACTTCGGTCTACCCCAAAAAATAGGAACACCAAGATAAGTGAAAGAGAGAGTACCTTATTTCAGACCAAGGTCATTGATGATGTTACATTTTTTGTTGGGAGGAAAATTCTTCCCAAAGAAGATACAAGTTTTGTTCCAACTAATGGTTTGAACAGAAAATTCTTCATAGTGAGAGAGCATTGTTTTGAGATTAAGAATGTTTCTTTTATCAGCATGAAGGAAGAGGATGGTATCATCGACATAAAAAAGGTTAGTGGGAGCATTAACGTTCCTAGAAACATAGATGGGATTCAACTTATTCTAGTACACCAAACGAGTGATCAGGTTACTAAGATATTATTCTGCTATCGAGAAGAGAATGGAAGAAAGGGGTTCACCTTTCCTGACACCTTTGGAGCATTTAAAATAGCCCTTGGGAAATCCATTGACCAAAATGGAGATAAACGTTGAATTGAAAAGAGTTCTGATTGCATTGATAAACTAGACACTAAAACCGAAACCTTTAGGAAACTTGAAGATGATGTTCTAGTCCATGGTGTCAAAATATTTTCTGATGTCAATTTTAATAGAAATATTTTCTCTTTCATTGCTTTGTTTAAGTCATTGACACACTCATAGGCAAGACAGATGTAGTCTTGAATGGATGTACCCTTGATAAAACCTATTTGATTCCTAGAGACAATTTTGTTCGTGATATTTGAAAATCTATTTGCAATGATTTTGGTGATGATTTTATAAAGAGTATTAATGAGAGAAATGGGTCTAAACAAGTGAATACCAGAATCATTTTACACTTTTGGGATCATGGTGAGAAACTGATCATTAAGATCACGAGGAAGCACACCTTTGTAAAAAAAATGTTTTGACACGATTAAAAACATCAAAATTAATCACATCCCAATAATGTTGAATAAACCATTGTTGAATCCATCAGAACCCAGAGCACTATCAGGATTAAAACTAAAGACAATGTCTTTGATTTCATGATCCAACAGGGTGGAAATATGAAAAGTGTTGTCCTCATTAGTGATTACCATTATAATGACCTCATGAAGGAGATATTTGTTGATATCATGACCATTGAAGAGGTATTAATAACAGGTGACTATGTGGTGAACAATTCCATCTATGTTGTCAAGAATCTTTTCCCCACCATTTAGAAAGGTTAATGACCTACAAGACTTTTTGATTCTTTGAAGAGAGTTATAACTTGGTATTTTTCTCACTATCTAATAACCATATAAATTTAAACACTTTTTTACTCATATTTTATTTAAAAGTGAGCAAATAGTTAAGTTTAACTGCATTTTTTATTTCTTATGTTGGATCAGTGATGTGGTCAGAACTGGTATTATTGTTTTTCTGATCATTTATTTCTTCATCAAGAAGAATTATGTCATTGTTAATTTGTTTGTCTTTGAAGCTACACCAACTTTTTATAGTCTGTTTGAGATGTTTAAATTTGACGGTATAGGAAAAGGCATCATTGGTGTGTGACATGGAAGACCAAAAGTTTTGGACGACATGAGTTCAATCTACATCAGTGAACCACACATTGTTAAATATGAATGGTAGATGATGTTTCATATCTTTGGTAGAGATATTGACCAAAATGGGGTGATGATAAGAGTTTAGCTTGTGGAGAGTGGTGGTTGAGATTGTGTCCCATTTACCTAAATCATGGACATTCGTGAAAGATTTATCTAAATTGGAGGCAACCAATCGATTGTAATGTCTTCTATAACAAGTGTATTTTTCACCAGTGAGGTTAATTTCAATGATATTGTTGTCATCAATCTAGGATTTAAATTATCTCGAAGATATAGAAGCATGAGATGGTCTAATTTTCTCACTTGATTTGAGAATTAAATTAAATTCTTCAATAAGAAACCAAGGGGAATATTAATATTAGTGCCTAGATATGAATGATAATTCGATAGAGTTCTCTTTTCATGGTATTTATTCTTAGAATAAACAAAATATAAAAATAATCGTGTGCCATCAGTATTAAAATTTCAAGTAAAAATCTGACCAGAGACATTGAAAATACTGACATTCTATAAAGATAAATGAAAAAAATCCAAAGAGATTCCACATTAAAGATATTTTTGATTGAACTAGTAAAAATATAATTATTCTGACATAAATGAGAATATTTAGATGAGAAGGAAATTTTGGGTTCAAAAATAGAAAATAACATAGGATGATGAGTGTTAACCATTATTTTTAGAACATTAAATGTGTCAGAGTTAGAAATACCCTGAAAATTCCAAAATAGAATCTTCATTTGAAATTGAATTTGTAGTTAGAAATACCTTTTTTATTTTCCCCCAAACCATTATTTCAAGAATACCTTCGAACGTTTTGAGAATTAATACTATTAGTGGTTTGTTCCTATTCATTGGTGGATTTGGCAGGGGCTGTTTGAATTTTCTACCTTAACATTCCAATTAGTAGGGTTGTTTAATGAGGAATTAAGATCTAAATCCATATAGTTTTTATTGAAAAACATCAAAGGACTATTATTTTGATTACATAGTAAATTTTTAGAGTCCTCTGAATTATCAACATTGTCTATAGTTTGAGAACTAACAAAAAGGGAATTTGTAGCAGGAGGAATAAGTGTACCTGGATCATTTGATGCTGCTCTGTCCTATAGTTGTACATTCTAGGAGACTAGAGAGTCTTCTTTTATATTCTCCACACCAAAATCAAAAGGAGTCTATAGTTTGACAGTGTCTAGAGTAGATGGAAGACATTGCGTCTGCTAAGTGAAGTTAATGTTGGCCTGCATTTTCATAGTTTCCTATACCAAGGATGAATTCTCCTTTATAGGTTTTATAAATTCCAAGGTGTGAGAAACGATTTTGTTAACTTTGTTATTAGAGGGATGTGCCTTGGCCTAAAAATCCTTCAAACTAGTATGTAGGTTCTCAGGTTTTACAAAAGTAGAATTCAGATTATCAATAGAGTGGGAGGAAAGAGGATTATTGGTACCTGGATCCTTTGAGGCATCTATATCCTATTGTAGGACAGTGCTAAAAGAGGTCTGGATAGTGCCCATTGCAGGAGGAAGACACTGAATCTTCTCAGTGGAGACATTGTTATCATGCATTTGTATAGGGTCTGGAACTGAGGATGTCTTCCCCTTAACAGGTTTTATAAATTCTAGAGTCTTGGTAACATTTTCATTAACCTTATTAGAGTTGTTCTATCCCATTGTTTGAACATTCCTCAGGCTAAAAGACAATCTAGTGGTATCCATACATATAGAATTATGAATAGAAATGTTGTGAGTAAAGGGAAAAGAATCTAAGTCATTATATTTAATTTTGATCTCATTCTTTATCCCTAGAGTAGAAGTGGCCTTTAAGGAGGGGGTTCCTAGATCTGTCTAGAACCCAAAGATATATAGGTGTGTGTGACCACAATTTTCATAGAGTTTGAGCCAGGGTAATTAGCTATGTAAAAATCTATAGTGCATGTGTTTTATGAATTGCATTGTTTTTGTTCATTTGGAGGTGTTTTATCCCTCCTGTCCAGTGTATGTGTAGCATTACTGGTAAAATTAGAGCACAAAACCTGTTCAGGTTGATAGGTACTAAGGTCTTCTTTTTCAGATTCATGATTAGAAAGCATAATAGTATCTAAAACTAGATTCTATATTTTTTCAAAGAGTCTTTGTTATTTATTATAGGTATCTTCTTCTTCAGAAATATCTACCCAGGTTATACCCAAATTATCCTCTAAGTTTACCAAGTGGTGTGATTTTTTCACGTAGAATTCATATTTATTTTTTGGAGGTTAAGGTATATCTAACAAGGGATATTTATCTTACCTATTTTTCCTTATTTCTTTCCATTAATTTTCAATTGGCTAATTTACTTGTTTCCTAACCACACTGAAATTGGATATTGTGTGTCCAATGATCTTGAAAATTTCAAAAAAGGGAGGTCTTACTTTCTATTCTGTTCTAATTTCAGTCTTGTAGTCCTTAACATTGAAATTAATTATGTTGGGAAGATTTGAATCTAAGATAATTTCAACCATTACTCTCAAAAAGTGACCGAGGTCAGCATTTAAGGTTCTTTGATCAATTTTGAGAGGAGATCCAATACAGTATAAAATATCATTCAATATTTTTGTATACCAAAATAACCAATTCCAGACATGTAGTTTGACTTAGACTTGTGCCATGGTATTTCTATATTTGTGTGGTTTGGAATTATAGTCCCAATCATATATTCTAATAAATCTTAGTTTTAGGTTAATGTTTCCTATCTTAAAAACCTTCTCTAGAACTTCCTATGATTTCAACAGAATGTGAAAATAGTATTTACCTATTGGAATCAATTTCTAGTTCGATGTATTCCAGCAATGTGCAATACCCAAATATAAATCAGGTAAAGGCCGGAGATTGTCACCTTTAAGACAGGAGATGCGGCCCATGACACAGAATTTGCACAACTATGTGAATTGTTGAAGAGATTCTAAGTATGCTTCCACCAGAAAACCACCATCATCAAGTCTCTTGAAGAGGGGAGGCTTCATCGTGTTGCCTTTTCCCAGATCTGTACTCCTCAGAGCTTCAAGGAATAAAATCCCCTATGTTCTACTGGAGAATGAATGAGTGTGAAAACTTCCATCATGGAAATCATATTTTAGATTTTCGTCCACAAGATCTTGCACATTAGGTATCTATTTCATCTGAGGAGTTACAAAATGATGGGATTCAAATATCTCTGGTGTAAGAAAATCCTCCATGTGGATGAAGATCCAAGGAAACAGGCAGAGAATCCCTAAGTGATCATAATTTCTGGAGAGAGATGGTTTCCCATATCTCTAAAACCCCATAATTTTTTATATATTTCATCCATCACCCAACTGAAACAGTTGATGTGTCTTTTCATTCATTTGGTTTACTACCTATTAAAGCATTTACATATAACTATTCAACGTGTGCTCATAATATTTTTCTTTTTATCTCATCATATGATGGGATTCAAGAATATGAAAAGGATGATTATGCTCTTTAACCAATATATTACACTCATATTGACCACATGATAATAAATTTATCCCCATACATATAGGTAAATTGTTTAATGTATCTACATGAGGATATTTCACCAAAAAATCATACTTATCCACCTTCCCATGAAATTCTTTGCTAAAAAAGAACAATAATAAGGTGATAACTAAAATTTCCCTCTACTTATTATTGATATATTAATGATGAACAACACTAAATCCATTTATCCCCATATATCTAATATAAAAATAATGAGCATATTAAATAGAATTAAACTTCATTCCCAGTGATGGTTTAAAATTATTTGATGCATAATTAAAATCAACTGTGTTTTCTCCAACTAATCTTAATATTTTTGAAGTTACACTATTATAAATGGAACCTATACAAAAGGAGATAAAATAAAAAAAAATATCAAATAAAAAATAAAATTTGAATGTTACAATTCAAATTTATATTACAAAGTTACTATTAGACTAAAAATTATCTAGGATAAATATATTAGAAGTGTTCACTGGAAGAATCCTATATAATTTCCAATGTAAAATTCTATTATATTTTACAATAGAAACTTCCACCATATTTTCTAGAGGAAAATTTCACTAGATTTTATATTGAAAAATTCTACTATATTTTTTAGTGCATAATTACATTGGATTTTCCAATGGAAAATTCCATTGGATTTTCTATTTGAAGAAAATTATATTGGAATGTCCATAAAAAACCATTGGAATCTCCACCATAAATTTCCAATTTAATATCAAATGGAAAATTATACAATAGTCTCTAGTGGAGGATTCTTTTGGATAATATATTGGAAAATTCTAGTGGAATTTAGTGTAAAATTACACTGGATATTCTATTGGAATATCCAGGGGAATTTTACATCATAGATTCGAGTGGAATTTTCCACTATATATTCCAATAGAAAATTATTTTGGAATCTTTAGTGAAAATTTCCCATGTAATATCAAGTGGAAATTTCCACTGCAATATGTAGTTTAAAATTTCATTGCAATATCCATTGGAAAATTACACTATTATATATAGGGGAATATTAACTTCACACAATTAAATTAAAAAATAATATCACAATGGAAATTATAGTAGAATTTAAAACAAGAAAATATCATTTGAATTCTCCCATGGAATACAAAACTATTACACAAAATATTACATTAGACGTAAATATCTAATTAAATAAAACGTAAAATTGAACTTCAATAAGTAATTCTCTAATGCAGTGAAAATTTATACCACAAATAATCATTTTTTAAATTATATTATGAAATTAAATGGTAATAAATTATTCAATATTCATGGATTCAAAATTATGTTTTTGAATTTTATAAGATCCAAACTAGGAAAACCACACATGCAAGATGAATCTAATGCTATGAATAGTGACTATAGTGTGTCTATGAAACAATCACCACAAAAAATTTCACCAAAAATGAAAATTAGCAGACACAAGTTGATTCCCTCATCAATGGAGAGTCTTTATAGACAATTTTTTGAAATCTTCAACTAATTTAACATGTAGAAAAAACTCCATCCCAAAAATAAAATGCACCAAATATTTCGAACAGTTTTTCTGTATCAATTTTTTAATCTCCTAATTGGTACCATGTGTCTATAGACTATGTCATTATCTCAGAGAAATATTGGAGTCACTATTTAATATCATATATAAGATTATAATAATCTATGTTTATGGAATTATTGGGATGCCTCATGTGTGTATTTTTTTTGATTTTCCAAATTAAATCAGGCTTGAATGAGGATTTGTGGTCGGTACAACTATGTGAGTGGTCTGATAAAGGGTTAGTTCACTGTATAAACCCAAAAAATAGTGAAAACCCAAGATTTGACCAGTTTAAATATTGGATGGGTCTACTAATGTAAGTTAGACCAAATAGATATTTGGTCTAGGTTTAACATGATTTGACTAATAAGTTCAATCCAGGTTTTATAACTATAGTTAATATCCACATTACATTCATTTTATGTAAAATCCATTTTTTTAAAATATGAAAATAAAAATATTATTATAAAAAATAGTCAATTAACTCATCTTTTTTCATTTAAATAAATTTATATTTTTGATCATATATTATAATTATTATTGTTAATATATTTCATTTTTTACTGGAGATTGAAATTAACATTAACACATATTTGTTAATAGATCATAAAATATGAATCTAAGTAAACTGAGTTATTGATTGATTCGAATTGGAATGTCAACATGTGGAATAAGTTGTGTGTAAAACAATGAGGGGGAAATTGTGTGTAGGCATATAGAATGTATTGGTGATCCATTTATTATTTCTTCCTTAGCGAGGGGATGAATGATATTTAATATTTATTGTTATTTTGATTGATGATATGATTTCAACTTATGAGGAACTATTTTGGGGGAAAATGATATAAATAGATAACATGCTTGATATCTATACACGTTTTGTGAATATGGAGGTTTGACTTTCTATGAACCTTAGAGAAGGGAAAATTTTGGCATGTTGGGGTTGTATAGAGGGTTTTTTTAATAAACAATAATTTTTGTGTCATAAATCATTTAATATAATATCATTATATGTACACCATATTACCCTTGTAACAAAAATTTCATCCATTATTAATACCCCATTATTGTCTTATAAATAACATCTATGAAGAAGAGATATGAATTAGATCTCTGAAAATATTCCTTGTATTTTTCTATTTAAAAAATATCCATGCTAATCTATATGTGAAAGTATTTTTTTTATTTGGTACTGATATTTTTTGAGTGAAAAATAGATAATTTTTTATTGAGATTAAAAATGAATTATGATTTTTTTATAATGTTATTTTAATATGAAAAATTGATAACTTTTTGATGAATATATCTCATTTAAATTTATCATATATGAATGGAATGAAAAATGATTAATAATTACTATATAATAATATATTGTAACTTTACTCATATAGAATTTATTAGGTTTGATAACCTAATTTAATGTTTTTAATGGTGTTTATTATACTAATATAATGACATGTTAAAAATTTATTTCAAATGATTCCAGTTGTTTTATAAAATGTTATTATGATATAATTTTTTTTAATGAACATTATTATTTAAATTTAACATAATTTTACTATAAATAAGTGACATTATATATGTTTAGTGTTTTTTAAATATTTTTTTCTAATTTTTTGTTTGAATATTCTTACTTTGTAAATTTCATTTTTTTATTTATAAAGTGAGTTTACATGTATATCTAACTTCAAATTACTTCATAATTTAATTCTATTTTGTGAAAAATCACTTTGTAATTTTTTTTTGGAATAAAAATATAATTTTTTTAATTGAGTAAATTTTATATTTAAATTATTTTATTGTGTAAATTTCATGTTTATTGTTTACTATCACGTTTACTTTGAAAATTTCCATTTTTTACTTTTAAAAATAGTGTAACTTGTGGATCAACTATCTGTTTATTGTGAAATTTTTAAAACACTTTATTTTTAATTATTTTTTATTGAATAAATTTACCATAAAATTGGATTCATTTTACAATTTTTTCTTTTACTTGGATTATTTTGGAGAAAGCACATTTTTTAACTTGAAACACCCCTTATAATTTAATTTGTAAATTTAATTTTCAAATTATTTTTACTTTCATGGAATATATGAATCACCCCAATCCTCCCTAGTCCTTCTTAGTGAAAACATAATGGAATAGAAATATAGGTTCCTCATAGATTCTTTGTACAACCACATCTAGATCATATAGATAATATAAAAAAGAGTTCTCTAATACACTACATGACAATGGCTATGACCATTATAATATTAAATCTATAATGATTAGATCTTGACTCACATGAATTGATATAATTTTATTTCTCTTTTTGGAAGGTTTGTAGTTTCTAGTCTTTGACGCGACCCAAGAAAAACATACATACAAATTACATCATTTTATAATAATATTCATTACATATCCTAATAAATCACACCATACAACCTAAAGGTTTACTATATTTGGATATTAGATACACAAATAACTTATTTTACAACATTTTCCACATATACCAAAAATAGAATTCTTGAATGATACCCTTTAATAATATCATACATAATATTCGCCTTCATAACTTGGGGAATGGAAATATAAGAGAGGGTGAGATCAGATGCTTAGTAAAGGTAAACATAAGTGACATCAGTAGATGATAATAAGTGATTATAATATGATTATATTACTATGAGAACATAACAAAGGTTCATTGACATAATAAAATAGAATCATACTATATCGTAAAACATGATTGATAGAATAAAGATTTTAGCATAACATGAGACACGAGTCATAGGAGTTTGGAAACATGATTCAATATTAATGATCCATGGGAACATAATATAGTTACATTGCATAAAATAAGAAAAATTCAAAAACATAAGAATATATATTATAAAATATGTCAAGGATAAACACTAAGACCTTCATATCATAATAGACTCAGCTTACCACCTACCCATAACACAGTAGACTTGGGTTAACCACCTGTATCCCTTAATATAGTGGACTTGGGATGACTACCCATATCCCATATTTATCTCAAGAGATATAAAATATTACCCAATGCTTTGGAAGACTATAACAGACCCACTTTTCATATAATGATAAACCATACATATGAATTCTACAAGCACTTGAAAATGCTTATAATCCCATCATAACTTAATTAACTTGTGAGAAGAGTTGGGTTTCAAGAAAATATACAAAAGATATTATCATAATATATACAGAGAAATAAGTCTAATTATTCCATTATTTTACATTCCCATTGGATTATAAAAAACATTAAATTATGTTAACATAGATGAGAAACACATTTATAAGAGAATTACAATTTACTTGGAGAAAGAATAAAAAATACCCTTTACATTTTTTATAAAATTTTAAGAAAAATATTTTATTAAATAAATGAAATAGAAATTTCTCTTAAAAAATGAAAAATTAGATATGAATCTTCATGATATAAATTTTTTATAAAAGCGGGGAAATGTGTTAATACAGAAAGCATTAAAAAAATAATATTCTTATAATACTTTTGTAAAGAGAGTCAAATTTGGATGGAAAAAACAAATTGAAAGAACTAAAAAAAGATTAATTCTGTAAATAAATAAAATTACATTGAAAAATACCTTAATAAATCATATAATTATATATAAGTACATCAATAAAACAAAATAAATAATATGTACATAGAGGAGAAAGATTCCTGATTGAAAACAACAAGTAATGAAAGTTTCTATTACAAGAATTACTTTATCAAAATTATTAACTTGAGGGGAGGTAAAATGGTAATAAGGAATGTGAAAATCATAAAAACTATTGAATAATATAACGGAGTGGGTTTTATATATAAATATCATAAAAATTCCCAAATTGAAATTTAGTCATAACAATCTTGGATTCCAAGAGGGATTAGAAGGAAAACACTTACCTTTACTCTTGAATTCCATAGAATCACTTTTTCATCATGTATAATAAACACGACCTTCTTTATAAAATATTTCATAACCTTATTCATATCTATTATCTTTTATACTGGTTAATTATAATCATTCATTATTCATAGGTTAGTTTATTATTTTTTATTTACATCATCGACTATTAATAATTTTAATATTTTTATAATAGTGATATTGATCTGTGTTCTTTGATACAAAGTTCATCATTCTTAGATTAGTCAAGGTAATAGAATCATTTTATTCCAATAATTTATTTTATACCCTATTCATTTGATGGAATGTATGGGTACAATTTGCGATAATGGAATCTATGATGAACATTTTTCTAGTAATTTACCGATAACCACAAGTTAATTCATAATGATAATTTGTTATTTATGTCATACCTAAAAAACCATATTCATGATATATATTACTCATTAATATCATATATTTTTATTATTATTGTCTTGATACCTATCTAGGGTGAAAATGACGATTTTGGTATATCATTGTCCATGTTGGTTGTTAAACCGACCCAAACAAAAACAAACTATATAATAATGAATGAGTACGAGTATAGAGTTATATAATATAAATATCATTTTATTAGGATTATAATGATGTTAATAAAACATAATTCAATTATATGATGAGATTTATACAGATTCCATCCAAATATATATATTTTATTTTCAAACCATCTTGTTTTAAGGTTGACTTGTAAACAAGGAAAACAAAATAAAACTATTATAAAAAATTATTAGAATAAAATACCACACAATGGCCACCTGAATACCAGCTTATCCAATCAAGTGACCTAATATAACAAAATTCAAGTTTTAACCCAACAATTGGAATAAACATGAAAACAAGCATGGAGATTGAGGAGGCCTCAAGCCTTGAACCATACACATAATCTAAGGACTCATCATCTAACCTCCCATAGTAATAATCTCACACAACCCACCAAAACCATTGTTATTGATCCCATACCTTCTAGAACCCCATCCCCCACCATGATAAGAAATCCTAAGGACCCTTTGAATTAAAATTTCAAAATGATAGCCCATGTTATCAACATGAGTCATCTTGAGTCACAAACACAAATATTATAGACATATTCATCTTCACCTATTACTAGTGAGACTAATTGATATAACAAAGAAAAATATATCCATCAAAATAATCAAGAAAAAAGAAACTAGGACCACCAAAATTGCATCGGAAAATCCAAAGCATCGTCACTATAAAAGCACGAATATCCATAACCATAGACACCGATTCATAATAATTGTATAATATGAGAGTGAAATACTAATAAGACCCACTGAGTAAGTAAAAATCAACATTAATAAGAACTATTAATTTATTTAAGTAAGGGGATGAGTTACCTTTTACCAAAGACACTGTTACACACCCAATACACCACTAGCCTCATAACACTTGACCAGGATAGATAATGTTTAGGAAAAACCCTCCAATATAAGAAACCATTATCGAAAAAATCATACAAAAACAAGAAAAACTACCAAGAACCAAGACTAAATATATTAAAAAATAAGGCCAAGAAAAAACACAAATACTAAAGAGTGAACCCAACAAACACTAGAAAGGGGAGAAGACCAATGAAAGCCACACTAATAGGATTAATCATAGAGTTACACTATAGTGAAATCAAAGTCCCAAAATATATCTATTTTACCAGACTAAAGATATTTAATGGTATAGTGGGTTTGGAGGAAAGATCCACGGAGTTAGATTAGGGATTCAATAACAAGAAAAAGAGATAAAAACCAGAATAGAAGAATGAACAATCACAAATCAGAGGAACCTAAAGAAACTGAAGAAACCAAAAATGATTTCACCTACACAATCCCAAAATGATAAAAGTAAATCCCATAATTTCAAATAAGATGGAGTTAAGCATGAAGGACCAAGCGATAAGAGTAGAGGACAAAACTGACCAAGACCCCTGACTTCCAGTTGCGTTTAACACAAATGGATTAGAATGAAATGTAGATGAACACCAAAAATACCACAGGAATGGAGAATGAAAACCAAGTAGAATAAATATATAAAGGAAAAGAGTAGGAAGAAGGGAATGTTTTAGGGATGAGGAAACTGAAGCACTTAATGGGGAAGTTGAAAAAAGAGATGGAAGGAGAAACTTTATCTTAGAGAGGAGAGTGATATAGGGGAATGGGGATCCATAGATGTGACAACCATGAATCCAGTACCCCAGAGATAGTGTCTACTTTATTATATTGGAACTAGATATATTATATCACATCCCAAAGGACCAAATAGTTTTGTAGTACTGTTAAAAAAGATACATACTTTAAATTCAAGTTACATTTTAAACATAAAATACACATTTTTTTTAATTTGTGAACTTCACTATTTAATTTAGTATATCCTTGCATATTAATAAAAAAAACTTCTTGGTATCCTAGGGAAAATAAAACATAAGAAATAGGTGAGCTTAAATACCCAGTAAGGGTATGCATACAACAGATGATATTATGAATAAATAAGAATAATGAATATGGTAATGAAAATAACTAAAATACATTCCATTTAATCAATAAATTGAGAATAATGTGGTAGAAATAGATGATGATCAAATAAATACCTATAAATAATAACATTAGGTTAAAACTTATCTATTTATATTCTAGATAATTTAATAATCACATGGAAATAACTAATCTCATAATGAGGGAATGCATAACGCTGAACATCTAGAAGTGGAAAAACATTTGACATGAGAGTTTAAATCAGTGTATATAAACCCATATAATTTTTCTAACTTATTTTTCTCAGAAGACATGCTGATGCACTAAGGGGATATATATAACCAAGATCCAATCTTAACTAATCCGAATTCATTCCTCATATTAAAGAGGTGAAAAATAATCAACATAGACATTCATATTGAAAAAATAACATATTAAATGTTAATACTTACCCCAATAAAATAAATATAATCATAAACCATCTAGAATGATATAGTGAATGGAAATAAAATTTCATATCCTCAGTCAAATAGATCATAAACCATCCAAATAAATAATAAGGATGATATCAATACAAAATATCTCTAGTGGATTATTGGTATAATAAATGTTTTATTTCTTTTATGAATATAAATACTATAATAATTTCATTAAAACCATTTTTGGGGAAAATAACATTTTTAATTTGAAAAAAATATATTTTTTGGAACTAAAATTTTAAAAAATATTTTAAAAATACTTTTGAAAATAACCTTTGAAAATTATAAAGTATTATTTAAAACAGTGAGTGGACATGATGGTAGTAAATTCTGTTCACTAGGTGCACGTTAAAAAAAAGATTAATTTTACATTTTTTTGGTGAAATTCAAATGGGTATTGTTGAGAAAAATAAATTAATATTGATTAACTTTATTTTTGTAAAAATAAATAATTGGGTACAAATTTATTTAATAAATCATTTTGAAAATGATAAAAACATTTTTGAAAACAATTTTAGAAAACATGGTTTTGGAATAAAAAATATTTTTCAGTCGAAGAGATTTATAAATTCAGATATTCCTAAAAACATTTTCACAATAATTTTAAGAACCAAAGTGTAGAAAAATGGTAATATTACTTGAAAAAATTCAATCAATAAATATAAGACAAGAAAATATATTAATTTTAATATATAAATACCAAATAATTCTCCTTAGGGAAAAAAATGACCCTGAATAAAGATGAGATTGTGAAATAAAACCTAACCACTTTGGTAACATTAGAATCATCAACCCCATGAAATAAATAACCTCAAATGAAATGTTAAATACCATAAAGAGGAAAAATTAATGATATAACATATCAAAATGGGTATAATATACATCACAGAAGGTGTCACAAACCATCTAGGGTACCTTGGTAACTCGATAACCGAGATGACCTTGACTTAGCCCAAAGAGAGTTCCCAATACCCACAGGTTGGAGACTATCTCCCATCATCATACAAAATGAAAGTGGGAATGAATTTTCTATAAAAAATATTATAAGAAAGATAAGTAAGTCACAATGAAGAATAAAGAAAATATATTGGAAGTAATGTACTAGAAGTCAAAAAGTTATTAAATCCAAAAGTACTACAACCGAAATCCAAAAATAGGAACAAAAAACCGAAGTCCCTAAGGACACAACTCACCACATCCAAGGTTCAACAGCTAGATCCAACTCCAAAATATCCTTTCACCCTGCTCAAACCTGGAAGGAGAAAATATACAAACACTCGAAGGCATAAGTAAGGTGTGAGATAAAAATACCAGTTGTGTTTCAATAATTATTACATATCATATTCTAACAATTGATTAACCAAAATAATCCTTTAAATTTTAGAATAAACAAGTTTGGCATTTTAAAGAAAATTGAAAAAAAACAACACTATATAATTATAAGTATGAAAAAATACTTTACGAAAAGAATTTACTAGTGATAGAATAGTTCTAAAACAATAAATTAATTAAAATAGTTTATATAAATTTAGAAGGCATATAAAGTAGTTAAACAACATTTTCATAAATTTATATGTCAAATATAAAACAAGCGAGAAACATGGTCTTCTGCCAAATAGGTCCAAAAGTTCCAAGCTATAGGAATCCACACTCTCTATGTGATCATGTAAATATGTGTATAAACACATACCTATAACATTTCCCTAAGGATACTCATCACCATCCCATTGGCGATGTGACCCACTGCATTTATGTTTTAGAACATTGTATACGCATAGAGTGTGTCCAAATAACTCACAAACTACCAAAGTGATTCATGTTTTCTTACACAATCAATGATGGAAACCTTATTTTAAGACTGATTAAAATACAATTTAATCCCATTCTCATATTTCAAATTCCAATTTTCCATTTAAAACCAAAATAGGTTTTAATCAAAGACATGCCTCTTTAACAATATAAAACCAATGGGTTTCTATCAAAACTTTTTAACCAATTTTTATAAGTTTAAAATAAATTCAAAAAACAATTCCATAAATTTCACAATACATTTATAGAATTAAACTCAATAATTTAACTAAAATAGCTTCCATCAAATTTAAAATTTAAATTCAACAATTTAAATCAACTAATTTCCACAAATGCTACCCAATTCATTGAAATTGGGCATTTTCCCAAAATTGCATGATAAAACCGTTTAAAATCTCTAAATTAATAGGAATTAGATTTTATCAAATTAATTGAAAACAAGTTTGAGAAATTTAATTTAAATTAATAATTTAAATAAATCAAGAAACTCAATGTTAATCTATTTTATCAAATTGGATGGAATTACTTACCTTTTTCCTGAAACTCAATAATCGTAATGAAACCTATTAACATGAAAAAAGGTGTAGAAGACCTCAAAACTCATCCTAAAAGAGATATCCATAAGTATAGAGCATATATACATCAATTTCAAGATGATATATCGAAATCCCAAAGTAATATAAATAAATAAAGATAGATAATGAAGAGAACACTTGACCTGAAATACACACCAAAAGTGACGATTGAACACTGAATGAAGGAACCCAAAATGGTTAAAGGTCTATAAGGTCTCTTGGGGAAGGCTTTGGGTCAAGAGAAACAAAAATTTAGTGGAGGGAAAAAATATATAAGCTGTGATGACCATTTAAAAAATGTAGTTAGGGTATTACATGACATGTAATCCCACTACACACCATGAAATAGTTATGTTACATAATCGCCAAAAAATGCGTCTCTTTAAAATGAAAAACCATTCATTAAATGAATCATGATGTGTAATAGATCATTGCGTCATGTAAACTTTCATGGTGTGAATCTTCTTAAGACATGAACATTTTCACTGTATGCATCTGGAAACCATTACATGCCATGTAACCAAGTTACATGGCATACAACCCTCCAAAAGTCTATAGAAAAATTTGATTAAAGTCGAGAGTCAAATATATCTAGGAATTCAACATTATAGGTATCCTATTAATTAATTATCAACCCTACCTAGTCAATAATAATGAAAAACCACAATAATGTAAAAAGGCATATCTGTCATATCATAAATGTGATGTTACAATCTCCCAACCATAAAAAAGTTTTTGTCCCGAGAAAGCCTATGAAGAAGCTTCCATTCAAAAAAGATGTGGCCAATACTCTCTCATTAGTGCCTCACATTCCCATATCTAATGATTAACATAAATATGCATCCATAGTTCCCAAACTAAAGGTATCATCTTCCCATGAAGTAACTTGGTCTCATAATAAACTATCCTAACTAGATGATTAGTTAAATATAAATCAGGTTCAATCTCAAGATCACTCCAACTTAAAACATGAGATGGATTAGATAAATAATTTCTTAGCTGCGATACATGGAATACGTTATGTATCGATGTTAATTGTGGTGGCATCATACGAAATGCAAGTGGGAATTAATTAACTGAATATTTGTTATCGTGTCTTACACCAAACACAGTCCAACCAAGGAATTTTTACCAATCTTTGACCAACATAACGAATATTTACAAGGATGACCATAAAAAGCCTCAAAAGGATCCATTTTGATTGTGGACTGATAACTATTGTAATAAGAAAACTCATTCACCCCCAATTGATCATCCCAAGACCCACTGAAGTCAAGAACACAAGAGTGATGCATATACTAAAGAATATGTATACACTACTACAAAATAGACCTTTAACAACACTAAAAATATCTTTTATCAATGTTAGTGAACCACTAACTACTAGAGTGAGATTAAAAGCTCGAGTATTTTATCCATGATAAAAATGAACTGATAAAGGGGCCCTTTATTATAACTTTCTCAAGAATAGATAAAGGACAATTTATTAGTGCTTCTATAAGCATTGATAAAAGACCCCTTTATCAGTGATTTTAAAAGCACTGATATAGGGGTATACTATAGTGTGCTGTTACAACAAACTATCCCACCTGTGTAGTGCACTATAACAACACCTCACAACCCCAAAGAAACCATTAAATCAGAAAAATAAAGAATTAATAGTTGATTTAAATGAAGATAAAAAAATCTAGGATCATTTGCTTGGTTTTTGCGATGCGATGTGTGTTTTAAACTAAAATAATACTTATATATTGAAAAAATGAACTTGGAGTCATACCAGTCACACCATGAATCAAATTTAGGTGTGTATAATTATTACACAGCTAAAATAAATTATGGATCATTTTCCTAAAGTATCAAAACAATCAGAATGTGTTTATTCTATTTTCAGTACATTGCTTGTCTTATTTTCTAAAAGGTACTTTTTAATTGGAAACATGAACTTTGACTCATACCAGTTATATCGTGTGTCAGTTTGATGTGATAAAAATTCATACATGTCAAAGATGAATTATAAATTGTTTTCCTAAATTATAAAGAAAATCTGAGCATGTTTTCTAGTTTTTCAGTAAGTGAGACTTTTTGAACTAAAATATTATTTTTAACTGATAATGGACACATTGAGTCATACCAGACACATAATGTATCAGATTGAAGAGAATATGATTACTAAACATCAAAAATGACTTATGTATTTTTTTCCTAAATCATCAAAACAATCCAAAATCGTTTTCTCAGTTTTGAGAATGTGAGGAGTCCTTTTTACAAAAATTGATATCAATTTTAACTAAAAATATACACTTTGAGTCATATTGGTAACACCATGAATCAGATTAAGGTGCATCTAATTTTTACACATCCCAAATGGATTATGGATCATTTTCATAATGTATCAAACAAATACAAATGTGTTTACTCGGGTTTGAGTACTTCACTGGTATTTTTTTTACTGAAATGTCATTTTAAACTAGAAACATGATCTCCGACTCATACTGATCACATAATGTATTGGTTTGATATGAGACCGATTCATACACATCAAAAATGAATTATGAATCAATTTATTAAATTATCAAGAAAATACAAGCATGTTTTATTGGATTTCAGTGAGTGGAATTTTTTTGAACAAAACTGTCGATTTTAAACTGATAACGGACACATTGAGTCATACAGGGAACACCGTGCATTAGATTTAGGTGAGAATGATTCCTTCATGTCATAAATGAGTTATAGATTGTAACACCTAGACGTTTTTATGAAATATTTTCTTTAAATAATTTTTATTCTTATATAGATTTCTTTGTACACAATCATGAGCTTAAACAAACCATGAGACGTCCTTATTATAAAATTATCATTATGGTGTATTCGTTAGGTTAGCAGGAATAATTATTAATAACTTAAAAAAATCCATTGTTAATTCATTATCTATCAATTATATATGAAAAAATGTAAATCAATTAGATATATTTATTTTTGATTTAATTACTTTTGTTAATGGAATTAAAGTGATATATATGTGTTATATACATAATATTATTTTTGATATTCATCCAATGGATATTTTAGTCATAGGATATGAACAAAACCTTATTTGATGTATAAAAACCTATTTTTTTAAAAGTTTAATTTTACACATTTTAATTGAGAATCCATTTTAAATTTATATTTTTACACATTAATAATTTTTATATGACAAAAAAAAACAAGTTATTTTGAAGTGAGATATAAAAATTTACTTTGGAAGAATTTCTTATATTTTTCTAATAACTTTAATGTTTTGATTAATAGTAAAAATATGCTAAATTTTAGTTGAAAATAAAATTATTCATTGAAATAATTAAATGTTTAAATTATATTATTGAATGGTTTTAGTGATTACCATTATAATGACCTCCCGAAGGAGATATTTGTTAATAGCATGACCATTAAAGAGGTATTAATAACAGGTGACTATGTGGTGAACAATTCCATCTTTGTTGTCAAGAATATTTTCCCCACCATTTAGAAAGGTTAATGACCTACAAGAATTCCTGATTCTTTGAAGAGAGTTATAGAACTTGGTATTTTTCTCACCATCTGATAACCATATAACTTTAAACACTTGTTTACTCATATTTTATTTAAAATTGAGTAAATAGTTAAGTTTAACCGCATGGTTTATTTCTTATGTTGGATCAGTGATGTGGTCAGAATTGGTATTTTTGTTTTTTTGATCATTTATTTCTTCATCAAGAAGAATTATGTCATTTTTAATTTGTTTGTCTTTGAAGCTACACAAACTTTTTAGAGTCTATTTGAGATTTTTAAATTTGACGGTATAGGCAAAGGCATCATTGGTGTGTGACATGGAAGACCAAAAGTTTTGGATGACATTAGTGAAATCTATATCAGTGAACCACACTTTGTTAAATATGAATGGTAGATGACGTTTCATATCTTTGGTAGATATATTGACCCAAATGGGGTGATGATCAGAGTTCATCTTGTGGAGAGTGGTGGTTGAGATTGTGTCCCATTTATCTAAATCATGGACATTCGTGAAAGATTTATCTAACATGGAGGCAACCAATCGATTGTAATGTCTTCTATAACAAGTGTATTTTTCACTAGTGAGGTTAATTTCAATGGTATTGTTGTCATAAATCTAGGATTTAAATTATCTCGAAGATATAGAAGCATGAGATGGTCTAATTTTCTCACTTGATTTGAGAATGAAATTAAATTCTTCAATACGAAACCAAGGGGCATATTAATATTAGTTCCTAGAAATGAATGGGAATTCCATAGAGTTCTCTTTTCTTGGTATATATTCTTAGCATAAACAAAATATAAAAATAATCGTGTGCCTTCAGTATTAAAATTTCAAGTAAAAATCTGATTAGAGACATTGAAAATACTGACATTCTGTAAAGATAAATGAAAAAAAATCCAAAGAGATTCCACATTAAAGATATTTTTTATTGAACTAGTAAAAATATAATTATTCGGAAATAAATGGGAATATTTAGATGAGAAGGGAATTTTGGGTTCAACAATAGAAAATAACATAGGATGATGAGTGTTAACCATTATTTTTAGAACAGTAAATGTGTCAGAGTTGGAAATACCCTGAAAATTACAAAATAGAATCTTCATTTGAAATTGAATTTGGAGTTATAAATACCCTTTTTATTTTCCCGCAAACCATTATTTCTAGAATACCTTCGAACGTTTTGAGAATTAATACTATTAGTGGTTTGTTCCTATTCATTGGTGGATTTGGGAGGGGCTATTTGAATTTTCTACCTTAACATTCCACTTAGTAGGGTTGTTTAATGAGGAATTAAGATCTAAATCCATGTAGTTATTATTGAACAACAACAAAGAACTATTATTTTGATTACATAGTAAATTTTTAGAGTCCTCTAAATTATCAACATTGTCTACAGTTTGAGAACTAACAAAAAGGGAATTTGTAGCAGGAGGAATAAGCGTACCTGGATCTTTTGATGCTGTTGTGTCCTACTGTTGTACATTCAAGGAGACTGGAGAGTCTTATTTTATATTCTCCACACCAGAATCAAAAGTAGTCTAGAGTTTGACAATGTCTAGAGTAAATGGAAGGCATTGCATCTGCTTAGTGAAGTTAATGTTGGCCTGCATTTTCATAGTATCCTATACCAAGGATGAATTCTCCTTTATAGGTTTTATAAATTCCAAGGTGTGAGCAACGATTTTTTTAACTATGTTATTAGAGGGATGTTCCTCGTTCTAAACATCCTTCAGACTAGTATGTAGGTTCTTGGGTTTTACAAAAGTGGAATTCAGATTATAAATAGAATGGGAGGAAAGAGGATTATCGGTACCTGGATCCTTTTTGGCAGCTGTATCCTATTGTAGGACAGTGCTTAAAGAGGTCTGGATAGTGCCCATTGAAAGAGTAAGACACTAAATCTGATCAGTGGAGACATTTTTATCCTGCATTTGTATAGGGTCCGGAACGGAGGATGTCTTCCCCTTAACAGGTTTTATAAATTCTAGGGTCTTGGTAACAGTTTCATTAACCTTAGTAGTGCTATTCTGTCCCATTGTTTGAACATTCCTCAGGCTAAAAGACAATCTAGTGGTTTCCATACATATAGAATTATGAATATAAATGTTGTGATCAAAGGGAAAAGAATCTAAGTCATTAGATTTATTTTTGATCTCATTCTTTATACCTAGAGTAGAAGTGGCCTTCAAGGAGGGGGTTCCTAGATCTCTCGAGTACCCAAAGATATAGAGGTGTGTGTGTGTCCACAATTTTCATAGAGGTTGAGCCAGGGAAGTTAGCTATGTAAAAATCTATAGTTCATGTGTTTTATGAAATGCATTTTTTTGTTCATTTGGAGGTGTTTTATCCCTCCTATCCAGTGTTTGTGTAGAATTACTTGTAAAATTAGAGCACAAAACCTGTTCAGGTTGATAGGTACTAAGGTCTTATTTTTCAGATTCATGATTAGAAAGAATAATAGTATCTAAAACTAGATTCTCTATTTCTTCTAAGAGTCTTGTTTATTTATTATAGTTATATTCCTCTTCAGAAATATCTACCCAGGTTATACCCAAATTATCCTATAAGTTTACCAAGTGGGGTGATTTTTTCACCTAGAATTCAGATTTCTTTTTGAGAGGTTCAGGTATATCTAACAAGGGATCTTTATCTTACCTATTTTTCCTTATTTCTTTCCATTCGTTTTCAATTGGATGATTTACTTGTTTCCTAACCACATTGAAATTGGATATTGTGTGTCCAATGATCTTGAAAATTTCAAAAAGGGAGGTTTTACTTCATATTCTATTCTAATTTAATTTTTGTAGTCCTTAGCATTGAAATTAATTATGTTGGGAAGCTTTGAATCTAAGATAATTTCAACCATTACTCTCACAAAGGGACCAAGGTCCGCATTTAAGGTTCTTTGATCGATTTTGAGAGGAGATCCAATACAATATAAAATATCATTTAATATTTTTGGATGCCAAAATAACCAATCCAGACATATAGTTTGACTTGGACTTGTTCCATGGTATTCCTATATTTGTGTGGTTTGGAAGTATATTCCCAGGCATATATTCTAATAAATCATAGTTTTAGGTTAATGTTTCCTATCTTCAAAACCTTCTATAGATCTTCTTATGATTTCAACAGAATGTGAAAATAGTATTTACCTATTGGAATCAATTTTCAGTTCGATGTATTCCAGCAATGTGCAATACCCAAATGTAAATCAGGTAAAGGCTAGAGATGGTCACCTTTAAGATAGGAGATGCGGCCCATGACACAAAATTTGGACAACTATGTGCATTGTTGAAGAGATTATAAGTCTGCTTCCACCAGAAAACCACCATCATCAAGTCTCTTGAAGAGGGGAGGCTTCATCGTGTTTCCTTTTCCCAGATCTGTACTCCTCAGAGCATTAAGGAATGAAATCCCATGTGTTGTACTGAAGAATGAACGAGTGTGAAAACTTCCATCATGGAAATCATATTTTAGAATTGCATCCACAAGATCTTTCACATTAGGTGTCTGTTTCATCCGAGGAGTTTCAAAATGATGGGATTCAAATCTCTCAGGTGTAAGAAAATCCTCCATGTGGATGAAGATCCAAGTAAACGGGAAGAGAATCCGTAAGTGATCACAATTTCTAGAGAGAGATGGTCTCCCATATCTCTAAAACCCCGTCCTTTTTTATATATTTCATCCATCACCCAACTGAAACAGTTGATGTGTCTTTTCATTCATTTGGATTAATACCTATTAAAGAATTTATATATAACTATTCAACGTGTGCTCATAATATCCTTCTTTTTATCTCATCATATGACTGGATTCAAGAATATGAAAAGGATGATTATACTCTTTAACCAATATATTACACTCATATCAACCACATGATAATAAATTTATCCCCACACATAAAGGTAGATTGTTTAATGTATCTACATGACGATATTTCACCAAAAAATCATACTTATCCACCTTCCCATGAAATTATTTGCTAAAAAAGAACAATAATGAGGTGATAACTACAATTTCCCTCTACTTATTATTGATATATAAATGATGAACAACACTTAATCCATTTATCCCTATATATCTAATATAAAAATAATGAGGATATTAAATAGAATTAAACTTCATCCCCAGTGATGGTTTAAAATTATTTGATGCATAATTAAAATTAACCATGTTTTCTCCAACTAATCTTAATATTTTTGAAGTTACACTATTATAAATGGAACCTATACATAAGGAGATAAAACAAAAAAATATATCAAATAAAAAATAAGAGTTGAAGGTTACACATCAAATTTATATTACAAAGTTACTATTAGACTAAAAATTATCTTGGATAAATATATTAGAAGTGTTCACTGGAAGAATCCTCTATAATTTCCAATGTAAAATTCTATTATATTTTACAATATAAACTTCCACTATATTTTCTAGAAGAAAATTTCACTAGATTTTACATTGAAAAATTCTACTATATTTTTCAGTGCAGAATTACATTGGATTTTCCAATGGAAAATTCCATTGGATTTACCATTTGAAGAAAATTATATTGGAATGTCTATAAAAAATACAATTGGAATCTCCATCTTAAATTTCCAATTTAATATCCAATGGAAAAGTATATAATAGTCTCTAGTGGAGGATTCTTTTGGATAGTATATTGGAAAATTCTATTGAAATTTAGTGGAAAATTCCACTGGATATTCCATTGGAATATCCAGGGGAATTTTACACCATAGATTCGAGTGGAATTTTCCACTATATATTCCAATGGAAAATTATTTTGGAATCTTTAGTTAAAATTTCCCATGTAATATCAAGTATAAATCTCCTCTGCAATATATAGTTTCAAATTTCATTGCAATATCCAATGGAAAATTACACTATTATATATAGTGGAATATTAACTTCACATAATTAAATTAAAAAAAGAATATCACAATGGAAATTATAGTATAATTTAAAACAAGAATATATAATTTTAATTCTCCCATGGAATACATAATCTATTACACCAAAAATTACTTTAGACGTAAATATCTAGTTAAATAAAACTTAAAATTGAACTTAAATAACCAATTCTCTAATATAGTGAAAATTTACACCATAAATACTCATTTTTTTAAATTATATTATGAAATTAAATGGTAATAAATAATTCAATCTTCATGGATTAAAAATTATGTTTTCGAATTGCATAAGATTCAAACTAGGAAAACTACAAATGCAAGATAAATCTAATGCTATGAATAGTGACTGTAGAGTGTTTATGAAACAATCACCACAAAATATTTCACTAAAATTGAAAATTAGCAGACACAAGTAGAATCCCTAATCAATGGCGAGTCTTTATAGACAATTTTTTGAAATCTTCAACTAATTTCACAGGTAGAAAAAAATCCATCCCAAAAATGAATTGTACAAAATATTTCAAACAGTTTTTCTGTATCAATTTTTTAATCTCTTAATTGGTACCTTGTGTCTATAGACTATGTCATTATCTCAGAGAAATATTGGAGTCAGTATTTAATATCATATAGAATATTATAATAATCTATGTTTATTTAATTATTGGGATGACTCATGTATGTATTTTCTTTGATTTTCCAAATTAAATCAGACTTGAATGAGTATTTGTGGTCAGTACAACTATGTGAGTGGTCCGATAAAGGGTTAGTTCACTATATAAACCCAAAAAATAGTGAAAAACCAAATATTTTACTAGTTTAAATATTGGATCGGTCTACTAATGTAAGTTAGACCAAATAGATATTTGGTCTAGTTTTAACATGATTTGACTAATAAGTTCAATCCAGGTTTTATAACTAAAGTTTATATCCACATTACATTCATTTTATGTACAATCCATTTTTTAAAATATGAAAATAAAAATATTATTATAAAAAATAATCAATTAACTCATATTTTTTTTCATTTAAATAAATTTATATTTTTGATAATATATTATCATTATTATTGTTAATATATATCATTTTCTATTGGTGATTGAAATTAACACTAACACATATTTATTAATAGATCAGGTGATATGAATCTAAGTAAACTGAGTTATAGATTGATTTGAATTGTAATGTCAACATGTGGAATAAGTTGTGTGTAAAAAAATGAGGGGAAAATTGTGTGTAGGCATATAGAATGTATTGGTGATCCATTTATTATTTATTCATTAGCGAGGGGATGAATAATATTTAATATTTATTGTTATTTTTATTGATTATATGATTTCAACTTATGAGGAACTATTTTGGGGGAAAATGATATAAATAGATAGCATGCTTGAGATCTATACACGTTTTGTGAATATAGAGGTTTGACTTTCTATGACCCTTAGAGAAGGGAAAATTTTGGAATGTTGGGGTTGTATAGAGGGTTTTTTTAATAAACAATAATTTTTGTGTCATAAATCATTAAATATAAAATCATTATATGTACACCATATTACCCTTGTAACAAACATTTCTTCCATTATTAATACCCCATTATTGTTTTATAAATAACATCTTTGAAGAAAAGATATGAATTAGATCTTCGAAAATATTCCTTGTATTTTTCTATTTAACAAATATCCATGCTAATCTATATGTGAAAGTATTTTTTTATTTGGTAATGATATTTTCTGAGTGAAAAATAGATAATTTTTTTTTGATATTAAAAATGAATTATGATTTTTTTATAATGTTATTTTAATATGAAAAATTGATAACTTTTTGATGAATATATCTCATTTAAATTTATCATACATGAATGGAATGAAATATGATAAATAATTACTAGATAATAATATACAGTAACTTTACTCATATAGAATTGATTAGGTTTGATAACCTAATTTAATGTTTTTAATGGTGTTTATTATACTAATATAATGACATGTTAAAAATTTATTTCAAATGATTCCAGTTGTTTTCTACAATGTTATTATGATGTAAATGTTTTTAATCAACATTATTATTTCAATTTAACATAATTTTACTATAAATAAGTGACATTATATATGTTTCGTGTTTTTATATATTTTTTTCTAATTTTGTGTGTGAATATTATTACTTTGTAAAGTTCATTTTTTATTTATAAAGTGGGTTTACATGTATATCTTACTTCAAATTACTTCATAATTTTATTCTATTTTGTGAAAAACCACTTTATAAATTTTTTTTGGAATAAAAATATAATTTTTTTAATTGAGTAAATTTTATATTTAAATAATTTTATTTTGTAAATTTCATGTTTATTGTTTACTATCACATTTACTTTGAAAATTTCCATTTTTTACTTTTCAAAATAGTGTAACTTGTGGATCAACTATCTGTTTATTGTGAAATTTTTAAAAAACTTTATTTTTAATTATTTTTTATTGAATAAAATTACCATACAATTGGATTCATTTTAAATTTTTTTCTTTTACTTGGATTATTTTGGAGAAAGCCCATTTTTTTAACTTGAAACACCCCTTATAAATTAATTCGTAAATTTAATTTTCAAATTATTTTTACTTTCATGGAATACATGAATCAGCCCAATCCTCCCCAGTCCTTCTTAGTGAAAACATAATGGAATAGAAATATAGGTTCCTCATAGATTCTTTGTACAACCACATCTAGATCATATAGATAATATAAAAAAGAGTTCTCTAATACACTACATGACAATGGCTATGACCATTATAATATTAAATCTATAATGATTAGCTCTTAACTCACATGAATTGATAGAATTTTGTTTCTCCTTTTTGATGGTTTGTAGTTTCTAGTCTTGAGGCGACCCAAGAAAAACATACATAAAAATTATATCATTTTATAATAATATTCATTACATATCCCAATAAATCACACCATAAAACCTAAAGGTTTACCATATTTGGATATTAGATACACAAATAACTTATTTTACAACATTTTACACATATACCAAAAATATAATTCTTGAATGATAGCCTTTAATAATATCATACATAATATTCACCTTCATAACTTGGGGAATGGAAATATAAGAGAGGGTGAGATCAGATGCTTAGTAAAGGTAAACATAAGTGACATCAGTAGATGATAATAAGTGATTATAATATGATTATATTACTATGAGAACATAACAAAGGTTCATTGACACAATAAAATAGAATCATACTATATCGTAAAACATGATTCATAGAAAAAATATTTTAGCATAACATGAGACACGAGTCATAGGAGCGTGGAAACATGATTCAATAATAATGATCCATGGGAACATAATATAGTTACATTGCAGAAAATAAGAAAAATTCAAAAACATAAGAATATATATTATAAAATATGTCAAGGATAACCACTAAGACATTCATATCATAATAGACTCAGCTTACCACCTACCCATAACATAGTAGACTTGGGTTAACCACCTGTATCCCTAAATATAGTGGACTTGGGATAACTACCCATATCCCATTTTAATCTCAAGAGATATAAAATATTACCCAATGCTTTGGAAGACTATAACAGACCCACTTTTCATATAATGATAAACCATACATATGAAATCCACAAGAACTTGCAAATGATTATAATCTCATCATAGCTTAATTAACTTGTGAAAAGAGTTAGGTTTCAAGAAAATATACACAAGATATTATCATAATATATATAGAGAAATAAGGATAATTATTCCATTATTTTAAATTCCCATTGGATTATAAAAAACATTAAATTATGTTGACATAGATGAGAAACACATTTATAAGAGCATTACAATTTACTTGGAGAAGGAATAAAAAAATACCATTTACATTTTTTATAAAATTTTAAGAAAAGTATTTTATTAAATAAATGAAATAGAAATTTCTCTTAAAAAATGAAAAATTATATATGAATCTTCATGATATAAATTTTTTATAAAAGTGGGGAAATGTGTTAATGCGGAAAGCATTAAAAAAAGAATATTCTTATAATACTTTTGTAAAGAGAGTCAAAGTTGGAGGGATAAAACCAAATTGAAAGAACTAAAAAAAGATTACTTTTGTAAATAAATAAAATTACATTGAAAAATACCTTAATAAATCATATAATTATATATAAGTACATTAATAAAATAAAATAAATAATATGTACATAAAAGAGAAAGATTCATGATTGAAAACTATAAGTAATGAAAGTTTCTATTACAAGCGTTACTTTATCAAATTTATTAACTTGATGGGAGGTAAAATGGTAATAAGGAATGTGAAAATCATAAAAACTATAGAATAATATAATGGAGTTGGTTTTTTGTATAAATATATTAAAAATTCCCAAATTGAAATTTATTCATAACAGTCTTGGATTCCAAGAGGGATTAGAAGGAAAACCCTTACCTTTGCTGTTGAATTCCATAAAATCACTTTTTCCTCAGGTATAATAAACACAAACATATTTATAAAATATTTCATAACCTTATTCATATCTATTATCTTTTATACTCGTTAATTATAATCATTCATTATACATAGGTTAGTTAATTATTTTTTATTTACATCATCAGCTATTAATAATTTTAATATTTTTATAATAGTGATATTAATCTATGTTCTTTGATACCAAGTTCATCATTCTTAGATTAGTCAAGGTAATATAATCATCTTATTCCAATAATTTATTTAATACCCTATTCATTTTATGGAATGTATGGGTACAGTTTGTGATAATGGAATCTATGATGAACATTTTTCTAGTAATTTACCAATAACCACAAGTTAATTCATAATGATCATTTGTTATTTATGTCATACCTAAAAAACCATATTCATGATATATATTACTCATTAATATCATATCTTATTAGTATTATTGTCTTGATACTTATCTAGGGTGGAAATGGCAATTTTGGTATATCATTGTTCATGTTGGTTGTTAAACCGAACCGAAAAAAACAAGCTATATAATAATGAATGAGTACGAGTATAGAGTTATATAATATAAATATAATTTTATTAGGATTATAACGATGTTAATAAAACATAATTAAATTAGATGATGAGATTTATACAGATTCCATCCAAATATATATATTTAATTTTCAAACCAACTTGTTTTAAGGTTGACTGGTAAACAAGGAAAACAAAAAAAACTATTATAAAAAATTATTAGAATAAAATACCACACAATGGCCACCTGAATACCAGCTTATCCAATCAAGTGACCTAAGATAAAAAAAATCAAGTTTCAACCCAACAATTGGAATAAACATAAAAACAAGAATGGAGATTGAGGAGGCCTCAAGCCTTGCACTATACACATCATCTAAGGACTCATCATCTACCCTCCCATAGTAATAATCTCACACAACCCACCAAAACCATTGTTATTGATCCCATATCTTCTAGAACCCCATCCACCACCATGATAAGAAATCCTAAGGACCATTTAAATTAAAATTTCAAAATGATAGCCCATGTTATCAACATGAGTCATCTTGAGTCACATACACAAATATTCTAGACATATTCATCTTCACCTATTACTAGTGAGACTAATTGATATAATACAGAACAATATATCCATCAAAATAATCAAGAAAAAAGAAACTAGGACCACCAAAACTGCATCGGAAAATCCAAAACATCGGTACTATAAAATCACGAATATCCAGAACCATAGACACCGATTAATAATAATTGTATAATATGAGAGTGAAATACTAAGAAGACCCACTGAGTAAGTAAAAACCAACATTTATATGAACTATTAATTTATTTAAGTAAGGGGATGAGTTACCTTTTACCAAAGACACTGTTACACACCCAATACACCACTAGCCTCATAAAACATGACTAGGATAGATTGTGTTTAGGAAAAACCCTCCAATATAAGAAACCATTACCGAAAAAAATCATACACAAACAAGAAAATCTACCAATAACCAAGACTAAATAGATTAAAAAATGAGGCCAAGAAAAAACACAAATACTAAAGAGTGAACCCAACAAACACTAGAAAGGGGATAAGACCAATGAAAGCCACACTAATAGGATTAATCATGGAGTTACAATCTAGTGAAATCAAAGTCCCAAAATATATCTATTGTACCAGACTAAAGATAGTTACTGGTATAGTGGGTTTGGTAGAAAGATCCATGGAGTTAGATTAGGGATTCAACAACAAGAAAAAGAGATAAAAACGAGAATAATAGACTGAACAATCACAAATTAGAGGAACCTAAAGAAACTAAAGAAACCAAAAATGATTTCACCTACACAATACAAAAATGATAAAAGTAAATCCCATAATTTCAAATAATATGTATTTAAGCAGGAAGGACCAAGAGATAAGAGTAGAGTGGGAAGAAGGAAATGTTTTAGGGATGAGGAAACTGAAGCACTTAAGGGGGAAGTTGAAAAAATAGGTGGAAGGAGAAACTTTATCTTAGAGAGGAGAGTGATATAGTGGAATGGGGATCCATAGATGTGACAACCATGAATCCATTACCCCAGAGCTAGTGTCTACTTTATTATATTGGAACTAGATATATGATATCACATCCCGATGGACCAAATAGATTAGTAGTACTGCTAAACTGGATACATACCTTAAATTCAAATTACATTTTAATCATAAAATAATTTTTTTTTTTAATTTTTGAACTTCACTATTTAATTTATTTTGTCCTTTCATATTAATAAAAAAAACTTCTTGGTATCCTGGGGAAAATAAAACATAAGAAATAGGTGAGCTTAAATACCCAGTAAGCGTATGCATACAATAAAAGATATTATGAATAAATAAGAATAATGAATATGGTAATGTAAATAACTAAAATACATTCCATTTAATCAATACATTGAGAATAATGTGGTAGAAATAAATGATGATCAAGTAAATACATATAAATAATAACATAAGACTGAAACTTATCTATAGATATTATAGATAATTGAATAATAACATGGAAATAACAAATCTCATAATGGGGGAATGCATAATGTTGAACATATAGAAGTGGAAAAACATTTGATATGAGTGTTTAAATCAGTGTATATAAACCCATATAAATTTTCTAACTTATTTTTCTTAGGATACATATCGATGCACTGAGGGGATATCTATAACCAAGATCCAATCTTAACTAATCCCAAATCATTCCTCATATTAAAGGGGTGAAAAATAATCAACATAGACATTCATATTGAAAAAATAACATATGAAATGTTAATACTTACCCCAATAAAATAAAAATAATCATAAAACATCTAGAATGATATAGTGAATGGAAATAAAATTTCACATCCTTAGTCAAATAGATCATAAACCATCCAAATAAATAATAAGGATGATATCAATACAACATATCTCTAGTGTATCATAGGTATAATAAATGTTTTATTATTTTGATGAATATAAATACTATAATAATTTCATTAAAACCATTTTTGGGGAAAATAAAATTTTTAATTTGAAAAAAAAATAAATTTTTTTGAACTAAAATTTAAAAAAAATATTTCAGAAATACTTTTGAAAATAACCTTTTAAAATTATAATGTAGTATTTAAAACATTGAGTGGACATCATGGTAGTAAATTCTATTCACTAGGTGAACGTTAAAAAGGATTCATTTTACATTTTTGGTAAAATCTTAATGGGTATTGTTTATAAAAATAATTGAAGATTGATTAATTTTATTTTTGTAAAAATAAATAATTGGGTAAAAATTTCTTTAATAAATCATTTGGAAAATGTTAAAAAAAAATTTGAATTTTTTTAAGGAAACATGGTTTTAGAATAAAAAATATTTTTCAGTCGCATAGATTAATAAATTCAGATATTCTTAAAAACATTTTCACAATAATTTTAAGAACCAAAGTGTAGAAAAATGGTAATATTACTTGAAAAAATTCAATCAATAAAGATAGGATAAGAAAATATATTAATTTTAGTATATAAATACCAAATAATTCCCCTAAGGGAAAAAATGATCCTGAATAATGATGAGATTGTGAAATAAAACCTAAACACTTTGGTAACATTAGAATCATCAACCCCATGAAATAAATAACCTCAAATGAAATGTTAAATACCATAAAGAGAAAAAATTAATGATATAACATATCAAAAGGGGTACAATATACATCACATAAGGTGTCACAAACTAGCTAGGGTACCTTGGTAACTCGATAACCGAGATGACCTTGACATAGCACAAAGGGAGTTCCCAATACCCACAGGTTGGAGACTATCAGCCGTCATCATACAAAATGAAAGTGGGAATGAATTTTCTATAAAACATATTAGAAGAAAGATAAGTAAGTCACAACAAATATAAAAGAAAATATAATGGAAGTAATGTAATAGAAGTCAAAAAGTTATTAAATCCAAAAGTACTACAACCGAAATCCAAAAACAGGGACAAAAAACCCAAGTCCCTAAGGACACAACTCACCACATCAAAGGTTCAACACCTAGATCCAACTCCAAAATATCCTTTCACCCTGCTCAAACCAGGAAGAAGAAAATCTACAAACACTCGAAGGAATAAGTAAGGTGTGAGATAAAAATACCAGTTGTGTTTCACTAATGATTACATATCATATTCTAACAATTGATTAACCAAAATAATCCTTTCAATTTTAGAATAAACATGTTTGGAATTTTAAAGAAAATTAAAAAAAACAATGTTGTATAATTATAATGATGAAAAAATACTTTAAAAAAATAATTTACTAGTGATAGAATAGTTCTAAAACAATTAATTATTTAAAATAGTTAAATAAAATAGTTTATATAAATTTATAAGTCATATAAATTAGGTAAACAACATTTTCATAAATTTATATCTCAAATATAAAACAAGCGAGAAACATGGTCTACTACAAAATAGGTTCAAAAGTTCTAAGCTATAGGAATCCACACTCTCTAAGTGATCATGTAAATATGTGTATACACAAATACCTATAACATTTCCCCAAGGAGACTCATAACCATCCCATCGGTGATGTGACCCACTGCATTTATGTTTTAGAAAATTGTATACGCATAGAGTGTGTCCAAATAACTTACAAACTACCAAAGCGATTCATGTGCTCTTATAAAATCAATGATGGAAACCTTATTTTAAGACTGATTAAAAAAAAATTTAATCCCATTCTCCCATTTAAAATTCTAATTTTCCATTTAAAACCAAAATAGGTTTTAATCAAAGACATGACTCTTTAACAATATAAAACCATTGGGTTTCTATCAAAACTTTTTAAACAATTTTTATAAGTTTAAAATCAATTCAAAAACCAATTCCATAAATTTTACAATACATTTACAGAATTAAACTCAGTAATTTAACTAATATATATTCCACCAAATTTAAAATTTAAATTCAACAATTTAAATCAACTAATTTCCACAAACGCTCACCAATTCATTGAAATTGGGCGTTTTCCCCAAATTTCAAGATAAAACCTTTTAAAATCTCTAAATTCATAGGAATTAGCTTTTATAAAATTAATTGAAAACAATTTTGAGAAATTTCATTTAAATTAATAATTTAAATAAATCAAGACACTCAATGTTAATCTACTTTATCAAATGGGATGGAATCACCTACCTTTTTCCTGAAACTCAACAATCGTAATGAAACCCATTAACATGAACAAAGGTGTAGAAGACCTCGAAACTCATCCTAGAAGAGATATACATAATTATAGAGCATAAATACATCAATTTCAAGATTATCTATCGAAATCCCAAAGTAGTATAAATAAATAAATATAGATAATGAAGAGAACACTTGCCCTAAAATACAAACCGAAAGTGCAATGACGATTGAACGCTGAATGAAGGAACCCAAAATGGTTAAAGGTATATAAGGTCACGTGGGGAAGGCTTTGAGTCAATAGAAATAAAAATTTATTAAAGGGAAAAAATATCTAAGCTATGATGACCATTTAAAAACTGTTGTTAGGGTTTTACATGACATGTAATCCCACTACACACCATGAAATAGATATGTTACATAATCGCTAAAAAATGTGTCTCTTTAAAATGAAAAACCATTCATTAAATGAATCATGACGTTTAATAGATCATCACATCCTGTAACATTTCATGGTGTGAATCTTCTTATGACACGAACCTTCTCACTGTATGCATCTAGAAAGCATTACATGTCATGTAACCAAGTTACATGGCATGAAACCCTCCAAAAGTCTATAGAAAAAGTCGATTAAAGTCGAGAGTTAAATATATCTATGCCTTAAACATTATAGGTATCCTCTTAATTAATTATCAACCCTACCTAGTCAATAATAATGAAAAACCATGATAATGTAAAAAGGTATATCTGTCAAATTAGAAATGGGATGTTACAATATCCCAACCATAAAAAAGTTTTTGTCCCGAGAAAGCCTATGACGAAGCTTCCATGCAAAAAAGACGATGTCAATAATCTCTCATTAGTGCCTCACATTCCCATGTCTAATGATTAATAGAACTATGCATCCATAGCGCCCAAACTAAAGGTATCATCCTCCCATGAAGTAACTTGGTCTCATAATAAAATATCCTAACTAGATGATTAGTTAAAGATAAATCGGGTTCAATCTCAATATCACTCCAACTTAAAACATGAGATGGATTAGATATATAATTTCTTAGCAGCGATACATGGAATACGTTATGTATCGATGTTAGTTGTAGTGGCATCATACAAAATGAAAGTGGTAATTAATTAACTAAATATTTATTGTCGTCTCTTGCACCAAACTTAGTCCAACCAAGGACTTTTTACCAATATTTGACTAACACAATGAATATTTACAAGGATGACCATACATAGCCTCAAAAGGATCCATTTTGATTGTGAAATAATAACTATTGTAATAAGAAAACTCATTCACCCCCAATTTATCATCCCATGATCCACTGAAGTCAAGAACACAAGTGTGATACATATCCTAAAGAATATGTATACACTACTACAAAATAGACCTTTAACAACGCTAAAAATATCTTTTATCAGTGTTAATGAACCATTAACTACTAGAGTGAGATTAAAATCTCAATATTTTATCCATGATAAAAATGAACTGATAAAGGGGTCCTTTATTAGAACTTTCTCAAGAGTAGATAAAGGATAATTTATTAGTGCTTCTATAAGCATTGATAAAATACCCCTTTATCAGTGATTTTAAAAGCACTGATATAGGGGTATACTATAGTGTGTTGTTACAACAAACTATCCCGCCCGTGTAGTGTACTATAACAACACATCTAAACCCTAAATAAACCATTAAATCAGCAAAATAGAGAATTAATAGTGGATTTAAATGAAGAGAAAAAAAATCTAGGATCATTTGCTTGGTTTTTGCGATGCGATGTGTGTTTTAAACTAAAATAATACTTTTATATTGAAAAAATTCACTTGGAGTCATACCAGTCACACCATGAATCAAATTGAGGTGCGTATAATTCTTACACAGCTAAATTAAATTATGGATCATTTTACTAAAGTATCAAAACAATCAGAATGTGTTTATTCTATTTTCAGTACGTCGCTTGTCTTGTTTTCTAAAATGTCCTTTTTAATTGGAAACATGAACTTTGACTCATACCAAATATATCGTGTGTTAGTTTGATGTGATAAAAATTCATACACGTCAAAGATTAATTATAAATTGTTTTCCTAAATTATAAAGAAAATCCGAGAAAGTTTTCTTGGTTTTCAGAAAGTGACACTTTTTGAACTAAAATATTATTTTAAACTGATAATAGACACATTGAGTCATACCAGACACATAATGTATCATATTTAAGAGAAGATGATTAATAAACATCAAAAATGACTTATGGATTTTTTTCCTAAATCATCAAAACAATCCAAATTCGTTTTTTTAGTTTTGAGTATGTGAGGTGTCCTTTTTACTAAAATTGATATCAATTTTAACTAAAAATCTACACTTTGAGTCATATTGGTGACACCATGAATCAGATTAAGGTGCATCTAATTTTTACACATCCCAAATGGATTATGGATCATTTTCATAATGTATCAAACAAATCCAAATGTGTTTACTCGGGTTTGAGTACATCACTTGTCCTTTTTTTTTACTAAAATGTCATTTTAAACTAAAAACATGATCTTTGACTCATACTGATCACATAATGTATTGGTTTGATATGAGACCAATTCATACACATCAAAAATGAATTATGAATCAATTTATTAAATTATCATTAAAATACAAGCATGTTTTATTGGTTTTCAGTGAGTTTCATTTTTTGAACTAAACTGTCGATTTTAAACTGATAACGGACACATTGAGTCATACATGGAACACCGTGCATTAGATTGAAGTGAGAATGATTCCTTCATGTCATAAATGAGTTATAGATTGTAACACCTAGACATTTTTATGAAATATTTTCTTTAAATAATTTTTATTCTTATGTAGATTGGTTTGTACGCAATCATGAGTTTAAACGAACCATGAGACATCCTTATTATAAAATTAGCATTATGGCCTATTCGTTAGGTTAGCAGGAATAATTATGAATAACTTATGAAAATTCATTGTTAATTCATTTTCTATCAATTATATATGAAAAATGTAAATCAATTAGATGTTTTTATTTTTATTTAATTACTTATGTTAATGAAATTAAAGTGATATATATGTGTTATATACATAATATTATTTTTTATATTCATCCAATGGATATTTTAGTCATAGGATATGAACAAAACCTTATTTGATGTATAAAAAACTATTTTTTAAAAGTTTAATTTTACACATTTGAATGGAGAATCCATTTTAAATTAATATTTTGACACATTAATAATTTTTATATGACAAAAAAAACATGTTATTTTGAAGTGAGATATAAAAATTTACTTTGGAAGAATTTCTTATATTTTTCTAATAACTTTAATGTTTTGATGAATAGTAAAAATATGCTAAATTTTAATTGAAAATAAAATTATTTATTGAAATAATTAAATGTTTAAATTATATTATTGAATGGTTTCAGATTATAAATAGAATATATTTTTACCATTTAATATAATTTAGGTCATTGGAATTAATTTTACATTAAATTTAGATGTAAAAACATTTCAATCTTTTTTAATACCATTTATATTTTAAATTATGTCAAAAATATGGTTAATATGACATGTTATAAGTGTATTAAATATTTTGGTTCGAATTTATATTCTTTTTGGATGTTATTTAAAGTCAAATAAATAAATTGTGTCAAAATTGACATTATTGATATTTTATAAAAATAAAAATTTATTAAATTATTTAAAAATTATAAAAATAAATAAAATTAAAAATTGTAAATTTTAATGTATAAAATTTCATAAAGTATCCATTTATGGTCAATTAAAACCATATAACTTAATATTTAAACCATTAAATATTTAGAATATTATTACCACAATTAAAATTAAATAGAATAACCAAGTGTTAATTAAAAAGATATGGTTTAAATTGAACCAATAACTTGTCCAAAATTTATTGGTAGATGCTATTACAAACCTATATCATCTAATATAAGAAATTGGGACATTTGGGAGGTTTTTGGGTATATTTTTATTTTATTATAAATGATTATTTATGGAGTTTCCAAAAGTGCCCCTCCCCTCAATTATGACAGGGAACCTCCTCCCTCACCTCTTCACATAATTTTGAGCCTTAAAGCTCAGACATATGCTAAAATGTTTTCCTTATCAACTTACCTATTCTAATTATAGAGGTTATTTTCATATACAAAGACCAACACTATTTCTCTAAGAAGAGATTTAGAGGAAGCACGTCGAGGAGGAGGTAATCTATTCTACCAGTTATTTGAAACTGATTTCTTCTGCTACTTACTATTCATTAGTTGTTTAATTATAAAGTCAAAACATAAATATCAATAATATACTTATATGTTTTTCTAAACATGAAACAACCATATTTCACCTTCAATCCATCCTATGGAAAATGAAATCACCGCGCGTGCATACATATGGCTTACCATCTCCATGATGCAGTCTAATATGTTATTCATCACCACCTTACATGGATGGGTATAATGATGTAAATAATAACTATATATGATTATTATAACATTATACTAATCCTGAAATATTATAAATCATCCACTTCAATACCATTCAATAATTTTGGGATTGGCATCATCGCTCATTCGTACACAGGGCATATCGTCTCCATGTTGCGATGCGATTCATTCTACATGATATTCATTAAAACATGATAATATACATTCATTGAATGAATAAATTTTATATATATTACACTAATATAATTCTCTAAATTGTTGAACTATATCATAATAAGTGGAACATGAACTTATCAGATAAATCTTGTATAAGAACATAAAGCAGTTAATATCAGAATAACGAGTGACAATGACATTTTATTAACAAAAGGATGATAATATAGTAATATATGATATCATAAAAATGATTAGTATTCTTTAATAAGTCAAAAAAAAATATTTAAATCATTATACAAGAGGTTATGATACATAAGAAAGATATTGGACATAAGGTAATGGATAATTTTACAATCTCATTTTTATCTGAGATTCCTTATATGTAAGTATTTACTCAGGTATATTTATCATCCACATAAATGTTTCCTAATTATGTAATATTATTTATATTATTCTACAATTTTTTATAGTTAATTTTACCCTATGGTGAATTTTGATTAAACGTTATGAAATTAATCTTTTGTCGTTATCCGATTTGAGGCACTTTTCGACTTTTCCAGCAAATGTACGAGGAGAATGTTTTTTTAATTTATATGGAATGAATGGAATTTTATGTTTTCATGAAAAAATATTTCCATGAATATTAAACTATAATATTTCAAAATTATTTTCAACTAAATTATTTTCTTTTAAAATTACATGGAATCTTGAGAAAAGAAAATGTTTTTGAAAAATAAAGGATATTTTCCTCAGGAATTAAGTTCAAGTGTTTTATCAAAATTATTTTCCATATAAGATCACATAGGGTTATTTTTCCATCCCTATTTTTACTTTGATTTTATTTTGTTTATTATGGAATTATTTTTCTAAAATAAATTTATTTTAAATGGATTATGATGGAATGATGTTTATGTAACCAATTTTATTTCATGGGTTATGCTATGATAAAAGATTAATGTTTTTGTGGAACATGTACGAATGGCTTAATAATGATTTGGGTGGGACCTATATCTCCCTCAAATTAATTTGGTAAAGATTTATATCTCATGATATATACATGAATGGAATGACATGTAAATACAATTCAGTAATACTGGGCTAGAATGAGGAGTGAACTCAGTTCAGTAATAGACTTTGTCTACTATGATGGTATTCGAAATAATACTTGACTAATATAAAATGATTTTATATGCTTATGTCTATATTCCATGAAAGTTAATTTCTTATATTATGACTATTGGGATTACATTTCACTTTTATGATTTATCCCATGACATGATATTATGATCTCTTATATACAGGATAAGATTTTCAAATGTTATGTTATTATGATTATGATATGATTTATATTTCCCTTGTTTACCCTTACCGAGAATTTTAGCTAACCCTTTCATATGTTTCTTTTCCCCAGGTCATAAATAAGGGTATTAAGTTAGATATGTCAAAAAGGATTATATTTGTGAAGAAATAATCGAGAGGCGATGTTGATGTTTTATGAACTAGTTGTTCATGTTTCTTAGTTTATAAAGAAACTAAACCTATAAAGTCTTAGAGTGGTCTTTGTTATGTTATGTTATAAATATTCATCAATATTGAAGTAATATCTAAATGTAATGTATGAGCTATTATAGTAGGTATTAGATCAAAGGTATAGTTAGCCTTTGGAAACTAGGATGAGAGAACCCTAGTAAGAACCCTAAGGATATATCAAAGTATAGGTTACAATCCTATCCTAGTGTTTTAAATATGTTCATGAATAACCTAGGATAAAACCTAAAGGGTCATAAATTGAAATTTTATTCTTGAATTATGTGGTTTTCCCATTATGATTAGTGTTTCTCACACTATGCTTCTGGGTTTTAGTCAATGGATGGAACCTGAAGGAACCACGACAATGATGAATGCGATAGGAAATGAAATGATTATCCCTATAAACAAAAAAATGTTATGGGTGTTGGAATGAAAAATATTATAGCCATGATCACACAAATTCTCAAGATATGAATCATGTCAGACTTCCAAATGAGAAATGGAGGGAGAAACATTATGTTAAATCCTTCATGAGGCAGCATTCACCTTCATTCAACGGGTCTTCTGGTCCATTAGTGGATGAACAATGGATGAATACCACTGAAAAGATATTTTAAGTTATACAATGTTCTGAACATGATAAATTAATCTTATCAGTATATCATTTGGAAGGTGAAACTGATCAATGGTGGAATCTTATCAAGAAAACAAGGCAAAGAGATGAAATTGAGTCTATGGAATGGGACAAGTTCAATAACTTATTTTTCTATAAGTAATTTCCTTGTATTATTCAAACCAATATGGAGAATTAGTTCCTTAATCTTATGAAAAAGGATGATGAATCCATTGGTACCTACAAAAATAATTTTAAAATACTTTCAAGGTACACTTATGGGATTATTATTCAACATGAGAGTAAAATTGATAGATTCTTTAGTGGATTAAAACCAAGTCTCCAAATGGCATTATCCATAAGGGACTTCAATAGCTACTAGGAAATTGTTCGATGTTCACTCAAGGTTGAGATGGGGATTGGAGTAACCTATCCATTATATGGGGTTGATAAGAGGAGAAAAATGAAATTCAAAGGAAAATATAAATGCCACACTGAAAAGAAGATGGGTTTTCCATTTTGATCAATGTGTGGAAAGAAACTTAGATGGAATTGTCTTAAAGGGACTAGTAAATGTTTGAAGTATGAAAAATAAGTTAATTGGGTTGTTGAATGCTGAAGTGATGGAAAAAAGATGTCTAATGAAGAAAACAAAGAAAAGGATATATATAATCAACCTCCTACACTTCAATGCTCCAAGTTCAAGGAAATGGGGCATTATTCTAATCAATTCCCTAATCAAAGGGTTAATGATGATGATCGACGTCAATAAACTCTTAAGGCCAAAGACTAAGGAAATTCATATGAAATAACTATTGGTGACATGCAGTACGAAAATGAAGTGGTGAAAGGTACACTTACCATCCACTCTAAAGTAAAAAATGTTTTATTTGATTATTTATCCACCCACTCTTTTATTTCTAAAGAATTTTCTAAGGGTATTGTTGTATTACCTCAAAAATTACATGTTGAGTTAACTGTGAAAACTCCTAATGGCACAACAGTCACATCAAAAGTTTATAATTCTTCTCTAGTTGAAGTTTGTGGGAAATTTTTTCATGTAAATCTTGTGATCCTTCCTATAGTGGAATTTTATGTGATTCTTGGAATGAATTTTCTTTCTCTATATAGAGAACATATCAGTTTCCAAGGAATGTAAGTCACAATTCATATTCCAGATAAATCTATGATCATCTATCAATGAAAAGATGAATATAACCTTCTAGTAGAAATTTATTCCATATTATGGGTCTTGATTCATATAAATGAATGTTATTTTTCCCAAATGGTTGGGGAGAAACTCACGATTAATAATACATCCATTGAATGAGAGTTTGATTATGTATTTCTAAAGGAATTACTAGGTCTTCCACAAAATTGTGAATTTGAGTTTTCAATAGAACTCATATTGGGTGCAATTCCTATTTAAAGAAACCATATATAATATCCCTAATTGAGTTGCAGAAATTGAAGAAGCAACACCATGAGAATATCGATAAGGAATTAATACACCCTAGTGCATCACCTTGGGGAGAAAATGTTCTATTTTTTTAATAAGAAATATGGATCAATGAGACTCTACATTGATTATTTAGAACATAACAAGATCACTATCGAGAACAAATATCCTCTTCCCCGTATTGATGAATTATTTGACCAACTATGCAGATCTCAATAATTATTGAAGATTGATCTTTATTCAGGATATCATCAATTAATGGTAAAAAAGGAGGATATACCAATGATGACATTCCGTACAAGGTATAGAGACTATGAATTTATAGTGATGCCTTTTGGTCGTACTAATGCCCCCATTATCTTCATGGATATAATGAATAGAGTCTTTAGAGACTATCTTGGTCATTTTTTGGTAGTCTCTATAGATGATATTTTTGTATATTCAAATATAAATGAAGAACATAAAGATCACTTGAGAATTTTACTAAAGACCCTAAGGAAGAAGAATATTTATGAAAAATTGGGATTCAGAAAGTTTAATTTTTTGGTCACATAATCTCAAGATTGGGGATATCTATGGATCCCTCAAAAATAGAGGTTATTGAAAGATGGTCGAGACCAACAATGGTAACTGAGATCTAATTCTTTCTTTGTTTGGATGGATATTATCTACATTCTGTGAAAGATTTTTCATGATTATCTAATCCACCCACCATGTTTACATAGAAAGGAGTTAAGTTCATTTGGACAGAGGAATGCGAATAGAATTTCAAAGAACTAAACATAAGGCTAGCTAGTACACATGTGCTCACACTTCCTTGTAGTGGAGAAAGGTTTGTGATATACAGTGACACATCCAATAAGAGGTTGGGATGTTTTCTCATGAAAAATGATATGGTTATAGCTTATTCCCCATGATAGTTGAAAATCAATGATCAAAATTACCCAACTCATGATTTGGAGTTAGCTGTGGTAATCTTTGTATTAATGATATAGAGGAATTATCTTTATGGTGAATAGTGTGATATCAATTATGATCATAAAAGTTTAAAGTTTATTTTCACACAAAAGGGGATGAATATGCGCCAAAGATAATGATTGGAGATGATTAAGTATTACGACTTATTAATATATTACCACCCTAGAAAAGAAAACAAGGTATCATATGAATTAAGTCAACAAAACCATGCTATCCTATCCATAATGAGAATCACAAAAGATCCAATATTTATGGATTTGAAAAGGATGAATCTTGAAATTTTAAATGAAGGGGGAAAATATTATCTTTTTCAAATAAATTTTCAACCATCAATAAAAGTGAAGATTAAGGAGGCACATAAGAAAGAATTAGAGCTACAAAAGAAGGTGAGAAATGTTCTGAAATTCAACCTTTATTGTGATGAAATAATAAGGTTCAGGAAACAGGTTTGTATTCCTCCCATATCAGAATTAAAGGATCTATTGGATGAGGCTCATAGTTCTTAATTCTCTATTCACCATAGAAGCACAAAGATGTATAGGGACCTGAAAGAGTAATTCTGGTGGGATGGAATGAATAGATATATCCCTGAATATGTCTCTTGATGCTTAGTTTATCTGCAAGTTAAGGCTGAGAGACAAACGTATAAGGGGATGTTACAACTATTACCCATACCAGAATGGAAATGGGAAAAAATCACTATGGTATTTGTCATGGGACTTCCTAAAACATCTAAATGAAATAATTATATCTACGTTATAGTTGAACTCCTTATGAAGTCAACACACTTCATTGCTATTATAGGGGATTTATCTATTGATCATCTTGACAAGATATATGTAAAAGAAGTGGTAATATTTAATGGAGTACCACTTTCCATTATATTTGATTAGGATATGAGGTTTACCTAAAAGTTCTGGAGAAGTCTTTAGCATGCTCTGGATACAGAGTTGAGTTTCAGTACTATTTATCATCCTCATATAGACGTTCAGTTTGAGAGGATAATTCCAACTCTAGAGGGAATGTTGAGGGCTTTCTATATGGGTTTGAAAGGTGGTTGGGATCAGCAACTACACCATTGGTGGAATTTTTTTACAATAATATCTTTCACTACATTATTTATATGGCTCGTTATGAAGACCTATATGAAAAAAATTTCCAAACTCTAAATTGTTGGGATGAATTTGGGAAAATAAAGATTTTAAGACCTGCTCTTGTTGATGAAATGGAAGAAAAAATCAGATCTATTCAACAACACATAAGAGCATCTTAGAGTCGACAAAAAAGATCTGCTAAAAACCGAAGAAAATACCTAGAGTTTGAAGTGAGTGATAAGCTGTTCTTACAAATATATCCCTGGTATAGAGTAATGAGATTTAGAAACCATGGAAAGTTGAGCCCTTGGTATATATGTCCTTCTGAAATTATGGATCATGTTGGGAAGGTAGCTTACCGATTGGCACTTCTGCCAAATCTATCTCAAGTTCATGATGTGTTCCATGTATATATCTTGATAAAGTTCATACTCGATCATCCACATGTACTAATCTTTGAAGTCGTACATCTAGAGAAAGATATTTCTTATGAAGAACAACCGATATAGATTTTGGATTATAGCGAAAAAGTTCTATGAAACAAGACCAATCACTTGGTTAAAGTTTTATGGAGGAACCCCCAATTTGATGAAGCTACATGGGAACTTGAGTATATGAAGAGGGAGAGGTATCCTCGTCTGTTTGTTTCCATGTGACAAATTTTGAGGGGGAAATTCAGTTTAAGGGGGGTAGAATGTAATACAAGGATGTTTTTATGAAATATTTTCTTTAAATATTTTATATTCTTAAGTAGCTCTCTTTGCACACAATAGTGAGTTTAAATAAAATGAAAGACACCCTTATTAAAAAATTACCATTATAGACTAGCTGTTAGGCTAGCCAAAAATAATTATAACTAACTTATGAAAATGTATTGTGAATTCATTGGCTATCAATTATTTATGAATAATATAAATCAATTAGAAATTTGTATTTTTGAGTGAATTACTTTTGGTAATGAAATTAATGTAATATATATGTGTTATATACTTAATAAAAGATTTTTTATATTCATCTAATTGATATTTTAGTCATAGGGTATGAATAAAACCCTATTTTATGTATAAAAATCTATTTTTAAAGTCTAATTTTACACCTTTAAATGGAGAACCCATTTTAAATTAATATTTTGACACATCAATAATTTTTATATGAAAAAATAAAAATTTTATTTTGAATAGGGATATAAAAATTTACATTGGATGAATTTATGATATTTTTTTGATAAATTTAATGTTTTGATGAATAGTAAAACATGCTAAATTTTAATTGAAAATAATTTTTTTCATTGAAATAATATATATGTTTAAATTATATTATTGAATTGTTTTAGAGTATAAATAAAATATAATTTTTTACCATTAAATATAATCTAGGTAATTGGAATTACTTTTACATTAAAATCATATGTAAAAACACATCAATCTAATGCAATATTTTAACTTTTAGAACCCGTTTTCTTATTTCAAAAAAGAGATTACTTTTAAATTAATTACTGAAAATTATATGTTTTTAATTTTCAAAAATATATTCCATATTTGGAATCAGTAGGTCAAAATTATGTTAATCTCATATTTTTATTTTTGGGCATTATGAATAGTAACTTAGGTAATTATTTTTATTACCATGGTTAAAGGTAAATCTTGTAATTAAAGGTAAAAATAATATTATAAAATTACCTTAACACCTATAAAAATCTTATTGGATGAACAAATTACACCCTTATAATTTATTTTTTGAAATGGAATAACTTAATTACCACTCACCTATGAATATGACATGAATATAATACAAACTAATGAATGTGACAAAATGTCACAATCTCATTTTATATACGTATATTAATTTTAATATGTGGATAACTAGAAGGTAATATATACTATTTATAGTATATATAAAGATACAATAATTAACTATATCATAGAAATTTATTTACAATTTTAAGAGATTAAATATTTACCATTAATGATGACATAATAGTGATGTAGAAATTATTTTATTAATAGAAATATCAAAAAAATGGTTTTAAATATCTTAAAATAAATATCATATGAACTAATTAATGTTCTAGAATAATTTTATATGTGAATATGACATGTTAGGAGTGTATTATTTTTCTTGAATTTATCTTCTGTTTGGATTTTATTTAAAGTCAAATAAATAAATAGTGTTAAAATTAACACTCTTGATATTTTATAAAAATAACATTTTATTAAATTATTTAAAAATCATAAAAAATTTAAAAATTAACATGTGATAATTATAAGGTCTAAATTTTTATAAAATATCCATTTATGGTCAATTAACGCCATATAAGTAAATATTTATAACCATAAAGTATTTAGAGTGTTATTATCACAATTAAAATTAAATAGAATATCTAAGTGTAAATTAAAAAGATATGGTTTAAATTGATAAAATAACTTGTCAAAATTTTATTGGTTGATGATATTACAACCCCGTATCATCACATATTATAAATTGGGACATTTTAGAGGTTTTTGGGTAGAGTTAGATTTTATTATAAATTAATATTTATGGAGTTTCCAAAAGTGACCCTCACCTCAATTATAAAGGGAAACCTCCTTCCTCACCTCTTAACTTAATTTTGACCCTTAAACCATGGCCATACCCTACCATTTTTCTTTCTCAACTTCCCTATCTTTATTTTATAGGTTTTGGTCATCATCAAATACCAACTCTAGTGCTCTAAGAAGAGATTTAGTGGAAGTACGTCGAGGAGGAGGTAATCTCTTCTACCGATTCTTTCAAACTTCTTTTTTCTTATACTTAATATTAATTAGTTGTTTCATTATAAATTAATAACATAGGTATAAATTATATACATATATGTTATTATAAATATAAAACAACCATATTTCACATTTTATCTATCCTATAAAAAACGAAATTACTATGCGTTCGTACATACGACTTACCGTGTCCACGCTGTGGTGTAATATGTTTTTCACCACCACCTTACATGTATGGGTATAATGATGGAAATAATAACTATATATGATTATTATATCATGTTACTAATCCTTAAATATTATACACCATCCAATAGAATACCTTTCAACAATTTTGGGAATGATATAATCGCTTGTGCGTACGTACAACCTACCGTCTCCACGATGCGATGTAATTCATTCTCTATAATATTAATTAAACCATGATTATATAAATGAATTGAATAAATAAATATGATATATATTATAAAAATATAGTTATTTAAATAATTTAACTACAACGTAATAAGTGTAACATGAACTTATCCGAAAAATCTTGCATAATAACATAAAGCAGTTAATATCTAAATAATGAGTGACAGTGAAATGTTACTAACAAACAGATGATAATATAATCATATATGATATCATAAAAATTGTTATTATTCTATAATAAGTCAATAAAATTATTTAAATCATTATACATGAGGTTGAGATACATACCAAGGATATCATACCTAGGGTAAGGGATAATTTCACAATCTCATTTTTATCGAAGATTATTTATACGTAAGTATTTACTGGGGTATATTTATCATAAACATCCATGTTTACAAATTATTTACTATTATTTATATTATTATAAAATTTTTTGAAGTTAATTTTACCCTTTGGTGAATTTTTATTAAACGGTATAAAAGGAATCTTTTGTCGTTATTCGATTTGTGGTACTTTTTGACTTTTCTGAAAAAAGTACGAGGATAATGTTTTTTTAACTTATACACCATTAATGAAATTTTATGGTTTCATGGAACCGTATGTACATTAATATTACTCTACATTATTTCAAGATAATTTTCAACAAAATTCATTTATTTTAAAATTATGTGGCATTTTGACAAAAGAAAAAAAATTTGAAAAAGAAAGGATATTTTCCTTAGGAATTAAGTTCAAGTGTTTTATCAAAATTATTTTCTATATATAACGACATAGGGTTATGTTTCCATCCCTATAATTACTTATATTTTATTATGTTTGTGATGTAATTATTTTTAATAAATAAATTTATTTTAAATGGATTATGATGGAATGGTGTTTAAGAAACACATTTTATTTTTTGGGTTATGTTATGATAAATGATTTATGTTTTTTTGGCACACATAATAATGGTTTCATTATGAGATGGGTAGTACCTATATATTCATAAAATTAATTGGTTAACGATTTATATCTCATGATATAGACATGACTAAAACAATATGTAAATATATTATAGTAATACAAGGCTGGAACAAGGAGTGAACTCAGTTCATTAACGGACTTTGTCCGCTATGATGGCCTTATAAATGAGCCTTAGCTAATATGAAATGATTTTTTATTCTTATGTGTGTATGCCATGAGATTTTATGTCTTATGTTAAGACTAATGGGATTAAATTTCACTTTTATAATTTATCCCATTACATGATATTCTAATATTTTATATGTAGGATAATATTTTCAAATGTTATGTTCTTATGATTATGATATGATTGATATTTACCTTGTTTACCATTACTGATCATTTGAGATCACCATTTCATATGTTTATTTTAACTAGGTCATGAATAATGGTATTAAGAAATATATATAAAAATGATACTAGTTTTGAAGAAATAAGTGGGAGACAATGTAGATGTTTAATGAAGCAGTTTTTAATATTTCCCAGTTTCTAAAGACACTAAATCCATACGGTACTCGCATGGTATTTGTTATGTTATGTAATAAATATTCTCCAATGTTGAAGTAATATATACATGTAAATTATGGTCCATTATATAGAACATTTTCCTAAATTATCAAAATAATATGAATGTGTTTGATCGGTTTTGAGTAGGCCAATTTTCCTTCTTATTAAAATTGATTTCATTTTTAAATAAAGATGCACTTGGAGTCATACCAGTCACACCATGCATCAGATTGAGGTACGATTGATTCCTACATGTCTCGAATGACTTATGGAAAATTTTCCTAAAATATAAAAACAATCCTAATATGTTTGATTGGTTTTGAGTATATCATTTGTTTTATTTACTAAAATGTATTTTTAAACTAGAAAGAAAAACTTTGACCTATACTGATCACATCATGTATCAGTTTGATGTGAGACTGATTCCTACACATAAAAAAGGACTTGTGAATCAATGTCCTAAATTATCAATAAAATACAAGTATTTTTTCTTTTATTTTAGTTTGTGAAATTTTTTGAACTAAACTATTTATTTTAAACTGATAATGGACACATTGAGACATAACAGTTACACTATGCATTGAATTGAGGTGAGACTAATTCCTACACATTTAAAATTACTAATAGATCATTTACCTAAAGTATTAAAACAATAGGTATATGTGTTATTGATTATGAGTATGTAAATTGTACTTTTTGATAAATTTTTTTTCATTTTTAAATAAAAAAAATCACATTGAGTCATATGAGTCACACAATGTGTCATATTGAGGTGTGTATGATTCCTAAACATCCCAAAGTCTCAAAAAAATCCTAAATACTAATGTTACCATGATTTTACTATCTTTCTATATTGAAATACCAACAGTGTATATTGAATTGATTTTCTTAGTGAAAAAACATTTATCATTATTGAATGTTAGAAGAGAAGAGGCTTACGACAACAAGAATTTTTTTCGGTAAGAACAAAAAATCAATATGTAGTTTTGGATGTTCGAAAAAAAATCAATGAAAATAAAAATAATGGAAAAATTGATAAAAAGAATCATTTTATCACTTTTGTGTCTTTTTGTAGATAGTTGAAAGAAAAATATTACTTCCTAAAATATCTGTAAAAAACTAAATAAGTATTAGATAATGATGATATGGAAATTAACTTACAAATAGTAGATAGAATGATGTAAAAATAAATTAAATAAGTAGTAGGAATTCACCTTTTCCTAATGGTTTTATACATTCTTGAAAAATTTCCTTATTATCATTACCTCAGTTGTAGGCTTGAACAAAAAGAACCACTTGTATAAAAAAACAACTATTATAAGAGTAATACTGAAAAAAACAAATTAAACATAAATATAAAATAACACATTAATTCCATTAATAATGATTCTACTGTGAAAACATTTTTGACCATAGGGATATGCTGATGGTAAAACAAGAATGATGATAAAAACAATGAAAATAGTTCACACCAATAAATCAATAAATGAGTGAGGATGACGAGGATAATTTATCCACTACGTTCATTGTTATTGTTTGAATTCATTCAAAGGTTAAAGTTATAAATAATTGAATTTCTCATCAGCTAATCTCCCAAACATTTATCATTGCATTTTTTTATTTGACACACACCCTCCATATCTTTTGGACATTCACCTATGTTACTTAAAATACTATAAGCAGAATTCATCCATGGGATGACTAATTATTAGAGTAGTAAAAGAAATAGAAAAGAGATGGGGGATGAGTCTCAAGGAAACAAAGTGGAATAATAACTATTCAGGAGATGAAGATAGCGAGGATGACAATTGTACTTCAATGCGTTCTCTAAAAAGGGAAATGCCTCCCAGTTTTGATAATTACACCATTGGAACTAGTTATTAACTTGAAACCTCCATTACCACCAACACCTTCCAGAGAAATTATCCATAGAACCTGAGAAACAATAGAGTGATGGGTGGGAAAAAATGGAGAGGGTAGAGACATAATAATCAGAATACGCAACTACAGTTCTAAGCAACCTGAGGGTCTTGGGATGCTAAAGTGTAATTTCAGATGATGAGTGTATGTTACGGAAATTAATTTATTTTAATTGTCATAGAGGTAGAGTTAATGATGAATTATCTTCATTTTTATCCTCAAATTTAGTTACAAGGATCCAAATAAAACTTTAATAAAATAATTGGTTGAGGATTTTTTTACAATTTTTTTCGATAAAACATGCTTTTTAATAGGTTTTATTTTATTAAAAAAATGATAGTGTTGTATATGATTGGAAAAAGAGGTCCATTGAGGCATGTACTTCGTTCACACTTGCTTTGATAGGCAATAAACATGAACGAGGTTCACACCTTCCACCATTAAAAACTATAAGATGGAGGTCACTCCTCATTGGATACATAGATAAATAAAGTGAATCTACCTAAGGATTATATATATATGTTATATATATATATATATTATATTAGTAACTTTATTTGAATATAATTATATATATATGTATATTATTTATCATATTTAAATTTATTTAAATATTCAATATATTATTTAATATATATAAAATACAATTTTTTGTAATGAAACTAAAAAATACTATTAATAATATTTTTAAAATTATATTAATTATAAATTATTATTATTCTATGTTATTGTGTATAAAATATAATTATTTAAATTTTTAAAGTTTAATTATTTAAAAATATATATATATAGTCAGTTAATTTTATTATTTTGCAAGTAACATGATTTTACAATAATTTATTAATTTTTATATATAAATTATATTACTATTATGTTAATGTATATATAGACGTAAAATGATGAATGCCTAAAAATAATTACTAACATATAGAATTTGATAACATCTATTCTATTTTTTTGGAACAAATGATGTAGTAACCTAAGGAATCTAGGGAGGCCATCTAATATGCATTGACCCGTCCTTGATATTTTAGGGAGGTCTATAAAGAATTTGGAATAAATAAACAAGACAATAAAATTATAAGAAATATATATAACCCTTACAATATAATATAAAAACATTATAAAATAAATACAACCCCATACTAATTTTAAAAATAGAGAGCCATTTAAAATAAATAAATATGGTATCACCCTTACTAAGATTTATCTCAAAATAAAACAACACAATTTTGAGAAAATAAATTTTTATGGAAAAAACCTTACACCAGAATATTAAAACAGAATTTAAATAAATAAATTCACTTACATGAATTTCATAAAATCAACTTTTGTTGCTACTTCTCACCATCAACACAATGAGAACTAGTTTTATAAATCATTTTTCCCATTTGTTTCAGGTTTTTATATCCAAAACTCTACTATTTATACAGTTGCATAAAGATATATTTAATTGGTTTATCTGTGGACTCGAGGTGATTCACTAATATTTCAAAACAGTGAAAAAATTATGTTTGTAGAGAAATATGGGGTATAGATGTATACAATGAAGCAAATTGATTCGAAACAATAATTTTAAAAGACTAAAATAGGATATACAAAACATTAGTCAAGCAAACAATAGATCATAAAAAAATGAAAAACAATATACAACAACCAGAGCACAAATACAGAAAGAAAACTAGAACCTATAAAGGAAAATAAGAAACCCTCAGATCTAGATCTCAAAATAAAAAATATAGAAAGAAAATCGCAACATACAAAGGAAAATGAAAAACTACCTCACTTGGTTGATGAAAATATGAGACCCTCAGATCCATATCTCGATGTTTTATTTGGAAACCATATCTTCAATTGAACACTATATGCCGAATTATGTTTGACCAAATGAAGGTAGTTTTTGTGTGTGATTTGAGTGTGTTTTTGTGATTCAAACTTCAATTCACCAAGGAGGAGTTCTGATAATGGGTGGCTTCCAAGGGAAGCTTCTGATATCATGACGGGTTTGCAGCAGGTTAAGGATTTTAATTAGATAAAGACACTTTTATCATTGATTTTAAAAAATCACTGATAAATAGTAATTTTACTAGAACTTATTATTTATGCTCTACTAAAGGAATTTTTATCAGTGATTTTTTAGCACTGATAAAGTTAGGTCTTTATGAGTACTAAAAAAGAGATGATAAAGAACTCATTTATGAGTAATAAAAATAATGCACTTTTATGAGGTACCCTTTATCACTGCTAAAAGTAATGCATGAATAAAGGGTAAAATTTATTTTTTATTTATTTATTGCTGATAAATATTCCATTTATTAGTGTTTTTTTCTAGTGATGATAAATAAAAGCACTGTTAAACACTAGTTTTGTTGTACTGATAGCTTTCTATAATTGGCCACCCGACTATAGATGGTAGGCCATTATCAAACAAACCTGAGATCCAAATTCCTCCTGAAGGCTTCTCCAAAAGTGATATGTGAATTGAGGATCCGAATATGAAACTATAGTAGATGGAACTCTGTGAAAATAGATAATATCTTTCACGTAGAAATTTCCCAACTCCCCAACTTTGGTAGTATCACGAATGGGTATGAAGTGATCTGACTTAGTTATCCTATCAATCACAACCCATATCACATTCTTATTTATCTAGGTACGGGAAAACCCAACCACGAAATCCATATATATTTCACCCCACTTCCAAGTAATGATTGGAAGTTTATGAACTAAATCTAAAGGTTTCTGATGCTCATCCATAACTTAATGTCATGTAAAATAGTTAGAAACAAACTCATAAATGCCCTATCTCATTACCTAGACACCAGAACTACTAACACACGTCATAGAACATCTCAGTGGTTCTTGGGTAAACAACCCACTGGGAATAATCACAATATCCCATCACAACCTTTCTTTCCACTAATGGAACAACGAAGAAATCTTGACAGCATAGAACACCCTCTTTGGAGAATGAACACTAGGAAACTGTCTCCCCACCATAAAGGGAGTCTCTAATTCTATATAAATCATTATCAAACTCCTGGTACTAAAGATCCATTTTGAGAAGTGCAGATGTCAACTGAACGCTGGATAAGGAAACTTTAGCCCCTTTGTCCTAAACTCCTATATGCAACTATGCAAAAACATCCATCAAGTTCCACTCTTTCAAAGATTATTTCATTTATTGGGTTTGAAGTTTCCTATTCAATGAATCTATAATGACATTTCCTTTCTCTAGGGTGTCAGAAATGTCAAAGTAAATAGATTTCAGGTATTACAACAAATACCTTTGGAGGAGGCTCAAATATTTTTGAGAGAAGATGTAAATCAAGATTTTGTGGTATGAATACATATAGAATCTTTCTCCGAAAATATAGTTCCACCAACTCTTAATCACGTAAATCACCACTACAAATTAAAGATCATGGGTAGGATAATTCTTCTCATGTGGCCTAATATAACGTGATGCATAAGTAACTACTTGATTTCCCTTCATAATAATGCAACCCAATCCTGAACCCGATGCATAAAAAAAGACCACATAGCCCTACCCAGCCTCTAGAAGAGTCAAAACTGGAATAGCAGTCAAAATACATTTTATATCAACAAAAGAATTCTGAAATTTATCATTCAAAGAAAATTCACCCCCTTTAACATTATATAATTCATCAGAGAAAACAACATCGAAAATTCCTTTATGAACCAGTGATAATATCCAACTAAGCCCAAAAATATATGAATCTAGAAGACATTACATGGTTTCTCCCAAGTCATAATAGCCTTCACCTTCTTAGGACTGAATGATATACCCTGTTCAGACACCACATGTCCCAAAAATTTCACTTACTAAATCTAGAAATCACACTTTGAAATCTTTGCATAATGTTAGTGATTTATCAAAATACTCATATCTATTCTCAAATTATGCGTATGATCTTCATCAGACTTAGAGTAAACTAGGATTTCATCTACAAAGACTACAATAAGGTATCTAGATACTCATGGAAAATCCTATTAGTCAAATCTATGAAAACTTTAGGAGCGTTTGTTAGACCAAATGACATAATAAGGTACTCATAATGGACATAACTTCTCCGAAAGGCAGTTTTCTAAATGTAAAGTTCTTTTATCCTCAACTGATTGTAACCAAATCAAAGCTAGATCTTTGAAAACCACTTCTCCCCTTCTAACTGATCAAACAAATCATCAATCCATGGAAAAAATACATGTTATTTTACATAACTTGATTGATTTTTCAGTAGTAAACACATAATAAAAGGGTAAAATTAGCATTATTAGTTAAGAGAAGCAGCCTTTCCAAAGGTGACACACTCAGGCATATAAAGACATTCTCAAGAATATTTTCCAACTGATACTTCATCTCTTACATTTCTGCTTGATCCATGTGGTAAGAGTGAATATAAATTTATTGAGTGTAAGGCATTAATTCAATATAGAACTCAACCTCCCTTACCGATGGAAAACTAGATAAATCAGAAATAACACATCAGGAAACTATAAGACAAATGTACGGAGATAACAACTCAATGATTATTTCTCCAGATTAAAAGAAAACACTAATATCACATTCCCCAAATCCGTATAAGAAGGGTTGTCCCTGCCCAACCTTGGTACCCATTCTCCTTGAAGGATAAGAGACACACCACTGGGTGTAGTAAGGTAGACCCATTTTAGATAAAAATAAATCTAGGATTTATTGGAAATGAGCCAATCCATTCCAAAAACGAATTCAAGAGGTTTCATGTTGAGGACCAAAAAATTCTAATCCAGCTCGACATATGATAGACAGAAGACACAAGTGGGAATATGGAGACCCTTCTCTCTCTTTGTACAAAGGGGTATAGTAATATACATTGCAAAAGATAAAACCCCATAGAATGATTTAGAATACAAAAAATATGGGTTGAAATAAATGAGTGAGATACACCAGTATCAAATAGAGAAATCAATAATGATGAATCTATAGTAATGGAACCTATCACAGTCTTTGGACCCATGCAAACTTCCTTTAGTGAGTCTTCCACTATGGGAAGTAGCTTTGTTCAAGATACCTATGGTTGGACCCCTTTTATACGTGAAGTATCAGATTCCCCACAGTTTTAGGAGGATGTGACAATCCTATTCTACTACGTAGAGTAAAAAAGATGTAACAAAATACCTAAAAGTTTCGTATATGTCCAATAGAGCTATAGTTCTAGTCACCTTAGTGAAAACCCTTACAGAATGTCTTAGATTACCACACTGATAGAAAATAAAAGGACTTCCTCTAGGAACTACAGAAGGTATGAAATGACCATACAATAAAAAACTACCATGAGAATCATCATGCTTCTACTTTATCTTGAAGGAACTAACACTTCCACTAAGAGAAAAAGGAACTCCCATTAACCTTTCCTTTCCATCTAGGTCCATCTCAACCATCATCACCCTATCCATCACATTGACATAAGTGGGAATATTTATAAAGACAACTTGATAACATATATTTGATCAAAGTCCCAACTCAAACCATTGAGACTTCATTCTCTCATTAGATACAATATTAGGTGCAAACTATAAATGCTTAGTAAAGAAATTTGAATACTCAGTCACAGTTCTGTCATCCTGCTAAAGCTTGAAAAAATCCACAGCCTTGGTCAACACCATTGAATCTGGATAGAACTTTTTGGTGAAAACAACCTTGAAATCTTTCCACTATAAAAACTCATGTTTATTTTCCATCACCATCATGTACCACTATCTATTAGTTGTTATTTACAACATAAAGGTGAAAAAATTCACCTTGATCATGTTTGGTGTCTCCAAGAACTCCAATAGACATTCTATCCTATGGAACCATTCCTCTTCATGTTGAGGGTTAGTGGAGCCTTTGAAAACTGGTGGCTTCTAGAAAAGGAACTCTTAAAAATAATTTCAAAGAACATCCCCCTGAGGATCCACAACTAGAGCCTGAATGAGGTCTGGAGGTGGTGCATGTCCAAGAGCATAGATTGTGTACACAATCAACTCAATTGGATTTTGGTCCATTGGAGGATTTTCTTACAGTGGTTCAGAAGAATCTTCCTTCTAGATCCAATTCACATGTCTTATCAGAGACATGATGATATACAACATCAAAAGAAAAAAAGGAATACATCAGATAATGCTCAAACATAGAAATAAGGAAAATTAATCCAAAAATATAGATCGAACAAGAATTGGATTTTACTCTATCCAAATCACAATAGAGAAAATACTAGAACTAATCCGCAAGACAAATTTACCAAACCACCCATTGAGACTTAAGTTTCAATTAAGAGAGATATGGCTAATCACTCAATTGAAAATACCACCTATGTTCTGGAAAGATTTCAAAAATGCATATTGACTTCAAGATAAGAGACCAAAGACCTACTCTAATACAACTTTTTCACGAACTAGAATGGGTGCCCTGGTAACCCAATAATTGAGTCGACCCTGACATAGCCTAATGGGTGTTCCTGATCCTCACAGGTTGACAACTAGCACCTGGAATCATACAACATACAAGTGGAAACAAATTTTCCAAAAAACATAGAAGAAGTAAGACAGTAAATTCAATATGCATACAAAATAAACTCCAATGGGAGTAATGTATCATAATTCAAAAAGGAATTAATGAAAAAATTACTACAACCCAAGTCCAAAAATAGGGGAAAAAACCCAAGTCCTTAAGGACACAACTCACCACATACAAGGTTTAACAAGTGGATCCACCTCCAAAATATCTTTTCCCATGCCCGAACCTGGAAGAGGAAAATCTACAAACACCCAAAGAAACAAGTAGAATGTGAAATAAAATCCTAGTAGGGTCTCAAAAAGTATTCCATATTAGATTCCAATAAATGATTAACCAAAGTAATTCTTTCAATTATAGAATAATAAGTGTTTGAATTTTGAATAATATTTAAACAAATCACGCTATACAATTTAAATGATGGAAATATACTTTAAGAAAAGGATTTACAAGTGATGGAATATTTATAAAACAGTGGGTTAAATAAAATATTTATATAAAATAGGTTATCTAAATTCATAAGTAATGTTAAGTAGTTCAACAAAATTGGAATAAATTTATATATCAAATTTAAAATAAGCAAGAAACATGGTCATATACCAAATAGGTATAAACGTTCCAGTCTATAGGACTTCACACACTCTAAGTGATCAAAAAAATATGCGTATACACATTTACCTATAATACTATTCAAACTTGACCCATCACCATCCCATATGGGATGTGACATGAAAAAGTAACATTTTAAAATGTTTTATAAGTGTAGTTTGTGTCCAAATAACTCACAAAATACCTAAGGATTGCATGTGGTCTTACACAATCAATAATGGGACATTTATTTTTAGTCTTATTAAAATAAAATTAAATCACAATCCCTCAATTAAAATTATAATTTTTCATTTAAAACCAAAATATTTTTTAATAAAAAACATTCCTTTTTAATAAGATAAAATGAATGGGTTTCTATCAAAACCTTTTAAGCCATTTTGACATGTTTGGAATCAATTCAAAACAAATTCAATAAATTTCAAAATTAATTTCCATAATTGAATTCAAAAATTTAATTGAAATATCTTCCATTAAATTCAAAATTTAAATTCAAAAATTTAAATGAACCAATTTCCACAAATGCTCCCCAGTTTAATGGAATTGGTGGGTTTTCCCAATTTTCATACCAAAACAATTTAAAATATCCTAATTCACCAGAATTGGGTTTTATCAAATAAAATTAAATTAATTTTGAGAAATTATATTTAAATTAACAATTGAAATAAATAAATAAATTCAAGGTTAATCAATTTGACCATATAGGACAGAATCACCTACCTTTCTCTCAAAACGCAACACTCACAACAGAACCCGTTAACGAGAATGATGGTGTAGATGACCTGGAAACTCAACCTAGAATTGATATAAAATAGTAAAAAGCATTTAAACATCATTTTTAAGATGATCCATTGAAATAACAAAGGGGATAAAAAGATAAATATTGAGAATGAAGAGAACGCTTACTCGGGAATCCACACCACAAGCGCAACAGCGTTCAAACCCTAATCAAAGGAACCCTGAAGGGTTTGAGGGCTTGAAGATCACATTGGGAAGTATTTGGGTTGAGAGAAACAAAATTAGAGAGGATGTGAAAAAATATCTCAGCCATGATACCCATTTAAAAACTATAGTTGGGTTATTACACGACATGTAATCCCACAACATGTTGTGAAATTGTTAAGTTACATAACCACCAAAAAATGTGTCGCATTAAAATAAAAAATCATTCACTAAATGACTAAAGAAGTGTAATGACTCATAAAATAATGTAAACTTTCATGGTGTGAATCCTCTCATGACATGAAACTTATAATTATATGAAACTGAAGACCATTTCACATCATGTAACCTTGTTACATGGTGTATAACACTCCAAAATCCTGCAAAAAAGTCCAATTAAAGCCAAGAGTCCAAAAAATATCTGAATTCACCATTATAAGAATCCTACCAATTAATTATAAACATCTCCCAGTAAAATAAAAGTAAAACCCATTAAAAGGTAAAAAGTAATGCCTATCAGATAAAAAAAGGGTTGTTACACTAAGGAATAAGTGGTGAATATGATGTATGAGTCACAAAAGTAAAAGTGAGACAAGAAACCCCTACCTCAAGTTCGACTTCCTTCATACATGTCAAAAACTCCCATTTAATAAATATAAGTTTATCATAAATATATAAAATAACCATAATCATATATATTATACCATATATTATTTACTTATTGTATTATATCACCAATTTATTAATAATACTTTGTTAAAATCACTATTTTAGGTGATAATTTCTCAACATTTTATGTATGTTTTAGTTCAGTAATTTTGGTAATTTTTATTTGATCATGGTTACATCATAAAGAATTTTAACCATGATATAATTATCATATATATTCATTATATATGAATTTATTGTAATATATAAAATTTATAGATATAAAATGGATTACATCGTTAATGGAGACGGTTGGGCGTACATATGCATGAATGATGTTTCCATTTTTCTCAATGGATGGAATGAAAGGAAAATAAATATTAATCCATATTTCTAGAAGAAATATTATGGAATATATATATCATGTATATTAATCAAATAAATCTTTATTACCATCCATGTAAAAACAAAATTAAAAACATTTCACATCGCTACCTAGAGGCGGTAGTCCACACGTATGCATGAGTGACATTATTGTTTTCAATAGATAAGAAGGTAGAAATTTACATTTGATATTATATTTACTGAAGCATTTTTAGATCATAAATTTCATATATGTTAATTAAATTTAACCTTACTACCTTTTAAGTAAATCGTAAGTGAAAAATGACTGACATCGTTTCACGAGGCAGTAGTCTGTTGTACACAAAAGAAATGTTATCATATCCCCCAAAGAATAGAAAATAAGAAGGAATTTTAGATATCATAATTAAATAATTATAATAATATCTTAAATATCATATAAATATGTTAAATCTATCATTATATTAATACTTGAAAGGTGGCGATGGAAAAGGAATTACATCAGTTCGAGAAGTGGTAGTTCCTTGTACACACTATCTATAGTTTCATTTCTCATTTGATGGAAGTGGGGGTGGATAAGGGTTATTAAATTAACATCATTATATCTAAGTTTATTTTTTATACTTTTTTAATTTTATTATCAAAGTTTAATAAGGTTTTAATGATGTGTAACAATAAATAAAAACAAATACACATGTATAATAATTTTACCTCTTCTTTCAAGAGCCTATTTAGGTTTATAACTAAAGACTTATTGTCACGACCCCCTCCCACTAAATATGACCCTCCTGAGATGGCAATGGTGAAAGGGAGATAATGAACCCTGAGTCCGACCTCCAGTAGGCCCCAAAGTGTTGACTAGCACCAAGGGTATGAGTTTTCACAAATATGGGAGGCACTACCCTTTTATTATTTAATATCGGGAAATAGGATGAATCAAACACCAAAAGAAAAAGGAACAAGTAAATGAAAATAACCAAAAACCAAACCCATATACATGTTTTATACAATACTGAAACAAAAGTACACGTACAAGAAAATCTCCAAAGTACGATACAAAAAAAAAGAAAAAACTACAAAGAGAAAAACTCCAACACCCAACTAGAAAGGCCCCGAACGGTCCCTGAAGTCCTCCTGAAAACCTGAAAGTAAACGTAGGGTGAGCTTACAAGTATACTCAGTAGGAAAACCTAAAGCTCTCGTGCACAATTGGGGAGACATCCTAATGTCCCATGAGAAAACAGAAGGAACCAAATCATAGTAAGGAATCCTATCCACCCAAACCTCACTAAGGCACACTCCCCAAATATTGCAAATCAATAGAGTAGTATAGTAATATTATCAAAGTATGGGTACCCCGCACCACCTTCCACTGATTACTACTCAAGCCCTCATGCCTAACGCTCTGATGCTTCCCCCTCTTCCTGAGCTAGTGCCACAGCCTGGCCATACGAAGCTCAAGCTAGTGCCACAACCTGGCCATACGAAGCTCATAGTATCCCACCAGCACTCAATCCTTGGACATCATAGTATCCTGCCGACACTCAATCCTCGGCCATCATAGTATCCCACCAGCACTCAATCCTCATCCATAACCACATCTCATCACAAAGACACCTAGGAACCACATCATATCCTCATACCGAAGACTCTTGGGAAACATCTGTTGTAACCTGCCCGAAGGATCTTGGGCTATAGAACCTGGAAGAGGGAGCACAAGGAAGAACAATAACCATCCATCCTTTAGATGTTTGAGAATCTCACCCCCCGTCCCATGGTTGTTTGGGACGTAGTGCTCAACATGGGTGTGGTTCATAAAGAAACATAAAATGTATAGATTTATATAATTATATCAACCACTCAGCCCATCCTAAGGCTTCTACATAATATATCTGAGCACATGCCCGGGCCCTGCTACCTCAAAAGTATGCACACAATAAACAACCCCAAATCCCATTAAGCTTTTCATGTTTGAACAGTTTTAGTTTATCAGTTTTTTAACTACCGAGAAATTAACAAAAACCAAACAAGATCAATCATTCATAAAAAATATTCCTGCCAACCACAAATAAAGTTAGGGAAAACACAAGCAATACATTACCATTTTCTTTTATCAGCCAATCTATTCCATTGATTTTCCATATTTAATCAACTACCATGCCCCACAATTCATTAGTTAAACCTTCCACTTTTATTCATATGCACAACCCATCCCTGCAGCCTTGCTTCTAACCACCATAACCACAAACACATCAGAAACAATACCCGTACAACATCATCATCCCTTTGATACCTTTTACCGCAACTCTGCTACCCATCACAACCATATCATACATGCCACCCCACAACCCAGCCAACCGCAACCCTACTGCTCATCCATTCCACAAAAACCCACGAAACACCCCTTCACATAATTAAACCCCAAACAGAACCCAAAAATCCATTCTTTCATTTAGTTTAACCAGGTTGATCATACAAGGGTTCCACGTATTCATTTAATCATCCAACTTTACATGATTAACCAATTTCCACATTCAATGATGTTCCATCCACAAAAAAATCCAGAAAAACAGGGCAATATTTAATTATGCAAGCAAAGGCCCCCAACGACCATGATTTTTAGTAGGCATAAGCCTATTCAATTCGCAACATAATCCAAGTATAAACATTGATGGAAATAAAATAACAATATCAACAAAAAATTCCCCAAACCCATTCTTTAACATGTTACTATATTTATTTATTGGTTCAACCATATCTCACGAAATCAAGAGGATGCCCCCCACAAATGATGCACAAAAGAGAGAGAGATTAAGGTAAGATCCCTACCTCAATGGTTTTTGATGGAAACCACAACGGTCAAAGAACGCTCAAGGAACCTGGGTTGATTTTCCGAAACCCCGCCTTAGATCTCTCCTCCTTGAGAAACCGGCTTTGATTTGAGAAGAGAAGCCTCCAGATCGCCTCAAAAAATCTCGGGAGAGGGTCTCTTACTTCCAAGTAAGAGTTATCCTTGTTTATGGCTGCTTAGGGGCTTAAACGAACCATTTATATGCAAAAGAGTTCAGATCTGAAATTTTAGGATCTAACTTAAAGTGCCCGCATGATTAGTCCGCATGGTTTAACAAACTGTGTGATAATCATGTGTTAGATTCTGTCTCGACAACAATCCTCGCACAGTTAGGCCGCACGGTTTGTCCTAACCATGCACCTCCCGTGCGAAGGCTACTACATCCAACACCAACCTCGCACGGTTTTGCCGCAAAGTTTGACAAACGATGCGCCTCCCGTGCGAAGGCCATTACCCCTTTAGTTTTACTTAAAGGTCCACCCAAACGCACCCCCCAAGTCACCTTGATTTCCCAAAACACCTTTAGCCCCACATTTTCACAAAGGAATGGACTAGATAGGTTTGATCCATTACATCAGATACCGCTCAAAACATTCTCGTCCTCGAGAATTAAAAACCAACCCATAAAAAGGGGAAAGGTCCAAACTACCACCCCACAAGATACCTCTCAGGGCTCTCATCATAACATGAATCCAACCACTATCCTAATTATATGAGTTAGGGAATTTCTTCCCCTATGTTAAGATATTATCCACTTTAGGCAGTACTGACTCGCATGCATGGGTTTAATCGCATCCACATTAATGCAACTCAATTAGGGATTAGGTCCTCCTACCCCCATATTTTAGGATTTCTCATACACATACTGCCCCCACCACCACACAAAACATGCAACACACTACCCCAAAACATGGATTGAGGAATTCCTTCTCCCATTTCAAGATACTATCCACTTTGGGTGGCACTGAATCGCCTTCATGACTTTAATAAAATCCACATTAATGCATCTGGATTAGGGATTAGGTCCTCCTCTCCACATATGTTAGGACTTTTCATGAAAATTTAAAGGAAAGAGGGAAACAACTTAGCATTATAGACTAATGAAAAACAAGGTCCAGGACCAAAGCATGGGAAAGAATGAGGTTCAACAAAAGAGTGTGATGCTCCTGAATTTAAACAAAACATAAACGAGAGAATTTAAGTAAAACCAAAAACATCTGTCTCAATCTCTGGCCTTTATAGGGTTGCCGCTTATATTTCATTCTACTGTCTGCGTCCCACTCCTCTTCCTCTCTGTTGATATCCACCTCCTCGACCGTGTCCCAGTTGGGGTCCTTGAGGAACTCTCTCTGGTTGGACACCACTTGCTCCAGATCCCCTTGGGGGGACTTGAGCCTATTGCTGCTGGAAGGGTAGGGTTGGGAACTTCTACTGGGGCTGGGGCTGAACCTGGACAGTCCCTCCATACTGAGTCTGAAAAGGTAAAAGTATGCTAAGATGCCCATGATTCCCACATGCAAATCACCTCGGTCCCAGGCCCATAGAAAACGGCAGGAAATTGTGAGATTGGTATGGGACCTGCTGAAGTCTGCTCCCTGCCAGTTGAAACTTGGAAGGTCATGTTGCTGGGGATTTACTGTTGACCGCCTCCTTCTTGGATGAACTTGGGTGACTCCTCTCTCATGGTGGACCTTCTTGCGAGTGCATCCTATCGATTATCTCCACCTTCTTCTGTACTTATAGGTGCGTAGGTAAGGTGAAAGGGGTCACCGCGCACCGAATAGAGGGGTGAAGTGCCTCCTCTAAATGTCTGGATTGGGAATCTTCATCCGGGAAGAGATTCAAGAAAGAATGGAGGAGATCCTTGAACTTGACCCCTAGTTCCCGCACTAACATGCTTCCTTACTGGAGAGACAACAACTCCTACCTCTTCTCAGCCTTCCTCGTAGAGGAAAGAAATTCCTCGCAGAACTCCTTCTCGAAGATAGCCCATAGAACTTATGTTTCCTTCCCCTCCCAAAGGTAAAGCATCCACCACTGACGCGCCTCTCCTCGTAGCTATCTTACTGATAGAGGAACCCATTAATCTAATGGGGCCCTGATCAGCCCAAAGGTGATCTTGAGTTCCTCCAAACTACTCTCTGATTCTGTATCCGAAGTGCTGCCTTCATACCTCTTCAAGCTCTGTCACTAGAAATCTCACAACGTGCGCTGCCACAAGTCATATTCCTCCTCCCGGCCAATCCTCAGCTGGTCGACCGTCTGAAACTTCTAGGCCTCAACTGCCCAAGTCACTCGGGGATGACGTCTAGCTACCATAGCTGCACGGTAAACAAAGAACGCCTAAGCCCAAGTAGCAAGGGAAATTTTCTCATGGTTTAATTTTATCATTTTTTTGACTTCTTTCCTAGAACACCCAAATAAAGTAAAACAAAATCATGATGATTCATGTACCTTTCCTAGGGTATCTACCCTACAATAAATGTAGTCTTACTTGGTCGTTCAGTAATCTCAGAGTCCTTGCATCGGATCATGGGGGGCCCTAAAATCTCGTGTCCTAGCCGGTCTTCCATGGCCTATGTCACGCACCAAGATCAGCCAACATTGTTGCCCTACCATCCCATGAAATCCTTACTGTGCCTGACTCCAGACTCCATCCTATCTCTCAACCACCACCTCTGATACCATTCTATCATGACCCCCTCCCACCAAAGATGCCCCTCCTAAGCTGGAAATGGTGAAAGGGAGATAATGACCCCCCGAGTCCCGCCTCCAGTAGGCCCCGGAGTGGCGACTAGCACCAAGGGTATGAGTTTTCACAAATATGGGAGGCATTACCCTTTTTATTATTTAAGATTGGGAAATATGATGAATCAAACACCAAAAGAAAAAGGAACAAGTAAATGAAAATAACCCAAAACCAAACCCATATGCATGTTTTATACAATACTAAAACAAAAGTACAAGTACAAGAAAAGATCCAAAGTACGATACAAAAAAATGAAAGCAAAAACTGTAAAGAGAAAAACACCAACGCCCAACTAGAAAGGTCCCACATGGTCCCTGAAGTCCTTTTGAAAACCTAAATGTAAATGTAGGGTGAGCATACAAGTATACTCAGTAGGAAAACCTAAAGCTCTCGTGCATAGGTTGGGAGACATCATAATGCCCTGTGAGAAAACAGAAGGAACTAAAGCCTAGAAAGGAATCTATCCACCCAAACCTCACTAAGGCACACTCCCCAAATATCGCAAATCAATAGAGTAGTATAGTAATATTATCAAAGTATGGGTACCCCACACCACCATCCCAATGATTACTGCTCAAGCCCTCATGCCTAACGCTATGATGCTTCCCCCTCTTCCTGAGCTAGTACTACAACCTGGCCATACGAAGCTCGATCTAGTGCCGCAACCTGGCCATACGAAGCTCATAATATCCCACTGACACTCAATCCTCGGCCATCATAGTATCCCGCCGGCACTCAATCCTTGGCCATCATAGTATCCCGCTGGAACTCAATCCTCATCCATAACCACATCTCATCCCGAAGAAACCTAGGAACCACATCACATCCTCATCCCAAATACTCTTGGGAAACATCTGTCGTAACCTCCTCGAAGGATCTTGGGTTATAGAACCTGGAAGAGGGAGCACAGGGAAGAATAGTAACCATCCATCCTTTAGATGTTTGAGAATCTCACCCCCATCCCACGGGTGTTCGACACGTAGTGCTCAACATGGGTGGGGTGTGTAAAGAAACATAAAACGTACAGATTTATATAATTATATCAACCACTCAGCCCATCCTAAGGCTTCTACACAAAATATTTGAGCACATGCCTCGGCACTACTACCTTGAAAGTATGCACACAATAAACAGCCCCACATCCCATTAAGCTTTTCATGTTTCAACAATTCTAGTTTATCAGTTTTTTAACTACCAATCGACTAACATCAACCAAACATGATCAAATATTCGTAAAACATATCCCTGCCTACCACAAATAAAGTTAGGGAAAACACAAGCAACACAATACCATTTTATTTTATCAGCCAATCAATTATATTGATTTTCTGTATTTAATCAACTACCATGCCCCACAATTCATTAGTTAACCCTTCCAATTTTATTCATATGCAAAACCCATCCCTGTAGCCCTACTGCCAACCACCATAACCACAATCACATCAGAAACAATACCCGTACCACATCTTCATCCCTTTGATACCTTTTACCGCAGCTCCGCTTTCCATCAAAACCATATCATACATGCCAACCCAAAACCAAGCCAACTGCAGCCCCGCTGCTCATCCGTTCCACAAGAACCCACGAAACACCCCTTCACATAATTAAACCCCAACCAGCACAAAAAAATTCAGTCATTCATTTAGTTTAACTGGGGTGATAATACAATTTTTCCAGGTATTCATTTAATTATCCAACTTTACATGATTAACCAATTTCCACATTCAATGATGTTCCATCCACAAAAAAATCCAGAAAAATAGGTCAATATTTAAATGCGCAAGCAAATGCCCCCAATGACCGTGATTTTCAGTAGGCATATGCCTATTCAATTCACAACATAATCAAAGGATGAACATTAATGGAAATAAAACAACAATATCAACAAAAAATTCCCCAAAACCGTTCTTTAACCAGTTACTATATTTATTTATTGGTTCAACCGTATCTCATGAAAACAAGAGGATACCCACCCTGTATGATGCACAAAAGAGAGAGAGATGAAGGTAAGATCCCTACCTCAAAGGTTTTTGATGAAAACCACAACGGTCAAGGAATTCTCAAGGAACCCGGGTCGATTCTCCGAAACCCCGCCTTAGATCTCTCCTCCTTGAGAAAACAGCTTCGATTTGCGAAGAGAACCCTCTGGATCACCTCCAAAATGCTTGGGAGAGGGTCTCTTACCTCTAAGGAAGAGTAATCCCAGGTTATGGCCACTTAGGGGCTTAAATGAACCATTTAGAGGCAAAAGAGTTCAGATCTAAAATTTTAGGATCTAACTTTAAGTGCCTGTATGGTTAGTCTGCACGGTTTAACAAACCATGTGCTAACCGTGCGTTAGCTTCTATCTCGACCAAAATCCTCGCACGGTTAGGCCGCACGGTTTTTCCTTACCATGCACCTCCCGTGCGAAGGCTACTGCCTCCAACACCAACCTCACAAGATTTGGCCGCACAGTTTGAAAAACCGTGCGACTCCCGTACGAAGTCCATTACCCCTTTATTTTTCCTTAAAGGCCCTGCCAAACGCACCCCCAAGTCACCTTGATTTCATGAAACACATGTAGCACCACATTTTCACAAAGGAATGGACCGAAGAGGTCTGGACCATTACACTTATTAGGAGGGATTAAAAATAATAATAAGTAATTTATTTTGTGGGTATAAATGTAAGGAATGTATTTGGGTAATTATTTTCCAAATAAAAGGCTTTTTAAAGTGTGAAAAGTGGAATAGAGTGGGTGGTGTTTTATTAGGGGAGATAAGACACACATGGAATTCTTGAAAAGAAAAATTGATAGTCATGTTTTTATCATTACAAAGGTCTCCATAACGGGTCATTATAGAACATTATAGATTATAGGGTCGAACTATTTCCATAAAATTGGTTTTGGACAATTATTAGGTTATTTTAAATCATTATCTTCTCAGTTTAACCCCGGGTAAACCCATTTTTACCTTAACCATGATAATTATTTTTTCTATTTTCATTATTTATTATGATAAAAAATTTGGAAGAACATATTAGATAATAAAAATTATCATTATACCAAATATTTAATCTATTTTTGATAATTTAATTCTCTAAAGTAGAAAAATTCAATTTAACATTAAACCGCTGATGCAACGAAAGAGCATTTTTCCAAAGAGAAAATTCCCATAAGTATAAAATGTTTTAGTATATAAATTCAAAATAAAATTGATTCAAATGACATAAATTAGTTAAATAATAATATAATTGAACCAATATTACTTTAAAACAAATTATAAATATAATTTAACAATTGAAATAACTTAAATGAAAATGAAGTTTTCAATAAAAATCATTATTTTTTACTATTCATCAAAAAATTAATATTTTTAGAAAAATACCAAAATTCTCTCAAATATATTTTTAACGTGTATATTTAAAAAATAAAGTTTAGTTTTTAAAATAAATTTTCTAAAAGTGGTGAATATTTTTTTTAACTTATGCGTAAAAATCATGACTAATCAGGCTTTCACAAATATACAATTATTTTAGAAAAAATTTTGTTCTATTTCAAATGGTTATTATTTTATTTCTAATAAATATATAATCATTTAATTTATTTCATAAATGTTTAAAACATATGGTTTTTATAATTTATTTATTATTATTCATACACAACATCTTAATAGCTAGGTTATAATGGTCAAGTTTTAATAATAATATTTTAACAGACTATCGTGTTTCATCAAAACCTGACATTGCGTGCATTGAAAGCTATAAAAAATAGATTGAATTTATTTTAAGAGAAAGGTATTGTAAATTATTAGTGTCTTATATTATATTATAATCTTATTGTTTCATTTTATACATGATATAAAACATGATGTTACACTTTTAAAATATCAGGGTGTTACAATAGATTTATCCACTGTGAAGATTAGAATATAATTAAAAATTTGGGTAAGATCATAGATACTTACCTGATGAATTCGCACCTTCTAGACATAGGTTTATTTGAAATGAAATATTTATGATTAATTATTAGAACTATAAGATATAAAGAATTTAAAAAGACTTTGGGATAAGGGAAATGGGTACATATTTACAGATAAGTTTTTATGATCTTATTGTCCCTTACCACTTGTTTAACCAACTTTGCCTCATTTTACATTTACTGTGTTAACTCGATTTTTTTACCTTGATAAATTATTTTTATTCTTAAAAATGAAATTGACCTCCTTACATAATTTCAATGTGATGATTACAATTTTTAACTCTATTTAATATAATTCAATTTCTAATTATGATAAACTTATCTTTAAAATGAAAACATAAAGTATATAGAAAAACTTTTTTTGTAGAAAAAAATATTTTTTACACTAAGTGTTATTAATATAATTTCATAAAAATTACTAATTAAATGAGTGTTTATCTATTTTTATTCATTAAAACATTACAAGTGATAAATAAAATTTATTATGTTAAAAAATACACAATACTTGAGAAAAAATTTCATAAAATATATCATTTTTAACATTAAATAATTGTAAAAACATCCTAATAAACTTAATTAATAATATTATAGAAATTTGATTTTATCAACCCATTATTATGAAAATATTTCTCTAGATTTTATAAATACATTAAATTATTATTTAATAATTATAATATGATGCACATAATAAAAAAATATTTTTATAATATTTTTTAATAAAATATTATATTTTTTATTTCATTATTTTTTTTGAATTATATTATTTTTAATTACATAGCTTACACATTTGATATAACAAATGAACATAAATCAAATGACTATATTTACAATGACTATATATCCAATGACCAGATTTCAAATGACCAAATTTAATGGTTATATTTCACTACTATATCTAACTTCACATAAATTCTTAGAATAATTTATCGTATTCATTTAATTATCTACAAATATTTATATTATATTTATAATTATATACCTTATCTACATAGTTATAATTGGGGTGATGATATTCATGGAAAACCATGAGGATCAATATTTTATATTTATGGTATTTTTTATTACTTTTGGTTTTATTACTCTTGTAACTTTCTTAATGATGTTTCATATATCATTCTCATAATGTATTAATGTTTATATTGAATTTTAGTATTTTATATCAATAAAAATAAACATGATTTTTTTAGTTCTGCATGTCAAACAATCTATTCAACACAATATTTATTTAAATAGGTATTACATAATAAAATCTTGGGGTGTTACATTATAACCCATTAAAATAATTTCTTCCCAAAATTTAGTTAATTCAATGAAAAAATGAGGGTCTTCAACCTCATTACACCTTCCAATTTCTAGGTTTCTTCTTCAAACTTATGAATTATCCACATAACTTTACCATGTAAGTGGTCTTGTTTTTTAGTACTTTATATATATGATATAATATTTCTACCAATTATTCCTCATAAGAGAGATCATGTTACAATAGTACTACATTTAATTTTAGTACATATGAAGGGTCAGGTATGTACTTTCTCAAAAGTGACACATGGAACACATAATTTACTTGGGATAGGTTTGGTGGAATTATATGACAATATGTTTTTATTCCCATAAGATTAATAACTTTGAAGGGTTTAATTTATATAGGGATAAACATAATTATATTCTAAAATCTTATAACCTTATTACATGGTGATATTCAAAGGGATAGCTTTATACTACTTAAAACAATGGATTTGTTCAACAATTATCAAAATATATCTTCTTCCAAATATCTGCAATTTTATTATGACACAGTAACGACCCAAACTTTTATTAATGAAATTTTCTCTTGATCTGATTAAATGTATTATTATGTAAAATGGTTATATAATACATATGAACTTACTTGATTTTATTTTTTTGTATTTTAATATACTAGTATGAATTGTTACCATTTATAATATAGGTGTTGAACAATGATCACATGATTAGTATAAATATAGGGCTTTAAAAAATCCAATTTACTCCGAAAAAGGAAGAGATAACCTCATCCAGTAGAATTGCTCCAGATGAATCCCATTTGTCGGAGATCGAAATGGAGGTAGTGTCACTGGGATTCGCTCTTGACCAAGCCCAAGATGAGTTTTAAAACATTAATCTTGAATGAAATTTCCTATGGGAGAAGTGGAAGTCAATAGGGATTACCACCTGATCGATGTTATCTGAGCCACCCCAAGAGTTTATCATCACCACACACCTTAACCTTAGGTCTTATGTGGGTTTTATAAGGGGTTATGTAACACTACCCTAACACAATAATTATGTGCTTTATTTTTTTTGTATAAATAATAAACATTAATTGTTACTTTGTAAATGGGTTTTAAAGAAAAAATAATATTTTTAGTTCATATTCAATTAAGAAATAAATTTTTATGAATTGATTTGTTTTATAATTAAATAATATTTTAATAAAATATTATTACAAAATTAATTTTTATTATATATAAATTATTTTATAATTTTTTATGAACATAATTGTAATTTTTATCAAGGTTTGAAAGCTATTTTTGTCAAAAAACCCATCACTTTTTGATAAATGTTGATTTTTATTTTAAAAGTAAAAATTAAAATATTTAGAAAATTATTTAGATAAAATGAGTATTATTTTTGGATTAAGGACTTCAAAATTATCTAATGGTGAATTTTTTAAAAATTTCCGTGACAGTCGAATTTTTGGGTAAAAATTAAATACTGTTTAAATATATAATGTATTTTATGTCATCATAATGACCCAATAGTGATGTAATAAAATAATATAAAAAGATAGTTTAGATAATATATGTTTTAAATTTTAAATAATTTGATTTTATATTTGTTTTATTAATTTTATGATGCCGTAGTGGACACTCCAAGGCTTAAACAATATTTTAAGCTTTTCAAATGTTTTCCTTCAGAGTGTGACTCACCTCCAAATAAAAAATCCTAATATTTTAATAATTTAGTTAGTTGGACTTATAAAATAATGTTTTTTAAATATTATTTGGGAAAAACCATGGGAAAAACCATGGTATAGTTTGTGGTTTTGATTCATTTAATATGTAGTGTCCAAAAACTAAATAATAAAGAATTCCCTCCCCTTTCCTATATAAACCCACTCAATATCCCATTCCTCTTAACTGGAAACCTTTGGATCTAGAAAAAACTATTACCTCCTAACTCTATAATACTCTCAAGGAACACCAATATCCCAAGAAGCCTCTCTAAAGCCTCTCCCAGTACTTTGGAATCACACTTCCAAGTAAGGGATTTCTTTCTTTCTCATTTTTTTCCAAATTTCTCTATGTTTTTACACCCTTTTATTTTATATTAAAAATGTTGGGGTATGATTTCAAAACTCCCCCATACTACCATAATTGTTTTTTTAATGATGATATACCTCTTTCTCTCTCATTAATGACTCCTATGTAAACCTGTTACCATACCAAAATTCCGTAAGGAATTTATCTCTTCTCATTTACATTCAATACATTATTTTATATTATGCATATAAATTTCATTAAATATATTGGGATATTATGTTACATGACCCAATTACCATCCATTTCTTGAATAAACAATGAGATACCCCTTTTTCTCTCATCAACCCATTTTATGATTTCTATTTGATGTCGTTATTCTGTCGAAGTTACACCAAAATTTCCATTCCAAAAATCATTGTGTAAGTGAATACCGTACCCATTTCTCTAACTTGGTTATTCACCATTATGAACATGTAATTTTTGATTGAGGACTTAATTTTATGTATTAAGAATATCTTGTTCATGGAATAAATTATGATATTTAAGGAATCTATTTTGTATGATCTATATGGAACACTTATGCATGAAATGAAATGATTAAGAAGGGTGCACCTTGGTAGCACCCCAATGCATTTGGTAAAGTTTAATATAATGATAAGTCAAGTTCAATGAGGGTTTAATCATTCTAATTCAAGTGAAATTAGGGTTTACTCATGCTAATTCAAGTGTAATGAGGGTTTACTCATGCTCCATGTGCAATGATCCTTGGATAATGCTAATATCATGTTAAATGTTGTTTCCACATTTTCATGTTATGATAATCATGTTATATCATGCCTTTATGATCATGTTTATCTTGTGCTACATTGATATTCTTATTTCCTAATATGTACTATATTCTTCATGTTATGCCTTTTTTACTCCCTTACTAAGCTTTATAACTCATCCTTTTCTTATTCATGTCCTCATGTTATCCCATGAAATTCTAAGTACAAAGGAATGTTGTGGTCATGTAAAAGAATATTTCAATAAAGATGTTGTGTTTTATGTTCTATGTTTTTATGTAATGTTTTTAATTTCCCAATACACTAGACCAATTGATCCTCAATGTTACCTTAAGTGAAAGATTATGAAATAAATCATGATTATATGTGTAATAATGAGTGGGGTTGTTATAGACACTAAATAGTTTTAATATTATATAACATTTCTTGATAAATATATAGCTCCATAATCTTACACCCTCCAAATTCATCCCAATATGTTGTAGTTATACACCTATTACCATAAAATTCTTATATGATTCCATTTGAATGCTATAGTGGAAATAATTTTTATAAGAGAACTACATTAGGGAAATGTGTTAATCCCAAAATCCTTTTAAATCCATTGAATGTGACCCCAACATATCTTATAGAGTTTTAATGGTCCTTTTAGATTGAATATCAGTCCAAGGATGAGATGTAATACTAAAAATCAAGTATGTGTCTAATTATTTTTAAAGTCTTCTCTATAAATTTAAGGTAGAACATGGATATTAATTATATATAATTGAGAGAGGTACTCTATAAGTCTTTACCACATCATTTAGGTATATCCTGGAAAGTGGATTTTGTAGTAATTATTTTTGAATAGCAATGTAATGTGTTGACTTCATAATATAATCAATTTTAAAGCAAATGAAATTATAACCTTTAGAAGTCTTAAGAAGACCTACCATGAAATCCAGGATTATGTTCTCCCATTTCCATATAGTTATTGGTAATGGTTCCATTATCTTATTATAATTATAACGTTTATATTTTACATTATATAATACCAAGAATTAAGATAAATACTCTACAATATCCCTCTTCATATTTTCCCATCAGAAATAACCCTTGAGATCTCTATAAATCATTGTGATTTCAGGATGGATATAGAATGATGATATTTTTGTATAATCTAATAGATCATTATTCAATTATGGTATTTTTGGAAAACATATTCATTATTAAAATTTTATAATTTGATCATTATGAAAGATAAAATCTAGAATATTTCATACCATTTTTGTAGCACTATATCCTATTTTTCCCCTTGATCTGTATATAGATATATGATAAAGAATTCATTTTGGTAAGATGTGATTTATCCTCTCCCCACATGATTTAATGGTCTATCCTTTTCAAATCCATTTGCCTTGGGTCTCTTTAAATCCTCATTATGTATAAGGTAGCATGATAATTCTTACGGAGAGTATTAACCACTTTATTTTTCTTCCTAGGGTGGTAATGTGTCGAGTAGTCATAATACATGATCAACTCTATCCATTTTATTTGGTGCATGTTTATCTCCTTCTATGTGAATATAAACTTCAAGGTCTTTTGATCAGTATATATTTCACACCTTCCACCAATATAGAGAATTTCTATATATTTTAAATGAAAATATTACTAATAATTGATCTAAATAATGTGTTGGGTAAATTTTTATCATGAATATTTAATTAATTTGAGACATATGTTATCAAAATTCCCTTATTTATGAGGACACACCATAATACCTTCTTTTATGAATTAATATATATTAAAAACCCTTCCTCACTATAAGGTAATTTGAGTATAAGTGGAGTGAAGAAACTTATCTTGAGCTTCTTGAAATTTTCTTTGCATTCATTTTTCTATAGAAACTGGAATATTTTTCTTGTTAATTTGGTTAGAGGATTTGATAGCAGTGAGAAATTTCTCACAAATCATCAATAATATTTGTCCAATCCATGAAAACTATGGATATCTATTAAAATGTTTGGTCTAGACTATTCTTTAATTTCCAATATCATTGAAAGATCAATAGATATACCTTCTCTTGTGATTACATGAACCAAGAATGATGATTTTTACATCCATAATTAAAACATTCTAAATTTAAAATAGAATTTATCCTTACCTATAGTCCATAACAAAATCCTCAAATGATATTCATGATCATCATTTCTCATAGAAAATATGAGTATATCATCTATATATACCACTAAAAATTTACCAGGGTAATATCTAAATATTATATTCATTATATCCATGAATATAGTAGGGGAATTTGTGAGTCTGAATGAGATCACTTTGATTTCATAGTGCCCATATCTTGTAAAAAAGGATATATTTGATATAATATCCCTTTTAACCCTTAATTTATGGTCAATGGTCAATATTTAGGAAGTATTTTTATCATCAAAAATGGTTGGACAATTCATAAATATAGGGTATTTAATACTTGTTCTTGATCACGATTTTATTAAGTTCATGATAATAAATGAAAGTTCCTATTAATATATCTTTTTCTCTCAACAAAGAGGACTCATTTACCCCATGGTGAAGAAATTTTCCATATAAAAACCTTATCTATGTTACATTTAAGTTGTTTCTTCAATTATTCCAATTCAATCAGCTTTATTCTATAATGAGTATTTGAGATAGTGATAAAACTAGGTATAAGTTTTATTAAAAACTCAACCCCAAGATCTGGGTTAATTATATGAGATATATGTAATGAGAGACAAACTATGCCCAAAATCAAATAAAATTTCACTAAAGTAAAAATAACAAGGTTTACAAGAATCAAATTACCATAAAATTATACTAGAGAGGATTTATATATTTGGGATGCAATCATCACACCACTTAGTGTTTTCTTTGTTAAATAAATATATTATTATTATGGTTATGATTTTATTCCCTTGGAAAAATTTCTAAATATGAAAGAATGAGTATATCTATAATTATATAATATATTTGCAGTTATAGAGTAGATGATAAGTGTATTTTCATCACCTCAGTTTTATAAACCACTTCAACAGTTGTGATTTCATAGAATTTCTAATTCTCCCCTGTATTTGGGGGTTTCCGATGTCTATTATCATCATTAACATTGGGTTTGGTGCATTTATTGACTTAATTCTCATACTCCTTATAATTTATACATTGGAGTGTGGGTGGTTCATTTGACCAAGCTCTCCATATATCCATTTCATCAGTTGGTTTCTTCAAATATCTTCTAAATTCATATGATTAATGATATTATCTTCCAAAATTAAATCATTTACATATTCATTTTTGGAAATTCCCTTTGGGCTTCTTCACACATTTTTTTCATGTAAGAAGATTAATCTTCTCTCCTTCACTATTTTTATCATTTATGTTTCCTTGAAAATATATTTTTCTCTTCTTCTGTCAGAAACTAAGAGAATAAATGGAGTCTAATGAGAGGTGAAATTACATAAATTATTATTTATAATTAATTGTTTTATTCCCTCAAATTCCATTAAAATATGGGTAAAATTCAAATTTTAATGTTGGTTAATATTTTTAGTGAATAAATAAAATTGGTAAATTTGATGCTGAATATGATATTATTTGAATATTTTTTGAGAAATGAGTGATTTTTGTGCTTAAAAGTTCAATAGTTATCAATTGATATTTTCCACATATTTTAATAATAACATCTTAGTAATTTATAATTGAAAAATATTTTTTTTAGATAATAGTTTTATTCCGTTTACTTATTTAATAATTTTATGTTTTTATTCTAAACATCATTTTGAAATTAAATTTTAATTATTGTTTGGAAATTCATTTATTATTGTATTCTTGAAGATTTATTTTTTATTTGTAATTGACTTATTCTTTAAGATTTTAATTCTATGTATTTTTGAGAATATAACATGGACAACTAAGCACTAGAGAATAGACTGGATCAACTATTAAATAAATTGGTCATGCAATCAGTCGATCAACTGTATAAATAGACCGTGTTATGATAAGTCAAGTGATCACATGAATATTCCCATGTGATGATTCTATTTGAGCTACCATGCCTATTTGACCTACAAAAAAGGAACTATCAAACTACTATGAGACCAAACCCCAAGCTACTACTAGATTTAAGACCACTGACCTTTTGGTGTATTCTTATGGTAGGTGTAGTGATCATTCCATCATCATACCATAATAAAAAATTGAAGGGGTGATGATGACAAGATGTTGAAAGAACAAAATCCCATGTTTTTGTGCCATCACACCCACTTCAAGTATAGATTACTCAAGTTACTGAAACTTTTCAAGCACCAAGTTATCATAATAACTTTATAAAATGAAAAAATAAGTCCATAAACTACCACAAGAAAGTATTACACCAGTCAAACATGCCTATGAAAATGTAATATTAAGCTTGAACAATCTAAGAATGATAAACCTAAGAATGATCAAAGTTGTATCATCCTAAAGAAGCTTCGGCATAGAATAAATTAATATAAGGAAAAATAAAATTAATGTTTAAAGATTGCAAATGTCATTGATAATAAACATGATCAATAATCTTGTGCTCACCGATGATAGAAATCAACATAAGTCCGATTTGAAGAAGCAATCCCATGCTCCACTGAATAAGAACTGATCAAGATCGATTATTATATTGAAGCTAATGTTGATGATCTGGTTTCAAACGAATCCTTATAGTGAGTTGAGGCTGATGAGGAACCATTATTGATGATACTACACTACAAATCAACATGGGATCTCTGATTCATGATGACAACTAAATCTTGAATGATCATGATTTTAGAGGAGTTATGCTCGACGTGTGTTCCCTATACTGGTGAAAATCAATAAAGTGGATTAGGCCTTGACATTTTAATGATATAAATGATTGATCTATGGAAGGTGAATATTATTTGTTCAAATTTTTTCCTCAATGAGGTTTTAGTACTATACCAATCAATTTTTGTATAGAGGTCTCTTAGGTTCTCATATCCTCAGTAATGTGAAAACAAAAATCTAGGGATTAATGTATATTTTGAGATGGATTGAGGATATAAACCACATTATTAATGAAAAAAAGATACAGGAGCTTAAATATAAGTCTTATATAAATTATTGAACCATATTTAGGAGCTGAAGACTGATATTGAAAGAAATTCGATGCCATACTAAGCGTTGGATGGGGCCTTGAATCTGGTAGATGAAGCCAGTTTGATGTAACATCTATGAGATACATAAAAGAGTTGTTAATCAAAGCACCAAGTCAATAGGTATCGTGTTATAACCAATGGTTTCTCCAAATGAATTTAGTTGGAGCCAAGGTCGAAGCATGGTCCCTCATTATTTGTTTTCAATATAGGGTATTGTTCTTAGTGTAGTCTGTCATGCACGAGTGTGAATGAGTTTTTATGAAATAAACCAACTATGAGAGGATTATAAATGCGAGACTCAATATGAATATCACAATATGTTGAAACTATATTAACAAAGAAGAGTATTTGGGTTTTTAATCACAATACTATATTGAAGGGAATGGCTATCCTAAAAATTATGATGAGAAACCAGTTTATGATTCCTTCTAAGACTGAACTGAGTTCAAGTGGTTTTTGAAGTCATTTAAATCGACAGGAATTTAGAGCCCCAACAGGATATCAGTGGTGATTTAATTGATAAAAAGATATAAAAAAATGGATTGAGCATATGGTGATAAATAAGTGTCACTTTGACCAGAGCTAATGATCTGAAGATGATAAAACTTGAGAGGTTGATTTTATCCTTGTAGATAATTTCCAAAGATAAGAATAATTGAACTTTTATTAGATTTATAAAAAAAACCATTAGAATTTAGAGGAATCACGGTGTCAAAATATTTTCGTAGATAATTGGGGACTAATCATATGAAGAATAATTCTATGGAGTTTCTTAAATATTCATAAGCTAGTCAAGAGGGATTAATTGAGCTTGAGAATTTATCCAATCCCATATCTTCCACCAAAGACCAATTTTATAGCCCTAATTTTGAAGTCCACTAGCTCAGGAAAAATTTTTCTTCTTTGAAAACCATGCACTAGAGGTGAATAGAACCCACTATTAGCCTCATATTCCTCATCATAAGAGTGAACCCATTAGAACCTATCATTCATTATACTACAAATCAGTGAATCACATCAACTAATGATTGCTATCGATGTGTATAACACTTATTGATGGGAGGATTGTAAAGAAATTATATAATATTTATATGATCACATGGTGAAATATCGCCCCCATAGATTTACATGTGGCTACAATCAAAAGATAGGAAGATGGGACTGAAATTTGAGGACTATATTCATGATTTTTGTAATTATAGAAGGAAAACAGACCTGTGATACTCATGTGGATAAAACATTGAGGTGCATGAAAAATCACTTATCACTAATCTATAAATGGGTAACTATTGACTAAGGATAAGGGGTTGTTCCCATGATTACTCAATCAATATCTAATCTTCTACTATCTACTTTATTCTTTTCTTTTAAATATACTATAATGACTTATATGATGACACAGTAGACCGTAAGTGGTTAATTTGAGGATATTTACCTACACCCATGTTAAGTAATTTGATGTTTAATTGATAAATCTGTTATATTCATCTCTTTAAATGTATTTTGTTATTATAAGATATAGGATATTTAAAATAATTTATATTTTTTAGATTATTCCTATCTAATTTTTTAGTTTACACATACATTCCACCTAGAAAGTATTCATTACCTGTGATAGTTATAAGTGAGATGAACCATGGGTGATGGAAAATATTTGATCACTGAGTTAGGCTAATTCATAAGTTGTAGTGACCATTTCATTCCAATTACTGAATCAAAATCATTGGGTGTTGACGATTGAGTGAGGTTTTACTTAACTAGAGAGAGAAAATGAGAGTAAAATTGAAATTGTGATTTAACAGGTAAAGTGAGGGGATGATATAAGGTAGAACACTATTCTTAATATTGGTTTAAAACTAAATTATTTAATAATCATACATAGAACCCATTAAACATGAGAAAAACATAGCCAAACCACACACCTCTCTATAGACAAACTAAGTCCACTACCTCTAAATTTTATTAGGTTTTATAAATTCGTTTTCTAAGGGCCCTATAACAAACATCTCATCATCCTATTGAATTCTATGGGGAGGCTAGTGTTTAGATTTTACATTTTTTAAAAATAAATTCAACACAAGACCTCATCTAGCCCATATCACATGATTGGTTTTGATCCAGATGTTGAATGAATTGTAAGAGAAAGAAGTAGGAATTGAGAATCACTAATGAAGTGGAGAGAGTGTTTGTAATAATTACATTGATTAACTCCCTCTATTCCAAAAGAGTGACCATAGTAAGAAAAGAATGCAAGAAAATCTATCTCAATTTTATAAAACATTGATAAAACTTTACACTCACAATTTAAACAATGGTAAACAATTACTACAATAAAATAACCAATGATATTATTAGATTATAACCATAATGATTAATTTACAATTTAAATTTGATGAGTTTTGAGGATAAGATCACAAAAAACACTTGAGATCATTTTGAAATGTTTTTAATTGCTTTATAACTGTAAGAGTCTTCAAGGATCAAATTAGCTGGAAGTCTTTACCCTTCTCTCTCTCTCAAAGGATCATCCAAGGAATGGCTCTTTAACCTTCCACCTTGAGAGTCACTATATGGGATGAGTTATAGATATATTTCCTCTATAAATACTTCCCTACCTTGAGAAGAACCTGATTAAAGAAATATATTTATGGAATCAAGAAAGATTCTAAAGAAACTCTATATGAGTTTTAGAAGAGATTTAAGTTGTTGAAAACCTTGTGCCCACATCATTATTTTGAGGGACATCATTTATTATTATTAGTATACAAAGGGTTAAAATATAATTATTTGAACCTACTAGATGATTCTTCTAGAGAAGAACTGATAGAAAAGTCCCCAACTAAATTTAGTAAAATGATTGAGAGTATCTCTTAAAATTTATAAGAATTCGTAGCAAGAACTATCATAATTGGATTTCATGATATAAAAATTTCCAACTCAACTTTTATTGAAAATAAAAGTAAAGACCTAAACCATCTTAAAATATAGTTTTCTACAAAAAGGTACTAGAAACATCACCTAAAAAAACCAATAGGGTCCTTCTAACACTTTAAATCCTTGGAGAACTACACTGATAGTTTCCTACAAGTTTAAGAAAGCTATGATTACATGTACCAAAGATTGTACCTACAAAACAAAAAAGAAATCCAAAAGTAAAATAATATTTTGGAACTAAATGTTTAGTTGGAAAACAAAAAAACCACCATTCTAGAACGGTTTTAAGCCATCCTTCCAACTAAAACTCTTATATAGAAGCACCTCCCTACATTATACAAGTTACTAATATAAAAATACTCAAAAAATTTCCATGAATAAGTTTCTTAATAAAATTGTAGAATCTAATACCACTCAATAAACTGCTCATATCACTCATAGATTAACCCCAAAGGAGGTTCAGCGCTACTAAAAAATAGGTCTTTAACAATGCCATAAATGGCCATTATTATCGCTAGACAAGTGCTGACTACGTGAGAGAAGTTAACAGACCAGGACTTTTATCAGTACTGAAAAAGTGATGATAAAGGTCCATACTATAGTATGCTATTACAACACACTGAAGCACAAGAAATACACAAAACACACACCAGATATCAATAAAAACAAGTCCGAATATAAAATTTAAATGAAATGAAATTTACAACACAAATATCCAAAAAATCTATATTATAGTAATTTGAAACATTGATTTATACAATTACATAAAAACGAATTATTACATACATTCAAAAAAATCATAACATTGAATGTTACCTTGATTTCCATTTAATTTATTTGTTAAAATTCCAACACTACTTCAGTATTATCAAAAAAACCTCCTTAACTCAAAAAAAGAATCCACCTATATAATAAAATAATTATTATGAGTATTAATAAAAGTAAATAAAATAAACATAAATATTAAATAATACACTAATTCTATAGACAATTATTTTACTATGAAAATATCAAGATTACCTATATGATTGAGAAGTGGAGGGAACATGAAGTAAGGTGATAAATGTCAAAACTACAGGAGTGAAAGGTTTTAGGGGAGAATAAGTATATGAAATTATTGGTGTATAAAGGGATGAAAGATGGAAATATCACACCAACTCAAAAAAATAATCCACTTATATAATAAAAAAATTATTATGTGAGAAATGATAAAAAGAAATTAATTAAACATACATATAAAATAATACATTAATCCTATGGAAAATGATTTGATTGTGAAAACATTAATATTTCCTCTATAATTGAGCATAAGAATCAATTTTTCTCTTCCTAAAAAGATAATGGTGGTAATTTGAAAGAAATTGATAAATGAACCACTATAGGGGTAAAATGGTTTTAAGGGATAAAGAGCATGAAAGTTGGAGAGAGTAACCTAACTCGATCAAAAGAATCCACCTACATAAAAAATAATTATTATTTTTGTAATACTAAAATGACATAAATTAAACATAAATATGAAACAATACATTAATTTTTTGGACAATGATTTTACTGTACAAACATCAAGATTACCTCTGTTATTGAGCAGAGACAAAGTCGTTGCACTTATTTCAAAGGCAAGAAACATGGATAGAAATATTATAAAATAAACAAACTCTGTATGAAATACTGATAATTAAATCCACATTGCATTATATATATTTTTGTTAAAATAAAGAAAGTATATCATAACATTATTTTTGCATCTATGCAAAGGTTTTCCTTTATTATAGTTTGTTCTTCTGAGGTATTGGTTACATTATCATGTGCAGAAGACATTGTCTACATGAGTAGTCAAACATTTAATTTAGATTGTGTTAATTTAGTAGAGAACATATAATTTTATGAGAAAAAACATAATATATTAAAAAAACATTTACCTTCTAATTGAACTCTATCGATTTTATAATGGTTTCAAGGATTTGGTTCCTCTTTCAAGAATCCAAACCCACTCTTTGTGGTCCCCTCTAATGTATAAGACATTGTCTACATTGGGACCAGTATGAACTGTTTGTGATGTCCCAATGAAAGGGTCATCCTTGATTAAATTTTCATCTAACTCAATATTTGTTTTAGTCGCCAGTAGGAAAATTGACCAATTATTGTTTATTAGATTAGAGACATAAAATACCTACATTACTTGTGATGCCATTATGAATGGCTCATCTTTTTCCCTACTACACTGAAATTCACCTTCACAAAACCCATTTCATTAACTTTCACTCCATTGATATTGTCAACCCTTTTTCAAAGGAAAAACGACACTTGAAATGTTGTATGATACAAATATTATATTTATCTAATAACAAAAAACATGAAATATTTGTATAAATTGGATTTTGATCCTTAGAACCAGATATGCGCATCACTTCTGCCACAAATGTAACACCACTATTTTGAATCATACTGAACTCATCATGTTATTTTGTATATAACTTATAACCATTGATTACAAAACCAGTGTAAGATATAACATTTTCATTCAGAGCTATGGATAGACATTAAAGAAATTTGGCAAATGAGTTTATATTTTCATATAACTCATTATAAATTTGATCTCTGAACCATACTATAAACTTTTGATTATGTGTATTTGATATCCATACTTTATTCCTTGATGGATTCAAATCTATAATAATTTCTTTGTGTGATTAAATGTATGGATCAACATCTTCACTATTATTAAATATGTAATGATTTTATTGGTCCCACTCTATCAAGGTAATTATAACAACATCTATTCCATAAATCCATTTTCCCATAAGGCGTTCATTGTGATGAGACTTTGGGAGACCTATGATTTCAACATCTAATAGGTAATTGGTACAAAATTCAATAGATTCTTCTATATTATATCGCTATACAATAAAAACTTTTAGATGATTTAAATTCTTGACATACCCTTTATAAATATTCATATATATTTCAATGGGGTACATACATCTATAATGGATTAGACCAAATAGTTAAACCTATCCGACCAAGTGAAGTTTCGGTGGACCATTATATCAAAGAATTATGGTAGGAAGAATATCTCTAATTTACATAATATGACTGAAATCTCATTATTCCTGATGGGAAACTTCCCTGGGTCTAAAAATTTACTACATATAGATATGAAAAAGAAGTTAATTCTGGTAAATATATGTCATACATTTTGAGGAAAAATGTAATAGGATGTAACCTGAATTAAATCTTGCATCAAAACACAGCAGTCGCTTGATTTTAGTCTTTGTTACTTAAAACTAATCATTAACACGACATTCTTGATATTTTATGAATACACCTATGGAACTTTTACACTATTAAGTAAAAAGTAAAATTACAATTTATTCTTTCTAGATAGAGTGTAAGATGATGGAGAAAGAAAAGTCCACACTTTACCCTTCATCGGTGCCAACTCTTCCCTTATACCCATTTCAATCAAGTCCAACCTAGCCTTGATGCCATCTTTCATTTTTCCATAAAAAATTAATAACATTCCAATAAAACGGTCAATTTTTTTTCTACATGCATGAAATAAATAAATTTTTTGATATACAAAAAATTCCAATATGGTAATTCAAAGAAAATTGATCACTTATTCTAATATATATTTTAAGGTTTTTAAAAAATGGTTTACCACAAAATGTTTCAATCTTTTTTACTTTTTTTATACTTGATATTCTATTGCTGGAGACATTGTTGTACCTTTTTAGATATTCCCATCAAAATCTATCATCCAAGATAAACATTAATGTCTTCAATTTAAGAATTTATGACTTCTTAAAAACACAGTCTTCTAGGAATGTTTCAAATGAATTGAGTATGTGTGTTTTTCAAAAATGGGACACCCCAAAATTACTTTAATGATATATCCAATTAATTTCCATATTCTAGGATGTCATTTATCATTCTGTACAACATGACCCTTAATTTAAATTCCTCACTTATATGATCATCATAAATTGTAACACCTATATCCCATATCAATTTTAGATCGTTGATCAAAGGATCCAAATAGACATCATTAACTTTACTAGGTTTCTTTGATCCAAATATAAGTAGTGGAAACATAATGTATTTCTACTTTATACATCCCCATGGATGAAAGTTATAATTTACCAACATGACATGCCATGTATTCTAAGTACTACTCTGTATACGAAGAGAATTTATTCTATATTTAGATAATGTAAGATGAAATTTTCTCATCTCATCTCTAAATCCAGGTAACTTGTAATAAATTTTCTTATACTGAGGTGAATATATTGAATGACATAGGTTTCCATTAGTAATTATTTTATCTTCATGCCATGTTAATTTTCTTGTGGTTTCCTAACATCCATATAGTCATCAAAATAATGGAATGATATGAAAATACTGTATAGATTTTGGAGGACTCGATTCATTTTTCTTGAATCGATCTGAGCCACACTTATGAAACTTTATGAGTGATTTGTGGTTGTTGAAAAAAATATGAAATCATTTGGAAAAGAATGTATTTTTTAGATATCATTCCCATTTAATGTAAAATTTATTTAGAATCATATGTTCGGTATGATAGTTTATTATCTTCCAGTAGCGTATCTTTCAGAAGACCGAGTAGTTTTATAAAGCTGGTGACTAAGTAGTTCTATAAAGTCAATGTCACTCCATATGCTACCAGCTTTCAAATTATTTAATTTCAATACATCTGACAATGTTGTGTATTTAGTACAACTAGTATAAAATGGTTTCTTGGAATAGCTATTTAACTCATCAAACAACTTTGGACAATCAAGAAGTTCATCTTCAATTTCCATTCTCATTTCTTACATGAAATATCCACCATATTTTACAAAGGTATTCATATCAAATGATTCATAAACCATTGTATCATCCTAATTGATGTCAATATTTAGTTTTTTCCCATGTTCTGTCCAAAATTTATAGATTTGATCTATTCTGTGAAAAATAAAATGTTCTTCTAACTCTTCTAGACTAATTTTTCTTGAATAACAACATTGTAATCATGTACATAAGATTTTAGAAGTTTTTTCTCTATGCTCTCTTGAAATCTGGATGAAATCTTTAACTCCATATTCATATTCATTTTCCAAATTATTAGTGAGAACCCATTTTTTGTTCATATCCATCCTATTGGGTTCATAAAATATTAATTTTATCAAATATATAAATAAATACAGATAATATATTCATTATCAAAAGTGAATGTTATAGATAATTTTAAAATAGGAAATATGGATCATTTCTACTAGAATACGGGAGCTCCTAGATATTCCAATTCCAAAAATATTTTTTGTTGAAATTTGAAAAAAATAGAGGGAGATAAAAGAAGATAATAAATGATATTATCGCTAAACATTATAGGTGTAAACTGGAAGATGGAAAATGTAATGACCCTAGCCTGAATTACCCAAACAATACCAGGTCAGATCGTCTTATGACCTCTAACACACCTCAATGTTACTAAATTATGGTTTAAAAATTGGGTAAAAAACCATAAATGGGAGGTGGTACCCCCCCCCCCCAAATAGAAACAATTAGTACTAGAGGTCGAACAAAATTCTTGCATGACCCTTGGGGTCAATGGACATGTAGACCCAAAATCACCATTACATGATATATTCATACTTGTTAGAAAAATAACTATGGAAATAAATGATTCCATAGCTATAAAGACACACATACATGTCACACTAGCATAAAAACTCACTTATAGTCTAAAATAAATATTAAATAGAAAAAACCTAATATTCAAACATAATGTGAACTATAAAGGAACCACAATGATTAAAAAAGTCAAGGCTTTATGTGATAAAACCTCATGTTCTTAACTGGGGATGACCCCTTTAAATATTCTCCATAAGAAAACTAAGGTCCATAATGAATTATAATAAGAACAATATCATATGATACATATAACTAATAGAGGAACATACATCACTCCAATAACTTGGTTCCTGAAAAATAGCATTTGGAGTAGCATGTCTACTAAGGTTTCCATGAATGGTATTAGCATATATATAACAATTACGAAACCATAAATGTGCCTCAAATCATTAGTCAATAAACAATAATACACATGAAAATTTTCCCCCTCCACTCTGCTGGGGTGGTAGGGGTGGGGAGGGGGTTGGGTCATGGCCATTGTAACACCCTGAGATTTTATGAGAAATATAATTGTTTTTATGTCTTATTTTATACACAAAACCAAACAAATATTTCACTACACACAACACTATCTTGGCTTACGTTACACGTAATCACGACCTTCCTCGATAGCGTGTGTAGTACGAAATATCAGGTTTCACTAAGCGATATATTGATATAATATTATTATGGACTAGCCATTATTTATATTATTAGCTACATTTTTAAATTTTATAACATTATTATTCATCATACACATTTTATAAAACATTTTATGTGAAAAAAATAAATTTTTCATATAAAATAAGTATTTTTCGAAAAAATATAGTTTTGCCGCCTTTTGATGGCACACCCACTTTAAATATAGTTTTTGACAAGTTTACAAGTTAAATTTAACAAAATAAAATTCTTCTTTGGAATCAGGATATAAAAATTTACTTTGGATAAATTTTTTATATTATTATGATAACATTCATATTTTAATGAATAGTAAAAATATCCTATATTTTAATTAAAAACAACTTTTTTCATCGCAATAGTTTATATGGTTAAATTATAATATTGAATGGTTTTAAAGTATAAATAGAATATATTTTTACCATTTAATATAATGTATGTCATTACCATTAATTTTACATTGAATTCATAGTTAAAAACATTTCAATATTTGGAAATGTTTTAACATTTAAAACCCATTTTCTTAAAAACGGGATTAATTTTAAATTAATTACTGCAAATTCTGTGTTTTAAATTTTGAAAAATGGATTCCATATTTTAATTATGTTATTCCAAATTATTTTAATAGGTTACTTTATTTTTTTGATATTATGAATAGTAACTGTGGTAATTTTTATTTACTGCAGTTAAAGGTATATCAGGTAATTAAGGGTAAATATAAGATTATAAAATTTACCCTGACACCTACCAAAATTTTATTGGATGACTAATAGTTTAAACTTATCACCTAAGGGTCTGAATAAATTCATTTTATGGACTTTTCACCATTAAAATAATTTAATTGTTATTAAAACCAAAGAAAGTGACAACATGTCACACTCTTAAATCTTATAAGTATAATAATTTTAATTTAGTGATAAACTTCATGAAACTTAGAAAATGAATAGTATCTAGAAATATAACAAAATTATCTACATCATGAGAATTTATTTATAATTTTAGGGGTAAAATAATTATCATTAATGAGGACACAATAGTGATGTATAAATTATTTCTTTAATTGAAATATCAAATAAATGGTTTCAAAGATATTAAAATAAATATTATATAAACTAATTAATGTTATCCATTAATTTTATAGATAAATATGACATGTTAGGAATCTATTAAATACTTTTTTTCGAACATATCTTCTGTGTGGATTTTATTTAAATTCAAATAAATGAATTGTGTCAAAATTGACACTATTGATATTTTCTATTATTAAATTGTTTAAAATTCACAAAAATATTTTAAAAATTACAAATTAAAATTTATATGATCTAAAATGTCATATATTATCAAATTATGTATAATTAAGAATAAATAATTAAGTATTTATTACCATATAAATTTTATAACATTATTACCACAAATAAAATTAAATAGATTAAATAAGGATAAATCAAAATGATAAGGTTTAAAATAAAATAAAAACATGTCTAAAATTAATTTTTTGATGATATTATAACCCTATATTATCTAATATCATAATTTTAGTTACTTTGGAAGTTATTAAGTATGGTTTGGGTTTATTATAAATTTATATTTTAGAGGTTTCCAAAAGTGCCCCTCTCCTCCCTTATAAAAGGGAACCTCCTCCCTCTCCTCCTCACACCACTTTGAGCCTTAAATCTTAGAAAACCCCTAACCATTAATCTTCTCAACTTACCTAGTAATATTCTGGAGGTTCTGTTCTTCTCAAAAGAGAAACTCTATTCTCTTAAGAGGAAGTTTAAAGAAGGCACATCGAGGAAGAGGTAATCTCTTCTACTGATTATTTCAAGTTTATTCCTTCTTCTACTCCCTCTTTTTAGTTGTTTCAATATAAAGTAATAACATCAGTGTCACTAATATATTGATATGTTATTATAAATATGAAAGAACCCCATTTCACCTTCTATCCATCCTACGGAAAATGAAATCATCGCGCGTGCGTACGTACGAAATACCGTCTCCACGCCGTGATGTAATCTGTTTTCCACCACCACCTTACTTGGATGGGTATAATGGTGCAAATAATAACTATGTAAATTATTATTATAACATTATACAAATTCTGAGATATTATACCATCCACTCCAAGACCATTCAATAATTATGGGAACGATATTGTCGCTCGTGCGTACGTACGGCTTACCGTCTCCACAATGCGATGTGATTCATTCTACATGATCTTCACTAAACCATGATTATATAAACGAAATGAATGAATAAATATGATATATATTATACTAGTAAAATTCTTTAAATGATGTATCTATAACCTAAAAATATTAATAAGAATTTATTCGATAAAACACGCATAAGAACATAAAGCAATAAACAACCAAATAACAAGTAGCAATGAAATATTACTAATAAAAAACTAATAATATGACCATATATGTTATCATAACAATGATTATGATTCTAGAAAAAGTAAATGACATTATTTAAATCAATATATAGGAGGTTCAGACACGTACAAATCATATCAGACCTAAGGTAAGGGAAAATCTCACAATCTGATTTTTATCCGAGATTGTTTATACTTCAGAATTTACTGGGGAATATTTATCATCCACATCCATGTTTCCTCAATATTTAAAATTATTTATATCCTACTATAATTGTTTAAATAAAAATTTACATATTCTATTATTTTTATTAAAATATATGAAAGGAATCTTTTGTTGTTTTCAGTACGAGATACTTTTTGACTTTTTCGACCAAAGTACGAGAAGAATGTTTTTTTAAATTATACAGAATTAATGGATTTTTATGATTCTGTAGAACATTATTTCCATGAAGATTCCTTTATAAGTTTTCAAGTTTAGTTTTAATTAACTTCTTTAAATTTTTATGACATGTTAAGAAAGGAAAAATGTTTTTGAAGTTGAAAGAATATTTTCCTCAAGAATGAAGTTCAAGTGTTTTATCAAAATTATTTTCCATCTAAGACAATATAGGTTTTTGTTTCTATCCATATTTTTACATTTATTTTATTATGTTATGATTGAATTATTTTTATAAAATCATTTTAACTTATATGGATTATGTTATGATGGTATGATTTTTAAGAATCCCATTTTTATTACATGGGTTATGCTATGATGTATGATTTATGATTTTGTGGCACACATAATAATGGTTTTATTATGAGATGGGTGGGACCTATATCTCCATCCAATGCATTGGGTAAAGATTTATATCTCATGATATAGACATGGCTGGAACGACAAGTTAATCTGGTTCAGTGATACAGGAATGGAACGAGGAGTGAACTTATTTCAAAAATGGACTTTTTCTGCTAATGATAGTCTTGGAAATCAGTCTTAACTAATAAGAAATGATTTTATATGATTATTTGTGTATGACACAAAGTTTCATGTTTTATTTCATGATTTTTGGGATTAAATTTTACTACTATGATTTATCCCATGTTCTGATATTATGACCTCTTTTGCAGGTTACGATTTTCAATATGTGATATGATTGGTATTTTTTTGCTTACACTTACTGAGAATTTGAGCTTACCCTTTTGTATATTTTCTTTTCCCTAGGTTAGTAATAAAGGTATTAAGTAGGATATGCCAAAAGGGACTCTAGATATGATGAAATAAATAGGAGACAATGTAGATGCTTTGTGAACCAGTTTTCTTTGTTTCCCAGTTTCTAAAGAAACTATACCTATATGGTCCTACCATGGTTTTGTTATATGTTATAATAAGTATGCTTCAATTCTGAAGTAATAACAATGTATTTAAAGTATGGGTCGTTATAGTTGGTATTAGAGTAAAGGTATAGTCAACCTTTGGAAACTAGGATGTGAAAGCCTTAGTAAGAACTCTAAGGATATGTCTAAACATAGAACACAATATTAGTGTTTTAGAAATGGCCATGAACAACCTATGATAAGACCTAATGTGTGAAATTTTATTCTTGATTATGTGGTTTTCCTATTATGATTAGTGTTTCTCACACCATGCTTCTTGGTTTTAGTCAATGGCTGGAACCCGAAGGAACCATGTTAATGCTGAATGCAACGGGCAATGTAATGATTGTCCCCCTGAGCAACCAAACGTTATGGGAGATGGAATGAAAAATCATGTATCCATGCTCACACAACTTTCTCAAGCTATGAATCATGCAGGACTTCAAAATGAGAAAAGTAAAGAGCAACATTCTATTGAATCCTTCATGAGGCAGCGTCCACCTTCATTCAGTGGGTCTTCTGATCCATTAGTGGATGAATAATGGATTAGTACCACTGAAAAGATATTTTTAGTCCTGTAATGTACTGAACATGATAAAGTCATCTTAGTAGTATATCATTTGGAAGGTGAAGTTGATCAATGGTGGAATATTATTAAGAATACGAGGCAAAGGGATGAAATTGAGTCCCTGGAATGAGATGAGTTCAAGAAATTATTTTTCAATAAGTAGTTATCTCATATTCTTTGAACAAAGATGGAGAAGGAGTTTCATGAACTGAAGAAAAAGGATGATGAATCTGTTGGTACCTACGAAGCAAAGTTTACAAGACCAGTAAGGTACGCTTCTGGAATTATTATCCAACATGAAAGTAAAATCAATCGATTCTTTAGTGGATTAAAACCAATTCTTCGAAGGGCGTTAGCCATAAGGGACTTGAATAGCTACGAGGAAATTGTTCGATGTGCTCTCAAGGTTGAGATGGAGATTGGGGTAACACATCAGTCATATGGTTTTGATAAGAAGAGGAAAATTGAATTCAATGGGAAATCTAAAGACCACACTGAAAAGAATATTAGTTTTCCCTTATGCTCAAAGTGTGGAAAGAAACATGGAGGGAATTTTCTTAAAGGGACAAGTAAATGTTTTAAATGTGGAAAAGAAGGTCATCGGGTAGTTGAATGTCGAAATAATGGGAAGAATATGTCTAATGATGCGAACAAAGAAAGGGATGCACATAATGCACCTCTTACACTTCAATGTTTCAAGTTCAAGAAAATGGGGCATTATGCCAATCAATTCCCTAATCTAAGGGTTGTTGATGATGATTGAAGTCAACAAACTATTAAGGCCAAAGAAAAAAGGAATGTCACATGCAATTTCTATTGGTGATGTGGAGTACGATAACAAAGTGGTGAAAGGAACACTTACCATCCAATATAAAGTAGAAAATGTTTTATTTGATTCTGGATCCACCCACTCTTTTATTTATGAAGAATTTTCTAAGGGTATCATTGTACTACCTCAATAATTAGATGTTGAGTTAGCTGTGACAACTCCTAATGGCACAACGGTCGCATCAAATGTTTACAATTTTTCTCCAATTGAATTTTGTGGGAAAGTGCTTCCGGCAAATCTTGTGATCCTTCCTATAGTTGAATTTGATGTGATTCTTGGCATGGATTTGATTTCTTTATATGGAGCTCATATCAGTTGCCAAATAAGGGAAGTCACATATCATATTCCAGATCAATCTATGATCGTCTAGCGATGTAAGGATGAACATAACCTTCCAGTGGAAATTTCTTCCATATTATGGGTCTTGATTCCACTAAATAAAGGTTATTTATCTCAAATGGATGGCGAGAAACTCACAATTAAGAATGTTCCCATTGTATGGGATTTTGATGATGTCTTTCTGGAGTAATTTCCAGGTCTTCCACCAAATCATGAAGTTGAGTTTTCAATAGAACTCGTACCAGGTGCTTTACCTATTTCAAAGACACCTTATAGAATGGCCCCAATTTAGTTGCAGGAATTGAAGAAGAAAATCCAAGAGAATCTTGATAAGGGATTCATACACCCTAGTACATCACCTTGGGATAACCTGTTCTATTTATTAGAAATAAAGATGGATCAATGAGACTCTGCATTGATTATCGAGAACTTAACAAGATCACTATCAAGAACAAATATCCTCTCCCATTCATTGATGACTTATTTGACCAACTACACGAAGCTCAATACTTTTCAAATATTGATCTTTGTTCAGAGTATCATCAATTAAGGGTCAAAAGGGAGGATATACCAAATACGGCTTTCCGAACAAGGTATGGACACTATTAATTTATAGTGATTCCATTTGGTTTTACTAATTCCCCTGATATCTTCATGGATATAATGAATAGGGTCTTTAGAGACTATCTTGATCAGTTTTTGATAGTCTTTATAGAAGATATTCTTGTCTATTCAAAGAGCAAGGAGAAACATGAAGATCACTTGAGAATTGTATTGAAGACCCTGAGAAAGGATAAGCTTTATGCCAAATTTACCAAGTGTAAATTTTGGCTTCAAAAAGATGCATTTTTGGGTCACATAATCTCAAAATAGGGGATATCTGTGGATCCAGCAAAAACAGAGGTTATTGAAAGATGGTCAAGACTAACAACAGTAACTGAGATCCAAAGTTTTCTTGGTTTAGCTGGGTACTATCGACGTTTTGTGAAAGACTTTTCCTGATTATCTAATCCACTCACCAGGTTGGCTTGAAAAGGAGTTAAGTTCGTTTGGACAGAGGAGTGTGAAGAGAATTTCAAAGAGTTAAAAAGAAGGTTATCTGGTGCACCTATGCTCACACTGCCTTGTAGTGGAGAAAGGTTTGTGATCTACAGTGATCCATCCAAGAAGGGGCTGGGATGTATTCTCATGCAAAATGGCATGGTGATAGCTTATTCCTCATGACAATTGAAAATCCATGAGCAAAATTATCCAACTCATGATTTGGAGTTAGCTGCGGTAATCTTTGCATTAAATATTTGGAGGAATTATCTTTATGGTGAAAGGTGTGATATTTATACTGATCATACAAGTTCAAAGTATATTTTCAGACAAAAGGATCTGAATATGCGCCAAAGAAGATGGTTGGAGCTGATTAAGGATTACGACTGCTCAATTCATTACCACCCTGGGAAAGAAAACAAGGTGGAAGACGCATTAAGTCGACAAGACCATGCTAGATTATCCCCGATGTGGATCACAAAAGATCCAATATGTATGGATATAAAAAGGATGGATCATGGAATTATAATGGAAGGGTAGAAATCTTATCTTTCTCAAATGAATGTTCAAACATCTATACATGTGAAGATTAAAGAGGCATAGAAAGAAGATGTAGAGTTACAAAAGAAGGTGAGAAATGTTCCTGAATTCCACATTGATTGTGATGAAATAATAAGGTTCAGGAATCGGGTTTGTGTTCCTCCCATCCTAGAATTAAAGAAGGAGCTGCTGGATGAGGCTCATAGTTCTTCATTCTCTATTCATCCTGGAAGCACGAAGATGTATAGGGACCTGAAAGAGCACTTCTGGTGGGATGGCATGAAAAGAGATGTTGCTGAATATATCTCTTGATGCTTGGTTTGTCAGCATGTTAAAGTTGAGAGATAGAAGTCTAAGGTGATGTTACAACCATTACCATACCAGAATGGAAATAGGAAAACATCACTATGGACTTTGTCACCGAACTTCCTAAAATATCCAAAGGCAATAATGCTATCTGGGTTATAGTTGATCGTCTTACGAAGTCGGCACACTTCATTGCTATTAGAGAGGATTTCTCACTTGATCAGCTTGCCAGGATATATGTGAAGGAAGTGGTAAGATTTCATGGAGTACCACTTTCCATTATACTGATCGGGATCCGAGGTTTACCACGATGTTTTGGCGAAGTCTTTAGCATACTATGGATACAGAGTTGAGTTTCCGCACTGCTTATCATCCTCAGAAAGACGATCAGTCTGAGAGGATAATTCAAACTCTAGAAAACATGTTGAGATCTAGCTCTATGGATGTCAAAGTTGGTTGGGATGAACACCTACCTTTGGTGTAATTTTCTTATAATAATATCTTTCACTCCAGTATTCAGATGGATCCTTATGAGGCTCTCTATGGAAAGAAATGCAGGACTCCAACTTGCTGGGATGATGTTGGGAAAGGAGAGCTATTAGGACCTGATCTTGTTGATGAGATGGCAGAAAAGGTTAGATCTATTCAACAACACATAAGAGCAGCTCAGAGTCGACAAAAAAGTTATGCCGACAACTGAAGAAAAGACCTAGAGTTTTAAGTGGGTGATAAAGTGTTCTTACGAATATCTCCTTGGAAGAGAGTAATGAGATTTGGAAAGAAGGGAAAGCTGAGCCCTAGGTATATTGGTTCTTTTAAAATAATGGATCATGTTGGGAAGGTGGCTTACCGATTGGCTCTTCCACCGAATCTCTCTCAAGTTCATGATGTGTTCCATGTATCTCTCTTGAGAAAGTACATACCTGATCCTTCACATGTACTAAGCTCAGATGTTGTACCACTAGAGCAAGATCTTTCTTATGAAGAACAACCAATAGAGATTCTAGATCATAGAGAAAAAGTTATATGAAACAAGACCACTCACTTGGTTATTGTTTTATAGAGGAACCAACAATTAGAATAAGCAACATGGGAACTTGAGGATATGATGAGGTAGATGTATCCTCATCTGTTTGTTACGAAATGACGAATTTAGAGGGAGAAATTCATTTTAAGGGGGGTAGAATGTAACACCCTGAGATTTTATGAGAAATATTTTTTTTTATGTCTTATGTTATATGCAACACCAAATGAATCTTTTACTACACACAACACTGGCTTGTCTTCCGTTACATGCAATCACCACCTTCCTCGATAGCGTGTGTAGTACGAAATACCAGGTTTCACTAAAAAATATATTGATATAATATTATTATGGACTAGCCGCTATGAATAGTATTAACTACATTTTTGAATTTTATAACATTATAATTCATATTACACATTTTCTAAAACATGGTATGTGAACAAAATAATCTTTTCCTATAAAATAAGTATTTTTCAAAAAATGCAGTTTTTCCACCTTTTGAAGGTGCACCCACTTTAAATCTAGTTTTTGACTATTTTATAAGTTCAATTTGAAAAAATAAAATTCTACTTTGGAATTAGGATATAAAAATTTACTTTGGATAAAATTTTCATATTATTCTGATAACTTTCACATTTTAATGAATAGTTAAAACAAGCTATATTTTAATTAAAAACAACTTTTTTCATCGCAATAATTTATATAGTCAAATTATAATATTGAATGGTTTTAAAGTATAAAAAGAATATATTTTACCATTTAATATAATTTATGTCATTACCATTAATTTTACATTGAATTCATAGGTAAAAACATTTCAATATTTGGCAATGTTTTAACTTTTAAAACCCATTTTCTTAACAATGGGATTAATTTTAAATTAATTACTGAACTTATGTGTTTTAAATTTTGAAAAATGGATTCCATATTTGAATTCAGTGGGTCCAAATTATGTTAATAGGTTACTTTTATTTTTTTGATATTATGAATAGTAACTATGCCAATTTTTATTTACTGCAGTTAAAGGTAAATCAGGTAATTAAGGGTAAATATAAGATTATAAAATTATCCTTACACCTAAAAAATTTTATTGGATGAATAAAAGACGACCATTATGACCTAAGGGTCAGAAAAAATTCATTTTATGGAGTTTTGACCTTTAAAATAATTTAATTGTTATTAAAACCAAAGAAAGTGACAACATGTCAATCTCTTAAATCTTATAAGTACAATAGTTTTAATTTAGTGATAAAATTCATGAAACCTCAAACATGAATATTATATATAAATATAATAAAATTATCTACATCATTTCAATATATTTATAATTTTAGGGATAAAATAATTATCATTAATGAGGACACAATAGTGATGTAGAAATTATTTCTTTAATTGAAATATCCAATAAATGGTTTGACAAATATTAAAATAATTATTATATGAAATAATTAATGTTATCCATTAATTTTCTAGATAAATATTACATGTTATGAATCTATTAAATATTTTTTTTCGAACATATCTTCTGTGTGGATTTTATTTAATTCAAATAAATGAATTGTGTCAAAATTGACACTATTGATATTTTATATTATAAAATAGTTTAAAAATCACAAAAATATTTTAAAAATTAAAAATTAGAATTTATATGATCTAAGATGTCATAAATTATCAAATTATGTATAATTAAGAACACATAATTAAGTATTTATAACCATATAAAATTTATAACATTATTACCACAAATCAAATTAAATAGATTAAATAAGGATAAATCAAAATGATAAGGTTTAAAATAAAATAGAAACATGTATAAATTTAATTGGTTGATGATATTATAACCCTATTTTATCTAATATAAGAATTGGAGTCACTTTGGAAGTTTTTATGTGCTGTTTGGGTTTATTATAAATTAATATTTTAGAGGTTTCCAAAAGTGACCCTCTCCTCCCTTATAAAAGGGAACCTCCTCCCTCTCCTCCTCACACCACTTTGATCATTAAATATTATCCAAACCATTCCCATTACTCTTCTCAACTTCCCTAGTAATATTCTGGAGGTTCTGGTCATCTCAAAAGACCAAATTTATTCCCTTAAGAGGAAGTTTAAAGGAGGCATGTCGAGGAAGAGGTAATCTCTTCTACCGATTCTTTCAAGTTTCTTCCTTCTTCTACTACCTATTATTTAGTTTTTTCATTATAAATTAATAACATTAGTATCAATAATATACTGATATGTTATTATAAATATGAAACAACCCTATTTCACATTCTATCAATCCTACGGAAAATGAAATCACCGCGCGTGTGTACGTACGGAATACCGTCTCCACGCCGTGGTGTAATCTATTTTCCACCACCACCTTACTTGGATGGGTATAATGGTGATAATAATAACTATTTAAATTATTATAACATAATAAAAATTATGAGATAATCTACCATTCACTCCAAGACCATTCAATAATTATGGGAACGATATCGTCTCTCGTGCGTACGTACGACTTACCGTCTCCACGATGCGATGTGATTCGTTCTAAATGATCTTCACTAAACCATGATTATATAAACAAATTTAATGAATAAATATGATATATATTATACTACTAACATTCTGTATATGATGTAGCTATAACCTAAAAATAGGAATAAAAATTTATTTGATAAAACACGCATAAGAACATAAAGCAATAAACACCTGAATAACAAGTAGCAATGAAATATTACTAATAAGAAGCTATGAATATGACCATATATGTTATCATAACAATGCGTATGATTATATAATAATTCAATTACATTATTTAAATAATTATACAGGAGGTTTGGACACGTACAAAGCATATCGGACCTAAGGTAAGGGAAAATCTGACAATCTGATTTTTATCTGAGATTGTTTATACTTTAGAATTTACTGGGGCATATTTATCATCCACATCCATGTTTCATCAATATGTAATATTATTTCTATCCTCCTACAATTTTTAAATCCAATTTTACCTATTGGTGAATTTTTAGTAAAATATATGAAAGGAATATTTATTTGTTTTCAGTACGAGATACTTTTTGACTTTTTCGGCCAAAGTATGAGAAGAATGTTTTTTAACTTATACGACATGAATGGATTTTTATGATTCCATAGAATATTATTTCCATGAAGATTCATTTACAAGTTTTTAAGTTTATTTTTAATTAACTTCTTTAAAATGTTATGACATGTTAATAAAGGAAAAATGTTTTTGAAGTAGAAAGGATATTTTCATCAAGAATGAAGGTCAAGTGTTTTATCAAAATTAATTTCCATATAAGATAATATATGGTTCTCTTTATATCCATATTTGTACATTGATTTGATTATGTTATGATGGAATTATTTTTATGAAGTACTTTTAACTTATATGGATTATATTTTGATGGAATGTTTTTTAAGAATCTCATTTTTATTACATGGGTTATGATATGATGTATGTTCTATAATGTTGTGGCACACATAATAATGGTTTAATTATGAGATGGGTGGGACCTATATCTCCCTCCAATTTATTGGGTAAGGATTTATATCTCATGAGATAGACATGGCTGGAACGACATGTTAATCGGGTTCAGTGATACAGGACTGGAACGGGGAGTGAACTCGTTTTCGAAATGGACTTTGTCCGCTAATGATAGTCTTGGAAATGAGTCTTGACTAATAAGAAATTATTTTCTATGATTATGTGTGTATGCCAAAAATTTTCATGTTTTATGTCATAATTATTGGGATTAAATTTCACTAATATGATTTATCCCATGTTTTGATATTATGATCGCTTTTGCAGGTTAAGATTTTCGATATGTGATGTGATTGATATTTATTTTTTTTACCCTTACTGAGAATTTGAGCTCACCCTTTTTTATGTCTTCTTTTCCCCAGGTCAGGAAGAAAGGTATTAAGTAGGATATGCCAAAAGGGACTCTAGATATGTTGAAATAAACGGGAGACAATGTAGATGCTTTATGAACTAGTTGTCTTTGTTTCTCAGTTTCTAAAGACACTATACCTATACGGTCCTACCATGGTTTTGTTATATGTTGTAATAAGTATGATTCAATTCTGAAGTAATAAGAATATATGTAATGCATGGGTCGTTATAGCCGTGGGGTCTAGTCATCATGCCAATAATTTACCTATATTTTCTTTGTTGCGTTGTGTGCCACTTTCGCGGTTGTGATCAATTTTTAAAAAATAATATACATGAAAATTTGTACACATTTATATATATATATATGAAAAAATTATATAATAAGAAGATATAAACCATAGGTGTAAAAAATAGTGAATAAATCCAAGGTTCATTATCAAATATAAACAATGGATCATACATCGGTAGACAATAAGAACAACAAACCACAAATTGTTCCCTAAATAACAGATCACAAGTAAATCGTAAACAACAGATCATAAACAAATCATTGATGAAGAAATCAAAAATGGAACAAAAAATACACAAAGAAAATAAGAAGGGCTACCTTTCTAGGTTTAAGTAATTCTATGACCCTCTACAGAAACCAAAACTGCAATCGAACACCAGATGTCAGATGAGATATTGGAGCAACCGGAGGTAGTCGAGTGATGTGATTCATCGTTTGATTCACCAAGGATGAGTGTCGATAGTGGGTGGCTTCTATAGAAAGCTTCTATATCACAATAGGATCACAAATGGTTATGGTTTTTAAAATAGACCGGGACACTTTTATCAGCCCTTATTACTAAAGTGATGATAAAGGATTTAAAATTTTAATGATAAATAAAAAATTATAAATATTTATATATACTTAATAAATATATATAAATATACATTTTGAACATATAATTCTTTTTAAATATATTTATTATAATTTTATAATTATTTGTTTCTAATTATAGAAATATTTTCAAAAAATAATATCTATATAATTATATATATTATATAATTATAGATATATATATTTAATAAATATATATAAATATAAATATATTAATTATATAAATTATTTAAGTAAATTTATTATAAATTTAATAATTATTTAAATATATATAATTATTTATTTATAATTATATAAATACTTTTAAAAAAGATATTTATTTATTTATAATGATAAATATATAAATGCATAAATATAGTTAATGTACATTTATAAATATATTTATTTATAAATATTTTTTTACAAATATTTATTAACATTATTAACAAATATCTAATTTTAAGTGCATGCATATAGGTAAAAAATGAGTGAAATTTAATAAATTAAGAATAAGTACACTTTAACAATATTAAAAAATGGATATGTTTTGTGTGTGTGCATCGTAATATATAAAAATGAATTAATTATGTATATGTGAAATCAACGTAACACAAATTTAATATATTTTAAATTTAAAAATAAAGTGACATTCAATTATATGTCAAGTACTATGTAATTAGTCAATATTTTTAATTCATATTAATTTTTAATTATAAACCATTCTTCAATAAATATATGACTATTTAATGTCAAACACATAAATATTTTGTAATATTTAAATCATATTTATACACATTAGTATATATCTATGTATTTAATATATACAATTTAATATCAGTAATTATCATAATTATATAATTAATAAAATGTTTAACATTTAATTATATATAATAAATTTATTGATTTGAATTAATAATTATCTAATTAATAAAATAGGTAATTTTTTTTAATAAAAATATTTTTTATTTATTTAATTATTTAATTTTATTTATTCAAACCTTTATCAATGCTAAAAATGCACTGATGAAATAAATATTTATCATCACAGAAAATAAAGCACTAAAAAAGGTTACCCGTTATCAGCACTAAAAATAAAGCACTGATAAAGGATGCCCTTTATTAGCACTAAAAATATAGCACTGATAAAGGTTCCCTTTATCAGTGCAAAAAAAACACTGATAAAAGGTTAAATGTATCAGTACATTATTTAGCACTGATAAATATGCCATTTATCAGCATTTGTTTGTAGTGCTGATAAATACCAACACTGTTAATGTCCCGTTTTGTAGTATTGAAAGGACAATATGACCTTATCATGACTATCATCAATGAATTGAAAAATAAGGATCATATAAAATGCATGCTTATAAAGTTCCGAACCCTAAAATAAGTGTTAGTTACATTTAATTAAAGAGTGGTAAGGAGTTGAGAAAAAAATATGAACCCACATCTCAAGCCCAAGATTGAAGTGGGAAACCTACATAACTTAAATAATCTATCCATGAAATGTATCTTCAATAAAGAGTACTAGTGGAGACAACCCAATTGATGAAGGAAAAGGGAAAGGCCATGATGTAAGACCTAGATCAATCTAAAACTCCCTTAAATTATAGAGTAATACCACCAAACAATATTAATGAAGATTCACTACAATAATAGCTCTCAGAGACATTCAAAAGAGATGAAAATTAATACTAATTTTCTAGAAGCCATCCACCAAATACTAAGGTTTTAAAATTTATTAAATACATGTGCATCAGGAAGAGGATATTATATAGACATGGAATAGTAAATTTAGGTAAAAATAAATCTTCTCTTGTTACTCCATAAATACTTAGAAAATTATAATATCCAAGTACATTCATTATCATTTTTACTATAGGAAAAATCACTTTTCAAATGCACTGTGTGATTTGGGAGAATTAATTAATTTAACAACATATTTAGTTTATTCCTCTTTAGAGATAAGAGACATAAAACCCACCTTAGTGGTTATACAACATTCTAACTAAGCCAATTCCTATCTAGCTGGATTTCTAGAGGATATGCTAGTAATCTTGAAATTATTTTTATTCCCTGTTGAATTTTATATTTTGAACATAGAGTAATAAAGAGTTAATGTTCATTCCACAAATATATTTGGTAATAATTTTTTTAGTACTTCCGAAAAATAATAAATATTAATGAAGGAACTATTTCAATGAATTTTCAAGATAATATTTCAACATTCTTGATTCAATAAAATACCCCCAGGATGAGTAAACTATCTTTCCATTGAACCATCTGGAGATACCATGTTGTTTGAAAAAATAAATTGAAATTTTTGATAACATAATTCTATTAAGAGAAGATATAAAAACACTTAATTTTTATAGTGAATCTATATTTTAAAATGAAATCAATCTAGAATCTATTTTATATATTGAATATTTTGAATAATTGGATGGAATTTATATTACTTATTTACTTAAAAATATCACTCACACTTTTTCTTTACATGTAGAGGGTATTAGCATAGATAAAAATGAGTTGATTTTTTTTATAAAACCCTATAAATTAGAATTGAAGTTTCTACCATCCAACTTAAAATATTATTATTTAAATAAAAATGAGAAACTACTTGTAATACCTGAGATTAAATTATTGTAAGCAAGGGTTTCTTCCTAAAGAAATAATAACATAATGCACATAGGCTTATTCAAGAATATAATGAAGACCTAAATTATCAAAATTTATAAATTTTAATTTAAATAAATTAATTTAATATTTGATTTCATAATGTAAAAATTACCTTTGGATGATATTTTTATATTCTTCAGAAATATTTTATTTTTAGGTGAATTGGGAAAATGAAAATTTTAAAAAACTGTCACTTTTATGACATTATAATGATATAAGAATACACTTATGGTGTATAAAACGTTTTTACTAAAAAAAATATATTTAATAAGTAATATAATTTATATAAAAATAAAATTTTTAACTTATAAATATATTCTTTACATTTTGGAAATCTAGGTAATGTTTCTGTTCAACTAAAAATTGTTTTCAGTTATTCTCTTTTAATCAATTACTTATAAAGTGAATTTCAGTTTTGGTTTGGTTTTAAATAAAAATAATTATACTTTTATTTAAAATAATCTAATTAATTCCATTTTAACCAAAATTATACTCTATTTGTTTATGTAAAATCATTTCTATACCTAAAAATGCATTTTTATGGAAAACGTTTTTTCTTCGCATTTTTCGAGTTTTGTTTTAAATTAATTTCTGCCAATTATAGAAAGTAAATTTGATAAAATTGAACCCATATTTGGAATCATAATTTCTACATTTTTAAATTATTTAATTTTTGTTTTAGTTCATCATGAATAGTAACTTTGTTAAAAAGTCTGTTACCACGGTAAGAGTTAAAACTAGTTAAAAGGGTTAAAACTAAAATGATAAGGGTTAAAATGACCAAAAAACGTTTCTAAATACTATTTTATGATAGGTTTTTTTTTCTGTATATAATTTCCTATTATAATATGAGTCATTTTTTATCTATTTTTATTGAGTAGTATAATAATATATTTTAATCTTTTGAAAAATTCCATGTGTTTCATCTCCTTCACTTATAAAAGGACACCAAATCTCTATATTCTTCAAAACAAATAGATCATACAATACCTACCCAAATAATTTATTAACTCCCCTAAAAACTTTTTATAGTTCCTTATTTTATCATAATACCATCTTAAGAATGATTTAGGAATAAACATAAGGAAGGTGTCGAAAGAAGAGGTATAGTTCATAACTAAGTGTTTCCATTTTTAATTTCTCCTTTTACCTGCATAAAACTTTTTCTAAAAATTGTAATATAATAACATAAAAATATACCAAATATTTAAATTTTATTATTTCTATTGTATATTTAACACCTTAAAATTTTATGATATATATATATATTTTTCAAATAAACATAATTTCTTCGATAGCTTGTGTTACACGCAACACCGAGTTTTAAAGAAAGATGATATAATATTAATGTTATTATTTAAACATGACCATTATAAAATAGTAATTAAACATGGTTATATTAATAGAAATAATTTTTTTAAAATTAATTATAAATTATTTAGATAATGAAAATATATTGAAAATTAAGTACTTAATTTCTTCTAATGTCTCTATATGCTTCCAAAATTCAATTTTTTCGAAAAAGTTTACATTGATTTTTTTTGGAAAAAAAATGAAAATAATTTTTCAAAATTTTAGAAAATTAATTTTAAAAAATAAAAAACATTTATTAAATAAACATTTCAAAATTATCTTAGGGTTAATTTTGGTATTTTTATGAAATATTTAATTTTTTTAATGAATATTGAATGATATTGTTTTTTAGTACTGAAATATTTTTTATTATGCAAACACTTTTGAGGAAAAAGTATAAAACCATACAAGACTTTATTACATTATCACTTCACCACTTCACAATATCACCATTCCACAACTTAACCACTATACCACTTCACCACTTCACCCCAAAAACCGTACAAGTCTTCACATCCATTCAAGAATTCATACTAAAAAACCTACACATCTGGAGTCAAAATCATAAAGAGAAGACCGAGGTACCATGAAGCAGGGAACACGAACATCAGAAAAGCTGGACAAGCCATAGAACTAGTCTCCTCTAATTCTCACTGGTGCGACCGTCAATAGTATCCCAAATCCACAAACCCAATGGCCCACTCTAGATAGAGTTTTCCCAAACCCTCCAGCGACATGAGATGAACCCAAATAGCACATCCAGAAAGGGCAATGAAGAAACCAGAATGAGTAAGACCAGGCTGTCCGGACGTCGCGCCCTACTCCGTAGATAACCGCAATGCAACCTCAAACTAAGTGACACACCATAGACCCATTTTCCACCACCATGAATCCAACACGATTTCACCCCAAAATCTTCACTAAGCACTTCACTAGGCAACCTGAACCAATACAGTAACCAGACAAATCCAGCGACGTGATATTGTTTTTTATTAATAAATAAATTTTCGTTTAAAGAATTTAAATGTTATATTTTTCTTAAATATTGTTTTAAAAGTAATGTTTAAGAATCCGAATCTTCTTTTCAGGCATGTTTTCCTTTTTCTGGAGTTTTTGAGAAAATAGGAGTTTCTGGAAATTTTTGAAGTACACCTATGTACTTTCTGAGTACATGTCGTGTACTTTCTGAGTACACGCCGTGTACTTTCTCAGTACAGTCCGTGTACTTTGTTTCCACTCGAGGCTTTGTGTTGGTCGGTTCATGGCCACACACACACGACCATGTAGGGGTGACATGGCGGCCACCTAAAGTGGAGTACGGAAAAGCCTAGTACACGCCATGTACTCTAAAAGTACACGCTGTGTACTTTTATTTTTTTCATTAAATAGACCGAGGTCACATATTAACCCTAGAACCATCTTCTTCTCCAGCTTCTTCAACCGAAGGCATCTCGTAGGGCCATGAATCTCCTCCGAGCCCCCAATCCTTTGCCTATTCTCCGAATCGACCACCGTCGATTGCGTTGGAACCGCAGCGGTAAACTCTTCCTTCTCTTATATCTTTGTCTTCCAATTCCTCCTATTTATCAAGTTATCATGGTTTGAACGTTTTAGAAGTTTTTTTAGATATTCTCCGTTCTAGGCTGATTCACGAGTTGAGGTTCAAGTATATCGATCTCCTAGGATTGAGATAGGTGGTTTGTTGCCATACGTTGAATGTCCTTGGGTTTTTGTACAAAAGTACCGTATTTCCATGTATCGGGTATCCCGGGTTAGGGTTTTGATCCTGCATTAGTATCTGCTATAGATTTCTTGTATGATTGAGGTTATTAGATGAATAATTATTTCTTGTTATAATGTTTGAGGATCACCCCATGGTTGTTTCCCTTGTTTTGGATGTTTATCACCGTTTGGCTTAGGTTGCCTGTGAGGCGGACCTTGTTTCATTGATTTCCTACCTTGATATAATTTATTTCAAGTATTTCCCACTTTTTTTATGATTTTTTGCATTGTTAATATTATCCAAGTAGTTTGTTGAACTTACTTAGGGCTGCTGATAGTCGTTTACGCACGACGGGACTACTCATGGATGTGTGAAGTTGGTGCGGTAGACTAAAGAGGGAACTGAGGATTAAGGGCTTCCCTAGAGAGTCTGTTATAAATTATTATCATTTTCAGGACCTATGGGAATTAGAATTTGTGCGTCCTAAGAGTGTACTTAGTTACGTTTCGAGACTATAGGGGGAATTAGACGTAAGTGCTTCCTCAGAGAGTCTATTACTATCGTTGCAATACCATAGGGGAATTAACGATGAGAGCTTCCCAGAGTGTCTGTGCCTTTGTATGGTTATTTGGATAGTGGTGTCTGCCATTATGATCCACCCAGAGAGTCAGTGTGAATATTGTTTGGTTGGTTGTGACGAGTCCACTAAGCCAAAGAACGTGCTTTGGTTTTGTACTTCTTGTTGTTTAGGTAGTCTGCTGAGATACGAGTTGTGTTACTTGATATTCTTTGGGATTATAGAGCTGTTTACTAGATTCCTTGGTTGACAACTAAATGATTTTATTAAGTTAATAAATAAATGTGAATGGAGATGTGTATGATTGTTTACTTTAGTGTACTCCTTCTTCTCTGCTGCTTTCTTGTCCATTACTTTTTCTATATTGCTCAGTGACAGTAGGGCACAGATCTTGTGGTGGTTGCCTACTGGGATTAGTCTCACACCCTATTTGGGTCCTGATTTTCATCCCAAACAAGTTATATGGCTGAAGGTGTGGATAGGGACTATGGCCCCTCTACTTCAAGTACATCATTGCTGGTTGGAGTTGGAGAGAATGGGACCGAGATTAGGCTTGTGATGCTGTTGGAGTTACTACTTATTTTTTGTACTTTATTTCTCAGTTTTATTTTAGCACGTTGTTGTGTTTGCTGCTTTCCATAGAAACTTTTACCTTATGCATCATTATCAACATTATTATATATTCATTTCTTCTGCTGTTTAGTTTTAGTTTTTGTATGCTGTTTACTGCTTCCGCTATTGACTATTATTTTTTTCCATTGTATACCTTACCAAATGAGGTCATAGTGTCCCCAATGACTCACTAAGGCCCTGGATGCTAGTTGACAACCTCTGGAGTTTGGGGAAATGAACTTGTGGTCATGTGGAAAACCGGGTACCTGGCACCAGTTGAGTGGCTCCGGATCCGGGTCGTTACAAAGTGGTATCAGAAGAGGTTTATTTTCTTTTCTTTTATATTGAATTACTATTTAGAGACATTAGAAAGGGATATGAAGGAATAGGTAAATGGTAAATAGATGTGCCTGGGAGTTCTAGAACCCGTGTATAGGGAAAAATCTAGGTTACCTCGAATACTGCAATTTTTGAGTTTTGAAAATGTTACAGTTTAATTGATTTTACCATTGGGTTGTGCACTTGTTTTGTGATTTTACTGTTTATATGATTGTGGTTCTATTTTTTTGCAACCCGACGAGATGAGGGTATTCCATCTCATTCATCATATAGGAATTTGTTAAAAAAATCACATTTCATGCATTTTTCCATGCCATCTAGATTTCATTAGAAGTTGTATGCTGTTGTGATAGAATTTTTGATAGACTATGCATGCTGTTGTGATAGATGTTGTGATAGAATATCTGCTATATTGAAAGGATATCATTTGATTAGAGATTCTTTATCATGAATTCCAAACTTTGGTCTTAGAGGTGTTATAGGCCCTTGAGGATTATAATTTGGTGGATCATGAGTTGTTATACCGTTTACTTGTTATATGCATTGTTAAAGATGCCAAAATTTGATTCGTGGGGAGTATGGGCCCCCAAAAATCGGAATTTGGAACCTTAATGATTGTTTTCTATGTTTTTTGGGCTCCAGTACAGTTCTGAGGCTACTATCTGGAAAAAAATAGAATACACTGTGTGTAATTTCTGAATAGACGTTGTGTAGTCTATAGTCATGTCACTAACCATGCGAGCAAGGACACGGGGTTGTGAAAAATATTATAGGAGCACATCGTGTACTAGTTTAGCACGCCGTGTAGTATAGGTACCCGAACGTGTCACGAACAACATGGGTCATGTTATCTTTTCACATACACGTCGTGTCTAAATTTTACACACTGTGTAGTTTGATCTAGGTAGCCGGCCATGTCACCAACAACACGGGTCAGTGTTGTCCTTTCTCATACACGTCGTGTCCGCCTAAAACACACCGTGTAGTGTCAACTGTGTAGCAGACCATGTATCTAACCACATGGTCTATTAGGACTTCTTAGTACACGACGTGTCCTTTTGGAACACGCCGTGTAGTGTGACCTGGGCACAGAGGTCGTGCCACTAACAACACGGGCCTTGTGAAGTTTGTTAAGTACACGTCGTGTATACCTCAAACACACCATGTCGTTTTGTATTAGGAGATTCGTGTGGCTTAACTGTGTAGAGGGACTCAGGCAGGGAAGATAATTCACGTTCACACCATGTGTCGGGATAACACACCATGTATCTAGGGTGTTACATGACCAGTTTTGGAAAATATACATGCCCATGTAAATGAATTAAGGGAACATGCCGTGTAGCCCTTATACACACAGTGTAGTCATGCTTTGTAAATTTTGAAAGCTTCTTTCTACTGTCCCCTTCTTATGTTCCTAGTTTTTAGTTCTTGGTAATGTGATCGAAAGTGTGCTTTTGACCTTGCAGAGTCATGGCACCGAGACGTCCCCCCATTGCACGTCAGGAACCTGGCAGTGACCATATGCCTAATATGGCAGATCATGGACTACTAGTAGTTTCGTCTATCGTTTTAGACATGGAACCTGCAGTGATTCCAAAAAATGGTGCCGGCGCTCAGTTCAGAGAGGGTTTCATGAGATTCATGCAGAACTTCCAGGGATCTCATCATCCTGCCCAGTTTATGGCAGAGCTGATGCGGGTTTTTCAGAAGCAACATCCTCCCACGTTCATAGGGGATGGAGGACCGAAGGGTGCAGAGTCATGGATAGAAGCCATGCTATCCATCTTCGATCATCTGGAGATGCCTCCAGAGAGGATAGTGAATCTCATGACTTATATCCTCTAAGATTGCGCCAAAAGATGGTGGGATGTGGTTTCGCGGGTAGGGCGCCAACAGGCCATGGCTTGGGACGAGTTTTAGCGTAAGTTCTACAACTACTTCTACCCAGCGACGCTGAGGGCTGATAGAGCCAGAGAGTTCATGAACGTGAAATAGGTTACTCTCACAGTTATTGATTATTCCTCTCACTTCACATATTTATAGCGTTTTACCGCCATTCTATGGAATGACGAGCTGTTTTTAGCGAGGAAGTTCGAGGAAGGCCTCAGACCGGACATGAGATCACAGGTGAACGTCTTTCAGCTAAGTTCTATTACTCTGATGGTCAAATATCTGCTTATCTTGGAGAGAAACTTGAGGGATACTGGAGCTGTGGAGTAGGGCATTTTAGCACCGAGGGCTGATTCATTTCAGATAGACAGCATGAAGCGCCACCGAGAGTCTACGTGAGGTGACTCGAGGAAGCGAGATATTTTTTCTGGTAGACAAGATATTCCTTCTAGAAACCAAGTGGTGTGATATTAGTGTGGAAAATCAGGAATAATAAGCCTCAGTTCCCAAGATACCCAGTGGAGTGCCGATATTGTGGTAAGATGGGTCATCTGCAGCGTTTCTGTAGGGTTCTCCTTCCAGTGGCTAGTGAAGGAGGATTGGTTTCGACTCCGCGTACAGGACCAGGTTTACCAGTTCTACAGCAGACAGGGGGCTGGAGTTCTTCAGGTCATTCAGGCCTAGGTAGAGGCCGTGGACATAGTGTTCAGGATCAGGGAGGGTCAGCTCAGGGATCTCAGGCTGCTACACAGGGCCATAGTGCAGGCCAGACTTTTGCAGTATAGCAGATTCATCAGGAGTAGGATCCTTGACCTTCTATAGTTCGAGGTATGATTTTAGTAGCCTTAGTTTTATCCTCTACACTTTTAGATATAGGAGATTCTCATAGATATATTTCTGTGCATACTGTGGAAAGCCTTAGAATTATTGTTTATACTCTTGAGGATATAATGACGCTAGACACTCCCTTGGTAACTAGAATGGCTAGCATGCGTCAGTTCTTAGACTGCCCCCTTGAGGTTGGTGGGTGTCATTTTTTATGGAATTTTTATGTTTTAGATATGAAAGGCTATGATTTCATTCTCAGGATGGACTGGTTAGTTCCCTTCTAGGCCTTTGTTGATTTCTATCGTCGTCGGGTGAGTTTCACATCACCGGAGGGGAGATCTTTTCTTTATAAGGGCGAATGGGATGTCCAGGCGAGCAGAGCTGGACCAGAGCATCATGGGTTGGGTGGTGTTACGACCCAAATTTCTAGCTTAAATATGGATGACCAGGGGATTTCTCGGATATATTTTCCCTTAGTGGTTGATCACTTTTTCAGATGTCATTCCAGAAGAATTTTCATTTTTTCCTCTGGAGCAAGTGGTAGACTTCTCTTTTGAGATTATTCTAGGAGCAGCACTGGTATCCATACCTCATTATAGGGTGGCTACACCTGAGTTACAGGAGGTCAATAAGCAGTTGGAGGAGTTGCAGGCAAAGGGTTTTATCCGACCCAGTACTTCTCCTTGGGGTTCTCCTGTTATGTTTGCAAAAAAGGCAGATGATACTTTACGACTTTATATAGATTATCGTAAGCTAAACCAGTTGATGGTTAAGAATAGATATCCATTTCCATAGATAGATGATCTCTTTGATCAACTTCGAGGATCCAGAATTTTCTCGAAGATCGACTTGGGATCCGGATATCAATAGTTATGTGTCAGACCATCTAATATACCTCTTACAGCCTTCCAGAGCATGTATGGTCTGTATGAGTATATGGTTATGCTGTTCGGCCTCACGAACACACCTTTAGTTTTCATGGTGTTGATGAACAATGTTTTCCATCCTTACTTGGATTCTTTCATGGTGGTTTTCGTGAACGATATCTTGGTGTACTCACATACTCGACACGACCATGATACCCATCTTGAGATCGTTTTGAGTACACTGAGGGAGAATCAGTAATATGATAAGCTCTCAAAGTGACACTTTTGGATGGATGATATTCACTTCCTGGGTCATGCCATCTTAGAGACAAGAGTATCAGTAGACCCAGAAAAGGTGAGAGCAGTAGTTACCTGGGTGCAGCCGAAAAATGTCTTCGAGGTACGAAGTTTCTTAGGTCTTTCTAGTTACTACAGGCAGTTTATATAGGACTTATCACGCTTAGAAGTGTTGTTGACAGGCTTGAATAAGAAGGGGGTGAAATATGTTTGGTCAGAAGCCTATGATTCAGCCTTTCAGGAGCTGAAGGTGAGATTGACTTCAGCACTGATTCTATTTTAACCGGAGCCGGGGAATAGTTATATAGTTTTCTGTGATGCATCTAGCATAGGACTTGGAGTAGTGATTATGTAAGAGGATCGTGTTGTTGCATATAGATCTCAGTAGTTGAGTCGGCATGAGAGGAACTATCCTACGCATGACCTGGAGTTGGCAGTAGTTGTTCATGCTTTGTGTTGTTGGAGACATTATCTTCTGGGAGAGAATTTTGTGGTATATACTAACCAAAAGAGCCTCAAGTATATCTTCATGCAGCGTGACATGAATCTGAGACAACGGAGGTGGGTTGAGTACCTACAGTCCTTCAATATCGAGCATGCATATATGCCTGGGAAAGGCAATGCTGTGGCAGACACACTGAGCAGGAGGACTTAGATACAAGCAGTTCAGGAGGCCAACTGCGAGTGGCAGCTTATGGCTCCATTATCTGAAATGAATTTGGAGGTGCACGACAGACAGGGTTAGACTTTTCTCTCTTCTGTAGCTATTACCTCTAGCCTTCTTGACCGAGTTCGAATAAGGAATCTATCAGATTCTGAAGACCTAGTCATACGGGAAAGCATGTCCGGATAGGACCCTCTTCCCGGAAGGACCGTAGGCAAGGGTGAGATCTTGTGTTTCCAGGGACGCATATGGGTGCCAACAGATATACGTGAGGAGCTGATGCAAGACTTTCATTCCTCATTTTGGGCAGTTCATCCTAGCGTCACCAAGATGTATCATGATCTACACCACCAGTATTGGTGGCCAGGTATGTAGAGAGATGTAGCTGGTTTTGTCATGAGGTGTTCCACCTGTTAGCAGGTGAAGGGGGAGCACCAGTGACCAGCAAGGATTTTACATCAACTACCCATTCCCGAGTGGAAGTGGAATGATGTCGCGATGGACTTCGTGATAGGGTTACTGAGATCACCTCGAGGGAATGACGTGATATGGGTTGTCACCGATAGGATCACGAAGGTTGCCCATTTCTTACCGATTAAGGAGACCTTCGGTGTTGATGAGCTTGGATGGTTGTACATCCGTGAGATTGTACGCTTGCATGGGGTTCCGAGTACTATCATTTCAGATAGGGACACCCACTTTACATTGCATTTCTGGCAAGGGCTATAGAGGGCTTTGGGTACACAGGTACTTCTGAGTACAGCTTACCATCCCTATATAGATGGCTAGTCAGAGCACATGATTCAGGTGCTAGAGGACATGCTATGAGCATGCGTCCTTGATTTTGGAGGTTCTTGGGAGAGACATATACCTCTAGTGGAGTTTTCCTACAATAATAGTTTTCAAGAAACTATTAAGATGGAAACTTATGAGGCTCTGTACGGTAGGCCATGCTGATCACCCATGTGTTGACTGGAGGCAAGAGAGATAGCTATGCTGGGACCTCGTCTTGTTCAGGAGACCATTAAACAGGTGGAGTTGATTCCGAAAAGGATGGCTACCGCACAATCTGGGCAGAAATCTTATGCTGATCAGCGGAGATGACCTTTGGAGTTTATTGTCATAGATCAAGTTTTTCTATGTGTTACCCTAAGGATGGGACATAAGAGGATCAGGAGATAGGGTAAGATTTCACTGAGATACATTGGGCCATTTGAGGTTCTGGAGAGATTCGGGCTGGTTGCTTATAGGCTGCAGTTACCTTAGAGGTTCCAGGCTATGCACGACGTCTTCCATGTTTCTCATATTTGATGCTATTTCTCAGACCCATCTCATGTTTTTCAACCCGTGGAGGTTGAGCTAGAGCAGGATGCATCTTTCTAGGAGCATCCTATCAGGATTTTTGATCATTGTACAAAGGTACTCCGTGGCTGGTTTGTTCCTCTGGTACGGGTGCTATTGCGGCACGACTGTGTACAAGATGAGACTTGGGAGAGGGAGGCCGATATGCGATCACAGTGGCCAGAGTTGTTCGAGGTTTCTTTTTTTCCACCTTGTTAGGGAAATTCAGGGATGAATTTCTTTAAGGGGGGATGTTTATAAGAACCCGAATCTTCTTTTTAGGTATGTTTTTCCTTTTTTTGGATTTTTTGAGAAAAGAGGAGTTTCTGGAAATTTTTGAAGTACACGTCGTGTACTTTATGAGTACACAATGTGTACTTTGTTACCGCTTAAGGCCGTGTGCTGGTCTTGTCATGGACACACACACATGGCCATGTAGGGGTGACATGGAGGCTGCCTAAAGCAAACCACGGAAAAGCATAGTACACACCATGTACTCTAAAAGTACATGCAGTGTACTTTTTTTTCATTAAATGGAAAAGGGTCATGTCTTAACCCTAGAACCATATTCCTCTCCAGCTTCTTCGACTGAAGGAATCGTGTACAGCTGTGACTCTCCTTTAAGTCCCTGAGCCTCCGTCCGTTTTCCGAATCGACCGCCGTTGATTGCGTTGGAACCGAAACGATAAACTCTTCCTTCTCCTAAATCTCCGTCTTCTAATTCCTCCACTTTCTCATGTTATCATGGGTTGGATATTTTAGATGTTTTTGAATATATTCTTCATTCTAGGCCGCTAATGGAATGAGGTTCAAGTATATCGATCTCCTAGGATCGAAGTAGGTGGTTTGTTGCCTTACGTTGAATGTCCTTGGGTTTTTGTGCAAAAGTATCGGATTCCCATGTATCAGGTATCCCAGGTTAGGTTTTTGATCCTGCATTAGTATCTTCCATAGATTTCTTGTATGCTTGAGGTTATTAGATGAATAATGATTGATTTTTAGCATGTTTGAGGATCACCCCATGGGTGTTTCCCTTGTTTTGGCTGTTTATCGCTGTTTGGATTAGGTTGCCTATGAGGCAGACCTTGTTGCATTGATTTGGAGCCTTGATATAATTGATTTCATGTATTTCCCACTGTTTATATGATTTTGATGAATTTTATCTATTATCCAAGTATTTTGTTGAAATTATATAGGGCTTCTGACAATCATTTACACATGAAGGGACTGCTCAGGGCTGTGTGAACCTGGTATGGTAGACTAAAGAGGGAATTGACGATTGAGGGCTTCCCTAGAGAGTCTGTTATAAATTAGTATCATTCGCAGGACCTATGGGAATTATAATTTGTGCTTCCTCAGAGTTTCCATAGTTACGTATCGAGACTAGAGGTGGAATTAGATGTAAGTTCTTCCTCAGAGAGTCTATGTCTATCGTTGCAAGACTATAGAGGAATTTACGGTGAGAGCTTCCCAGAGTGTCTGTGCCTTTGTATGATTATTTGGCTAGAAGGGTCTTCCATTATGTGCCACCCAGAGAGTCAGTGTGAGTATTGTTTGGTTGGTTTTTTCGAGTCCACCAATCCAAAGAACAAGCTTGGGTTTTGTACAGCTTGTTGTTTAGGTATTCTGCTAAGATACCAGTTGTGTTACTTGCTATGATTTGGGATTATAGAGCTGTTTTCTAGATTCGTTGGTTGATAACTAAATTATTGAATTAAGTTAATAAATAAATGTGAATAGATATTTTTAGGATTGTTTACTTTAGTGTACTCCTTCTTCTATACTTCTTTCTTTTCCATTACTTTTTCTATATTTATCACTGAAAGTAGGGAACAGATCTTATGGTGGTTGCCTACTGTGATTAGTCTCACACCCTGTTTGGGTCCTGCTTTTCAGCCTAAACAGGTTATATGTTTCAGGTGTGCATAGAGACTGTGACCCCTATAATTCAGATACATGATTTCTGTTTGGATATGGAGAGCATGAGACCGAGATTAGGCTTGCGATGCTGCTGGAGTTACCGCTTATTTTTCGTACTTTGTTTCTCAATTGAATTTTAGAACATTGTTGTGTTTTCTTCTTTTCTTAGACACTTGTACCTACTGCATCATTATCATCATTATTATATATTCATTTCTTCCACTGTTTAGTTTTAGTTATTGTATGCCGTTTAAAACTTCCACTATTGACTATTATTTCCATTCCCTTGTATACCTTACAAAATGAGGGCATAGTTTCCCCAATGACTCACCAAGGCCCTCGCTGCTAGTCAGCAGCCTCTGGTGTTTGGGTAAATGCGCTTGAGGTCATGTGGTGAACTGGGTATGGGGAACCAGTTGAGTGGCTCTAGATCTGGGTCTTTATATAAAGTTAGTTCAAATATATCAAAATTAATCTAATTTAGGCCATTTTAATCAATTTCATATTTAATTTTGATATTAAATCCTTACTTGTGAGAAATGTTTTCTATGGAAAATCATTCTTTCATCATGTCAAAAAGTTTAATTTTATATTAGATTCATAAAATATTTTTAATTTAATTTTAAAAAATAGATTTCCATATTTGAACTAATGATAATTAATATTATATAATAAGATAAAAATAAATTTTTTCTATAATGAATTGTAAAAATAGTAAAAATTAATTACTGTGGCTAAGGTTAAAACGAGATTACTAGGGTTATAAACTAAAAGGATATGGGTTAAAATAACATAAAAAATTGACCAAATCATATTTTATGAAAATATTTCAACATTTTCTTATATAATTTTCGTTAATGATCCTTTTTGTGCCTTTTGTAATGTTAATATCATGGGTATAACTTTTTTATTTTAAAACATCTAGGTGTGTCCTCTCCCGCACATCTAAAAGGGAACCACCTCTCTTATACTATTCACACTTCCAAAGTCATTTGGATGAGTAAATAACTAACAAATTATATTACTTAATTACCTATCCATTGATTATAGGAATTATATTTATCATTAATCCCTCCTATAAAGGATTTCGGTGCAAACCAAAGGAGGTTGTTCGAAGAAGATGTATCGTTCTTATTTGAGCATTTTTTTATTTATTCTTAAAACTCATTAAAATATTATCCAAATATGATGATATAATAACATAAATATATTAAATATAATAATATGTCATTATGTTAATGAAATAACATATATCCATCACCTCCTCAATTAAATGGGAAACAAAACTGTCGATCACGTGTGTGGAAGACAACCACCTTGCGAATCGATGTAATTCGTTTTCCATCACTGCCTCTCATGACTGGATATAATGAAGAATTTAACATATTTATATTATATTTAGAATTTAATTTTAATTATATAATTATAATACCACATCTACCTTATTACCTTCAATCCTTTGTAAAATGATAACATCATTCGTGCATACTTGTGGACTGCCGCCTCTACGAAGCAATATGATACATTTTTTCATTTTATTTTGACATGGATTGTAATAAGGATAGATTTAATGAATATAAATGATATATATATGATATATATAGGATTTTGGAGAGGTGATATATTATATAAATTTCTTTTGTTCCATTCATCGAAAAAATGGAAACATCGTTCATGCATACATATAACTGACCATCTCATTGAAAAATTTAATTCATTTTCTATCTATAAATCTAATGTATTACTCTAAATACATATATAATGAATATATATTATATTTAATAAGTAAATTTTTAATAAATGGGTGACAAAATTTCATAATTAAATCATATATATTATGATATATATGAGTAAGGTTCTAAAATATATGTAGAATGAATCTATATTTATTATATAGGAGGTTCAAATGCATATGAATAAAGGAGATAATTAAGGTAAGAGATTTCCATATTACCTTTATCTTTGTAAGGCACGCGAAATCTTTAATAATTTTTTATTTTATGGGGTGTATGTACTACCCATGAATTCCTTTTATGATGTTTATTATGAATGTTATTAGGATTTACATATCCATATATGGTTCTTTATTTCATGGGTCTTATGTTTCAAAAGTTACCAATATAGTAAATGTTATTTTGTTAGAATCCCATTTTTTATTGTAATTTTATATGATTATACTTCCTATGACAAAATTTTATGATATAACTATAAATAAAATCATTTATTTTATTCCCCTTTGCTTATTTATAGACAAAAAATGTTCTCTTTTAAATTTCCTATTTTTAATAAATAAATATACCAAATTAATATTTTTAAGAAAAATCAACTTTATTTATTTTTTTAGTTGAATTAATTTTTCTTGCATGTTCAAGAATTCTAAAAATATTTCAAATATTGTTTTTACTATTATAAAATTATTTTCAAAAGATATTTTTTCACTTTTTTGTATTTTAAAAAATGTTACAAATGTAATATTTTTTATTTCATTTTCTGAATAAGGAACATTTTATTTTTCTACCAAAAATGAGAAATGAATATTATTTTGAACATACTTGGAAATAAAAAAAATTACCATCTTGAACACTCAATTATTTGAAGATTAATTTACAAATTTTCAAGGATATTTTAAAATAAAATTATTTCCTTCATATTTGGGATATTTTCATGTTATAAAAATGACATTTCAATCTGGAAAGGAATTTTTCTTCAATAAATGTTCCAAGTACTCTTTGAAAATAATTTTCCATCTAATATGAAATCCTTAGATGTTACCTATTATTTACTAAGGATACTATCCAATGACACAATACTTATTATTTATCTACATGGTTTATATTTTTGATGACAATATTTTTATAAAACCTCTTCCCTTTCTATGGGGTGTGCAATGATGAATTGATGAAATGTTTATGAAACACATTTCTTTTCCATGGGTTATGATATGATGAAATGTTTATAAAACACTTTAATTTTCATGGTCTATGATATTATCAATGTTCTATGATCTTTTAGAAGAAAAATGTATGGATTATGTAATTATTGGGACTTATATAAACCTCCAATTAATTAGTTAATGATTAATATTTCACTAGATAAATAGTTCTGGAATGGGGATTGAACCCAATTTAGTAAGGGACTTTGTCCACTATGATAGTATTGAGAGTGAACATTGACTACTATGATTGTTTGGGGGGGGGGGGTAAACGATAACCATTATGATAGTCCTAGTAATGAAAATTGACTACTATTTTGAGGAGTGAAAACATATGATGGTACAATGTTCCTCATCAGAAGATCTTGTTCGTGCTCTGGGCATTTCTCCTAGGAGGTGTGGTGGTTGCAGATTTCACCTATATCAGTGGAGATTTTACTTATATCTGAATTGCGATTCTTCTATGGTTCCTATTTTGGTAAGCCTTATTTAGATCCCTCTTCCATTCCAGAACCCTAAAATTCTTCGTATGTTAGGAAATTTGGTTGGATGATTCCTTTTCATTGATTCTCGTACTATTTCAGTTTTCCATCCTATCAACCCCCGCATATGTGTGGATGTGGATGTTTCAAAATATCTGGTGGGGTTTGTGTGGATTGAAGCTAGAGAGGAGGTCATGTGCAAGAAACCAGTGGTGTTTGAGCAATGGGTGGAGTATTTACCTTATTGCCATTATCTGGGTCATTCGAGTGATGTCTATAGGCAGGGTGAACGCAAGGGGAAGGAGACAGACGAGGAGAGGAAGGTTGCAGATGGAAATCAGGCTCATCAGGTGACCAATACGGCGTAGTGCATAAAGGAACAACTGGGTGTCGAACCTCATATTTCGAGGGCTGCAGATTGGAGAAAAAGGGATTTGAGGGGTTAGGCTAGGGGTAAAACAGTGGTTGCTTAGGTTGATGAGCATTTCCTGACATTGCCTCAATCTGAAGGTGGGAGGTTATCTGGAATGTAGGTTGTGGTTTGGATGGGCGACATTGTGAGTAACCCCCTGGACACTTCTTCTTTGAGGGTAAACTAGCAATTAGTTGATCCAAGTTTGGTTCAGGGGGGTGGTGTTCAAACTCATAATTCCTTTGAGTGTTTGGACACTGAGGCGCTCCCTCATGAGGCATCCTATGATCCTGATGGAAGTAGTTTAGAAGGTGCATGGTATAAGGAGGTTTCAAGATTATCTAAAGTTCTTGAGGAAGGTATGATCAAGAAGAAGAAAATAAGGGGACACAAGGATTACCTACAGATACTAAAATAGATGGGTCCTTAGTCAGGTATAAATCAAGACTGTGGTTTTTCTAGCAGGAAAAAGGAGTCCAGCATTTATAAGGCAGTGATTGAGGGTGGTTCAATGGGAAAAGAATCTATTGATAGCCATGGAAATGTGGTTGAATTTATTACTCTGATTGATTCTAACCTGCATCCCCTGCTGATGAAAAATTATGGATTCAAGGGTAATGAATTTGGGACTAACATTAACAAAGGGGGGGATGATGGCAAGGAAAATGTGAGCAGTATGGAAAGACTTTCTTATAGTGATATTGTCCAAGGTAGAAAATATAGGATACCCGTGTGTGAAGAAGTTATGTCTACTCCAGCCAGAGGGAGGATGAGGAAGGATTATTCTCACCTATCGAAACCAATGAGAATAAGGTCTTCTTTTAAGAGGGGAAGAGGGGATGTCCTTGCTTTTGGGATAGATCGTGTGGTCAACCAGATATGTCCGAAAGAGAGTTCGTTAGAGTAGGTAAAGTTTAACCACTGGTATGCTAATCTCTTATGGCATTATAACCCAGCCTCTGAGTGGGAATCAACCACTATAGAGGAAGAACATTATGGCGGATGTGGTGATGTATATGGATATTATGATATGTAGTTTTCTGTGCACTCTTGGTTTCTTACTTTCTCCTCAAAAGTGTCTTGAAATTAATAAAAATTTAATTGCAGGCAACAATTTTATAATCTCATGGGTCATGCTATTTGATTCCTTTATTATTCATTCCTTTAAAACTACCATGATTTATGTCATGATTCATGTTTACAATGTATGATATTTGGGGTATGGTTTTCAAATGTTATTATCATGTTATCATACCATTATGCTCATGTTATGTTGATATATCCCTTGTTTACCCATACTGAGAATTTGAACTCACACTTTCTTATGTTTTATTTCCCTAGGTAAGAAGAAAGGTATTATGTATAATATGTATTAGAAAAGTGATAGTTATGAAGAAGATTATATTGCTCACTTATGAACCAATTTTTTATGTTTCTAAGTATCTAAAGGCACTATAACTAAAAAATTATAATGTGGATCATTATGTTATGTAATGAATATTCATCAAATAATATATGATATACATGTATGAAAATTTTGGGTCTTCATAGTTGGTATGAGAGTGAGTTTTAGTTAACATTTGGAAATTAGGATGAGAATACATTAGTGATATCCCATGGGATATGTGTAGGGATAAGCCTAAGGATAATTCCAGGTATAGAAAAATGTCCTAGAATTTTAGTGAAGGATATAGTGATTGGTTTCCAAGAAATGACACCACTGTCTCGATACTACATGTTGATGTGGCTCTAGAATAGTTTTACCTAGGGGTAATAACTATGAAAATGGTGCATTAGGATATGAATCGATCATCACTAAGTGCATGATAATGGGCCTTTCTACACACCAATATTGAAACTAATGGGTGATATGTTTTGGAAATTGTCAAACTCTTTATGAACTATAATGAATGATTTTAATAATTACTATGAATAAAGTAGGTTAAAACTAATGTGTTATAGATGGAAAATAAGGTTCCATGATTTAGATATCTTATAAATTATTTTTCATGATTATGATGTTTCATACATTGATTATTGTTTCTCATATTAAGATTTGTGGTTTTAGTCAATCCATAAAACCAAGATTAATTGTGTTAAAACTAAATGTTAAGAACAATTTGGTGATTATGATAAAAAAAATTGGATGAAAACTATATATAAAGATATTATGGTTATTACCAATAATCTATCTTGATATATGATTGACAACACAAACTTCAGTGAGATTCACAACATGTAAAAATAAGAGGAAGATGATATTTTATGAAATTTCATGTGGAAATGAACATAGAGGGAAAAAAATATTTGGATTTCTATATGTTAAGAAAGTGTGATTAATCACCTATAAGAATATCTCAACTATAGTAGAAGATGTTTTACATGTGGAAATAGAGGTTATAGAGAAATGATTTTCCATGTAATTTGATATCTTATATGTTTGTAACTTGGGAATTATTAGATTTAATGCCCTAAAATAAGGGTTATCCTCTAAAACAAGTAGGGAACTATGTTATTCCAACTATTTAAGTGAAATGATTTAATTGTTTATGTATTGGTATTTAATAATTATATTGTATAAGTTTTTATCTAATGGTATTTTGGTTATAAGAATCATGAAACCTATAAGGATTTTTTAATTTTGGATGCATATATTTCTTCATGTAATATTAACTTAAGAGTTATGGATACTATCTTTGGTTTATGAGTTCAAGGTTGATTATAAGTTCAAATTCTTAAATATAAATTTTGAGGTTTTAAGTGATGGTATTTTAATGTAATTAATGAAATTTTTGGAGAAGTTTCATTGGGATAAGTTATATTTAACACTTAGGTTCAACATAAAGTACAATTTTAGAAGAATACAACCTTTTCACGTTTAAGTGTATTGATAACCTTCAAGTTTTATAAGATATTTTATGATTAAAGTTATTTTAAATGATTATCATAATATTTATGGGTTTGATATAAGAATTTTATTAAGACATACTTAGTAAAAAAAGGATAACCTGTCACACCCGTCAAGGCCACATGGCATGAACCCATGACCGAATGGTGGTAAGGGAGAAATGCCTAAAACTGTCCCATGCGATGTCTTGGATAGATTGATTTTTTTAAATGAAGTGAAAGGTAAATATTATATTGATTTTGGGAACATATGATGAAACATCCCATGTACATAAAGAACATGAAAATTTTCAAATTTATTAATGTTTGTGAACTAAATTCTACTTTAAAGGGGACACTATGTTCGATGGCGTACCTGATACACAACAATGGGTTTATTTGAAATCTTATGTTGTACACTAATAATATAATATTATTATTTTAAATGGTAGTTATCAACTAGCCATTGTAATGTCAGGAATGAAAAAAACTAACTACAAAATGATTATATATGTTTGTTAAATGTTTTTACATTTATCCAATAAAAGTTAGAGGCTTAAAATGTGAATGAATTTAATTTTAAACATAATTTACTTTAAAAGGTTGATTTAACACCTCTTAATGGAGAAACCTATTTATATATAGTTTTGGTCACTTTTATATGTTCCATTTGACAAAATAAAATTCTTCTTTAGAACCGGGTCATCAAAATTTACTTTGGGTAAATTTTTGGTATTTTTCTGATAAAATTCATTTTTATGAATAGTGAAAAATACTGTATTTTAACTCAAAATTTACTTTTAATATAATTTATTTATATGGTTATATTATCTTTTTAATTGGTTTTAAAGTGTAATTATATTATGTTTCTACCATTTAATCCAATTTTGTTCACTGGAATTAATTTCACTTTGAAATTGGACATAAACAAGTATCAATCTTTTGATAGTTTTTGTTGCTTAAAAACAAACTATTTGTTTTGATAATGGGAATTAATTTTAAATTAATTAATGAAACTTCTATGTTTTTAATTTGGTAAAATAGACATCATTTTTGAATTTGGAATATCAAATATAGTGTAGGCTGATTTTTTGGTAGTTTTCTGAAAATCTTTAATTTTTGATGAATAGTGAAAACACAAAGTAGTAGTTAAAGAACTAAGTTTTTCATTTAAATGAAATTTTCCAAATTCTGTGAATTGGATTTCAAAAATCTGGAATACATGGTTGTTATTAGTAAGTAAAATGTGGTTCAATAAGATGATTTTATTGGTGAATAGTAACTTTTTACTTTTATTTACCACGATTAAAGGTATATAATATAATTCAAGGTAAAAAGAATATTATAATAATAAAAAAATACCTTAAAACTTGTCCTAAACTTATTGGTTGAGTCATTTATGACCATGGGCATCTTTGGGTTGACTTTGGGACCTCATGGAGCCACTTAAGAGTGATAATGACACTTAGATTATTTAATTTAAAGTAAAGACCAAAATGACACAAACAAATATCTTTTAGTAAATTAATTTTTACACTGGGTTATATAAGATTTAGTTTTGACTAAAAATACTCACTGGAAAGATAAAATTATTTCCTAAATCATGGTATTTTTTTATAATTTTTATACATCAAATAAATAAAATTATTTATGACACAAAAATGATGCAATATTTACCTCAATAATAAATGATTTAAATAAATAAGATTATAAATATTAAAATAACATCCAAAACCTATATAATTCTTATTGGATGATTTTATATCAAGCATTAGTCATATTATATTCGAATTTAATTATTTTTGGAACTTTAGAAACTGAATATCATTATAAGAGCCCCTCCTCCCCTTATAAAAAGTTCTCACTTCTAACCCATTCCTCATACCTATAAAGCCCCTTGTATCATCCAAACCCTACAAAAATAAGCTCTCGAGATCCCCCTATTCCTTCTAGAAGCCTTACTTTGGGCATAAGTCACTTTAAGAGGTCCTTTTTGTTCAAACCAAAGGGAGTTACCCGAAATGAAGGTAACATTTTCTCTTAAATTATTTTATTTTATTTTACTTATCCAACCACTAAACTCTTTTCATTACATTATTTTATAATAAAACCCATATCCTAAATATATTAGGACGTTTTTATGGGAATTATTTTAACTACACTTACACACACCTCCATCTAATGGGTAAAGAACTTACTGTTTCTGTGGATGGAAAACTAACGCCTCATGAAACGATGATTGTTCAATTATCTCCTACCGCCTTTCATGGTGGACATTAAGATGGAACTGTGTTTATATATTATATATATTATGTTTATTTTTTATTTATTTTTCTGTATTTTTTCTTTTATACCATACCTTTATAGTTTCAATTATGGGTAAACACGATAATTTCATTTGAGGAAGTGCAGACTACCGCCCCCTCAAACTGATATTACTCGTTAATGCCATTTGTGGGACATATAAAGGATAGAGTTAATGATATTATATATGATATTATAATAGAATTATAATATACCTATGTATAATTATGTTTTAATTCTATTAAAATAAGAAATATAAATGAAATTAGCGTTCATGCGTACGTACGACTTATAGTCTTCATGAACGGTGCATTTCATTTCTTACCCCCAAATGTTATGTAATATTATAAATACATGTATATACTGGATATATATGATATATATTATATCTAAATCATTAATATCATTCTGGATATAATGAACTTTTGACTATGTGAACAACTTGTAATTATAAGAAGTCCAATTTTGACTGAAGTACCAAATATCAACAGAACGAACATTATTAACTTAAATGATTACATAATGTTTATATCAAGGCATTAAGTTATATAAAAGGAATAATAAACTTGAAAAATTTTCTTAAGCATATATAAATTAAATTTATTTTATTATTTAGGAAAATAAGGAAAAAATGAGTCAAGTCAGAAAAAAAGGTTAGGAGTTTCTTATCTCACTTTTAACTCCGTGAGATTTCCATTGTTCACCACTAATTTATTGCATGATGTGTATTGTGTACTGAAATTTTATATATATTATCATGATAAAATTTTTATTCATGTTATTCTGTGAATCATTTTGTGGTTGTTAACTTTTGGTCATACGAATCGATTTATTACAATGTGGTAAGGGATTTTCATCTCACTTTTTATTACCATGATATTCATGCTATATTTGCTACCATTTACTTTCGTGTGGTGTATGTACTACCCATGAATGTATTCATTGTTTAATATACTTAATTTTATGGGTATTTAAATATTAATTATATGATCCTTCTTTCATGGGTTGTATGTTTCATAAGTTACCAAATCGTTAAGGGAACCTTTTAACCCAATTTTCATTCCTTGGGTTAATCATCTAATTCTTAATTATGTCATGCTATGATTATGTGTGGAATCACTATTTATTTATTTATGTTGTAAATTCCACTCACCTATGTTTGGATATAATTTTTATACATATAATCACTCCATTTATAAATTCTAAAGTCATCGATGTGAACTTGATAACAGTAATGTTATCTCAATTTCCATTCATTGAGTTAAACATCCAAGGAATTAGTTTTGTCTTAAAAAAGAATATGTGTGAATTTAATATGACTTATTTACACTGAATATACAATAATATTGAGTTTATTTATATTTTTCATGCAGTATTATGTTATTGATTTATCTTTAATCTAAGGATAAAATTTTTATAGGATATTTTGTCTCAATTTACATTTCATTGAGACATCATTGCTGTTATGCACCAATTCTCTTTTATACGGTGTATATACTGTCATTTGGAATATTATTTCATGAATCCATTTATTCTCATGATATTATTATGTTATGATTAAATTTTATTCCTTAATTATTTGTATTCAAGAATCTCTCATTTTGTTAAAAACTATTTAACTAAAATATCATTTGACATGTTTTTAAGGTTTATTCTTCTAAATATTTCCCATTAATGTCCACGTTTTAAAAATGGGTTTTAGGATTTATTTATATGGACATCAATGTTTTAAATTGATAATTCATTTAAAATATTCAAAGTGGTATGGGACACTTTGATTCAAAAATCTCTTTATTAAATGTTTTAAATTGTTTTGAAAATGATTTGATAAATCATTGTTTATTTCAATATCTTGATTTGATATATTGTGATGGGAATGTGGAAATGTTATCTTTCCTTTATGCTTGTGTTATGTGTTATGAATATGTTATGGCTATTGGGAATTTTTTATGTATACAGGTGGTTCCAGGATAATCCTAGGGCGGGTGACCCCGAGATAGCTCTCCAATGCATTAGGAAACGTGATGGAGGTAAACACTAATGTTTCTCCTAAGATATTTAGAGAATATACTAATATGGATATTCCAAATGTGACTTCCTATATAGCTGTGATTGCTACAATGTAAGTATGTTATGAATGCCATAAGTTACCATTATGGTTTATGATTTCTGCATGTTATTCATAAATCTTATGATTTCATGAGGTATAATATGATTGAAAATTATGGTTTCATTAATTTTTATTTATTTATGGACTAATTTTTATTCTTATTATTTTATAACCCTTACTAAGATTTTTATACTCATCCAAAGTTTTGAAATGTTTTTCATAGGACATAAAAATGAATAAGGTCATGGATGAGATCAAGGAAAAGTCATACTGTCTAAAACATGGAACAAGACATGTTTCTTTTTACGAGTTTTTATTTTATGAAAAAAATTGATAATGGGTAGTAGTGTATACATGTAATATTCAAGTTTTTATGTAATATTTATGGCCTAATTCTCTAAAACTCTAAACCTGAAAATTTCCTCAATGTGAATTATTCATTTAATTCAGGATTATGTAATGTTTAAGGTCGGGTCCTTATAGTTGGTATGTGAGGTCAGTTTAGACAAATTTAGGGGTTATGAGTTTTCGTTAGACACATGGTTAGTCAATATATCTATTATTTCCATTAAATCCTTGTTTTATAAATTTTTCAGATCAAGGAAATTCAGTTACAAATGGAAGGAGGAGGATCTCAAAGGACATTCCTATCTCTTCCTGATGACATGCTTACAATAATTATTGCAAATTCATTTTCGGATGATTGTGAAACATTTTATAGCATACAACTCACTTTAAAGTAGTTATTTGAGATATAAAACAAATCCACTATACCTTGTTATCATCATGGATCATGTGTTTTATTTAGATAAATAATATTTTCACAATATTCTCATATTTTTAAGAAAGGTAAATATTATCAAGACATTTTCAAATATTGTACCTTATCACAATATTTTGAAGCATGTTATGATTTCGAAAAAGGTTCTGAATAATCTGACCCTTGCACAACCTATTTATATTTGATTTTATAATATAGTCTCTCAGCACACACCTTTGGTATTTTGAAAAGGACCATTAATTGAAAGTTTCAACTCAAATTTGGTTCGACTATTTTATAGAAATCATGTTTTATCTAATGTTTTGAAATTATATGTCATACATGATTATTTTCCAAAACTGTTTTTCTATGAACACCCATATGACCCATGTTGTACAAGGTGTATTTGGATAGAGGAAGAAAATGATTTTGAAGGATCTATAAATCATTATTTCAATGCATGGGCCTTCTACATACATGAACCAGTTGGTGATGAAACCAAATGGACACCATGATCACGGTATGATGTTCTTCATTTTGGGAATCATTTTATTTTACCATATAATGGTGAAATAAAAAAATGACAATATATATAAGAATTAAAGAATTAAGATGTTGAGAACTTAATGAATTGTGATTAAAATGATAGGAATAAGGAAACCATTGAGCTTAAAACACGTTAGGGTTATTTTTGAGTTTTATAAAAAGGACAACCCGTAGGATAGGTGATAACCCGTCGCATCTGGCAAGGCCTTAGGAATCAAACCCACAACCGAAGGGCGACAAGGGCACATCACCTACCACTGGCCAACTTAAAGTCCCTGGTTTGTATGACTTATTATTTTAGTAAAATGATTTTACAGAACAAGAATGAGTTGATTTTGGGAACTTATGTTTTATAAAATGGATATACACAATATAAGAAAATGATTTAGTGATTTAGTGATAAAGGTTACTATGAAAGAAATTCTCTCTTTTGAGGAAACACTATATGCCTAAGGAAGATAGAATACTATGGGATTTCAATTGTAGAATAATGGTTGAAATTTTATGGTGGAAGAATCTATGTTTTTATTGTGGACATATGATGATTTGGTTTATTTATGAAAATGATTAACCTATCATAGATAATATGGGATTAGGTTAATTACTTTTCAAATATGAGACTTTATGAGTAACGAATGTTATTTGTAGATAAATGTTAAGATTTATCTTGGAAGACTATGTAATTAAATCCTTATGAGATTTGGGTTTCAATATTAGTTTGTATTACTTTTGAAGAATTATATAGACTTTTATTTATTGAATGGTCTTTGTTGAACTTTGGGTGTTGTTTGAAAAATTTTGGAGATTAAGAGTAGTTTTTATTTTTGTAAAAGATTGTCCTTTTTGGGTATTATCTGATCTCGCAGTAACCATTTTGTTTTTAGTTGATGTGTACAGACAAGAGAAATATATAGTTCTTCTTTTTTGGATTATGTGATTCTCTAGAAGATGATTCTTGTGGTTTTGATGTGACCAAGTCTTTTTGAATGCTCATTGTTTGGGGAAAAGATTAGTTTTTGGTAGAAACTTATTAAATGATGAAACTCTACTTGAAGGTAAGTATATTTCCTTATGTTCTTATTCTATATAGTAAATGAATTCCTAAAAGTTATGGAAAGTAATGTAAAAAAAAACATTGTTGATTTACATTTCTTATAGGGTAATCAAAGACTGTTTAACTCATCATAAGTTTGTGATTTTATGGTGGTTAACTTTCTTCTAATCATGTTTTCTATCACTCTCCATCAGAACTTGACGGATTGTTTTCTCTTCCATATACATGTTTTCATACATGGAATCCTAGTATGGTTTATCTCAGGTGACCTTTGTACTTATCTTTCTTTGCTTTAAGGTAATAGTTTTATTGAATCTTTTTCTAATGTGGGACTTTCAATGATGTTTCCAAGCCCGATTTTAAATTTTATAGGACACAATTCCCAAAAGGGGGAAGGATTCAACATCCCATGTAAATAAAAAACATGACATTTTCTAAATTTATTAATATTTGTGAACTAAATTCTAATTTAAAGGGTACTCTATGTTCGATGGCGTACCTGATATGCAATAATGGGTTTCTTTGAAATCTTATGTTGCACACTAATAATATAATATTATTATTTTAAATTGTAGTTAACACCTAGATTTTGTAATGGAAGGAATGAATAGAACTAACTACAAAATTATTATATATGTTTTTTAAATATTTTTACATTTATCCAATAAAAGTTAGAGGCTTAAAATGTGAATGAATCAAATTTTAAACATAATTTACTTTAAAAAGTTGATTTACCGCCTTTTAATAGAGAAACCTCTTTAAATGTAGTTTTAGTCACTTTTATATGTTACATTTAACAAAATAAAATTCTACTTTATAATCGGAACATCAAAATTTACTTTGGGTAAATTTTTGGTATTTTTCTGATAAAATTCATTTTTTATGAATAGTAAAAAATACTGTATTTTAATTCAAAAGTGCCTTTTAATAAAATTTATTTATATGGTTAGATTATATTTATAATTGGTTTTAAAGTGTAATTATATTATGTTTTACCATTTAATTCAATGTTCCTCATTGTAATTAATTTCACTTTGAAATTGGCCATAAAAAAGTATTAATCTTTTGATAGCTTTTGTTTCTTAAAAACACGCAATTTGTTTTGATAACGGTAATTAATTTTAAATTAATTAATTCAAATTCTTTGTTTTTAATTTGGTAAAATAGACTTCATTTTTGAATTTGGAATATCAAATATATCTTAGGCTTAATTTTTGGATGTTTTCTGAAAATCTTCAATTGTTGATGAATAGTGAAACCACTAAGTAATAGTTAAAAAACTAAATTTTTCATTTAAATGAAATTTTACTACTTCTATGAATTGTATTTCTAAAATATGACATACTTGGTTGTTATTAGTAAGTAAAATGTGGTTCAATAAGATAAAAATATTTTTTTGTGAATAGTAACTTTTTACTTTTATTTACCACAATTAAAGGTAAATAGGATAATTCAAGTTAAAAAGAATATTATAATAATAAAAATTACATTAACACTTGTCCTAACCTTATTGGTTGAGTCCTTTATGACCATGGTCATCTTTGGGTCGATTTTGGGACCCCATGGAGCCACTTGGGAGTGATAATGACCCTTTAGATTAATTAATTTAAAGTAAAGACCAAAGTGACACAAACAAATATCTTTTAGTAAATTTATTTTTACATGGGGTTATATAAATTATCATTTAGACTATAAATATTCATTGTAAGTATTCAAATATTTCCTATATCATGGTATTTGTTTTATAATTTTAGTCATCAAATAAATAAAATTATTTATGACACAAAAATGATGCAGTATTTACGTCATTAATAAATGATTTAAATAAATAAGATTATAAATATTAAAATAACATCCAAACCTGTCCAATTATTATTAGATGATTTTATTTAGACCATTAGTCATATTATATTTTACTTTAATTATTTTTGTACCTTTAGAAACCGAATATCATTATATAATAAAATAATATTTTCACACTTTCCAAAAGAGCCCCTCCTCCCCCTTATAAAAATACCTCACTTATAACAAATTCCTCACACCTCTCAATCCCCTTTTACCATCCAAAACCAGCCCAAATAATCTCTCAATATCCTCTTATTCCTCATAGAAGTCTCACTTTAGGAAGAATTCACTTTAAGAGGTCCTTTTGATTCGAACCAAAGAGAGTTACCCGAATTAAAGATAACAATTTATTTTAAATTCTTTTCTTTTATTTTACTTATGCAACCCCTAAAATCTTTTAATTCCTTTATTTTATTACAAAAACAGTATCCTAAATATACTAGGATGTTTTTTTAGAGAATTATTAGAACTACACTTACACACATCTCCATCTAATGGGTAAAGAACATATTGTTTTTGTGGATGGAAAACTAACGCCTCACAAAATGATGATTATTCAATTATCTTTTACCACATCTCATGGTGGACATTAAGATGACATTGTATTTATATATAACATATATTATGTTTATTTTTTTATTATTATGTATTTTTTCTTTTATATAATACCTTTATGGTTTCCATTATGGGTAAACACGATAATTTCATTTGAGGAAGTGCGGACTACCGCCCCCTCAAAGTGATATGAATCATTGATTCCATATATGGACATATAAAGGATGGATATAATGATTCTATATATGATATTATACTATAATTATAATATACCTATGTATCATTATGTTTTAATTCCATTAAAATAAGAAATAGAAATCAAAGTAGCGTTCATGCGTACATACGGCTTATCATCTCCATGAACAGTGAATTTCATTTCTTACCTCTAAATGTTATGTACTATTATAAATACATGTATATACTGGATATATATGATATATAAATCATGAATATAATTATGGATATAATGAACTTTTGACTCTCTGAACAACTTGTAATTATAAGAAGTCCATTTTTGACTCAAGTACCATATATCAACAAAACTAACGTTATTGACTTCAATGATTACATAATGTTTATAACATGGTAATAAGTTATATAAAAGGAATAATAAAATCGAAAAAGGTCCTCAAGAAAGCATAAATTAAATTTATTTTATTATTCAGGAAGAACAAGGAACAAAAGAGTAATGTCGGATACGAGGTAAGAAGTTTTTTATCTCACTTTTAATTTCATTAGATTTCCATTGTTTGCCGAAAATTTATTGCATGAGGTGTATTGTGTACAGAAATTTGATATATATTACCATGATAAAATTTATATTCATGTTATTCTGTGAATCATTTTGTGGTTGTTAGCTTTTGGTCATACAACTTGACTTATTACAATGTGGTAAGGGATTTTCATCTCACTTTTTATTCCCATGGGATTCATGCTATATTTGCCACTATTTACTTTTGTGTAGTGTATGTACAGCCCATGAGTGTATTAACTGTGTAATATACTTAAATTTATGGGTATTTAAATCTTCATTTTATGATTATTCTTTCAGGGGTTGTATGTTTCGTAAGTTACCATATCAGTAAGGGAACCTTTTAACCCAATTTCCATTCCTTTGGTTAACCATCTAATTCTTAATTATGTCATGCTATGATTATGTGTGGAATCACTTTTTATTTATTTATGTTTTAATTTTGACTCCCCTATGTGTGGATATACCTTTGATACACATAATAACTCCATTGATAAATTTTCAAGTCATCAATGTGAACTTGATAAGGGTAATTTTAACTCAATTTCCATTCATTGAGTTAAACATCCAAGTCATTGGTTTTGTCTTAAATAAACATGTGTGAATTTCATATGATTAATTTACACTAAATATCAAATCATATTGAGTGTATTTTTATTTTTCACACATTATTATGAAATTGATTTATCCTTAACTTAAGGATACTGTTTTTATAAGGGATTTTGTCTCAATTTACATTTCATTGAGACATAATTGTCGTTATGCACCAATTCTATTTTATACTGTGTATATACTGTCCTTTGGTATATTATATCATGAATCCCTTTATTCTCATGATATTATTAATTTCTGATTAAATGTTATTCCTCAATTATTTTTATTCAATCATCTCCCATTTTGTTAAAAACTCTTTGACTAAAATATCGTTTTAAATGTTTAAAAGATTTATTCTTCTAAATATTTCTCATTAATGTCCATGTTTTAAAAATGGATTTTAGGATTTATTTCTATGGAAATTAATGTTTTCAAATGATAATTAATTTAAAATCTTTAATGTGGTATGGGACACTTTGATTCAAAAATCTCTTTATTAAAAGTTTTAAATTGTATTGAAAATGATTTGATAAAACATTGTTTATTTCAATATCTTGATTTGATATATTGTGATCAGAATTTGGAAATGTTATCTTCCCTTTATGCTTGTTTTATGTGTTATGAATATGTTATAGTTATTGGGCATTGTTTACATATATGGGTGGTTCCTTGATAAACCTAGGTTGGGTGAGCCCGAGATAGCTCTCCAATGCATTGGGTAATGTGACGTAGGTAAACATTAATGTTTCCCCTAAGATATTTAGGGAATATACTGTGATGGGTATTCCAAATGTGACTCCCTATGTATCTGTGATAGCTACAATGTATGTATGTTATGAATTCTAGAGGATACCTTTATGGTTTATGATTTCTGCATGTTATTCATAAATCTTATGACTTCATGAGGTATGATATGATTGAAAAGTATGGTTTCATTGGCTGGTATTTATTGATGGTGTAACATCCTGGGTAAATAAAGAATAATACATTTTCATATTTATTAATATTTTTGAATTAAATGTTAATTTTAATTTAAAGTGGATTCTATGTTCGATGGCTTACCCGATACACAACAATAGGTTTCTTTGAAATCTTACGTTGCACACTAATAATATAATATTATTATTTTAAATGGTACTTAACTCCGAGCCATTGTATTGGTGGAAATGAATAGAACTAACTAAAATATGATTATATATGTCTGTTAAGTGTTTTTAAATTTATCCAATAAAAGTTAGAGGCTTAAAATAAGAAAGGAATTCGATTTTAAGCATAAATACTCTAATATTCATTAAAGGGCCGATTTACCGCCTTTTAATGAAGAACCCTCTTTAAATATAGTTTTGGTCCTTTTTATATGTTATATTTGAAAAAATAAAATTCATAATTAGAATCAGGACATCAAAATTTTCTTTGGGTAAAATCTTGGTATTTTTCTGATAAAATTCATTTTTCTGATGAATAGTGAAAAATAGTGTATTTTAATTCAAAACTGTGTTTTAATATAATTTATTTATATGTTTAGATTATCTTTTTAATTTGTTTTAAAGTGTATTTAGAATATATTTTTACAATTTAATCCAATGTTGGTCATTGGAATTAATTTTAATTTGAAATTGGACATAAACAAGTGTCAATCTTTTGATATTTATTATTTCTTAAAAGCACGCTATTTGTTTTAACAACGGAAATTAATTTTAAACTAATTAATGACACTTTTATGTTTTGAATTTTGAAAAATAGTCATCATTTATTAATTCAGAATATCAAATAAATCCTAGGCTGAATTTTTGGTATTTTTCTGAAAAACTTCAATTTCTGATGAATAGTGAAACCACTTAGTAGTAGTTAAAAAAGTGACTTTTACATTTAAAAAAACCAAGAGACACGGTTAATATCAATAAGTAAAATATGGTTCAATAAGATAAAAATAATTTTTGGTGAATAGTAGCTTTTGACTTTTATTTACCTCGGTTAAAGGTAAATAGGGTAATTCCAGGTAAAAAGTATATTATAATAATACAAAATTATTGTAACACTTGTCCTAAACTTATTTGATGAGTCATTTATGACCATGTTAATGATTAGGTAGATTATGGGACCCCTTGGAGCCACTTGAGAGTGATAATGACTCTTTAGATTAATTAATTTAAAGTAATGACAAAAATGACACAAACAAATATCTTTTAGTAAATTAATTATTAAATGGGGTTATATAAGTTATATTTTTGACTATAAATATTAATTATAAGATAAAAATATTTCCTATATCATGGTATTTAATTTATAATTTTTAAACATCAAATAAATTAAATTATTTATGACACAATAATGATGCATTGTTTACCTTATTAATAAATGATTTAAATAAATAAGGTTATAATGATTAAAATATTATCCAAAACATGTCCAATTATGATTGGAAGATTTTATTTAGAATATTAGTCATATTATCTTCGACTTTAATGTGTTTTGGACCTTTTTAAACTGAAGACAAGTTTATAATAAAATAATAGTTTCACACTTTCCTAAAGAGCCCCTCCTCTCCCTTATAAAAGGAAACGACTTCTATCCAATTATTCACACCTATCAAGCCTTTTGGATCATCCAAAATCTACTTTATTAAGCTCCATAAATCCATATCCTCCACCTAGAATCCTTAACTTAGGAATAAATCACTTCAAGAAGTCCTTTTGGTTCAAACCAAAGGGAGTTACACAAATTTAAGGTAACAATTTCTCTTAAATTCATTTCTTTTATTTTACTTCTACAACCCCATGAAATATTTTTATTGATTTATTTTGTAACAAAACCAGTATCTTAAATATACTAGGATGTTGTTTTAAGAAGTATTTGAGCTACACTTACACACACCTCCATCTAATGGGTGAAGAACATAATGTTTTTGTGGATGGAAAACTAACACCTCACGAAACAATGATTGTTCAATTATCTCCTACAACCTCTTATGGTGGCCATTATGATGGAAATTTATTTATATATTATGTATATTATGTTTATGTTTTCTCTATGCTTCTTTAATTTTCATTTAAAAACACACCAATATGCTTTCCAATATGTGTGACCACGATAATTTCATTTGAGGAAGTGCGGACTACCGCCCCCTCAAGGTGATATGATTAGTTCATGAAATTCATGGAATGTATAAAGGATAGAGTTAATTAAATTATGTAAAACATATATCATATGATATTATACTGGAATTATAATATACCTATGTATCATTTTGTTTTAATTCCATTAAAATAAAAAATATAAATGAAAGTAGTGTTCATGCGTACGTACGACTTACCGTCTCCATGAATGGTGCATTTAGTTTATTATCTCAGAATATTATGTACAGTTATAAATACATATATATAATTCATATATAATATTTATATGATATCTAAATCATTTATATCATTCTGGAGATAATTTACTTTTTACCACATGGACAAATTGTAATTATAACAAGTTCATTTTTGACTCAAGTTCCGAACATCAATAAAATATCTAATACAAACTCAAATAATTAACTAATTATTATAGAAAGGTAATAAGTGATATAAAAGGAATAATAAAATTGAAAATTGTTCTTAATAAAGTAGAAACTAACCTAAGTTTATTATTCAAAAATAATAAGGAACACACAAGACAATTCGGACTTGAGGTAAGTGGTTTCTTATCCCACTTTTAATTCCGTGAGATTTCCATTGTTCACCAATAATTTATTGCATGTGGTGTGTGTACTGACCAGGATTGTATTCATTGTGTAATATAATTTAATTTTTGGATATTTACATCATCATAATACGATCCATCTTTCATGGGATGTATGTTTCGTAAGTTACCAAATTGGTAAGGGAATTACAAATTTCAATTTCCACTCATTCGGCTTTACACATACTTCATTGATTATTTTACTCTAATATTATGTGTGGAATCACTATTCATTTTATTATGTCATAATTTCCACTACCCTTTGTGTAAATATACTTTTTATACACATAATCACTCCATCGATAATTTCTCAAGTCATTGATATGAACTTGATAAGAGTAATCTTAACTCAATTTCCATTCATTGAGTTAAAAATCAAAGTCATTGGTGTTGTTTTTACAAGAACATGTGTGAATTTTTTATGATTTATTTACAATTAATATCCAATAATATTGAGTTTATTTATATTTTTCACAGATAATTATGTCATTGATTTATCTTTTACCTAAGGATATAGTCTACATAGTGGATTACATCTCAATTTACATTCCATTGAGACTTCTTTGTTGTTATACACCAATTCACTTTTATATGGTGTATATAATGTAGTTTGACATAGTATATCATGAATCCCTTTATTCTCATGATATTATAAAGTGTTGATTACCTCAAATATTTCTTATTTAAGTGTATCTCTTTTGGTTATAATCTCTAACTAAAATATAATTTTAAATGTTTTAATGATTTATTCTTCTAAATCTTTTTCATTAATGTCCATGTTTTAAAAATGGTTTTAAGGATTTATTTATATGGAAATTAATTTTTTCAAATTAAAATTCTTTTTAAAAGTTTCAAAGTGGTATGGGACACTTTGATTCAAAAATCTATTTTAAACGACTTCTTGATAAATAGTGAGACATTTAAATGTTTTGAAGAAAATGGGGGGATATTTATCTCAAGTAGTTTTGATGATTATTTTCATCTATGCCAATATCCTTCATTATTCTCGATTGGGGTTAATTTATGATAAAATATTCCATATTTTATTTAATGAGTTATGTTTGACTGTGGATGTGTTAGTTTTATTCAATTCATGGTTTACGGATAACATATTGACATTTCGTATGCTATTTTTAATACGAATGTTTATGTTATGTTTCAACCTTTTCATATGAGGAATGAACTGGACTTAGTATGTGATGGGTGGAGCCCGATATAGATCCTTGATGCATTGGTAGGTATTATGAGACAAATTAGTGTCTTGGCACAAGTACTTAAAAAAAAAATTCATTTGTAGTCTTTGCACGAGGCCTTGACTATGTGCTCATGAAATTCTGGCATTATGCATTCCCTCATTATGAGATTAGTTATTACATGTGATTATTTGACTAATAGAATATCCATTTACATGTTAATATGGTAATTTTTGATTTATTTTTTCCATATTATGTTCAAGTTTATGTTTAAAAAGGCAGTTTTTTTATTACACATCTTGCCTTAGAAGTTTATAGCATCCACTAAATTATTTACCCTTACTGAGCATCTGAGCTCACCCCTTTCTCATGTTTTATTTTCCCAGGATCCCAAGAAGTGTTTTATGATTGAGATGCACGGTTAAGGTAATGAAAAAATGGAGTTATCAAAAGATTATTTATGTTTTGTTGTATGTTAGAACGTGTAATGTAACGTTCATGTATGTAATCTATTTTCCAAGACTGTTAAACCGATCGGTCCTTTGGGACTTGATTCCTTGTAATAATACCAATGTATTAAAATAATGCACTGACTCTTGGGAACTAGGGCTTGAGCGTTACAGTTGGTATCCAAGGATGTTTAGTACAAACCTTGGAAAATAGATTTAGATAAACTCTGATTAGAGCACATAGCCCTAAGATAGATTTTGAGGATTAGTATAGAAGAACTTTCAAAATTTTTGGTATTTTATAGATTTTTGTGAGTTTTCCAAGCAATACAACCCTGTCTATATACGAGCAGGTAGAGGCAGATCTGACACATACGTACCTAGGGGTAAAAACCGAAAACACCGCTTTGAGCTAAACTCAAACGGGAACTGGTGCATGACAATGGGCCTTGCTGCACTCTTGGTTACAACGCTCCCAGGGGATATGCTTAGGATAATTTACATTTTCATTAAAAACCAATTTGAAGGATTTTTATATAAGATGAGAATAAATAACCATGGTTAATACTAGGGTGTTTTTGATTGAAAATTAGGTGTGATGATATTTTCTAAATAATTTTATGACTATTCTTACTCACACAATGTTTTCTGGTTTTAGTTAATGTATAGATTCCAAGGAAGTTATATTAACATTGAGAATTATGTTCAAGGTGGGAAAAATTGTGGAAATGAGCAACAAAATAGAATTTTGATAGGTGTAAAAGATATCGTGTTCATGCCAAATCAGTTTTCCAAAAATATGATAAAAAACATATATATTAACCAACTCCCAGAATCAACAAAGAAGATAAAGGTGATGAATGATAAGAGCTCCAACAATGGAGACTATGCAGAAAAGAATCCTCAATTTCAATCATGCAGGAAATGTGGAAGGAGACACCCATGAAAGTGTCTCAATTGAAAAAATAAATTCTTTACGGGTGGGAAAGAAGGACATAAAGTGAAGAATTGCTAAGGAATAATGAAGAGTACTATGGAAGAAAATAAAAATGGTCCCAAGAATCCATTTACATTTATTTTCGATAATCGTAGGGGACCTGGACTTTACTTAAGTGAATTCCCTATTCTATAGGATATTTTCTTGGTCAAAGAAGAATCTATGTGGAAATAAATGGTTGGAGAAATTTTTAAAAGTATTAGTGCTCCTTGTTGATGGGATTACTTTGGAATAATTTTCTCTTGTATTTGTAACCCTGCAGTTTGTCATGTGAAAATGATATTAGAGGAATAATTATCTTTTCTCTTATGGACATATTTATAAATATCCATTTGGTTTTATATGATCATTGGGTTTGAGGCAATTGCAAGTTATTATATTTTGGGATGAAAATGAAAGTTATGAGATAAAATTTGTGGTTAAATTATGTTATGGTTATTTTGAGGAATTTCTATCATTTTGGTAATGTTATAAAATATAGTTTTTGAAAAAGTACAACACACAGACCGTGTGACAACCCATCACGTCGGACAAAGCTGTGGGAATTGAACCCACAACTAGAGTGCGATTCTGATTTATCACCTACCACTGGACTACGTGAAGTCCCTGGTTAGTGTGAATAATTATTTTTAGTTAACCAATTTTATTGATCAATAATTGGTTGATTTTGGATCTTATGTCTTATCAAATGAATACCCTTAGTATAGGAAAATGATTTGGTGATTAAGTGATAAATGTTATTTGGAAGACGTTCGCTTTGTTGGGAACACTATATGCCCAAGGAAAATAAAATACTATGGGATTTGATTTGAGTAGTACTGGTGGATTTTTATCTATGTTTTTATTGTGGATTTAGAGTGATTTGGGTTATTTATGGTAATGATTAACCTATAATAGAGAATATGTGTTTAGGTTAATTACTTTTAAGTATATGACTTTATGAGTAGTTGATGTCATTTGGATATACAATTTAACGTGGAAGACTGTGTAATCAAAATCCTCTATGTTTTTGGATAAAAAATTAGTTTATATCGATGGATTTTAAGGACAATTGTTTATTGAATGATATTTATTGAACTTTGGGTATTTTTGGTTTTATTTTAGAAATTAAGATTAGTATTTATTTCTCTAAAGGATTCTCCTTTTTGGGGATCATCTGATATTGTACTAACCATTTTGGTGGTGGTTAATCTCTAAAGACAAGGTAAATATATTTTGTATCTTTTGTGGATCATGTGATTCTCTATAAGTTGATTCTAGCTCTTCTAGTGTGACCAACACATCTTGAATAATCATCGTTTGAAAAAAAAGATGAGTTGGTGGTAGAAATTTATTAAAGAATGAAACTCTAATTAAAAAGTAAGTATATCTCTTTATGTTCTTAGTCAATATCATAAATAAATTCCTCAAATTTATTAGATGTAAATTAAAATAAAAAAACGTTATCCATTTACTTTTCCTACTGGGAAACTAATGACCATTTATCCCATCACAAGTTTATGATTTTCTTGTTGTTAACTTTTTCATAATCATGTTTTCTATCCCTCTCCATCAGAAATCGACACTTTTTTTCTCCTCCATATCCATGTTTTCATGGAATCCAAGTATCTTTTGTCTTGGGTAACCTTTTTACTTCACATAATTTATTTTAAAGTGATAGTTTTATTGACTCTTTTTCTGATGTGGGGCTTTCAATGAAGTTTCTAATCCCAATTTTAAAATTATGAGGACAAAATTCCCAAAAGGGAGAAGGATGTAACATCTTGGGTAAATAAAGAATAATACATTTTCATATTTATTAATATTTGTGAATTAAATGTTAATTTTAATTTAAATTGGATGCTATGTTCGTTGGCTTACCCGATACACAATAACATGTTTCTTTGAAATCTTACATTGCACACTAATAATATAATATTATTAATTTAAATGGTACTTAACGCCGAGCCATTGTATTGGTGGAAATGAATAGAACTAACTAAAATATTATTATATATGTTTGTTAAGAATTTTTACATTTATCCAATAAATGTTAGAGGCTTAAAATAGGAAAATAATTCGATTTTAAGCATAAATACTCTAATATTCATTAAAGGGAAGATTTACCACCTTTTGATGACGAACCATCTTTAAATATAGTTTTGGTACTTCTTATATGTTATATTTGACAAAATAAATTTTTTCTTTAGAATCGGGATATCAAAATTTACTTTGGGTAAAATTCTGGTATTTTTCTGATAAAATTCATTTTTTTGATGAATAGTGAAAAAACTGTATTTTAATTCAAATACGTGTTTTAATCTAATTTATTTATATGGTTATTTTACATTTTTAAATTTTTTAAAGTTTAATTAGAATATATTTTTTTCAATTTAATTCAATGTTGGTCATTGGTATTAATTTCACTTTGAAATTGGACATAAACAAGTGTCAATCTTTTGATAGTTATTATTTCTAAAAAACACACTATTTGTTTTAACAACGGGAATTAATTTTAAATTAATTAATTCCACTTTTATGTTTTGAATTTGAAAAAACAGACATCATTTTTCAATTCAGAATATCAAATAAATCTTAGGCAGAATTTTTTGGTATTTTTCTGAAAAACTTCAATTTTTTTATGAATAATGAAACCACTTAGTAGTAGTTAAAAAGTGACTTTTACATTTAAATAAAATTTTATCGCTTCTGTGAGTTGAATTTTAAAAAAACTGAGAGACATGGTTAATATCAAGAAGTAAAATGTGGTTGAATAAGATAAAAATAATTTTTTGTGAATAGTAACTTTTGACTTCTATTTACTGTAGTTAAAGGTAAATAGAGTAATTCAAGGTAAAAAGTATATTATAATAACAAAACATTAAGTTAAAACTTGTACTAAACTTATTGGTTGAGTCATGGAAGACCATGAGAATCCTTGGGTCGATTTTGGTACCCCATGGAGCCACTTGAGAGTGATAATGACTCTTTAGATTAATTAATTTAAAGTAATGACAAAAATGAAACAAACAAATATCTTGTAGTAAATTAATTTTTACATATAGTTATATAAGATATATTTTCAACAATAAATATTCATTGGAAATATAAAAATATTTCCTACATCATGGTATTTTATTTATAATTTTTAGACATCCAATAAATTAAATTATTTATGACATGATAACGATGCAGTGTTTACCTCATTAATAAATTATTTAAATAAATAAGATTATAATGATTAAAATATTATCCAAAACATGTCCAATTATTATTGGATGATTTTATTTTGAATATTAGTCATCTTATCTTAGACTCTAATGTGTTTTGGACTTTTTGAAACCAAAGATAAGTTTATAATAAAATAATAGTTTCACACTTTCTTAAAGATCCCCTCCTCTCCCTTATAAAAGAAGACCACTTATAACCAATTCTTCACACCTCTCAAGCCTTTTAGCTCGTCCAAACTATGCCCAATTAAGCTTCTTACCTCCCTATCCTCCACATAGAAGACTTACATTAGACATAAGTCACTTCAAGAAGTGATTTTGGTTCAAACCAAAAGGAGTTATCCAAATTAAAGGCAACTCTTTCTCTTAAATTCATTTTTTTTATTTTACTTCTACAACCCCATGAACTCTTTTTATTACTTTCGTTTGAAACAACAACCGGATCTTAAATATACTAGTATGTTTTTATAAGATGTATTTGAGCTAGACTTACACACACCTCCATATAATGGGTGAAAAACATAATGTTTCTATGGATGGAAAACTAACGCCTCACGAAATGATGATTGTTCGATTATCTCCTACCACCTCTTACGGTGGCCATAATGATGGCACTGTATTTATATATTATGTATATTATGTTTATGTTTTCTCTATGATTCTGTAATATTCCTTTAAAAACACACCAATATGCTTTCCAATATGTGTGACCACGATAATTTCATTTGAGGAAGTGCAGACTACCGCCCCCTCAAGGTGATATGATTCGTTCATGACATTCATGGAACGTATAAATGATATATTTAATTAAATTATATAAAAAATATATCATATGATATTATAATGGAATAATAATATACCTATGTATCATTATGTTTGAATTCCATTAAAATAAAAAATAGAAATGAAATTGGCGTTCATGCGTACATACGGCTTACCGTGTCCATGAAAGGCGCATTACATTTCTTATCTCCAAATGTTATGTACAGTTATAAATACATATATATAATGGATATATAATATATATATATATTAGATATCTAAATCATTTATATCATTCTGGAGATAATTTACTTTTGACTACATGGAAAAATTGTAATGATAACAACTTCATTTTTGACTCAAGTTCCAAACATCAATAAAAAATCCATTATAAACTGAAATAATTAACTAATTATTATAGAATGGTAATATGTGATATAAAAGGAATAATAAAATTGAAAACTATTCTTAAACAAGTATAAATTAACTTAAGTTTATTATTCAGGAAGAACTAGGAACACACAAGACAATTCAGACTTGAGGTAAGGCGTTTCTTATCTCACTTTTAATTCCGTGAGATTTCCATTGTTCACCACTAATTTATTGCACGTGGTGTGTGTACTACCCATGATTGTATTAATTATGTAATATACTTTAATTTTTGGATATTTACATCATCATCATATGATCCATCTTTCATGGTATGTATGTTTCGTAAGTTACCAAATTGGTAAGGGATTACAAACTTCAATTTCCACTCATTCGGCTTTACGCATACTTCATTGATTATTGTACTCCAATATTATGTGTGGAATCACTATTCATTTTCTTATGTGATAATTTACACTCCCCTTTGTGTGGATATAATTTTTATACACATAATCAATCCATTGATAATTTCTCAAGTCATTGATATGAACTTTATAAGAGCAATTTTAACTCAATTTTCATTCATTGAGTTAAACATCATAGTCATTGCTGTTGTTTTTACAAGAACATGTGTGAATGTCCTCTGATTGATTTACAATTAATATCTAATCATATTGAGTGTATTTATATTTGTCACACATAATTATGTCATTTATTTATCTTTAACCTAAAGATATAGTCTATATAATGGATTTCATCTCAATTTACATTACATTGAGACTTCATTGTTGTTATAAGCCAATTCACTTTTATATGGTGTATATAATGTAGTTTGACATAGTATATCATGAATAACTTTATTCTCATGATATTCTAAAGTGTTGATTACCTCAAATATTTGTATCCAAGTGTCTCTCTTTTGGTTAGAAACTCTAACTAAAATATCTTTTTAAATGTTTTAAAGATTTATTCTTCAAAATCTTTTTCATTAATGTCTATCTTTTAAAAATGGTTTTAAGGATTTATTTATATGGACATTAATGTTTTCAAATTAAAATTCCTCTTAAATGTTTCAAATTGGTATGGGACAATTTGATTCAAAAATCTATTTTAAACGACTTCTTGATAAATAACGAGAATTTTAATTATTTTCAAGAAAAAGGGGGGATATTTATTTTAAGTAGTTTTGATGATTATTTTAATCTATGTCAATATCCTACATTTTTCTCGATTGAGGTTAATTTATGATACAATCTTCCATATTTTATTTAATGAGTTATGTTTGAATGTGGATGTGTTTTTTTTATACCATTCATTGTTTATGGACAATGTACTGACATTTCATATGCTAGTTTTAATACGAATGTTTATGTTATGTTTCAACCTTTTCATATGAGGAATACGTTGGACTTAGTAAGTGATGGGTGGATCCTGCTATAGCTCCTAGATGCATCAGTAGGTCTAATGAGACAAACCAGTGTCTTGTCATAAGGCCTTGGAAATTTTTTTTTAGTCTTGGCACAAGGCCTTGACTGTGTGGTTATGAAAGTCTGGAATTATGCATTTCCTCATTATGAGATTAGTTATTACATGTGATTATTCGACTTGTAGAATATCCATGTGCATGTTAATATGGAAATTTTGGATTTATTTTTTCCATATTATGTTCAAGTTTATGTTTTAAAAGGCTGTTTTTTTATTACATATCTTGCCTTAAAAGCTTATAGCTTCCACTAAATTATTTACCCTTACCGAGCATCTGAGCTCACCCCTTTCTCATGGTTCATTTTCCCAGGATCCCAAGAAGTGTTTTATGATTGAGATGCATGGTTAAGCTAAGGGTACAATGGCATTCTCAAAATATTATTTATGTTTTGTTGTATGTTAGAAAGTGTAATGTAACATTCATGTATGTAATATATTTTACAGGACTATTAAACTGATCGGTCCTTTGGGACTTGATTCCTTGTAATCATGACAATGTATTAAAATGATGCACTAACTCTGGGTAACTGGGGTTAAGGTGTTACAGATGGAATAATGTTTCTTTTCATTATTTTATAACCCTTACTGATATTTTTATGCTCATCCCACATTTTGAAATGTTTTTCACTTGACATAAAGATGAATAGGGTCAAGGATGAGATCATGGAAAATTCATGTTGTCTAAAACATGGAACACGACATGTTTCTTTTTAAGAGTTTTTATTTTATGAAAAAATGGATAATGGATAGTAGTGTATACATGTAATATTCAAGTTGTTATGTAATAGTTATGGCATAATTATCTAAAACTATAAACTTGAAAAGATCCTTAATGAGAATTATTCATTTAATTTTGGATTATGTAATGTTTAGGGCCGAGTCCTCATATATGTTTTATATTATAGATAACTATGATATTTAAAAATGATATGGTTATAGCTTATGCCTCATGAAAATTAAAGGTCGATGAGAAAAATTAACCAAATCATGATTTGGTGTTAAATTTGATAATTTTTGAATTAAATATATAGTGGAATTATATGTACAAAGAAATGTATGATGTATATACAGATCATAACATTTTAAATTATATATTCACCTATAAGTAGTTGAATATTTTCCATAGAAGATAGTTGGAATTGATTAATGATTATGACTGCTCAATACATTACCACACTGATAAAGTTAACAAGGTGGATGATACTTTGAGTGAAAAAGATAATTGTACAATATCTATGAGAAGGATCACAAAAGATCCAATATTTATAGATTTTCAAATGATGGATCTAGAAATTTTGATGGAAGGGGAGAGATATTATCTTTCTTAAATGATTATTAAACTATATATCCAAGTGAAGATTAAAGAGGAATAAAAGGATGATATAGAGCTACAAAAGAAGGTTAAAAATTTTACTGAGTTTAACATTGATTATTATGGAATAATTAGGTTTAAAAACCATGTATGTGTTCCATCCATATTATATTTGAAGAAGGATCCATTAGATGAAGGTCATAATTATTCATTCCCTATTTATTCTAGAAGTAAAATATGTATAGAGATATTAAAGAGTATTTTTGGTGGATAACATGAAGAGAGATATTGTAGAGTTTGTGTCTCAGTGCTTATTATGTAAGAAAGTTATGTCTTTGTGGAAAAAGTCTAATTGGACGTTACAAACATTACCCATACCATAATGGAAATGGAAAAAAATCACTGTAGGATTTGTTATTAGACTCCCCAAATCTTCTAAAGGGAATAATTATATATGGGTTGTAATAAATCACCTTATGAAGTAAGAATAAATCATATATATCATATAATATTTCTCTATGAATTAGATTTCAAGGATATACATTAACTAATTTATAATGTTTCATGGAGAAACACATTCTATTGTATCAAATTGAGATTGGAGGTTTACCTCGATGTTTTGGAGAAGTCTTCAATAGTTTTTGGATAAAGAGTTATGTTTCATCACAATGTATCATCCCCATATATATTGTTATTCTGAGAAAAAAATTGAAACCCTATAGGATATGATGATATCTATTTATAATGATTTTGAAGGTGTTTGGGATCAACACCTTTCTCTAGTTGAGTTTTCTTACAACAATAGATTTCAATTGATCATTCACATGGCTCCTTATGAATCCATATATGGAAATAAGGGTATAAATACAACATGCAAGGATGAATTTGGATAAAAATACATTGTGAAATACATTAAATAATTAAATAATATAGAAAGTTAGAATCATTCCACAATACATCAAGGAATCTCATAGTCAATAAAAAAGTTATGTGGACAATCATCGATATGATCTAGAGTTTGAAGTTAGTGAGAAGTTTTTTCTACGAATTCTTATATGGAACAATGTTATGGGATTTGGGAATAATGGAAATTTGAGACCTATTTATATTGTCCCTTTGGAGATTCTTGATTAAGGAGGGGTGATATCTTATCACTTTGCCCGCCCACGGAATATCTCTTAAGTCCACGATTTGGTCCATATTCTCTCTTGAGGAAGTAAATACCTGATCCTTCAAATGTAATGAACTCAGAATCCATCAAAATTGATCATTATATCTATTATGAGGAATAATTAGTAGAGATTATGGATCATATAGGGAAATTATATAAAGCAATACCACTAACCTTGTCAAGGTTTTATGAAAAAACTTCCAACTTGAGGAAGCTATACGGGAACATGAAGATATGATGAGGTAGAAATATCCCTAGTTGTTTGTATTAGAGTAATTGATTTTTTTTGGGATAAATTCATTTTAAGTGGAATAGAATGTACCACCCTGATATTTTATGAAACATATTTTTAAAATAAATTTAATTTCTTCGATAGCTTGTGTTACACATAATACTGAGTTTTAACAAACTATGATATACTATTAATATTATTATTTAAACAAGAATATTATACCCGAGAAATTAAACTTGTTGTTATTAGTAGGAATAACCAAGTTTTTTAAAATTAATTATAAATATTTTATATAAATAAAATATATTGATAATTAAGTACTTATTTTTTTTGATAAAGTCTTTATATTCTTTGAAAATACATTTTTCTAAAAAAATGTTTTTTTAAACAAATAATTAAATTATTATTTTTAAATATTTTAGAAAATATATATGAAACAATGAAAATAATTTTTGGAATCGATATTTTAAAATCATCATAGATTGTATTTTTTGCATTTGTTTAAAAAGATTAATTTTTAATGATTAGTGAAAAATACCGATTTTTATTAAAAGCGCCTTTTAGATTAAATAATTTACCAGTTTTATTTTGTTTTAAGATGATTTTAAAAGTAAAAGTATATCAATAATATCATAATTATTCTAATTCGGGTCATTGAAATCAACTTTAGATTGAATTGTGATATTAAAACCTTCTATACTTATGAAAACTATTTCTTTAAAAAATCATTTTTTCATCTTGTCTGCGGGTTTAATTTTAGATTTAATTATGACACTTATTTGAATTGAATTAAGAAAAATAGATTTAATATTTTTAATCATCATAAATAATATTATATAATAAGGTAAACTTATTTTTTGGTCAAAATTAATAGTAAAAATTGTAAAAATTAATCAGCGCAGTTAAAGTAAAAATAGGTTTACTAGGGAATTTAACTAAAAGGATAAGTGTTAAAATAAACTAAAAACATGAAAAAAAAAATCCAATTTTATGAACATATTTCAACCTTATGTCATATAAATTATTATAATTATCTCTTTTGGATCTTTGGTTCTTGTTTAAAATTTTGGTATAACTTTTTATCATAAAAAATTCAAAGTGTGTCCTTTCCCCCACTTATAAACAGTCACCCTAAAATCTCATCCTAACACCTCAAAAGCCTTTTGTTTTATATAATACATGCAAAAATATATTCCTTAATTATATACCCAAATACTATTGGAATTAGTTAATTATTAATAACTTCTATGAATTCTTTTGGTGTAAGCCTAAGGAGGTTCTCTAAAGAAGAGGTATCACTCTTATCTGAGGATTATTGTTTTATTTATTATTCCACCTATTTAAAATATTATTAAAAAATAATGATATAATATAATTAGAGTATTATATATAATGATATTTTATAATTTTAGTTAAATTAACTATATCCATATACTCCTCCATCAAATGTGAAGTGAAACCATCGATCTTGTGTATGATGTACTACCGCCTTGCGAACTAATGTAATTCATTTTACATCACCACCTATCAATAATTGATATAATAATGTATTTAACATATTAATATTATATTTATTAAGTAATTAAAATTTTGGAATTATAATATTGCATATACCTTATTACCTTCCAATCCTTTAGAAAATGATAACATGACTCATGTGTACGTGCAGACTACCGCCTCCATGAAGTGATGTGATACATTTTTCATTTTATTTTTAAATGGATAGTAATAAAGAAAGATATAATGAATATATATAATATATATGAAATATAAATTATTATTTAAAAGTGATATATTTTTTTCCTTTATTTCATTTTATTCATTAAAAAAATGGAAACAACGTTCATACTTACGCACGACCTACAGTCTCCATGAGTAGTGTAATTATATATATATATATATATTTAATGGATTATTAAAAATAAATATATAATCTATATATATAATATTTATATTATTGTTAAAATTCTTTAGATTATGTAACCATTATCAAAGTAAAAGGACCGATGATACCAAACCAAAACATATAATAAAATAAAGTGATTATTACTTAAAACATGATTTTAACAAGTAAATTATTAATAAATGGGTAATAAGAGGTATTATATATAATTATGGTAATTTTATATATGTAAACTACAAATATATTTATTATATAGGAGGTTTTACTATATATTATGAGATTCAAGACTATTGGTAAGGGATTTGTGTCTCACCTTTATCTTTTTGAGGTACATTCCAAATTTATGACTTGTTTATTTTTTGTGGTGTATATACTACCCATGAATGTATTTTATGAATCTTAATATTAATTTTATATGTATTTACATATCCATATATTTTTATTACTTCATGGGGCTTATGATTCAATGTTTTCCAATGTGGTAATGTTTTCATGTTATAATCACTTTGTTTATTGGGATTATTTATGATTATGATTCTAAGGATGAAATCATATGATATACCTCTCAATAAACTCATGAATTTTATTATAATTTGTTTATTTATATATAATACATGGTTTCCTTTAATTTTCATCTCTTTAAAAACTAAATGGAACAAAATAAAATTTTCAATAAAAATCGACTTGATTTCTCTCTTCAGTCGAAATACTTTTTATTCCATGTATATGTTTTCTAAAAATGTTATAAATAATGATTGTAATATTATAAAATTATTTACAAAATAAAATTTTAAACTTTTTTGAATTTTTAATTTTTTTAAATGAATCATTTTTTGTTTTTCGAATGGGGTACTTTTGTATTTTTATTGATAATGAGAATAAAATATTTATTTTAACATACACATCATGAATGAAATTTTATTATTTCATGAACACCCATTTATTTGAATCTACATTTAAATTTTTTTAATTTTATTTTAATTAAAATAATTTCATTAATATTAGGGAATTTTTTATGTTTTAAAAAGTTTATATTAATGTGAAAAGGTTATTTTTCTTAAGAAATATTCCAAGAGATATTTTAAAATCATTTTCCATATGAGATATAATCCTTTTATGTTAATTATGTTTATTGGGGATATGATATAAAGATATAATAATAATTATTTCTTTGTATGTTTAATATTTATGATGTAAATATTTTTATGAAATCTATTCATTTTCCATGGATTCTTCTATGATGAATTAATATAGTTTTTAAAAAACCTGTTTTTTTCATGTGTTAGGGTATGATGAAATGTTTATAAAACCTATTTATTTTTATGGATTATAATATTATTAATGTTTTATGATATTTTCTAACATAAATTCATGTATTATGTGATGGGTGAGATAAATATCTCCTTATAATTCACTGGGTAATGATGAATATCTCATGAGATAAACATAGCAATAATGGGGAGTGAACTCTTTTAGTATTTGAATTTGTCCACTATGATATTTCTGGGAGTGAAAATTTACTACTATGATGGTTTGGGAGTGAAACAAATTCACTATGATATCATGGGTAGTGAAACTTTACTACTATGATGGTTTGGGGAGTGAAACCATTCCACTATGATAGTTCTAAAAATGATCCTTGACTTCTATGGAAATGATTTTATATACTTATGTGTATGACACAAATCAATGTATTATGATAATTTTATTATATTAGGGATCATTTAATTTGATTAATTTATGATTTAAGTCTTATTAACTTCCAAGATTTATTCCATGACTCAATTTTATGATCTATGATATACAGGGTATGAGTTTCAAATGTTATTCTCATGTTCTCATCACCATATGCCCATGTTTTTTTGATGTCTCCCATATTTACCCTTACTGAGAATCTAAGATCACCCTTTATTATGTTTAATTTATCCTAGTTATGAATAAAGGTATTATGTATGATACATCAAATAAGGGTGATATTAATGAATAACATAGTGGGAGATGATATAAATCACTTATGAACCATTTTTTGATGTTTCAATGTTTCCAAAGGCACTAGACCTAAATAATTATATTGTGGATCGTTATGTTATATAAATAATATCAATCTAAAAATATGTGATATTTATTTATGAAAAATTTGGGTCTTTATATTATATCCATTTTCATCTACTTATACATATAATGTAAAATCAAAACATCATTCATGTGTATGTGTGGACTACCGTCTTGCAAAGATGATGTATTTTATTTTCCATCATCGCCTCCTATGGTTGGAAATAATGATATATCCAAGTGAAATAACATGATATACATGATATTTACAACATATTTAAGATTTTGGATATATAATATATTTTCTTACCTTTTTATTCTTCCACATTTTAAAAAATGATAACATCGCTCAGACATATGAGTGGGCAACCACCTCAATAAAGTGATGTGAAAAATTTCTCATGTACACCTCTCAAGAATAATTATAAATATATATATACTAATTATATATTATGTTAATATTAATATTAACATCTTGTAGATAATAGAACCACGAGAAAGATTAAAGGGTCCAAACTATCAAACTGGCACTTACATGAAAAACGAAACAATTAACACAAAAAAACAACACTTTTAATAAGAAATTATTAATAATACTGTCTTGAAATGTTATAATTGAGTCATATATGATATTATAAGTTTTTATATTACTATGTTATATAATTATAATAAATTTACTTTTATTATACATGTGTTTAAACTCACTTACAATTCAAGTCAGACCTAAGGTAAGGGTTTATTTCACAAACTCATCCTTATTTAGAATTTTTTATTTATAAGTTTATATTGGAGAAATTACATGAAATTTATAACTTAAAACTAATATATTTTATTCTCATATTTTTATTTCTATGGTTTTCATGTATTATTTCTATTTTTACCTTCTTTGAAACTCAAAAATACCAAAATAATTTTTTAAAGGAAAACAGATTTTATTATCTAAGTTTGGTTTTGAATGTTTTTCTTTAGAGTACATATATTTTTTAAAATATTTTAAAGAGTGTTTTTGATATTATAAAATGATTTTGTAATGTAATTTATACCCTTTTTTGAATTTTATAATTTTTTTTAAAAATTATTATTCTTGTCATTTTCCAAACGAGGAACTTTTACCAATGTTTTGAATGGAATATTTATTTTAATCCTTACCATACCAATGAAATATCCTATTTTCATCAATATTATTTTATTTAAAGATTAGTTTATATCTTTTTGTGATTCTTTTCAATGAAAATTATTTTCCTAATATTTTGGAATTTTTTAGTTAAGTGATTCCAAAATGAAAATATCATTTTCCTTAATAAATATTCTAATGAAATTTTTAAAGAATTTTCATCTATACCACCATGCATTGATGAATATCATGATTTAATTGTGATATAATCTATTGATAATATATTCCATATTACACTAGATGTCTTATGATCATATTTTAATATTTATTAACTAGGGAAAATATTAACATTTTGAATGGTAATTTTTTAATATGAATGTTTATGTTAATTATGTATTGAATTTTAATTCATTTATTTCATATGATGAATGAATTAGACTTATTATGTGATAGTAGAGGCTTTTTATACCTCATTTATACTTTTATAGGTCTCATTAGACAATCTTACTTGGGTTTTTGGCATATGCCTTACCTATTTACTTATGATGTGTTGTCAAATGGCCTCGGTAGTAAGATTATGATGTCCAATATTATGCATTCAATCAATATGAAATATTTTATTGTTTTACAAGTGATTATTTATATTTTTATTCCATCTATTAATATATTCCCCTTCTATGATATTGGTTATACAACATATTTGATTATTTATTCTCTATGCTATATTATTCATGAATTATTTATTATGTGCTAGATTCTATTAAAATATTTCCCTTATTAATCATCTGAGATCACCCTTTACTATGTTCTCCTTTAACTATGATACCAATAAGGGATCTATAAATGATTTTATTGGTTCAGTAGAATAAATAAAAAAACTCATAAGATTTTTCAAGTTTAATTTCATGTCTTTAGATGTAATATGAGAATCATGTATGTATCTTGTCTCTGAAATAATAAAATATTTTATAGTTCAAGTTGTGATACATTGTATTTTTTTCCAATATAATAAAATAACCATTAGATATTGGTTACCTCAGTCAGGGTGTAATAGTATGTATCAAAAGTATTTTAGTATAAACATTGGGAACTAGATTTAGGAAAACATTAATTAGAGAACATAACCCTATAAAAACACGAGGATAAGTCTAAGTTTAAGATAATATCATAATGTTTTTGTAAAGTACATATTGTTTGGTTTTCCTAGAAAATACATCCATCTATGGATACTATAAATTGGTTTCTATTGTGACACAAATTCACCTAGGGGTAAAATTCTTTAAAGGGTGGGTCAGTTATTAACTCGATCATCACCAATGTATGATAAGTTTCCCTAAGACCACACACCTACCTAGACACACCTAGAGGATATATTTTTTTGATTTATATTATTTTTACAAAAAATTATGTAATATTTGAAAATATAATTATGATTTGATTATTTTTATAAAGATAATAAGCTTATGGTTCTCAAATTATCTATGTATAAAATTCTAATTTATAGTAATTATTACATAAGATTTATAATCATATAAAATGATTTAATATTTGAAATGTTATAAGATAATATAGTATATGACATTTTTTAGAAATGGTTCCTTATATAAGAAATGGAAACCAATTAATGCATATAATTTATGTAGGGATTTCTCTCCTAGTAATGTTAATGAAGCTGGATATGAAAAAATTATAATTATATTGGGGAATCTAACTCTATTTATGACTAATAAAATTTTATATATAGAGAATCCCACTGAACCCCAACATGGTGCAATAATTTTGGACAAGTTAATTTAGAAATAACCTCCACTATTCAATGAGACTACTAATCCATAAGTATCTGATAAATGCATGAAGTCCCAGGAGGATATATTTATCACATTGGGATGTGGGTAAAGAGAGAAAGTTATTAGGATAGTTTATCATCTTAAGGAGATACTAGTAAATTGTGACTATCTATCCAAAAAAATATTGAGTAAGAAGAAATAAATATCATGGTGTTGAATAATTTCAAGGATAAATTCTTGAAAAAATACTTTCTTTTTGAGAAATGAGATGATATAGAGGGGAAATTACACAATCTAGGGTAAAATGAAGAATAAAATATTAGTTAATATAAATATAACTTTACAAGGTTATATTTTCATTTTTTAGATTATTTTGGTAATACAAGGGTTAATTAAGATCATTTTAATTTGATAAAGCCTATAAATTGAAGGGAATTAGTCTCTAAATAATTTTTAATATATGAGTATATGGTACGAAATTCCATCAATATAGATAAATAATTATCCAATTCATATGTTTTATAAGAAAAAAATGAAACAGGTAGATAAGAAATTTAAAAAAGAACAAATTAATAAATAGAATAAGGGAAAGGGTTTAATTTAGAACTTTTAATAATTATGGAATGAAACACCATAGATAAATCTTTTTGGGAATGATATTTTTCATAATGTGTGAAGATAAAGGCCATCAGGCTCATGATTAGAAGGGAAATAAAGAAACATCCAATGTTGAATAATTCAACTATAAGGAGATGAGGCACTATACGAATGAATTCCTCATGTTTCAAGAAAATTTTCTTTAAAAAAATCCATGGTAGTAGGACCAAGATTATGTTATCACTTCAAATATGGTTTAAGTTCTTAAATATGTAGTGGTAGTTACGTTGATCATAACCTCAAATATATCTAATGATTTATTTAATTCCAGATCTTCTCACTCTTTTATATCTTGTATATTTTCCATGAAAATTATATATTTTACTAGTATCTTAAGAAGGGATTTTTCAATTAATTTTCCTTATGAAAATATTATTACAACAAGGATATTCCATCTAATTCCAATTATGAGATAAACTTACCCTATTTACAAACTTAATCATTATACCTATGGTTTAATTTAATATAATCGCTGGTATAGAATTACTTTAAAATTATAATGTGAAAATTTATTTTTGAGAGAAAGAGATTAAAATTTTTGATGGTGATATGGAATACCTAGAATTTCGAGGGGTGTACACATAATTTGAATCATGTATGAATCCACCTCTAGTATCTCTACTTAATAAAATTATTAGGTAAAAATAGTAGACCCAACCTATGAATATAAAAGGTATCATTAGAATAGAGGATGTAACTATTAGGTAGGAATACATTGATGTGTTTCGTAAATAACTAACTAGATACCCCCTTGAGTGTGAAGTTGATTTTTCTATTCATTTCATCCCTAACAAAACTCCTATCTCGACTCCTCTTGTTTTCCTAGGGCTTCTAAGGCCCTCCTCTTCTATGATAGTTCTCCCCTCTCCTCCTTCTTCATCACACCCTTTACATTTTTTTCTTCTTTTTCATGCTCCATTTATTTTCGACGATTGCTTCTTCCATGGGATTTATTATTCTCCCTTCTGGTGCTCACTGTTGTTGGTTTCCTCTAGCAGATATTTCAATATTCCCATCAAAGGTAGTGTGCTAAGGAAGTCCTTAGATTCCCTAACCCTATTCTATCCTCAGGTTCTTCTATGAATATCTTGGTTTAAGCTGGTTTGGTGGTAACTAAGAGGCTTTAGCTTATGTGGTTTGGTGGATGATGGGTTTCCAGGCACTACTGGAGTCGATTCATTTTTGGTTTTGTCGCTACTAGTTTTATGCTTCATCTATTATAGTGAGGTTTGTTGCCCTCAAATGCTAAAATCCCTTCTTTGACCTCATTGTCCTCAACGTAGATCCTAGTTAGATTTTGTGCGCTAGTTTCTATGAGGTTTTGGGTTGTGTGGTGCAGTAGATTTTGGGGATCTTGACATTCCTTGAGTTATTTTTCTCTTGTGAAGACTATTTTAGGATTGTATGATATACTTAGTCTTTCTAATTCTAAGATATTAGTGAAGGTGATTTTCTTATTTTGTGAGTGATTTATTCACTTTATTCTGACTCATTGAAATTTTAATTTTTTTTAGTTTGGTTATTTTCATTTATGGTGTGGAGATGGAGTCGACGCCAATGGTGATGATGAGGGTGAATCAAAAATGGTTCTTATAGTTCGATTTGTGCTGGTTTTTGTTTTTTTATGTCTACAAAGATATTGTTTTTGTGAGCGTGGATGTAGTGGTTCCAAAAATGAGGAAGATATGTAATTGAATTTTATGGCATTTGGTGTTCTAGTATGGTGTTTTTATTGGTGATAACGATGGTGGTGTTGGTAGGCGATGATGACAGTGGTGACGAAGATGATATGATAATGGTGTCAACGATAAAAGTGATGACAATGGTGATAGATGGAAATGATAATGTTGATGGCTGGATAAGTGGTTTTAGATGAAACGTGTGATATTAGATGATTTTTTATGATGTTATTGGGACATGTGACCTTTTTAGGTATTTGTATCTTTGAATTTCTATTTTTGGCATATTTTGTTTTGGATCCTGCGTGGTATGTTGGTTACTACTAAACCAAAAAATAGATTTTTAAAATAAAATTAAAATTGAATTTTCAGTCATCCCTAATGCAAAAATTATATGTATGACTCTTTATAGGATGGATATAGAGGAGATAGTGGAGTTTAAAAAACAACTAAAAGAGTTGTGTGATATGACATTCATACACCCAAGTGTTTTCCTTGGGGATATCCTATTATATTTTTGAAAAATAAGGATGAGACTATGAGTCTATTCATTTATTATAGGGAAAACAAAGACATTACCATGGATAAAAAAACATCCTATACCCCTCATTTATGACTTAATTGATCAAATTAAAGGAGATCAATATTTTTCAAATATTGATCTTTATTCTGGGTATCATAATCTGCAAATAAAGAAAGGATATATTCCAATGACAACGTTTTGTATGAGGTATAGAAATTATGAATTTGTAGTAATTCCATTTGGATTGAATAGTAAACCCTATATTTTTCTGGATATGATGAACACAATATTACATGATTATCTAGATAATTTCATTATGTTATTTATTGATGATATCTTAATATACTCTAAAAACTATTATGAGCATAAGATTCAATTACAAATACTTCTTTATACTCTTATAGAAAATCATTTATATGGAAAATTTATCAAAGTGAATCTAGGATTTAGAATGTTTCTTTTCTTGGACATATTATCTCTAAGTATGGAATATAAATTGTCCTCTAAGGGTAAAGGTATTGATAGAATGGAAAATTCCAATGAATATAACCTAGGTACATAGTTTCCTTAGATTAATAGGTTATTGTTAAAGATTTTTTGAAAACTTTTCCGAATTAACTAACCCATCAACTAAGTTGACACATAAAGGGGTTAATTCCACATGATCAGAAGAACATAGGGAAAGTTTTGTAGAATTAAATAGGGGATTGAGAAATGCACTAAAATCGAATTTACCATAGGTAAGGGATAAGTCTGTGATATATAGTAATATATCAAAGAATGACTTTTATATTTCATTATATAGATTGATAAAGTTTTTTCATATACATAAATGTAGTTAAAATCTTCATGAATATAATTATGCATTACATGATCTTATGTTTTAATCCATAATCTTTATATTAGAGATATAGATACATTAAATTTATGGTAAAATATGTGAAATATATACAGATAATTTTCTTTGAAATAAACATTATCATTGATAGAGCGCAATATGAGTCAAATATGATGGTTAGAACTACTCAATGATTATGATTTCTAAATACACTACCACCCTGGTAAATAAATTAGGTGTTTTATGCATTGATTATTAAGGATAATTGATTTTTGACTAAAATAAGGATTGATAAAGAACCTATATTTATTAATTTAGTAAATATCAATATTAGAATTATTATGGAAGGGGAAACATCACATCTACTTCAAATGATTCCCAAACCATCCTTATTATAGAAAATAAATAGTTCTCAGTTTGATTATGAAAGTATTTAAAAGAAAATCAAAGCCATGAATGATGAAAAGTTGATATACTACATCAATACAGATTTTTTTTTGAAATTTGGAAAAAGTCTATGTGTTTCATCCATGTCTAAGCTGAAAAGAGAATTATTATATTAAACACATAGCTAAAATATCTCTATACACCATGATAGAACCAAAAGGTATTAGGATTTGAAGGAATGGTTTTGTAAGAATAATATGAAATTAGAAATTATAGACTATGTATCCAGATGCTTGGTTTTCCACAAGTAATGGCTGAGAGACAACAATATAAAGGATTCCTGAAACCATTACTTTTTCCTATATGGAAATGAGATAATATTACTATGGAAATTTTAGTAGGTTTAAAAATATTCTAAGAAAGAATTATTCCACATGAGTTATTGTTCAAAAAATTACCAAGTCCATAAATTTTCTCACTATAAGAGATGATATAAAATTTAAAACCTCATGAAAATCCATATTAATTATGTTGTGGACTTAATGGTGTACCTATTTTTATTATATATGATCATGACCTAAGATTTACATAAAAATTCTGGAAGAGACTTCAAAAGTCATTTAACACTAAGCTATATTTGAGCACAAACTATCATCAAGAAATTGATGGACAATCCGAAAGGACTATTCAGAATTTATAAGATATGTTTTGGTTGTTCTAACACGAATTTAAAGGTATATGAAATCCATATATACCTTTGGTGGAATTAACATATAATAATAATTTAAATTTAATAATTAAAACGGCACCATATGAGGCCTTGTATAGGAATAAATGTCACAATAGAACTTTTTAGAACGAAGTTGGTGAAAGGAAGCATTTAGGCACAGATCTTATTGATGAGAAAATGGTGAAAGTGAAGACTATTCAAAATAATATTATGGTAATCAAAGATAGAAAAAATATATTTCAATAACCTAAATAAGGATTTATAATTTCAAGTCGGATATCAAGTTTTCATGAAACTATCTCCATATAAAGGTGTTATAAGGATTGGAAATAATGGGAAACTAAGTCATGGGTACATTGATATTTTTGAAACCCTGGAAAGAATTAGAGTGATGGATTAACATTTATTAATGTCACCTAAACTCTATACAGTTCATAATGTGTTCCATATCTCATTATTAAGGAATTACATTCTAGAACAAACATATATGCTCTCGTTTTAGGAAATAGAATTGGAACTAGATTTATCATATTGTGGATAACTAATCTAGATTCCTAACACCTGAGAATATGTGTTGGAGAATCAGACGAATCATCTAGTAAGAGAACTTTATAAAACTCATAAAATAAAATATAAAACATGGGGAAATGAAGAAATTATGATTATTAGGTACCCACATTTTTCCTTTAGGGGATATTCTTAAAATTTTGAGGATGAAAGTATTAAGGGATGGAAGAATGTAACACCCAAGATTCAATTATATTAAGTAAAATTTTCTCCATAAAGAAACTATAAAAAATTTATTCAAAAACGTGATTAAAAAATATATTATATTTTTTAAAATTTAATTTTAATAAATAAATTTCAATTTTAAATTCATCATTTCATAATTAGCTTGTAATTAATTTCTAGGATTTTTCCAAAATAGATGATATTTATGTGAATTGTAAAAAATACTAATTTTAAAAAAATGTCACTTATATAAAGTTATAATGATATAAGAATAAATTTATTGTTTATGAATTTCTAGAAAAAAATATTTAAATTTTAATATTATTCATTTTGAAATATAATTTTAAACTCTCAAATATATGCTTAATGTTTAATAAATCTATGTAATGTCTTTGTTCAAATAAAAATTGTTTTTATTTATTCTATTTATATCAAGTATTTATAAGGATCATTTGGGTTTTGGTTTGGTTTAAGATAAAAATAATTCTAATTTTATTTAACATAATCTAATTAATTCCACTATAACCATCATTTTACTTTATTTTTATTTAAAAACAATTCTATACTTAAAAAGGCATTTTTTATGAAAAAACATTTTTCATCTCATTTTGTGGGTATGTTTTTAAATTTATTCCCCCCACTTATAGAAATTAAATTTGATAAAATGGAGTCTATATTTGGAATCATAATTTTCAAATAATGAGGCCAATTTCATTTTTGGTCATTATGAATAGTAATTTTGGTAAAAATCCAGTTACCACGATAAGGGTTAAAACATGATAAATGAGTTAAAACTAAAATAATAAGGGTTAACATTTCGTAATAGCTTATCTAAATCATATTTTATTGTCATATTTTGACCCCATATCATCTCCATTTCTAGTATCATTCATTTTGATGCTATTTGGAATGAGTAAGGCATAAATGTATTTTAATATGTTGAAAAATTTCAAGTGTGACCTCTCCCTCACTTATAAAAGGTTACCACATATCATCTATTATACACACATTAAGACACACTTGTCCGAGAAAATATATACCCAAATACATTATTAAAATTAATCCCACATCCTAGAGGTACTGTTTTGATCATAAAACCATCCTAATAAGGATTTATGTATAAACCTAAGTAGGTTGTCTGAAGAAGTGGTATAGTTCTTAGCTAAGTGATTTATTTTATATTTATTATTTTACATCCTTCAAACCTATCCTAACCATTGAGGTAAAATAAATTTAGTATCTAACACTATTAAATTTTATTTTGTTTATGTTACAAACCTCTTCCATCTACTTATCATTTTTATTAGAAATGAAAACATCTTTCTTACGTATGTGCTGACTACCACCTCGTGAGGATGACTTATTTCATTTTTGATTACCAATATTATGGATGGTAATAATTATGGATAAAAATATAAAAAAATATATATATGTTATTTATTAAATAATTATTATAATATAAATATCATATATCATATATCTTCTTACACTTTCACCCATTAAAAAATGATAACATCGCTCATGCGTATATGTGGACTACCAAATCCATGAAATGATGTGATTGATTTTTCATGTACACATTCCAAGAATGATTATAAATATGTATATAATGAATATATATGATATTTTTATCAATATTAACATTCTATATATTATGTAACCATGATAAATATAAAAGGACCAAAACTACTAGACCAAAACTTTCATGAAAAAACGAAACCAAAGGTTAATAAATGAGTGTTAAATTATTATAAGTGGATCATATATGATATTATAATTATGTATATGGTTATATAATTATCCATATAAACCCCTAGGTTTCTGAGGACATGTAAAACCTCAATACCTTCTTTAGACCATGCTGGAGTGTAAACCCATATAACTTAGGGGATTCACAATTCATTATAACACATGGGATTTAATTATAAATTTCAATAAATTTTACAACATGGTCATTTGGAACCATAGTCCAAAACCAATATCATTGGAGTAGAATGTTGTTTTTAACACTCCATGGGTATTCGGAGCCACTATCCCTGTCCCACACCTTAATGTCACATGGGTATTTGGAGCCTTGGTCCCTATCCCACACTCACTATCTCATATATGTTTTTGGATCCTCAATCCCTATCCCACATCTCAATATCACATATGGGTATTTGGATCCTCAATAATTTTCCCACACACATTTATCACATATATCATATACAACACAATATCACACATATAAAGGTTAATCAACATTAACCCCCTTTTATAAAAATTCACATTAGGTAATACCATTTATGTTATCAAAACAATCATTGTTTAATACTCTAATAGCACAGAACAATATGAAAAAATCATAATTAACCCATATTGAAATATTTAAACCATAAAACCCATTAACCCATTAAGTTTAAGTCAAACATCTCATAATACCCATTCCCAGTTAATTAATTATCACATTAATTGACCAAACACATGATCCCAATTTCCTATTAATTCAACAATCACAAAATTACATTAATTAATTAACAAATTAATTAATCAAATTCACTAATTTTATAATCATAATTATCAAAATTCAATTTTACACTATTAAACTCATTATGTAATCACATGGAAAAAATGATAACCAATTCAATGACTTTATAAATTAATTAATAAATTAATTTATTCAATTGAAGAATAAATTTACAAACATGAAAATTTAAAATATACAATAAATACACAGAGTTGTAATTTAAGACTATGATAATTGGATTTAGACCACCTACCTCAAGATTGATTATGAACGCTCACCAATGTAAATACCCAATTTATGAAGAATAACCATGATCACAATAAAGAATGATATCTAGATATAAAACCAAGAACCAAGATAAAAATAATAAATATACTTAAAAGCTAGATCTAAACCCATTACCACAGGTGAAAAAACATCGTATTTTTATTTTTAAAGATAGATGTGGGCAAGAGAAAACCACAGGGGATGAGAATATCTTATTAGGATAGATGTTGATCATTAATATAGGCTTTGATTCATCAAGAAAAAAGGTTGGAACAACTTGTAACTCATAAAAAATACTCCAAAAATGATAGTAAAAGTTTAGAGCAAGTTTGATAGACTTATGGTTAATTCCAAGGGTTTAAGAATTTTTAAATACACTTTTTGAAATAATTAAACAAGAATATATGGTTTTCGAGGTAGGGGAGCATGTTTTTCCAAACCGTGCACCCTAAATTTGTTGGTCTCTTCTATGGGGGGGGGGGAATTCATACTCCTAGATGGTGAATGGTTTGAAAAATCATGTACCAACTATAAAATCCCTCACTATCTAGAGTTTCATGATTTTATGGGGTAGAGTGAACCATTTGGGAAAACCATGTGCCAACCGTGCAGTGCCTAAAACCCCTCTAAAAACTTCCAAATTTCACCCAAATGTACCCAATATAAAATGGAAAAAAGATATACTCAAAATAACAAAAATGAGTACCTCTAAAAAAGCTTTATACATCTCTATAAAAGGTCAAGATGTTACAAAATTATTGATATGGGGATAATGAAAGTGTTGGAAATGGTGAAGGGTAAATGGTAGACTTTTCTTCCTCCAACATCTTACGCTCTATCAAAATAAGAAAAATTGAAAATTTTAATTTCCCTTAATGGTATAAATGTTCCATAGGGGTATTAATAAATTATCAATAATTTCACGTTAATGAATAATTTGAATTTATAGGGAATAAAATAACAAAAATGTCATGTTTTGATAAAATATTTAATGCCTGTTGCTTTTCATTGCATTCTGTCTAAAAATGAATGAAAATATTAACCATACTCTACTTCTTTTTCAAATCCATATACAATAATTTCATAGATCTGATGAACATTCCAATCATGAATAAGGAGGTTTCAGTCATATTATGTGAATTATAGATGTTCTTATAACCATAATTCATTAAAATAATGGTCCACATGATAGTTCACTTGGTTAGAGATGTCCAACTATGTGGTCTTGTACATTATATATGTATGGAACCCATTGAATGATATATAATGATTTTTAAAGGAATAATTAATAATTGAAGTTGAATATAATTTTTTATTGCAAAATGATATATTATTGAAGATGTTATTGAATTTTTTATCGATTGCCTATTAGTTATTGACCAATAGATCTCCCAAAGTCTCTATATAGTATAAAAATTATGGGAAAGGGATTTTTGGAAGATATGTTGTTATAATTACAATCACAGAGAGAAATAAAGCACACATTTACATTTTACACAATAGTAAAGATATTGATCCATACATGGAAATCCACAAATAAGTTGCTATATATTTAAATCCATTAAGGACTGAATAATGGATATTAAATACTCAGGATCAATAGTCTATAGGATAGTTTCAAGATCAAATTTATAAGGAGTTATTTGAAAATATGAATTCAATTTCCAAATGACTTCGATGGGAAGCCAGGGGACCAAATACAACTTTTATATCGTAAAGTAGTTTTTATTCAATGTTTATATGTTATATACAAAAGAACACAATGGATGTATTATGATGAAAAATAGTGGAGTTAGGATTGTGTTTGATGCTATGCACATATCTATCTATAAGGATAAAAATCCAATTTATGAAAATATATCTTATTTTAGCATTATCGAATAGATATACGAATTGGATAATACAATATTTTAAGCACTGCTTTTCCATTGTTAATGGGTTGAAAATAGTATTGTAATGAAAGTTGATGAAATGTGATTCATAAAGGTGAATTTAAGTGTTGAAGGGAAAAAATACAATCCATTTATATTAGAATCACAAGAAAAAATATATTTTATGACTCAGATCCAATAAAAAAATTGGTCGATAATCCTTATAGATAGTAAAAAAACTATACGTTCTAATAAAAATTCAATCAAGGATAACCCTTTCATTGGGAGATAATAATTAGTTCATGATGATCCCAATGTAGACAATGTTTTATACATTAGAGGGGAATAAAAGGAGGGGATTTTAATTCTCAATAGAGGAGACAAATCCCTAAGAACATTAAAAAAACAAAGAGGGTTTAATGAGAAGGTAAAATTGTTTTTAATATACTAGTTTTTTTTTTCATAATATCCCATATTCTCCACTACATTATCATAATCTATGTTAAATTTTTTTATACTTATGCTAACAATTTCTTCTATACATGATGATATTACCAATACAATGAAAGAATAATCTATAATGAATGGAACCCTTTGGGAAGATGTAAAGGTAATGTTATGATATACTTTCTATATTTTACCAAAAAATTATATAATTAAATGTTAATTTAATTTTCATTATTCCTTAAATTTTTTTTTTAATTTTAGAAGATTTTTTTCCATGTTATATGCCTTTCACCAGAAAAGCTTACATAGAATTATTCTATCTCAAAAGGTTTTCACCCTTATAGTGTTAGAATTTATCAATTTCCTCCAAGTTCCCTCCATTACCTCTTTAGTAAGAGAAATGAAACTACCTCTAATCAATCACAGAGGAAATATTAATTTTTTCATAGTAAAATAATTGAACATAGAAGTAATGTATTGTTTCATATTTTTGTTTACTTTATTTCTTCTCAGTATTATTCACATAATTTTTTTTATAAAAGTTTATTATTTTATTCAATTTGGGGTGGTTTGTTCACATATTATCATGATCTTGAGAGATTGGACTTTGAGGATACAAATGAGATAACAAAAATAAGGAAATGGGCCGAGAATGTATAAAACCATCATGAAAATATAAATTCATACTACTTATTTAATTAATTTTTCCTGATTTTATCTACTATTTTTATGTTAATTGCCTTCTCATTTTTATCTAATAATTATTTAGTTTTTTTAAAATATTTTGCGAATTCATATTTTTCTTTTAACTATCTACCAAAAAGTGAGAAAAGAGAAAACACATTCCTTTCTAATGGATGATAAAACCCAAGGTTTTCAAAAATGTGAAGTTTTTATGATATCTTGGAGTTTGTCTTCCTTTATAATGAAACATGTTATTTATTTTCTTTCCTTTTACAGATAATTTGAAGAAAAGAACATATCATATACTCAATCAGCCACACCTCAATATAATACATAGTGTTCTCAGTATGAAGTAGAATGTATGTTTATATTTTATAATTTATATTTTAGTTCAAAAAACACATCACATAGTAAAAACTGAGAATCAAATTAATATTATTTTGATGATTTCTAAATATAATATATATGTAATTTTTAATGGGTATAAATTATCCACACCTTAGTCCGATGAATGGTGTTCCTATTATTACTCCAACTATGTATTTTTATTTAAAATTGACATTAATTTTAGTAAAAAAGATAAAAAGTATACTAAAAATAGACAAACCTTGCTCAAATGTTTTTGATAATTTAGGAAAATGATTCATAAGTCATTTTTATGTATACTAATCGGTCTCTTGTCAAACCGACACACGATGTGACCGGTATGACTCAAAGATCATGTTTCTAGTTTAAAATGAAATTTTAGTAAAGAGGAAAAGTGATTTAATCAAAACCAATAAAATACATTATAATTGTTTTAATAATTTTAAAAAGTAATCCATATGTCATTTGGGACATATATGAATAAACCACATCTCAATACGATGTATAGTGTGACTGGTATGACTCTAAGTGAGTCTTTTTATTTAAAATTGACAATAATTTTATTAAAACAGAAAACTAACCTACTCAAAACTGAGAAAACACATTCATATAGTTTTGATACATTAGTAAGTTAATCAATAATTCATTAGTGATGTGTATGAATCAACCACACCTTAATCTGATATACTTTGTTCCCAGAATTACCCAAATTGTTCGTTATTAGTTTAAAATTGACATTTTAGTTCAAAAAGTGCCACTCACTAAAAATTAAGAATATTATTTCATATTGTCTAGATAATTTAGGAAAATTATTCATTATTAATTTGTGATGTGTAAGAATTAGTCTCACTTCAAACCGACATACAATGTTACTGGTATGACTCAAAGTGAATATTTCCAGTTTAAAATGACATTTTCGTAACAAAGACAAGTGATATTCTCAAGATTTAACAAACACATTAATATTATTTTTTTAAATTAGTAAAACAATCCGTAAGTCATTTTTTATGTGTAAGAATCATCTGAACCACAATACGATGCACGGTATAACCAGTATGACTCAAAGAGTGTCTTTTTTTAAACTGACATTAATTTTAGTAAAAAGACCAATGAAAAACCCAAAAATGAGAAACAATATTCATATTGTTTTGATAATTTAAGAAAACAATCCATAAGTCATTTTTTTGTATAAGAATTACCTATACCTCAATATGATACATGATGTGCCCAGTATTACTCAAAGTGTCCATTATTAGTTTAAAATTGACATTTTAATTAAAAAAGTGTCACTCACTAAAAACCAATCAAACATGATCAATTTTTATTGTTAATTTAGGAAAAATGATTCCAAATTAATTTGTGACATGTAGAAATTAGTCTCTTGTAAAACCAACACACTATGTGACTAGAATGACTCAATTTATATGTTTCCCGTTTAAAATGACATTTTAGTAAAAAACAAAAAGTGACATAATAAAAACCAAGAAAACACATTTTTTTTATACTTTAGGAAAATAATCAATAATTTATTTAAGACATGTATGAATCATCTGTACCTCAATCTGATGCATGGTTTGACCAGTATGACTCCAAGTGTATCATTTTAATTAAAATTGACATTAATTCAAGTGAGAAAAAATAACATAATAAAAACTGAGAAAGAAATTCATATTATTTTGATAATTTATTTAAATGATTCATAATTAATTTGTTATGTGAAGGAATTATCTGCACCTCAATCCAATACATGATGCTCCCAGTATGAATCAAAGTATTTTTTATTAGTTTAAAATTAAAATTTTAGTTAAAAAACATTTCCCCACTAAAAATTAAGAAAACACACTCATATTATGTTAAAAACATAGGAAAATTATTCATAATTCATTTTTATGTGTAGGAATAAGTCTCACATTAAACTGACATACGATGTGACTAGAAAGACTCAAAGTGCATGTTTCCAGTTTAAAATGAATGTTTAGTAAAAAAGTTGAGTGATGAACTCAAAACCATGAAAAATCATAGGTATTATTTAGATACTTTATTAAAATAATAAATAAGTTATTTGGGATGTTTAGGAATAATCATCTCCTCAATCCAATGCACTTTGTGATCGATATGACTCTATGTGTATCATTTTATATAAAATTGACATTAATTTTAGTAAAATAGGAAAACTAACATACTCAAAACTAAGAAACATATTCAGATTATATTTAACCTTTATGAAAATTATCCATAAGTAATTTTTGATGTCTATGAATGAGAAATACTTTAATACAATACAATATATTCCCAATATACTCAAATTGTATGCTATTATTTTAAAATTGAAATTTTAGTTCAAAAAGTGTCACTCACTAAAAACCATGAAAACACACTCAAATAATATTGATAAATCATAAAAATGATTTATAAGTCATTTTAACAGGTAGGGATCAGTATCATGTTAAAACAACAAACTATGAGACTAATAGGGCTCAAAGATCAAATTTCTAGTTTAAAATGACAGTTTAGTAAAAAAGACAAGTGATGTCCTCAAAACTAAGAAAACAAAGTTGGATTGTTTTTATGATATAGGAATATGATCGGTCATGTTTAATGTTTATAAATCATATTCTCCTCAATCTAATGCACAGTGTGACTAATTTGGATCAAAGTGAACCTTTTCAATATATAATGGAAATTTTAGTTTAAAACACACACCACATCACCAAAACCAATAAAATTATCCTAGATTGTTTTCTCATCATTATATAAAATATTATTTAATTAATTTCCTTATAATTTTTATATTATACTTATTTTATTAATTTTATCATAGATAATTATTAAAGGTGAACAAGAAATGACGTGACATGTAATAATAAACTGTAAGTCAATTTGATACACAATGTTCTTGGTATGAATCAAATTCTAGTTTAAAATTTACCCTTTATATTTAATTTATTTATTTATATTATTACTAACATAATTATTTATTTCTTATATAGGTGCTATATTTTTCTCAACCAGGGGTGGTTTATTTGGAGATAGCATGAGTGAGGGTAAGAAGAAAAAGAAAAAGGAACATTGATGTTTTTGAATGTATGCAATAATATTTCCTTACCCATGTAATTGTATAAAAAATGTTTTAAATATCAGTAATATTGTGTTTTTTATTGTATTTTAATTGTAAATTTTATTTCATTTAAATTATATATTTTTACTTCATTTTTCTGCTTATGGTGCGGTTTCTAGTGACATAGTGTACGATTATAACACACAACACTGGTGTTTTAGGGTGATATCATATCACATTTTAGAATTCCCCTTTATTAATGCTACTAAATGCACTGATAATGGAATAATTTATTAGCACTTCTAAAAGTGATGATAAAGGAACCCTTTATTAGTTCTAAATAAAAGCAATAATTAATGGGGTCCTTTATAATCTCTTCTAAAATCATTTATAAATGACCCCTTTACCAATGATTTTAGAATCACTAATAAAATCCTCAGGATTTTAATCATGCTCCAATAGTTAGTTATTTTCTATCATCGATAATGGCCAATTTTAGAACCGTTAAAGACATATTTTTTAGTAGTCACCATGCTTGATGAAAATAGTATTTGGGGATATTTAATATGAGATTTATATTGAAGATCAATCAATATTTAGGAGTTTTAAATTAAGACAAGAAAAATTTTATTCCATACCAAGTCTTGGATAGAGACTCAAATTCGATGGATGAAGTCAGTTTTATGTAATTCCTTTGTGATATATATTATATTCATTTTTATAGAATCAAAGTTAATATGGATCATTCTATAACTGATGGTCGGGTCAAATGAATCAATTTGGAGACAAGTTCGAAGAATTTATTCTCATTTATTATTCTTAACAAATGGGTCTTACACTTGGGGAAGTATATCATGCATGATTGCAAAAGAGTTAGTAAAAAACAAATAAAGTAAAACATGACTATGACCATGAGAATCAATCTCAAGATCACAGTATATTGATACTGAATCAATAAATAGGACAATTTTGGTTTTGAATCCCAATATGAGATTGAAGAGAATGGAAATATAAGAGATAGTGACGAAGAAACTATGCACGATCCATTCTAATATTGAACTGACAAGAATTTAGTTCAAGTTATTTATAAGTTGTTGGAATCAATATATATTTGGAACATTGTCTAGAGAGTAGTGGTAATTTAATTAATGGGAACTTATTCAGAAGATGGCTTGAGCACATGGTGTTTAATGAGTGTTACTTTTATCAAATATAATGATCCAAATATGATGAAAATATATAGGCTATGTGGATCCCAAAAGATTATGGATAGAGATAAGAAGAATTGATCATGATTTATCTTGATTGAAAATACTATTTGATGTTGGAGGAATCAATGAGTTCCACTATTATCATAGATAATTAGAACCTGATAATATGAATAATATTTTTATAGATTTTCTTAATGATTCCTAATCAATTCATAAGGGATTAATCGGGCCGAGGAACATGCCTATGCTGGTCACCTCCATCCAAGAGACATTTCCTTGGATAAATTTTGAAGTCCACTGCTTGAACTAAGTCTGTTTATCTAAAGACCATGTACTAGAGGCCCAAGAAATACAACATGAGAATAATCTTCCCCCTCATGAGAGCACACCCAACAAAACCCATATTCAACTATATTTCAAATTAGTTAAGTGAATGAACTCAGGATTACTCTTGAATAATTATTGAGCATGATCATGAGAGGATATTGAAGCAAGTCTAGAAGATTCATATGCCCTCTCAATGAAATTTCAACCCAACAGATTTACATGTTGAAATCATCAAAGGATATGAAGTTTGGAATCAATTTTTTGGATTTTTTTTTCTAAAATTTCGGAATCGCTGTGGAAGTAAAATAGATTTTTGATGCTTATATGGATGGAAATTTGAATCACTCGAAGAACATTTGATCATTATATAATAAACAGAGAAATATTATCTAAGGAAAATGGGTTGTTTCCAAGATTAATTTATTGAGATATAATCTACTAATTTTTACTTAATTTCTTTATTTAAACTCTACTATAATGATTCCATTGATGACACATGGACCCTCAATATTCATGTTGAGGAGATTCCCCTTAACAACCTATTAATGAATTTGATTCTTAATTAATAAATATCATCTAATAATCTATTGAGAAGTATTTTATTTTTTTTATAATCCATAGTATAATTTAACTATTTTATAAATTTCAAATTATTCCTCTCACATATACAATTTGCACACATATAACACCTAGAAAGTATTCCTTACCTATGATAGTGAGGTGTGAGATAAACTAGGGGTGTTGGGAAATGTCTTATCACTGAGATATGTTAGGGAATGCATTATAATGATCAATGCGTTCCACTTCCTAAATCAGAATCACTAGGTGGGGATGATTGTGAGATATTCAAATTGATTAGAGAGAGAAAAATAGATTAAAATTGTAATTATTATTTTACAGGTAAAGTGAAGGGATGATCTCAGGTAGACCGGTATTATAAATATTGATTTCAAACTCAATTAAGTAAAGAAAACTAACCAATCCCATTAAAAAACACACCCAAAACATTATTATCTATAGATACAACATGAGTCCACTAATATAATTTTTATTGGTGTTTATAAATTCATTTTTCAAGGTATATGTGACATACTTCTCATTATATTCATCGATATCAATTTCTACCTCAACAGTTGATTGAACATTTTATTCATAGCTACTAAAGTCCCTTATATCCAACACCTTTTAGAGACGTGGTTTTAAGACACAAAATATACAATATATTTTGGAATCCTAAGTCAATTATGAAACCATATTTATACCATTCACATCATGTGAATTTTTATTCATAGGTACTAATGGATTCATCCTTCTTTTGTTTCATCACTATAAATTCACACTCTATTTTTGTGACAAGTGTCCTGGGAAAATATTTGGTGAATAATTGTAACACCCCAGGTAAATAAAGAATATGAAATTTTTATATTTATCCATATTTGTGAATAAAATATTAATATAACTTTAAATGGGACGCTATGCTCAATGGCGTACCCAATACGCAACAACGAGTTTCTTGGGAATCTTACATTGCACTCTAATAATAAAATAATAATATTTTAAATGGTAGTTAACGCCTAGACGTTATAATGGAGGGAATGAACAGAACTAACTACAAAATGATTATATATGTTTTTCAAATATTTTTACTTTTTACAATAAATGTTAGAGGATTAAAAATGCGAATGAATCCAATTTTTAAGCATAAACATTCTAATATTCATTAAAAGGTCGATTAACCACCTTTGGATGGAGAACCTCTTTTAAATCAACTTTTTAACAATTTTATGTGTTATATTTGACAAAATAAAATTATTCTTTATAATAGAGACATCAAAATTTACATTGTGTAATTTTTTGGTATCTTTCCGATAAAGTTCATTTTTTAATGAATAGTGAAAAATGTTTTATTTTAATTCAAAACCTCTTTTTAATATAATTTATTTATATGATTAGATTATCTTTTGAATTGTTTTTAAAGTAAAAATAGAATATAAATTTACCATTTAATCCAATAGTGGTCATTGAAATTAATTTCACTTTGAAATTGGACTTAAACTAGTGTCAATCTTTTAATGATATTGTTTCATAAAAACACGCTATTTGTTTTGACAGCAGGAATTAATTATTAAATTAACTAATGAAACTTATATTTTTAGAATTTTGTAAAATAGACATCATTTTTGAGTTCGGAATATCAAATATATCTTAGGGTGAAGTTTTGGTATTTTTCTGAAAAACTTCAATTTTTGAGGAATAGTGAAACCACTAAGTGGTAGTTAAAGAAACTGATTTTTCGTTTAAATGAAACTTTTCCACCTCTGTGTTTTGAATTTCAAAAATCTGACATACATGGTTGTCATTAGGAATTAAAATGTGGTTCAATGGGATTAAAATAATTTTTTTGGTGAATAGTAACTTTTATGTTCTTAATCGCGATTAGAGGTAATTAGTGTAATTTAAGGTAAAAATAATGTTTTAATAATGTGAAATGACCTAGAAACATGTCCTACTCTCATTGGATGTGTCATGGCCGACCAAGAAAATCCATGGGTCAACTTGGGGACCCCATGGAGCCACTTTGGTTGGAAAATGACATAAATAACTTTTTATTTAAAGTGAAAATAAAAATGTCACAAGCATGAGATGTTTCACTAAAAAAATTTTTAAATGGGGTTATACAAGTAATATTTTTGACTATAAATATTAATTAGGAATATAAAAATATTTCCTACATCATGATATTTTTTTTTATAATTTTTAGACATCAAAAAAAATTAAATTATTTATGACATCATGATGATGCAGCGATTACCTCATTAATAAAGGATTTAAATAAAATGAAAATATAATGTTAAAAATATAACTTAAACTTGTCAAAAACCTATTGGATGAGTATATTTATAACCCTTACCACCTCATTCTTGAAATACATCAATGTGGGACCTTTAAAATCCGAAACTCATTTGAAAATAAAGTAACATTTTGTAACTTTACAAGAGTGCCCATCCTCTCCTCTTATAAAAGGCCCCCACCTCTACCGCCTTACCCACACCTCTCAAGCCTTTGGCTCGGACAACCCCTTATCAGTTTTCCTCTCTAGTTCCCTCTCTTACTCCTAGAATCCTCACATTGGGAAGAAGTCATCCCAAGGAAGCCTTTGAGCTCAAATCAAAAAGAGTTACCCGATTTTAAAGTAATGTCCTCACTTGTGTTCTTCTATTTTATTTTGCTTCTCCAACCCCCTAAAATCTTTTTATTCATTTCTTTTGTAACAACTACAGTATCTTCAATATACTAGGATGTTTTTATAAGAATAATTATAGCTACACTTACACACACCTATATCAAATGGTTAAAGAACATACTGTTTCTGTGGATGGTGAATTTCTGCCTCACGAAACGATGGTTGTTCAACACTCATATAACACCTTAAAAGGTGGAAATTAAGATGTAACTATACTTATATATGATATATAATATGTTTATGTTTTACTTAATCTTCTGTATTTTTCTTTTGTGGCATACCTTTATGGTTTCCTTTGTGGGTAAACACGAGAATTTCATTTTAGGAAGTGCAGACTACCTCCCCCTCAAAGTGATTTGATTCGTTAATGCCATATGTGGGATATATAAAGGATGTATTTAAAGTTAATATATATGATGTATGTTACATATAAATGATGAATATAATTCTGTAATTAAAATATAAAAACCTCTCATTCAGTTTTAATTCCATTAGTATGACATAGAAATGAAAGTAGCGTTCATGCGTACGTACGGCTTACCGTCTCCATGAACGGTGCATTTCATTTCTTACCTCCAAATGATTATGTAATATTATAAATACATGTATATTATGGATATATATGATATTCAAATCATGAATATCATTCTGGATAAAATGAACCTTTGACCACATGAACAACATGTAATTGTAAGAAGTCCACTTTCGACTTAAGAACCAAATATCGACAAAATAATCATTATTAACTTAAATGATTAAATAATGTTTATAACATGGAAATAAGTGATATAAAAGGAATAATGAACTTGAAAAAGGTTCTTAATCAAGTAGAAATTAACTCAAGTTTATTATTCAGGACGTTAAAGAACGATCGAGTCAAGTCGGACCTGAGGTAAGGGATCCTACTCCTCTCTTTCTTTTTAAGTACACTCTTTTATGTCATTCCTTTTAAGCTCATCTTTCTCGTGATTGGGATGTTATTTTATATTAATCTTACTTTAATTTTTATGTTCATATGATGAGATAACCTATTCTCTCTCATCAATCCATTTTGGATGTTTTGAGTGGCGCCGTTAGGCTGCCGAATTTTCGTAAGAGATCTAACCTCTCTCTTTCTTTTTAAGTACTCTCCTTTATGTCACTTCTTTTAAGATCCTCTTTGATATGATGGGGGATGTTCTTTTATATTCCTCCTGCTGTAAATTTTATTTTAATATTATGAGATATCCTATTTGATCTCATCAATCCATTTTTGGAAGTTTTAAGTGGCGCTGTTAGGCTGCCGAGTTTTCGTAAGGGATTTTTCATCTCACTTTTATTCCCGTGAGATTTATGCTACATTTGCCACAATTTCCTTTGAGTGGTGTATATACTGCCCATTATTTTACTCATTGTGTAATATAATTTCATTTATGAGTATTTACATCAATGTGGTATTGTCCTTCTTTCACGGGGTGTATGTTTCAAAAGATACCCATGTCGGTAAGGGAACCTTTCACCCTCCTCTTTTTAAAAGACTTCTTTTGTTATGTATTTTAATTCACATTATATTATGTTGGGATATGTTCTTCTATATCCTTATTGATGTAAATTTTATGTCCAAGTGATGAGATACCCTTTTTATCTCTCATCAACTCATTTTCTAAATTTTGAAGTGACGCCGTTAGACTGTCGAATTTTACAAAGGGAACTTTTTAACCCAATTTCAATTTCATTGGGTTCAACATGTAGTTATTGAATATGTAATCCTTTGAATATGTGTGAATGGACTTTTATTTTTTTACACTTAATATCCACTTATATTGGGTGTATTTTTATTTGTCACACCTAATTTTGATATTGATTTATCCTTAATTTAAGGATACCTTCTTTATAAGGGATTCCATCACATTTTACATTTCTATTGAGACTTCATTGTTGTTATGCACCAATTCACTCCTATATGGTGTATATACTGTCCTTTTGAATATTATATCATGAATCCATTTATTCTCATGATATTATAAAGTTCTGATTAAATTTTATTCCTCAATTATTGTATTCAAGTGTCTCTAATTTTGGTAAAAACCCTTTAACCAAAATATCACTTTAAATGTTTTAATGATTTGTTCTTATTAACATCCAGGTTTTCAAAATGGTTTTAAGGATTTTTTATGTGGATATTAATGGTTTAAAATGTTAAAAGCTTCAAGGTGGTATGGGACACTTTGATTCAAAAATGTCTTTATTAAATGTTTTAAATGGTTCTGAAATTTTTTTTTTGAATGGATTCATTATTTCAATATCCTTAAAAGTTATATTGTGATTAAAATGTGGAAATGTTATGTTTCCTTTGTGGATGTTTTATGTGATACGTTTTTTTATGGTTCTTGGGTATTGTTATGAAAACGAGTGGTTCCGTGATAAACTAAGGGCGGGTGATCCCGATATAGCTCTCCAATGCATTGGGTAACGCGAAGGGGTTAAACGTTAAGGTTTATACAAAGAGATTTAGGGAATATACTATTATGGGTATTCCAAATGTAACCAAGAGGGTTACTCCCTTTGTAAGAATGTTATGAATGCCTCAAGTTACCTTTTTGTCTTATGATTTCTATGATTTATTCATGATTTTATGAGGTATGTTAAAGTGCTTATGTTTTATGGGTAAAGTATGATTTCATTCTCATGTATACATGTACTCATGTTTCCTTTCCATATTTTTATATCCCTTACTGATATTTTTATGCCCATCCCAAGTTTTTGAAATGTTTTTCATTGGTCAAGGGAAGGGTACATGATATGATGATAGTGTCAAGGAAGTGTCAAGAAAGAATCCATGTTTTATTTTAAATATGTTTCCATTGATGGAAAAAATGAATACTATATTTTATGTAACCACTTTGTTTAAATGTGGAATGTAATGCAAGTTTTATGATCTAATTATCTAAAACTCTAAACCTGAAAAGATCCTCAATGTGTAATCTTGTAATAACTCAAGATTAATTAAGGTTTAAGGCTGGGGCCTTATAGTTGGTATCAAAGGCCGGTTTAGATAACTTTAGAGGTTAGGGTATTCTCTCAGCACAAGTGACATTACCATAATGGTTAGGATTTCAGAAAGAGTCCTAGTTTTAGATAAAGTGAATGAGTAAGTATATCTTAGAGTTTACCTTCCTCATTTTTACATGATGGTTTTTTCGATATACTCACACTGACATTTCTGTTTTTAGTGAATGGATGGATCTAGAAGGCACCAAAGAGACAACAGGTTTAAAGGAAAATGTGGTGGTTCTCTGATTAAGATACTAGATAAATTGGGGGATTCAATGAGGAAAATCATGGTTGTTCTAAACCAACTATCAAGGAGTCATGATAAACCACTTGAACCTTGGTATGATCTCTAATGCATCATGTACGAGATGACCAATCGATGTGGAAGTTCAGGTAATAATTATAAAGGTAACCATTAGAGTTTATATGATCCTTACTTTTGAGGTAATTATGGGTTATTATATGTTATGATTGAAAATTAAAGGCATGAGATAAAATTGAGGTTAAATTATGTTATGATCATTTTTGAATATTTTATCTCGTTTTGGGGAATGTTTTAAGAATTATATAGTTTTGGAAAAAGGACAACACGTAGACCGTGTGACAACCCATCACGTCAGACAAAGCTATTGGAATCGAACCCACAACCAAAGTGTGACTGGTATTTATCGCCTACCACTAGACTACGTGAAGTCCCTGGTTAGTTTGACTAATTATTTTTAGTTAGATGATTTTAGGAATCAAGAGTAAGTGTATTTTGGGTTATCTATGGAAATGATTAACCTATCATGGAGGATATGTGATTAGGTTAATTACTTTTCAATATGAGAATTTAAGAGCAACTGATGTTATTTAGAGATAAAAGTTAATTTATACCTTTGAAGACTATGTGATTAAATCCTTCAAATATTTGGGTTTCAATCATAGTTTGGTTTAATTTGAATAATTTTATGGACAATTGTTTATCGAATGGTCTTCGTTGAACTTTGGGTTTTTTTGGACAGATTTTGGAGATTAAGAATAGATTTTCTTTTTATAAAGGATTATACTTTTGGGGATTATCTGACCTCATACTAACAATTTTGGTTTTGGTTTTGGTTAAAGTCTAAAGACATGGGAAATATATAGTTCTCTTTTGTGGATTAGGTGATTCTCAAGAAGTTGATTATAATACTCTTAATGTGAACAAGACTTCCTAAATACTCGTCTTTTGGAGAAAATATGAGTTCGTGTAAGAAATCTAATAAAAGTTGAAAGTCAACATGATAAGTAATTATGTTTCCTTAGGAATAAATTCCTCAATAAAGTTTTTTTTCTATTAACTTTTCCTACTGGGGAATCGAATACCGTTTAACCCACCACCAGTTTGTGATTTTCTTATGGTTAACTTTCTCCTAGACATGTTTAATATCACTCTACCTCAGAACATGACCCTTTGTTTTTTCTTCCATTTCCATGTTTTCCTACATGGAATCCTAGTATGGGTTAACTCGAGTGACCTTTGTAATTATCTTTCTTTATTTCAAAGTGATAGTTTTACCGACTCTTGTTCCGATGTGGGACATTCAAGGATGTTTCCGAGCCCAATTTTAAAATTGTGAGGACGCAATTCCCAAAAGGGGGGAAGGATGTAACACCCCAGGTAAATAAAGAATATGACATTTTTATATTTATCCCTATTTGTGAATAAAATATTAATATAACTTTAAATGGGACGCTATGCTCGATGGCATACCCAATACGCAACAACGAGTTTCTTGGGAATCTTACGTTGCACTCTAATAATAAAATAATATTATTTTAAATGGTAGTTAACACCTAGCCGTTATAATGGTGGGAATGACCAGAAATAACTACAAAATGATTATATATGTTTTTCAAATATTTTTACTTTTTACAATAAATTTTAGAGGATTAAAAATGTGAATGAATCCAATTTTTAAGCATAAACATTCTAATATTCATTAAAAGGTCGATTAACCGCCTTTGGATGGAAAACCTCTTTTAAATCCACTTTTTAAAAATTTTATGTGTTATATTTGACAAAATAAAATTATTCTTTATAATAGAGACATCAAAATTTACTTTCTGTAAATTTTTGGTATCTTTTCGATAAAGTTCATTTTTTTAATGAATAGTGAAAAATGTTGTATTTTAATTCAAAACCTATTTTTAATCTAATTTATTTATATGACTAGATTATATTTTGAATTGTTTTTAAAGTAAAATTAGAATATATTTTTACCATTTAATCCAATAGTGGTCATTGGAATTAATTTCACTTTGAAATTGGACTTAAACTAGTGTAAATCTTTTAATAGATATTGTTTCATAAGAACACGCTATTTGTTTTGACAGCGGGAATTAATTATTAAATTAATTAATGCAACTTATATGTTTTGAATTTTGTAAAATAGAAATCATTTTTGAGTTCAGAATATCAAATATAGCTTAGGGGGAATTTTTGGTATTTTTCTGAAAAACTTCAATTTTTGATGAATAGTGAAACCACTAACTGGTAGTTAAAGAAACTGATTTTTTGTTTAAATGAAAATTTTCCACCTCAGTGTTTTGAATTTCAAAAATCCTACATACATGGTTTTCATTAGGAAGTAAAATGTGGTTCAATGAGATTAATATAATTTTTTGGTGAATAGTAACTTTTATGTTCTTAATCGCGATTAGAGGTAATTAGTGTAATTTAAGGTAAAAATAATGTTTTAATAATGTGAAATGACCTAGAAACATGTCCTACCCTCATTGTATATTTCATGGACGACCAAGACAATCCATGGGTCAACTTGGGGACCCCATGGATCCACTTTGGTTGGAAAATAACATAAATAACTTTTTATTTAAAGTTAAAATAAAAATGTCACAAGCATGAGATTTTTCACCAAATCAATTTTTAAATGGGGTTATACAAGTAATATTTTTGACTATAAATATTAATTAGAAATATAAAAAGATTTCCAACATCATGATATATTTTTTTTATAATTTTTAGACATTAAATAAATTAAATTATTTATGACATCATGATGATGCAGCGATTACCTCATTAATAAAGGATTTAAATAAAATGAAAAGATAATGTTAAAACAATAACTTAAACTTGTCAAAAACCTATTGTATGAGTATATTTAGAACCCTTACCACCTTATACTCGAAATAAATCAATGTGGGACCTTTAAAATCCGAAACTCATTTGAAAATAAAGTAACATTTTGTAACTTTACAAGAGTGCCCCTCCTCTCCTCTTATAAAAGGCCTCCACCTCTACCACCTTACCCACACCTCTCAAGCCTTTGGCTCGGCCAAAACCTGCTCATTTTTCCTCTCCACTTTCCTATCTTACTCTTAGAAGCCTCACTTTGGGTAGAAGTCTTCCCAAGGAAGCCTTTGAGTTCAAATCAAAAAGAGTTACCCGATTTTAAGGTAATGTCTTCACTTGTGTTCTTTTGTTTTATTTTGGTTCTCAAACCCCCTAAAATATTTTTATTCATTTATTTTGTAACAACTCCAGTATATTAAATATACTAGGATGTTTTATTAAGAATAATTAGAGCTACACTTACACAAACCTACATCAAATGGTTAAATAACATACTGTTTCTGTGGATGGTGAATTTCTACCTCACGAAACGATGATTGTTCAACACTCATATAACACCTTAAAAGGTGGCCATTAAGATGTCAATATACTTATATATGATATATAATATGTTTATGTTTTACTTAAGCTTATGTATTTTTCTTTTTTGTCATACCTTTATGGTTTCCATTGTGGGTAAACACAAAGAATTTCATTTTAGGAAGTGCGGACTACCGCCCCCTCAAAGTGATTTGATTCGTTAATGCCATATGTGGGATGTATAAAGGATGTATTTAAAGTTATTATATATGATTTATGTTACATATAAATGATGAATATAATTCTGGAATTAAAATATACATACCTCTCATTTAGTTTTAATTCCATTAATATGACATAGAAATGAAAGTAGCATTCATGCGTACGTACAACTTACCGTCTCCATGAACGGTGCATTTCATTTCTTACCTCTAAATGATTATGTAATATTATAAATACATATATATTCTGGATATATATGATATATATGATATACAAATCATGAATATCATTCTGGATATAATGAACCTTTGACCACACGAACAACATGTAGTTGTAAGAAGTTGACTTTCGACTTAAGAACCAAATATCGACAAAACAAACATTATTAACTTAAATGATTAAATAATGTTTATAACATGGAAATAAGTGATATAAAAGGAATAATGAACTTTAAAAAGGTTCTTAAGCAAGTATAAATTAACTAAAGTTTATTATTCAGGACGTTAATGAACGATCGAGTCAAGTCGGACCCGAGATAAGGGATCCTACTCCTCTCTTTCTTTTTAAGTACACTCTTTTATGTCATTCCTTTTAAGCTCATCTTTCTTGTGATTTGGATGTTATTTTATATTACTCTTACTGTAATTTTTATTTTCATATGATGAGATACCCTATTCTCTCTCATCAATCCATTTTTGATGTTTTGAGTGGCGCCGTTAGGCTTTCGAATTTTCGTAAGAGATCTAACCTCTCTCTTTCTTTTTAAGTACTCTCCTTTATGTCATTTCTTTTAAGATACTCTTTGTTATGATGGGGGATTTTCTTTTATATTCCTATTTCTGTAAATTTTATTTTAATATGATGAGAGACCCTATTTTATCTCATCAATCCATTTTTGGAAGTTTTAAGTGGCGCCGTTAGGCTGCTGAGTTTTCGTAAGGGATTTTTCATCTCACTTTTATTCCCATGAGATTTATACTACATTTGCCATAATTTCCTTTGAGTAGTGTATGTAATGCCCATTATATTACTCATTGTGTAATATACTTTAATTTATGAGTATTTACATCAATGTTGAACTGTCCTTCTTTCACGGGGTGTATGTTTCGAAAGATACCCATGTCGGTAAGGGAACCCTTCACCCTCCTCTTTTTAAAAGACTTATTTTGTTCTGTATTTTAATTGACATACTATTATGTTGGGATATGTTCTTCTATTTCCTTATTGATGTAAATTTTATGTCCAAGTGATGAGATACCCTTTTTATCTCTCATCTAACTCATTTTCTGAATTTTGAAGTGACGTCGTTAGGCTGTCGAATTTACCAAGGGAATTTTTTAACCCAATATCGATTTCTTTGGGTTAAACATGTAGTTATTGAATATGTCATCCTTTGAATATGTGTGAATGAAATTTTATTGTTTTACACTTAATATCCACTTATATTGGGTGTGTTTATATTTTTCACACATAATTTTTAGATTGATTTATACTTAATTTAAGGATACCTTCTTTATAAGGGATTTCATCACATTTTACATTTCTATTGAGACTTCATTGTTGTTATGCACCAATTCACTCTTATATGGTGTATATACTGTCCTTTTGAATATTATATCATGAATCCATTTATTCTCATGATATTATAAAGTTTTGATTAAATGTTATTCCTCAATTATTGTATTCAAGTGTCTCTAATTTTGGTAAAAACCCTTTAACCAAAATATCGCTTTAAATGTTTTAATGATTTGTTCTTATTAATATACATGTTTTCAAAATGGTTTTAAGGATTTATTTATATGGATATTAATGGTTTAAAATGTTAAAAGCTTCAAGGTGGTATGAGACACTTTGATTCAAAAATATCTTTATTAAATGTTTTAAATGGTTTTGAAAATGGTTTTTTTGAATGGATTCATTATTTCAATATCCTAAAATCTTATATTGTGATTGAAATGTGGAAATGTTATGTTTCAATTATGGATGTTTTATGTGATACGTTTATGTTATGGTTCTTGGGCATTGTTATGAAAACGGGTGGTTCTGTGATAAACTAAGGGCGGGTGAGCCCGATATAGCTCTCCAATGCATTGGGTAACACAAAGGGGTTGACCGTAAAGGTTTCTCTGAAGAGATTTAGGGAATATACTGTGATGGGTATTCCAAATGTAACCAAGAGGGTTACTCCCAACGTAAGATTGTTATTAATGCCTCAAGTTACCTTTTTGTCTTATGATTTCTATGATTTATTCATGATTTTATGAGGTATGTTAAAGTGCTTATGTTTTATGGGTAAAGTATGATTTCATTCTTATGTATACATGTACTCATGTTTCCTTTCCATATTTTTATATCCCTTACTGAGCTTTTTATGCTCATCCCAAGTTTTTGAAATGTTTTTCATAGGTCAAGGGAAGGGTACATGATATGATGATAGTGTCAAGGATGTGTCAAGAAAGAATCCATGTTTTATTTTAAATATGTTTCCGTTGATGGAAAAAATGAATACTATCTTTTATGTAACCACTTTGTTTAAATGTGCAGTGTAATGAATGTTTTATGATCTAATTCTCTAAAACTCTAAACCTGAAAATATCATCAATATGTAATCTTGTAATAACTCAAGATTAAGTAAGGTTTAAGGCTGGGGCCTTATAAAAATATTTTCCGAAATCACTCACATTTTTTAGATTAAAATTTATCCCTTAGTGTCTTATTCTTAATAAGATTCCACCATTTGTAAAAATAACTTTTCCAATGTTAAACATTTAAAAAACCATTTCATGCTCTGATAACTGGAGAGTGAAAAATATTTTTCTGTTGTGTTGATATATTACTTGACAATAAGTTGGTTAGAATACCCACTAAATAATGGTAGATATTTTTTATGAATGACTCAATATATATTTGTTCATTACTTAGAATATTTGTGAGTTCAATATGATTCATGGAATTATTCAAATCTTGAGGTAGTTGGGTGAGCATTTCTAGAAGATTTTATACTCCATCTCTCATCTTATTTAGTTGATCATTGGTACGGTCATTTCAATTTCCATCAAATTAATTATTAAAATAATTCCTCCTAGTCCAATCCACTAAATAAAATGAAAATTTAAGGTAATTATCAAGTAATAATAATTAGAGTAATCAATCATATGATAAAGAAAATCAATCTTAATATTTCCTAAATTTGGACACCTTTACTTTAACTAAGGATATTTTATGTTCATCTTATATCTCATTTAGTTCAACATAGGTTTTTAAGTTATATAATCTTATTATTATCTATCCAATTCCACAAAAAATAAATAAAATCTACCATGATACCAACTAATGTGACCAAATCACAACATACATACATATTATTTCATTTAAAATAATATTCAATATATCTAAAAAAATCACACCCCATAATCTAAAGGTTTATTGTGTTTGGAGATTTGATTCATAAAAACATTATTTTAAAATATCTTCAACATATAACATAAATAAAATTTTCACATGATACTCATTTGAAATATCATACATAATATTATCCTTAATAACTAGGGGAATAAAAACATAATACGGAGGATCTCAAATTCATATTAAAGGTACACATAAGAAATATCAATTGAAGATCATAAGTGCAAATATGATAATCATATGGGTATGAGAATATAATCAAGGTGAATGGTCATAACATTAGAGAATCATACCACATATCATAAAACATGATTCATGGAATAAGTATTTTAACATAAAATAATACAAGAGTCGCAGGAGTGTGGAAACACGAGTCAATAATCATGATCCATGAGAACATAACATAAGTACTTTTTAGAACATAATAATTCTTCACAAATATAAGTATATAATCATAACATATATCAAGGCTAACCACCAAGAAAATATTTTTATAATAGACTCGATTGGCCTCTTACCCATAACATAGTACACTTAGCCTAACTACCCATATCCATTAACATAGTGAACTTGGGATAAAAACCGTTATATCTTCCCGATATCATGAGATAAAAAAATAAAATAATTATTTAAAGGGTTATAATAGAAAAACCTTTCTAAAAATTATAAACTATACATATATGGGCCATAAGAACTTGAAATCATTCATAATTCTATCATAGCTTAATTAAACCACAAAAATAAATGGGTTTCAAAAAAAATCCATAACAAAATTATAATAATCCATCTAAAGAAAGAACATGGACAATTATATTGGGGTATATTCCCATTAAACCCTAATGAAAATTAAATTATTTTGAGATAGATGAAAAACAATTTTATAAGATAATTAAAATTTAATTGTATAATGAAGAAGAAACACCCTTTACATTTTTGACACCATTTTAAGAAAATATTTTTTAAAAAAATGGAATAAAAATTTCATTATGAAATCATGATAAATTGGAGATAAAGCTTCATTATGAAAATGGTAATAACTGTGGGAAAAAGAATTCATGTGGTAAGTATTCAAAAAAGGCATATTTTTTTCACTTTTGTAAAGAGAGTCAAATTTTGTATAAAAATACAACATCAAAAACACTAAAAGAAGATTAATTCTTGAAAATAAATTAAATTAAATTTAAAAAACATTAATTAATCAAATAATTATATAATGAAATTCATAAAACAAATAATGAATGTAGATATAGAGGAATAGGATTCCTAGCTGAAAATAAGAGGTAAGGTCGATTTCTCATACTATCATTACTTTGGGTAAATTATAAATCAAATAGGAAATGAAATTGTAATAGTGAATGAAAAAATCATTAAAAATATAGGATAATATAATACAGGTTGTTTTAGATATAAATATGATTTAATTTCCCCATATCGAATTTTTTAATAATGATCTTGAATTCAATGTGAGATTGGAAAGAAAATCCTTTCCTTTACTCCCAACTTCCATAGAGGCACTTTAAAATACTATATAATAAAAATAACCATATTAATAACATATAAAATAAACTTATATATGTATATTTACTTTTATTATATTAATTTATAATCATTCATCATATATATATTAGTTATCTATTTTTTATTTTCACCATTGAATGTTAGAAATTTCGATCAATTCATACAAGTTTCATAATGGTGATGTAAGTATCCATTATTTGATATGAAATTCATCATTCAAAGATTTTTTAAGGTATTGGAATAATTTTTTTATAATTGTTATTATATTACCCTATTTATTTAATTCGTATTATTGGGATGTTTTTCAATAATAGATTCCATGATGAACATTTTTCAGGTAATTTACTAACAACCATGAGTTACTTTATAATGATCATTCATTTTTATTTCATACATATAGAACCATATTCATGAAATAGATTACTCCTTGGTATCATATATTATTATTATTAATGTATTTATACTTATTCATGGTGAAAACAGTGATGTTGGTATAACATTTTTCATGTAACTGGTTGAACTGACCCAAATAAGAACTTGCTATACTAATGAATGAGTTTGAATTTAGAGTTATATAATAGTAGTACAATGTTATTTGAATAATAATTATTTTAATATAACATCATTAAATTAGAGTTGATATTTATAAAAGTTTTATTTGATAAGATAGTTGAAATGATAAGGGATGAGCATAAATGCTTACTTGATTAATTCTCTCCTTCTGAACATGGGTTCATTTAAAATGAAGGATTAAAGATTCCTTCGTTGAAACCAAAGCTATAAAATGACTAATAATGATTTCGGATATGGGTATATATTAAATAGATAAATTATTTTTGGAGTTTTTTGTAAGGGGTATAAGAGGGGTCCTTTTATAAGTGAGTTTTGAGTGGTATTTCCACAAATATTCATTTATTAAGGTGTAAGGTTTTCATTTTAAAAGGAAAGTGGATAAAAATTAGTAAATAATGAATATAATATAAGGATTTTTTGTAAAATACCTAATATATACAATTATAGATAGATATATATGACATTTTATGCTTTTATCACTTAGTTTGACCACCCTTTATCTCATTTGAAGTTTAATGTGGTAAATCAAAATTTTTACCTTGTTGAATTACTTTTATGATTAAAAATGAAATTTTACACCTTACCTAATTTCGATTTGTCAATTAAAAATTTATAATCCATTTAATATTATTCAATTTTTATATGTGCGAAGTTTATCTTTTAAATGAAAACATAAAATATATTGAATTTTGTTTTATATAAAAAAATATTTTTTAAAACATTAGATATTATTTATATAATTTCATATCAATTAATAATTAAGTTAGTGTTAATTAATTTTTTATTAATTTAAATATTAAATGTGATCATTTTAATTTATTATTATAAAAATATACAATACTTAATAAAAACAATTATTTAAAAATATATCATTTTTGCAATATTAAATAATTTTAACAACATCCTATTAAATTAAATTATTCATCTTCCAACCATTTAATTATATGAATCCCTTATAATAAAAATATTAATTTTTATTTTATAAATATGTTAAATAATTATTTAATAATAATAATATATTAAGAATAATAAAAAAGTATTTTTATAAAAAAATATTTTAATTAAATATTATCTTTTTGTTTCATTATATATTATTTTTGAATTGTAGTATTTTTAGTTACACAAATTAGAAAATAGATATTTCCAATAACCATATATTCAATGAACATACATCTAATGTCAAAATTTCCATTGACCATAGAGAATCATTCATTATTATATATATATATATATATATATATCCTTACATAAATTTTTGAATCAATTATTCCATTCAGTTAATTCTATTTTAATGTGTATTTTATATTTCTAATTGTCTACCTTATTTATATAGTTTCATTTAGGGTGAAAATATTTATAGAAAAACACAAGGATAAAATTTTTCTATTCATCCTATTTTTATTTTCTTGTGGATTTATTCCTCTTGTAATTTTTTAATGATGCTTATATTTTATTCTCATAATATATTATTTTTTTAAATTTAATTGTAATATTTTATCTCAAAAAAACGCTTCACAATTCATTTTAGTTTGGTGTTATGTATGAAAAAGTCTATTTATCATTATAATTATTTAAAGAAAACATTATAGTCTATAGTGGTTGTGTAGAGAAACTGAGAGAGGGTAAATTTGTGTACCAAATTTTTACCAAGTTTTAATTTCATTTATGTTACACAATATTAAACTCAATTAAGTATACTAGTTAAAATAAATTAATCCAATTATGTGATATCAATCCTCACCATGGTATGTAATGAAAATTAAGAATGAACATCATTACACAAATATTTACAAGGGATGACCTCAACGTGATAACCTAATCGTTTCCAAGTTTAGATCAATTTAAATGACCTGGAGTAATCACCAGAATGATAGAGTGATGAAAATAGAATAAGAGAAATGCCTATAATTGAATCCTTAATGTTTTTATATACTTCATTACACAACTTTTATGTAGACAAGGGTAATGTAATTCCTTGAGTGTTGCAGAAACAATTAGATCCCTATAGATTTTTAGCTTCTTGTTGGATGATGTATTTATTTTTTTGGTACCAGCAGTTCTTTAATGGCCCTAAATGAACCTTATAATTGCTATTGAATCGTTAAAGAGTGATAAACAAATAAAAATTTTGGCAGACCACATTCTACAATTAGACTGACTATGATATTTAATCCTAGTGGCTCTTAATCTTCAAGAGTCTCGATGCCAAGTGATAACTAGTAAGTGAAACATAGACACATAATAAAAAATCACACTTTATAAAACATTATTCCTAGTGGGAATACCATTGAAGGATATATTTATCCTTAGTACCTCTTCTCCGATACCAAAAATCCAACACCACTGCTCAACTATCCTTTTTATTATTCTTCGATCTACAAAATATGCATCAAGAATATAGGATTCATATTTAACTCTAGTTTTTTGACTTTTAGATGTTTCAATTAGATTAATAGTGACAAATAATAATAGTTCAATCTTCATCTCATATATATATATATTCATATATATTCATATATATTTTTCTTTATTCCTCATAAATCATTGCAATTTATAACTACTTGAAAATCCGATATTCAAAGTTCCTAATATATTTCCATTAAAAATATATCCTTAGTTAGTTTCCATATATATATATATATAGACAATCTGATTCACATGTATTTTTCATAGATCCCTAGATAATATTTTATTTACCTAATCATGAAATATAGTGCACACCTAGGGTCGGTCTTGAGGAGGCAGCTTCCACAACACCAAAATTCTGCTAACACTATTTAATTTCTAACTAATATAAAAATAAATTAAGAAAAAATGTAGGTTTTAAAGATGCATAAAATAAAAATATATATAATTTAATTTTTAAATAATTAATAGTGACAAAATGAATGATGTTGGACACAAAGGAGATCATCCCAGTAAAATACCCAAAGTGAACCTTCATCATCTCTTTATTAGTTTAAAATACAATTAATGAACATGACCCATAGTATGCATAAACATAACCATATACATGTGGTTGTGAATATATTTTACACTCAAGAATCACTAAGATACCACACATCCACCTCCTCAATTGAGGGAGAGTGTAGAGAACCAAATTTTGATGTACATAGACATTACATTACTTTTGTTGAATACTTAATAAATGAAAAAAATAGACACCCAAAGACCGTATTAGTTTAGTGTCTTTGGAAACTCGGAACATAATATTCTAATCATGGTAAAATATCTTCAACATCTCCCATAAAGATCTCCCCTTTGGTTTTATTACCTAAAACCTTTCTTTATATCCTGGGTAAAAGAAAACATACAAAGGGTGAGCTCAAATGCTTAGTAAGGGTAAACATGGAGAACATAAAAAAATCCATAAACATTTAAACGTAGGAACACGAACATAAAACATCAAAATCTTGAGTAATGACATAAATCTTGGATGTACATAAGTCATAGATCATAAGGTAACATTAATCATGATAAAATAGCATGGGAATAAAACATGTAATTGTGGAAACCATTAGGCACATGTTATGATTTCCATAGTATCCAAGGCATTGTAGCCAAGACCATCATAGTGGACAAAGTCCATTACTGAACCCGGTTTACATGCCATTCCAGCCCTGTATTACTGAACCAGATTCACTTTCCATTCCATCCATGTCTATATCATGAGATAAAAATATTTACCCAATTCATTGGAGGGAGATATAGGTCCCACCCATCTCATAATGAAATTATTATTATTTGTGCCACAAAATAAACATAAATCATTCATCATAACCAAAAGAATAAAATGGGTTTCATAAACATCATCCCATAAAAACATAATCCATATAAAACAAATGGATATCATTTCATCATAATAATAATCAAACCTTGGAAATAATATAGACATTAAACTTGAAATATAAAAATATTTAATAATGTCATCTTAGATAAATAATGGTTTTGATAAAACACTTGAAATGAATTCTTGAGGAAAATATACTTTCTTCTTTAAAATAATTTTCTTTTTAAAAAATTCCATGAAATCATAAAATAAAAGGATTTTGTTGAAAATAATCATGAAATCTTGTAGAGTAAGCTTCATGAAAATAAGGAGTTATGTAACTGTAAAAATCTATTCATGCCGTATAAGTTAAAAAAACATTCTCCTCATACTTTTAATGGAAAAGTCACAAAGTCCACGTATGGTAAAAAAAAGAAAGATTACATCCATAACACAAAGTAAAATTCAAATAGGGTTAAACATGACTTATAATATTAAACACTTTATTAAAAAAAATTTATGGACATAGATGAAAAAGATAACCGCAGTAAATACTTACGTATAAGAAATCTCAGATAAAAATGAGATTTGCATAATTAACTCTTACATTATATCCAATTTCTTCATTATGTGTCAGAGACTCCTATATAGTGGGTTTAAACATATTATTAACATATAACATAACCATAATAATATTTATGATATCATATATGATTCACTTATGACTTTATATTATCCATTCTTTGGTAAATTCCATGTTAAAGCAGCGTTTTGGGTAAAATCGTTTCATTTATCGTACATGTTTCAACTTGTTGTTCTTGATATTATTACTTATATCCTAAATTAATTAATTCCAGAATGTATAAAATGATTTATATAAAATATATATTTAGCATATAAATATATATGATAGATCAATAAATGGAATGAAATACACGTTCATGGAGACGGTAGGTCGTACTTACACATGAAATCTGTTTTCGTTTCCTTATTGAACTGAATGGAATTAATTAAATGAAACATATATGTACATAAATCCAATATAATTATTATGTAAAATCTTTCATGATTATTTATTATATATACTTTATAATTATACTTGAATGGTTAATTATGGAAAATGAATCTCATCGTATTCATGGAGATGGTAGTCCGTACGTACGCACGAGCGACAATATCATTCTTTTGATATTAAAATACTATATAATTGGATGGTATATCATATATAAATGAATAATTATAATTTTATGTTTATTATTTATATCATTTATACTCATTATTATACCCATCCAAATGATGAAATGATTGAATAACAAATTACACCATGACGTGGAGACGGTAAGCCGTACGTACGCACGTGTGGTGACTTTCTCATTTATAGGATGGATAAAATAACTAATATGGTTGTAAAAATTTTATAATAACATCAAAGTATATAGAAGATACTGGAGTTATTATTTTAGAATCGAAACAACAATGAAGGAGGAAGTGGAAGAAGAAAGGAACTTGAAATAGGTGGTGAGATATTTTCCTCTTCTTCGGGTTCTTACTTTTGATTTGATCAAAATGGCTCCTTAGGTTGGCTTTCTGTCTAAATTATGGCCTCTAGGATGAAGGGATGACCGTTGGGAGGGTATTTGGGCAGGGGTTGGACTAGCCAAATGGATTTGGAGGTGTGAATTAGAGATAAGGGGGAGTTCCCTTTTATAAGAGGGGTGAGGGGCACCTTAAGAAAAACTTAAAATATTATTTTATAATAAATTAATATTCGGTTTATAATGGATACAAAGTGACATATTTTAAGGCTAGGGTGGGTATGGGTCGAAAAAATCTCAAACAATAGTTTTTAGAAAAGTTTAGGTTTCCATTTTGACATTATCATTTATATTTAACTCTAAGTTAAATAATTTAACTTTTACCGTGTCTTCTTGTATTCTTACACTATATAGTTAATAAACGTACTATAAAATTCCAATAGAATCCCAATTGGTTCATTAATGTCATATATATTATAATATAAGTCTTTTTTCCAAACATTATATTTTTAGGACCATTATATCAATTGATAATATAATATTTGTTTTAAAAACCCTTTATGTCAATTTTGACACTATTTGGTATTTTGTTTTTTTGAAATCCATAAAAGAATTATTACTTCAAAAAAATCATCTAACCAACCCTAATATGTTATATAAACCTATAAAATTAGTGTAATTCATAAAAAGTCCCAAATTACATTTTTCTTGGTATTTATAATATCATTTATGTTAATATTTCATTAAAAAAGTAATTACTACATCATCATTGTGTCATAAATAAATTAAATTATTTAATGTCTAAAAATCCTAAATAAAATACCATTTTGTAGTAAATCTTTTTATCTTTCTAATTAATATTTATAGTCAAATTAATCTTATGTATAACACTATATTAACAAATTTTAATTATTAAACATTGATTTTAACTATTTTAACTCTTCTTTAAATAAAATAATAATAAATGTCCTAATCTATTCAAAGTGGACCTAAAGGGTAATATTTTATTACTAATATTTTTTTGGTCGAATTAAACTTATCCAATAGAATTAGGACATGCGTTAGGGTAATAATAATATCATTTTTACCCTTAATTACCCTATTTACTTTTAACCGTGGTAAATAAAAGTAAAAAGTTACTATTCACCAAAAATTATTTTTATCTTATTGAACCAGATTTTACTTACTGATATCAACTGTTTCTCTCAGATTTTTTAAATTTTACTCATAGAAGTGGTAAAATTATGTTTTATGTAAATTTTCCAATTCTCTTAGGAGGTGGGTAAAAGTCGGTAAAAAGTTCAATAAAATTTTTATATATCTAAAATTATAATAAAATGACTCCAATAAATTAAATTGAACATATATAGGTATTATGTATCAATTTTTATTTAAAATAAATTTAAATAAAATAAATAATTATTTAAATAAAAAGTTGATTTTAACCAATAACATAGTGTTATCACTATTCATCAAAAATTAAATGTTTTCAGAAAAATACCCAAAATCAACCCTAAGCTAATTTTGGTATTTTGAATCCAAAAATGAAGTCCATTATGAAAGATAAAATTTATAAAATTTCAAAAAGTGGGTATTACTATTCATAACAGCTAGTTTATATAATATAACATATCGTTGTTTAGTGAAACCCGGTATTGCGTACTACACACGCTATCGAGGAAGGTTACGACTGCGTGTAAGGCAAGCCAAGTCAGGGATACGTGTAGTGAAATCTCCCTTTGGTGTTGTGTATAACATAATAAAAAATTATTTCATTTATACATTAAACAAAATCTATACTTAATGTTGCGTAAAATAATTTCCACAAAACAAACATGAAATTGTGTATAACACGAGCCAAGAATAGTGTTGCGTATACTGCAATCTAATATGGTGTTGTATATAGCACAAGATAATCTTGGTGTAGTGTATAATAGAAAAATAATATATCTCATAAAATCTAGGGGTGTTACATTCTACCCCCCTTAAAATGAATTTCTCCCTCGAAATTCATCGGGGTTATAAATCGTTTACTACTTGAACGTTTCATTCATAGAAACCCACATCGTAAAAAGGAATAATAAAACTAATTTTCAAAAATTGATGTATGAAACATAATGGTTACCAAAATTAACTCATCACTGGGTTTCCACATAAATAAACATAGGTGAAAATATGGATATGGAAGAGAAATATAACCATCAAGTTCTGATGGAGAGTGGTAGAGAACATGGATATGAAAAAGAAAAATATCACAAAGCCATAAATTTTTTATGATCTAAGGTACCATCTAGGAAAACATTTTTGTCTTTCAAGATCATTTCCCTAAATTGAAAAAATTGGAATTAGAAAAAATACTTAATTGATTTTGGTACAATCTCACCGTTTGTCATTCCTTGAACAATTTCCCCTTCATCTCTTAAAGAAATGAAGTTGAATTCATCATTCATGAAGTGTTAGAAGATCATGGGATAGAATCATAGGTCATTACTTCTATCTCAAACAAAAGTTTATAAAAAGTTATTAAATATACATAAGTTCATCTATGGTGATATTAATCACATATAGTCGCTAAAATGGACTTATACTTCATCTATCATACCGCTTAATAAAATAAAACTAATTTATACTAACCATGGACTTCCTATAGGACAGTGGTAGGCGATAAAGGCTTGTCACACTTCGGTTGTGGGTTCGATTCCTACAACCTTGTCTGACATGACGGGTTGTCGTCCATCATGCAGGTTGTCCTTTTTCTAAAACTACACAACTATAACATTCCAGAAATAATATCAAAAAAAAGTTCTATCCTTAAACTATATTATCTTATGTCCAACAAAATCCATTTAAAATCTTTAGTCTTATCCAAAATACTTCTATCCAAGCTCATAGTATAAATAAAATGATTACTAGAAATTTCATTAACAAAGCATGTGAATACCATCATTTATCATATGATATATCTTGTTGGTCGCATTCCAAACATGTGAATACCATAATTGTGTATTCTCCTGAAAAATTAATACCCATTGAACCTTAGTGAAGACATGAATGCTATCAAAAGTTAACTATTTCCACATACCAAAAACCCAAAAAATTATTTATACTCAAACCATGATGTCACTTTGTCCTTATATCAGTCATGAGCTTATTAATACTATAAAATATATTATTTTCTCTGTATCCATTCATTCTGCGCATATCATCTTCTTTCCAAAAATATCTGAATAACCTTTCATGGTTACGAGTACCATTCAACATATACTTTTAAATACTTTAGAAAAAACAATAGTGTAACAATACTTAGATGTTTCTTTATTCCATAGTACCACTAAAAAAACTCTAGATAAACATACAATCATTCCGCTCCCTTCTTAAACCATTGACCGAGCTTTATTATTTTATTCTTCAACACTTCTTTCATCTCATATATCATTTGTAGTCTCTTCTTTTTTCATCAACATAAATACTACTCATACGACCATGTTTATTCTCTTCAAGAGATTTTCCATTAGGGAATTGGTTTGCATAATGCCCATATATTCCACATTTAAAACATTGAACCATTGTTGATGTCTTAGCAATACCATTATCCTTGTCCATGGTGTTAACTGAACCTTTTTCTTTGCACTTATTGGCTTTGTGTCCTTCTTTTCCACACCCAAAGCATCTTCCAGTTCCTTTGAAACATTGTCCCTGATGTCTCTTACCACATGATTTACATGATGGAAATTTAACTTTCATTCCTCTATGATCATCATGAAACTCCATCTTTTTCTTATTAGCTGAGACAAGAAACTTACCAAAGTTGAGATTATTAATCATATTATGAGATTTTTGATTAGGCATAATAATGATGTTTCGACTTCCAAATCCAGTTTCATTTGGTTTCTCAAGAAGATTATCATTCCATTGTCCATCATATCTTCTATTATCGTGAATCTTCCTATTTCCATCCATTTCCTAAAACCCAAAATGAATAATGTGAGAGGAAAAAATCATTTTAGTAAAACAACATAATCAAGAAGATTACTTTCAATATCTAACATCTTAGGTTTAATCCTAGGTTATTAATGATCATTATCATAATTCTAGGACTATAACCTATACTTATACTTAACCTTAGGAACATCCCTAGACATACCGTAGAAATATTTCTAGGGATCTCACTAAAGTTTTTGTATCCTAGTTTCCAAAGGTTAACTAAACTTTTTGTCTGATACCAACTTTAGAGACCCAAATCATGACATACATAGACATTTCATTACTTTTTCGGAATACTTAATACATGACAAAAAGAGACACCCAAAGACCGTATTAGTTTATTGTCTTTGGAAACTCGGAACATAATCTTCTAATCATGGTGAAGGATCTTCAACATCTCCCATAAAGATCTTACCCTTTGGTTTTCATACCTAAAACCTTTCTTTATATCATGGGGAAAAGAAAACATAAAAATGGGTGAACTCAAATTCTCAGTAAGGTTCAACATGGAGAACATAAAAAAATCCCTAAACATTTGAACTTAAGAACATGAACATAAAACATCAAAATCTTGAGCAATGACATAAATCTTGGCAGTACATAAGTCATAGATCATAAAGGAACATTAATCATGATAAAATAGCATTGGAATAAAACATGTAATTGTGGAAACCACTAAGCACATGTTATGATTTCCATAGTAGGCAAGGCATTGCTGCCAAGACCATCATAGTGGACAAAGTCCATTACTGAACCGGGTTTACTTGCCGTTCTAGCCCTGTATTACTGAACCAGATTCACTTTCCGTTCTAGAGATGTCTATATCATGAGATATAAATCTTTACCAAATGTATTGGAGGGAGATATAGGTCCCACCCATATCATATTGAAATCATTTTTTACTTGTGCCACAAAATAAACATAAACCATTCATTATAACCCAAAGAATAAAATGGGTTTCATAAACATCATTCCATCATAATATAATCCATATAAAACAAATAGATATAATTTCATCATATTAAGAATCAAACCATGGAAATAATAGTGATATTATACTTGAAATATAAACATATTAAATAATGTCATCTTAGATGGAAAATGGTTTTGATAAAACACTTGAAATGAATTCTTGAAGAAAATATCCTTTCTTCTTCAAAATCATTTTCTTTTCACAAAATGCCATGAAATTTTAAAATAAAAGTATTTTTTTGAAAATAATAATGAAATATTGTAGGGTAAACTTCATGAAAATAAGGCATTATGAAACTGTAAAAATACGTTCATGCCGTATAAGTTAAAAAAAATTCTCCTCGTACTTTTAATGGAAAAGTAAAAAAGTACCACGTATGGTAAATGAAAGATAGATTCCTTCCATAACACATAGTAAAAGTCAAAGAGGGGTAAATATGACTTAGAATATTAAACACTCTATGAAAAACATTTTTATGGACATAGATGAAAAATATAACCCCAGTAAATACTTACGTATAAACAATCTCAGATAAAAATGTGATTCACAAAATTATCCCTTACCATATGTCCAATTTCTTTTGTATGTGTCCAAGACTACTGTATAGTGGTTTTAAACATATTATTACCTTGTAACATAACCATAATAACATTTATGATATCATTTATGATTCACTTATGACTTTATATTACCCGTTCTTTGGTAAATTCCATGTTAAAGCAGCATTTTAGGTAAAATCTTTTTATTTATCGTACGTGTTTCCACTTGTTGTTCTTGATATTTTTTGTTATATATGGATTTACTTAATTCCAGAATGTAAAAAGTGATTTATATATAATATATATTCATCATATAAATATATATGATAGATCAATAAAAGGAATGAAATACACCGTTCATGGAGACGGTAGGCCGTACGTACGCATGAACGCTATTTTCGTTTCCTTATTAAATTAAATGTAATTAAGTAAATGAAAAATATATGTACATAAATACAGTATAATTATTATTTAATATATTTCATGATTATTTATTATATATACTTTATAATCATACTTTAATGGTTAATTATGGAAAATGAATCTCATCGCATTCGTGGAGACGGTAGTCCATACGTACGCACGACCGACAATATCATTCTTTTGATATTAAAATCACACATAATTGGATGGTATATCATATATAAAGAATCAAAATAATGTTATATTTATTATATATATCATTTATACTCACTATTATACCCATACAAATGTTGAAATGTTTGAATAACAAACTACACCACGACGTGGAGATGGTAAGCTCTATGTACGCACGTGTGGTGACTTTTTCATTCATAGGATGGATAAAATAACTAACATGGTTGTAAAATTTTTATAATAACATAAAAGTATATATAATATACTGGAGTTATTATTTTATAATGGAAACAACAAAGAAGGAGGAAGTGGAATGAGAAAGGAACTTGAAATAGGTGGTGGTATATTTACCTCTTCTTCAGGTTCTTTCTTTTGATTTGATCAAAATGGATCCTTAGGTTAGATTTATGACTAAAGGAAGGACTCTATGATGAAGGGAGGAAAGTTGGGAGGGTATTTGGGAATGTATTGGCCAAGACAAATGGCATTGGAGGTGTCAATTGGAGATAAGGGGGAGTTCCCTTTTATAAGAGTGGTGAGGGGCACCTTAGGAAAAACTTAAAATATTATTTTATAATAAATTCATATTCGGTTTATAATGGATTTAAAGTAACTTATTTATAAGATAGGGTGGGTATGGGTAGAAATCCTCTCAACCGATAGGTTTTAGACAATTTTAGGTTACCATTTTATCCTTATAATTTAGATTTAACTCTAAGTTAAATAATTTAACTTTTACCGTGTCTTCTTGTATTCTTACACTATATGGTTAATAATCTTACTATAAAATGCCAATTGAACCCCAATTGGTTCATTAATGTCATATATATTATAATATAAGTCTTTAGTCCGAACCTTTGATTTTTATGACCATTATATCAATTCATAATATAGTATTTGTTTTAAAAACTCTTTTATGTAAATTTTAAAACTATTTGGTATTTTGTTTTTTCTAAATCCATAACAGCATTATTATTTGGAAAAAAATTCATCTAACCAACCCTAATATGTTATATTAACCTATAAAATTAGTGTAATTCATAAAATGTCTCAAATTACATTTATCTGGGTATTTATAATATCATTTATGTTAATATTTCATTAATATGGTAATTACTGCATCATCATTGTGTCATATATAAATTAAATTATTTAATGTATAAAAATCATAAATAAGATACCATTATGTAGGAAATCTTTTTATCATTATAATTAATATTTATATTTGAATTTATCTTATGTATTATCCTATATTAAAAATATTTTAGTTATTAAACTTTGATTTTAACTATTTTAACTCTTCTTTAAATAAAATAATAACAAATGTCCTAATCTAATCCATGTGGACCTAAAGGGTAATATTTTATTCTTGAAGTTATTTTTGGTCAAATTATACTTATCCAATAGAATTAATACATGTGTTAGGGTAATAACAATATCATTTTTACCCTTAATTACCCCATTTACTTTTAACCGTGGTAAACAAAAGTAAAAAGTTACTATTCACCAAAAATTATTTTTATCTCATTGAACCACATTATAAATACTAATATCAATAGTGTCTCTCATATTTTTGAAATTACACTCACAAAAGCGGTAAAAATAAGTTTCATGTAAATTTTCAAATTCTCCTAGGAGGTGGGTAAAAGACGGTAAAAAGTTCAGTAAAATTTTTATATATCTAAAATTATTGTAAAATGAATCAAATGAATTACATTGAATGTATATAGTTATTATGAATCTATTTTGACCTAAAATAAATTTAAATAAAATAAATGATTATTTAAATAAAAAGTCAGTTTTAACCAATAACTTAGTGTTTTCACTATTCATTAAAAATTGGAAGTTTTCAGAAAAATACCAAAAATTCACCCTAGGATAATTTTGATATTTCGAATCTAAAAATGAAGTCCATTTTGAAAGATAAAATTTATAAAATTTCAAAAAGTGGGTATTACTGTTAATAACGACTAGTGTATATAATATTACATATCGTTGTTTAGTGAAACCCGGTATTGCATACTACACACGCTATCGAGGAAGGTCATGATTGCGTCTAATGAAAGACAAGTCATGGATGCGTGTAGTGAAAGATCTCTTTGGTGTTGCGTATAAAATAATCAAAACTTATCTCATTTATGCATTAAACAAAATCTATACTTCATGTTCCATAGAATAATATCCACAAAACGAACTTTAAATTGTGTGTAACACGAGCCAAGAATAGTGTTGCATATATCGCAAGCTAATACGGTGTTGCGTATAGAACAAGATAATCTTGGTGCAGCGTACAATAGAAAAGAATATATCTCATAAAATCTCAGGGTGTTACAGAGAGTATTTCAGAAGAGAAAGCTAAACCTCGGGTGGCAAGTGGAGACACAAAGGCTCCTTTCCCACTAATATCCCCCTCAGCCTAACTCAAAAAAAATAAGAAACATAAAACATGAATTCTGAACTAATTTATTTCAACATAGTATTGATCCCCTATGAACTTCATCAGGTAAGTTACTCATGATCATGAGTATAAGAGATCATAGAGGAGAAAAGAATGAGGTGGAAACACAAAGAATACAAAAATGAGAGAATGAGAATAATAAGAAGAATAAAATATACTAAAAATGAATAATACTTTTATAAATGAAAATAAAATATATAAATACATAAAATGAACATTAAAGGACACCCACATGTTTTCAACACTTTCAAATGAAGAATATACACATATTTATAGGCAAAGGGATAAAACATTTGAATCCAATTATGTGTACCGAATGATTTCTCGTGGTAGACCAAATAAATGATAGAATTTTGGAAAGGTTAATTTTGGAAAGTGGTTCTCCTATTTCTACTATATCTAAACAAAAATATGAGCTTCATTGTCTACATGTGGAGATATTTATATCCAATTTTCCCTTAATATTTATTTTTCCTAGGAAGACTTTTTATATTCTAATTCACCAAGTTCCCATGCCATTATGACATAGAAAATAAAATAAGAACGTTTGGAAAAATTAATTAAAGCCATTACTCAAGATTGAATATAGAATCATGTTGAATTATATATTATTTTAAAAAGATATATAATACATATGGGCCGAATATAAAACATATTTAGATCTATGCATGATTTTCAAGGCCTACATTGTGAGCTAGTTTTGGGCCTTCAATTGTTGATTTAACTTTAGGTCCAGAAGTATTAAATGATTTTAAATGAATATAGAATCCGCAAAAATAATAATTTCGAAATATGGATCTATGTATAAAAATATATATCTTAAATACATAATAAAAATAAAATAGTTAAAATCTAAAATAGGCCATTTTTTCAATTAAGCTCAAAATGCTACTAAATCCATAAAATGTGACAATTACCCTTAAAATAATACTGCGGTGGGATTAAAAACATTTAAATTAAATGTAAAATAATTTAAAATATTTTATCTATTAGTTTACCTATTTACTCTCAATGATTATAGAAACATCACCTTTTAAATTTATCCTATAAAAACTAGTTGGTAGAAACTTTATGTATCTATAAGTTTCCATGCATTATTTAATTTGAGATCCATATTTTCTATTTTCCCACAACATTTTAACTCCCAATAATATTATTTTTTAATGTTTTACACATTGTAATATGATCATGTATAGTTATCGTAACATGGAATAACTCCTTATGGAATGGAACTCATTCACAGTGCAAAACCTTTATAGAAATTACTATTCTTTATATCTTCAACAAAACAACTTAAATGATGGACAAAATATATCATGATTTTTTAATATTTTCAATATTGATATAATAATAATTATAATTATTTATATAATTATTAATAATTAATATTCTTGAAACACTTTTCATTAGAAATAAGTAGATCTAGTAGTCATTTTTCCTATTTATTAGGAGTTGGGATACCCCCATGGGTACCTCCATGACATAGAGAAATATCTTTAGCCTCTTAAGTTCACCACAAACAAAAATACGATGTAGTTCCTTGAATGATACCATTTTATAGCTCCACCACTAGCTATACCCTATTTTGACTCCCTATACGTTCAGAAACACTACAACCACCTTCTAGATGATTCACATTCATGGTTTCCCACTGGAAACTCTCCAAAAAAACTCCATCCAATTAAGTCCAAAAGTGTCCATTCCCAACTCTATGGCATTATTAAACTACGTTTTTAACCATGTATGAACTTTAAGACACTATACTCACCAAAAAAAAACATGTACAAGGAAATGTTTATCTGTCTCCCCAAATGTTATAAACACAATGATTCAGATGAGTTGAGTTAATTTTCACTTTATAAAATGCTCATCACCACAGTGTGGTGAGATTCTTATTTCCATTTTACAGGCACCATAACCTTCACTATGGCATTCCTTATCCCACTATCCTGTTTCATCTTTTCGATTTGAACCACTACTTGATCATTCTTAAATATGTTACATGATTGATTTCAATCTCACATGGTTACAAACACAGTTTAAAAGTCACAATGATTCTATTATATAGAACCACATCATCAACATCAGGTGTCCTGAACCCCCAAATCATTACAGTTGATGATAAATCATAACCATATATACAATTTCATTTAATATAGTGGTTTACACATATTAAAAATTAAAAGTCTTTCACAAACATCATCTTATATCACTTTTTAATTTAGTGTGTTGATAAGTTCATTAACCACCACACTCTATTAGTTTCTCAATGAAATATTCTGGGAGAAAGTTCTCTCTAGTGGTCTTCCCTCCCATACTCCCATAGAAGAAGGTAAGTAACCTTATCCATTTCATAATCATGCTCGCCTATGTAGGTTTTATCAAATATCTATTGTCCTATAAGACAGTTGGATGTTATCTTCCAACTTCAATATTGTTTGGGCGTGCTTGTGATGACCTGGCTAGTTAGATGGATGTAATGGATTTAAGATTAGAAATATATTTTTTCCAAGTCTTGAGAACTTACTTAGAAAAATTATATCATAAGACATATTAAACCAAAAAACTCATATTCCATAGTATAATTGTAATACATCTTTAATAAACATAAACTCATTCTCCCATTTTATTCTTACTTACAAGATGTGTCTTTATCAATTTGATCTAATTCATGTCCAATGACATTTTTCATGGGAACACCATTATTTTCTCAATATTCTTAGAATATTCATCTCACTTACAACCCATTAAATTCTACCAAAAATATTTAAAACTTTATTCTCACTCAGGTAACCATCTTTATTGATAAAAAATAAAAAATTTCTCATGGTATTTTATATCTCCCCCAATACCGTCAATTAACTTCAACCCAATATGTGTGAATTATAATCATTTTCATCTATTATTTTTAAATGAAATTAAAAATCATATGAATGGGTGAAATGAAATTAAGTTTATAAAAATTTATACCACCAATAAACATTTTCAATTTTTACTTAATTAATTAGAAAAAGGATTTGTTAGAAAATGTCATGTTTTTAATGAACCTTTTATTATAGAACTCTAAGTCTTTGTTGGATAACCTGGTGTAGAAAACAAGAGTGAGTAACCAATGTTATTCAAAGCATTCCATTAAATTTCAATCATGTTTAACCAATATAAATTATTTTATTTTAGTGAGAGAAAATAAAATTTATCAATAAGATTTATACTTTAACTCATTTAAAAAACCCATTAAAATAATCCAAGTGCATAAAGGTTTATCCCCCCTTTTACTCTTCTTTCCCATCAACCAACAATCCCACACTTAAATATATTTAAATAACTAAATATGGCCTCTAAAATATTATTATAATACCTTATAATTAAATCTTATGATTTATTTAAATAAAATTTAGATTATAAAAATTAAGATACTTATCCACTTATATTATAGAATCCCCCTCGAGGGATTCACCTGAATGCACTCCAAAGGCTTTTCAAAAATTTACATATTGGAATTAGTGGTTGAGAAAAATTAATATAATAATTCTATAACCTTATTCCCTATAATTAACTTATCTCACTAATTAACACATTCTAGTACACATGGTATGATTTATTTTTTTGAATCAATAATGAATTATTTCTCAATTTTTTAATTTTTTATCATTATTTGAAATTAATTCCCTCTATTCATTTCGGTATTCAACTAATGAAGCCAATTATAAGAGAATATTAACCCATAAATTTTCCACAACTTACACAACTACTTGATTTACCTTTTAATTTCTTATTTTGGAAGGAAACAAATAAAATATAAAAGTAATATAATAAGGTAGAACTCATAGTTCTTTAATGTGAGCATCATGGTTGAGAATACTCTCTCAACCGAGTTTCTCATTTCATTATATCATTAATAGTTTCATATGTGGTTTTTAATTTTATTATTTCTTTGGGTAATATTTAAGTATCCACCACTATAATTTCTTTGTATGATATATTCCCACATACATCACTTAGTGAAATCCCCATTTTCTTAAGTTTTATTCTTATATTGAAATAATTATAAAGAATTATTTAACATCATGACCATCCATGATACACAACCCAAATAGATCTTATTTAACACTTGGGTTGTCATTTGATGATGACCACACTTGAAATTCCAGATCTTCATAAGTAATCTTCTATTTTCCTCTAGAACTAGATTTTTCTTATACTTATTAAACCATTTTTTACTTCTCTAAATATATTGGATATATTATTAAAAATTATTTAAATACATTGAAATATTTATTACAGTATAAAAATGTAGTTTTTTTAGTTCCTTTTATAAAATTAGTATCTTTATGATTTTATTGGTTTCATTTCCATTTGTGATTTCACTTGCTTCTAGTATATTCATCTGTGGATTTTTTTATATGTCTAGGTTGTGCCATTTATTTCCATAATATAAAAATATCTTCCATTTTTTATGTTAAACTCGTTATATAATTATTTCATTATCTTTGAAAATTATATTCTTTTTCCTTATTGTCTAAGGTTGGCATATTTTTATTTTAGAGCTTCTTTGGAGTAATTTGGAAGTAAATTTTTATCTTCTTTCCCAAGGTTATATCTTCTTTATGTACCAATCATTATATCCTTATTTTACCATTTTTTTTCATACATTATGATATGGTCATGAACTATCCCTATTAGCACAACCATTTCTACCATCATAGATATTTCTATGTTTTCCAAATCCATTTTAGTTAGAAATATTTCTCATAATTTGTGTTTGTTGCCTCTTCTTAGGCCTATTACCCATCAATTTTTTGTTTTGTTTTAAATTATTAAATTGATATATTATTCTAAAATATAAATATATATACCAAAACCTATAGCAATACTAAAAATGACCAACGAAAATTGGTTTTATTCTTTAGAGTGTATACCATGAAATTTTTTTAGAACATGAAGTTTATTGTTTTTGGTCCTTTTTATAATATTTTTGGGATTTTTTAGGGATAAAACTCTTTTACGTACTCTTTTATCTGCCCATTAAATTGTGTATGGATTCTAATAATTATTAACCATCCATATTTTAATTTTTTTTTCATTAAAATTTGTGCTATCCAAAATAATAGACTTAACATGATCAACAAATTTAGATTTTATGGTAACTTTTTAAAAAATATTTATGTTGGTTGATCATATTATGGTTTAAAGATATTATTTACACTTAATGAATTCATATTTTAGTCATAAATATTGATATAAACTTGTGTGAAAACATCCATTCTTATATAAATTTGGGAAGTCCCTTCTTGGGTAGTCTCTACATTTTATAGTTTTATCCCAAGCCCAAGAGACTTCACATTGATTGAATATTTTTCATCCTCAAATGATCTCATATTTTTTCCAATATATGTTTATATTTTGAATATAATCTTCATATATCTATATTTATTCTAGAAATAATTTATAAATCTCATTTATCCATTTTGTTTGATTTATAAATGTGAATTTTTGAAATTTATAGTAGATTAGTGAGTATCATATAGTTTATATATTACTTCACCAAAGACATGTTTGATCAAAACAATATATCACAAATTTATTTGAATTTTTTATTCAATTATAAACATATTATCATTATAAAAAGATAAATTTTATTCTTTTTATTCTAACAATTATGTGAGAGATTTGATTATTTAGAATTTCTTAGCCAAATAATCTTATATTTCTTTAGCCTCTTCTTTCAACATTTTATCTTCATCAAGAAATTCATTATTGTAACTTATCAAATAGAAGATTAACATATAAGGATTTGTTTTAAAATAATCCTTGAATTATAGGGATAAGCTTTTAGAACTTTGATAAAATTTAATTAGTTATAAATCCTTCCTGTATTATAATATTTTTATCACTTTATTTACCTCTCTTATACTTTTTTTACTTAGGGTTATTTCTAGTACTCCCATGTTATCTTCAACCGATGAAACATCATTTTTTCTATCTGGGTTAAGTCAAAGCCTTCCTAAAATCCACAATACATAAAAAAATTTAAAATCACCAGAGTAATAAAATAGATCAAATTATAGGTAGAACTTGTTATCTTTGATACCACATGCAGTGCCCATTGGTCATTCAAAAACACTAGGGGTGAATTAGTGTTCCAAAATTTTACAAACATTTTATTTACTTTATATGAAACCTATTAAAATGAAACCTCTTTAATAGTTATTTTAAATGTATCTAATTTTCTTCTCTCAACTCTTACCCTGATATTCCATTCAAAATAAGGAAGAACATCAACACAGAAGTTTTAAAAAGTATAGTATCAATGTGAGAGCCTAACCCTTTCCTAGTTTAGTTCAATTTCCAAGATCTATAGTAATACTTTTAATAGGAGAGTGATTAAAATATAATGAGGGAATTTTTCATCCTTGAATATTGAAATCTTGTATACACTATATTACACATGTGTTATATAGACAAGGTCACGTTCATCCTTAAGTCTTACAAATTCAACCACCTTCCTAATGGTTTTCTTTCCTTCCACTAGATTATGGTGTTATATATATTTCTACTACCAGTTCTTTAAGGATACTCTATAAATTATACAACATTTATTCAATCACCAAATAGTGGTCAACACATACACATGTTAGTTATATTTATTATCCACTAACATTCACTATTATATTTAATCATAGTAGTTAATAATTGTTAATAGTCTTGAATCCATGTGATAATTAACAAGTGAAACATCATTCCCTCTTCAAAAATAATTCTCTTTATTTATCAATTATTTAAAATTTGAAACTTTATTTTGGGTAGGACTAATTTTGAAGGATATCTATCTCCTTAGAACCCCATCTTTGATATTATTAAGGTTTCTACACTACCAAAATCTAATTTTTTGTTCTACTTCAGTCTCAAAAATATAAAGCAAGAATATATGAGTCAGATCTCTCTATGGTTTTTGAACTTTCAGATGGTTTAACAGGATCAATAAATTTAAATAATAATATTTACTTCCACATATCACAAACATATATATTCATAGTGATGTATGAATGCATTTATTTGTGTATCTAAAAATCTTCTAGATTTATAACTCCCTAAAAATTAAAAAATCAGTGTTCCTATTATATTTCTATTAAAAACATATAATATTTCTTTTTGGTCTCCCTATGGACTTTGAGTTTCATTATTTTCTCTTAAAAATTATAAAAACTTCTCATTTTATAATTTTTTCTCATAGAAAAACTTGATATATTCTCTATTTATGTATAAGGTCACATGGATCATTTAATTTTGGTTTCAACCTCTCCATTTTCCCTGAAACATTTGAATTCACTATAATATTATTTTTTAAAAGAATTCTGCATCATCATATGATTATTTATAATCTTGGGTTGTTGAACAACTTCCTCATACATAGAAATCATTTGTAGTGTGAAACCTTTAGAGATCTTCCACCTCCTTGTATCTTCAACATAGTGGCTTGAACCCCAATAAATAGACATCATGATATTTATTCTTCGGATTCTAAACATAAGAATCATTATATTTACTTATATAATTCTTCAGAATTAATATTCCAAAAAAATATTCATTACAATTATGTTGATTCACTGGTTGTTTCACATATTTTGTATAGGATGGACTACTGCCATTGTCATTTACTTGACATAAGGAAGTATTCCAAGTTGTTTTATCTCACCACACACAACACTACAGTGTGGTGGCTCATATCTTTCCATTTTCTATATTTTCTACACTATCCCACCCCTCTCTCAACTGACTCTCCATGTGGAAATGGTATAACCAACTCCATTAAATTTTACCATCACCATTTTCTATAGGAATATCATCAAATAAACTATATCCATCAAAGGACTATAGTGTAATTCCTAAAACTATGATTTAATGAATCTCCCTGTTTTATACACAAATTCACCTCAACACACCACACTCACCAAAATTTTATGTACTATGTAATTTTGATATATATCCCATAATTTTAAAATATTAATGAATTAGATGATATTTTTTAATTATATCTCCATGAAATTCTCACCACCATAGTGTGGTGAGTATCTCATTCTCATTTTTTATACACTAAAACCTTCAATATGGATTGGATTATCTCATGTTTATGTTCCAAAATTTAAATTAAAACTATTTATAAAACATTATTACAGATGTGACATGAATTATTGTGATCTCAAATGGTTTAAAAACACAATTTTGGATTCCTAGAGATTTTATTTCATGGTTCTGTATCATGAAAATCAGGTGCCCCAAACCCCTAAATATTCGTTCTTACAGATGAATCATAATCAAACACATACAGATTTATTGAAATCAATGAGTGACACACATTATAAATGAGTAGTGTATCATAAACCTCATCCCACAAAACTTTTTTATTTATATTTTTGATATCTTTATTAACTATTATGTTCCATCAATGGATTAATGAAATCTTCTTAGAGATGGTTCTCTACAATGGTCCACTATGCCTAACCCCCACAGTGGATGATAATCACCCTTTACCCTTTCAAAATTGTTCCAACCCATGTATATGTCATGATGTCTCTTTTATCCAATAGGCCAACTTGAGGATAGATTCTACCTTCAATCATGGTTGGGTGTCCTTGTGATTCCCTAGTTTCTTATGTGAATTTCTTAGCTTCAGGCTTAGAAATATTTTTTTTTCTAATCATTTATAATTTTATTAACCAAATAATATTTGAATAAAAAATAAATAAAATACCATGGATTCCTCATTATAAATTTAATATCCAATTAGAAACCTCAAAAAACTCCTTTCCTATTCTTCCTACCTCTAAGATGTGTCTTTCTTAATTTGACCCACACAATGTATAATGAAACTTTTATTGGGAACTATATTATTTTTTCAACATTATTAGAGTCTTAAAATCACGTCCATTATATTATCAAATTCTATAAATATTTATGACATAATTATCACTATGGTAACCACCCTTATTAGCAAAAAAATACAATCATTAATTATATTACTTTCCATAATACATAGTAAAATCATGGAATGTTACAAGTATCACCACATAGATAATATGATGAAACTTTTATTCTCACAGTGGGAGGTATATATGGAATGAGATGATTAATAGAGAATTTTGAATAGGTGTTTCTTTCATTGAGCTTATGGGTACTCATGGGGAAATATTAGAACTGATTAATAAAAATTAGACTCATGGTATTTAAGAAAAGGGTGAAGGATTAATAGTCTCATTTTCTATTCACGTGTCACCCATTCTCATGACAATTTTCTTCGTTTTTTTGTTTCTTTACAGACCAACCCTAGACTCACCATAATTTCTAAAAGAAACTCTTTAAATTAAATCACATATTATAAAAACAGTTAAAATTTATTTTTCAATTTTTTAAAAATAAATTATACTTAAAAATATATAACATTAAGAATTACTAGCTTAATAATAGTTGAATAACTAAACCTTGAGCCAACACTTTATGAATTCTGATGTCTATTAGTTTTTTAAAACATTAGAATTTACCGATTGGTGATTTATCGATAACATTACTATTTATTTTGAAAACATCCTTTATATTTTGTAAAATGGTGCAGCCAATTGATGAATGTTTTAACTAAATTTTAATTGTTTTTATGATAAAAGTTATTAAATGATCTTGTTGTGTAAAATTCATGTAAATTTATTATAAAGTATCAAAAAGAAATATTCTTAGTAGTATAAATTGAATCATTAAATTTTATATAGGGTAATTTCATTGAATATGAATGAAAATTTAATGTTATTATGAAATAAAACATTGAAATATATTAAATATACATAATAAGTTTAAATACTATATTTACACAGTAAATATTCATAACAAATTCCAAAAATAATTTCATAATGTAAATATCAGATATTTGAGGTTTTTTGTGAAGGATACGTTATCCATAAATGATATATTCCCTAAATCCATTGTATATATGATGTATTTGGACATATCATTCTCTGATAAGGTAAAATGGAAAACTTTTTTTCATGATACTACCTTTGCATGTCATATTTTAAGACTAACTATATCTTAAGACAAGATTTATGATACCAATCTAATGGATTCAATTATTATGGATGATAAATGATAAGTGCTATCATTTTGGTGATATTTCATATTAGATATCCCTATGTAATCCATTTTATTAGATGAAATTCAAGGGGGTTTAATTTATATGATGAATGCATAACTAGAAAAGGCATTACAAATTAATTTTTTAATGTACGTGTAAATGTATTTTCACTTGATGTGAGTCCTTGAGGGATTTATTGAAAGGATAATACTATCATACAATAATGTAAGAACACTCATGAATTCTGGGAAAAGTCCCCTTGATCTCGATGATCTCTTCCTCTTCAACCTTAACTTACTTTAGGCATTAACATTCCATGAGTGAAAAGAGGATCCCACATGTATTATGGGTGATTCAACACAAACCTTGGAGATATCTAGAAGAGGTATGGAATTTATATACCCCTCATGTGATTTTCATCAAAAACTGTTGGTGAAGATATAAAAATTAGATATCCATATTCATCGTAAGGTACAAATTTGAAGGTTTCTTCATTTACAATATGAATGATTTCATTTAACTATAATGGTTAATATTGATTTCGGGTTCCTATTTTGATTCTATTTTATTTAACAAGAAGTATTAGATGATTCAAAGCACAAAAATTGTATCCAATCCTTAGAATGATTTTTTATTCATGAAATCAAACTGAATTTTTTTGATGTTTTATTCCTTGTCATTAAATATAACAATATCTTTTTTATTTTTTCTGGTTGAGTCATAACTTACAATATGTGATATCATAGATTGGGACTTAGTACTAATCTTTCAATTTTATATTAGTCATAGAAAATGACATCAATATTTTGTATTCAATGATAACATTGCATAATGATATCAAAAATAGAGTATCATATTTCCCTAATGATATCTATGTGAATCATAAAATATGTTAGATACATAAGGGTTAACCATTATCTATGTCACTTATAATATGTGTCAATATGTCTCTTAGGCATAAAATATGACTAATATTGATTAAAATGTTTAAGAACCACTACATATCAATAATATTATTTTATTTGGTCTTAATTGTAAAATATTATATGATACATAAGGGTTTTACTTTTGATGCATAATGGATTTACCACTGCCTCCCTCATTCGTATAATTTTTTCCATTTCCATAAAAATGAAAAAACTTATGTATGTCCCTAAACATATTTTTTTTCAATACAATTAGTTGAAAAATATGACTAAAACCACTTAAAAGGTTTAAGTACTACTACCTATAAATCATATTATATGTTTTGTCTTGGATCGTTTAATATGGATAGTATATAAAACAATTTCCCCTTATAATTCAATTGTGAATTGAATTATATAATTTATAAATTGTTTATAAAGTATAATAAAATTTATTTATGGATATTTACTAATTTTTAAAAGATTGTATAAATTAATTAATTAATAAGTTCTTATAATTAATTAGTAAATGTTTAGGAAAACTTTATTGATAAATATTGCATTATATTAAATGTAAATATTAAAATACCATTTAATTTATATAGAATGACTTATTATTTAGAAAATAAAGTGATTATTTAGAAACTATATGCTTAATTTTTAATGAATTTATAAATTTAAATATTAAGGAAAAATATAATGTTTTTATATTTAATTATGAATTTTTTAAATTAAATATTTATTTTTATATTTTATTGAGACCTTGTCACGAACTAGACCGGATACCCTGGTAACTCAATAACCGAGCTAGCCTTGACATAACCTAAAGTACTACAACCCAAGTACCATAATAGAGGAAAGAAACCAAGATCCTATGGACATAATTCCCCAAATTCGAGGTTCAATAACAGGATCCATCCAAGAGATCCTTTCCCCTTACTCAATATTAGAAGGAGGTAATCTAGAGATACCCAAAGACACATGTAGGGTTTGATCTAAAAACCATAGTAGGGTCTTACCAAGGATTCTATTATAGATTCCAATAATAGATTAACCAAAGGAATGCATTCGATTTTAGATTTAAACATGATTGCTACTTTAAATCATATTTAGAAAAATCATGTCATACAGTTCGAATGATAAAAAAATAATATAAGAAAAGTCTTTTCAAGTGATGTAATATTTCTAAAGAAATAGATTAAAGAAAACATTTTATATAAATTTATAAGGAATGTAGAGAATTTTAACAACATTGGCATACATTTATATCTCAAATATAAAAAATTGAGAAAAATGGTCATATTCAAAATAGGTATAAAAGTTATAGGCAATAAGACTCTACAATCTCTAAGTGATCATTATAATTTTTGTACAGACACATCCTCTAGACACTTGTTAGAGAGGACTCATCACCATCACCTAAGGGATGTGATCTGCTGCATTTATGTTTTAGAACATTGTATAATCATAGAGTGTGTCCAAATAACTCATAATATACTTAATACATTCATGTGTTATTACACAATCAATGATGGTAAATTTATTTTAAGACTACTTAAAATACATTTAAATCCCATTCCCCTATTTCAAATGTGAATTTTCCATTTAAAAGCAAAACAATTTTTCATAAAAAAATTCTTTTTAACCCGATAAAACTATTGGGTTTCTACATAATCATTTTAATCCATTTTAACAATTTAAAAAACAATATTATTTACTTTTAAATAATTAAATTAAAAAATTAAATTGAAACCATTTTCATACATTTGAAGACACACCCAAATTCAAAGGATTGGGGGGGGGGGTTACGAATTTCGTTCCAAACCCATTTAAACCCCCCCCCCCCAATTCACTGGAATTGTTTTTTAATCAAAACCAATTGAATGAAATTTCAAAAAATTAAATTTTAATCGACAATTGAAATAAATCAAGAAATTTAAGGTTAATCAAATTGGTCAACCAGGACAAAAAACCTAAATTTTTTCATGAAACTCAACACCCGCAATGAATCCCGCCAATAATAAAGATGCTAAATAAGACCTAGAAACTCAGCCTAGAAATGTTATCCAAAAACACAGAGTATATATCCATAAATTTTAGTATGACCTATTAAACCCCAAAATAAATAAGAGGGAATGAGATGAAGAAAAAGGGATACCTTTTTTCTGAGAATTCACACCGCAAGCGCAACAACGATTGAACGCTGAAAAAAATGACCCGGAAGCCTTTGAGATCCCCAAGATTGTCTGGGATAGGATTTAGTTTGATATAAATTAATCTAGAGAGGAAGAATAGTTAAAATTTCAGCCATGCATCCTACATATAACTAGCATGCAGGAAATTACATAACATTTAATTTTATTACATGTTATAAAATAGTTAAATTACATAACCACCAGAAAACCCATTGCATCGAATTAAAAACTGATATTTAATTAACTCATAGCTTGTAAAAACTCATTAGGTCACGTAACTTTCAAGGTGTGAACCCTTCTCACAGTATAAACACAATAAACATTACATGTCATGTAACTTAGATACTCGACGTGAAAACCTCTTGAATCGTTTAGAAATGATATGTTAAAACTAAGAGTCTAACAAATATGTGTCTTAAACATTATATGTATCCCTAAAATTAATTCTCAAACAAACCCAATAAACAAAAAGGATAAACCATAACAAGTTTAATTATGTACATATCAAATTGGTAATGAGATTCTACAAACTCCCCACCATGAATGTTTTTGTTCCTATAAATCCTATGATAGATGATTCCATACTAAAAAGATGAGTCCACTACTCTATCATCAGTTCCTATTGTTCCCAAGTATCATTATTATCAAAAAAATATACCATAGCACACGAACCTAAGGTATCATCCTCCCATGATGTACCTCAGTTTCAGAATCAACTATCCTGATTGGCTGCTCAGTCAAAGATAAATCAGTTCAATCTAAAGATCAACCTAGCTCAAAAAATGAGATGGATTAGAGAGATACTTTCTTAGTTGCGATACAAGGAAAAAATTATGTATTGATGTCATCCATGGTGGATGTCATAAATGGTATTCAACATTCCCCACCTGGTCAACAACCTGAATGGTCCACAAAATGAGGAGAAAGCTTCCCTTGCCTCCAAATCTGTGGGTGACCCAACCGGGTTGAAAATTTCAAGAACACATTGTCACTAATTGAAAAATCGAAGGGTCTATAGTGATGATTAGAATAAGGCTTATATTGGATCTAGGTCATTAAAATTATCTGATAAATTAACTGAATCTTTTCCAATGTATGTTACCCCACACATGGTCCAACCAAGAAACTTTATCCAATCTCTAACCAACACAACTGATATTTACAAGGATGACCATAAAAGGCCTCAAACAAATCCATTCAAATTGAAGATTGGTAACTATTTTTATATGAAAAATCAACCATCCCCAATTGATTATCCCAATACCAACCAAATTTGAGAACATAAGTAAAAAGAATATCCTCAAGAATATGTACATATCTCTCTATATGGCCATATGACAGTGGATGGTAGACTATGCTCAAATGGAACTAAGATCCAAATTTCTCCTGAAGGCCTCTCTAAAAGTGATAAGTGAAGTAAGGATACCTATCAAAAATAATTGCAGATAGAACTCCATACAATCAGATGATCTCTTTCACGTAGAGATTTACCGACTCCTAAAATTTGGTTTTATCATGAATGGGTATAAAGTGATATGACTTGGTTATCCTATCATTCAAAACCCATATTTCATTCTTCCTTCTCTGGGTATGAGTCAACCCAACAAAAAAGTCCATAAAGATCTCATCCCACTTCCAGGTAGGTATTAGAAGTGGTTGAATTAAACCCTAAGGATTTTGATGCTCGACCTTAACATGTTGGCATATATAAGAATAAGAAACAAACTCAGAAATTCCCCATATCATACCTATCCCTTAGAACTACCTCCACATGAATATAAATTTTTTGTGGTTCTTGGGTAAACTGCCCAATGAGAACTATGAAAATCCTCCTTCAAAGATCTCCTTGAAACAAATGAAACCATGTAGTGATACTGATAATATAGAAACTCCCTAGTTGGAGAAAAACCACTAGGAAAATGTCTCCCCACCATAAAAGGATTATTTAATGACATGGAATTCATCCTCAAGTTGATGCTCTTAAAGAATCATCTCATAAAGATCAATTTTTAATTTGAAGTTGGATAAAGAAACCTCATCCCCTGATTCATGGACACAAATTTGAAACTATTAAAAAAGATACATCAAGTTACACTCTTCGAAATATTACTTCAATTCCTACGTTCAAAGTTTCCTACTCAATGTAGATACAATGACATTCCCTTTCCCTGGGGTATAGGCGATGTTAAAGTTGAAAGATTGCTGGTACTCCACCCAATGACTCTAGTGGATATTCAAATATTTTTGAGAGAAGATATAACTCAAGATATTATGGTCTAAATATAGAGTAAACCTTTATCTATAAAGTAAATGATTTTAACTACTAAGTACATTCATTTCAACTGTCTGTTCAAGGTCTTGGGTAGGATAATTATTCTTGTGAGGCCTAATATGACAATATCCATAGGCAATGACATTATTAACTATCATAATAACCCAACCAAAACCTAAACTCAATGCATCAAAAAAGACCACATAGCCCTACCTAGCCTATAGAAGATTCAATACCATCATATTAGTGAAAACACAGTTCATCTCAACAAAAAATTCTAGCCTTTCTCATTCCAAGCTAACTTTACTCCCTTAGGAGTTCAATCAGTTGTCTGAGAAGCCAAATTTGAGAATTACTTGATGAGATAGTGATAATATCCATCTTAACCTAAAATTTTTTTAATTCCAAATACATTCCATGGGTTTTCTAATGTTAGGATAAATTTCAATTTCTCAATATCAATTAATATTCCTTATTCTGACACCACCTGCCCCAAAAATTTCCCTTCCAAAATCCAGAAATTACACTTTGAAAGATTGGAATAAATTCAATGATTTCTTAGTATACTCAAAACCTTTATCAGATGATGTACACGATCCTCCTTGGAATTAGAGTAACTGAGGATGTTATCCACAAAGACTACAACAAAGGTATCCAGGTACTCATGGAAAATTCTGTAAATCAAATTAATAAAAACTGATGGAGTATTTTTTAGACCTAATGGAATAAAATGGTGCTCATAATGGTCATACCTTCTTTAAAATGAGGTTTTCTGAATATCATTTTCCTTTATCCTAAAATGGTGGTAACTAGAGAAAAGAACAATATTCAAGGACCACATCACCCCATTCAAATAATCAAATAGTTTTTCAATCCATGGACAAAAATAATTGTTCTTCACTATAAATCAATTAGGAGTTTGGTAATAAACACATAAGTGAGAAGAACCATAAAATTTATTATAAAATAGAACGGTTACCACCCAAGGTGACATACTTGGGCATACAGATCCTTTTTCAAGAATATCATCCATCTGGGATTTTATCTCTCTTAGTTCAATCGAGGACATGTGGTAAGAAGGAACTAAAACTAGTTGAGTACCAAAAATTAAGTTAATAGAAAACTCTATCTTAAGTTATAAGGAAACCATTGGGAAACTTGAAGAAAACTAGAGGGAGATGTCTACTCAAATATTCCCTCTCCAGATCAAAATAAAATGCAGATATTACCTTCCCTAACTCTGCCTAAGAAGGTCCGACCCTGCTCGACCATGGGTTCCATTATACTTGAAATAAAAGTAAAACACCACTAGCTGTAGCAAGGTGGACTCGTCAAATATATTAATAAATATGGGATTTATTGGAAACGATCCAATACTTCCTAAAAATTATGTCCCTAGGATTAATTTTGAGGATTAGAAATCTCTAAACCATCTTTACATCTGATTGATAGAAGACACAAGAAGGAATATAGAGACCCCAATCTCCCTTCTTACTAAGTGGTGTAGTAATATCTATTGAACATGATAAAATCCCCCTAGAATTATTTATAATATTAACAATATGGGTTGAAATAAATGAATGAGATGCACTGGTATCAAATAGAGAAGTCACTAATGAAGTAGCTATGGTAATGGTACCTCTCATAGTCACTGGAATGATGTCCACTTAATCTAGAAACTCTTACACTACATGAAGTAGCTCAATTTCAGATTCCTATTTCTTGAACTCTTTTATACATAAAGAATCATATTGCCTAATAGTTTTAGGAGGAGCTGATAATCCTATTCCACTACACAGAGTAGAAAATCATAAAGGAAGGCATTATATTTACACTCAAATAGATCAATAAGGAAAATTTATTCTACCAGATTGAACAGACAAGACACGGATTTCATCCTATCCAAATCAAAATATGGAAAGAATATAACTAATCCACAAAACATATTTCCTTAACCACCACTAGTGACTTAAGGTTCATTGTAATGAGCGATGGATAGACACTCAATCTCAACTACCATCTATGTCCTGACAAGATTTCATAAAGTCATACTGAATTTAAGAAAAAATCTCAACCTGAACCCCCTTTGATACCAATTTGTCATAAACCGTCTCAATTATTGGGTTACCGGGGTATCTAGGACGGTTTATGATGGACCACATCAAAAAGTATTTGAAACATTATTTGATAATGGTTATGATAACGTTAATCATCATATATTTAGATTATTTAAATATCTTACAAAATTGAAAATAAAAAATAGTGTTTATATTTCATTTAATATCATATATTTAAAGAGAAATGTCATATAATTTATAATATAAAATATTTAATTTTATAATGTTAATATAAGGTTTTTATATTCAATGTTATTGATCACCCATAATGATTTGGTAAATTATAAAGTGTTTCTAACAATATTTTATTTATGAATTTCTCATAAATTTTTATCTCATGTTTAAATATATGAATTTTTAATTTATTTAAAATTTAATCTATTTTTTATTATTCATGAGTAAAACTATTATATTATTAATTCTTATATTCTTTAGTTTAAATTGTTATGCTGCTTCTATATATTACCATACATGCATATAAAGAGTTATATGCTGGGCAAGATAGCTGATTTAGTTATCTTTTTACATTATTTCTGCTTTTATTGAGTTATGAGAATGCATTAAGTATTTAATTATGATATATATATACATATATATATATAAGGTGTTAGTATTATAATTGAATTGAGATATTTCTTGACTAATGTATCATTTCATATAGGGATTTTAGGATAGGCTTCTCACAAACCTAGAGGAATATGACTTGTTTATAAAATATTGGGTTTACTATATACACCTTCACGATTAATTATATAGATATTGTTTAAATTATATAAATATAAACCTTTATATGAAATAGTTTAAAATATTCTTTATAGATAATATGTATTTTAATATGTGTAAATATAATTGGATTTTGACTTGGTTTAGTAACAAAATATATGAGTTGGGTAAAGAGTCACACATCAATATTATTTGATCTTATTGATTTGGTTGAAGGAATGATATTCTAAACCTAAATAATTAGAAGCATGCATAAATGTAAAAGTAGTAACATAATATATGATTGGGAGGTGAAATACCCTTAAAAATAATATGTTTTAGATTCCTTCTAATGCAACACATGTCAATATCTTTACCATTCATCAGAGTATGTTTTTCTATAGCATGGTGGTCATGGATTATTTTTCATAAGGAATGGTTGAAATAGATTACCCTAAGAGTTAGATAATCAAATCCTACAATTATATTTGGGTTTCACTTAGTTGGTAAACCCTAATAGTTTGGATACTCTAGCGATAGAGTTGGTTTTATACACATCATGGATTTTACTATTAGTTTTCTACTCAACTATACAAGAATTATATATGATATGATTAGGATGATTACATACCTAAATAGATAAGTGGTGAGAGGAATACCAAAGCATACTCATTATTTTTCCTAATATCTAAATCTTCTATCACTAATGGATATGATGAGTTCAGAAGGGTTAATCATTTTAGTTTTATTCTATTGAATAAAATTCCTTATTAAATGTTTCTAAAACATGATACTCATAAAATAACATATTATATTGTAGGTAAATAACATCTTCATCATAGAAATTAAATTTAAAATCAATTTTTAAAAATTAAAAGATTAATTAAATCAACTCATAATACTAGTAACGTAATATAAGTTCTAAAGTAAATGAAAAGTATACAAGTTTGAGAAACTCCTTCCTGAGTAAACCACTATTTATGTTGTTCAACACTTAGAATATAAATGCTTATAAAAATTATAAAATGATTCACTAAGGGTTTCAAAGGAATTAAATGAAAAATGAATTAAGGAATTTTAGTCCATAGTAATATACTTAGTATAATCGGGTATATACATGACCTGATGAGAATCCAGGTTTTATTAAGCTTTATTTTGGTTAAGGAATTTATTCTTTGGTCAATAATGAATTGTTTCAAAAATGTGAAATAGTTTATGAAACTTTTAAATTATTTCTCAAAGTATTGAGAAAATATGAACTTGGGAATATTTTTTCTAGGTTCATGTGTTTTATTAATTATATAAGTGGGTAAAAGTTAGTTTTTAATTCTAAAAATGTTTCTTTGAGTATCCATCCATGGTCAAAAAAACCAAATGATAAAATCAGAAAAGGATGATTATTTTATAAGATCAAACTGTGACACAGTCATATTTTTAAAATATTTTTTATATAAAACAAATTTTTTTTATACTTTAATTTATTATAATTCTTCGAATTTTTTTTTTGATTGGTGATAGGATACCATAAATGTTTTGAAAATTAACAAAAAAAATGAAATATGTAGGATGAATACAGTTTGTGCCATGTCGCAAAGTAGATTGGAATAACATCATATTTTTGAAGATAAATTAAATACATATCAAAGTCAAGTATAATTAATGGCATAGGACCATAGATAAAAAATGAATAGACAGTTTAATTCAGATTAAAATGGGAAAGACAAAAAAAATTTCACATCATGTAAGTCATTTACAAGATGTGTAACTAGAATGCTTTACAGGCTGTAAAGAAAGACATGAAACAAGTAATGAAAAGTTCTGGTCCCATAATTTATATGTCGTGTAACATTTAAACAATGTGAATCCTTTGATAATCACTCAAAAATGACATCTTTCACAAGATTTAATTCCCAAGACTCGATTTTATGGCACCTAGACCCCCCAGGAGGACTTTTTGACCCATTTATGATGACATTGATAGAACCCGTGGTGGATTGAGGCCTATAAATACAAGCATAGGTCATAGAAGAATGAATTAGTTCATGAGTATCTTCCACTATGTGGCGCTTTAGGGATGATTCTTATTTAGGATTTCCTTCTTTTCATTTTATTTTTATTTCCAATACCTATTTTAATTTAACACACACACATATATATATTTAAATTAAGTGTTTTCCCTTTATTCTTTTTTCCCACTTTCTCTTCTAACTCTAATATCATTTGATATAACTTCTATATTTTCTTTTGTGATTTATTTTCACTTTTCAATGGAAAGTTACTAACTCGAGGCTTGGCCTTGGGGGAGGTTTTGATAAGTACTTAATTATTGTGCCTTAATTTTAAATTGTTTCAATTTAAATTATGGTGGATGCGAGAGAACTGCATGAGTGTGGTAGTAGTCCACCAAAGATTGGATCTAAATTAAATTTCTATTTTATATCAAGGGTTAGGAGGTTTCATTTATCTAAGTGGTTTCTTAGGCATGGAAAAAAAATCACTCGGGATTGGGAATATCAATCCATGTTTGGAAAGGAATAGATTGTCAAATTAAATTTAATAATTAAAGAAACCACATAACAAAACACTATGACCAAACATTAATTCCTAAACATCATCTTGTCTTCATATAAATGTTAGTATAATGTTATTTAATTGAATTGATTTTATTTTTCAATAACCCAACACCTTAAAATTGTAATGTATTCATAAATAAATAAAAACAAAAAAATTAATTACTTTAGGTGAATTAAGATTAGTGATTGAACTGACAGTGATGATCCTCAAGGGAGATGACCCTGGTAACCCTCTGTAACACCATGAGATTTCATGAGAAATATTTTTTTACGTTCTTTGATGTCTTTTGTTGTACGCTTCACCAAGATTAGCTTGTTCTATACACAACACTGTATTAGCTTGAAGTATATACAACACTATTCTCAGCTTGTGATGCACACAATTTCAAGTTCTTTTGAATAAAATTAATTTTACACAACACCAAGTATAGATTTTGATCAATTTTTAACTGAAATATATTTTGAGTATGTTATACACAACACCAAAGGAATCTTTCCCTACATGCAACCCTGACTTGGCTTATATTACACGCAAGAGTGACCTTCCTCAATAGCGTGTGTTGTACGCAATACTGAGTTTCACGAAACAATGATATATTGTTATAATATTATTATGAACTAGCCTTTATGAATACTATTAACCACATTTTGAATTTTATAACATTATAATTCATCTTAAAATTTTCCAGAATGAGGTATGAGAACAAAATCAATTTTTCAGGTAAAAGAAGTAATTTTTAAAAAATGCAGTTTTGCCGCCTTTTGATGGAGCACCCATTTTAAATCTAATTTTTGACAAGTTTATAAGTTTAATTTGACAGAATAAACTTCTTATTTTGAATCAAGATATAAAAATTTACATTGGATAAAGTTTTCATATTTTTCTGACAACATTCTTATTTTGATGAATAGTAAAAACACGCTTAATTTTACTTAAAAAGAACTTTTTTTCATCAAGATAATTTATATGGTCAAATTATAATAGTAAATTATTTTAAAGTATAAATATAATATATTTTTACCATTTAATATAATGTATGTCATTAAAATTAATTTCACATTGAATTCAAAGGTAAAAACATTTCAATCTTTGACAATGTTTTAACTTTTAAAACCCATTTTCTTAACAACGAGATTAATTTTAAATTAATTACTAAAAATTATTTGTTTTGAATTTTGAAAAATAGATTCCATATTTTTATTCAGTGGGTCCTAATTATGTTAATAGGTTACGTTATTTGGATATTATGAATAGTAACTACAGTAACTTTTATTTACTACAGTTAATGGTAAATCAGGTAATTAAGGGTAAAAATAAGATTATAAAATTATCCTAACACCTGCCAAAATTCTATTGGATGAATTAAAGTCTACCCATATCACCCAAGGGTCGGAATAGATTCATTTCATAGACTTTGGACCATGAAAAGAATGTAATTATTATTAAAACCAAAGAATGTGACAACATGTCACTCTCTAATATCTTATAAGTGTAATAATTTTAATTTAGTGATAAACATTATAAAACATCGAATATAAATAGTTTCAATAAATCTAATAAAATTATCTACATCATGATAATTTATTTATATTTTTTAGGGATTAAAAAATTATCATTAATGATGACACAATATTGATGTAGAAATTATTTTATTGATTGAAATATCAAATAAATGGTTTTAAAAGTATTAAAATAAATATTATATTAACTAATTAATGTTCTCCACAAATTTTCTAAATTAATATGGCATGTTAGGAGTTTAGTAATTTTTTTTGAATATATCCTCTATGTGGATTTTATTTAAATTCAAATAATTGAATAGTGTCAAAATTGACACTATTGTTATTTTATAAAAATAACATATTATAAAATTGTTTAAAAATCAAAAAAATATTTAAAAATTATAAATTGAAATTTATATGGTCTAAAATGTCATAAAGTATCCAATTATGTACAATTCACAACACATAAGTAATTATTTATAACAATTTAAAATTTAGAATATTATTACCACAAATAAAATTAAATAGATTAAATAAGGATAAATCAAGTTGATAAGTTTTAAAATAAATTAAGAAAATGTCTAAATATTTTTGGATGATGATATTACAACCCTATATCATCCAATATTTGGATTTGAGTCTTTTTTGGAGGTTTTTAAGTGGGTTTTGAGTTTATTAAAAATTAACATTTTAGAGGTTTCCAAAAAGTGCCCCTATCCTCTATTATAAAAGGGGACCTCCTCCCTCTCCTCCTCACACCACTTGGAGCCTTCAAGATTGACCAAAACATACCCATTTCTATTCTACACCTTCTTATCAACATACTAGAGGTTCTGGAATTCTTCAAAGACCAAATTTAGTGCCCTAAGAGGAGGTTTAGAAGAGGCGCGTCGAAGAAGAGGTAATATCCTTTACCGATTCTTTCAAGTTAATTTCTTCTTATACCTCCTCTTATATTATTGTTTCATAATAAAGTAATAACATCAGTATCAATCATATAAATATATTCTATTATAAATATTAACTTACCCAATTTCACCTTTTATCGATCCTACGGAAAATGAAATCACCGCGCGTGCGTGTGTACGGAATACCGTCTCCACACCGTGGTGTAATCTATTTTTCCACCACCACCTTACTTGGATGGTTATAATGGTTTAAAGAATAACTATATATTGTTATTATAACATGATACTAATTCTGAGATATTATATCATCCACTCTAATTCCATGCAATAATTGTTGGAACGATATCATCACTCGTGTGTACGTACAGATTACCGTCTCCACAACACGATGAGATTCATTATCCAAGTTATCCATTAAAGAATTATTATAAAGTATATATAATAAATAATCATGAAATATATGAAATATTAATGATACTATATTTATATATATGTTATTTAATTACTTCCATTTAATTTAATAATGAAACAAAAACAACATTCATGCGTACGTATGGCCTACCATCTCCATGAACGGTGTATTTATTTCTATTTATCAATATATTATATATATTTATATTCTGAATATATATTATATAAATCATGTTATACATTTTGGAATCAATTAATCTTGATCTAAGTAATCATATGAATAATTCCAAGTCAAAACTAGGACGATAAATGAAACGATTTTACCCAAAACACTACTTTATGATGGAATTGACAAATGAACGGGTAATATAAAATCGTAAGTGAATCATATATGATATCATAAATATTATTATGGTTCTTTTACAAGTTAATAATATTTTTAAACCCAGTATACAGAATTCTCGGACACATATGGAAGAAATTGGACATAAGGTAAGGGATAATTTTTCAATCTTATTTTTTTTTCAGAGATTGCTTATACATAAGTATGTATTGGGGTTATATTTTTCATCAATGTCTATAAAATGTTTTTAATAATTTTTTTAATATTATTACATGTATTTTTAAAGTATTTTTTACCCCTATTTGACTTTTACATTGTGTTATGGAAGGAATCTTTCTTTTTCTTACCATACGAGAAACTTTTTGACTTTTCCAGCCAAAGTACAAGGAGAATGTTTTTTAACTTATACGGAATGAAAAGATTTCTATAGTTTCATAACACCTAATTTTCATGAAGCTTCCTATACATGATTTCATGATTATTTTCAACAAAATAATTTTTTTTTTAAAATTTCATGGCATTTTGTGAAGAGAAAATTATTTTGAAGAAGAAAGGATATTTTCTACAGGAATTATTTTCAAGTGTTTTGTCAAAACTATTTTCCATCTAAGATGAAATTATTTAGTATGATTATGTTTCAAGTATAATGTCTCTATTATTTACATTCTTTGATTCTTCTTATGATGAAATGATATCCATTTTTTTATATTGATTATGTTATGATGGGATGATGTTTATAAAACCCATTTTATTCTTTGGGTTAAGATGAATGATTTATGTTTATTTTATGGCACAAGTAAGAATTATTTAATTATGAGATGGGTGGGACCTATATGTCCTTCAAATGAATTGGGTAAAGATTTATATCTCATGAGATAGACATGGTTGGAATGGCAGGTGAATCCGGTTCAGTAATACAGGGCTGGAACGACAAGAAAACCTAGTTCAGTAATGAACTTTGTCCACAATGATGGTCTTGGCAATAATGCCTTAGATACTATGGAAATCATAACATGTGCTTAATGGTTTTACACAATTACATGTTTTATTCCCATGCTATTTTATCATCATTAATGTTCCATTATGATCTATGCCTTATGTACTACCATGATTTATGTCATTGCTCAAGATTTTGTTGTTTTATGTTCATGTTTTTACGTTCAAATGTTTATGGATTGTTTTTATGTTCTCCATGTTTACCCTTACTGAGCATTTGAGCTTACAATTTTTATGATTTCTTTTTCCCAAGATATAAATTAAGGTTTTAGGTAAGAAAACAAATGGGGAAGATATTTATGTGAGATGTTGAAGATCTTTCACCATGATTAGAAGATTATGTTCTGAGTTTCTAAAGACACTAAACTAATACGGTCTTTGGGCATCTATTTTTGTCATGTATTAAGTATTCCAAAAAAGTAATGTAATTTCTATGTACGTCAAGATATGGGTCTCTACACCCTCTGTTCTACATTAGAAAAAATAAATATTTCTTTTCCATTCCCTATGATAGGCATACATCATATTGTATAGGAAATCTAAAGGAGTTTAGAAACTATATGAAATTTTATTGTTAGGTATCATTTATATATAAATAAATTCTTCACTTTTGAATGGTATATAATACCAAATATATGATACAAAAGTTTTATAAATATTATAGAGTTAAAAATCAAAGGAATAATTGAACAAATTTGTAGTTTGTACTCAAGTGATGATACAAAGAGTTACCGCATCATTGAATTAAATGTAAGGGAATAAAAAATCACTAAATGTATCTAAGTAAAGGATGTGTATAGTCATATCTTTTCACCTATGTGAAAATAGAAGTTGTTAGTTAATAAATATTTTTTATAAAAAAATATGATATGGTTTATTTAAGACACAATGTTTATGATTTATCAGGTTCTACAGCATGTCTTGAAACTAATATAAGGACAAAAATAATTTTATCTAGGATATAATTTTTTACCAAGATTTTTGTTAAAATATGAGAGATTTTATCCCACTGCCTTTAGTGGAATATTTTAAATAACAATATTCTTTTCAAGACAATGATCTAAATACATTGAATACTATATAATATATGGATGAAATAGGTTATTTGTTAAATATTCATGTTAAGATAAAATAAACGTTATTTCCTAGATATGAAGCATTTTGTGTATCTCAGTATGATATTTCGAGAAGAATATAGTGTCTAAGAGGCTAGTGAGTGTATATTTTATCTTAAGGAAGTTAACTGTTAACAAATAAAAGATTATGATAGTCAAAATTAAAATCGATTTTCAATTAATATCTTAAAATATTTTAGGTTATGGTTGTAATGAGAAATGTGAAAAGTTATGTTTAGTTACCATAATAATGTTAATGTCAATTTATTATAAAATATTTTCATATATATTGGTAAGTGACAATGTAAATAATTATATTAGCTACCAAAATATTTTAAGGAAACTTTTTGATAGACTGGTTCTAAGAATAATGATGATATAATTAGAAAAAGTTCAAAGTAGACAATCGAATTTGACATCATGAAATTTGATGTTGTCGAGTTAAGAAGTTTAAATATCATGAAAGTGGTAAACACTAGAAATATGATTCCTAAATCTCAATATTATTCAAACTTTTCTTATTCATAGATGTTTCTTACTAAAGTGTTTAGTGGGAGGGTTTTATTAGGCGGTCTGAAAGTATAGCAAACATAGGGTTGATGCAGCAGTCTATCATATATGATATGTTATAAAAGTGTTAATGTAAGGTTTTGTTAAATATTCTTAAATTAGTTTGAGAATATAAAATGTATCATGTTATTAAAAAGGAAATATTCTCTTTATAATTCATTCACATTGGATACATAAATATTTATATTGATATAAATTTCATGAAGTGAAATGGTAATTTACCTAAAAAAGTATGACTTTTATTTATCCATAAATGATGTTCATCATGGAGTATTATTGGTTGTGATGAAATGTTCAGGTTAATATGACTATGGTTATTGTATCAGGATATGTAATATTCACATGAGTTATAAAATGGATTTTTGGTGCTAGATAAACCAAAAAGTATACCACATAGAGAGACAAACACTATATATTTTGTATACTAGGGGAGGATAGATCATATTTGGAGTCCACACTTACTATGGTTGGTAAGATACCTAGAATGATAACCTTAAGACTTTGATACATTTATTAAACAATCCATGAGTATTATCTAATTATGGGGTGGTTTGAAATGTAGTAGACCATGTCATTGGGAGAACAACCAAGATGGGATTTATCCTCCCATACAAAGAGTATAAAATCTGGGACCTCAATTCAGATACACTTACGAAATTTTCAGCTACAAATATATAGTATATATGAAATGATTATCTATTTAGTTTTCAGGCATGTGATTTACTCATATATAAAGGTTAATGACATGTCACGTATCCATAAACTTGGTCAGTTTATACTCTTAAAATTGAGAATATATTAGTTTTATATATGAGAATGGAATGATTTGTGGTCCATGGTCACTCAATATCTTAGAAAAAGGGATCATATGAGAACACATGCTTTCATATTATACAATCTATGGAAACATGTATAGAGACACATTTTTTTGTTGGAAATCCTTCCAAATCACTTTTAATCTTGAGTAGAAATGTTTTCTCTATACAATCCACTCTTTTCATAAATTTTTAGATCATATGATTCATATTTTGTTTTTTTAAAGATACAAATTCTCATAGGTCACACTTTTTGGTTGAATAAATATGGGTTGATTTTGACTCATATATTTACTCTAAAAATGTTTTAGAGTTTATCCAAATAAAATATGATAGATATTAATAAGGTTTCACATTTAATTTGATACATATGAAGTTGATTACAACATAAAAAAGTGTTTTGGAATATTTCAAAAAGGAGTTTATGTATATAGTTTCGCAAGTTATCAAATATTATATTGTATAAGGAGAAATAGAACAAAGTCTATATGAATTTAGTTTAAGTGGAATATTAAAGGATATGTACCCAAAATACATTATGCATGTAATGCATTTAGCTATATCATATTTCATGATAATAGAATATTATAAATCATGGTTTCATGATTCATACAATAAATTTAATATTTTTCAAAAAACAATATCATAAGGAACGGTATAAAATACTGTGCCATTGTAATATGTAATTACAGTAGGTGAACGATAAGTGTTAACATTTGACTAATCTTCTGTGTCAGATATCACTAAGTAAGTCATTTCATAAGACAAAAAACATATGGATTTTATTATTATGAATTCATATTTGAATGATTCATTACTCATTAATTTTTTGACATGTGACTAAATGCATGTTTATTCGAGGAGCACCCTCAAGGGGCCTATATAAATAAGGATACAACCATATGACGATGTAATATTGATCATGGATTCTTAGACAAAATCCATGCATCCTGAAGCTCTCTTTCTCTTAACCATTTTATTATTTTTATCATTATAATTTTGTGGATGATGAGATTATCCCACACATAAAATTAGTGATTCGTAACAACTCATGGATGCCTCCAGATGAGGAATGTCATTAAATTACCTCTCTTGTGATCATAGTCTACCATAGATAAAAAATATATACCAATTTAGTGAATAAATTTTGTGTAGGGAACTCATTATCATGTTTCTTTATTTACATTATACATGATTTCATTTATTTATCATGTTTAATCTTAGTTTTGGGTTTTTATTTTGATTTCACTTTTTTCAACATATGTTGTTAGACTCTTTTAAACTTAGATATATAGTTTATCTTGAATATATCTTTTAGATTTTTATTAATATTAAATACTTATGAAATAAAATGAAAAATAGACTATTAAATAATATAGTTTACACTTTGTTTGTAATTTTTTTAAAATGGAAGAATGTGGTGAAGGATATTTAGAGATCTCCAATCAAGATGAACATAATAAAGGGGTTGATAGGGATGTGGATAAATGCATAAGTAGTTAAAATCCTTCCCAAAACATGATATTTATGTAATACGTGAAAGACAATGATTTTTTGTTGCATATTCTATGAAAATAATATTTGGTGTGAGAATAAAAAATATTAAAAAAGTAATATAGATAATTTTTTTTATCATTTCTTCAAAGTATAAATGTAGAAAAATGGGTTATAAAATTGGATATAATTGAAATGTTAATATAAATAATCAATATATTATGGTATATACTCAACATATGGAACATATCAAAGTTTTTATAATAAAATACCATTGATATGAATGTATCATGTTTGTTGAAGAGTATAACCACTAGTTGTAGATACCCAAGTTGATTTATATGATGAGGAATCAAGGTAATTGAAATTCAGGAAACATGGTTAGAGATAAATGTATCATATGGTGTTATGTTTAATAATTAGTTTTCAATTATGTTGATACGAGTTAGTGGATGTACCTCTATTGTGTGTTTTTATTAATTAATATTTGAAAAATTAAACAACAATGAGATTTAAGTTTTAAATATTTTGAGAATATGATAAATTATTTTTTTAAAAAGTAAAGAAATCAATTCATTTTTATGTTGTGTAATTTTATAACTATGAAAAATTAACTAACACCTATAGGTTTAATATGATAATTATTTATGATCATAAATGTTATAGGGGAGTTGATTATTTTTTATATGATTTTTTCACTAAATAGAATTCAAATAGTTATAATTTTTCTTCTAATTCAATCATCAATTTAAAAGTACGATATTTTGGGTAACATTGGTATATAATTATATCACACGGCCTTTTTATTATACATTTAAATAGTTCCATGACGTGAATTGAAAAAAAAACCTATATATTTTTTTCTTTTCATAATGAAGCAATAAAAATTTGTATATATGAGGTTCTCCAAGAAACATTCCCTGTTTTGTACAAAAGATATTTAATGCTGACTAAGATAAATATTCTTGAAAAAATTATTTAATATTAATCATGTTTATTTAATTTTTTAAAATGTTTATATATCAGTAAAACATAGATTTTTATTTATCAAATGAGTAAGAATTCATGTGGGATATATTTCAAGAAGGTAAATAGACATTATTAGATAATGTGTTTGTAATAAATGATTGGTGGACTCACTATTTTTCAGAGAATGTGTTGACTTTGTGTATATAAAGTACATAAATAAATGAAATATTTAATGATGTTTTGAAGGATTTTGTTCATCACGTATTAAAGGTTATGAATTTTTTTATAAAATTTGATAAATTCTTTTATAAGAATATGTTTTGTTAAATTAAAACTGATTTTGAGAGTATGGATAAGTTACCATTAAAAAATTTCCATATAATTTTATAGTGATAAAACATGTAAGGATGTACATTTTATATATATATTAATTCTTCTGAAATGAATACTAACTCATTGGTTTTTATTATATGAAATCATCTGATGAGCCCCGTATTACTCTATAGTTTTCAGATGTTTAAAAATTTATTTTATCATTTTTATTTACATATTTTTAAGGTTTCAGATCAACTGAATTTGAGATATATATTTGAAATTGATATTTTTTATAATATAAACTCAAAATGATTGCATTGAATCAATTTTTTATGTTATGTCAAAATGTGTGTGGATGAAAATTTCATACTTACATATTAATAGTTTAAAGTTATTACTAGGAAAACCTTATGTCTTATTTTATAGTCATGTGAAATTGAAGGTATGCATGTACCAACGACATCACCCATACAAAAAATTGTTACAATTTTGGATAAAATTGGGATGGAAAACATGTATAATGATATAAAAAACTACAAAGATTACAAATTAGTATATTATACATTTAATAAAAAGGGATACAAAAAGGATTTGGTCATTTAAAATTTATTTAGATAATTCTTATGTAGAGGAAAATTCTAGGTGTAACAATACAAGTATTCTTAGTTTAATGATGATAATACTATGAATTATATAGACTCTTTAACAATTTAAATTTCTAAAAATTATTTATTGTTTTAAATACATTAGAGAACCCAGTATTTTAGTGTATTTTGGAACACATATAGTGGTATATTATATTCATCAATGAATGAAACTTAAATATAAATTTTTTTCATGATAAAAAAAATTTATTTTTATGTTTATTATTGTATATTGGTGTTATTTATTTTAATAATTTAAATATATTTTATCATTAGTAATTCAATTTAAAATTAGTGAATTGAATAAAAACCTTCACATTATATCCCATTTTATTTTTTTAGGTTCAATAGAGGTAATGGAATATTTTATTTTTGGGTAAAAAACAAATTTATACCTAAAAAATATGCTCAAAAGTTTTTAATTTTCCTTTATAAATAATTATTTAATAGTAAGAATATAAACTAGAATTTAGTACTAAAACAGTCTCAATATTTTTATTGGAAAAATTTAAAATCATATTTTATTGAACATTCACAATTGATACTCATACAAGTAGGTGATATCTTATCACAAGTTAAAATGTGTACAAGAAATAATATTGGTTGATTTTATGTTGAGGTTATAACAAAAATACTTTTTTAAAGGAAATATTATGTTTTTGTTTCAAAATAATTTTATGGAAATATGATGTTATAGTTATGGTTTCATGTGGAATGATGTACTTACTTCATATTTTTCGTGGTTTTCGATAGAAAAATTCCGAATCTTCATTTGAATTTTTTTATTAGTCATTTTTTTCCAATTTTGGATAATAATTTGTAATCAATAATGTAATTTTTTTCATCTATTATCATGATAATTACACATTTTTATTTCACTTTTTAAAAAGATATTACATTCTATACATATTATATCTCATTTTTTTAAATTGTTAACACGAAAAACTCTTCAAAAATGTAATTATTTTCATACATTATATCCAATATTTCACCTCATACATAATTTATTTATAGATAATAATTAAATATGATACCTCATACACAATTAATGCCATATTTTAGTTATATATATGACGTTTTCTTCACAAATATTCACATTTTCACTAGTTATATAGAGAATCACATCTCATATTCCTTAATAAAATAAATTCTATAAAAATTTAATAAAAGAAATTAGAATAAATGTCATTCACAATAATAATATCTTAATTGTGGAAATGAAATAATCATTCCCATATATTTTCTTATAAATTCACAATTTGAAATTATTTTTATTTTTTTACAGATACGAGGGGGTTCAATCCCCAAAAAATTCAAAACATATACCCCAATAACCAAATTAGTTGACAGTGTTGCTATAATAATTTATTCTTAACAACAACAATATATTTGGAACAATTTTACCTTTAACTTGATGAGAAGTTACCCCATTTGTTTAAAAACATATGAACTATATTTAGTTTGAATTTATATGCATCAAAGTCTATTAAATTAGATGACACCTACTGCTATATAGAAAAACCTTAAATAGGATAACATATAATAATGTCACAATCTAAAATGTATAAAAAATTCTCATAAATTATTTGATTTATGAGTGATAATAGTATAAATTAGATTTTTATAATTAAAATATCTTACAACATGGGTATTTGTTGAGGTAAATCTCTAATTGAGTTCTCTATAGGCCCAAAAAGTATTATTTTCTCTTCCTCAAAAAACTCATCATCACATTTTTTCTGAATTGTTCCACAATTTTCACATTTATTTATAATTTTAAATATTAAAAAAAATTCATCCAATTACCACTCATATAGACTCTATAGTTTAAACATTAGTGACAGATTCTTCCCTACTCAATTTAAATGAGTCGTTGTAATTTTATTTTAATTTCACCGTATCAAATACTAATAATGCTAATTTATTATTTTCAATGTTAATTAAAAAAACAGTTTTTGCAAATAACTACATGAATTAATTGTAGAGACTTGATAATTTTAAGAGACTTTTTTATAATTTTGGGTTCTATAATGATATTCATTACTTAGTCCATCGAAGTTAGGTAAAATTGAATGACTTCTTAGAAATTAATCAATGAATTAAAATACAACAAATAAATGATTTAGATGTTTTATTTATTTTAATTATCATAGGTTAAACTATAAAATTTAACCCTTAATATTTTAATTCTCCGGATATTCAATTAAATTATTACTATGACATCCTGACTGAACCATTAGGTCTGAGCCGGAAGGTCACATGACCTCATGCGTGCCTCCCCATACTCAAGAGGTTGCTGATTAGCAGCGAGAGTTAGATTCCATAATTAGAAGGAATATACCCTCAATATCATGTCATCTTATCATTACTAAATCCTATATAATATAATAAATAACCAAAGTAAACATGTAAAAACCAATTTGTGACATACATGTCATACAATAATAAGAGTATCCCAAAGTGGAAAGCATATCCAATGTAAAAAGTAGTAAAAAAAATAAATAGGTTTCAAGGTCCTCATAAGTCTATCCAACTCCTCTACCTGATTGATTATCCTCTACTCAACGATCCACCACAGGCCCCCTTCCCATTATCAAATCTCCAGTCCTGATATCTATAGGCACACAGAAATTCCCAAGTAGGGTGAGAGTAAAATATTCAACAGGATACCACCAATATGTCCTTAACCATTTGAGATCATGTATAAAAATAATATTCCATGAATATTCTAAATTCATAAAAAAATAACATTATACAATACCAAATTGAGTGGTTATGTGCTAACCAGTCTTCCATAGACCCTCGACCATACCTACTTTGGCTCTATTTCAAATGAAAATAAATGGTGTTAGAACAGATCCGAACTATACTCAAGGCTATCAACATGTCACCCAGTATCCACACATTTTATCAATATGATCATGCTACTTGAAATCCACATGGGACATTGGGTTAAGGAAATTTACTCATGTAAATAATCCAATCACACACTTCCAAATCTGGTAAAAAACACAAAATCTTTATATTCATAGATTTGATATCGATTAATGTGACCCAATTTGTTTCCATAAAAAAATCACAACATAAAATGATATATTGGGTAACTTATATACCCTAGGACCTTTTATGTTTCAAGTTTTAGATAATTTTGAATAAATATTTCATAATCAATATCAAGGACCTCAAGAGAGTATCATTCCCAATATACCCATATTTCCATATTCCATATTAAGGTTTCAGAAAATCCCAAAAAAATATCCACATATAAGACATTTATAAGAATAAATAATTTAACATCATTCTTTATAACCTAGGGAATATGAAATATAAGAATGGTGAGATCAAACTCTATGAAAGGGTAAACAAAATCACTAACAATTGTTTATAATCAGTGAGAATAATATGAGAATATGGATATGATGATATAATCAATGTGTATAAGCATTAAATAACAGAACTCATATAATAAACTAGGATCAATAATAATGTGTCCTGGAATAATGCTTTAATAATGGAAATATCCATAGAAATAAATAATCATGTTCCATGAGATGTCAATATTGATAAATGAAATCCTTAAAAACCCAAAAAAATCATGATGAAAATGTGTTGGTATCTTGTAAAATTATCATTATAGAGCCCGTATAAATTGGAATAAACATATGGAAAACATCCAATATAATTTACAGAGAAAAAAATCATTACTCAATGAATTGTAGAGTAATAATGGGGCTCAACCATCATATTTGGAGATACAATTGGGCTCAACCCATCATCTCTTGAGCTATAATGGGTATCAACCGATCGTATATGATATATCAGGATCACCCATTATCATAAATAATTTACAAGAATAAAAACATATATAAAGTACATATAACTAGCATATCATTATAAAACTCATGGAAAAATACTTTTAATAACTTTATTAACCCATGGAAAAGGAATGGGTTCCATGAAAATACGTTTCAAAAAATAATAATCTATCCATATAAATAATCAAGATGGTATCATTAAAAAAAGTCCTGAGTGGATTATAAGTAATATCAAGGGTTTTGATGTCAGGGAATGGAAATACAATTTAAATATAATTAAAAGTCTGCTTGGGTAAAATAACCTTTTCACTTTGAAAATTACTTTTAAAAATTAAAAATTCAAAACAAATTGTGAAAATAATTTTCATCGAAAATAACCAAGGAAATTTATAAAGGAATATTTAAAGAAAATAATTTTAAAGATGGTCTAAAAACCATTCATTATTTAAATGTTAGTAATAAAAATTGTTTTCAAACATTTTGTAAAGGGAGCCAAAAGTTACCAATTTGGAAAATGCAAAGAAATTTATTTTTAGAACCATTTAAAATACTGTCAAAGACCATGTAAAATTGATTTAGGAAATAATTTATTTTTAAAAAGAAATATTTTTGAAAGAAAATATGGATGTGGAAGAGAAATATTTCTGATATAAAAGAAGGTACAAGATTTGTATCAATTCTAATCATCTTTTTTGATATTTCATTAATAAGGATAAGAAATGGAAATTAAACATGTAATTTAAATTCATAACAAGAATAAAATAAAATATATGTGGATCAAGAAAATAATATTGTAATATTTAATCTAAAGGAATCTTGAACATGAACAATCCTAAATATAATGGATATTTTAACATCATGACTTTACCACTGTGTAAATTTTTCAAATGAAATCTCCATGAAAGAATAAATTCAAATGAAAAATTAAGTATCATGAAAATAAATATATTAATTATATAACATTTCATGTGTGGTAGTATATACACCTTATCAAAAAAGATATGTTCATATCATTAAACATATTTATCAATAAAAGGTAAATTGAGATAAATAACCCTTAAAAAGACCATATTAATAAATCGAGAGCTATTTAATAGAGAGATTATGTGTAATAAATTTAAATCGACAAAAAAAAGTGGAAATAAAATATAATAAAATAATATAAAATTTCACAAATAATTATATCATTTTAATGAAAATTAATAAGTGTTATAACCTAATGAAAAAAATCATTTATAAAACCCCTTACCACTTGGTAACTTTCTTATCAAATCTAATTGGTTGAAAATTTAAAATTAAAACATAAAATAACAATAATTATGAATTATTATTGATTAAACTTGTAAAATGGTTAGTATATACACTATATAAAATAAATTAGGTGTATAATAAGAAAATATGCCTCAATAAAAGAACATTGAGACAAAATACATTACAGATTTAGAAATATCTGGAACAAAACCTCATGAAATATTAATGCTAATATGGATTCATAAATCCAAATAATTAGCATTAAAATAATCATAAAACACATTCATGGTAATTATATACACCACAAAGTAAAAATAAGTGGTGAATATGGCATATGTCTCACAAAATTAAATGTTAGATGAGAAACTCGTACCTTGAGTCTAGATTTTTAATGTATATCCTTTGAATCCAATATAATTTGATTATATAAGTTATTTTATTTATTAATAAAATTTTAAAGTCTTAATATCTTATAATAAAATCATTTATTTTATTTATTTTAATGACATATTTAAATATTTATTCAGTTAATTCCACATCGGGTGTTTTGAGGTGATTCGGTCAACAATTTCAAAACGGCTTAGGTATGTTGACTATGGTAAAAGGGGTTACTATTAAATTATATCCAGAATAATAATAATGTAATAATAATAATTTTTATACACAAATTAGTGTTTTAAAACTAACCATATATAATAGTTATGAAAAATAAACTATATTACAATAATAGAGACGGTAAGTTGTATGTACACATGAGCAATGTTTCAATTTTTTTCAACGATCATTATGTAAATAAGTTAAGTATTATTCTATATTTAATGAATTATAATCATATCATAAATATAATATTATTTATTTAAATACACTTTTATATACCATTATTGTGATGTGGTAATGAAAAACGAATCATATCACATTGTGATGTAGTAATTTGTTGTACACACAAATGACAATATCAATTTTGAATGAGTGGAAAGGTAAGAAAGTATATGATATATTGATTTAATATAATTATTAATAAATAATTAATATAATATATTAATATTAAATCCATCATCATAAATATACATGAGTTGCAACTATGGAATAAAAATTACATCAGTTTGTGAGACGATAGTCCATAGTACACTTAAATGATGATTTTATTTCCCATTGGTGGAATATGAGATGATTTTATGTTATTAAATTAAAATAATAAAATATATGTTTATATTATAATATTATTTTGTAATATCATAATGTTTTAATAGTATTTTAAGGATGTGGGAGATGAAATAAAATTGAATGCTCGGTTAAGAACGATACCTCTTCTTCAGACAACCTCTTTAGGTTTTCAATTTAATTATTCATAGGAGGGTTTTATATTGAAAAAAGGATTATTAGTATTGGGGATGTAATTTTTTAAGGTATTTTGGTAGGTCGTGTCTGAACATTTTTTTTATGTGTGAAGAGGAGTGGAGTGGAGGTGGCCATTTGTAAGTGGGTGAGAGGAGACACGTGGAAATGTTTAAAAAGAAAAAGTTATACCCACATTTTAAAAAAGAAAAAAAGGATAAAAATCGACCATTATCAAGTATGATATTATATTCTTATGAAATATTTCCAGAAAATATAATTTATATATGTGTTTATGACATTGTAACCCTTATCATTATAGTTTAACCTTAAATATGGTGAAATATTTTTAATGTTTTCACGATTAATTATGATAAAAAATTAAGCTGAAACTATTATATACTATAAGATATTAATATTAAAAATATTTAATCTAATTTATTAAATTCTATTCATAGAAGTGGTATAATTTAATTTAAAATAAAATATGTTAATGCGATAAAAAACCAGGGTTTCAAGAAATTTATTTTTCAAGCACAAGGTGATCTTATATTAACATTATGATTAATAATAATAATTATATAGATTTAAATTAATATTTATATAAATATAATATATAAATTTATTTTAAATAATCTATCATTAGGTGTTATTTTAATTAATTAATTTGAAGAAACATTATGAACTTAAATATAGTTTTATGAAAAATTCATTTTATGCTTTAAAATAAACTTATACTAATATGTAGTATAATTGTGATTAAAATGTAATTAATTGTATTAAATATAAATAAATATTGAATATTGTACTTTAAAAAAATTTAAAATATAACGGGACTTTAAATTTACTTAATTTATTTAAAGGAAATGATAGTTTTACAAAAGTTTGTATTTCCACTATTCACATAAGAATCAATATTTTCTAAAAAAATCCAAAAATATCACCATAAATTAATTTTTATATGATTATTTCAAAAATTAATTTCATTTTATCATATAAATTTTTTAAAATATATGTATATTAATTATAATATTATCTTATAAAATGTAATAAAAACCATTTTTGAAGAAAACTTATTTTTGAAAAATATAATTACTTTAATAAAATTTGATTAATTTTTTACTAAGAACTTATCAATAAATTTATATTGAGAAATAGATTTATATATTTCATAAATTATTTAACACTATTCATACCCTCTAATTTAACATCTAGGTTACAATAGTCATGTCTGAATAATAATATTCTATGCTTCTTTTAAGTTTGATGTTGCGTATCTTGTACATGATCTAACATAATGTTCATCTTTTAAAAAATATCAGGGTGTTAAATTATACCATTTTAATAAATTTAATACTCTAAATTTGAACTTTATCTTTGTAATCAATGAATTTATATTTTAAAATAACATTCTTGAAACCCTACATTGTGAGAAGGGTGAATGAAACTCCCTTTTGATAAGAGATAAAAGGTAAGTGTAAAGGTCACATGAAATAACACATAACAATGTTTCGAAGTAGAAAAATAATTAGTGGGATGTGAAAATATATACATGGATAAACTTTTAATTTCCAAATAATGATGGAGAGTAATAGAGATCATTGATCACAGGAAAGTGAATGATCATGAGAATGTTAGCAAACACAAAACCATAAACCAAAGAGGTATGAAAATACCATCAATTTCATCATAAATGATGGTAATGGGACAACATTTTTGTTACAATATATTTTTACTAGAGTTTAATAATAACATTACCATTTAGACTAAGAAAAAGAAAAGTTTATTCTTACTTGATAAGTATAATTTCATTATTTAATAAAATTACACCACCATCTCATCATTTTCCCTAAATGATGCATATTCATGATAAAAATTTGGGGTCTAAAGAACTAATATGAACTAATAATATAAATCATAATATAAATTTAACAAAACCAAAATGTTTTGCATAATTTAAGATATATCCCAAATTTTATAAACCTTCATACGAAGAAAAACTACTTTAATCTCAAAAATTCTACAGTAATACAAATTTTTTAATCTAAGTCATTAAATAACTAAATAAACCTATATCACAAATAACCTTAATAACCTCAACATTAAAGAGTGTTTTAACCTCAATGTTATCACTAGTGTAGAAAACATCTTTTGTGTCAGTTATTTTTTATTTTTAATGTTAGTTTTTAACTGATGTTATTAAATGAGACATTATAAATATTGTTTTTTTACGTCGGTTATTTTAAAACCGACGTAAAACGAATAAATCAAAATAGTTTTTCATGTCAATTCCTAAATAACTGGCATGAAAAACCCTTTGGAGGCTCAATTTATAAAATCATTTATTCAATAACTGATGTGGTATATAGTTTTTCATGTTGGTTATTAAATAACCAACGTGATAAATCGACCCTCTAAAGGGTTTTTCACATCGGTTATTTAAAAAAAAGTAAAAAACCCTTCTGAGGATCGATTTATCACAATAGTTATTTACTAAATGATGTGGTGTATAGTTTTTTACATCATTTTTTAAATAAACGATGTCATAAATTGAGCCTCTAAAGGGGTTTTTACATTTTTTATTTATGAACCAATGTGAAAAACCATTCAGAGGCTCAATTTATCAAGTTGGTTATTTAAAAACCTACATAATAAACTATATACTACATTGGTTATTAAATAACCGATAGGATAAATCGAGCCTCTGAAGGGTTTTTCATGTCGGTTCCTAAATAAATAACTTGGAAAAGGATATACGACATTGGTTAGGTAATAAATGACATAAAAAACTATTCCCATTCATTTGTTAAGTCGGTTATAAAATAACTGATGTAAAATAATTTTATTTAATGAAACTCCAATACCAAAACTACGATCTTCCAATATAGACCTGAAACACGTAGAAATCAGACCAAAAGCATAACAAAGCTAGACCAAAATTCATACTAAAAAAACATCAGAACTAGACCAAAATAAGAAGAACCCAATAAAAATTAGACATTCTTATATATAACATTCAAAACATAAAACATCAACGAAAAAACCTAAATCCAAACAAAACAACTAACAAATACGCAAATATAACTACAATATTCAAAATTACATTTTACAATACAAACAAACTAAAATCCAATCAAACTTTTAAAATAATTTGACCATTCCACTTGTAAGTGTTTTAACTCTTGAGCATTATAAGGTTGAGGGTCATCAAATTGCTAAAAATTAAAAGGAAAGTAGTTAACATATATAATGAATAAATAAAATGAAATATTACGGCAAAGTTTATAAGGAAATATAACTTAGCAAAGTTCATTACTATTCCATTTGTAATTATTTCATACATAAATCGTAACATATAATATCCTTATTCGATGACTCCTTATGGTTCATGAAAATTATGTTTAAATGAGTTTCAATTAAAAATATAATTTTTATGTAATACATCAAAATGTACAAATTATAAATGGATATTTACATTTAATTTTACATATTTGATCTTGGCACTCTTTTTCTTTGTATTTTTTCAAAAGTATTCACATCCCCTGTTATAAAATAATATGAATGGGTTAAATTTAAAATTCATTATAATATAAACATCTATTAAGAAATTGAAACATACTTTTCCAACATATTATTAAAACGTCCCTGCACATCTCCATGGACAGAGTATATCCAATAACGTGTTTTCTCCCATGGACAAAAAACACCTAACATCTAATGATCACTGATATAAAAGAAAATTTAAGGGTATTGGTTTTTTAAGTTAAAAGATAAAGAACACTTTTCCAGATATATGTTTAATACCTCTCACAAAAAGTCATCATCCAACACGATGTGATTATATTCTCTTCAAATATTTCCGTAATATAAATTGTTCTTTGTTCCTCATCCAATGCATGAGCTTCAGGGGAAATCATATGTCGGTCCATGAATCCATATACATATGTCTGCTCATTCATATCACATATGTTATAAAGATACATAATACAAAAAATACATAAGTATAAAATTTTAAAAAATATAACACTGGGAAAGGTGTTAAGACTTACATGGAAAAAATATGCACCACGTTGATGCCCAACATATTTCCAGTAACAAGATCCATGATATAATTTTTCACAATCCTCACATTTATTGCACATCTATAAACATGATGTTCTATTGGAAACTCATAATGATTCACCAAAAAATTTGAATATCTTGAAAATCTATAAATACTACTAGAATCTATATCTTATGTCATAACCATTTTTTATTGTTGTTTTTAATACATTATTTCTTTACCTTTGAAGTATTATTATAAATAAACAGAAAAAAATATTAGTTTCCAAATTTTAAAACAATTTTAATAAAAAAAATAAAATATATAACATACAAACCTTTATGGTAATGAGTCGTAGAAGTCTAGATGGACAAACTAAAAAGTGGTTGATACTATATCCAACATTCATCACCTCATTTGTAGGTAATGGTACTTGATCTGATCTCTCTATAATATAATGTATAGTGACCCTATGATACTCTACCTCTAACTGTTGATGATGAACTATATCTTCTATACAATATACCAGCCCATATGCAACTATGTAACGATGATGATCATCAACATACAACTCAAAAAAGTAGGATATTGTGGAGGAGGAGTAGGATAAAAAATGGGGTCTTTAGGATGAGATCGGGGAGTGGGAGCTACTGGCGAAGGTGGAGGATATATAATAGGGTCTGCAGGGGGAGGTGGAGGAGTGGGAGTTATAATCTGAAATTTTCTTTGCATGTCTGAAAACATAGACAGTACCAACAGTCTAATCGTTTCCTTCATTGTCGCATTAATATTGTGAACATCAGACTCCAAGTATTCTATTTTTTTTATAAACACCCTCAATAGGATAAGTGGATGAATTTGGCAATGCTTTTTCTCACTGATACACCCGTTGGATGTCCTCATACATGACTGGGGTGTTTGGGCTATCCCAATGCTGCAGATAAAATATCTTTCCTCCCACCAGTTGTAAGTACCTCATGTGAGCTCTGATCCTCAAGATAATCCTATATTAATTAATTGAACATTAGTGTAATGATTAAAAGTATATAAAGAACATAATTAAATTAAATAAATAAAATAAATATCTTACAATCCTCTTAACTATGATTCTCTATTCTTACAAAATATATTTCCCCTTTTCCCATCCAAACTCTCTATAATTTTTCCTATCTAGATGGAGGCGATGGAGGGGAAACTTATCTAGAACTTGAATACTCAGCTCTTAGAAATTTGTAATTTTTCCACCATCATTTTTTCTTCCAATAATGTATACCTGCCCTATGATAAACTATAGAGGTATACATTTTTAGATTTGATATTTTGATGATATGTCCTTTTTTTTAAAATTAAGAATACGAAATCATTAAAAAACATTAATAAGATCATTTTAATAAGAAAGATTATAAATGTTTACATTTCACATAAAAATGATTCTTTTCTTATAATTTCAATAAATTGTCTCCATGTGTCTTTATCTATTAAAGGATATATATGACATGGATTGTTATGATTCCTATGACCAAAAATGAAATCAGATGTGAGGGTTGATTTGAAATCCCTCCATCCCCTAGCAGCCATCTATAAACATTTCTTCATGACCCCTCTAGTGTCAAAAAATTAAATTTCATTAGATAAAGAAGAGGTGAAACATATTATACTAGAAAAATTTATATATTAGTCAAAAAATCGAAATATATCTTACCAAAATCTTCTCCCACAACTAAGATATTATCTCTTTGTCAACACTTCTCTAATCATCATACAAAATTCATAATTTTCTTTTACCATGAGTTGATACAAAACTCTTAAAATATTTTTCCTTTGTAACTCTAGGAATATCATCCTCATCAAACTCAACGAGTATCCTCTGGTCCTGTCTACAAGAAAGTGATAATTTTTGTAAATGTGTGTAGCCACATTTACCAACTCTTGAACTCTTGTTTTTTATTATGGGAGCACATGAGGAAGATTGGGGAAGATCAGTAGGAGCATGTGAATGTTCCTCCCTATAGGTATGATCATAATGATCTTCTCTAGAATCATGTGGTTGATCAACTGATTGATATTTCATTATCCTTCAAATCAAAAAAGAAAATATTAGTTTACAAATATAAAAATTAAAATATTACCATACTAATGTAAAAAAAATGGAAAACTAAGCTAAGTTACATAATAGTAAACATGGAAAATATGGTAAGCATGTTAAAAAATTGTAAAGATGGTAAACATGGTAATCATGGTAGTGTAATTATCATTCCAAAAAAATCAATAAATATATATGTTACATAAAGGTAAACTATGGTAAACTATGTTAAACATAGTGAACATGGTAATCATGGTAAACATGGTAAACATGGTAAACATGGTAAACATGGTAAACATGTTAAACATGGTAAACATGTTAAAGTAATTTTTATTCCACAAAATCAATAGATATATAAGTTACATAATGGTAAACATGATAAACACAAAAATCAAAATTAAAATAAACAAAAATTTCTACTTATTTGTTTTAATATTCATTTTAATAAAGAAAAAAAATTACAATATATAAAATTTTATGAAAATAATAAATTTTTTAAAAAAAATATATGTTACCTTTAATATTAGGAATGCACAAATGGGGTTTTTTCCCAAATTTCTTTGGCATGATCATTCCTTATAGCACAAACCATTTCTTCAACATGCACATCATTATTTTATGGTAATCATTCCATGGAAGTAGTGGTATCACATAAATTAGCATCTTCATCAATTTGATCCTCACCAATATATTGTTTTTTCCCTTGTAAAACAATAGACCACTATATATCTGATTGATCAACTACATAGAAAATCTATTTTCATGTGTTTCCATTATAAAAGAATCTATTATGTCGTCCAATATTTTTAGATTAACAACAGTCATTCCAAATTCATTTTGTCTGACACTGTTGTTACCAATAAATAATTTGCATTTAAAAAATAGAAACATTAATTTTAAATTAATCAACCACCCATATTTATTCAATGACTTCATAATATGCACTTGATGTAGGAATTGGGGTTTTGTCTTTAGAACTCAAAAAATGAATTGCTTATGCAAACACCAATACACCACTATTCTGAACTGCAGTTCTATTGTCTTGAGCTTTCATATGAAATTTTTAGACATTAATTTCTTACCTGAACCATGTTATCACATTTAAACTTGGACCACCTACTATCCATATTAATGTCTATGATATATTTGATCTACGAATAAGGGTCTTTTTAAACCACATAATTTTTTTTGGTTGTGGTCATTCTAAATTCACATTTCTTTCTTCTTTGGATGACATTGTTTTAACTCATTAATATACAATGTGATATATGGTTGAGAATTATCTATGTTATTTAGGATATACAATTTTATCTTCTTCATCTTTTCAGCTAACAACTATTTGAATTTAAAGCCACAAATCCCCCTTCCCTCATTATTAACTCGGTCATAGCAAGATGGAGGCAGACCGATGTGCTCTGCCACAACCAAGTAGCTCGTACAAAACTAAACAACCTCCTCAGAAATATACTTTTCAATAATGGAGGCTGCAGGTCGATATAGATTCATAACATACCACATAAATATTTTCATATAAATTTTAAAAGGATACATCTAACACAGATATACAGGTCTACAAAGCTTAATTTCTTGAACTAGATGAACCATTAAATGCACCATTATATCAAAAAATGATGGAGGAAAATAAATTTCCAATTGAAAAAGAATATAAATTTCATCTTTTTCCAATATGTTCAAAGCATTCACATCAATCACCTTATTAAAAATTTAATTAAAAAAATAACACAACATCATTATAGACTTTCTAACACGAATGATAAATATTCCATGCAATTCAACTAGTAGAAGATTTTGCATCATAATTTGACAATCATGAGATTTCATACCTATCAACTTCAAATCCTTCAAAGAGAGAAAATTTTTACATTTAAAGAATAACCTTGATGCACTTTGATATCATGAAGACACTGACAAAAGCTAATTTTCTCCCTCTTGGATAATGTTCAACAAGCCGAGGGAAGAAATGTCCGTCTTCCATTAGGAGTGGGAGCTAACTCCAAACGTATTCCAATTGATAGTAAGTATAATCTTGAATTCAACCAATTTTTAGTATTTCCTTTAATATATAACAATGTTCCTATAAAACTATCTTAGATATTCTTTACCACATTCATAACATCAATATTATATTTAACTTCATGATATCTCCAATATGGTAGCTAAAAAAATATTGACTTTTTCTTTCAAATATGTTTATCATTAACAGATTTATGTGTCTTTCCCAATGTCACATCAAGGTTTTTCACCCCCGAAAAATACACATTAGGGGACAAATGTTTTGGAGAAATATCATATTCTTGTGATTCATTGAATTCCTTTTTTAGTCTTCTATAAGAGTGATCCATAGGAAAAAACTTTCAATGACCCAAGTATACTGTTTTCATCCCCTGAAGAAATTGAAAATATGAAGTTTGTTGTTTGCAAATTGGACATGCTTTATGCCCCTTAACACTGTATCCAGACAAATTACCATATATTGGGAAGTAATTTATAGTGAACATAAGCCCTAAATGTAGTTGAAAATATTCCACTATATAAGAATCATACACCCTAATACCATCCTCCCATAAAAGTTTCAAATCATTAATTAATGGTGACAAGAAAACATAAATATCATTTCTGGGTTTCTTCAGACAAGAGATAATTATACTCAACATGAAATATTTGAAATTTATACAAACATCAGGAGAGAGGTTGTAAGTTACTAATAAAATAGTCCATGAACTATGTGTGCTATTGAGGGTTCGGTATGGCTTCATTCCATCCATGAAAAAACCAAGTCTGATATTTCTAATTTCATTTCCAAATGTATGATACTTCTAATCTATTTTCTTCCATTATGGAAAATCATTTGGATGACGTATTTTTCCATCACATATCCACTCATCATCATGCCATATTAACCTTTTTGCATTATGTGAATTAACAAATAAATGTTTCAAATGATGAATTATAGGAAGATACCAAAATACCATGGTATCGATCTCTGTAATCTCTACACCAACCTGTGATTTTTCTTTCAACTTATACCGTGATGTCCCACATTTAGGACACTCAAACATAAATTTATATTCCTTCCTATATATCATACAGTCATTCATACATGCGTTTATTTTCATATATCCCAATCCCATAGGGAATAATATTGTCATGGCCTTATAATGTGAATATGGAAGATTGTTGTCTTTTAGAAGAATGTTTTTCAACAATTGTAGCAGCTCTCTAACACTTTGATCAATTCATCCATGTTTCTCCTTCAGGTTAATCAACCTTAACACCGCTGTAAAAACCATAAAATCCATAAAACAAGGATATAATGATTTTTTAGCATCACCATATAGACGTCAAACTATCGGTTCTATCTCAATACGTTCTACTTCAATATGATGAATAATTTATTCCATTCCATCGGAGTTACCATCTAGAAAATCATCATCATTAGTAGATCTGACATTTTGTTCAGTTTCACCATTCCAAAACCAGGGGCTATAAATCAAATTAAAACTGTGACAAATCAAATGATCTTTGATCTCTCTACTTTTCAACTTCTTTATATTCAAAAAATTTAGGCATGGACTGAAAAAATGTCGCTGCTTGGAACATTTTGTTTAGAAAATTCCAAAAAGGAATCAACACCTTCCTTATATTCATTACTCATTCGATGTGCCATAATCCAACTTTGACTCATTATTATTTATAAGAAATATCAAAATTATATATATGTTAATATAATCCAATTTCATATATATATGAAAAATATCATAATTTGAATGTAAAACAATTTTGAAATATAAAACAAATATATGCATATTTGAAAAAGATATGCATGAAAATGATTTTAAAAATAAAATATAGTTTGATATAATAGTTTTATATTTATATGAAAATCATTTTTGGATTACATCTCTCTCATATGAATCATGATATAACAATATAAATTCATCTTGGATCATTTCTTCTTAAGGTACACAAAAAATACATCTTGGTGCAACTAGATACCAAATTCACCCTTCTGTAAACAAGAAATATGAAGTATAAATATTAAAATATGTATACATTCAATAATAAAAATTACACATATCCCAAAGATTTAAAACCATTGGGATAACCCCTGAAACCGTTGGGATAGCCCCTGAACCCCCTAGACAGCCCCCCCCCCCGAACACCCCCACCCCCAAACACCCCTTACCCCCTTGGACAGCCTCTCACCCCCACACCATGGACACACCTAACCCCTTGGACAACCCCCTCACCCCTATACACCACCCCATACCCTTTGACACCCCCAGACACCCCACCCCCTAGATAACCCCCACCCCCCTAAACACCCCCGCCCCCGGGACAGCCCCCACCCATGGACACCCCCACCCCTAGATACCCCACCCCTAAGGACAGCCCCCCAACCCCCTGGACACCCCCACCCCCATGGATAACCCACGCCCCCTGGACACCCCACACCCTAGAAAACCCTCACCCCCTAGACACCAGCACCCACCCTTGATAGCCCCCACCCCCTAGACACCCCCACCCCCTTGGAAAGCCCCCTCAACCCCCTCATGAACACCACCCCACCCCCTCAGAAACCCCCTAGACACCAACACCCCCCTTGGACAACCGCCACCCCCTGACAACCCCCCACCCCTACCACTTGGACACCCCCACCCCTGGATATCCCTACCCCCTTGGACATCCCCTCACCCTTTAGACCCCACCCCCACCACCTGGACACCCTACCCCCTTTGAAATTCCCCCACCCCTAGACACCACCCCACCCTCTTGGACACCCCTAGACACTACCACCCCCTAGGAAAACCCTCACCACCAGGAAATCCCCCCAACCCATGGACACCCCCACCCCCTGGACACCCCCTACCCCTTGGACAACCCCCTCACCCATGGAAACCACCCCCTGGACACCCCTACCACCTTGGACAGCCCCACACCCCCTTGACACCACCCCACCCCCTTGGACACCCCTAAAAGTTTTGACAGCCCCTTCACCCCCTAGACACCACCCCCACCACCTAGATACCCTACCCCCTTGGACATCCCCATCACCCCTTGGACACCACCCCCACCCCCTTGGACTCCCTACCCCCTTGTACAGCTCCCCACCACCTAGACACCCCACCCCACCCCTAGAAACCCCACCACCCCTGGACACCGCCACCCCCATGGACAACCCCCCATACCTCTAGATAGCCTCCCACCCTCGGGACATCCCCCACCCACTAGATACCCCCACCCCTTGGAAACCCCCTACCCCATTGGACACCCCTTTCTCCCCCTAGACACCACCCCTACCCCATTGAACACCCCTTGGACGCCCACACCCCATTGGACATCACCCACCCCACTGGACAACCCCCACCCCCTAGACACCCCACCCCCTAGACACCCTCACCCCCATGGCCAACCCCCCAAACCCTTGGATATCCCCACCCCCCGAACACCCCAACCCCTGGACACCCCCTACCCCCTTGGACAACCCCTCACCCCCTGAACACCCCACCCCCTGGACACCACCTACCCTTTTTGAAATCCTCCTCACCCCCCTGAACACCACCCCCACCCCCTTGGACACCACCTGGACACCACAAACCCCTTGGACGGCCCCCACCCCCTTGATAGCCCTCCACCCAGGACACCCCCACCCCCAGGACACCCCCACCCTCCCACAAACATGATATAACACACACAGTAGCAAAATAAAATCATATAACATGCATGATATCACTCCCATGGTTTATTTTAAAAAAATATAATTTAGAATGGTATAAAAGAACACTATGACACTTACCATGATAGTAATAAAAAATATAGAAAAATAACATTTTAAAATATATGTTTAGGGCATCGCGAAAAATAAAAAATGAAACTGAGAAGTTTGAGGCTTACTTGAGTGTTACGAGTCAACGTTATTGATCTAGTGATAATAAATATGATGAATGATGTTGGAAAAATGAGGTTGGGGGCATGACTTTGAGAAATCGTTTCTAGGTTTTCTGTGCGAGAGAGATGAGTCACAGGTCGCCCGATCGAAGAAAACAGAATGAAAGAATATGAGTCGAGATAAATCATTAAAAAGCTTTATCACATCTGTTATCTAATAACCGACATGATAAACTGTTTTTATGTTTATAAAATCAGTTATTTAATAACCGATGTTGAAAATCATTTATCACGTCGGTTATTTTATAACCGTGGTGATAAATCACCAAGATTTAATTTCTCACATCGGTTATAAAATAACCGATGTGATAAAGTACCCAGATTCAATATTTCACGTCAGTTATAAAATAACTCATGTGATAAATATAATCTCGATATTTTTTACATTGGTTATTTTATAACTGACATAAAAAAAGCAATTCTTGTCGATTTATCATGTTAGTTATTTTATAATCGACATGATAAACCAATTTCTCCAGCTTTGCATGTCGGTTATATAGAATCGACGTGAAAAAAGACAATGTGTTAAATTTTTTTTTGCACTATTATATCTCATAACTTCCAGTTTATATGACCAAAACTATATTGATCTTCTTATTAAATAACATTAATCACTTAGTCAAAAAATCACTTTTCAATCCCATTTCCATTTATATGATAAAACATTTGATCTAACAATTAACTTAATATCCAACATTTTTTTAAACCGTATAGGTTATCAATACCTTAAAATTTTTATCCAAAAAATGTAAAGGCATACTAAATTTTAAACCAAATATTTTAATATACTTCAACTGAATAAAACATCTCAAAAATGACATTAATCACTATAATATCTTACCACTTAAAACCTAAAAATGGGTGTTTAAGAGTTTGAAATTATAATAAACCTTATTCTCATAATCTCATGAAGGTATATTAAACTCTTAATATAAACTCACATGAAAATATCCTAATCTACAATGTTTAATAAACCCCGATCTGATACCAACTGTAATGACCCCAAATACACACTTCTGGATCCAATGTTAAAAACATAGTCTTTACATTATTGGATTGGTAACTAATAAATGTGACCTAATTTTTTTCCCAACAAAAATCACAACATAAAAAAGATATATTGAAAAATTTACATACGCAATGGCCTTTTAGGTTTATAGTTTTAGATAATTATGATAAACTCTTATATAATCAATATCCATGACATAAAGAGAGTATCATTGCCACTATACCCATATTTTTATATTCCATATTTTGTCTTCAATATCTCCCACAAATTTCTCTACACATGAACCATTTATAGAAAAAAAAAATTTAACATCATTATTTATAACTTGGGGAACGAGAATCATAAGAATAGTGAGCTCAAATACATAGTAAGGGTAAACATAAGCATTAAAAATTAAAATTCATCAGTGAGAATATGATGAGAATAATAATATGATGACATATTAAATTTTCATGAGTATAACAAAACATAACTCATATCCATCAAACCTGGATCAATAAACACGTGATAGGTAATAAATATTTAATAAAGGAAAGAGTTATAAAAATTAATAATCATAAGACATGTGATATCAACATTGATATATGGATTCATTAAAAAACCGTAATAAGAATAAATAAAACATGTTGTCATCTTGGAAAATAATCTCTATAGATTCCTTAATAGTTTGAATAACTATATGGATGACTTCCAATATAATTATCTAGTGAGAATAATCATTACCCAATGTGTTAGAGAGTTATAATGGGGATCATATGTTATACCATGAGCTATAATGGGGCTCCACCTATCATATCTTGAGATATAATGGGTATCAAAAGTATTATATAAGAAGTACTGGGCTCAACCATTATCATTAATAATTTCTAATAACCATTAAATAAATAATGTAAATAGATCTTACATCAAATCATTAAACTCATTGTAAAATCCATTATTTCTTTTATAACATGATTATCTCATGGAATGGAATGAGTCCCATGAATATATATTTGAAACAATCATAATAGACCTATAAAATAATGAAGATACTATCATTACAAAATATACCTAGTGGAGCATAATTAAAATCATGGGTTGTTGAATTTGATGAATTAAAATACCATTAAAAATATTCTTGAGAAAAACACCCTTTTCAATTCAAAAATTAATTTTAAAAATTTAAAATTCACAAAATATTGTGAAAATAATTTTCTTGGAAAATAAAATTGGAAAATAATAAATAAATATTTAAATTATATAATGTTCAAGATGATGGTAAAATACATTCATGATGTAAATGTCACAAATAAAAATTCGTTTCAAACAATTTTTTTAAGGGAATCAAAAGTGACCCATTTGGAAAATGTTAATAAATTTCCTTTTAAAACCATTTAAAAGATGGTTAAAGACCATATAAAAAATATTTATGAGTGAATTAATGTTTATAAAATAATATTTTTCATTTTTTAGAAAATATCGACATGGAAGAGAAATATTGTTGATCTAAAAGAAGGTACATGAACAATATCACTTATAAGAGACAACCTTAATAATTATTTAATAAGGGAGGTTCTAGAAATTTAAAATATAAACCACATTAAAAAAAGAATTTATGAAAAGTGATTTTGTTTAAGAAAATAATAATACATTATTTCCTCTAAATGAACCTTGAACATAAAAAATCCCAAAAATAAAGAAGATTGTGATATATAGCCTATTCCACTTTATTTAATATTTAATCGTAAGCTCCATGAAAGAATAAAATCTAATGAAACATTATGTTTCATGAACATTGGGATATTCATGAAATAACATGGAAAGGAAAAATTATATACACCTCATAAAATAAGATAGGTGTATATCATTAAATGTATGTCCTAAGGAAAGGGAATTTGGGATAAATTACCCTTAAAAAATCATATCATTGAGTTAAGAGTTAATAAATAGAGATATTATTTTTAATAAATTTAAATAAAAAAAGTTGATATAAAACATAATAAAAATATAGTTCAATTGATATATAATCATAGCATATCAAAGAAAATTATGAAATAATATAACCCAATGAAAAGAAATTTAGTTATGAAACCACTTACCACTTGGAAACATTTATTTAAAATCCAATTGTTTGAAATAATTAAAATAAAAACCTGAAATACCCTTAATTATTAAGGATGCATGATATAAAATACAAAATGTGAAATATATAAACCATATAAAATACATTAGGTGTATAATAGTAATAAATTATACAATGAAAAAAATTAATATGAGATCTCTTACTAATTTGGTAATATCTAGATCAAAACCACATTAAATATAGAACCTCACATGGGTTTATAAATCCCAATAATTTTTATGGAAATATTCATAAAATACATTCATGGGTAGTATATAAACCACAAAATAAAAATTAGTGGTGAATATGGCATATGTCCCACATAAAAAAAGCGAGACGAGAAACCTGTACCTCATGCCCATACATTCCATGTATGTACTTTAACTACTATATAATAAGATTATATAAATAATTTGATTAATTAAAAATATTTTTTAGGTTTAATAACTTATAATTAAATAACTTTTTTATTTTAATATCATATTTAAATATTTAATTATGTAAGACCACATCAGGTGTTTTGAAGATGTTCATGGCATATTTTTAAAACTGATTTGGTATGTTAAACGCGGTCAAAGGTGTCATTGTTCCACAACATATATAATAAAAACAAGGTAATTATCATTTTTATAAATCAATTATACTTTTAAAATAAACCATGAACAATGGTTATGAAAAATTAATAACATTACAATCATAGATATGGTAGAATGTACATACACCTGAGCAACATTTTCATTTTTCAATGAGCATTATGAAAATAAGGAAAGTAGTATTTTATATTTATATAAATATAATTATATTATAAATATAAAACTATTTATTTAAACAAAATTAAATATAAAATCCATTTCATGCTGTAATAAAAAATTAATCACATCACTTTGTGAGGCGGTAGTACATTGTACACACGAACTACATCAACATTTTTAATGGATCGTAAGGTAAGAAAATATATGATATAATAATTTTTAATAATTATTTATATTTCATTAACATAATATATAAAAATTAAAACCATAATAATTAATATCCATGATATTAAATGATACAAAATTAATTACATCAATTTGTGAGGCGGTAGTCTGCTGTACACACGAATTATGATTTTATTTCCCATTTTGTTGAAGAGGAGATCGATTTAGGTTATTAGATTAAAATAATAACATATAAGTGTATATACAATAATTATTCTATTATATAATTATGTTTGAGGAAAATTTTATGGATGTGGAATAAGAAATAAAACAGAACACTCGGTTAAGAACAACAACTCTTCTTCAGATGAACTCTTTAGATTTTCACTAAAATAATTACTAAGAAGAATTTTTATTGAAAACAGGGCATATAAGACACAGTGAGTAAAGATAGGAAGAAAATTCAGAAGGTATTTTAATATTAAAATGGATTACAAGGGGTGAATAGTAAATGATAGAGGTAACCTTTTATAAGTTGGGGAGAGGACACACTTAGAATTTTTTGAAAGAAAAAGTTATATCCATGTTTTACAAATGAAAAAGGATCCAAAATGTAAAATTATTGAGACTTAGATTATATATGGTCTAAATATTTCTATAAAAAAGAATTTATATATGTTTTTTATTTCATTTATACATTATTTTTTTAGTTTAACCCATGATAAGCCCGTTTTAACCTTAATCACGATAAATGATTTTTACTATTTTCAAAATTCATTATGAAAAAAAAATAAGTTTCAATAATTATATTATATAAATTATGATTATTAAAAATATGGGAATAATTTTATAAAATTAAATTCATATAAGTGATATAATTTAAATTAAAATTAACACTATATATGTTATAAAAAAATTATTGTTAAAGAAATGTATTTTATGGTTTAAGATGATCTTACTATGAAATTATCAATAAATTTATATTGAGTAGGAAATTTATCTATTTCATATAGTAGTTAATTCTATTCATATAATTGAATTTCAAAACTAGGTTATAATGGTCATATTTAAATAATAATATTTCAGTGGTTGTTTAGGTTTGTTGTTGCGTATCTTGTACACCATCTAACATAATGTTCTTTTTTTCGAAAAAATAAATGTGTTAAAAATCAATATCCATAAGTTAGCCAAGTAATTGAACATTAATCGATATCCACGATGTGTATCAAGTAACAACCAGAAAATAAGTCTATCATTATCGTGTATTATCATCGTCACTCCTCAGGCGTGCTCCCCCTCTAAACACATAACAAACCACAATGGTAAGCTATCACATGTACTAGTGTCTAAACCTCAAAGGTTAATATAATAAAAAAAATTACATCATGATAAACAATCATAGCATGAAATAATGAAAAATATATCATTATAAAAAATTCAACAAGTGAATCAAAATCAATCATGGTAAAAGGTACTCTATAAATCTTCAGGAAAACAAATATCATGATGGGTCTCATGGGCTACAGACACCCACATGTGATAAAAATCAAGAATGGTCATCATTCATTCCATTTCCAAAAGAATATAAACTGAAAACATGTGCAAAAGAGATCCTTAGAATGTAATGAACATATTAACCCAAAAGTCTACGACGTCAACAATAAGGAAAAACCACCGTGTGTGGTTTGAAAGCTAGAGTGTAAATATCAACCATCATGAACACCTCCACATAGGCCTTATTATCATAGTTATCAACACTACAAAACTATAATGTTTTTCAAGGATTCTGTGAAATAGAACTATATATTTTATTTTAAAAAGAAATAAAATATTCCATGTGATGATTACTTCTCTCTCCAAGATAATTTTCAAATTATCATTTATATGTCACATGTGATGATATTTTCTCTCTCCTATAAATTTTTTTGGTTATCATTTTATGCCAATATATCTACAAGAAATATACTTCAAAAGAAAAATTATAAAACCATATATGATAATATAAATCTCTTTAGAGTAAACCAATAGGATATGTTGCTATTACTTTTAATTATTTTTTGATAAAAATTATCCTTTTATAAATTTTTATTATTTTCGAGGGATAATTTTTCATAAATTAAACTTTTATAATTATCTTTTAATTTTTTATCAATTATAATTTTATGAATATATTTTGATAAATTCTTACAAATTATCCTTTCATTATTTGGTGATGTTATATTTTGATAAATGTTTTATAAATTATCCTTTGGATAATTCTATAATATTATCATTTTATAATCCTTATGATATTTTTTGATAATTTTTAAATAATTAAATTTTGATATTTTTTATAAATTATCATTTTAAAACATTGTAGAATTATACATTGATAATTTATTATTATTATTTATTTTATGGTCTAATTCAACCATTTAATTATTTTTATATATTTTGAGAAGAAAGGATGAAATATATAAAATTAAATAATAAAAAATTAAAAACCAAACTGCTTCTAGCATTGTGTGTAGTGAAAAGGAAGAAGTGGAAAAACTTCCACATAGGACACTGTAATGTTGACAGAGTTCACCAATCAGACACAAAGGAATTTCAGGATTGTCTGGACTTAAGGAAATAATATCAAACTGAAGGCCAATTAGATCATCTATTTTAGAAATTCCAACTATATTTCACTCTCAAAAACCAGAACAAAAAATAAATTACAATGATTTAATTTTTGTTTCAACCAAAAATTGAATAGGGATTGTTTAATTTCCCCCAAATAAGGCATTTCTAATTTTAACATGTCAAAAAAAGTTGACAATGTGGTTTTAGATCGAAGAAACATGAGAAAATGGAGGTTTGATCATGAATTGAAGATGAAGATGAAAAATAAATGAATTTAATAATTAAAATAATAATAAAAGATATAAGGTTAAATAAATTAACCATATGTGAAATGTAACTAATAACCCAATGCACATTATGGTTATGTCTATCTTAGGGTAAAGCCAACATTTCAGACCTAATGGAAGTCCTAGATTTTTTATCCGAACTACCATTCATGAGATATTTCATTATTTTATAAAAACTACATGCATATGAAATAATATATTTAATATTTTTGTTATATTTATACAGAAGATCAATTGGTGTCAAAATATAATACCGAACCAGTTCCTAACTCTAAAAATATTCCTTATAAAATTCAAAAGTGTTAATAATGATTTTTTGTCTTATATGAATTTCCTTCAAAAGAAATCATTTATAAGGGTATTTTTATTCCAAAATTACATTTTCATATAAAAGAATCATAAACTATTTACAAATAGAGGATTATTATCAATTAAACTAGAGGATATTATATTTTTCCCTCTATGTTGAATTTTTTATCCCCATGAAGTAACTCCAAAGGTCTTTCTCAAACTACTCAAGCCACCGAGATTGAACATCATGTTCAATTTCCCATGAATCCTCATGGATCCATCCATGCTCCCACCAAATATAGACAAGTTTAGTCATCTTCCCACATAGGAACTTCTCTCTCCGGTCTATAATCTAAATTGGTCACTTTTTATAAGATGCATCAGGATTTGTCTTAACATCCCCACATTCGATGACAAGCATAAAATCAGATATGTACCTCCATCACTAAGAATGATAAAAAATGTAGTGTATACCTTGATGATGTGGAAGAAAGTAAAAAAAATATGCCACTATTCCAATCTATTCATTTGTCATAAAAAGTTTTAAAAACTGTGGTTCTATCTTTCCTTTCTCCATTAAATGTCAGTGGCCCAACCAAAGAGTCACACTCATGAAAACCTAATCACGAACAAAAAATCAAAGGATATCATCCTATAGTTGACATATGATCATTCCCACTCAGAGTGGTGATAAACATATTCTGAGTCATATGAAATATATTGGAGGTCTCCAAACTAAATTGGTCCCCATAACCACTACCTCGCCATCATCATTCCAAAAAAGGAGTGAGCGAGATAATCTCTTGTAAAGAGACTCATAATGTTCCATCTAAATCAATGTTTGGTAATTGTTGTTGTATTTGAACTCTACCAAGGCTATGTGATCATTATATTATCTATAAAAGTATAGAAAGAAATCTCAAATAATATACTACAATATAAATTCCATCCACTCATATTGGCTATTTTTCTTGAGATGGTAGAATTTACTCAATATCAACTAAGTACCTAGGGATTTTTATTAGACCTACTAAAAACACATCCTGAAATATGAATCTATATCTCATAAAATGATCAAGGTAAATACATTTAAGAATATAATCTCATGGACATAGATATTTCCAAGATTATCAACTAAGTGTGTTTCTTGAATTAATAAAAAGTGTTAAAAATCTGTTGATTTATAATTACCCAGATAATGTCACAACTCCTCAGGGTCTTGGTTAACCCCATTATAAAATCCATTATGACATCCTCCAACATACACATGGGAACTTTAAGTGGTTGGATCAACCTTCCATTACACTGATGATTGACCATTATCCTATTGAGTTATGTAAATCTCTCATCACCTCCTATATAATGGAAGTAATGACTACTACTCTCCCATGTACCAAGACATTGTCATTATATTTGAAAGACTATTCAGGTATTGGATCACCACCAACCAGCTGTTACATCATCATAGCACACTCAGGGTTTGAATATGGACTACTATTCACCTAATCCTCTAGTAATAATGTGACCAATAAAGGGGAAGACGTCATATATCCCAGACCCTTAGAATTATCCATCCTACAATCATCCAAAAACTCATCCAACACCGCTTATCCTTTGATGGTTTCTAACTAAGATCTCATTCAACCTCTATCTTATGGTTAGGAGTGTTTTCTATGATGTTTATTTTTCAAGGTGTATAATCCCTCTCAAAATCAAATGTTTGTAGATAATTAATCCAGTGCCTCTGTCTCATGTTCATTCCTCTTTATGTGAAGATATAGTGACGAATATTGTATTCCATGTAAACCAAAAATATTTCATTGAAGAGAAAATAATTCAAAAACATAATAGAATGGACCATGGATGACTTCTCCATATCATTATAAGGGTAGTTTGGTTCATGGGGTTATAGATTACAAAATCCATAATCTATTTATTTCTCTCTCCATATTAGTACTACTCCCAAACCAATACTCGATGAACTATATTACACTATATAACAAATCCTTGGCTCAGGGATTTTTAGCATTGGAGATGTTTTAAAACTTATCTTATTATTAAGGAATTCCTCTTTACACTAGTCTAAACATTGTAATTTCACTCCCTTCTTCATTAGAAAAGTTGGGGTTATAGATAGTTTGGAGAAATCCTATATATACCGACATTAATACCATGTTATTTTCAAAAATATTTTGATCTCAGACATGTTATGGGGGATGTGTCTAGAAAATGTATGGCTTAAATCTATATAGTAACATAGATATACCAATATAATAAAACAAAACCCCTTATAATCTCACCTCCCAAATCAAAAAGTCTTTATTTGAAATTCTGGTGTAAATATGATGTGTTCGAGGTATATACAAGACTATCTCATGGTGTCTCAATTACTATCATGGGGAAAATGAGTTGATCAGGATGTTGTCAAAAAAAAACATTGAAGAGTGAGTCTATTTATGGATGAAATATATTTTTCACAAGGACCATGAAAAATTCTAGTACAATAGTCATCTTGAACGATATCACTATGTACTCATACAACTGATAATTTCACTGAAACACGGTCTTCATAATTCCCTCCTTTTGAAAACACAACTTATGATAACATGTTTGATGATCTATATTGGCAAACAATCAAGCACCCTTTAATTTATCAAAAATGCCACTGATCATGGGAAAAGGATAGTGTTTCTTCAACGTCACAAGGTTCAACATCATGTAATAAATGCAGAGTCAAAGACAGCTGCCCACCTTCATGGTGAACAACACAAGTTCACCCCATAGTGAAGTGCTCATCCTAATAAATCCATTTCACTCAAAGTCGTCAGGATACACATTTAACACTATTAGGTTAGTTTGGGCCATACGATACGAGGGTACTGAAATGGGTTTTAGAATTGGTATGAGCTCTAAATCAAATTTAAATCCTCTATTAGGAGTGATTACTATGAATTATTCTAGGAATACGTATTAATAGATATCCAATACTTGAGAAAAACATGAGGGGGCTACCACATATCCTGATAAAATAGCCAAATTTGATATCTGTTATTTTATCATCATGAGAGGAATCAAGTCCAATTCAACTTTTTCTACTCTTATTTCACACTATTCATTCATCAAGAACTTCTCTCCTTTTGGAGAAGTGGACTACACACATCTTATATAATAGTCAATGTGATATTGGATACTGGTCAGCGAATCTATACTAAGACTCACGTTGAATATTTTTACTTATAGAATCATGAATTCCCATATATGTTCATATCTTGAGAAAACAATAGGATAATTTAGGTATCACTGGAGGTGGTCCACTTTCATGCTTAATGGTGTACCAAGGGAGACTAAATTAAAGGATAACACGACTGGTAGGTCCTATCTTGCAACTAATTGAGAAAATATTAAACAATGGGAAACACCAGTATCAAACAAAGTACGAGAAAAATTAGATATGATTAATATCATACCAATAATAGTTGATGGCCCATCTCCACAATCTGTAGAAGTTTTATCTATATAATCCATGTGACCTACCTTAGATCCTCTTCCTTTTCCCTAATGTGCACATCTAGTTCAAGTATGCTCCTAAAAACCTAGATCAGACATCCGGTTCCATGTCTTTGTATTTCTCTACCTTATAACCAATGTTATGGCACAAAACTATTGGATATTTCATTTCTTCATACACTACTATAATTAGCTCTGGGTTACTGAGCATATCCTACTGTAGTGTCCAAAATCTCTATAGTTGAAGCAATGTGGTTCACCTCTAGATGAAATCAAACATACTAAACTATACTGCATTTGAATACCAATATTTATCAGTATTTCTTTAGATGTATTCTTCTTTACATAGTAAAAAGTAGTTATGGAAGTAGTAGGAGGTCCATTCATCTGAATATTTAAGGGTAAAAAAGGGCATACGTTTATCTATCCTCCATAATCCTCTTGATAGACAAGGCCTTCCGTAGATTTTATAGGTTTGAAGTCAGGTTGATGTTCTGTACCTACTAATAAAGTTAGGCTAGAGTCTAATTTCTAACTTCATGGTCTTCATAGCCTCATTATCAAATAAAAGTATAAAAAATATATAGAAGCTATGTGAAATGAGCGGAGTATGAAGATACTTTCATGATTCCCTTCTGAAGTTCGATGAACTCCCGTGATCAGTCGATATTCAATTTTTCAGGGAAGAACTCTAAAAAAATAGGTACTTAAAATCCTCTCTACTGTGACCTTTAATTAAATAACTATTCTGTAGCATAAAAAATAGTATATATATGGAATTAAATCCTATGATCCATATTATGAGGTATTAATGAACATGAAATATAGTTAAATACATATCAACAACTTGTGAATCATCCACAGTTAATTTAATCAATAGTAACAACAAAACATAATTTTCCCACTTTATGGTAACTTGAGGTCCACTATATAGTACTTCCTAGGAATTTCCATAGTTCCCTTGACTAAGTCCCATATTTTCTAACTCCTATCTATCCTAACCCAAATTAAGGTAAAAAAGAATAAAAAGTTTAGTGAGTCATGATCTATTGATACAATTTTATAACATCCAAACAAAACCAATAGATTCGATCTGGAAGGACACATGACCTCATGTATACCTCCTCGCATGCAAGAGGTTACAGAAAATCACTAAGGGTTTAAGTCAATCAATTGGGAGTCAAAACCCTCAACATCATGTCATAGGATAAATAATAATTAATAAAAAAATATAATAAATATTAATTGTTAACATGTGGAAAATAAATTATGACATACATTTCATACAATAATAATCATATCCCAAAATGGAAATCCTATCCAATGTATAAAGAATCCGATAGAAAAATAAATAAGTAGTGGGGTCCTTCAAAGTATATCCTAGTTAACTAACATCTTTGTGATCCTTTTTTAACTATCCATGAGACCCCTTAGTATCTTGAGTATAATTTTTTCTTTGTTAAAGGACACACGTTTATTAGATCTATGAAATAGTGATTTCATATTCTTTTAATGCTACTAAGGCATTTAGGGTTACAAAGTTAGTCTCTTGAATAAGTATTATGTTTTGTACAAAATTTTTGATCCAAAATTAAGAGAATTTGATGAAAAATTATCCAAAATGAGTTTTGAATGGATTCAGAAAGAGTTGAATAGTTTTTCATAAAGGTCCTATGGATTTTAGTGCAAGTGATACATTTTTTGTTATGTATTAAATAAATGTATATAATAAATATGACTTAATGATACATTGTTTCAAATGTTTATTTAATCTTGATCATGAGAATACATTTCACCCAATGTAATGCAGTTGGGTACATGCATATTCCATCTCGTAGGTTTGGTGTATTAATATACCGCCTCATTCCCACATAGTTTCTTTTTATTACTAATCCATTAAAAATGGATTAATTATATATTTCATATTTATTTCATGATTTTAATAGATTCATCAAATTGGAAACAATGTATTCACCCAATAAGATGCATATAGTCAAACCATTTCATCTATTGAAGACTATTATAGTTGACTATATGAATGGATGCAATCCTTTCTATTATGAGTAGAAAATGATAATCAGTTTCATACAAATATTTCAAAAGATGTCATCATCCATGTAACATTTTTCATCACGTACAATGAAGGTGTTAGAACCCCTCTCAATAAAATTCATGATTCAATCATGGATTCAACAGCTGGTGTAATCCCTCAGACATTGGAGACCATTTTTACACTTATTTGGTGGTATACATAAATCATTATCCATTGATAAGAAAAAGATAAATAATATTTATTTTGATATATAGGTAAACAATTTTATGTTCTTTATATTTCTTGTATATGTTAATTTTTTCAAGTATAGATTGCACAAATATGGGGTTCGGTTTTATAAAATGTTTTGAACTATGTCGGGGTTCCATCCAACCTGAAATCAAACCTAGCTTGTGGAATGATATGAAGGGAATTCCCAATCCCCATGGGATGGAAACTAATGTCTAGGTATCAACACTACACTTTTGGGAATGATTTCACATATGACAAACAGTTAAAAAAATTCTCAATATTAAAACATCACCCCAAGATAAATAACAACAACCCTAATTAGGTGCAGCAATTTCAATCTAAACTTTTCACAAAATTAACCAAAAAATAAAATAGAAAAATTTAGGGGGACCAAATGGACCACAACCTAGAAACCTCCTTGAAACAAGAGTTCCATCACCCTCAATCCATCTCCACTACCACATACAGGAGAAGAACACAATAAATTGGATCCACTATCACCACTATAGAACATATTTCCATTACCTAGGTCAAATATAGATAAGTCTACATACACTCAAGGGTGTATGTAGGGTATAATCCAATGAATAGTAGGATGCCACCCAAAATATAGATTCCATGCCCTAACATTAGATGAAAAATCAGCATGCATGTTTTAAGAAATAATTTAGAAACACTTTTAATAGATAAATTTAAGGAAAATATTTTCAAAGAAGCATGATTTCTAAATTAACATAAGAGTAAGGTCCACCATATGAAGATAGTAAGAACCACGTCATAATAGATAACAACAATTAATCCTTATAGGTAATAACACTATTGGTTCCCTTGGAACCTCATATCTCTGTGAAACATGGTATAACAACCATAACTCACAACATCCTCATGTAAAATCCACTATAGAGAAATCCATCTAATGTTCTGGTGGTTCTCAGTCATTATCATAGTTTTGTTGGTATTGTACAATCAATCATTCTAGAAGAAACTAGGACTCATCCCCACTTATTTAACAAGATTACTAGTCCTAGTCCACTCAACAAGATACCTAGGATTCCCATTATTCTCAATTTCCAATTCACACGTCACATAGTTCACCAATCTCACATAAACACATAATGAAATCTGAGTACACATGAAAAACGATCACTTTTCATGGGAAAAACTATATCAAGTTCATACACACCCTAAATCCATTTTCCAACATGATTCACACAAAATGTACAATTCATAAAACATATGTAGAAGCACAATAAGAAAATCACACATGAAATCCAACCACTTCCATTTGAAAAACCATCTTTCAACCCATAATCATATTATAAATTTTTTATAAACATTTTTCATACCACACACATATTTCATTAAACAAATTCAAGAAATAAATAAATCATAACAAACTCATATAATAATACTAATGCATGGAGTCACCTACCTCATGCTTCAAAACATCCGGAATCCTATGGAAAAACACAACCATACCACATAGGAACCTTATAAAAGAAATATAAAACCATAAAAATAAATATTTTACCCAATAAATAAATATTTAACTCTTATTAGTTCAATAAATTCTCCGAAGAAGAAGAAATCAAAGAGAGAGGAATAATAATCCAAGATAAAGGACTAAATCAAGAGAGAAATGGATTACTTGATGATTATTTGAGGATATAAGACCAAATATACCCATGTTTTGAGAGTCTAAGGGATACAAGAGGAGAAGAAGAGGCACCAAGGGCTTGAAATCTTGAATGGTGAATAAAGGGAAGTTACTGGGGTTAAATTCAAAGAAGAAAAAGGGTTAAATCACCATTTTCAATGACCCAGATAGGCCATATAGTTAGAACACACAGTTTTTCAAATTGTGTTGAAAACTTACGATCTCATATTTCTAAGAGAAATCTGACCGCATGGTTTCCTAGGGGAGGGATCATTCTCTTGCTTCAAGACATGAACCCTAGATAGCACCATTTCCCAAGGTCCACGGTTTCCCCTGGGATGGCGTATAGTTTCCCCTAACCGTGCACAAATTGTGGGACACTTGTTTTTAGGTCTAAAAACTCTATTTTCGCCAAAAAATTATAGGGAAACCAATGGATAAATACAAATATAAGAATAAAATAAGAAATAATGAAAAATAAAATCACAAATGTGAAAATTATCCCCACCATGAAAACATTCCATCCTAAAAAATCCACCTCAAAGTCTGATCAGAGAATAAAAATAGATAATGCTCCTCAACTCAATATTATTTATCCATTGTCTCATTATTATCTTTCCCATGAATCTAAATAACTTAGACTAATGGTTTGGAAATACATCAAAGCACTTTATCTTGGGAATCCACAATATATACTAGCTACTCAAACACAAATAAATCAAGCTCTATCTCTAACTCTTCCGAATTTATCTCAAGTGACAGGTCAAGATTATACATTTTCAGCTATGAAACATGTAACAAGTCATGAATTGACCTCAAATAAGAATGAAAATATAACTAGTATTCTATGTTACCACTCTCTTGATAATATAAAAAGTAACAACATACCTCAGTGTTAGTTTCTATTTCTTACCAAAATGATGGTGACCCAAGAGAGGTGGAACATTCAGAAACATCCAGTCACTCACTGAGAATTTATGTCTTGGAACCACTAATTGCTATAAGAATTTTGGCGGCTCTGAACTATCAGCAAGTGAAGTCTGATCAACTTAACTTTGATAGATCTTTCATTCATAAGGCTCGATCCTAACAATGATTCCTCACCCACCACTACCCAATATAATGGGGACCAACAAGACTGAAAATAAAACACCTCAAAGTGTTCCATTATAATTGAGGATTGGTATCTATTATTACAGGAAAACATCACCAACCCAAAATGGATATCCCATGAGCTTACAAAATCCAACACATAATCCCAAAACATGTCTTCAAGGATTTTATTTTTTGGATCTATCTGTCCATCCATTTGAATATTGTATGTTGTGCTCAACTTGACCTATGACCCCAATGAATTCAGATGTAATTCCCAAAATTTAGAGGTAAAATAGGTTTCCCTTTCTAAAATGATATATACTATAACACCATGAAGCCTCACTATTTACTAGACATATAATTGGTCCAACTCATCTACCTTGGATGAATCCATGATGAAAATGAAATGGGCTAATTTGGTCAGATAGTAGATCACTACCAATATAGAATTCTTCCCTATGGGTGTATGATGTAATTCGATAATGAATTTCATGATAACCTCATCCCACTTCCAGTTTTGTAATGGGTAAGGGATGAAGAAAACTAGAAGGCCTTTGGTGATTTACTTTGACCTGCTAACATGTATAACATTTGAATATGAAGTCAGTTATGTCTCATCTCATACCTAGCCACCAAAACTAAAGAAAAGAATCAATGAAATTTTTATTGGTACCAAGATGAAGGGTCCACTAATACTAGTGGATATCCTATATCTCTACCTTTTGTAATAAAAATAGCAACAAGAAGTGACCCTTAAACCACACAACTCCCTCATGAGACAATGACCATTCACACAACACAGCTCCATTATTTATAAAATCTATTTAACATTTCCACAACACATCACTCGACTTCTCTTAATGATTAAATTATAGAAGGAAAGGTGTCAGCTAAACACTGTCCAAGAATATAGCTCCACCATGTTCCTTGGCCTTGAGATGCATCTGGGAAAAAAGGACCATCAGGGTCCACTCATCACTGGACTCCTTCAATGCTTCCACTGACTCTTTCCTTCCCAAATCATTTTATGCCACATTACCGATGTCTATAGTATACATGATATCAAAATCAAACCCCTGAAGGTACTCCACCCAAAGACGCTACGTAAAACATAAATATTTATTATAGAATATGTAGTCTATAATATTATGATCATAAGAGACTAATAAATTTTCCAAAAAAAGATAATTATGCCATGTATTCAAGGAATTCATCACTACAACTAAATTTAGGTCATGGGTTGGGTAAGTAATTTCATATATCGATATTGGAGAGAACCATACACCACTAAAATTTCGTCCTTTATCAGAACACAACCAATACCCATACTTGAACCATAATAGTAGACCACGTATCGCTTCTTGATTCTGAAAAGATCAAAACAAGGATTGAAGTCAACCACTGCTCAATATTCTCAATGAAATCCTAAGACTTTGTGATCCAATAAAACATCACCCATTTCCAGGTAAGTGAATACATTGATAAATAAAGCTGAGGGAAACCAAGAACAAACCACTTGTAATACCCTGCTAGGGGAAAACCACCTAATCTCAAAAACATTCTTTGGTTGTTTCAATTACATCACTACATTGGACTTCTCAAGGTCTATTGAAACCCCTCGTTTAGAGATCACATGACAAAAAACAACACATCCCTAGTACATATGGTTCACTTGAAAAAATTTACATAGAGAAGATGGTCCCAAAGGGTTCCCAACACAATACTCAAATGCTACTCATATACCTCTTTAGTCTTGAAATAGATCAAGAAATCATCCATAAATACCATGGAAAAGGAGTCAAGATACTGGTAGAACACATAGTTCATAAGCTTCATAAATACCATTGAATAATTCATCAAACCCAATTCCATGAAAAAATACTCAAACTAGTTGTAACTACATAGAAAAGATGTTTTCAGAATATCCACCTCTCTAACTCCGACTCGGTGCTACCCAGAATGAAATTATATCTTAGAGAACCACCTCACCCCATAAACTGGTAAGAAAAGATTATAAATATGGGGAAAAGTGTATTTATTCTTAATTTATACCTTATTTAGCTTTTAATAATCAATACATAACTGAAGAGATCCATCGACCTTCTTTGGAAAAAAGACTAGGGTGATCCAAGGTGAGATTCTTGGGAGAATTAATTTTTTGGATTCTAAATCATCAAATTGTACCTTTAATTCTATAAGATCATTGGGGGGGGGGGATATGGTATGAGGGAAGATATATTGGATGAGTTTCTGGTGTTAATTCAAAGGTGAACTCCACATCCAACTCCAGAAGAAAATCTGAGAGGTTATCTAGAAACACCTTTGGGAACACACCCACCATAAGAGTCAATCCATTATCAAGACCACTACCACCTTCCTTCAATATGAGTGATGATATCTAGAAAACATGACCACCCAAATCTAAAGGTGGAGGTCCATCAAGTCCTAACTGAGGATCCAATTCACCTTGGAAAACCTAGGTAATCCCATAAGGTTCCACAAAACTCCATCGGTGTTGATAAAAATTGACGTGTGCCTATAAATGAACCATCCAATCCATACCAAGGATCATTTAAAAGAGGTCCATTTTTAAAACTATGAAATCCCATTCTATCCCAACCCCTGATAGGATGAGTGAACAAGATGAACAAATGAAACCCTACTCCCACTTATTACCAATCACTATCACCAAATCTATTACATACGGCATAATATTAGTTTATAATTTTAAAACATCCATATGAAGGGAAGAAATAAAAATTATTAGAGGCTCCAATATAAAAAAACAGTTGAAGATAATGTAATAAGAACACTACGTTGAACTGTCACATGACCTTCATCCGATTCCACTAGTGTCTGATCTAGATAATGAATATTAATAATCTATACTTGATATTGAGAATGACCACTAACCCATAGTAATTACTTAAGATGACTCTGATGAGATGAATATCCGGCCCTACCACCATGACCACAAAACTGAGAACCCATTATCCTAGTTGGATCTAACTGGGATGAAAATCTCCTGAATACTGTTAAAGCTACACCACCCTGGCATGGAAGTGTGGCTATGAAAAACTTATATAAGTTCTCCATATGTTCACATCAATGGTAAGGTCAAGGTAGAGCTAGAAACATAGACCACCCATGTCCTAACTTCCCACATTGATGGAACATGAATGATCTGGCATCTGAATCCATAAACGAAGATAGTCAGGAAGAATCTCTTGAACTACTACCTCCCATTTTCTCCTTCTCATCCTACTTTCTCTTCTTCTTTGAAGAAATTTCACTGCCCTAGCCCATTATTGACACTACTCTAGAAAAACCAAACATTCCATTATGGTCTATCTCCATCATCAAAGCACGGTCAACCACCATAGAATATGTATTAAATTTGAATAAGAATACTTGGGATCAAATATCCAGGTGTATCCCTATTTTGAACTTTTGATCCTTTATCTTCTCATTGGAAACTACCTCAGGTGCAAAACAAACAAAATCTTCAAAGTGATGGACCATCTCCATCGTAGTCCAATCCCCTATTGTAGATCTAGAAACTAAATGGTTTTATACAAGTCTAATATCTTTAGGTAATACTTCTCATTGAATATGACCATGAAATCATTCCAAGCTATCTTCTAAAGATTCCCATATTGAACCACTGAGTCCCACTACATCCTATTGGGACCCTACAACAATAATTAAACAAACTTCTCTTTGATTTCGTCACATGTGTTCAGAAACCCAAACATAATTTCAATTTTCCCAATCCAGTCCTCAGATTCCTAGGGGACCATTCTACTATGAAAGGGAGAAGACTTGTTCTTGATGAACTCCTGAGATTTGTTCTTTTTAGTACATATTTTAAATTCCCAAACATTAAAAGGACCAGATCCCACTCCTTGGCCCAAATCTTGGACAACCCTAACAATGAATTCCACTAGTATCTGATCAAAAGGTGAGGAATAGATCCATACTATGTCTTCCTAAGACTACACAGAAAGTCTCCAGGAAGGAATCTTGCCACAAAAATCAAAACTATAATGGAAAACCATCAGTACACCATTCTAAAATATTCTAAAACGACAAAAAATTACAAACAATTCCTAAAATAAAAACAAAACCACATCTATCAAAATAATGAGGCAAACCACTTCAACCCTTTTTAGTTTTCATGAATAGTTTTCAGCCTGTATGTCTCATCTGTGGGATAAGTAAACCAAATCCCAACATCCCATGAAGACCAATGATTTTTCACAAGGTGTATTGGCCAAAAACCACACTCGCAATCATAAACTCAATCCCTGACAATCCTAGCACCAACCTATCCAAAATATCTAAAATATCATGACTCAAAGAAAATTTGAAACCTCTTTTGATACCATTTTTAAGGAAAGAAGTTGGGGGGCCATCTAAAATGATACCCGAACTGGCTCATGGAATGGTATGAAGAGCGTTCCTGATCCCAATTGGCCAGAAACTAGTTCCGGGGTGTCAAAAATAAAATTTTGGGAATAATTTCATCCCTGATAAATAATTATGTATAATTATAAATATTGAAACATCACACCATGATCAATAACCATAACCCAATAGAGGCACCAAAATTCCAAGATAAATATTTTACAATTTCAGATAAAAACCGAAATACTAAAATGGAGGGGGACCAACTAGACCACAACCATAAAACCACCATGAAAAAACAGGTACATCACCTATAGGCCACCACTAAAACCACATTCAAGAGAGTAACACAAGAAAATGAATCCACCATTACCACCATATAACATCATTAATTTACTTGTATCAAAAATATACAATTTTATATACATCCAAGGGAATATGTAGGGTGTGACCCAAATCCTTATAAGATGCAACCCCAAATAAAAATTCCATGACATAACATTAGAATAAAAATCACTGTGTAATATTTAAGAAGGAATTTGGAAGCATTTTTAATAAATATATTTTAATGAACAAGTTTTCAAAGAAGCGTTATTTTAAAATTAACAAAATATTATGTTTCACAATATATCGACGGTAATCACCACATCATAAGGGATCTCCACAGGTAACCCTTAATGGTACTAGCACTAGTGGGACCCTAAGAGCCACGTATCTCAGTGAAACATGGTTTAAATACCATAAGCCACAAAAATCATCATGCATGAGCCACTAGATATGAATCCATATAATGTTTTAGTGGTTCCTAATGAACATCATTGTTTAGTTAGTATTGTAGCATCCATCATCCATAAATAAACTGGGACTTTACCCTACCGATCCAACTGGAGTACTAATCCTATTTTTCCCACCCTGATACCTATGATTCCCTTAATGCTCAATTTCTATTTCACATGTCACATAGTTCACCAATTTTAGAGGCACACATTAGGAAATTTGAATAAACATGAAAAACCATCACATTTCATAGGAAAAACCATATCATGTTACATACACACCAAATACATTTATAAACATGCTTCCCACCACTTTCAAAATTTATAAAACTTAATTAGAATCACAATAGAAAATTCACAGATGAAATAAAACCATTTAAATTTTAAAAACCATATTTCAACCCATATAAATATTAAAAACTCATGAAAAAACATTTCGCGCCAAAAAAAATATTCCATATAACACATTCAAGAAATCAACCAAGTATACTAAAATTATCTAATAATGATATATCATAGAATCGCCTACCACAAGCTTGGAAACTTTTGGAATTTAGTGGAAAACTGAAAACACACCACAAAAGAACCCTATAAAGGCAACATCAAACCGTAAATATCAATATTTTATGAAAGAACTCAGTATTTAACCCTTATAAGATCAATAAATCTGCAGGAGAAGAAACATTCAAAGTAGGATGACGAATAACCCTATAAGAAGGAAGGAATAGAGAAAGGGATTACATGATGATTCTTTAAAGATAAAAGGCCAAATACACCCAAGATTTTAGGGTCTATGGTAGAAAATAGAAAAAGAGGAGGCGCATAGGGGATAAAATTCTTAATGTAGAAGAAAGGGGGTTGAATAGTGGTCAAATTTGATGGGGGAAAGGAAAAAATCACTATTTTTAATGACATGTACAAGACACATAGTTAGCCCACCCATTTTTCCAAACCATATAGCAACCATGTGGTGGTCTATATCCAAGAGGAAACTAGACACATAGTTTCTTATGGGAGAAAGCATGCCCATGCAGAAATTTGTTCAGCCTAAACAGTGCCACTGTCCAAGGCACATACTTTCTCTTGGGTTGGAGCATGGTTTACCCTAATAGTTCCAATACCATGCACCACCTACTATCGAGTCCAAAAAACAAATTTTTTCCAAAAACTCCTAGGGACACAGAGGGATAAATTCAAGAACAATATTAAACAAAATAATACCTCAAAATAAAATCATGAATGAGACATAAAATGTTCATAAGATAAACCCCATAAAACCCATCACACATTGAAACTAGTAATATATTTGGACTTAGATATTTACATGTTGTAATACTATATTTTTATAATTATTCTGCTATAGTGGGACTAAAACATAGTCCACTGAATAGATTAATATATATGATAAGTTCATGAACATTAAATTATCATTACAATAATTTACTTGTAAACATAGTCTTAAATCAATATAAATTGTTTCCTATATAAAAAAAATAATGTTAAAATATATTTTGAAGAGTTGGATAATCTATACAAAATAAATAAAATTTTCCTTCAATGATGCTGGTAAACTATTAAAAGTATGATATTTACCATTTGTTAATAAAACCTTTTGATTACTCACTACCTATTGGAGAACCCCATTTAGAAGGTAAAATCCATGTTAGGAAACTATAAGCGTTTAGAATTTTATTTCATTAAAAATAGTTATAGTTCAATAGTTCCTACCAAAATTATAAAAGGAATTTAATGTATTTTTTGTATTTAATAGTTTTATATTTAGAGTTCTTTTCTCCATGACAATTTTGAATCTATTGCCCTATTTTTGATGTTTTTAATGTTCCATTTCTGACCATTACATTTATTACTTCAGAATATGTGCTGGTTTATATTTTTATTCTCATGGTACCTATTTCCCTAGGAAAAATTATTATATTTAAGAAGGTAAAGTCATAAACTTTATTCATATCACATGCCGCGGTTATTAACTTTATTTCCATTCACACTAAATATTTATATAGTTTTTCTATTATAATTTTCATATCATCTTGACCAATATTCCAATAAACATTAAAAAAATTTATGGTTCAAGATGTTTGTGTACATCTCTTCAAAATGTATTTTTTTGAAATAGAATCCTCATTAATTTGATCATTTTAAAAAAAATAACAACATAGATAACCAAAAGACTCAAATTTTCAACAAGAATAAAAACTTATATCCTTAATAATGAAATATCCAATGAATAATATCATATACATATCCATTCATCCCACTGATATATGAATATGAAATATTGATTTCATGATATGATATCAAATAACAAGTACAAATCATATAATTTTCATGTTGAAATAAATTGAATATTTTTAGTGTATATATTTAAATATCTTGGCACAAGATTTCCTAGAATATGGAAATATATCATAACAATTTATCTTTTATCTAAAATCCATCCATTATTTCATGATTTTTTTCTAATATTTGTTCAAAATGATTGAATATTTTTAAAACAAACAACCTCCAATAAACACAATAATTTAACAATCCATTTAATCTTTTACTTAATTGAGTGATATAAATCCTTATCATAAAAACATCTTTCAAAAAATAATGATCTCAATTTTTATGAAAAAATAAACATAATCTAATTAGGTATATTTTCAATCTCTATATTCATTTTGTAATACTGCCTATTTTTCATAAAAAATATTCATTTCATGATATTCAAATAAACACTTATCAAACCATGTCAAAAATAGAGATCCATATTTCAAACATTTTACCAAAGGTTTTACTTCATTTTGAATCAAATCCATGGGGCATAAGAAAAATTTAATTGTTGGGAAAACATTAGAAATTGATTTTTCCATAGAAGAATCTTGAACAGTAAATAAATCTTTTCTTACCTTTATATAATGATAATGAACAAAATTACAAAATATCCAAGTTAATGAAATTGTTGTTTCATTATAAAAAAATGTATCCCAACTACTATGATATCTATATAATTATTAATGTTTAAAAACATACCTAATTCTCTACACTCATTATTGGCATTGAAATTGGTGTATAAAATAAGTACATCACCAAACTAATCATAGTTTGTTCTCATTTTTGGATCAACCATTTTTTTAATATATCCATATATATCAAATTGTACATTGGTAAAAAAGTGTTTTCCTGTAATTTCATTTACAATTAATCTAACATTGATGTTTCATCCATTTGAACCAAATATCTTTAATGTTTTGACCATAAAAAATTAAATTGTTCAACTTGAGTATACCCTACAACATTTGGAACTCCAACTATAGTATTAAAAAATGAAAAAGTTACTTGATTTAATACTGTTTCTGACACTTTCACCGGGGCGTGCGCATCCGTCTTCTTGAGTGCGATGGGCAAGGCTTTGTTACCCCGCATTCCTGCTTTCCAAAGGCAGGAGGCATCTATTCCTTATTCAGGGACGTTTGATCCTTCATCGAAACGGGATGATGGGATGTCAGTTCTTCCTTTCGTGGATTCCTCCTCGGAATGCGTAACCTAGTCCGGGTCTACCTCATAGGTTTAATACGTGGCTAATAAATCTCGTTCACAGTTCCATATATTCATGGGCACCGGTTAATTATGCCGCTTCCGTCAATACATTCCATTGGGTCTTGACATGGTAGTGACCTTCGGTCGGAGTAGATGACAACATCAGGCATGTCAGGGCATCTCTAGGTGTGTGGACATTAGGGAACCTGTATTATTCCTCGTAAGAGGAAATCTCAAGGGTTCATAACCTAAGGAATCCCATGTCAAATGTGGGGAATCATATGTAATAGTAATGTCTCTAAGGTTTTCCTCAGATTCACATTCTTAACACATGGTATAACGCATGTTTAACGTCTTGCGGAGGCGGTTAAACCAAAGGCATGTTGTCCAAGGTTTTCCTCATGCATCTCATGATTATCATGAGGTAGGCCGTAGTTTTAACGTCTTGCGGAGACAATATGAGGGTGATCAGAACATCCCATAGAGACGGATCAGATTGGTACATCCCAAGGAGGGAACACTAGGAAGATGGATGGATCAGAACGACCAATGAGTACGGATCCGAGGTGGTGCACCCCATGGAGGGGAGATGCCACACCATAATGGCTGATCTGAACACCACTGAGGGCAAATCATGGAAAGTGAACCCCAGTATGGGGGACACCAAGGTTTACCATTGGCTGGGATTGAACCTCATGGAGGTTTTCTACGTTCCATGTGCAGACAATAGGGATCAAAACCCATGTAGTTCGAAGGGGTGATGAATTAGGGTGTACACAGAGGACAACAACGTGAATACATGTTGAGGATTATGCATGAAAAGCGGCCTGGTTACTGCTAGGAGCAGTGAAGAAATGGATGACATGATCCCACCGGGATGTGGCTACCTGGGTAAGAATCATTATGGATGATGTAGAGTTGAATGAAGTGGAGGGGAATGAGAGGGAACCGACGTGAGGACAATGGTGTTGTTGGGATTGAGCCTTGAAGAGACTTCCTACGTATCCCCGTGGTAGGGAATCAAAGTCCGCACAGTTCATCTGACGATGGCTTACCACCAAATGAGGTTGACAATGGATTATAGCTGAAGGAGGTTGCAACATCTTACCACTGGATGGGCTTGAACCTCGTGGAGGCTTCCTACGTACCCTGCCTTAGCAAGGATCAAATACTACGTAGTTCAGGATGGTGTCTTCCGCGAACTGACGTGAAGGTGGACCCGGGGATCCACTGGTGGTGGGATTGAACCTCGTGGAGGCTTCCTACATACCATTCCTTGACATGGATCAAAGTCCACATAGTTTAGAATAGGGTATCAGAGAACCGACGTGAATAAGGACCTTGTCCTAGGTGGGTGGTGGGCTTGAACCTCGTGGAAGCTTCCTACGTACCATGCATTGGAATGGATCAAATTCCATGTAGTTTGAGTGGATACAGCTTAATGTCATATGGGATGGGGGTGAACTGACGTGAAGTGGGTCAGAATGACCGAGTGAAGGTCTTGACCCTCGTGCAGGCTTCCTACGTACCATGCCTTAACATGGATCAAAGGCCACATGGTTTAGGTAGGTGCGTGTCGGCGAACCGACATGAGTAAGGACCTTGGCCTAGGTGGATGACGGGCTTGAACCTTAGGGAGGATTCCTACGTATCCCTGTGGCAGGGAATCAAAGACCACATAGTTCATGATGGTGTGGGGCCTACACTCTAGGCTGCCCAAGTGTTGGTGAATCGATATGGTCAGAATGACCGGGTGGTGGGCTTTAACCACATGGAGGTTTCCTACGTACCCTGCCTTAGCAAGGATCAAAGTCCACATAGTTCCAAATGGGTATGGGGATTACGCTCTAGGATTCCCAAGGTGTTTGGTGAACCGACTAGGCAGAATGACCGGGTGGTGGTCTTGAACCTCATGGAGGTTTCCTACGTACCCTGCCTTAGCAAGGATCAAAGTCCACGTAGTTCAGGAATAGTCACAACGGCTTACCGCTAGATTAGAATGTTGTTTAATGTCGTGCGAGACGGGGGTGAACCGACATGAAGGAGGTCGAAACGACTGAGTGGTGGGATTGAACCTCAAGGAGTATTCCTACGTACCATGCCTTGACATGTATCAAAGTACCAGTAGTTCGGGAATAAAGTTTAACATCATGCGGGACGGGGCTGTTGTCATGGTCGATGTATACTCTAAGCCCATGTGAGTCATGCTCGGTGTGAGAAACAAGAGGCAGCAGGGGCCTGACCACCATGTCGTGAAAGGTGTGTCCATGGAATGCAAAGTGGGGATTACGTGTGGAGCGGCCCAAAGGGGTTGAGAGAGATTGGGGCTTACTCTGGGATGGAGGCCCGTGTGCCGCTGTTGAGTGACAACGGTGAATGGGGCATATGCAAGGGAGCTGCCCGGGTGCCGCTATGGAGCAATAACTATGTTTGGGGATTATGCTAGGAAGCTTCCTGGGTGTTGCTATGGAGTGATAATCGTGGATGGGGCTTACACAAGGACGTTTCCTGGGTGCTGGTATGGAGCAAAAATCCTGGATGGGGCTTACGCAAGGAAGCTTCCCTAGTGCCTCTATGGAGTGGAACTGGTGGATGTGGCTTACACAAGGAAGCTGCCTGGGCACTGCTCTAAAGTGGCACTGGTGGATGGGGCTTACGCTCAGAAGCTGCCTGGGTGCCGCTATGGAGCGGCACTGGTGGATGGGGATTACGCAAGGAAGCTGCCCGCGTGCCGCTATGGAGCGGCACTGGTGGATGGGGCTTAGGATAGGAAGCTGCCCGAGTGCCACTATGGAGCGACACTGGTGGATGGGGTTTACGCTAGGAAGCTGCCCCAGTGCCGCTATGGAGTGGCACTGGTGGATGGGGATTACGCTAGGAAGATTCCCAGGTACCCCTATGGAGCGGCACTGGTGGATGGGGCTTGAACAAGGAAGCTACCCGGGTGCCGCTATGGAGCATAAAATGTGTATGGGGCTTACACTAGGAAGCTGCATGGGTGCTGCTGTAGAGATACAACTATGTATGGGGCTTACGCTAGGAAGCTGCCCGAGTGTCACTATGGAGCGGCAATCGTGGATGGGGCTTACGCAAGGAAGCTTCCCAGGTGCTGCTATGGAGCAGCAATCCTGGATGGGGCTTACGCAAGGAAGTTTCCCGGGTTCCACTATGGAGAGACACTGGTGGAATGGGCTTACGCAACGAAGTTGCCTGGGCGCCACTCTGGAGTGGCACTGGTGGATGGGGCTTACACTAGGAAGCTGCATGGGCGCCGCTATAGAGCGACACTGGTGGACGGGGCTTATGCTAGGAAGCTTCCCGGGTGCTTCTATAGAGCGGCACTGGTGGATGGGGCTTACGATAGGATGATTCCCGGGGGCCGCTATGTAGCGGCACTAGTGGAGGGGGCTTACGCTAGGAAGTTGCCCGGGCGTCTCTATAGAGCGGCACTGGTGGATGGGGCTTATGCTAGGAAGCTTCTTGGGTGATGCTATGGAGTGGCATTGGTGGACGGGGATTACGCTAGGAAGCTGCCCATAATGTCATCCTCACGTCTGGCCATGAGGGCATCCCAACTTGATGGCGAGTTGAGGCATTTACCTATGCGCTAGTGCACATGCAGGATTACGCCAAGGGAATTGGAATATATCTAAACAAAGGGAGATGAAATGTGTGAATTACATGACCAACTTTCGGAATGCAATGAGGGTGGTGTGGTGATAGGGGATAACTGTTGACCATGGTCAAAACATAGCATCCTTATCACGTTATCCTGAAATTGGGACAAACAAATGAGGGTCGACTGCTGACCGTGTTCGAAACACCGGACCTGACTCAAAGTGTTGTCGAAAGTGTTCTGGGACGTTAGCCCAAGACGGTAGGTGAGCCGATGCGGCTTGGGACTAGGCGATTAGAGGGTCCCTCAAGACATGGATGTGGATGAGGATCCGAATGAACGACACACAAAGTGTGAGGTGGAGTGTTGGAATGTTTGAACGGATTCCAACGCTCTTGAAATTAAGCCACTATGATCATGTCATCGGGCATCTTATGCTTGGTGCACAAGGCATCTCTTGTTTGGATCAAGAGGCATCCTATTTTTGGAACATAGGGAATACTATAGTTTATAGTCGTGTAGAGAGGACTATTGGCATCTTATGCTAGGTGCACAAGGCGTCTCTCTTATAGAGAAAGAGGCATACTATGTTTGGCACATAGGTTGAACTACATTTTATAGTCATGTAGATAAGATTATTGGAATCCCATGATTAGATCATAAGGCATCTCTTGTATAGGGTAAGAGGCATCCTATATTGATCATATATGGATTACTACAGTTTAAAGTAATGTAGATAAGACTATTATCATCTCATTCTTGGAGCATAAGGCATATCTCGTATAGGGACAGAGGCATCCTGTGTTTGGGACATAGGGATTACTAAAGTTTATAGTCATGTAGATAAGCATTTTAGGCATAAGGTGCCTAGAAATGATTGGTGTTGGGACTTACGAAAGTGCGGCCCTTTTTGGTTCAACCTGGAATAGGATCCAGGTGATAGGGTTTGGCGGAGTTTCCTGAGGAATGGTTCGACTCAAGGTACTTGAGGAATTGATGATGAGAATCTCAAATGACGACATGTGAAAGGGACCAAGAGGAATATATCGACTCAAGGTGTTTCATGGTGTGTGGAGGAGTCTCTCAAATCATGGTATTCCATAGGTGGAAGGAGGCTGTTCATAAGGGTGCAATGGAAAATACCGATGTCCAGGCATGAAAAGTTCATGGTGTGACTCTCCATTTTTCATGGGGGTGTGTGACAGTAGGGAAGGGACACCCCCGGAGGGTTGGGAGAGCAGCTAGGCACTGAACCTGACCGGGGGTGTGGGGGTGAAACCCCCGCGGTATGGACTAGTGGGAACGAAGGTAGGATCTTTGCAAAGGATAGGTATTTGCGAAGTATCTTCGTGGAGCAAAGGTCTCGTGGAGCAAAGGCCTCTCGCCGAGAAAGGGCGGCTCGCGGAGCAAAGGCCTCTCGCGAAGCATAGACTTGCGGAGCATGGGCTCACGGAGCATGGTCTCTCGGAGTAGCATCACGGAGCATTGGGTCATGGAGCATGGACTCATGGACCACCGGCTCGTGGAGAAGCAACGCGAAGGAAGCTGCTCGCGGAGCAGCAACAAGAAGGAAGATGCTCGCGGAGCATAGCCTCACAGAGCCGAAAAGCGGAGCTCCGAGAACTGGGAGATCGGCCACCCAAGGGGCGAAGTATCCATCCAGAGAAGGGGGGTGATCTAGGTATTTATAGGAAAGGGTCTCCACGAAGTAGAGCGCGCTCGGCGCTAAGACAAAGCTTGCTTTACGGCGCGTCGCGAATGTCAAACGTGTTTGTAGAGAATCCCACCTACTTGCTTCGCAGCGGGTCTTCACAGTGCGTCACAAACGTTAAATGGGTTCTTGGAGCTTCCCTCCTCTTTGCTTCATGGTGGTGCTCTGCGATCACGGAGGGGGCTTTGCAACTGGGCTTTGCGAACCAGTTTTCCATCCCAACTTCAAATATCCATAACTCCAAATCCATAACTCCGTTCGGGCCCTGTGACACACCAAATTGAAGATCGTGAAAAGTTATATGATCTTGGATCATGTATAGAAGAATTTGTAAAATTTTGGGGATGCGTTTTCCAGGGCCAACAAATACATATTAAATGGTTTAAATACAACACTTCGACTTATGCTCATAATATCTTTATTTTTATCTCACCATATGATTGGGTTGAAAAATATGAAAAATATGGTTATTATCTTTAACCAATATATTACATTCATATTGATCCCATGGTAATAACTCGATCCCCATATGTATGGGCAAACCAATTTATATATTGATATAAGGATATTTTTCCAATAAAAAATTATTATCCACCTTCTCATAATTTTTTTCTACAAAATAACATATAGGAAGTGATAACTGTAATTTTCTTCTACCTTTTCTTGATATATTAATGATGAACACTGAATCCATTAATCTAAATATATCTAACATAAAAACAATGAACATTTTATGCTGAATTAAACTTCACCCTCAATGGTGTTTTAAAATTATATGATGTTTCATTAAATCAATTTTTATGTATCTGACTACTCCTGAGCTTTTTAAAGTTACCCTATGTAAATAGAACCTACAAATTAGAAGATAAAAAATATAAATGATTTATAAAATTTAAAAATGAAAATTAAAAGTTACATTTAAAGGTTATTATTAGACTAAAAATGAAGTGGATAAATTTAGAATATTTTTTCACTAGAATAATCCACTGGAATTTCCAAAGTAAAATTCCTCCAGATTTTACTACAGATACTTCCAAAAAAATTTACAGAGTAAAATTTCACTATATTTTGCAGCAGAAAAATCCTTCATATTTTTCTTTGTAAAATTGCATTGGAATTTAAATCAGAAGAAAAATATATTGGAATTTATATCAAAATAAATCAATTAGAATCTATAGTAGAAAATCTCTAATGGAAAATCATACCCAAAGAATTCAGGTCTAGTTCAACCGTCCCCATAAAATATTAATGAAAAAGTAAAGGTACAAAGTCAGGTAGAGAAAGGGGTTTTACAATTTTGGGAATGAGACAACGCCCTCATATGAGCCTCCACCAAAGATGCACAAAAGTTAGGAGCTCTAAAGGACCACATAGTAGTCATTTCCCTGACTTCCCAATTGGAAAAGGAATCAACCAATTGACTGGCCTCCCATTAGGCACGAGTGATCATTTAGTTGAGATGATTTACCTGATTAAGACATCTAATTCAGTGAGTTAGAATTCTCCATGGAACATCTCGCGTTCTCATCTTGAGAGCCTATACAGGAAGTTCAGAATCTGATTCAATCCATAATATATTTCACCTATGGAAGATTTCATGCTTAAAAACATAAATAATGGCCCATATTTCTATCTCATAAGTGATTACCATCCCAATAAAATGTTGAAAAAAACCCTTGATGAAGCCATGATGTGTATAGAAGACACCTCCATAACCCAATATACCCGACACTATATATGCAACTCTACCAACATTAACCTTAACACATAGAAAGATTAGTGGGATACAACAAAGGAACTTAACCACCAATGGATTTTTCAGTTTATGTGAAATTCCAAGCATCTGCAATGTAGTTAAATCTGTACAGGTATTATTCATGCAACCATTCTATATCGAATTGGCAACATGTATGTTGCAGTGAACCATAATTTCACTTTCATGAAAGGATAAATCCATTTTTCTAAACATGAGTATATTCTGGGATGCCCAGATGGCATGAAAAACACCCACTATGGCAACCGGCAGCATATTCTGGACCTACGTACTCCGACCAGACTTGGAGATGTCCATAATTATATGTTTCCACTCAATATTCCATTATAATCTCCTAATTAATTTCCACCAAATATTCTATTTTAATTTTCTATTGGATATTCATAATGGAAATTTTCTTTCTAATATCCAATGAAAAATTATCATGTAAAATCAAGTGGAAAACTCCACTACAATCTGTATTTAAAATTTACTTTGCAATATCCAATGGAAAATTACACTGTAATATCTGGTGTAATATTATTAAAAAACTATGAAATTACAAAAATAATATCACATAGTGAATTATGTTATAATTTAAAACAAGAAGATTTCATTTGAATTCTCCGAAGGAACACAAATCTATGACACAAGTAAATTATATTCCCCACAAATATTTACTTAGAGAAAAATAAAAACAAAACTCCAATAATTAATTCCCAAATCTAGTGAAACATTACACTATAACTACTCATTTTTTTAAATGTATTATGTAATTAAATATTAACACCTTCATCTCCATCTATAGCCTCACGATTTTGTTTTCGAATTGTGAAAGATTCAAACTTGGATAACCACAAACAAAAGATGGATCTAATTCCACGAATACTGGAAGTAGAGTTTTTATGAAACCATCACAAAACAATTTTACATATAAAATTAAAATTGGTAGATTATATTAGATTATGTCAATAATGGGGAGGCACAATAGTGATTTTTTTAAAATGACGACTAATTTCAGGCGCACAAAAATTTCAATCATAAAAATGACTCATGGTAAATATTTGGACTCGTTTTCCCCTATTAATTTTTTAGACACCAAAATTATACCATGTTTCTATAGACTATTTAATCATATCGATACAACAGTGGAGTGTCTAGTTAAAATTAAAATATAAGTGGATAATAATCCATGTTTAAAGAGTTAGTGAGATACCTCCTGTATGGATTTTATGTGGATTCTCTCGATTAAATCTCACATGAATCCGAATTTGAGGTAGGATCAACTAAGATATTTGGATGGTAAAGGGTTGTTTCACTAGATGATCCCAACAGCTAGTGGCGAACCCCATATTTGACTAGTTTAAATATAGAATTAGTCTACCGATGTTGGTCTAACAAAATATTTTTTTGGTCTACGTTTAACTTTGTTAGACTGATATGTCCATTATAGGTTTCATAACTATGGATTAGACCCAAATTACATTATATATATATATATATTATATTTTTTTATTATACATTTTATAATCACTAGATTATGAAAAAAACCCAGTCAATTAACTCATAAAAAAGCTTTCATTTAAATAAATTAATAGTTTTGATCATATATTATAATTTTTCTTTCTTGTATATAATTTGGTATTAAGGATTAAAATTCATGGTGTCACATTTTTTTAATAGACCATGATGGATAAAACTAAATAGATTGAGTTGTTTATTTATTCAAATGGGAATTTTGGAATTTCTAATTAGTTATGTTTGAAAAAAATGATGAGAAAATTATGTGTAGGAATAAGGAATGTGTTTATAATCCATTTCTTACTACTACATTATCTTATGGGTATTTTTCTTGATGATATTATTTGTACCTTGAGAGGAACTATTTTTTGGGATTAAAATAATGTGAATAGATAACACACTAAAGATCTATAGAAATTTTGTGAATATGAAGGTTTGATTTTCAATAACCCTTAGAGAAGGGAAAATTTTGGAAAGTTGGGTTTGTGTAGCGGGTTAGTTTTGTGAATAAAAATAATTTTTCTTGTCAAAATTATTTAAATATACCATCATTTTATGTATGATATATTTCACTTGAAAGAAACATTTATTACATTCTGAATATTCCACTATTGTCTTATATATAATATCTGTAATGATGATATGTAAATTAGATCTAAGAAATTTTTTTTGCATTTTTTCCCTAAAAAAAATATTAGTACTAATTATTGTGTGGTAGTAACGTTTTTAATTGGTAATGATATTTTTTTGTGAATAAATTGGATTTTTTTTTATTTTGACTAAAAAGGAATTCAAAATATTTTTTATAATTTTATATTAATATAAATAATTTATATCTTATTTGATGTATCAATATTATTTAAATTTATTATATATGAATTCCATGAAATATGATTAATTATTCTTATATGAAATTATTTAGTAATTTTACTACATAGAAAATTGATTTGGTTCGATAACACAATTTAAAGCTTTTTTAATAATGTTTGTTATCCTAATAAAATTATAGGTGAAAAATTTATTTCAAATGATTCATGTTATTTTCCATGATATTATTCCAATATAAATTTTTTCCACAACACTATTGTACAAATTTAAAATTTTTTTACTATTCTTGAATGACGTTATATATGACGAGTGTTTTGTATATATTTTTTTCTATAATTATTTTTGAATATTTTTACTTTGTAATTTTAATTTTTTCATTATAAATTTGTTTTACAAGTATATTATACTACAATTTACATCTTAATTATTTTTATTTATTGGGAAAATTAACTTTCTAAATTTAATTTTTTTATCATAAAATATCAAACGTCATATTTGTTAATTAAGTAAATTTTATATTCAAATTATTTTTTTGTATAAATTTCATGTTTATTTTTTTCCATCACATTTTATTTTTAAATTTTAATTTTTTACCATTTAAAAGGGTTACATGTGGATCAACCATCTATTTATTATTAAATTTTTAAACCACTTTGTTAGTAATTTGTTTTGAAAAAATTTACAATAAAATTGTATTCATTTTTTTTAAAAATTATTTTTCTTTGTTTGTTTGGAGAAAGAGTATTTTTTTACTCTTGAAAACCTCACCTATAATTTAATTTAGAAATATATTTTTTAATTATTTGTTATTTGTTTGAGTAAATGAAGTATCCCATACATCATCATTTTTAGTGAAAACATAAAGGAACATAAAGATATTTTCCTCATATATTCTTTGTACAGTCACATCTGGATTATAGAGATAACATACAAAAGAGTTCTAAAATTCCCTAAGTGTCAATGGATATGACCATTATAATATTGAATCTAGAATGATCACCTATTAAATTATATGAATTAATTGAATTTTATATCTCCCTTTGGATGGATGTGAGTTTCTGGTCTTGAGGTGACCTAAGCATAGCCTATGTACAAGTTACATCATTTCATAATAATATTCATTAAATCTCATAATAAATCTCACCCTATAACCTAAAGGTTTAGTGGATTTGGATATTATATACATAAATAACATATTTTAAAATATCTTCAACATACCCCAAAAATATAATTCTCACATGATACCATTTATACATATCATATATAATATTCTACTTTATAACTTGGGGAATGAAAATATAAGAGTGGGCTAGATTAGATTCTTAATAAACGTAAACATAAGAGACATAAATATAAGATAAAAAGTGAGTATAATATGATCATATGAGTATGAGAACATAATCAAGGTTCATGAACATAACATAATTTAATTATAATATATATAATAGAACATAATTCATGACATAAGACTTTTAGCATATCATAATACTTGAGTCATATAACTGTGGAAACATGAGTCAATAATCATTATCCATGAGAACATAACATAAGTAAGTTTCATCAAATAATAAATTATCACAAAATAATAATAGAAATTATAAGATATTTCTATGATAACCACTAATAAATTCATATAATAATAGACTCGACTGATTGCATGACTATAACATAGTGAACATGGACTATTAACTTGTATCCTTTAACATAGTGAACTTATTATGACCACCCTTATACCATCTGATTTAATTAGATATAAAATGTTACCGCACGTATTATAGAACTATAATAGAACCACCTATCAAATAATGATAAAATATAAATATGTTTTCCAAAAGAACTTTAAAAAATTCATAATTCCATTATTACTTAATTAACCTATGAAAATAATTAGATTTTAGGAAAACATATATAAGACATTATCATAACCTATAAAGAGAAATAGGGTTGATGATTCCATTAGTGTATATTCTCAGAGAATTATAAGAAACGTTAAAATATGTTTGAATATATGAGAAACTCTTATAAGATAATTAAAATTTTCATGGAGAAATAAGAAGAAATACCCTTTGCATTTTTAATAGCTTTTTAAGAGAAATATTTTAAAAAATAAAGAGAATATAAATTGAAAAAAGAATACTGGGCCACATGGTTAGAAAAAATAGTGTATATCAGCCTGCAAAGATTATCTAACCATGTGGCTTGAGATAGTGGGGAGCAGGTCTCTGCAAAATTTATCAGAAACAGTGTGAAGAGGCATGAACACATGTGAAAATTGTCTCAGATAAGTTGTAGAGTCCTTTTTCATGGGCTTCACATATTTAACAAAACCTTGACCCTAGACCATGTAAGGGAACTCCGTGGGTAGTGGCATGGTGCATGGTTGGTGTATTTTTTTTGGCTAATCGGGCATGAAAACTCTTCAACAGATTCTATTTAGGTGAAGTTCCATATTTTCTATTAATTAAATTAATGTTTTAACCCTCCTTCCTATTTTTCTTCTATTGGATGAACTCCTACATTCTCATCCTATGAATACTCCTACCACCTCCCATAGGTTTTTGAGGTAGCTCCTTCCCATATCGTCCAAATCCTTCACTATTGAAAGAACTATAAAGTGTGAGGTAAGTTCTACACTCATCTCCCTACCATTATTTGTTTCTCTTATCCTCCATTGAGATATTTAGGTGCAACCTATTTTCCCTTATTTTCAACAAATTTGAGGATTTCTCCGATAACTCTCATTCTAGATTGATTAAAAGGACTACATTGGTAAAGGGAAGCACTTAAAACATAAGTTTGGTGGTCTAGATTCTTTCCTAATGTTTCATCAAATTATATATCTTGTACCATTATTCCATGCATCAGGCCCTTCTGTTAAATCTTCAAAATGTTAAATAAGTTAAATTGAATGCTTAATAATACCTGATGAGACCCTATCATGTGGTGAATCAAACCATTGGGTTGATCACATTGATGTGTGAAACGAAATGGGCATGTTCTACCATTGAGTCATTTTTCCCCTTTGTTTGAGATTATTAAACACCACTTGAGGTGTGATTCCCCATAATAAATGTGTTGGACTAATGCATTAGATCAGTTAGAGTTGTAGGCCTTGATTCATTCCCCTACACCTTGTGACATAATGTGTTTCCTAATTAATTGATTTATCCAACTTGATAATCATTTTATAATTGATTGCCTTTTTAGATTTCATGTCCTTTTTACCTTAATCATGCCTTCACCTTTGTTTCAAGGGTGATACAAGGGGTTTTGATTTATGTAATCCTTGGATAGGCTCCTCATTCCTTATAGTTACTTTTTCAATGAATTTTAAACACACTGGGGTTGACAGTAGCTATTCCTAGGAGGGTATTGACATGTATTTTCCATTTTACCACCATATGAGTGACACCATTTACCTAGGAGAGACCTCCTTTATTAGATCAGTGTCATGATGGTTGTACCATGCAATGAGAGAGACTTAGAACCCTATGTGTAATACCAAGGACAGAAAATAAGGTTAGTTATTATCATCTTCACACCATTCATAGATTGACACCTGGGATCTCATTCATAGGTTTCCTTGGATATAATCCCATGACATTATCATACATAGAGCCCCTAAAGTGATACTTGGGATTCCCTTGTAATCACCTTGGATGGGACCAACATCCCTCTTAAAAATTTATAAATATGTTAATTGAATTAAATTCAGATTGAAGAATTGAGACATCTAGGATGTTCTTGACAAGCCAAATAACATTCTTCAGGAATGTCGATAATTTGACACTTTATTTATATCAATTATTACCATATTTTTTACATGTGAAGATCTCTCTTATTCAGAGAATCCCATCTTAGGTCAAAGAAAGAAGGGTTGTATGGGTGTCCAAGAAGAACCCAATCAAAAGTATATAATTAGTTATTTATTTCCACATTAAATTTACTTATATTTTCACACTTCTCATTTTATATTACATGAAATTTCTTGATCTTGAAATTGTTGGTAGTTGACTATAGAATATATATCACCCATTTTTTGGATTTCCCTTAGCACCTAAGAAGGATTCATGATTGCAGATATAGATAAAGGGATTTAGCCAACTTCTGATGCTTTATTACCATTTATAGGATGGAGTATGGGGGAGTGGATCGAGCCTATACTTGGGAATCTAGTAGTAGCTATCTTTTTGCTTATTTGTAACTTGATAACATGTTTTATATACATGTATCCTCTATTCCCATGCACTCTTTTATATAGTTACATGACATTATGTTCATAATATTCTGTATTTATTTTAGTTTACCTTACTCTAGTTTTTATTCATCTTTCATGTTTTATTTTTATCATTCCACTGTTATATTTTTGTTGATACTATTTCTCTTTTTGTCGGGTTACTGATCATTTTGAATTAGTATCTTTTTCACAAATTTTTTAAATATTATTTGACTTTGATTTCACTCTAATATATGGGGGAATAGTATTCTCATGGACACACCATAGTATCTCTCTACTAGTCAGAATCCTCTAGCATATAGGGAGGCATCTTTGAGGTATTATGGCCACCGTCTCGAGGAACCTCCAAGTGGCTGCCATGGTGGTATCCTAAAAAGTGGATTCATAGGTTATTTTCCTTTTGTCTTATTATTTGGGTATTAGATATGAGATGTGGATCTTTGAATTTAGTGATGATCTTACATCTGGGAGTAGGTAACCCACATACAGGGGAAACCCAAATTACTTGATATCAGTAAATGATATCATTTCTTATGCTTCTAACAATTTCATGGATTCACCCTTGGGTGATAGAATTGTTTTGTGTTGTCATTATTATAGATAAAATTATAAATTTTATGGGTTTCCTTACCTTGAACCAAGGATATCAGGTAATAATAAAAATCATGCATCATAAAAGGAACCATAGGATCAAAAATTCAATGCATCATGCCTTGCAATATCTACTTTATAGGTGCATTTCCTACTGTATATTATTGGTGACTTGATGAGTATATATAGAAACATTATTAAATTCGTTAGAGGACATAGAAAAAATAATTTACAATTAAAGTGTATTTCTTATTCTAACCATGTTTTCCTACACTGGTTGATGTAGACACTTTAACTAGTCAGTTATGCCATGTTGAGCCATAGAATATTGGTCGCATGGGCTGGAAAATGTCATGGTTAGGATAAAGTGGGAGCCACATTCCAAATTATAATTTTTATGTACACTTATAAATAATAAGTTTTGATCCATCTAATTCAATAATTTATATATATATATATATATATACTTAAACAAGTACAAATTTAAAATTACTAGATACTTTAGACTGAAATGGTTATCTTATATGAGTGATATGAGACCTTGACCCTAACCTAACCTTAGTAACATGCAGTAGGGTGTGTCTCTCCTGACCCTTTCTTACATCCTCGACCTAGATTTAGGAGAAATTAGAGAGGTGTGGTTCAATATAGAAAGTCTTGTGAATGTCCTTTATTGTTATCAACTTCCCTATTTATCTTTAAATATTATCTTAGAAGTGTACTTGGAGAATTTAGAGCTATGACACCATGAAATCCTTGGGTAATATGCCAAAAGATTATCGATGAGAACAATTAGAAGGTTGTAGACCCTGAGCCACCCATGATACCTTCAATAGTTCCAGTTGAGGCACCTCCTGCAGATCTCCCACTGAGCATCGATGCTCAATTTCTTGATAAATTCATCTATTTCATGTAGTGTTTAGAAGGTGAACCTTAACCTACTCCTACTAGGGCAGAGCTAACCTATGAGTTCCAGCAGGAACATCCCACCACCTTCTTGGGGGATGGGGGGCCTTAGGCTTCTGATTCATGGTCAGAGTCCATGTTTTCTATATTTTAACTTTTAAATATGCCTCCAGAGATGAGGGTAAAGCTCGATACCAGTATTTTATGTGTCTCTAAAAAGAATTGGTGGGGAATCCTTATTCAGGCTAGTTGAAATCACAAAATGGTTTGGGAATACTTCTAGATAGCCTTTTTTGAATTATTTTTTCCAAATACGTTGATATTAGACTATTCTTGGTAGTTCATGAACCTTTAGAAAGGTATCATGTCGGTGAGGGAGTATCCAAATCGATTCATTGAATTATAGTGTTTTCTATGACCTAGAACAGTGAAGGGTTGACAATTAAAAGGTGATTTAAGTAAGAAATTTATTACGCTATCTGGTTTTAGGAGATTTTTTTGGCCGAGAACAATTTTTGAGATAATAAACCATGCCATAATCACTAAGAAGAACATCAGGGAATCAGACCATGTGATCTAGGGTTGTTTAGCTTCTATATCGGGATTGGTTTTCCCGGTGGTTAGAAACATCATGTCAATAGTACAGATAGGGCCAGTACCCTCTAGGTGGCAGACAATGATTACTCTATGGATTTTCACCAGTGTGGAAGGTCAAGATATAAGAATCCCCAATGTACAAGGAAACCAATCAAGTGCTGATCTAGTAGTAGGATAGTCACATCCATCATTTCTTTAGATCTTTTCCTCTAATACCTAGTGTAAGGGGATTTAACTGACACTATTTTTTGGAAAAGAATTAGTAGATCCATGTCCGTATGGGAGATGGTATTCTATAGGTCTAATAGTCCATAGAGCTGGTCCATGATGGGGTACTTAGACTTTACGGTTTAAACATCAGCAGAGTGGACCTACTCAGGCTAGGATGGTAGAAACTCAGGGTTGTGGTTCATTCCATATCTATATAGTACAACCTACACCTGAGAAATAGAGTCCAGGGCCATCTATGGTTATAGGAAATATTCTTATATCCTCAACTTTATTATCTTACTTTTTTGATATAGGTGCATTTAACTCTATTTTCTACCACTATGGAAAGTATGCCTAAGAAATTGAGTACTATACTGTCATGATGACTCTTGAAACACCACTAGGGGCCCGATTAGAGAGTAAATTCCAATATAGGGAGTTACTCCTTGAGATAGGTGGGTACCATTTCCAATGGAATTTCTTTTTCCTTGATATGACCAGCTTCAATGTCATTCTTAGTAGGGACTAGATAATCCCTTTTCATTCCCATGTGGATTTCTATCAATGCTGGGTGTCATTCACATCACCCAAAGTTGGGTGTCATTCACATCACCCAAGGACCACATGTATAATTATAAGGGAGAATGAAATATCCATGATGACTGAGATGGACCTGAACTATAACATCCCCAACCCAAAAGTCACTAAACCACTACTCCGGGTTGAGTCTCCACATGAACTCAAGTGCACCTCCCTATACTCCAGAGGTTTCTAACTAGCAACAAGGTTCTAATAAGTCACGTGGGGAGACTATACCCTTTTTACTAGAGTAATATAAAATAGTTAAAAATTTAAATATCAAAAACAATATGTAATAACCAATAAATATGCATAACCATATGTCTCCCAAAACTCGGTACAAACATCAAACTAACAATATATATATGTTATATCATGATAACAGTTCCAAAGTGAAGGAAACTAAAAATAAAAACAAATACCTAAATTCCTAAAATAGGTTTTAACTCGAAGTCTAGATCATCATATATGCATATTCTAAGCCCAAATAAACTCCCTATAACTGATACTTCTCCCATATCCAAACCTATAACAATGACGTTTTCTTGAGTACCCAATGGTGTCCTAATAAGGATTTGAGTACAACTCAGCAAGACACCAAAAATGGTGTCTACAAAATATATTTTCAAAATGAATATTGCATAAAGCTATGAAATAAATGAAATTGTAAACAAATAATAAAATTGGTGCCATTTGTTATCACTATTCACTTTAACCTTTTCTATCATTATTACCATATCCATCATTTATTCCATCTTCATTAATTAATCCATTTTCTTCATGTGTTCCATGGGTTAGTCATTTAAAATATTTACATAATGGAATAATCTAGGAAATTATCATGTATAAGAGTATAGGTCAAGTTTTGTATCTCACTAGGGATAAAAATTTCATAAAAATAGATCTAACTCACCTTAGAGCCTCAGTATATGTAGTTATATCGAATGAAACCATTAGGGTCCTAGATCATTAGTCTTAATCCCTAACCCATGCATTACTGGGTGGGGTTAGAGCATTAGTCCAACCTGACCCAGGAGAGGAGCCTTATTCCTTTATCCCACCATCAATCCATGTTCACAAGCTTATTTATCCATTTACCACATATTCCATATCGGAATCCAAGCACAATCAATAACCATAACATTCACATTTTGCATTTCACTTCAACACATAAATCACCCAATACTTTAACCCATTTACACATTATTATTCACCTATCCTTTTTCATTTAACCCTTTAAGTTTAATCAAAAATCTCCATCCACTTTCCCATTCATAATATTTAACAATTCATAATCCTTATTCCATTAACAGATTTGTATTACATGTTTACAAGCCATTTTACACTTTCACAATATTACATTTAATATTTTTTCACATTATTCCGAAAAATCCATTATGTCATTATCAAAGTCTACATATACTAATAGATCCACCCTTTTATCTCATAACATTATAATAACATGTTCATTATGGGATATACATAATTTCAAGTCAACACTATTCTTAACATTACAAGTTCAAGGTTCAGGGATGTTGGCACACCCAACAGGTGGCCCTAAATCAGTCACATCATCATCAATTCACCCCATGAGGATTTTGGGGGGTTTTAAAACTTTATTTGGACAACATTTTTTCCAAGTATTACTAAAGGAATAGAAATCAGAATGAGTGGATGACAATCACACCAACATGAAGCCACAAATCAACTACAAGAATATATGATATAACATGTAGAACACCTACCATGAATCTGAAAACAACCACATGATTAATCTTATAATTAGTTTCTTATTAAAGCTCCCCTTATGGACTTAACCTAGAATACACTAGATAAAGGGGGTTTTAGAGCTTTATAAAAATATAACCCAAGATACAAGCCCTAACCTAGAAAAGAGAAGCAAGTGGAAGATTAGGCTTACTTGGAGCTTCAATTAGAAACTTATGGTGCTCCAATTATCGTATAAATGAGGGAGAACCACCCTTGAGATGATTTGGGGCTTTTAGTTAATCACTAGGGATAAAGGTAGGAGAAAGGGGAGGAAAAGAGGGTGGAACTTAAAAATCCCAAGGTGGAAAAGTTGTAATTTTCTTTTAAATTTTAAAGGGGCACATTGTTTACCCACACAGTTTTCCAAACTGTAAAAAAATAGTACACAAGAAACTACCCAATGAGAGTGAGGTCGCATGGTTACCAATGGATATATGCATTGTTTTTCATACATGTTCGAACCGTATGGAATGCCATTGTCCAAGGTTTCACAGTTTTCCTAAGAAGACTGCACATTTTACTTAACCGTGCACAAACCATGCACCCTGCACAAGTTTGCTGAGTTTTCCTTTTTTTCATGTCCCGAACCCCTAGAAAACCCTAGATTCCCCTGATACGCTTGGTGAAAATTTAATTATTAATGAAAAAGGGATTAAAACGAAAATTTAACCAAGGACATACCTCCTTGAAAACCAGGATCTTAACACCTCGCCACCTTATAATTACTGGTCCTCGAGCTGATTTCCCCAAGAATCCCTGAGCTTACAAGGTAAAATTTAGGGCCAATGAGCCTTCACATACGAATCTATCCCCAAATTTTCTTCTTGAACATTCCAATGCTACCATAAAACTAGAACTAAAGGCACAATATTTCCCTACAAGACTTTCTCACCATCATCCACAATACGAACCTGATGCTCCTCAATGGACGCATCTACCTCAACCTCTACATCCTCAATATCAATCACATGATTTGGGTTAGGGTGATAGTATCTAATATTGGATACATAAAAAACATCATGCATAACACTATAAATCTAGGGAAGAGACAATTGGTATGCCACCAGTCTGATCCTCTTCACAATCTCAAATGACCCTATGTACCTCGATACTAACTTACCTTGTTTTTGAATCTGATGGTGATCCAACCTCAGAAACACCCAGAAAATACAATATCACCCCCCCAAAAACTAAAGGTGTAAAAAAGCCTATCCACATATGAATTCATCCAACTATGAATCATTTTCATGCATTTATGGATCAATTGAATCTATCCTGACATCTCTTGTAGAATACTCATCCCTAACAATTGTTATTACCCAGCCTCCAACCAACACAATAGAGATCTTCATGGTATACCATAGAGTTCCTCAAATGTTTCCATCTGATTTGTATCCCAGTAACTATTTTTCTAAGTGAACTCAAAAAGAAATAAATTTTGTTCCATGATCCACCAAAATCTTGGATACATGATCTCAACATATCTATAAGGACACATTCTTATTACATTACAAAATCTTGATTTTTAGTCAGGAACTCACTTCCTTTCATAATAGGGATATTTTCATGTTTATAGATTTATAGAATTGTAATATAATACTATTGGCACCAGAAAACACATCCATGTAATTCATTGAATGATTCCATACATGATCTAGGAGCATATCTCATTTATTAGGCTTTGATTTTACTAGTTGTGGTGCCCAAATGGAGTTATAGGTCATAGGTTATGGTCATTTGAAGTTAGACTTCCAAAAATGGCCATCTAGGATGGTGTGGGGGAAAAGTATGAGTTTTCACGAAAAAATGGAGTCTTACACACAAAAATGGTTTTGTGCTCAAAAGTGGAACATAATTTTATACACACAACCATTCATGGTTTCACCTATAAATATAAGTGCACCCCCTTCTTCTAGGCCCCCAAGGGTCAACCGCCACTCTAATGCGTGTAAGTCCGCATCTTCTATGCCTGTGTGCAAAACCCCCCATATTGTGTGCAAAACATCATTTTTTTCATGCAAATGTGCCAATGTGCCCAATTTTGCGTGAAAAACATAACTATTGCACACATCAGTGCCACTATGCCCACTTTTGCGTGCACTAGTGCCGCACCTGTCCAATTGCGCACACACCTTCCCTATTGCGCAAAAATATCCTATACTGCACGCAATTCCTTCCCTATTAGGTGAAAAAATATCCTATTGCATGCACATATCCCATATTCCATGCATGCAAGCCCTATTGTGTGAAGGACTTCCCTATTGAGTGAAATATTTCTTTCTTACATGTAGCCTATCCTACACATGGCACATATTATTTTCTACAGCATCCAAGCCTGCGCCTGCCGGTCCGTACCATGGGGGCTGCGCCCCCCACCCCCGCTTAGGCTCAGTACCAGGCTGCAGTCCTGAACCTCTGGTCTAGTCCCTTCACTACCTTCACTAACCCCCAATAAAAATGGAGGGTCACACCGTAAACCTTTTATGCTTGGATGTTGGCATTTTTCATTGCGCACCCACCTTCCACCTATAGAATACCATGATTTGAGATACTCCTCCACACACCATGAAACACTCTAAGTTGAGATATTCCTCTGGGTTCATTTCCCATATCGTGAGTTGAGATTCTCATCATCAATTCTTTGATTACCTTGCGTCGAACCATTTCTCAAGAAACGCAACCAAACCCCATCACCAGAATCATTTTCTAGAATCCACTAGAAAGGGACGCTCTTGCATAAGTCCCAACACCAGCCATTTCTAGGTGCCTTATGCATAATAGTCTTATCTACCTGACATTAAACTATACTAAACCCTATGCGACAAACATAGGATGCCTCTTGATCTGAAAAGAAGATGCCTTATACGCCAAGAATACGATGCTAACATTCCTATCTATATGACAATAAATTTTAGTTTACCCTATATTAAAAATATAGGATGCCTCTTACTCCAAATAAGAGATGCCTTATGTGCCAAGAATATGATTCTAATAGGACTCTATACCTGACTATAAACTGTAGTATGCCCTATGTGAAAAACATAGGATGCCTCTTTCTTAATATAAGAGATGCCTTATGCACCAAGAATAAGATGCCAACAAATCCCTCTATATGACTATAAACTATAGAATTCATTATCATTAAATAATAAGATGCCTCTTGTTCTAAATAAGAGAAGGATTATTTGACAATCATAAGAAAATTCATGCCGTGATTACCGTGGCATAATTTCAAGAGCGTTGGAATTCGTTCGAACATTCTATCACTCCACATCATGCTTCGTGTATCATACATTATGATCTTCATTCTCTTTGTTGTCTGAACGGACCACCTAACAGCCTGGTCACATGCTGCCTCGGCTCATCTACCATTCTAGGGAAACACCCCGGAAGACATTGGGCGACAGTTCGAGTCATGTCCTGTGTTTTGATCATGGTCAGCAGCTGACCCCCATTTGTTTATCCCCATTTCAAGATAACACGATATGGATGCTATATTTCAAACACTCTCAATAAATATCCTCCATCGTCACGCCACCCTCACCACATTCCAATTGTTAGGCATTTGATTCACACTTTTTATTTCCCTTTATTTGGACTGATTCTAACACCCTTGGAGTTATCCCTCTTGTGCACTAGCACATAGGTGTAGGCTCCAATTATAGACCTCAACCCACTAGAATGTTAGGATTCCCTCATGGCCTGTCACGAGAAATATATCCAAGCAGCTTCCATGCGTAAGCCCCATCCACCATTACTGCTCCTTAGTGGAATCAGAGCAACATCCATGCATAAGACCCATCCACTATCGCCGCTCCCAAATGGCACATTGGAAGCTTCCATACGTAAGCCCTATCCACCATTGCAGATCTTTAGAGGCATCCATGAAACATCCATATGTAAGCCCCATTCACCAATCCTACTCCTTAGCGACACCCATGAAACTTCTATACATAATCCCCATCCACCATTTTTTGTCCTTAGCGGCACCCAAGCATCTTCTATGCGTAATCTGCATCCACCATCGCCCCTCCTTGTGCGATCCATGTGTCGTATTACACTAAGGACCATGTCTGAGCCCCTATTATATGCGACACCTCTTTTGTACTCAGGATTCTCTCATACGACCCTATAGGTTCGTATGAAGTGATTTCAAGGTCCCTTGGGTGGTGCATTACATTGAGTTTCTTAGCCTTATGCTTCCTAACATAGGCACAATAATGGCTATTTCTTCTTCGCATAGTCGTGCTAATGTGGGCCCCTCAATGGATCACTCCACAACACCCCATCACCATGGGATTTCTGGTGCCTTCCATTCGGTAAGTGTTAAAGCATTCCAATTCTGTAAGTCCAAGGGTTGCGGAGTGAACCCGCCTCATTTGAGTTGTAGGATGTTAAACTACCAAGCACCATCATCCTCATCGCATGACGTTAAACTATGGCCTCACCCCATGCATTATACATGGGGTTCCCCATCTCAGACATTCTATATTCCTGCTCATCTCCATAAAAGTGAGATCTTCCTCACATGGAATGAGATCCTCTCTACTAGGGAGGAGTTTGTCCGTGGGGAAGGGCGACCATCCTGGTGTAAGCCCCTAGAATTTCTAACAGGATGAAACATCCCTACTCTTCCTCTTTTCATTGGTTCCAAATACCATAGGAGAGATGGGAACAAGGACCTTCATTATCTCATCCCTCTCTCTCTAGGCTTTGTCATTATTTATCCTCCATTCTGGTGTAAGTTCTAATCTCTATCTCCTTGGGCCGCTAACCATGTATAAGCCCTTGTTTCCACTTTGGTCTGCTAACCATGTGTAATCCCCATTCCAATACTCATGGACGCACCTTCTGTGACGTGATTGTCAGGTCCTTGTTGTCTCTTGTTTATCACATTGATCATGACTCACATGGTCTTAGATTAATCATTGACCATGTAATCTTTCATGGTCCGCCTTAGCGTGTAAGCCCCAAACCATCCCGAACTATGTGGAATTTTATCAATGTCTCATATGAAAGGTATGTATGAATACTCTCTAAGGTTCCAGCACAACACCTACTTGTCCAGAACCCCCTTCACGTCGATTCACATTTATCCCGCATGACGTTAAACAATACACCCATGTTCATCCCACAAGACATTAAACTATACCCATTCGAACTATGTGGCCTTTGATCATTTTCTCTAAGACAAGGTACATAGGAATCCTCCTAGAGGTCCAACCACAATCGATATTAAGTCGTTGTGGTCACCAATTGAGGGTAATCCATTGTGTTCCCCAACCGATGCTAAGCTGTTATGTTCCCCAATCGAAGGTAAACCATTGTATCCCATCCATCAGTAAGCCATTGTACCCCATCCAGTAGTACGATATTGTACCCCATCCAGCAATAATCCATTATCATCCCCACACAACGGTAGGGCACTGTAAGATAAAATTTGTGGGTTTTATCCCTGTCTCCTAGACATGGTATGTATGAATCCTCCATTAGGTTCAACCCCAAACACTAGTAAACTTTGGAGTACCCCTTGTTGGGACCCACATCTCTGCTCCACCCCTCTAGGGTCAGACCTACCATAGGCTTCTAACCATGCATGATACCCATCAAGCCTTTATGTTATTATCCTCTGGGAACACCCTGATCCCATTCCCCCATCCTGAACTATGTGGACATTGATTCTCTACCATGGGGATACGTAGAAATACTTCCTATGGATCAAGGCCATCACCCATGCCGCATCATGGCCCCTCTACCTCGAGCCTATGTGTTTTGGGAAGGTCATACTCCAACCAAGAGATTCTACTTCCTGTAGATCCCATACACACATCCATTCTCATGGGTCACCTCCTCAGGTGTACCATTTCCCCACTGAACTACATGGAATTTGATTCCCTTCCATGGGGATACATAGGAAGTCTCTTTTAGGATCAATCCCAACATTACCATTTCCATCACGTCAGCTCCATCTCACTCCCCATCAACTCTCAACAATCTATATCCATCTTGATTCTTAACCGGGCCACCACATCCCAGTGAGATCATGTCACCCTCTTTCCCACTGCTCCTAGAAGTAATCGGGTATCAAACCACACATTATCCTTAGTATTGGTGATTCATCCTGGGGTATCTCCCATCTAATCCACTCCCGTTAGTGTTTTTATCAGTCCGACCCATCACTACTCGACGTTAAACTCATGGCATACCCTGTGTTAAACATGGGAAGTAGAGGAATACCTCAGAGACATTCCTATGGCATAAAATTCCCCGCATTCTAATTAAGATGCCTCAAGATTCCACACCCTTGAGAAGCCCTATCATAAGTGGAAGAAACCCAGACACATCATTGTTCTAGCATTCAGACATGCCAAATATGTCCAACGTGACTACTCCCGCGACTGATGGTTGCTGCCCTGACCGGGCCCCTTGGAATGTCTTGATAGAAGTAGCATAATTAACTAACATCCATGAGGACATGAAATTTGGAATAGTTTCATGAACAACATTGTATGTCTATGATGGAGACCCAAACTAGTAAACAAGTTCAGAAGAGGAATCCACGATAGGAGGAACCAACATCCCATCATCCCATTTCAATCATGGTTCAAACGTCCCTAAATAAGCGATGGATGTCGCCCACCTTTAGAAAGAGGGAATGTGGGGAAATAGTTACCATCTTCAGCTGATGGATGTACTCCCTAGAGAAAGTGTCGAAAACAAATGCATACATATCATTCCACATTCATATAGATAAAATTCCAGATAAACATTGTCCATTTCTTTCAAAAATAAAACTTTTCAAATAAAACATTATTTCTTTGAAAAATACTCATAACATTTAACATGTCTTCCTTCTCTGTATTACACATCCTTATAAACTTTGAAAACCATTCAAATAATTGGGATGATCACAAAATATTGGTAAAGGATATAAAAAATATGAAAAAGAAAATATTAGTCCATGAACATATGAAATCATTTTCAAAAAGACATATTTTTCAGCCATATATACTTATTTTGCAAAACTAAAGATTCCTATGAAATTTATTTGAAACATGAAGAACATAAATAGAACCATAAAGGTATCTTGGGGAATCAATTACATAATCTTGTAACCCTCTTGGCTACCTTATAATTTATATCCCTCATGGCTACCTTAAAATTTGTGTAACCATCTTAGTTACACTTGGAATAACCATATGTCCAACCTATAACTTAAACATAACCAATGCATCGGAGGGGGATATAGTTCCCACCCTTCATCATAAAAAATCCCCATAACCAGAAAATAATCATACAGCATGCATAATTTCATGAAAAAATTTCTTTTGAATTTTGTAAAATAGAATTTTAAAGGGAGATTTTAAAAGAAAACGCCCCATAAAAATTTCATATAATTCAAGTGGGACCTATTAGAGTTTATAGAATATGTATATTGACTATAAATAAACATAATTAAATATAATATAAACAAAACTAATCACACAAACAATTTTACTACAACATAAATAACGAAGTAGAAGGTTAACCCAAATAATGGAAATCAGGTTATGAATTCACTTACCCTAGGTTTGTCTTACTTAAAACTTGTTTAAACCTACTTTATAATGGTTAAATAGTGTTATTAATATATTAAAAAAAGATATTCATCTTTATAATACATTATATGATAATTTCATTTCATCATTTCACCCATTAATTGTTAGTATTTTGTTCCTTCCATTGTTATGGGTGCATTCTTTACATGATTTCATGGTCGATTTGTATTTTATTTTCTTGTTGTGTGGAAAAGAAATTCCAGAAGTGGAATGAAATTAAATTTATATATTTTCATAATATATAATGATACCAAAAATCATTTTTTTATCATATATGATGATGGATCATTAGATAAAACATTAATGATGTTTGTTTAGATCATTTTTGGCGGTTCCTCAATAATCACGAACTTGTTTCATTGTATAATTTAATTTCATGCATATAACATCATTACAGAACATAAAATATGTTAAAAAAATAAACTGTACAATATTTTTCAACCATTAAAAGGGTTTTATGACCATATTTGAAGGATTCAATGGATATTTCCAAAACATCATTCATGATTTTGGTAAATCGGTACATTGTGGAGTGTGTTTCTATTTTTAGAACAAGAGAGAGAGGAGAGGAAGGAAGATGATAATTTTTTTACATTAACATCATAACATAAGAATATATAAGATTTTGGAGATTTAATACCTCCTGTATAAGTGGAGGGAAAGTGAGTATAATAAAATAAAGGAATTGGAAAGAAAACACATGAAGAAGGAAGAAGATTCTTACCTCTTGATCTATTATCCTTGATATCCTCTTTAAGGCCATTGGTTTTGGACTTTTGGTGAGACCAGAAGCTCTATAATGCAGTTACAATCCTTGGGGAGTGGATTTGGTTGAACATGGACAATTATCAAGGCATGAGAGGTGTGCGAGGAAGATGGGAGTGATGGTGGTATTTATAGTGGAGGAGAGGATTAGTTTTAGATTGTTTTAATATTTTTTCTCAAGACTATGAATAGTCTTGATTAATTTGAAAAATAATAGTAATAAGTGAATATGAGTTTGAATCCAGTGGTATTACGTCATCCATGATGTAAAAAATAGTGTGTTTAAATAATAATTTGAGTATATTGTATTTTACTATTTATAAAAAATTCATGAATTTCAAAAAAATCCCAAAAACTCACCCTAAAATTTTTTCAATGTTTAGAATTCAAAAATAAACACCATTTTTTGAAAATAATTTTCTATATATTATGAATTTAATTTTTAAATAAAATCATAATTTATTAAAAAATAACAATTTTAAATCTATAACTCATTATTTAACATGTTGAAAAATTAATCAACATATCGTTATCTTATAAACTTAAGAAAATAAAATAATAATACAATTTTCTATTCATTAGGGTCATATTAATATTCATATTACTATTCTTAAGGGTATGTTACTATTAACCAAAAAATCAAGTAGGTTCTATCAGACTCCAAATAACTTACTTATCACAACTGTAGATGGCCATTTTTTGAAATTCAAATCTTAGAAGCGGAAAAATTATTTTTAAAGGCTAGTTATAAATATATAATTAAAAAAGTTTCATGAATTTAAATTTATTTTTAAAACCATAGGGTGTTACATTATCCCCACCTTCGTGAAATTTCATCCCCAAAATTTTATTTAATTATTAAATAAGTGAGGGTACCTTTACCTCATAACATTTTAAGATTCTCATGTTGCTTATTTAACCATGTGGTTTCTTCACAAAACCATAACCTGGTGTATTAAATTTTTCCTCAATACTTGTTCCATTCAATCACGAATATGAACTGGTTTCTCTTCATAAGAAATATTCTCTTCCAACTGAACTACTTCTAGGCTCAAAACATGAGCTGAATCTGGAACATACATTCTCAGCATCGAAACATTAAAAATATTATGTACCTGATATAAACTCGGAGGAAAAGCTACTCAGTAGGTGACTGGTCCAATCCTATACATGATTTAATGTGGTCTAATGAACTATGGACTTATCTTATCATTCTTACCAAAACACACAACATTATTCCCTGGTCAGATTCTAAGAAAAACATGATCACCTACCTCAAAAGAAAAGTATTTCCTCCTATTGTCTGTATAACATTTCTTCCTCCTCTGAGCTGTCCTCATGTATTGCAGAATCATCTTCACTTCATCACCCACTTCCTCTACTAATTCTGTTCCCATTAACTTCCTTTCCTCAACATCATCCCAAAAATATAGAGTTCCACACAGCATCACATACGATGCCTCGAAAGGTGCCATCTGTATACTGTAATGAAAACTGTTATTATAATGAAACTCAACTAAAGAAAGATGATGATTGAAAGAGCGCTGTCATGGGCGCACTCAAATGATTGGTGTGATTTGGGGTACTTAGGTGCAACAGAGTGGCTGACCAAGGTCGTATCTCAAAGGAGGAAGTGAATTTAACAACTTATTAGAGGTATTCTAAAAATAAAATAAAAGAGAATAAAATAAAAACACTACTTTAAAGGATTGGGTTTTTTTATAGTTTTTGAATCTAGAAGAAGTTTTCTGGAAGAAGATTGTCTATTTTTTTGTTTTTAGTTTTGAAATGAATTTCGATTAAAATGACACAACAAGAAGATGTTCTTTTTTTAGAAATCTATTTAAAAGGCGTAATCGATCTAACTCTACCTCTTCACTTTATTATTAATCATTATCATTTAAATTAACATTCACTTAATTATGATCCCTTAATTTGTTAAATCCCAAACCCTACGAGAATTAACTTTACCACGAAGATGATTTGAATTTAACCCTAGGCTAACTTCGGAACATGCAATCGCAGCACCCTGCTTTGATTGATGTTCTAAGATTAGCTTATGGTTAGTGGTAAATTAAGGAACATATCCATTCTGGAAATGAGGATGAATTTTGTTTAGATATTATATTTGAACTCTACAAATTTATCCCGTGTGGTCTTGTATTACCGATTAAGATCGCGCTCTCACAATTTACACAAAATCCTGACCTCGCGTGTTTTTGTGTTAATTGTTCAATTACTTTCCTAGTTTCTTACAATTTAAAAACACAATTCATGGATTATATTAATTGAATTACAGTATCTAAATTATTCAAAATAATTAAATGAAGAGGGTAGAAGATAGATCGATTACTAAAAACTACTCTTTCATGGGTGGCGTAATCATCGTAGAAGCGTTTTGCATGTGCAAAGGTTTATATTGGGTATAACCCAATAACGCTTCAACTCAAGAATTCAAGACCAAAGAGTAAGATTAAGAGAAGAATAAATTTAAACAAAACTGAAGAAAATAGAAGAAATAAAATAAGAACAAAGAAGTTTATTACACAAATGAAAACATTACAAAATGAAGAAGAGAAGGAGGCTTCGATGATGGGATCATTGCTTCAAGAGCTACCCCTCTTACAATGGTTGGAGAATTTGGGTGAAACAAATTCTCCTCTGCCTTAAATCTCCCAATTCACGTCCCAACCCCTCCAAATGAGAAATACTCCAATTTATAGAGGGGAGGGGAGGAGAGGTTACAAGTGGTTTCAAGTGTGAATGTGGAAATTCGGCCAAATATTTTAATGAAAAGTTCACCTCCCATTTGACCACAAAAACGCGTGAATTGGCCGGCCTTCCAGAAGGATCCAATTTGCGAATATGGGTCGTCTATCTCCTCTCCAAATTTGGGCTCAATAAAAGCCCATATGTAGAAGTTATGGCTGCAGTACAGAATCTTATCCATTCTGGAGAGTCCAGCCCATATTTGACTTTATGGAACAATTAATCCATTAAAATGCATTCTTTTGATCTAGTGTCCTGAATAACAGTTGTAGATAATTAAGTTAAAAACACTGTTACAAAATTTCAAATTCAAATAATAAATATAAAAATATTTATCTTCGAAATACTACAGTGAACTATAAAGGGTAAAACTAGAATTTTCATCAAATATTCAAATTAACGATCTAATCCCAAATATTTTATAAATAAACATATTTAACACAATGTGAGTAAATTATATCATTTATTATCAATAAAATATTCAATAAAATAGTGTTTTATCAACTCCCCCACACTTACCCTTTTTCACACATGGGCGAAACCTCATATCAAGTAAACATCAATATCAAATCAAAACCAATTTTAAAAAACATATCCTTAAGATCAATCAATTTCACACCAAGAATCAAAAGATATCATGCCTCATAAAAAACCTTATTTCAACTTCTCCATTTATATCATTCAATATATTTCCACTTCATTTATCCGCCCATGCACAAAACACTTACCTCGCTTGAATTTTCTCTCATCTCTCAAATATAATTTTTTTTTGCAATGTCTTTCTCATCCAAACTCATACAAGGGTCACCATAGGCTTGATAGATTCCTACATCGCTACCTGATGTGAGTCAAGGACATATGTTTATCATGAGGACTTTTCAGGGTTGTTCTGTGGCTTTCGGTTGGTAGGATTAAGATGTGAAAAACTCTGAGGCTGAATGAGGAGGGCTTGACGCTTTTGAAGAAAAATTGCATTAATCTAATTTTCACTTAAATATGGTCTTCTCCTCAATCCCCATAGTATCAATTCAGCTCCATCATCATGAAAAGTCATGAAAGGTTTACACCATTCATCATTTCAGCATAAAAAATTTCAATCTTCTCAAACATGATTTTCTTGAAAGCTCCAGATGGGCACAACTTTCCACCTCAATTAGAAGCTCCAGAAAAGGCACAAATTCACTTGTCATGAAAGCTCCAGAAAAGGCACAGCTTTCAATATAATGAATATCTTTAGCAACAAACACATCTCTTCAGAATTTAATTTTCCACCCAAAGTATCACAGAATGTGGTGGAAAAACACAAGACAACTTCCCCCACACTTAAGCTCAACTAGATTATGCAATTTTACTTCAAGAGTTGGTTGGATAGGGAAAATTGGCTTGTAATGTGGCTAACCTAATAGGCTGTGCATGGATTCTAAGGGCTAAAAGGATTAAATATTCAAGTTAGGCCATTATAAAAAGGATTCTTTGAAATAGGGGCTTTAATACCAAACAAATGCCTCAATCATTTAAACATAAGTACCTCAAACCCTCAAGTTTTGACAGGAATAGATCAAATTCTGGTTAAATCAAGTATGGTTTGGTTCTATCAAGAAGTGAGGTGAATGTAAAGAATATGAAAATAATGGTTTAGAAGCCTCACAGGAAAGTGATTTCAAATATAAAGACAGTGAGATTGGCATGGGATTCAAAATTCAGCGTAATTTTCATGAAATTACTAAATATTTGAAGTTGAAACAAAGTCATTTCAGCATTCATTTAAGCTTAGTTTCAAGGGGTAAATTGTTTCACTTATTGATATGGATTTTAAAATGGTGATGAGAATCATTTCAGCCCAAAAGTTTCAAAAACACACAGAAAATTGTAAAATAAACACACAAAATTTGAAAAACACACAAATATTTTTTGTTTTTTTTGAATAGGAAAGAAATTGAAATTACTAAACTAAAAGGTTCCCTCCCCCACACTTAAAATATTGCATTTTCCTCAATGTGAACCTATGAGATGATATATGCACATGAAATGCAGAATTTTTAAATAGGACAAATAATATAAAAGTGAAAGGGTTAGGAACAGCCTGATGTGATCAAGTGATGATGGGGTCATGCGGTGTGATAAAATCCACTGCATCAGTAGGAAGTCCCTCAATGTATCTCTTCAAACATTGCCCATTGACTGTAAAGCTCTTTCCAGTGTCCTCTTGTGTGATCTCCACTGCACCATAAGGAAAAACATTAGTCACAACATAAGGACCTAACCATCTGGAACGCAACTTACCAGGAATCAACTTCAGTCGTGAACTGTAGAGAAGGACTTTCTCTCCAACATGAAACTCCCTTTGTTGGATCATTTTGTCATGAGATGCTTTTGATCTTTCCTTGTAGAGCCTTGAGTTCTCATATGATGATAATCTATTCTCCTCAAGCTCTTGAATTTGTAGCTTCCTTTGGATTCCAGCTTGGGCCAAATCCATGTTGCATTTCTTTATAGCCCAATAAGCCCGATGCTCGACTTCCACTGGGAGATGACATGCTTTCCCAAAAACAATCCGAAATGGGGACATACCAATGGGGGTCTTGTATGCTATTCTATAAGCCCAAAATGCATCATCCAAGCGCTTGCTCCAATCCTTCCTATTTGGCTGCACGGTTTTCTCCAAGATTTGTTTCAACTCACGATTTGAAACCTCAGCCTGGCCATTTGTTTGGGGGTGGTATGGTGTTGATGTTTTGTGTGTCACCCTATACTTTCGAAGGAGGGAAGCAAAATTCTTATGGAAAAAGTGTGTCCCTTGGTCACCAATGATGGCCTTTGGTACTCCAATCCTGCAGAAAATTTGAGCCTTGACAAAATCCACTACAACATGAGAATCGTCAGTCCTGGTGGCCTTGGCCTCCACCCATTTACTCACATAATCAACAGAAACCAAAATATACAAAAATCCAAATGAACTAGGAAAAGGACCCATAAAATAAATTCCCCATACATCAAAAATCTCACATAATAGTATGGGTTGTTGGGGCATCTCATGTCTCTTAGAAATGTTCCCAGTGTGTTGGCAACGAGAGCATGACTTACAAAACACATGGGCATCATGGAATAATCTAGGCCAATATAATCTAGAGTCCAAAACCATCCTAGCTATCCGTTGGGGTCCAAAGTGTCCACCACAAGCAAGTGTATGACAGAAATGCAAAACAGACTCAAACTCATGATCGGGAACACACCTCCTAATGACTTGGTCACTACACATGCGCCATAAGTATGGATCATCCTAAACATAAAATCTTGACTCACTCTTTAATTTTTGGACTTGATGTTTCTTTAAATTTTTAGGGATTTCAGAAGCAACATGGTAGTTAACTAAATCAGCATACCAAGGATGCGTACCTGAGATGGTATATTGATGCTCATCGGGGAAAGTGTCCCAAAGTGGTACCTGATCCAAGGTGTCATCTTCTAGTGTGTGAGTAAGCCTACTCATGTGGTCCGCCACCAAGTTTTCTGACCCCTTTTGTCCTTTATCTCGATGTCAAACTCTTAAGAAGGAGCATCCAATGGATAAGTCGTGGATTTGCATCTGGCTTCTTCAGGAGGTACCTCAAAGCTGCATGGTCAAAAAAAACAACTACTTTAGAGCCCAATAAATATGAACGGAATTTATCTAAAGAAAATATGACAGCAAGAAACTCATTTTCTGTGGTTGTGTAGTTTTATTTGGCTGAATCCAATGTCCTTGATGCATAGGAAATCACATGTGAACGTCCTTCCACCCTCTGAGATAAGACAGCTCCAACCGCGAAGTTGGAGGTGTCACACATAAGCTCAAATGGAAGGTCCCACCGTGGGGGCTGTATGATAGGTGGAGTGGTCAGACACTTCTTCAGCTCATCAAAGGAAGTCCTATAAGAATCATCAAACACAAAATCAGAATCTTTTTGAAGTCATCGTGACATAGGAAGAGCGATCCTACTAAAATCTTTGATGAAGCGCCGATAAAATCCTGTATTCCCTAGGAAAGATCTAACATCACGCACACATGAAGGATAGGGTAAGGATGAAATAATGTCTACCTTAGATCTATCAACCTCTATCCCATGTTTTGACACCACATGCCCTAAGACAATGCCATGCTCTACCATAAAATGACTCTTTTCAAAGTTCAGGACCAGATTATTCTCAATACAACGATTCAACACCTTTCCCAAACTACTTATACATTCATCAAATGAAGACCCATACACTGTAAAATCATCCATAAATACTTCCATGCAGTTCTCAATAAAATCAGAAAAAATACTCACCATACATCTCTGGAAGGTACCTGGGGCGTTGCAAAGTCCAAATGGCATCCTCTGGTAGGCAAATTTTCCAAAGGGACAGGTGAATGTAGTCTTCTCCTAATCCTCTGAAGCTATAGGAACCTGAAAATATCCATAAAATCCATCCAAGAAACAATAGTGTTTTTTCCCAGCTAGTCTCTCGAGCATTTGATCAATAAATGGGAGGGGGAAATGGTCCTTGCGAGTGGTCTGATTTAGTTTCCTATAATCAATACACACATGCCAACTGTTTTTCACCCTCATTGGAACTAAATCAACTTTATCATTTTTAACAACAGTAAAACCAGTTTTCTTAGGCACAACCTGAATTGGACTTACCCACTGAGAATCTGAAATGGGAAAGATTATACCTGCCTCGAGAAATTTCTCAACTTCTTTTTTAACAACTTCCAGGATGGTGGGATTGAGTCTCCTTTGTAGCTGTCTCACCGGTTTAACCCCATCCTCCAAGAGAATCCTATGCATGAAAATGGAGGGGCTAAAACCTGATATGTCAACCAAGGTCCACCCAATCTCCCTGACGTTCTCCCTCAAAATATTCAAAATATTTTCTTCATGTTCAAAAGGGAGATTGTTAGCAATGATAATAGGTAATCTCTCACCATTCAACAAGTATGAGTATTTCAGATTTGGTGGCAATGGATTGAGTTCTAATGAAGGAGGGTGTAGTATGGATGGAGAAATTGATGCAACAAACATATCTGCACAATGAACATCAGTATCAGAATAAAAATCATCATAATCAGAGAATAAAGCACCAAATCCATCAGCATACTCAATATCCATGTCATAATCAGAGTTCACATGATCAAAATCAGAATATGATTCCATTTCAAAATCAAATCTTAGAGAGTCTTGTTACTTAAAAACGGGTGTAGAAGTACTCTTAGACATCAAACTAGAACCAATACTCATAATCTCCCTAAGCATAGGACAATCCAATTCCATTATGTTTTTACTTGGTGGTTCAAAATGGGAGATAACAAAAGCAGAATGGTCCTCTGAGGGGTACTTCATGGAATCCACAACATTAAATATCACAACTTCATCTCCAAACTCCATGGAAAGTGTACCCTCATTGACATTTATGATAGTTTTTTGTAGTTTTGAGGAAGGGTCTACCTAAGATAATGGGGGCATGAGAACTTACCTGATCATCCTCCATGTTAAGCACATAGAAGTCTACTGGAAAGATCATGTCTCTTACCCGAACAAGTACATCCTCAAGAACTCCCGCTGGATATGCCGTAGCTCTATTCGCCAATTGCACCACTACTCTTGTTGGCTTCAACTCACCAACCTGCAAGGAAGAGAATACAGAGTGAGTAATCGCATTTATTGAAGCTCCTAAATCACAAAGAGCATCAGATAAGTGCAACTCCCCTATGGTACATGGGATGGTGAATGTCCCGGGATCCTTGTACTTTGTTGGAATTGCTAGAGTTGGTGTAATGAGTGCCGAGACATTCCTTCCAAGGTTGATCCTCTCATTTCCCTTGAGCCCTCTTCGATTGGTACAAAGTTCTTTTAGGAATTTCGCATACCTTGGAATTTGGTTAATGGATTCAAGTAGAGGAATGTTGATCTACACATGCTTGAATGTATCCAAAACCTCCTTTTTCATTGCTTATTCAGCCATCTTCTTGGTTTGAATAACCCTATTTGGAAAAGGAAGGGGTTTAGGAGGTACATCATCAATCTTTTTCTTACCATTATCTTTCTCCTTGGATTGCTCATCAGTTGGTATGGAATGCGACTTCTCTAGAGTAGAGGTGAATCCTGGTGGAATGGTAGGTCCAGATGTATCATTCATTTGCTTCCCACTTCTCAATGTGATGACACTAACATTCCCTTTTGGATTTGGAGTGGGTTGGGAAGGTAGATTTCCAGAATTCTTACTCACAAGTTCATGGAGGGCGGTGGCGATCTGACTCATTTGAGTCTTCAACTCTCTCAGCTCCAAACCATGACTCTTCAGCTCATTCTGTTGATTAAGAACAATTTGTTTCAAAATATCATCATTGTTAGAGTCTACCTTTTTTTGGATATTCCCTTGTTGCTGACTTGTTGATGTTTGAGCTTCGAATCTCCTTTGGGGTTGTTGGAAACCCTGTTTGTAAGGTAGAGGCTGCTGGAAGTTTGCTTGAAAAGGGGGCCGTTGTTGTTGTCCAGAGCCATACCTCATGTCTGATTGATCTTTCCACCCTTGGTTGTATACTTTATCAAACTTCTTTTGGGGATATGGTTGTTGTTGTTGCTGCTGAAATGGTCTCTCAGGGAACACTGCTGCACAATCTTCTGTCTCTTGTAGTTGTGGGAAACAGTCAGTTGGGTGGCTTGTCTCAGTGCAAATGCCACATGGCCTTGAAGGAGGGGGTTGGGATGTCTTTTGAGCCAATTCAATCTGCCTCACCATAGTTTTCAATTCTTCTAACTTAGTATCAATCAAATGACTTTCAAGAGAAGAAGGGCTTACTTGATGTACTCCTCTGACATGTGGTGTACATCTATCGCCAAATTGTTGGGAGTTTGGAGCCATCTTGTCGATCAATGCACGTACGACTGCTGGTGTCTTGTCCACCAATGATCCTCCAGCTTCGGCATCCACCATGCTCCTCTCTATAGGTGTGAGTCCTTCATAGAAGTACTGAATGAGGAGTTGCTCACTAATTTGGTGATGTGGACAACTTGCACACAGCTTCTTGAATCTCTCCCAATACTCATACATTGACTCCCCTTGTGCTTGCTTGATCCCCGATATCTCCTTTCGAATGGATGTGGTCCTTGATGCTGGAAAAAATCTCTGCAAGAAAAGGCATTTCAAATCGTTCCAACAAGTTACATCTTCGGGTTGTAAATAATACATCCAGTCTTTTGCAGCTCCATCAAGTGAGAATGGGAATGCTCTTAATTTTATTTGATCTTCAGAAAAATTTCTTGGTTTAAGGGTTGAGCAAACCACATTAAATTCTTTCAAATGTTTATTAGGATCCTCACCAGAGAGGCCATGAAACTTTGGAAGTAAGTGAATTAACCCAGATTTTAGTTCAAAGTCCGATTCAAGATTTGGGTATGCAATACAATTTGGTTGATAGTTAATATCAGGTGCAACCAATTCTCGAATGGTTCTATTAATTTCATTTCCATTGTTTTCAGCCATTGGTTCCTATTTTATGTTTGAATTTGAATAGCTTCCAATTTTAATGTTTCTAGAAGAGAGGAATTCACCAACTGGTTGAATATTGAAACTTCCCGTAGACTGAGAATTTATGATTCGATCCCTAAGGCTACGTTCAATATCAGGTTAAAGATCTAAGATATCTTCGGGATTAGTTCGTGTCATAGATCAAATAAAAATTAAAAGAAAGAAATTGGACCATAGTAAAATAAAAATGAGAAGTTTGAGTTTATGATCCAAAAAGAAGTAGAAGAAAATAAAAGAAGAGGAAGAAAAATCAGATTTGGTACAGAATGAAGAAAGAAGAGAGGAAGAGAATAAAATGTAAAATAAAATAAATACCTCTAATTAGTTTAAATAATTACTTACCTCCCCGGAAACGACGCCAATTTGAAAGAGCGCTGTCATGGGCGCCCTCAAATGATTAGTGTGATTTGGGGTACTTAGGTGCAGCAGAGTGGCTGACCAAGGTCGTCTCTCAAAGGAGGATGTGAATTTAACAACTTATTAGAGGTATTCTAAAAATAAAATAAAAGAGAATAAAATAAAAACACTACTTTAAAGTATTGTGTTCTTTTATAGTTTATGAATCTAGAAGAAGTTTGTTGGAAGAAGATTGTATATTTTTTTTGTTTTTAGTTTTGAAATGAATTTCGATAAAAATGACACAACAAGAAGATGTTTTTTTAGAAATCTATTTAAAAGGCGTAATCGATCTAACTCTACCTCTTCACTTTATTATTAATAATTATAATTTAAATTAACATTCACTTAATTATGATCCCTTAATTTGTTAAATCTCGAACCCTACGAGAATTAAATTTACCACGAAGATGATGTGAATTTAACCCTAGGCTAACTTCGAAACATGCAATCGTAGCACCCTGCTTTGATTCATGTTCTAAGATTAGCTTATGGTCAATGGTAAATTAAGGCACATATCCATTCTGGAAATGAGGATGAATTTTGTTTAGGGATTATATTTGAACTCTACAAATTTATCCCGTGTGGTCTTGTATTACCGATTAAGATCCCGCTCTCACAATTTACACAAAATCCCGACCTCGCGTGTTTTTGTGTTAATTGTTAAATTGCTTGCTTAGTTTCTTACAATATAAAAACACAATTCATGGATCATATTAAGTGAATTACAGTATCTCAATGATTCAAAATAATTAAATGAAGAGGTTAGAAGATAGATCGATTACTAAAAGACTACTCTTCCATGGGTGGCGTAATCATCGTAGAAGCGTTTTGCATGTGCAAAGGTTTATAATGGGTATAACCCAATAACGCTTCTACTCAAGAATTCCAGCCCAAAGAGGAAGATTAAGAGAAGAAAAAATTTAAACAAAACAGAAGAAAAGAGAAGAAATAAAAGAAGAACAAAGAAGTTTATTACACAAATGAAAACATTACAAAATGAAGAAGAGAAGGAGGCTTCGATGAGGGGATCCTTGCTTCAAGAGCTACCCCTCATACAATGGTTAGAGAATTTTGGTGAAACAAATTCTCCTCTGCGTCCAATCTCCCAATGCACGTTCCAACCCCTCCAAATGAGAAAAACTCCAATTTATAGAGGGTAGGGGAGGAGAGGTTACAAGTGGTTTCAAGTGTGAATGTGGAAATTCGGCCAAATATTTTAATGCAAATTGCACCGCCCATTTTACCACCAAAACGCGTGAATTGGCCGGCCTTCCAGAAGGATCAAATGTGAGCATATGGGTCCTATATCTCTTCTCCAAATTTGGGATCAATAAAATCCCATATGTAGGAGGTATGGACGCAATACAGAAGCTTATCCATTCTGGCGAGTCCAGCCCAGCTTTGATTTATGGCCCAATTACTCCATTAAAATGCATTCTTTTGATCTAGTGTCCTGAATACAAGTTGTAGATAATTACGTTAGGAACACTGTTAAAAAATATCAAATTCAAATAATAAATATAAAAATATTTATCTTCGAAATACTACAGTGAACTATAATGGGTAAAACTGGAATTTTCATCAAATATTCAAATGAATGATCTAATCCCAAATATTTTATAAATAAACATATTTAACACAATGTGAGGAAATTATATCATTTATTATCAATAAAATATTCAATAAAATAGAGTTTTATCAATGATCCCAACTTCCTTGGTAGTCCAATTAATAAGCTCAGATCATATCCTCTAATGTTTGAATCGTTTGTTCTGACTTCCTATATGATTAAGGATGAAAAGCTATCCTAAAATTTAATTCTATGCCTAATGACTTTTGAAGGCCCTTTCAAATGATATATGTGAACATGGGATCCCAATCAAATACAATAGAAAGATTAATTCTATATAACCTAATAATATCTTGGAGGTAAAACCAAGAAATCTAGTCCAAATCATTATATCTAAAATAGGTAGATAATGTGCATATTTAGTCAGTCGGTCCACAATAACCCATATTGTATTGTTACCTCAAGATGTCTTTGGTAGTACCAACACAAATTCCATGGATATATTATCTCATTTATACTATGGAAATAGAAAAGGATGAAGCATCCCCTTCGGTATCTTCTACTCTACATTAACCTGTTGACATGTAAAACATTTCACAGTAATTTCTACAATATACTTTTCATTTCATCCCAGCAATAATACTCCCAAAGGTCTTTGTAAATCATAGTACAACGAAGATGAATTGAAAATGGAGAACTACGAGCTTCACACAACAAATCCTTCTTTAACTGGGAATCACATGTCACACACAACATTTTACCAAATCATAAAAAAATGTTTATCAAGGTTATATTCTGGAAATTTACCCATTTTAACCAATTTTACCTTTTTCTATAACTCACGGTATTCCTTCTATGCTTGCATAATTATTTCTGATAATGATGACTATATTGAAACCTAAAAGAAAACAGAGGTTTTTATTGCACCAATAACATCTAAGAAAAAATTCATCTAACCATTAATCAAGGGATCATGTTCCAAACATAACCTGGTTAATTATGCATGATGTTTTCGACTCAAGGCATCTGCCACATTGTTTGCATTTCTCGGATGGTAATTGATCGTCCAATCATAATCCTTTATCAGTTCAAGAAATCTTCTCTATCTCAAGTTAAATTCTTTATGATTGAATATATACTTCATCCTTTTATAGTCAGTATATATTTGATATTTGGCTTTGTATAAATGATGCCTCCAAATTTTTAGAGAAAAAACTACAACTTTCAAATTCAAAATCATGTGTTGGATAATTTAACTCTTGAGGTTTTAGTTTTATTGAAGAATAATCAATGAAATAATAATTCTACATCAGAACAGAACCAAGTCCCTTCAATGAAGCATCACTATAGATGAAAAACTCACCATTTTGGGAAGGAAAGACCAAAACTGGAGCATTCACCAATCTCTTCTTTAGTTCCTGAAAACAAACATCACATTCTTCTGTACAAACAAATTTAAACCCTTTTCACATTAACTTAGTTAAAGGGATAGATAAATATGAAATGTTTTTAAAAAATCATCAGTAATAAACTACTAATACAATAGAACTACAAATCTTTGTAACATTTGTTGGTCTTGGAAATTCATCAGCCTCGTTTTTTGTAGGATCAACTGTTATTATATCCTTATTTACAATGTTTCTAGGAAATGAAATCTGGTGAAACCAAAATCACTATTTTTAATGTTTAAATATAGTTTCTTTTCCTTTAATTTTTTAAATACAACCCTTATAAGTTTTTTATTTTCCTCTTTACTCTTAGAATATAACAGAATGTCATCAATAAATATAACAAAAACACATGTAATATTATATTCATAAGATTTCATGAATAAATCAGGTTAATTAGTTAACCCAAACATCATAAAAATAAAATCATAATGCCTATATATAGTATGAATAGTTGTTTTTGGGATGTCATCCTCCTTCACCTTCATCTGATGGTATCCAGATCTCAAGTAAATCTTTGAAAAGTACTAAGCTCCTTAGATTTGATCAAAGAAGTCATCAATATGAGTCAAATGATACATGTTTTTAAAAGTGATGTTACTCAAGGATCCCTAATCAATGAAAAGTATCATTGAACCATCTTTCCTTTTAATGAACAAAACTGGACCACCCCATGGTGAAGTGCAAGGATGAATGAAGCCTTTATCAAGCAATTCCTGCAACTGATTTTTCAACTCCAGAAGTTCTATTTAATCCATTAAGTACGGGTTATTTGAAATTGTCTTAGCATCAACAACTATGTCCATTGTGAATTCAACCTCATTATTAGGTATAACACCAAGTAACTCACCAGGAAATACATCAAGATATTCATTTACCATTGGAACTTCATTAATCTGAATAGTTCCCTTATTTTCAACAATATGAACCAGATAAATTTCATTTATATCTTTCAACAATTTCTTAGCTTCTTGATATGTTATCAATTTTTTGGGTTCATTATTGTATAAAAACTGAAAATATTTTTTAAAAACAAATTCTTTATCTCTACAGTCAATCTTAGCATGATAAACAGAAAGCCAATCCATTACCAGAATGACATCAAACTTTAATAAGGAAAAAACAACAAGGTTTGCAGGTAATGTATTTCCACAAACCATCATAGAATGATTCTTATAATTATTCTTTACTATATTATTTCCCTTTTGTGTTTTAAAAATAAGTCCAGGTATCATTTATTGAGGTGATCTTTCCAATTTACCAGAAAATTATTGATAAATAAAGGAATGTGTAGACCCTATATAAAACAAAACTTTAGAAAAATTTGAGTAAAAAACAATGTACAAGATACAACTTCATTGGATGGACCAGTATCTACAAACATAGTCAAAAAGGATCTCACTACACCTTTCTATTTATAGACTGGATTCTTTGAATCATTTAGATATCTCTTTGGGAAGACATTTTCATAATGAACCATCTCTCTACATTTAAAACACTTAATAGTTTTATTATCAGAATTAATCTTAGTATAATTTTAATTAAAATATCGGGCCATATGTCAAAACATACCACATTTAAAACACTTCCTAGTTTTGGTAAGGAATTTCCCAAGGTCCCCTTTCCACACTTTTCACAGACTAGAAACTGGAATTTCTTACCATTAGATTTATTTGGTTGATTCATACCCATCACTTTCCATCTATAACTCTTCTTCTCCTTGTTATCAAAGTGAAAATGATCATAAGTGAACTCCATATCTACCCTCTTAGCATATCATAGAATTTTCCCATAACATCTGAATTCACGGGAGGCCAATGAATTTTGATACCTTGTCTTTAATACTAAGTAAAAATGAATGATTTTTCTATCAAGATCCATAATAATATTTGGAGAAAACCACACCATTCAGGTGAAGTTTTCTTCATACAAATCCATTGAATCTTCCTCCTTTTCCTTAAATTCAAGGAATTTCATATCCATCCTAATTCGCACCACCTTAGGAAAATATTTTTCAAGGAAAATACTTTTAAGTTCATCCCACTCTAAGGAATAAATCTCCTCTCTATCCCTGATATTTTTGATCATTGATCAACACTGATGAACTTCACCAAAAAAATGATAAATTGGAAAGACTTAACTATTGATTATCTGAACATCCCATGACATAAAATATGTTTTTGAGAGATTTAATAAATCCTTCAATTGCTACTGGGTCCGAATATCCACTAAATACAGGGGGTGTTGTCTCATAAAATTTTAAACTATCTTCATGTTCCCTTATGGAACCTCTAGTAATTCTCTTGCATAGATTCCACCACCATTTATTTCCTATTTTATCTAATTCATTACTATCACAAACTATTTGGTTTCAATCCCTCCATTATGGTCTGCAGATTCAGAAGAAGATTGTTCTTTCGGTGCCTCTTCTCCTCAGCTTTCCAATTTATTTTGTAGAACACAATTATGAAAAAACATATCCTAGGTGAAGCAACATCATAATATTTAAATTAAATATTATTTCAAATAAACCATAGAGTAAAAATCATCTATTTTAGTCTATTATCATCATCTAAAACCCTAAAGTTATCTAAACCATCCTCTAATACCAACTATATGGACCTCTCCCTAATACATTACATAATCTTGAATTTTAGTCAAGAACTAACTTCCTTTAATATTGAGTATCTTTTCATGTATAGTTTTTTAGATAATTGAGATATAATACAGACACCAAATTCCACATTCATATAGAGAAGATACAACATAAATAGTATATATTTCTTCCAAAATATAAAACATTTCAAATAAAACATCATTTCATTGAAAAATCTTCATAACTTTTAACATGTATTCTTTATTTGACATAAAAATATTTATAACCTATTAAAATCATTCAAAAAAATGGTATGGTAACAAAATATCTGTAAGGGATATAAAAAAAGGAAAATAAAACCTTAGTCCATAAGCATACGAAATTATTTTAAAAAATACATACTTTTCACCTATATATACATACATTGTGAAACTAGAGATTCCCAGGAAAATTACTCAAACCATGAAGAAAATAAATATAACCATAAATTTATCTAGGGGAATCACTTATATAATCTTGTAACCCTATTAGCTACCTTATAATTTGTAACCCTCACAGCTACCTTACAATTGGAGTAACCATTGCAGTTACCCTTGGAGTAACTATATGACCAACCTCCAACTTACACATACCCAATTAATTAGAGGGAGATATAGGTAACAACCTTAATAATAAAAAATTCCCATTAAATATGACATAATCATACAACATGAATAATTTTATAAAAACATTTCTTTTGAATTTTGTATAACAAAATTTTAAAAGAGATTTTTAAAAGAAAAAGACCTGTACAAATATCACATAATTCATGTAAGACTTATAAGAGTGGATGGAATATGTATATAAACTATAAATACACATAATAAATTTTAATATAAACAAAAACAATCACAAAAACAATTTTACTACCACATAAATAATGTAGTAGAAGGTTAACCCAAAGAATGAAAAGCAGATTAAGAATTCCCTTACCTTGGGTTTGTCTTACTTGAAACTTGTCTAAAACTCTTGTATAATAGTTAAAAAAGAGTTATTAACATCCTAAATAAACACATTAATCTTTATAATACCTTATATGATCATTTCATTACATAATTTTACCCTTTAATTGTTAGTGTTTTGTTCCTTCCATTATTTTGGGTGCATTCATTACAGGATTTTCATGGTCGGTTTGTATTTTATATTCTTTTTGTATGGTAAATAAATTCTAGAAGTAGAATGAAATGGTATAAATATGTTTCTAGAACATATAATGATACCATAAATCATTTTTTATCATATATGATTATGGATCCTTAGATAAAACATTAATGATGTTTGTTTAGATCATTTTTTACAGTTCCTCAATAATCATGAAATTGTTTCATTATAAAATTTAATTTTATGCATATAAGTTCATTAATGAACATTAAATAAATTAAAAAAAAATACACTTTAATTTCCTTTTTAAACCATTAAAATGGTTTTATGATCATCTATGAAGGGCTTAATGGATATTGCAAACACATCGTCCATGATTTTGTTAAATCGACACATAATGGACTGTTCTTTTATTTTTATAACAAGAGGGAGAGGAGAAGAAGAAATATGATGAATATTTTACATGAACATGGTAACATATAGATTATATAGGATTATAGATATTTTATACCTCCTGGATAAGTGGAGGGAAATATAGTATTTAAAAAAAAGGAATCGGAAAGAAAACACATGAAAAAGGAAGAGGATTCTTACCTCTTGATCTCTTCTCATTGAGATCCCCCTTATGGCCTTTGGTTTTGGCCTTTTGGTGAGACCAAAAGCTCTAGGACATGGGGAAGAGCCTTGGAGAGGATATTTTTTAGAACTAAGAAAATTTTCAAGGCTTGAGAGGTGTGAGATGAAGAGGGGAATGAGGGTGGTATTTATTGTGGAGGAGAGGAGGGATTTTACATTATTTTAATCAGTATTTTAATATTTTTTCTCAAGACTGTTAATATTATTGATTCATGTGATCCAAAATAGTAATAAGTGCATATGAGTTCGAACTAAGTGGTCTTACATCATCCTTGATGTAAAAAATGTATATTTAATTGATGATTTGAATATAGAATATTTTACAGTATTTCACTACTCATAAAAAATCCATGAATTTTAGAAAAATACAACAAATTCACCCTAATTTTTTTTACATGTAGAATTAAAAAATAAATTCAATTTTTTAAAATAATTTTCTAAATATTATTAATTTAATTTTTAAATAAAATCATTATTTATTAAAAAATAACAATTTTAAATCTATAACTCATTTTTAACACCTTGAAAAATTAATCAAAATCTCGTTATCTTATAACCATAAGAAAATAAAATAATAATACAATTTACAATTCATTATGGTTATATTACTATTCATATTACTATTCATATGGGTATTTTACTATTCACAAAAAATAAAATTGGTTCTATCAGACTCCAAATAACTTACTGATCCCAACTATAGATGACCATTTGTTGAAATTAAAATCATAGAAGTGGAAAAAATATGTTTAAAGTCTATTTATAAATATCCATTTAAAAAAGATTCATTCATTTAAATTTATTTTTAAAACCATGGGGTGTTACAATATTCTCTAGTACCTGAATTGTATGCTCTGATTTCCCATCCGTCTGCGGGTGGAAGGCCACACTCAAAAACACATGTGTACCAAGTGACTTCTTCAATAACTACTAGAAGTGTGAAGTAAGTCCTGGATCATTATCTAAAACTATGGTCCATGGTATGTCGTGTAAGCACACAATTTTCCAAATATATAAATCACGTATCTGGTCCACTGTGAATATCTCTCAGATTGTAAAGAAACGATCCACCTTTTTCAACCGATCCACAAAAACCCAAATCAAATAATTCTTCCAAGGTGTCCTCAGAAGTCCCACAAAAAAATCCATTATCATGTCATCCCACTTCCATTTCAGAATGGGTAATGGCTATAAAAAACCACTCAGTCCCTGATTCTCAGCCTTCACCTTTTGACAAGTAAGGTATCTTCCTACAAAACCTGTAACCTCTTTCTGTATTCATGGCCACCAATGCTTACTCTGAAGATCATGATACATTTTGGTCAAACCATTATACACAACCAATATTGATAAATGAGACTCACACATCAACTCTTCTCAGATACCCATTGGCACTAAAACATGGCCACACACATACATGATCCCACCACCACCAACAATCCAGCCATAAGGTGACTCCCTACCATTATCACTTTCCCTCATAGTCAAACACTCCAGATCCTCAAAATGGATCTACTTGACCGAAACCAATAGAAATAACTCAACTTCTATGTATTCAAGGGTCATATTGCCTTGCCCATCCTATAATTCCTGATGCTTTTTATAAACAACAACATTATCACCCATTAAAAACTAGATTACTGAACTGCCATATTTTTAGCATTCCGATTCAAGGCTTCTAAAACACTATTTACCTTTAATTCTGTATAAAACAATTCAAAATCAAAGTATTACATGTAATAAACCCATATTCATTTCTAATGATTCAAATCACACTAATAGAAAATGTACTTAAGACTTTTATGATTGGTATATACTGTGAACTGCTCTCCCAATAAGTAATTCCACCAAAATTTTGCAGCATGAACCACTATAGCCAATTCAAGATCATTCATAGGATAATTTATTTCATGAGTCCTCAAATACTCTGAACCATAAGCATAACCTCGATCATCCTATATCAACAATGATCCATGTCCGACAATAGACACCTCATAAAACAAGGTACACTTTTTACCTGTCTTAGGTAATATTTGGATTGGTGAAGTTTTCAACTGCTTCTTTAACTCTTGGAAAGAATTATAAAATGCTTCTAACCATTCAAAAATTATTCCTTTAATAGTATAACCCAAAAGTGGCCTTTTCAAATTTTAAAAGTATTTACTAAAGCTTCGATAGTTTTCCACTAAACTCAGAAAACTTCATACAACAGAGACATTCTTGGGATGATCCCAAGACACAAATTCATTCATGTTATCTAGGTCCACTAACAACCCTTCCTTATAAATTATGGGACATAAGAAATGAACCCTATTAAACAATAATTGAAACTAGGATATCATGGAATAAATCCTATGCTTAGTGTACTCAAGATGATGTTAGGGTGTTTTTCATTTTAGTCATGAGTATTAGAGTATAGAAAGATGTCATACATGAAGAAAACTACAAACTTATCTAGGTAAGGGTGGGTGATTTGGTTTATTAGGTCCATAAAAACTACTGTAAAATTGGTCATCCTGAATTACATTAAAAACTCATTAAACCCATGCCTACTCTTGAATGAAATCTGCGGTACATATGAAGGCCTCATACTCAACTGGTGATATCATGGTCTCAAATAAATCTTAGAAACCACTGAATCACCTCTTAAATGTTTAGAAAAATAATTTATTCATGTAATATGATATATATTATTAATTTTCATCTAATTTAGCTTTCTATAACTGAAAAAATCGCAAGGACCCATCATCCTTCTTGGGAAAGTACACTGGAGATCCCCAAGGTGAAATACTAAGATGAATAAACCCTTCATTATCTATTTCCTTTGATAGATATTTACATTCATGGAACTCTAAAGGTTCCATCCGATATGGTAGAATATAAAATGGTTCCACTCCTAGAAGCAACTCAATCATGAACTCCCCATCTCTCTCAGGAGGTAGCCTTGAGAAGTCCATAGGAAAAATATAATTAATTATTTCCATAACGGGATGGAAAAATTGTTGTTATATTCCTCAATAATCAAGAAAAATATAAGAAACTATGGTTGTGATTACTCCCAATTACTAGAAAAATGACCCTGAACAACCTTCCCAAACATCTCACTCACCACAATGTACATAAGTGTCTTACTCAAGAGACGTGAAAGTTACCTGATGATGGTAACAGTCGATATGGTCCTGGGAAAATACTAGCCAATCCGGGACCAAAATCAAGTAAAAATATGACATCTAGAGGATAAAAAATTCCGATATATAATGGTACCCACAATCCTCCAGAGAAAAACCCTTACATTTTTTGATATCCTCAACTTGCACCCCCAATAGAGTATCAATTCACATAACCACACACACATGTTCCACTATGAGTCCCAACACAATTAAAAACTATATAGAGTTAAAATAATGTGTCGGGACTATGTAAAATAAAGCACTATCAAGAGTGGAATCTACAAGGATCATATCTCAAATAGTCGATGGTCTAATATCACCATCTCTAGGTGTAGATTGAACTACGTGAAACTGATCTTCCCCTATGCCCTTGGATCTGGCCAGAGTCCCTAGTTCCACACTACTCTACTAATATGGACACTCTCTCCCTAGAGAACCACTACCACCACCCAAATGAGTACGACTGGAAAATATCAAACTACTTCCCTAATAAGGGGTAATAGACACCCTATTGGTACTCTGAACTGGTCTCATACCACCATCATTTCTTGATAGTTGTGGGTTCCTATAGAAACTCTACACATTCCCTAATCTTCCCGACACTCGACAATATACTAGTGGTTGAGAACATTGACTAAACACATGTCCCAACTTGGAACATTGATATCATCAAACTCAATCACTAACTTGAGATACTAGTACCATATTCAGGTTTCTTTATCCACCACTGCCCCAGTGAAAAATCTCGAAGAATCGCTTCTTACTATCTGAAGTTTCCCACTGGTTTTCCCCACTGTAACCTTATGTCTACATCCGGAAGCCTCATTGAGGTTTTCATCTAATAAAAGGGCATGATCTATAACTTTATCAAACCTATTCAAATGAAAGATATTCACATGAGACTTGATATAATACCTAAGTCCATCTAAAAAATTCCTCATCTTGGTCATCTCACCCCCCACCAAAGCTGGAACAAAGAATTAAAAGTTAGTGAAATAGATATCATATTCCATTACCGTTATAGACCCCTAGGTCTATATCATAAACTCTGAAGTCTCTTACTGCCTCAAGGTTTCAGGATATAAGTGTTCCATGAAGTTATCCTAAAATTCCTTCCAATCTATAATATAAACTCGTTGGGTCTAAACCATAACATCCCACCAGTGCTTCTCCTGGTGTTTCATCATATAAGTTTCCATCTTGACCCTCTTATCTGCTAGAGTCCCCAACCAATCTAAAATTTTCTGGATAGATATTATCTAGATATTTGAAGCCTCAAGACCACATTATCCAGCAAACATTGGAGGGTGTTGCAGTTGAAACTCCCTGGTCATCTCAAAAATACTTGACACCACCCGACCTAGGTCCCTTTCCATCATTTTTATGAATCGAGTGAAGTTATCATAGAACTATTCTTCTTAATTGTTTCACTGAATAACCAGGTTTTCTTGCTCCACTTCTGGAAGAGAATTCTTAGTGAAATACTACTGTCACTCAACTAAAACACATTCTCATGGTGGTATTTTCCTACAATTGCAACCTAGAATACCAAAACTGATAACCCAATTATTTCCCAATTTGTAAAAATGAATGATTCCCATAAACCTTAAGCAATCCACCTTATATACTCTATCTCAATGGATACCATCACACATGGAATACTACCCTCATCAATACCTACTCTAGGTCATTATAAACTTAGGTAAACAATATCACTTAGTCACAATTATTTCCATAGACACGTCTTTAAACCATTTCATCCTAGGAACATTTCCCATTTAAAAAATTATTAAACCCATCATTTTAACATACATGAACATTTCAATAAAAAAATTAACCATTAATAACATTTTTTTTATTTAACCACTTGAATCATCCTTATCGTACACCATTTTCATCAAATTTTCAAGGAAGTGGAAAACATTATACTCTTTATGCCCCACACACCCATCCCATGTGGGTTCCTATCATGATGCATGCCACTATATCCCAAGGTGACTATAATGATGCATGAATGCACAACCTCATGTCATTTCAATGATGGAAAAAATATCATAAAATGGTCACACCACACAACAAGTGGATCACCCAATGGTGAAATATCATTAAACTATAGCAGCACACATCAAGAACAACAATTTCCACTAAGGAACTTAGTTTTTTCCTCATACATGGGTTATATACTCCCATGAATGAGCTCATTACCAAGCTAAAACACATCTAAATATCCTTTCTACCATCCCAAATAGTAATTACAAATAAAATACCTATTTTGATACCACTTTGTAACATCCTTGACTTGGAATCCACTAAACTGGTGCTCCAGGCTGAGTCACCACATTGCCTCAAGCACACCTCCCTATACTCGAGAGGTTTCTAACTAGTAGTAAGGGTCTAATAAGTCATGTGGGAATACTATAACCTTTTTACTAGAGTAATACACAATGGTTAACAAAATAAAGAGTTAAAACAATATGTAATAACCAATAAATATGTACAACCAAGTGGCGCCCAAAACTGGGTACAAACTACAAACCAACAATATCTATGTAATGTCATGCTAATAGTGCCAATGTGATGGAAATCCAAAATAAAGACATGAAATTGAATCCCCAATATAGTCCCTTACTCAAATTATGGATCTTCCTTTATGCATATTCCAAACCCAACTCAACTCCCATGAAATGGTCCTTTTCCCTTGTCCAAACATGCAACAATGAATTCTACTGGGGTACCAAATGACAGCCCGAGCAAGGTGTGGGTACAACTTAGTAGGCCACCACCAAAATCATTTACAAAATATCTAGTCTAAATAGATAGTGCATGAAACTAATAAATAAATGAAAATTAAATAAGTAAAAACTCATGTTCTGTTAGTTAACACTTTTCTCTTTAACCTTTTCTATCATTATTACTATATCCATCATTTATTCCGTCTTCATTACTTAATACATTATCATCATGTGTTCTATGGGTTAGGAATTTACATCATTTACACAATGTACTATGTTGGTCAATTATCATGCATAAGGGTATAGGTCATGTTACCTATCTCACTATAAATAAAAATTTTATAACAACACAAAAAACATACCTTGGAGCCTCATTCTAGATAGTTTAATCAAATTTAACCATTAGGGGAATATAGCATCAGTCTAAATCCCTAACCCATTCATTCATGGGTAGGGTTAGAGCATTATTCCAACTTGACCTGTGGGAGTAGCCTCAGTACTTTATCCAACCACGAATCCATGTTCGCATTCATATTTATCCATTTACCACATTTACCATATCACAATCCATGCACAATCAATAACCATAACATAAACATTTTACATTTCACTTCAACACACAAATCATCGTATGCTTTAACCCATTTACACATTATCATTCACATATAATTACTCATTTAACCCTTTAATTCTAATTAAAAATATCTATCCATTAGACCATTTATCATATTCAACAATTCATAAGCTCTATTCCATTAAAACATTTCCATTACATGTTCATAGGTTGTTTTTCACATTCACAATAATCTATTTAATCCTTTTTCACATTATTCCAAATAATACCTCATGTCATTATAAAAGTCTATAAATACTAACAAAAACACCCTTTTATCTCATACCAACATATAAACATGTTTTTATGAGATTCACTTAATTTCATGTCAACATTATGCTTAACATTACAAGTTCCATGTTTGGGAATGTTGGTGCACCCCATGGGTGGCCCAAAATTGGTTGCATCATCCTCAACACATCTCATGGGGATTGTGAGTGGTTCCAAACTTCATTTGGAAAACAATTTTATCATTTATTACAAAATTCATTGAAATTGAAACAAGTTGAAGACAAAGACACCAACATGAAACCAAAAATCAATAACAAGACTATGGGATATAAGTTGTAGACCACCTAAATAAAATCCGAAGAAAACAACATGATTAATCTTAGACTTAGATCTGGATTCAATTGCCCTTGAAGACATAACCTAGAATCCACCAGAGAAAGAGGGTTTTGTAGAGTCGGATGAAGATATCCCAAAGTAAAATTCATAATTCAGAAGAGAGAAGAAAGTGAAATATTAGACATGAACAGAGCTTCGATATACAACCAACAACACTCCAAACAGCCTATAAATGAATGAGAACCACCCTTGGGATGATTTAATTATTTTAGTTAGTTACATGGGTTAGAGGTCAAATAAAGGGGAGGAAAATTGGGTGGAACTTAAAATTATAGAGATGAAAAAATTGATTTTTTTAACTTTTAATGGGGCACACAGTTTACCTGCACGATTTTCCAAAAGGTGTGAAAACTGTACACAAGGAATTGTCCAAGGGGAGTGATGTGGCATGGTTAACTGGGGAGATCCACATGGGTTTTCAACCATGTACCAAATGTTCGTAATTACACTGCCCAAGGTTACATGGTTTTCCTGGGAAGGCCTCACAGTTAACTTAACCGTGAACAAACCGTGAACCTTGCATAGGTTACCCTGGTTTTCCTTCTTTTCATGTACTAGAACACCAAAGCACCCCCAAGGAAACTCATACACCCATTGAACATTTTATTAGTAGAGTCTAAGGGATTCAAAAATAATAATAATTAAGAAAACACCTCCATTAATATCAGGATATTACATGAACATCAGGGGCTAGGCAGGGTGACGACCTAGATAGTGAGTCCATTTATGGATGATTAGGGAAGGTTTCTTGTGGAATTCCATCCTATTGTGGATTATCTAAGGGATATATTCCCTGATGATTTCACCAGATTACCTCTTGGGAGGTAGGTGGAGTTCGCTAACAATCTAGTACCTGGAGAAACATCGGTGTTTCTTCCTCCCTATAAGATGGAACTTAAAATGATCTAGGAACTCAAAAAGCAGGTAGAATATATAGAGGAATTTTTTTTATCAAACCTAGAACCTATAATAGGGGTTCACATATCATTTTCACCAATATTGCAGATGGTACCCTTATATTGTGTGTGGATTACTAACAAATGAGCCAACATACTGTGAAGCATTGATATTCATCGCCTTGTACAGAAGACCTCTTCAACCATCTCTGGGGAGAAAAGTTTTTCTCTAAGATCAATTTTAGGTTGGAAAACTATCATATGCATGTGAGGAAATCATACATACCATGTACGACATTCTAGAGAAGGTATAACTTGAAAAAGTATCTAGCTATGTTGTATGGACTTATAAATGCACCGATAGTCTTTATGGCTTCGATAAAAGAGGTTTTCTACCCATATCTTGAATTATTTATTGTAGTATTCATAGAAGACATATTAGTATATTTTCACACCATAAATGACCATTACAACCATTTTGGGATCATGTTGAATATATTGAGAGAGCACCAGATATATGTGAATCACAGTAAATACAAATTTTGGATCCGCAAGTTTAACTTCTTGGGATATATAATATCTAAGAAAAACATATTTATTAACCTAGAGAAGGTGAGTGTCGTGGTTTCCTAAGGGAATCCCAACAATTTGTTTAACATACATAGTTTATTAGGTATGGATGGATATTATATCTGATTCATATAGGATTTCTCACACTTGGCAGTGATTCATACAAGATTGACCAAGAATAGTCTGAAATTCGAGTGGATTGAAGCTTATGAGATAGGTTTTCAGAAGTTGAAGGGAAGACTGACTTCAACATTGATATTGATTCTTCCTGATCCATGAATGAGATATATTGTTTACTATGATGCATTTAAAATTGGCCAAGGATTAGTTCTGATGTAGGGTGATCGAGTTGTAGCATATTGGTCCTTCCAGTTGAGGCCTCTTGAGTAGAATTACCCCACAGATGACTTTAAACTAGAATCCATGGTTCATGCATTACGTTTTTGGTAGAACTACTTATTGGGTGAGTGGTTAATCATATACACAGACCTTAAAATTTTGAAATACATATCTACACAGTGAGCCATCAATCTCAGGCTGCACTGGTGGGTGGAATAGCTACAGTCATTTGATTTTGAGATTGCTAATACACCTAGTAAGGGTAATGTCAAAGCTGAATCATTGATCCGAAATACTAAGACACAAGCCTACAAGGAGGCTAGTATTGAGTGGTAGGTGGGGGATAAACTTTCTAAGATTCGCCTGGAGGTTTGGGAACAACATGGGAAAATGGTTTTGGAATCTTTGGCAATGACATACACCCTTATAGAGAGGGTCAAAATGAGGATGTTATTTGATTATGAGGATATCTTCTTATGGGTGAGTGTCTTAGGTGAGAAACCACCTCTTTGTTGGGTTATAGATGGAAATGGAACCCTACTATAACATGTTCATGTCTGTGTTCCTTGTAATATAAGTGAAGAGTTTTTCTGATAATATTATTCCTCGGTTTGGGTAGTTAACCCTGGCACTACCAAGATTCACTGAGATGTACACCATTAGTATTGGGGGCTTGGGATGAAGAGTCCAATATATGGTTTTATCACTATATTCCCTAACTGTCTGTAGGTTAAGGATTATCTCTAGTGACCTGTGGGAATTTTATAGGCTCTATCTATTTTTATGAATAAATGGAACGAATTCACCATGGATTTTGAGACTGTCTTGTTGAGATCCCATCGAGGAAGCGATGTGGTATGGGTGATCATTGATAGGTTAGAAAAGTCTTCAACGTTTATACTGATCCAATATACCTTCTCTATTGACTATCTTGGGAGGCTTTATGTTTGGGATATTGTGCAACTTCTTGGTAAAAATCCATTCTATAATATTGAACCAAGACATCCGATTTACCTCACAATTCTAGAAATAATTTTAGAAGGCACTGGGTTAACATGTTCTCTTGAGTATAGAATATCACCCTTATACTGATGGTTAGTACAAGCGGATGATAAATGTTGTAGATTATATGCTTTGGTAATGTATCCTTGATTCCAGAGGTTCATGGGAAAATAATATCCCTCATGTTGTGTTTTCCTTCAACAAAATCATTCAAACAATGAATTAGATGGATCCATCTGAGGCCCTTTATGGAAAGCCATATAGTTACCCTCTATGTTGGTTAGATATAGTGGAAGTAACTATATTGGGTCCTCATCTTGTTCAAAAGACATTATAGCATGTTCAGCTGATTTAGAAAAGTATGAATACAACTTAGTCCTGGAATAAGTATTATACCAATCGTCATCATCGAAATCTATATTTTTAGGTGGGTCATCATGAATTTTTATGTTTATCTCCCAGATTAGGTTATAGATGAATCAAGAGATAGTTCAAGTTATCACCTCGATATATTGGTCCTTTTGAGATAGCAAAAAGAGTCGGTCCAATATCCCATCTGTTGCAATTACCTTAGAGGTATTGTTACATGAATGATTCATTCTATGTATCTTAGTTTCAATGGTATCACGATGAATGAATCATTCATTTAAACCAAATGATATTGAATAGGGGAGGATTCACCCTTCTAGGAGCATCAGATACATATCGTTGATTGGATCATAAAGGCTCTCCCCGGTAGGTTAGTTCCTCTGGTCATGGTGTTGTGGAAGCATAGACATGTTAAGGATAATAAATTGGAGTGAGAGTCCAATTTACATGTGAAATTCCTAGAACTATTCTCTGCTGATATTCAACATCCCTCAAAAGCGTAACTCAGGGATGATTTGTCTTATGGATGGGAGGTTATAACATCCCAACTTTTTAACAAAGTAAAAATTATTGGTTTTTAGTTTAAATTATTTTTTTCAGACCAAGAAACATTGGTGAATGGATTCATGGAGGTATCAGGGCTGTCTTATGGTAGTTTACAGCTCAGAGACCTAAAATATGAAGAAGAAAACTAGGTCACATGATTAGAAGAAACCATAAGGCCCAACCCACAAGGATTCTATAAATTTATGGCTTGAGAAAGGGAGGAGAAGAGATCCACATGGTTTCTATGAAACAATTAGATGAGGAGAAAATGCCCATGAAACTTGTCTCAGACAAGCGGTGGAGGAATGTTTCATGGGGTTCACATGATTAGCCAAACATTGCATTAAAACAGTTTGAGGGTCCTCCTTTAGTAGTGGCATGGTTCATGGTTGACACACATTTTGTCCATCCGTGAGGCCAAACCATTTTCCCCATATATATAGGTCAAATTATATCTTTTCTCATTGTGTAATTAATTGTTTAACCCTCCTTCTTTCTATTCAACTTCTAGTAGATGAAGTCCTCTATTCTCCTCCTCTGAACTCTCCTCCCACCTCTCAAAGGTTTTGAGGAAGATCCTTCAAACGTCATCCAAATTTCTCACTGTCAGAAACACCAAAAATATTTAGGTATGCTATAAAATCATCTAATATACATTATTCATTGATCTTATCCTATATTTCTCTATTTAGGAATACCCTATACCCCCCAATTTCAAGGGATTCCATGATTTCACCAATAACTCTTGTTCTAGATCAATTCAAAGGCCGAACCTGGATGAGGGAATCACTATGTACCTAAGGTGGGTGGTCTAGATTCTTTCTCCATATTTCATTACATTATATGTCTTATTTCATTTTTATTCAAAACATTATATTTTAAATAAACTTCAAAATTATTTAATAAAATAAATTGAATGCTTAATGATTCCTAGTGAGACCCTAGGAAGTGGAGAATCAAACCCTTAGGTTGATTGCCTTGATGTATTACACCCAATGGATGTGTTCTAACCTTGCGGAATTTTCTCTCTATTGTCTAAAATTTTTAAATATCACTTGAGGTGTTCTTACCCATAATAACTGAATTAGACTAACAAATTGGATCATTTAGAGTTTTAGCCTATGAGTCAGGCCCCTAAACCTTGTTCCACAAATGGGTTTCTTAATTAAATTTCTTAGCTAACTTGATAATCATGTTACAAATGTTTTCCTTATTAAATTTATTTACATTGGTAGCTAAATCATGAGTTCCCCTTAGTTATGAGAGAAATACAGGGTGTTTTGAATTAAGGGCCACTTTGAAGGTCTCATTATCCCTTATAGTTACTTTGTTTATGAACTGTAAACATACTGAGGGTGAAATTAGTTAATCTTGGGAAGAGGTTTCTTTGTGTTTTTAATTTTACCGTTTTCCCTATGGGAGACCCCATGGATGATATCGGCGTAATGATGTTTTTACCATTCCATGAGAGAAACTCATACCACTACATGTTATACCAGGAATATAATTAGAGTTTTTTTCTAATTTTCTTGACACCATGCATCGAGTGACACTTGGTATGTCATTCATGTGTTTACTTGGACAAACTCCCATCGTATTAGTCACACAGAGAGACCCTATAGGGATACATGGGATTCACTTGGAATCACTATGGATGGGATCCTGTTTAATCTTAATAATTTATAAATATTTTAATTGGATTAAAGTTAGATTTTGGAATTGAATCGTCTAGGACACACCCACCAAGAGAAATCATATTCATGGGGATGGTCCATCCTTCGACACATTATTTATATTAATTATTAAAATATTTCTTACATGTGTAGCTCACTCTTATTTAGATAATCCCATATTAGGACAAAGAAGATATATTTCGATGGGTGTCCAAGTGGAACCCAATCCAAGGTATCTATTTAGCTATTTTTATCTGAATTGAATTTACTTATATTTACACACTACTAATTTTATATTTCACTAAATAGTTTGATCTAGACACCATTGGTGGTACCCTACTAATTATATCTAACCCATTACTTTGGATTCCCTTGGTACTCAAGTATACTTCATGATTGTTGGTATATATAAATGGAAGTGACTAAATTTTGATTACTGATTACCATTTCTAGGATGGACTATGGGAGTAGAGGACCAAGACTATGATCAGGATTCTTGTAGTAGTTGTATTTTTGAACCATTTCTATCTTTATTTAATATGATATATGTCTATATACCTGTTCTCTATGCACACATTTTTTATACTTACATGAAATCATGATAATCATCTTTTATATCTATTTTAGTTTATCTTTCACCAGTTGTTTATTTGTCTTTCATGTTTTATTTTTTTCATTCCACTTATATCTATATGTTTATATTATTTCTTCTATATTGGGTTACTCATCCTATTGAATCGGTATATTCTTCTGTTATTTATTATATTTCTTTTTACATTGTTCTCACTCTATTCTACAAGGGAATAATATCCCTAGAGATACTCCTTAGGCCCTTGATGCTAGTTAGAAGCCTCTAGTGTATGGGTAGGAACACATGAGGTCTTGTGGCCACTGTCATAGGGCACCACCAAGTGGCTTCTACAGTGGGAAATTAAAATACATACTAATTCAATAACTATGTTATAATGATCATATTTAACTAATAATATTATATGGTTCGTTCAACTATGTTTTGGGTGTTGTATACACAATTGAACATATTGTTCTTTTAAAATATCTTGTTGTTTAATTCTACACCCATTCAATAAAATGCATCCTCAGAATAATAAATTTTTATTGATAATAAAGGTTTTGGAATTTATAAATTCATTTATGGAAAACCAAATTCATATAAATGGTTAATAAAACATGAAATTAAAAAGTGGGAAATGGCTGTATGAAGGTCACAAAAAACTAGGATTCCAAATAGAATAACATTAGCGGGGAGAGAAAATATGTATATAGAATAAGAAAATAATGTCACATGATAGATGTAGAGTGATATAGAACATGGTTATGATAAAGTTATCGACTAAAAAAACATAAATATTTTATGGGTTAATAGATCAATGATTAATCAAAAAAGGGAATTAAAAGGATAAATTATTAATTTCATGGTCATTTCCTTAAAGTCATGGAATTATTTTACTATCCACTCTAAGAACACATGATGATAAAGTTACTTGAAAACATTAATTTCATCCTTTAATTGACTTTCAATGAAATTTCATTTTTTCTCCAAATGATAGGTATTTATGATTAAATTTTCTATGATTAATGTAATAAAATCAAATTCTCATGGATCACATAATCCATAAAAGTATAATAATATAGTCCTCATATCATTATACATTAACAAAAACTAAAATGGTTTCCAAAATTTAATATATTACCCAAAATTTATAATCCTTTATATGAAGAGATAATAATTTTTTTTAGTATTTCTATAATAACAAAAAATGTTCTACTTAGATTATTTAAAATATAAATAACCCTACATCCCATATAAATTTAATAACCAAAACATTAAAGAAAATTTTTAATCCTTAAAATTAATCTCATACCTTTTATCTCGCTCCTCAAAAAATTTAATAAAATTTTCCCAAATAATCATTTACATTAAAACTGAAGTTTATATATACCTTAACCAAATAAAACGTCTCCTAAAATTTCATTAATCACCTCTAAATCTAGAAAATTCAAAAATATTTGATCATATAATATATTTATACATGAAATAATTTATGTAATAAAAAATTACATACTAACCAAGATATCATGCAGGATCGTGTTTTTTGTTGTACCATTTTTACCCGTTGGTTATGAGTTCAAGCCCCAAGACCGTACTGGATGTGACAGATAGTCACCTGACCTATAGGTTGTCCTTTCTTATAAAACTATATTAATATAAATCATATACCTTTTCAAATATTAAAATATAACCTTAATTATAAAATCACTTTTTAATCACTAATGATTTCTAAACAACTTATTTATTACAAAAAATTAAATAATCTTAATTGACTATTATTACCATAAAATCAATGATAATTTTAACCTTAAAGGTTTTCAATACATTTAAAATTATATCTATATAAGATTAAATCATCATTCCTCAAATAAAAATTTCACTAAAATATACACTAAACCCATAGATCGTTTTACCACCAATATATCCCAAAATTTCCATTATCAAATTAAAATTCCATCATATAAAACATTAAAAGGGTATCAATTCCTTTAAAATAATGATAAAACTTCGAATTATCAACCCAAGATACTTTTTTAACCTATGACATCCATCATAATTACCATAACTTTAGGATATTATTTTGGGATTGTAATAGTACTCTAATTACTACAAGTGGGGGGGGGGGTAATTTAAGTTTATAAAAATAAAAAATAAAATTTTCTAACCCACTTAAAATATGTTATTTGAAAAAAAAAATCTGTCCTATTTAAATATAAGTAATTATATAGTCTAATAACTTTTAATTATCAAATTATAAGAAAAGTCTATAAAAAAATTAAATTTCCTTACAAATAGTATAGATGAATAAAGGGATTATAAAAACAAGTAAACTAATTTTTTATAAAATAGATAATAAAAAATTATATAATTTAAAAAATATTCTACACTATAAACTTAAGTGTTAAAGAATTTATGAACCTTGAATTTGGGTATCCATGTTTTCATGTAAACATAATGTGTGTTTTCCTTAAGCAAGGAAACCCTCTATTAATAAAATCAGAATAACTCTATCTTCTTATCCTCAGAATCCCTGAATCAGTAAGACGATAAAAACCTATAAAATCCAATCCATAGAATCCCTCATAATATATATATTCGAAAATCAATTACAAAACTAATAAATTATTAAGACATTTTAAAAATATACTATCACATTTTCCTAAAGAAAAGAAATCTCAAAATGGTTTAGTAAAGTGCTCTCAAAGTAACACGAATTTACCAAGTTTTTAAAAAAATTTATTGATAGTTGGAGATGTAAAATAATTCAATCCCAAATTTTCAAAGAAATTCTAATTATAGGTATGTCTCAAGCAGTCATATTCCATAAATCTCTGATTTAGTGACAATGGATTTATATGAACTCTTCTTTCACTTATAATGTTCTATACAAACTTCATCCAATGGTCATTTTGGTAGCATCGTCACAATGTTGTTAAATGTTCCATCTAGTAACATAAACATAGTTCATATGATATTATAAACTTTATTCATCGAATAGAAATAAAAACAATATCTGATAGTTTTTAAAAATGTTCATTCGAATATTAGTTATGTGTCAATGTGATACAAGTCTAGCTGGTTAAAAAATTAGAACATAATATGGTTAATGTTAGTTATAATTATTTTTTTATACATTATAAAAAATTTATTTGATGAAATATGAAATATTATATTTGATATAAAAAGTGATTTTCCATCCATTTATAAAGTTCCTTCTAAAATATTTTTTCAGGTGAACTTTTCACAATGTTCTATCTTACTAACAAAATTTTCTATGTCTGATAAAAAAATATGAATTCTAAAAAAAATCAAAAAAATAGCAAGTGTAAAGTTAGTTAAAATATAGTTTTTAATAAACTTTTTTGGGATTTTACAAATAATTATTATATTTTTTTGAAAGTAAAATATTTGACTCAACAATCTTCCCTTTTCGAAAAGTACAAAACAAAACCCTTAAAGAGAAAACCCAAAAAAATTAAAATGATTTCATTAAATTTTACTTAAAAATTTAAGAACTTATTTATTATTTTATACTCCTTAAAAAATTTCTCCTAAATTCATTCTTTTTTAATCCATATCCTTATTTATCCCCTTTGTTGAATAAAAATTTTCTGAAAGATTTTTCATAATATTAGGTTTTTGTGAAATTTTTAAGATAGGTTCTCCACTATATTGAACTATTTTTCTCACCCTTTGTGTTCTTAGAAAAATGGTTGTTAGAAAGTGTTTCTAAAATTTTATAGAGAAAAAATTATATTAAAAAATTATAAATGAACATTCATTCAAGAAATAATATTCATCAAATAAAATTGGTAAAAAATAATTTGAAAATATCTGAAGAAACATTCTATGTAATATTAATTCAAAATTAGTTTAATTAAAACCATTTAAGAGTTTAAAAAAATGTAAACTTAATCCTTCTATGATAATTTCTCTAGGATTACTTTTATCATCTTGAAATCATCTTGGAAATTTACAGAATTTTGTAGAATAATATTTCTTCTTTGTTATATTATCTTAGGGAATAAGAAACTTTATGTTATCATTATTTAACTTTAGTGAATAATATTGTAGAAAATAAATTTTTTATTCTTTATAGTTGACTTCAATAGTTTTTCTATACATAGATATACCCTCAATGTCAGTCGTAGGTTTATGTTCCCAAATCATTATTATCTAAAATATAGTTCCTAAATTTTATATTAAGATTTCCATAACACCAACTGTAAATAACCAAAATATAGTACACCATGTCCAATGTATTATTTATTAAATTATCATATGATACAAGATATCACATCTTAAATGTATGAAGATTTTTGTAGTCTTGAAGAACTATATACATACATTATTCCCATTTTACCGTGGAAATAAAATATAAAACATAGTGAGGTATTTTTTTGCATCCATGAAATCATTCAGTGATTTATTCTTCATATCATAAGAAAAGGAAACAAATAAAGGGTTATATCAAACTCTCAGTAAGGGTTACATATAGAGGAATCTATCATGAGTAAAAAATGAATAGTAAATCTGAAAGTGTATATAATTAAAAACACATTCCATTTAATTAATAACTTGATAAAGATGCATCCATGGATAATAGAAATGTATAAATATCATTAATAATAATAAATGAATTATCAATTATGGAAATTATTAATATTGGAATTCATGATTTCATAAAACATGGTATTTATACTTTCAAAGCATTTTTCCAAGATAGTTCAATCAATGGGTAAGTATACACAAAAAAACTATTTAATTCTAGCTTATTAATTTGTTCTAATTAGACCCATTTATTCATCAAGGGGATATATAATTCAATGACCCACCAACCACTGTATGTCAAATACATTCCCCATTTATCGAATGATCAATTTCATTTATAGACAATATTTCATACAAAAAATATCTTAATTGAGCAAGGAATACTAATTATCAATAATTCCCTAGTCAATCATCTAATATTCAAATTAAAACATGAAATGTTGAATTGATTTATGGTTTAGTAAATAATCATATCCATGATATTAATAATATGTATATTTAAGGGAAATATAATATTCAATGATCAAAAGAAAGTGGATGTTTCAAGGGAAAGTTAATGATTATAAAATTAATCAACAAAGTAAATATCAATACTTTCCCTAGATAGAATGATCATAAACCATCCATAGAAATAATATGGAGGGTACCATTAAAACATATCCCCAATAGAGTATTTGTAAAATAAAGGGTTATAGTCATTGATGAATAAAAATACCATAAAAATATTATTAAAAACATTCTTGAGGGAAATACCCTTTTTATTTTGAAAAAAATAAAAAAAAATATTTTTTTAGAATATTATGTTTTTTTAAAATAACCTATTAAACATTTAAACAAAGCTTCAAATCAGGAATTTCTTATAATGTTAAGAAATTATATTCATACTTAGTACTTTAAATCAATGATTATTTTCACATTTTTGTGAGAAAATTCCAATAGATCCTCATCCAGAAAGTGATAGGAAGATTCATTTTAAAATATTTTTTGAAAAATAAAACATGGGAAAAAATATCTTTGATATATCATATAATAAAAAAGGAAATTTTTAATATTTTTTTTTCAGAAAATATGGATATGGAAGGAAAATATACCCAATTAAAAAGAGAAATAAGATTGAATTTTTGTTGAGAAATTACACTTGAAAGAGTAACCTAAATTGAAACAGTAATAATCACCAATAAAGTTATATTCATGTCAAATACCTCAAATGAGATTTATATACACCCCATAATAATAAATAAGTGTAAAATTCCAAATATGTCTCTATGGAGTGGAAATAGAGATCATATATCTTACAAATATCACACCGTTGAAGTGAGATTAAATCAATGAATTTATTATGATTAAAAAATTTGAATCCACAAAAAAAGTGTAATAAAATATAATATAATAAAAATTCATTATAAATGTAATATTATATTATCAAATAAAATGAATAAATAAAAAACCCAATGAAAATAAATTGAGTTATGAAACACTCACCACTTGGTAACATTCAATCAAATTCCCTTGGATGACATAATTTGAATTGAAACATGAAATACAATTAATTATGAAGGATTCATGATATAAAATATAAAATGTGTGTTGTATACACCAATAAAAATATATAAATGAATAATACCAGATATGTATCAATGGTGTGGAAATTGAGGCAAAATATCTTACAAAGATGATATTGTTAAAGTGGGAATTAATAAATGAATTGATTGCATGTCAAAAATGTAAATCCATATAAAAAAAGTCAACATAAAATATATAATAATAAAAATTCATTACTCAAATAATCTTAAAATATCAAAGACACTGAAGAAATAATATAACCCAATGAAAATAAATTTCGTTATAAAACACTTATCACTTGGTAACATTTAAGTCAAGTCCCCTTAGATAAAATAATTTGAATTGAAACATATAATACCATGAATTATGAAGGATTCAGGATATAAAAAGTAAAATGGATTTTGTATATGACATATAAAAACAAACAGGTGCATAACATTAAAATATGCCTCAATGATGGGAAATTGTATCAAATTACATTATGTCTCGTCTGACTCCTCATGAATGTTCTTTATATTCATGAATAATAAAGTATGATAATTATTTGATTACATAATAAAATATTTAAAATTTATTATTCCTTTTATTTTAATTATTACCATGTTGTATTTGATTACTTAATCAATTAATCTCATAGCAGATGTTTTGGCGATATTCAGTTCATACGTCCAAAATGGTTTCGGTAGGTTAACTACGGTAAATAAGTATTTGTTACCTCATTTATAGAATAATAATTATAAAATAATTATAATTTTTATACTTTAATTATACTTTTAAAAACAATCAATAAATATTTTTTTTAAATAAAATATGTCACAATCATGGAGATGGAAGGTCATACCTATACATGAGTAACATTTTCCATTTTAACAGATCATGATGAAAAGAAGGAAAATATTATTTTATATTTTCAGAAACTATAAGAAAATGTAATTTAAATTCAATTTTTTAACAACAATGATAATTTTTATGTTTACTGAAGTTTTTTAAGAAACGTCCCAAAATAAGTATTGTTTCCTGAAAACATCACTGATTTAGCCACATTTTTAATCAATATTCTCTAAATTAGAGATAGTTTTCATGAATCATAACTAAAAATATAAATATTATTTTATATCTCATTTCACTACATTGTTTTAACATATATTTATATGTATATATATATATATATAAACATTGAATGCGGTTAGGGGATTACCCAAGTGGTAAATGCTCCCCATAATCCTGCATCAGATCCAAGTTCAAATCTACGTGGGAACCAATTTTTATAGGTACTATAACAATTATTTAGTGGAAATGTAGCACTGTAGTAGTGTGTGGACTATAAGAGGTACTGTAACTTGGTACAAGAGAAGAATTACTACATCCTGAATGAAGTTCCTAGTCAGGATCCAAATATCACTGAGAGGGGGAGGGGGTGAATTAGTGATATCTTTTTATTTTTATGTTTTCTTCTTTTGAAACAACCTTCGCCTAATGTTAAAGAGTTTCTTCCCTGCTGAACACACACAACCATATGAACACAAGATTTAAAATTTTACTACTCAACAAGAGTAGTTATGTCCTTGGTGTGGTACGGAAATAATCCGGTACCACACAACCCACTAGAAAACAATCCTTTGATGTGGAATACAACGAGTATTATTTACCCTTACATTCATGTAGGGCATTGAAAACAATCCAATAGTGTGTGTTCTCACTCTAAGCACAAATAGGGTAATGTAATGATTTTGTGCTTCTTAATGGACTTTCACAAATCAAATATTTAAAACCAATTCTTCACTTTCCTACCCATTAGTTGGTAAGAACCACTTAGTGCAAACAGCTTGAGTGCCTCTGCTTGTATGCCTCCCTGCTTGCGCACTTCCCTGATTGCATGCCTCCCTGCTTGCGTGCCTCTCAGCTTGTGTTCCACCGTCTTGCATGGCACCTACTTGCGCTCCATCTACTTGTGTGCCACTAACTACTTGCACACCACTATTGTGCACAACTCACAACTTGCGCACCACTCTTGGCTTATACACAACACACTTCTTGAAGAAACATCCCTGCTTGTGCACCTTTGACAACTTGCGTGCCACCCTACTTGTGCGCCTTATAAATAACACTCAACTTGCACGCCACTTCCTATTACACTTACTATGACTTGCACGACCAGATCTCAAATTTGTTTCTTAAGTGTTGATCCTTAAAAAATGAGGAGGCTAGTCGTCTATTTCTAGGCATTTTGGTGACTTGCACGCCACATACACTTGCGCGCCGCTCCAGCACTTATGTGCCGCTCCATCACTTGCACGCCGCTCCATTACTTTCATAACATTTCATCACTAGCACAAAACTTTTCTTCCTTTTTCATATTTTGATATAATGATGTTAAAATATGTCTTGCACACAACATACACTTGCATGCCACATATACTTGCGCCTTACACTTGCGTGCTTCTTATACCTGCATGCAACTTTTGGACTTGCACACCAATATTTATCTTGTGCGACACTTTATTTTCCATTTCATATTTTGATGCGATGATCTTGAAATATGACTTGTGCACAACATACACATTCGTGCCACACTTGCACGCAACTTTTGACTTGCACACCGCTTTCTTTCCTTTTCCAAAAACACTTCATTACTCCCCCTATCCTTCATAAGGCATGCATCACAAGTTCTCCTGACTTATGATATTTGTGAAATACATAGCAGCAAAGCATTGTCTGGTTTCCAAGTCCATTACAAAGTGAATTGATTTAGCCTTTTTTACAACAAAAAACAAAACTATGTAATAAAAAACTCTTCTTACTTCCTTATCCGTCCAACTTGTTCCCAACACTGAATGGGCTTTGGGCCATTATGCCTTCATGCCATCAAGGGGGCTATGACATAGTCATGATATGCATGTGAGGATGCAGACATGTGCAAGAAGGGCATTCAATCCATCCATTGGTGGGCCTATTGGCCATGTAATGAGATTTATGAAAACTGGGCCTTCAAGAAAAAAAACTATAATTTAATAAAGAAGTTGGTTGGGTGGGTTATCCCTTTGGGGAGGTATGTCCCACCTTTTTGGTTTGTGTTTGCATGATGTGTACATGTTTAAATGTAATTATACCCCCAAGCACCTAATATAATATATAAACACAGACACATATATGTAAACACACACACACACACATATATTTAAACTCACACACATATTTATAACTATATATATATTTATTTATATATTGAAACACAAATATATTTTAAATTTAGTCACGTTTTAAGAAAACATTGATATTTATGAAATTTTTTCCAGTGTTTTAAAACATTTCTAATTATATATGTATATAATTATAATTATAATTATGTATATATGCATACACATATATGTTTATAAACACATGGACATATAAACATATATATATATATATATATATATATGTACATACTGTCACGACTCGTCCTCGGGGCCCGTTCCGTGACTACCCCAAACCCTCCTTCCATAGGCCAGGGGCTGGCAATTAGCACCAAAGGCATAAATCCCGATAAAAGATAAGACATTGCCTTTATATAAATAAAGAAACACAAAATAGTACACAAGATGATGTAAACACCAAGTAAACTGAGTACAAAATTAAGTGGGCCAGAATACAAACCCAACTGAAAGTACAGTACAATTGAAAAGAAAGTACAACAGTTGAAAAGTAAAGCAACAACCACCAATTCGTCCTCCGAATTCCCACCTGAATGGTGGGTACAAATAGTCTCATTGGCTCCTTGGGTCCATCCATCCGCTCCGTGTACGTCCCGCCTGATAGACCACCTCCGGGTACCGTCCCACTCCACAATCCTCAACCACGATCAGCGTTGTCCGTCGTCTACAACCAACACAATGAAGTGTTGGCATAGCCCGTGCAGGGGTGAGTATACGATACTCAGTAGGGACCCCGAGACCCCCGAAGGTCTCCCAAAATCCAAAAAGGGTAAAACCCAAAGGAAAGATACAAACACGAAGTATCAACCAACTCTACTTAGGTACATGCCCATACATATACCTAAGACATCAATTACAGCTCGGCTCCAACACATGAGCCCAAGTTCAACCCAGTACACACAAGAAAGATCAACCCAATCTACACATGATAGTAAGTCAATCATATCAAAGATAATGATTGAAAGTCAAGACTCAGGTCACACAGGTTTACAACATTCGTAAAGAAAATGTGATGATCAGATGTAGTTACTGATTCATCTAAGCTGGGACCCACGTAGGATACTAGACCAGCTAATGTATCAGACCCACATAGGATACTAGTCCAGCTACTCTATCGGACCCACATAGGATACTACAATAGATTTCAATACTATCGAACCCACTTAGGATTCAAGTATTGTAGTCATCACCGCCGAACCCACGGAGGATTCTAGTACGACTATCATCGTCGTCAAACCCATGGAAGATTCCAGTACATTAGTCTTCACCGTCGAACCCACAAAGGATTCCAGTACGATAGTCATTGCAGTCGCAGCCAGCTCTAGGGTTCCCGCACACAACACACTCGATTATGGGAGGGTCCGCTCCTCGAGTCAAAGGGATGGATACATCAACCGTCACGAAGACCAGGGATGATGTATCCCAACATTCCGTTCCACGTCCTAGGGGAAAACCAAGAAAAATGTTCCCAAGTCACAAAGAACAAGATGACCAAGCGATTTTGCAAAAGTACATGGCGTTTAGATAAGCAATACACACCGTGTCATCTGTCACCGGGTCCTGCCCGTGTGATACGACTCGTGTCGCAGGGCTAGTCATGTAGATAAGAAAGTACATGGCGTGTGGTATGGTTTCACGCCGTGTCTTCAGTCCATGGGTTCTGTTTGTGTACCACAGCCCGTGTCGATGGACTATTCATGTAAAAAGTTAAATAAACGACATGTGTTATAGTTACACACCGTGTCCAGACTTCTGGGATCAGCTCCATGTACACTGGCCATGCCTGGACATGTGGTGGAGTACATGCTCATGTACTACACCCCGTGTCCGTGTATTCCCAAAATACATGCCGAGTCATACCAGAGCCACTTCTACCATGGTAAAGGAAGGACAAGCCGTGCCTCTTGGCCATGTAGTTCTACCCGTGCCCCTATATCTCCCGGATTACATGACATATCTTCGAAGTCTCCTCTATCAAACTGTGTGGAAAGTACACGCCATGTGAATAGTGTCACACATTGTTTTTCACTTCTTATGATGTCTGTTACTTCTACCGCTGAACGTTTTTACTACACGGCGTGTGCTTTGAAAGGACATGCAGTGTATTCTGGAATTTTCCAGAAATGATGCCTCTAGATAGCATGCCTCCTGAGGCATCGGTCCTTTGTTCTGATGATCTGTTTGCTACAAAAATTCTCGTTCCTAGGTCGTCCCAATGTTCTGAGGCCATTTCCGATGTTTTCGGGCCTCCGATCAGCTCCGAAAACTTTCCTTGATTCCCTGCTCAAGAACGGTTGGAGGACACCATACAACAAGAACGAAGGAGGAATCAGACCATGTTAGTGTGGTCTGGTTCCCCCCACACTAGTTTGATAGCAAAAGTTTTTAGAGAGAAACATCAACATAGAATGAAAACCAAAATTTCTCAATTGAAAACACACCCCTACCTCGATGAAGTTCAAGGAAGCTAGCATCGTGGAATACGGCGTCGCGGGTGAGGCTCCATGTAAGTTGACGGAGAACATCCGTGGAAGAAGCGACATCTTCCTTTCTTTGACGCAGAGGGAAGATGGAAGGCGTGACGGCGTTATTCGCATTCTTCAATGAGGAAGATGGAGTTATTCAAAGTAAAGAACTCTCCCTCTCTCAATTCTCCACACAACGAAAACAACCCAAAATAAAATAAGGTCTTTGAATTATTTTATTTACTTTTCCAACAATTCAAATTTTTAAAAGTTGAATTCACCCAATTAATTAATCTTATGTTGTCATAATAAATGGTGTGCTATGTTGGCATCATTAATGTGGAAGAGTAGTTAAGGGAATTTGAAGGGGAGGGGCTCGTGTGGGCCCCACCTCACTAATATCCTATAAAGAGGAGTTAGAATTTTTAGTGGGTCACACCCCAACTCACACACATGGGGTTTAACCACCTATAAGTGAAATAAAATTCGTAACACAATTTTATTTCTCTTTATACTTAATCCAATTTTTTTAAACTACTCTTCCCGAGAAAACGCAACTTTAGAAAAGGTCTTCCTAAGAAATTACTGGTGCTACGGTTTCATCGGTGCCCTCAGATTTCGATTCCGAGCACCGGTTCAAAAGTTAGAAAAACCCACTCGTTCGTTCACTGAACTTACCCAAGCTAAACTTCGGAAATTGATTCCGGGAACACCGAGCCTCGGAATCAGGCACTGTAACAAACTGTGTACTCGTATAATCCCAAAGAAATGAAGGAAAAAATTTCCTTGAAATTTATGGATCTTTACATTACTCCCACCTTAGGGCTTTACATCCCCGTAAAGATACATCACAAAATAGGGAAGCAAATGAGGGTACTGAGCACGCATCTGAGCCTCCCGCTCCCATGTGCTCTCTTGGAGGTTCTCGTGCTGCCACCTGATGCGCACTAGAGGATTCAACCGTCCTCATAGGACTCACTCCTGTCGATCCTTGATCTCCACTAGAACCTCCGTAAAAGTCGCCCGATCATTGATGTCTATCTCCCCATGGTCGATGATATGCGTCGCGTCATGCACGTATCTCCTCAGCTGAGATACATGGAAGACGTCGTGCATCCGGTGCAACTGAGGTGGTAGAGCTAGGTTATAAGCCACCTCTCCTATCCTGCTGAGAACCCAGAATGGTCCAATGAAGAGTGTAGACAACTTGCCGCCCCGACCAAATCTCCGTAATCCACGTTGAGGTGAGACCCTCAAGAAAATGTGGTCACCATACTCAAACTCTAGTGGTCTCTATCTCCTGTCAGCATAAGACTTCTGTCAGCTCTGAGTTGTCCTCATCTTCTCTTGGATGACCTGAACCTTCTCCTTCGTGGCCTGGACCATCTCTGGTCCCACTAGTGCTGACTCCCCAGGATCTTTCCAGCACAGAGGTGATTGGCAAGGTCGGCCATACAATGCCTCGTATGGTGCCATACTGATAGTAGAGTGGTAGCTATTGTTGATTGAAAAATCCACCAAGGGTAGGTGATCCTACCAGCTATGACCAATGTTGTGAATACATGCACGAAGCATGTCCTCGAGAGTCTGAATGGTCCTCTCCGTCTGACCATCCGTCTATGGGTGAAAGGTGGTGCTCAAGCGTAACTGTGTCCCAAATGCCTCCTGAAACCCCTTCCAAAGTCGATAAGTAAAGCGAGCATCTCGATCGGAGATGATAGATGATGGCACACCATGAAGCCGTACGATCTCTTGAACATAGAGGATTCCCAAGCTCTCCACTGAGCCCTTCTCTCTGATGGGTATGAAGTGGGATGACTTGGTGAGTCGGTCCATGATCACCCAAATGGAGTCATGTCCTCTGGAATTACATGGAAGTACAGTCACGAAATCCATAGATATCCCTTCCCACTTCCACTCTGGGACCTCCAAGGGTTGTACCAAGCCTGCTGGTACCTGGTGCTCCGCCTTCACCTGCTGACAGGTGAGGCATCGAGAAATGAACTCTGCCACAATGTTCATACCCAGCCACCAGTGCTATCGTTTAAGAGCCTGTTACTTCTTCGCTACCCTTGGATATACCGCCAAAGGGGAAGTGTGAAACTCTCTCAGAACCTCCTCCTATAAAGTAGCTGGTACCGTAGTACATCCTCTTAAAAGGATGATGTGCTCTCATCCTACAGAAAATCCATCAGGTGTTTGTCCTGTGGAAATCTGTGGATGTCGTGTCTCACAGTCAATGTCCCCATGCTGTGCCTTTCTGACCCGCTGAAGAAGTGGAGGAGTGACTGTGAGCGATTGAAGAAAGGATGCCCCATCTCTATCTAGGAACGATATCTGTAAAGCGGCTAACTGCACTGTCGCCTCTCCAAGTAGCTGGATGCCTAACCTCCTGCTGAGAGCATCAGCTACTAGGTTCCCCTTACCAAGAGTATAGACTATATCAAAGTCATAGTCCTAGAGGAACTCGAGCCATCGCCGCTATCTCAGGTTCAGGTCCTTCTACGAGAAGATTTACCTGAGACTCTGGTGGTCAGAGTAGACTGTAAAGCGCTTTCCCATTAGATAGTTCTGCCACATCTTCAGGGTGAAGACCACTGCTGCTAACTCCAAGTCATGGGTAGTGTAGTTCTTCTCATGCTGCCTCAACTGTCATGATCTATAGGAAATCACTGCTCACTCCTGCATCATGACACACTCGAGTCCGGTCCTTGATGCATTACAGTAAACCACGTACCCTACTCCCTCCTCCGGTAGCCTCAAGATGGGTGCACTGGTCAATCTATGTCTCAGCTTCTGGAATCTATGCTGACATCTATCTGACCACAAGAAGGGTTTTCACTTCTTCGTTAAAGCTGAAAGTGGTGTTGCAACTCTCGAGAAGTCTAGAAAAAATCTCCGATAGCACCCAGCCAGACTCAGGAAACTCTGCACCTCTGTCATGCTCTTAGGTGGATCCCAAGCTAGCACTTCCTCGATCTTCGCAGGATCCACCACAACTCCCACCTTAGAGATAACGTGTCGTAAGAAGTGGACCTCTAGAATCTAGAACTGACACTTTGAGATCTTATAATAAAGTTGGTGCTCTCGAAGTGTGTCAAGTACAACCCTCAAGTGGTAGGCGTGCTCCTCCTCAATAGTCGAGTAAATCAATACGTCGTCGATGAAGAATACGACAAATCGATTGAGGTAAGGTTGGAATATCCTTTTCATGAGACTCGTGAACACTGCTGGAGCATTGGTTACGCCAAAAGGCATAACCAAGAACTCATAGTGGCCATACCGACACCTGAAGGCCGTCTTCTGAACATCCTCATCTCGAACTCTAAGCTGGTGATAGCCTGACCTGAGGTCTATCTTAGAGAACCATTGTGCTCCCTTGAGCTGATCGAAGAGGTCGTAAATCCTCGGTAGAAGATACTTGTTCTTCACAGTCACCTGATTCAGGTGACGATAGTCGACACATAGTCGCAAGCTCCCGTCCGCCTCTTGGCGAACAAAATCGGGGAAGATCAGGGTGAAACACTGGGTCTGATGAATCCCTTGCCCTAAAAGTCCCCCCAGCTATACCTGTAGCTCTCAAAGCTCAATGGGAGCCCTCCGATATTCTGGAGAAGATATCGGGGTGGTCCCAAGGTACATGTCAATATATAAGTCTACCTCTCTACGAGGAGGTAGTCCTGGAATGTCGTTAGGAAAAACATCTGCATAATGATCCACCACTACAGGAAAACTCGGACTCCGTACATCCACTGCTCCGAGGATGAGGATAGCCAACTGATGAGTGATTGGCAGTCCTCTCCTTTGCATGAGTCCATCCTGCACTGCAAAGGCTCCCTTCTCGCCGGTGAAGGTGAACCTTCTCCCATCGGTGAAGACACACCGCACCTTGAGCCTAATACAGTCTATCTGAGCATGAACTGTAGATAACCAATCCATTCCCAAGATGACATCTTAAGGCCTCGACGCCGCTACAAGAAGATCACAGCTGAAGCTCTCGCCTCCTAGAGTAAGCTCACACTGCCAGCACTAGTGCGTAATCATCGAGTCTTCTCCGGTAGGAGTCTCTAGCCGTAAGTATCGATCCAACGGCTCCATCGTAATCTCCGAGTTCCGAACAAGGGCAGAGGAAATAAAAGAATGACTCACACCTATGTCTATAAGAACTAAAGAAAGGGTGGAGTAGACACAGATAGTACCTCGTATCATCTCAGGTGCACCGTGGTCGTAGGCCTCCACCGCCTAAAGCTGAGCCTGCCTCTATCTGCCAGCTCCCTGCGGTCGGGGTGGGACCCTGGTGGTGGTGGTGGTAGAGCCTCAAAGCATCTCCCACCAACTAGTGCCTAGCCAGCTCCCCTGCCTCGTCTGCCTGCTCCCTGCGGACTGCCACGGTCGAACCTATGCCTCTGCCTGGGTGGTCCCTCAACCGTCTGATGCTCCTCTTCATGGCAGGTCGGGCAGTCACGAGCCATGTGGCATGGCCCGCCACATGCATAGCACTGCCTGCTCCTCATATAGCTGGCTCTGTTCCGAGTGCCTCGCACAATCGACCCTGTATCCTGTGGTCGTCCAACTAATGGTATGGTCCACTTGGACCCCTATGACATCTGTCGACTACCAGCTGTAGAAGACTCTGCTACGTGCTGCACTACGATAGGTCTCGCTGCTGGTGCATGCTCAGCAAGAAAACTCTCTACAAGAAGGGCTTGCTACAGTACTCCTTGTGTTGGAATACTGAGGGAGATCATCGATACCCTGATCTCATGACTCAATCCATGGTTGAAGGTCCATGCCCAGAATAATGTGTCTCGTACCATGTCTGTGGAGTAGCATGAGAGTTCAGTAAATCTCGCAGAGTACTGGGATACTGTCATGCTGCCCTACCGTAACTGTAGTAACCCTGGAATGCGCACCGCATAGAGGTTGGCTGGAACAAAATCTGAGCGGAAACGACTCTCGAAGTCTGACCAAATAAGAGACGCCTCGTCGTGTACCTGGAGCATCAGGCTCCACCATCTACCTGCTGCCGCATGTAGGATATTTGCCGCAAGGATCACCATGAGATTCGTTGGTGTCCCTACCAATCTGAAGACTCGGACAACAGCCTCCAGTCAATCCTCAGCTACCTCAGGGTCCATCTCCCTGTGGAACCAAGGTGGTATTTGATGCTGAAACTCGTACAGTGCACTAAGGCGAAGTGCAATCTCAGCTACTAGGGCTGGCGGCATCGGTGGCTCGGCGGGTAGAGGTACCGCCGGTCCCTCTGCTGTATTAGGGCCCTACACCGAGGCCTCATCGCTCGGTGGGCTGCCGTCTCGCACAAAAATCATAACCCTAGATGACTGCTGAAACGCTTGGACGAATGTCTCCTATCGACCGGTCAAGGTTTCAGTGCTCTGCTAATGTGTATAGCAGCACTCGGGTTGAATCCTCGACAATGGTACTTCGTAATAGTCGATTGTTTTTAGTTGATTGTATTTTGATGGGGGGGGGGGGTTTGTTTGCAGAGATTAATTGAAATGTTTAATGGATGATGATTAATTTAACATGTTGATAAATATTGGGGTGAGTTCATCATTAGGGAGTTAATAATATGATATCTTTGAGCTTTGATTTATATTGCATTAAACTAACACCCACATCAAACGTTGATGTTGATTGGAATTCCCAAGTGTTAAGCCTTTAATCCAAGCCTTACCTTTACATAGGGTTCTAATCTCAATCAGTGCTTGATTGTGGAAGTGTATTTATGGTTCCAATAATCCATGGAAACCACACGTTGAACATTATATGTCAATAATCCATGACATGTTAAGTCCAACAAACACAATGTTAAATTAAAGAATACTCATCGAGCAAAACCTCTCAATCACTTAACATACCTAAATTATAACTCACCCCAATAAGATATTTACTCATCCATTTAAATTATTAGTAATCTGGTCTATTACTTTTAAGGTGATGAATTACAAAGAGAAGAAAAAGAAAGGGATAAGAAAAGAGTTGTGCGCCGAACACACACACGAACGATGATGAGAGTAAACAAAACCAGACTTTTTATTGAATAATAAAGTAAAAGAAGATGATGGATTTCAGATTGATTTAAACCAAAATAATAACATTAATATTGAACTACAGAAGGTGGATGAGAATAATAAATTAATAAGAATAAAATTGCATTAAAATAGAATTACAAAGACAAACACTTGAAAAATTACAATGAAGAAAAATGCAAAATTAAATTAGAACCAAGAGAGGAGGAAGGGATTATAATGTGAAAACTTGAGTTTGGAAGATCCTACCAAGCCTTTTTCAGGGCCTTGTTACTTCCAATCAATCCTCCTTTGCTCTGAAATGTCAACCCTTTTGAAAGGAGAGGAGGGGATGTACTTATAGCCCAAGGTGGTGGACTGTTTACATTCCAGAAATACCCCTCCACTTGGCTCGCAGATATGGACATCACGACAGCCGAATATCTAGCAATATACTTATTAAAAGTTGTATATAATAATTTTTTCTGACTACTCTCAAAATGTGGAGTCCTTTGGACTTAAGGATCAAAGGTTAGGGCCGGTTGATTAAAAAAAGTAAAACTGTCCATTTCAATCCAGTCTTTTTAAAGTCTAGAATGTGAAAGGGGGTTTTAATATGAATATGCTTTCAAAGATGAATTGGTTCTTCAATAAAGTCGGCCGTCTATATCTCCTCTTTCACATAGAAAAATCTCAGTTCTATTTGATGATTAAATCATGAGATATGTCATGCATACCATACTGATTTTAATTCTCGTCCATAATGGGGGGCTGGACTTCAAAGCTTCATTTGGGCCCCTTGTACTTAGATTTGGGCCTTGAAATTTTTATCCAAGATGAAATGTAGTGTCCCCAAAATTATTGTGGAGAGTTAATGTTTTTGGACATCTGGATTGAGTCCAGTAAATCAATCTTCAAGGCTGGTCCAGTTTGTTCACAGATTCTTTGGTCTTGTTTGGGAGGACCATATGACCCTTCAAATGGCAGAATTGGCTCATGGTACCTTCTAATGAAATGTTTTATATTGAAATTAGAATCCTAGAAAAGATGAACAACACAATTTGGATCAGTATAGTGATAGTTATTATAAAAAAATTAAACTGACTCAGTTGGACTACTTCTAAAAATGCTAAAAAAGTATACTTAATATTTAAACATTAATATTTCACACAAATTATGCACATTTCATATAAAATAATTAAACAGAGTATATAATAAGTCATGAAAATATTAATAACATCAACTGCCATCATGGGGCCATCCTGAAAAGTGACAGGTGTTCCACGGTCAATACAATATACCTGGTGAGCTGACACAAAGTAATCACAAAGAAAACTTTTGAAACACACATGCAATCAATGTTTTCGTGAACTGAGTCAGAAATCAGAAGTCAGGGTCCTGGTGTGTGGATACGTCAGCCACCACACCAACACTGGACTCCCTAGACTGATAACCACACTCAATACCCTTAACACTATTGCTTCACATAGAAGATAGATCAGAGTCCAGAGTTCTGCGATAGAACTGAACTCCTTTGATACCAATTTGTCACGATCCGTCCTCGGGGCCCATGCTATGACTACCCCAAGCCCGCCTTCCATATGACAGGGGCTGGAGACTTGCACTAAAGGCATAAATACCGATAAAAGGGAAGGAATTTCCTTTATATAAATAAAGAATCACAACAGAGTATGCAACCTGAAGTAAACACTAAGTAAACTGAGTAAAAAAGTAAGTGGGCCAGAATACAAGCCCAACTGAAAGTACAGTACAACTGAAAAGAAAGTACAGTAGCTGAAAAGTAAAGCAGCAACCACCAAGCCATCCTCCGGAATTCCCACATGAAGGGTGGGTATAGATAGTCTCGTAGGCTCCTTGGGTCCGCCTGTTCGCTCCGTGTACGTCCCGCCTGATAGACCACCTCCGGGTACCATCCCGCTCCACAAGCCTCAACCACGATCAGCGTTGTCCGTCGTCTGCAACCAACACAACGAAGTGCGGGGATAGCCCATGCAGGGTGAGTATACGATACTCAGTAGGGACCTCGAGACCCCCGATGCTCTCCCAAAATCGACAAAGGGTAAAACACAAAGGAAAGATACAAACACGAAGTATCAACCAAATCTACTTAGATATATGCCCATACATATACCTAAGACATCAATTCCATCTCGGCTCCAACACATGAGCCCAAGTTCAACCTAGTACACATAGGAAATATCAACCCAATCCACATAGGATAGTAAGTCAATCATATCGAAGATAATGATTGAAAGTCAAGACTCAGCTCACACAGGTATACAACATTCGTAAAACAAAATTGATGATCAGATGTAGTTACTGATTCATCTAAGATGGGACCCACATATGATACTAGACCAGCTAAGCTGTCGGACCTACGTAGTATACTAGTCCATCTACTCTATTAGACCCACGTATGATATTACAACAGAGGTCAATACTGTCAGACCCACGTAGGATTCAAGTACAGTAGTCATCACCGCTGAACCCACAGAGGATTCTAGTATGGATGTCGTCGTCGTCGAACCCACGGAGGATTCCAGTAAATTATTCGTCACCATCGAACCTATGGAGGATTCTAGTACGATAGTCATTGCAGTTGCATCCAGCTCTAGGGTTCCTGCACACAACACACTAGATTCCGGGAGGGTCCGCTCCTCGATTCAAAGGGATGGATACATCAACCGTCACAAAGACCAGGGATGATGTATCCCAACGTTCTGTTCCACATCCTAGGGGAAAACCAAGAAAAACGTGCCCAAGTCACAGAGAATGAGATGAAAAATCCATTTTCCAAAAGTACAAGGCATGTAGATAAGTGATACACGTCGCGTCATCTGTCACCGGGTACTGCCCGTGTGATGCGGCCCATGTCGCAGGGCTGGTCGTGTAGATAAGAAAGTACAGGGCGTGTGGTATGGTTACACGCCGTGTCTTCATTCCATGGGCACTGTCCTTGTACCATATCCCGTGTCGATGGGATGTTCATGTAAAAAGGTAAATACACGGTGTGTGGTATAGTTACACGCCGTGTCCAGACTTCTGGGGTCAGCTCCGTGTACACTGGTCATGCCTGGCCGTGTGGTGTAGTACATGCTCGTGTAATCCACCATGTGTCCATGTATTCCCAGAATACACGCCAAGTCATACCAGAGCCGCTTCTGCCATGGTAAAGGAAGTACATGCCGTGCCTCTTGGCCGTGTAGTTCTGCCTGTGCCCATGTATCTCCCGGATTACATGCCATGTCTTCAAAGTTTCCTCTGTCAAACTATGTGTACATTACATGCCGTGTGACCAGTGTCACACACCATGTGTCACTTCTTCGGATGTCCGTTACTTTTACCGCTGAACGTTTGTACAACACGGCATATCTTTTGAAAGTACACGTCGTGTATTCTGGAATTTTCCAAAAATGACGCCTTTGGCCAGTACGCCTCCCGAGGCATCCGTCCTTTGTTCCGATGATCCGTTTACTACAAAAATTCCCGTTCATAGATCGTCCTGACGTTCCGAAGCCGTTTCTGATGTTTTTGGGCCTCTGATCAGCTCCGAAAACATGCCTTGATTCACCGCTCACGAATGGTTGGAGGACACCATACAACAAGAACGACGGAGGGAATCAGACCATGTTAGTTTTGTCTGGTTCCCTTCACATTAGTTTGATAGCAAAAGGTTTTAGAAAGAAACATCAACATGGAAGGAAAACCAAAATCTCTCAATTCCAAACACACCCCTACCTCGAAGAAGTTCGAGGAAGCTAGCATCGCGGAATACGACGTCGCGGGTGAGCCTCTGTGTATGTTGACAGAGAACGTCTGTGGAAGAAGCGGCGTCTCCCTTTCTTTGACGTGGAGGGAAGATGGAAGGCGTGTCGGTGTTCATCGCATTCTTCAATGAGGAAGATGAAGTTCTTCAAAGTAAAGAATTCTCCCTCTCTCAATTCTCTACACAAGGAAAACAACCCAAAATAAAATAAGTCCTTTGCCTTATTTTATTTACTTTTCCAACAATTCAAAACATCAAAAGTTGAATTAATCCAATTAATTAATCTTAAGTTGTCATAATAAATGATGTGCTAAATTGAGATCATTAATGTGGAAGAAGAGTTAAGGGAATTTGAAGGGGTGGGGCTTGTGTGGGCCCCACCTCACTAATATCCTATAAAGAGGAGTTAGAATTTTTAGTGGGTCCCACACCAACTCCCACACACGGGGTTTAACCACCTATAAGTGAAATAAAATTTGTAACACAATTTTATTTCTCTTAATACTTAATCCACTTTTTTTTAAACAACTCTTCCCGAGAAAACACAACTCCAGAAAAGGTCTTCTTAAGCAATTACTGGCACTGCGGTTTCATCAGTGCCCTTGGATTTCGATTCTGAGCAGTAGTTCAAAAGTTAGAAAAACCCGCTCGTTCGTTCACCGAACGTACCCGAGCTAAACATCGGAAATTGATTCTGGGCACACCGGGCCTCAGAATCAGGCGCCGTCAGAAACTGCGTACTCGTAGAATCCCAAATAAATTAAGAAAAACAATTTCCTTGAAATTTACGGGTCTTTGCACATATACATATAATCATATATATATTAATATAAACATATATATATATATATATATTAATATAAACATATATATATATATATATTAATATAAACATATGATACATTAATATGAACATATGATATATATAAAATATATACATATATAAATATAAAATATAAATTCAAAATATATATGACATATAATCTAAAAACACACACACATATATAAACATTATATATATATAATAAAAATATTAACATATAGATATATAAACACAAACACACACATAATATAAACATATATATATATATATAATATAATATAATATACATATATATGTAAAATATAAACATATATATATTTAAAATAATATAATATAATATAAACTTATATGTATATATAATCATAAAATATAAAATATAAAATATAAACAAGTTTAAATTTATTAATATATGTATATTAATATATATATATATATAATATTATTTTTTAAAATATTGACACACATATATAAACATATATAAACACAACCACACAATGATATATATATATATATATTAATATATATAAACAGAGACACATATGTATAAATATATATACAAATTTATATATTTATATATATATAAACACACACACCAATAAATAAATAAATATATACATTTATTTATATATAAAAACACATATATAATTTACATTTAGTGATATTTGTTAGAAAATGTGGTTATTTTAGTGAAATTTTTATCAGGGTTTTAAAATGTGGCCAATTATATAAATATATATATATATATAATAATTATATATCTGTATACATACAAATATATATTTACACACACACATATATATGTATATATTTTAAACATATACATAAATATAAAATATTAACATAAAATATAAATTAATAAATATATATATATACAATTTAAACATAATATATATATATATAATATAAAATATAAACATATAGATATATAAACTCACACACACACACACATATATATAATATAAATGACAGTATATAATATTAAATATAAGCATATATGAAAAATATAAACACACACACACATATATATAATATAAACTTATATATATAAACATAAAATATAAACAGATAAACACACACACAGACACACATATATTAATATATAAAATTATATATATAATATAATAAATTTATAAATACTTAAATCTATTTATATATATATAAATATAACATAATATAATTTTACATTCATAATTGGCATAGTTGAGTTGGATAAGTCTTTGGATATAATCTTGCAGGTTGTTTGTTCAAATTATAGTGGAGGCATATTTGTCTCTCCTAGGCACATGGGAGGGTTGGGGCATGGATGTAGTGGAGTAAATCATTAGATGGTGGGATGGAGGTTGGGGGTCCATGTGTAGGAGTGATCATTAAGGTTATACAACGTGGCTGTGGAGTGAAGAGTTGGAAGGTGGGGTCTATTTGTAGGGGTTGTCATAAAGTGTGGGAGGGTGGGGGTATGTAGTAAAGATGTGTTGTGTAAAATAATATAACATTTTTTATTATTTTTTTTATAATAAAAAATTTATTTACAAACAAAATTAACAGATATTTTTTAGAAATGTCGATAAATGTGGTGTCATTTATAGAGATTTCCAAAAAAACATCGGTACATGAGGTTTCTCTACATAACAATGTTTCAATTTTTTTGTCAAATTACATGTAAATAAATATAGACAACTATAAATTCCACTAATTGGTGGAATTTATAAATTTTTCTAAATTAGTGACACCTCATTTAACGATGTTTTTCAGAATCTTCAGTAAATAAATTAGTGATGTTTTAATACATCTTATTGAAATAAATAATTAGCATTTTTTGCAGAGATAATGATACCTATATCATAAATACCATATTATTTCTTTAAAGAAACTTGTATATACCAACCATGTTTAAAATGGTCCAAAATTAATCATATCATTTCATAGAGCTGGCTGTTCAGACATACACATGAACGACATTATCATTTTTCATTTGATAGAATGGTAAGAAAATATATTAAATAATAATTTTCCAGAATGATAAATATGTCACGAATATCATATATATATATATGTATGTATATATATATATATATTAAACCCATAAATATAACCTACCTTGAGAGGATGTGATGGAAACCGAATTACAACGGTTCGTGAGGCTGTAGTCCGTCGTACACACAAATGATGGGTTCTATTCCCATTTAATGGAAGAGGACATGGATGTTGGATATTTCATTAATATAATAACATATCAGTCTGTGGGAGACATTAACATTTATTTTATTATCATGTTTTAATAATATTTTAAGGAAGATTAAGAATAAATAATACAAAAACTCCTTGTTAAGAAACGCCTCTTCTTCGAACAAACTCTTTAGGATTATATCTAAATATTTCCTTGATTAGATTTATGATAAAACCAAGTAATATGGGATGTATCGATGGTATATGTTAAGGTTTTAGAATGACCAAAATTATTTTTAAGTATGAATAAAATACTATATGTGGTACACTTTTATAAGTGAGGGAAGAGACTCTTTTTGAATTTTATAATGTATTAAATTAATATAAATTGATTTTTATACTACAAATTTTCCATTAAAATGTAATTAGAATATAGGATTAGTAGAGATTAAAATATCATCATCCAATATAATTTTGACAAGTTTTTGTTATTTTTTTACCATTATATTTTACTTTTAATCCCAGTTAACCCACTTGAAAATTACTGAAGTATTATAGCTTTCTACCTCTTAAGGGGAAATAATGTTACTATAAAATGAAAAAATAACCATAAATAGATCATGGTTGATTTTTAAAACCATATACGAGAAATGTTTAGAAATTTAACATTTTATGAATTTTTAATCATTTAATTAAATATTATTTATTATAAAATATCGTTAATGTCAATTTTCACACCATTCATTTAATTTTACCTTAGATATATCAAGAAAAAGGCTTAATTCAATCATAATCGTTTAAAAATGACCAAAAATTTCATATAAATCAATAAAATTCATGGTACACATTAATTCATTTAAATTATATCTCTTTTAATATTTTATAGTAATTTATTTTATTTTTCTTTCAATTGAATAAAAACCATTTTAGTGTTGTATAAGAATTTAAGGTAATTATTTCATCACTAAAAATTATAAATAAAATTCCCATAATAAAAAAATTATTTATCCTTAAAATATATATTTATAACTGAAAATATCATCTATTTATCCATAAGTAAAAACTATAATGATAATAAAACATAGAGAATGACATTTTTGACTTTTATTTAATAAAAATAACATAAGGGTCAAAATCACATCCAAATGAAAAAAGATCATATATTAAAATAATGGATGAGTGAGGTAAAAATAGGTTCATAAAATGAAGTTATTTCATGTTTTTGGGTCATTTTCTAGTCTTTATCATATTATTCTTATCCATAATTTCTTTATTTACCCCTACCGTGTTGACAATTACTTACTATGGTTACTAGTCATATTGATAGAAAAATAAAATGGTAATGTTTAATAAATTTGGAAGTAATAATTAAAAATATTTAATCAAATTATCAAGATTTAATTTTTATAATTTTATGTATTTAATTTAATATCAAAACATAAAATTTAATGAAAAATATTTTTCTTTAGAAAAATGGATTTTATGTATAAAAATGTTTTAATTAAAACTTCAATCATAAAAATGATTCCAGTAAACTTAAATTTATTATTAATAATATACTAGATATAATTTTATTTTTAAATAATTTTAAAAATATAAACTTTTGAATTTTTGAAACAAATATACAATTTTTAGTAAAAAGTAGTATCTTTCACTATTCATTGAAAACTCAATTTCCTGAAAAATACCAAAAAATCACCCTAAGATATTTTTCATATTATTTTTTCCAATCATAATTTAATTTAATCCAATAAATTTTATAAAATTGTACATATTTAATTATATTATTTTCTCATAAAAATCAATAAAAATAATTTTTGTCGAAAAATACTTTTGAAGAATAAAATGAATTTAACAAAAAATGAATACTTATTTCCTATGAATTAATAAATGTTTTTTATTGAGAATATCATATATATATATATATATAATTTGTCTAATGATACCAATCAATTTAATTATAAGTTTTAAATAATCATATATAAATAAGAATATCTCATGTTTCGTTTAAGCTTTGTGTTGTATGTTGTATATCCTACCAAACATAGTGTAATTTTAAAATCTAAAGGTTTTTAAATTTTAAACATCATAAATTATTATAAGTCATAAAAAATATTAACATTAATAATATATTAATAATGGAAACTAGAAAATTAAATAATTTGAAAACCACTACTATGAAACTAGTAGAAACTATAACAACTATAAACATTAATGTGGAAAATCAGAAAAAATCATGAAGAAAATTACAATTTTTGAAGTGTTTTAAAAAATGGATACGAGTTGTCTTATTAATCGAGTTATTAAAATAATCTATTTTTATGATGTAGGTGCTTAAAGTATATTCATGGATTTCATGACCACAAATAATGGGTTTCAGACTCAAATTCCAATCTTTGAGAGATGCTTTGTATTATGAACCTAATTTAAATTATGTGGTGTATATACTACCTAATTGAGATGTTATTTAATTAAATTCCTTAATTTATGACATTTTATGATCTAGTTAAATCCATATATTTCAAGAGGTTATGATTGAATTCTTACTCAATCCATAAGTGTGATTTTTTTCGTCTTAATCTTCATTCTTTATGACTCATGTTATAGTAACCATATATTTTCTTTTGTGTGGTGCCTAAATTTAAATGCAATAATTATTTATATATTACTTATTAAATTTAATGTATTTACATGTATATATTATTATGTATCTCTGTTATATATTCTTTATTTAATAGTTACCAAAAGTGTTGTAAAACAAAATCGTTTCCATTCTTGAAAACCCATCCGATTTATTTCGTAAAGTTAATGTGTATGAAATTTCATAAAAAATACATCCCTAAATTGATACTATAAAATGTATTTCACTATGAATCAAACGAACTTATGGGTAATAACCATTAAAAGGTTTGATTTTCATTGAATCAATCATTTTCCTGAAGTACAATTATTGGGCCTAAGGATGCACACATGGAGAGACACTCCTAAAGGATATTATTTAGAAACTTCACACACTCTTAATGAACCATTATGAAGAATATTTCATACCATTTACATATTCTACTACCAATGAAAAATATAAAATCCAAATACTATCTATGATGTATAACCCAACATTGTGACGATACATTCATCCCTATATTTCATCAACACTCCTACTACCTATTAAATTGATAATACCCCATGACTTTCAAGTTGATTAATGGATTTTATCCTAGAAATAAACATTATTATATTGAATGGGGAAGCATTTGATTTTTTTATTTCTCAATATATGGATAGGAAAGTTCTATTTAGTAAGAGGTTCCTTAGAGAATGATATAAAAGGTCTTTCTGAATCTTATAGTGAGTGTATAAGAATTATTCATATGATGGGTGGGGACCAAAATTATATAACCCCTTGAATAGTAGATAGGTCTCATGTAAAAAAATAGGTTTGGTTTTGGTGTATACCTCCCCCCATAATAGGATAAGTGTCTTTTCATAAGAAACTAACAATAAGTTTTGATGGCTGACATTATGTATTCCATCAGCATGAGATCAATGATTATTATTATAAATGTTTTCATTTATTATAATGCATATATAATTACATCTATTTTAGTTGATTATGACTTCAGGTTGTTCACTTTTTCCTAGAATATAAAATTTTCTTGTTTATGTTATGAAATATTCCTCACTATGATACCCATTACTGATCATCTAAGTGTACCTTTTTTTTCATTTACCCTATTAACCATAGATATGGTATATGTATAATTCTTAGGGACATAATGAAATGGATAATTATATTCTCACATTATGTTCAAGTTGTATGTTGTGTTTTCAAATTTCATGTATGTATGTCTCCAGTCTTCAAAGAGTACTAAATTGTTTTATCCCACAATAACTATTTCATTATATTCCAATAATGTAATAAAACTATCTTTTTTAGGTTTATGTAGTCCAATATATTTCATTTGGTATTATATAATGTTCATTAGGATCTGTGGAATTGATTTAATGAAACCAAGTTAGATAGAATATGTTTTATGAAAACCCCTCATGATTTATAGGAAACACAAGAAATCATAATAGTAATGATATTTTACAATGGATTGTTATGAGGTAATTATGTGTTTTCAGTTGTATAAATATGGAAACTAATATTAGGAATGAAAATCATAGAAACTCCCATTAATGTAGGGAAATTCCCCCTGAATAAGTTAAACAATATATAATTGGGGCTAACTAGTTCATAAGAATATTAGGGTATTTTAAATTGGTTTTTGATAAATAATATTGCTCATATAGAGAGACATACTGATCCAAAACATGGTGTAATTATGTTATAATGATTCACATGACAATAAAATCTTGCATTAAGTGGAACTACTAATATATTAGTTTCTGAATAATGTATCATCTTATGATAAAAGATCCTCCTAGATTAGATGATTAGTGAAAAGAAAAAATTCAACATGGTGGTTTATCATTCGAAGGGAGATGAAGACCCATGGTGGTATATAATTCAAAAAACTAAAGAAGAAAATGATATTATGTTCATAGAATACGGAAATTTTATGGTGGTATTTTATGAAATATAATTCCCTTTTGTACATAGAGTATAAATTTAAACAAAATTCCTTATTCTTAAATAAATAGAGGATGTAAATGTTACCGAATATGAAGATATCCTTAAGAGGATATCTAGGAAATATATAGACTATGTATGTATAATGGAAAAAATATCATCCATTTCTTTTAGGGGTTAAAATTGATCCTATTAAGGTCATTGGTGTTTCATACATTTTCTTTATATGAGGATATATTCTTAATAACGATTAAAAAATCGTTCTCCAGGATGTGTGTATTCAATGAAAATCAGAAGAGAAAGAGTATAACTGAGAATCATAAGAAGAGAAATTTGGCTAAGTGGGAGAAAAGAAGGATGAGATTCCCCATATTTTATAATTTTATTAGGAAACACCTTGGTAATTATAGGAAGGGATGAAGAGTTTTTTATATGTGTAGAAAAAAGTGCATCCAGGTCAATAATTTAATGGATAGGAAGACTCTATCAATATTAAATTATTTAACTACAGATATAATGAAAATTATGAAAATTAATACCTTAAATATATCCTTAGTAATGGACAAGGAATCAAGGTCAAACTTATGAAATTACCACAACTGTAGACGATGTTTTTTGTAATGTAGTAGAAGGTACATTGATCATTTATTCAAATCCATCTAATTTTTAATTTCATTCAGAATATTTTCAATCCTTAATATCATCCATGTTTTTCAGAAACACTAGGCATATCTCAGGGATCATAGTAAGGTAGTTATAAATGAGGACACCAATTGGTAGTCTTATAACAACAAAGACTTGTCAGGAAGTTCCAATTATGTTTCATGGGAATACCCTATTTGAAAATTTGTTTATCATACCTATGGTTGAATTTGATATGATCCTTGGTATATATTGGATTTCAAACTACAATGGAAAATTTTATTTCCAAGGGATGGAGATTACACTTCTTGAAGGTGAAGTGGAATATCTTTTCTTTAGAGAAAAACATTATCCATGTAAATCATGTCTAGATCCTTCACAAGTAGCTCTACTTAATGAAATGTTGGGTAGAGAGGAATATCAAGTGTGATCTTTGGATGAGGATAATGTCTTGAATATAGAGGATGTGACTATGGTATAAAAATTAATTGATTTTTTCCCCAAATAATTACCTCATCATACACTAGATAGTGACGTTTTTTTCTCTATTGAACTCATTTATAATGCATGGAAAATATCTAAAACTCCATAAAAAATAGGACTGGTGGAGTTTATGGAGTTAAAAAAATATTTCCTGGTGTTGGGTGATATGATATTTACATACCCTAGTGTTTCACTTTGGGGATACATTATTTTATTCATTAAAAAGAAGGATGGGTCCATAAGATTGTCCATTGATTATATATATATTGGTTCCAGAAGTATAAAGAGTAAATACCCTTTAGAATGAATTGATGAATTAATTGATCAAAATTAATAAGCCTAATATTTTTAAAAGATTTATATTCTCTATATTTATCATCAAATAAGGTTGAATAAGGATGATATATTGATTATGACATATCAAACTAGGTATTAACATTATGTGTTTATGGTAATTCCTTTTGTATTGAATAATTAAACATATAATAAGAGTATTAGAGGATTATCTTGATAACCATATTGTGGTATTAATTGATGATATATAGATATACTCCAAGAGTTATGGAAATTTTGAGAGTTTTTTTCAAATAATTATAGAAACTGTCAAAAAATATTACATGGGAAGTAAAATAAGTGTGAGTTTTGGTTCAATAAAAATTATTTTCTTAGCCATATTGTCTCCAAAGATAGGGTATCTATTGACCCTTAAAAGATGATGGTATTCCAATAATGGCCTACATAAATGAACATAAATGAGATCTAATATTTCCTAGACTTAGGAGGTTACTATATGAGGTCTGCTCAAGAATTATCCCAACTGACCAAACCATTTACCAAGTTAACACATAAAGGGGTTAAATTGACATGTTAAATGGAATGAGAGGTTTGTTTTGAAGAGATGAAGAGGAAAAATATAAATACACAAATATTTACATTAAAATTAGGTAAATAAGGATGAGTAATATACAATGATTCATCAAAGAAAGAACATAGTTGTGTCATTAAGTAATATTATATGGTGATTGCCTATGCAGTAGAGAAATTTAAAATCCTCGAAAATATCAATCCAACAGATTACTAGAGTTGGTATCCATAATATTTTCTTTGAAAATATGAAGACACTACCTCTATAGAAAATGATATAATAGACATATGGACCATAAGAGTATAAAGAATATATTCTCCTAGAATGAGCTGAACATAAGGAAAAGAGGCTGATTGGAAATACATAAAGACAATGATTTCCCAATACGCATCACCCTATGAATGAACATGAGGTGGATAAAGTATTGAGAAGTAAGTACCATGAACTTATGACCTTGATGAGTATTGACAAGGATCAATTATACATAGAACAAGTAAAAATGGATATAATGATTTTTAGGAAAGGAGATCCATCATTTATTTTTTATGTAATTATTAAATTATCACTACTACATAATATATAGATGTCATAATAGGATAAAAAAAGATAAAAAGGAAGATTAAAGTATTTAAGGATGAGAAATTTATAGAATATATCAATTAATATTGAGTGTTGAATTTTTGGAATAGTTTATGTGTTCCATCCACACCAAAATTGAAGAGGGGGCTTCAAGATGAAGCACATAGCTCAAATTTATCCACACACCTGGATAGCACATAAATGTATAGATATTTAAGAGAATATTTTTGGTGGGACGGTATGAATTGATAAATTGTGAGATACATGTCATAATTATTTATATTCGAGTATGTGAAGGCTAAAACACAACATTATAATGAGGTATGTAACATTTTCCTATAACTAAATGGAAGTGGGGCACTGTTACAATTGACATTATCACATTACTTTCAAACAGTAAATGGATGAGCAATGCTATATGGGTCATCATTTGTGGTCTTACTTCATCTACTCTTTTCTTAGAAATAGGGAAGGATCTACCCATTGGGAAACTTCCCAACTCTACATTAATGAAATCATAAGGCTTCATGGGAAACCTCTTTCGATTGTTTCTGACCATAAACCACAGTTAAGATCAAAATTATGTAATATTATTCATGGGATTATAAAAACATAGATACATTTAATCACTAGTTATCATCCCCACATTTATGGAAAGCCTGAATGGACTATCCAAACATTGGAATACATGTTGAGATCATTTTATCGTAACTTACAAGGTATATGGGATCGGTATCCATCATTCATGTAATTTTAATACACTAATAGTTTCCATTCAAGGATCCAAATGGAACCATATAAACAATTGTATGGGAAGAGGTGTCATATGCTAAACTATTGGGAAGAAGTTGAAAAGAGAATATTTTTTGAAATATATCTTATAGAGGATAATATCATTAAAGTTCACCCTATTCATGATAACATTAAAGCATCCCAAAGTAAAACAAGTAATAATAATAATTTATTGAAATGTGTGGTGTTTCAGGTTTGGGATCATGTATTTTTGATGGTTTAACCATGGAAGGGAGTCATTGAAGAACCCTAGGTCACCCTGAGGGGGTGGGGTGTGAATCAGGGTGCCTACCTTTTCTCCCGTTTTTTAGATCTTGTTCCCATGTTGGTAGAAACTTAAGTAAACCTGTATGATGGATACGTGCAGTAATTAAACCATTCACACGCAGAAGGAAAACACAACACTTTTACTTGGTTCACCACTATGGGATCTGTCCAAGGAGAATATGCCGACAGGTTACTGATCATACCTAATTCGACTAATCTTCCCAAGGTGTGGATTACAAAGTTCAGGTATAGTCACTATTTCCCAGGAACATTGCCTTTACAAACATTCACGGACAACTCACTGCTTCCCTTGGACCAATTCTATTGACTCCCCTGGCTCGCTACCCTGGGTAAAGTCACACTAAGTTTATGAATGTGAATGTCCCTTAAATGGACATGCATGTAAGTCTTTGTCTCCTATTCAGCATGAGACTTTTCTTTCATTGAGGTCCGGAGTTGATTCTCTTTAATTTTCAATCTTATTTTCCAGTACAACAACTAGATGTACCAAGACTTCTCATTCATCTTGGATAGAACCACAAATTATATTATGATTGTTCAAACACTTAAAACGAGTTCACTAGGTATCATCAGAATCATCTCTTCTTAATCTATGTATACATCTAACCATACATGTGAAAATATAGATGTGCTCTTCCTCTTCACTTCTTTACACACATGCACCCACAATTTTGGATATTTCTTTAAATGTCTCCATATATGCATGATAGCATACAAATACTCTCCCCCATTTAAATATTTTTTCTTTACTAATGCACATACAGTCCTTTAATTACTTCATTCAATTTTATGTATCATGCATATGTTTATCCATGGATCTTCTTCAACAACCCAAATGGGGGTAGTCCACTATTTGGTTTATTATTGCACACTTCGGATTTTAAAATCATGCAAATGTTTTTCATTTGCATCATGCATGTGATATACACTTGTTTATTAAACTCACTCACTGCCTCATGTTTATTATGGTGTTTATGTTTTCCCCTTTATTCACACCTAGTGTATGGAGTCCTTCTCTGCATAGAGTGTGCGGGCCTCCTTCGTGAACCAGGATGGTTTGAGGATCCTCCTCATACATGAGATACGTGGAACTCTTATGCAGAGAAGGTGAAAGCCTCCTTCACGTACCCAAACAGTACGCGGTTCTCCAATTCACCAAAATAGAGTTGGTTTATGGATCCTCCTTACATAAGAGATGTGTGGTATTCCTTCGTGTACCAAGTGGTACGTGGTTCACCCAAACGATTCTCGGTTATCTTTAGTAGTGAGAGGTTCTTCTTTGTGGAAATGGTTGGTATGCAGTTTAACTCCGTGAACCGAGTGGTACGTGAGATTTATCTTCACGAACTGAGAGGTATGTAGTTCTCTTCATCGCCAACCATAGTGGTACACGAGACTTCTATTCTTCGTGAACTAGAATGGTATGCAAGTCTTATCTTCCTTGCACACAAAAATAGTACGCAGTTCACTTCCTGAAACCAGAATGGTTCGTAGATATTGCTTACCCCTTTCAGACTAGAAGAATGAAGAGACTATGTTTCCAAAAATAGAATCTCTCAAAGGCTTGGGAGCAAAAAACGCTTCTAGGATTGGTGGATCCCATTTTTATCAGTAGAAATAAAATATTTTTCCACATATAAAAAACACAAGATATGCACTTCAATATTCTTCCTTGAATAACCGAGATCTTCGATTTTTTTTAATATCTTCAAACATGCATGGAGATGTGATGCATATCTTGGATATTTCCATTTTCAAAATTGTGGAAATCTCACTGATTACTCATGTATTCAGGAAGACATGTATCACTTTTTGAATCCTTCCTAGAATACACATGGCCTTGTAAATTTCTTTTGTGTTGGTCAGTCACTTGTTCGTCATTTAATTCACTTTCATAAAAATGTAATTGCATGAATTGCATCATGATGGTCAGACGATCAAAACGGGCATGACCAGAGCCCAAATGGTGGTCTAAGTGGAGAGATCATCATTCAGATGGAGGTATTGGTTTACGAGTGCAGCAGATGTACAAAGGTTAAAGATGACCATGGTCGAGGAGATCTGGGGGATCTGATTCAATCCCATGTGGCATAGGGATTATGAATGGATCAGATTATATCACTGGATGCCGGATGCGATGTGCAGCTAAGATCAAAACGAGATCTGATGGATGGTCAAGATTGGGACCTCATTTTTAAAAACTTGTCTAACATCGAAATGTTGTGAGTTCTTCAGTTTCTTTAAATAACAAGCTACTCTATCATTTGTCCATAAATCTTTCCTCCCCCCCGTTGCCACTCTGCACCGGTTCTCAGCGGGCACACTCTTAGCACCCACTATGCCTCATTTGGCTCACACCTAGTGCCCACTATGCATCCCCTGAGGGATTATACAGGGCCCCCATGCACCTCCTATTGGTTTTACAAGATGGCTTCCTCATGGGTTTGGAAGACCCCTGTGGTCCCATATGATCCTCTGGTTGAGCCTTGCTGGATGGCTAGTCAGCTGGCTCTATTTTTTAGCAAGGCATATAAAAATACATAGTAGAAAACTAAGTATGCAATGAAATTCATTGGCCACCTTATAATTACATGAATCCTTCACAACATCTTCTTCTCATTTAATTTTAATTATTCCAAAGAACACTTAGGTTGAGTGCATCAATCATTTTAATTCCATTCTCTATTTCACTTAGGAGAGTTCATTTCTTCATGATGATCATCATTGACATCAATTGACACTCATTGACAAAAATTAAAATCTTTATAAAAAAGTGGTCCCAAAAATATCCCCCTTTGTGTTTGTTATCAATACTTCAACATTTTTTAAAATGAGCATGTCAATGTCAAAATGATAGTCTTCTTTATGCTCTCTCTCTGTCACTTTTCAACATTCATTTCACTTCCTCTTCCCCTTATCGATAATAAATACAATGTTTATGGTAGAGATGATATCAATCGATACTTAAGAAATTGTGCCATCAATTATTTCACTGTAAGTCTACATTATCAATGCTCTATGTAGAAAAAAAGACAATTTGATCTAGAAAACAAATATGTCCATTATCCCCTGATCATGATACTTCATTATGATGAGAATTCATGTACTGGTCATCAAGGGACATTCCAATTTTCTTATGTCACTGATTGATATAGTTACACCCCCTTTTTAAAATATTTGTTATTTTGAGTAACAATGGATGAGAGATTGAGAAATGAAATATATTTTACCATGACATGATCTTCCGAAAATCTTCAGTGTAATTGAATTTTATACCAACTAAAGTTGATACTGACTGAAATAACACTATGGTAGCTTCATTATGTTTATCCCCTTCAAGGGAAAACTTCTCATGTTCTCCCCCCTCAGCGCTTTCTTCACCTTCAATTCCCTATAAAATTAGTACAATACAAAAGGTGTTAAGGGAATAAGGTGGATCCTTCTTACTTCTCCAATATGGGTTGGAAGGCTGAGATGATTTTCTCAAACAAGATGCTCTGTTTGATCTAATCCTCACACATTCACATTTGATCATCAATTTTTACATTGGTTGGGTGGATTCCAATATTTCTTCTATCTCTTTATGTGTGAGTCTTCTTTCTTCAATAGCTTTAAAAGTACTAAGTTCTCCTGGTGCAACTTTCATCTTCCAATGGAATTCTTCTTCGTCGAGAATAAATGAAATGAAATTATTAACATTGAGACCCTCCTTGTTGGACCTCACATACAAGTCTTTTATATCATCATGTGAAATATACTTATTTCCTATATCACTAGCCTTAGACTGTGAAACTCCTTTCATTCTCATTATTTCAAAATATTCAGGCTAGATAACCAATATGTCTCTAGGAATAATGGAAGAAAGTTTGTATCTTCTACATGGACTCTTCATAGTGTCATCATTTTGAGGAATTATTTTGGTTGTACCACTCTTCATCTTCATGGATTTTTTATCCAAGGACTTCTCACCTTTCCTTCTTGGAGTATTCTTGGGAGAATTTTCTTTTTCAACAATCTTATGATTTATCCCCTAGGTAGATTATTATTTATTAGCTAGATTTTGGGATATTTTGTTCTTATCATCTAGGGACATATTTTGAGATAAGAATGATCCATTATTGTGACCACTCCCATTACAAACATCGTTGACGTTGTCTAGCATTCCAAATCTGTTTGTGGTATACAGATGCTTCTAGATCTGTTGATGTTGCTTTTTCATATTTGGATTTCTCCCCCTTGAGACATACATTATCTAGGCATTTATATTTATTGGATTAAACCAACAATCTAGTTCACAATTCCCAAATCTATTACAACACCATCATTGACCAATAAACCTTGACTTATTTCCATCTTCTGTATAAGTTTGTCGAGTCTTCATCTTGAACTGTAGTTCTTTATATGCGGAGATATCGTCCACACTCTTTCCCATATCAACCCTATATTTGGTGGTGGGTTTTTCTCATTCTTCTTCATCTACATTTTTTTTATACTTTTTCCTCCAACTTACAATTTTTGTAGAAGAAATTTTAGAAACATTAGAATAAGTTGGTATAGATGGAACCTTTACTTTCTTAGATGCTTGTGATAGATAAATGAGTGAATCCATGTTCTTCTTATCATATGTTGAAGTTATTTTGGCTTTATAATCTTCCAGTGAGCATTGAATACTAGCATCAACTATTTCATTCTTTTGTGAAGTCTCAATATGTGTCTTCTCAAGATTGGCCAACTGAGCATCTAATTATAGACATTTCTTATTGGAAATTACCTTTTGATATTCAATCATAGTAATCTTCTCTTCAAAACCCATCTTTATTCAAAAAAATTCTTCCTCATGAAGCTTCAGTTTATTCTGAATGAAAGAGTCATGTTCATTGATCTTCTTGGATATCCCTTCCAATTGTAGACCCTTGATATCAGTGCAATTTTTCAACTTATCTTTAAATGCATGGATCATTCCATCCAAAGTCTTATTGAGTTACTCTTTATCTTAAAAGGATTCAATTCATCTAGAGAGCTTCAAACATTCAATAATTTTTTCTTCCAATCCCTTTTCCACGTTATTAGCTCCACTTTCCAGTTGGGTGATCTCAACCAACATACATTGAAATAATCTTCAAACAAAAACAATTCTTTCTTCAAGAATTTCATGAAGATAGTTTCTAAATTTTTCATGATCACCTAAAAATGAGTTATAAGTGTCTTCCTTTTATCTGGTAGAAACATAAGAAACCAAATTTTTACTTCCCAAGCCTGATATTTCTTCATTATTGGAAGGGAATGGGGAACTAGACACTACAAATTCTTTGTACATGAGAGACTTCTTCAACTAATTATTTTATTTCTTTTTCCTATTCATCATTTTTTTGGTATATATTTATTCTCAGAGATAACCAAGATTTCTCCATGATTTATATAAATTACTGACTCATGAATGAAAACACAAATCATATTATGAATACAATTAATGAGGAGTATCCAACATACGTTAACCTCTCTCTGATACCAATTGAAGGACCCTAGGTCACCCTGAAGGGGGGGGGGTGAATCAGGGTGTCAAATTTTTCTCCTGTTTATTAGATCATGTTCCCATGTTGGTAGGAAATTAATTAAACCTGTATGATAAATATGTGTAGTAATTAAAACATTAACATGCATAAGAACAACACAACACTTTTACTTGGTTCACCAGTAAGGGCTGCGTCTAAGGAGAATACACTGATAGGTTGCAGGTCATACCTAATTCTAAAAATCATCAGAAGGTGTTGATTACAAGGTTCGAGTATAGTCACTATGTCCCATACACATTTACTTTATAAAAATTCTAGGATAGGTCACTGCTTCCCTCATACCACTTCCGTTGGCTTCCCCTGGTTAACTGCCCTAGGTAAAGTCACACACAGGTTATGGAAGTAAAGGCCCCTTTAATGAATATATATGGATGTCATTGTCTCTTATTTAGCATGATACTTTTCTTGCATCGAGGTCCAAATTTGATGCCCTTTAATATTCCAAATTCTTCTCCAGTGCAGCAACCAGATGTACTAAGACTTCTTATTCTTCGTGGCCAGAATCACAAATTATTTTGTGCTTATTGAAACACATAAAATTAGTACACTAGGAATCATCAAAATGAAATATTATTATTCCATATAAGCATGTTACCATTCATGTGAAAATATATATGTGATATTCCTCTTCACTTCTTTACACATGTTCACCGACGATTGTTGATCTTTCTTTAAATGTCTTCACAGATGCAAGATAACAAAAATATTCTCTCCACCATTTAATTCTTATTTCTTCACTAATGCACCCACAAAGCTTTATTTAGTTCAGTCAGTTTTATGTATCATGCATATGTTTATCCATGATTATTTTTCAACAACCCGAATGTGGGGAGTCCAATTTTTGATTTATTATTTCGCACTTAGGAGTCTCAAATCATGAAAATGATTTTCATGTGCATTATGCATGAGATCTCCACATGTTCTTTAAACACACTCACTGCGTTGGATTTATTATTGTATTTATATTTTCCCCTTTTTTAACACTGAGGGTATGTAGTCCTTCTTTGCATAGTGTGTCTGTGAATCCTTTGGGAAAAAGGATGGTTTGCGACTCCTCCTCATGCGAAGGATGTGTGCAACTCCTACGTATAGAAGGTGTGGGCCTCCTTCACGTACCCAAATGGTACGCGGTTCTCCACTTCACAAAAATAGATCTGGTTCGCAGCTCCTCCTTAAACAAGAGATGCATGGGATTTCTTCTCATACCAAGTGGTACGTGGTTCCCCCGAATGGTTCTCGGTTCTCTTTAGAAGTGCATAGTTCTTCTTTGTGGAACTTGATGGTATGCAGTTCACCTCCGAGAACAGAGTGGTACGTGGGACTTCTCTTTTCGAACTAAGATGTACGTTGTCCTCTTCGTCACCAACCATAGTTGTACACAATACTTCTCTTCTTCGTGAACCTGAATGGTATATGAGTCTTCTATTCCTTGAAATTCATAATGGAATGCAGTTCTCTTCACAAAACCCAAACGGTTTGCGGATCGTTCTTTCCCCTTTCAGACTGGAAGAATGAAGAGACTCTACTTCTCAAATACAAGATCTCTCAAAGGTTTGGGAGAAAAAAACTCTTCTGGGATCAGTCGATCCCATTTTTATTATTAGAAATAAAATATTTTTAAATGTACAAAAACCGCACGATACGCTCTTCAAAATTATGCATTGAATAACTGAGATCTTTGGTTTTTTTAATATCTTCAAATCCACATGAAGATATGCCGCATATCATGGATGTTTACTCTTTCAAACTCGCAGCATTCTCACTGATCATTCATTTATTAAGGATGGAATGTATCACTTTTTGAATCCTTTATCAAATCCACGTGGCCATAGAAACTTCATTTTCCTTGGCGAATCACTTCTTCCTTATTTCATTCACATTCATTCAAATGTAATTACATTCATGGAATCATGATAGTTAGACGATTAGAACAGGCTTGATCGAAACTCAAATGGTGTCTGGAGTGGAGAGATCATCATTCAGATGGATCTCCTAGTTAATTGGTTCTACAGATGTCCAGAGGCTGAAGACGACCACGATCAAGGAGATTAGGCGGCTCCAATTCAATCCCACACGTCATGAGGATTATGAACGACTCAGATTATATCACTGGATGTGGGATGCGATGTGTGGCTGAGATCATAGTGAGATTAGGTGGACAGTTGGGATTGGGTCCATGTATTTATAACCTTGTACCACATTGAAATTCCATGTCTTCTTAGGCTTCTCTAAATAACAATTTGCTCCATCATTCGTCCAGAAATCTCCTCTCCCCCCTCTGGTGCCACTCCACCCCGGTTCTCTGCGAGCATGCTCTTATCACCCACTATGCCTCCTCAAGTGTGCACATAGCTCCCACTATTCATCCCCCATGGGCTTATACATGGCCCCCATGTGCCTCCTACTGGATGGCCAGACTGGCTTTCCTATGCGCAGGGTCGACCCTTGTGGTCTCGCATGAGCCTCGGGTTGAGGATTACTGGTTGGATAGTAGGCTAGGCCTATTTTTTTGGAATGTAATATAAAAATACTTAGTAGAAAAATAAGTATGCATTGAAATTAATTGGACACCTTATAATTCAAAAGCTCCTCCATGACCTATTCTTTTCCTTTTCTTTTACTTTTTCCAAAAAAACACTTAGGTTTAGTGCATCAATCATCTGAATTCCATTCTCGATTTCACTTTGGAGAGTTACTTTATTCATTTTGATCACCATTGACATCCATAGACACCCATTGACAAAAAATGCAATCATCATACAAAATGTGGTCCCAACAGTCATAAGATTTAGTAAAAAGGGAATGTTAATCCCTAGGAATAAAAGTTCTTTTGAAATACTAGAAAGAATTGGGGTCATAGCTTACCAATTGGCTATGCCGACAGACCTTTTTAAAGTACACAACATATTCTATGTTTCATTACTGAGGAAATACATACCAAATTCAATTCATGTGATGAAATATAATGTAATATAATTATATCATCACTATTCTTATAATGAATAACCTATCTAGATTCTTTACACTAGACAGAATATATTGGGGAATCACACAACTAGATTGTTGAGACACTTTAGAGAAATCACAAACTAGAAGAGGAAACCTGAGAGCCTAAAGAATATTTGAGGAATGAATATCCACAAATGTTAAATAGATAAAATATACCCTAATTTTGAGGATTAAATTAATTTAGGTGGGATAATATAATTCATGGAATCCTACTATTGCAGGTAAACACAGTGTCCTTAATGATCACATAATGGACACTCTAAAGAGAATTAACTCATAGGTATATTTTATTGTTTAATGTCTAAATTTTAGTGTTTTCTTTTTAAAAAATAAGAATAATTTTTTAATTTTTCATAATTATATTATCTTAAGATAAATTCATTAGATTAAAAAAAATTGATTTTTTGGTGAATAGTTAAATATACCGATCTTACTAAAATTGATACTTTTATGACATTATTAGTATATAAGAAAATTTTAAACCATTAAATTAATAAAATATGAATTTTTTAATCTATATTATACATTTGAAAATATTAATTATTGTTTAAAAACCCGTGATTGGAATTTTAGAACTCATGATATATTTTTATCACAAAATATTTAATATATTATACATCTTTAATATTAAAATTAAATTTTAACACATATGGAATTTGAATCAGAAAATATTTATTTCAAATTTAAAATCAATAGATCTAAATTATCTAATAAATAAAAAATTATTTTTAGGCATAAATATTATGTTACCTTAAATAAAACTAGTTACCATGATAAAAGTTAAAATGGTAAAAGTAATAATTCAAGGCGTAATGGGGATCAAAATATGATAAAAATGTATATAATTTAGTGGATGAGGTGTGTATTGAATTTATATATTTTTTCAATATATTATTTAACAATTTTTATCCACTTTACATGTTTAACATGCCATCCCTTAATATTTAGGTTAAATATTTACAAAAAAATAAAATCTCACTACTTTTAAAAGTGACACTTCAACACCCCTGAAATGAACTACTAAAAATATAGTTTACTCGTGAGAAACTAAAATATTTGATTTTATATAATAATAATCCACTATAATAATATTATTTACACCATTAGTTTACATAATGCTTTCATTTCCAATGAGACTTCCATTGAAAATTCAATTCCCCGACGTGAGTATTCCCAACTACTTAGTTTTCTTCATAATTATATTCATTCAATTTTGTTATATAAAAACTAATATAATGATACAATTATCATTTATATACTATATTTTTACTTTATTAATGGTATTATCAATATTTATTCACATACCCCATCCATTAATAAAAACAAAACTGTTATTCGTGCATTGTGCAGACTACGTTCTCCACAGTGAAATATGTTTTTTTCCTTCAGCACATTAAAAGGTTGGAGATAAGTTTTTGAAGGAATAAATATTATTTTAATGATATCATAACGTTATTTTATTTCAAATTATATTTAATATTAACGATATGATCATAAAATGATCATCGTTAATTAAATTGCTTAAAATAAGTGTGCTACGAAGATAATATTTTATTCAAATCATGCATGATTTATATATTCCTTAATTTATCTTATATTTCCATTATATTATGATATATATTCCTAATAATATCTAAATAATATCATTACACTTCTATTATGATCATATTATAATAAAACAAGCACACAATCATTCTTTAAATCAGGGTATGTTCATGTTTCGGCCAATTTAGCCACATACTTGAATATCAGTATAAAATTATACAATGAATTACTATGGTAACATAATTAAATGTATAATATGATATAAATGTATATATTTTTTATTTCTTGAGATATTATTTTAATATATAATTGATTAATTAAGGAAACACGTGATGTTAATCAAATATGACCAAAACATGTTTATGATAGACTTCGTCTTTAAGTATAACGTCTAAAAAAATCCTCAAGAGAATTTGAAACATAATTTTTTTAAAAATATTACCTAATAGAAACATAAATTACCTATTATTAATTAAAATTTAAATAATAATGAATATGAAATCTTCTATTATGAAACAAGTACAAACTATCAAAACTATAAATACAGATGAGGAAAATCAGAAGAATTCATGTTGAAAGTGACTATTTATATAGATTATTGATGAAAATGGATATGAGTAAGGTTATTAATCATGTGATTAATATATATGTGTTTATGATATAGTTTGTTATTGTATGTTCATGGAATTCATGATAATAGGTATGGTTTTTTCAGCTCAAATCAATCCCTTTAAGATAAGTTTTATAGAATACACATAATTTCCTTCATGTGGTGGATATAATTCCGATTTTAGATCTTATATCATGAAATTTATTAATTTATGTTATTTTAAGATAATTTTAAATCCATATATTTCAATAGTTTATTATTTTCTTTCCACCGAAGCCATAAATGGGGGTTTTATGTCTCAATCTTTATTCTTTGGGACTCATGTTATAATCACAACCTATTTTATTTTACGTGGTGTATAAATTTACATGGAATAATTATGGATATATTAATAATGAAATTTAAGGTATTTTAAAGCCTATACTTTCTTTTTTCACTCATATTATTTTGATTCACTATTTACCAAAATCGGTGTAAAACTCCATCTTTTCCATGGTGGTAAAAACGCCCTATGTTTTAGTAAAGTTAATGTGTGTGTAATTTTCTAGAAAATACTTCCCTATATTGATACTAGAAGGTGGATGAATGTAAGGATCAAAAGTTCTGTTTATGAAATGACTCAATCATTAACCTGAATCATGATTATTGGGCCTAATATTGCACACTTAGAAAGAAACTCTTGGTGGATATACTTTGGAATATTCACACACTCTTAATGAACCATGATGAATTATTTTTCCTTCCATTTCTTTGGTCTCTTACCAATGAAAACTATTAAAACCAAATACTATTTTCCATGGATAACCCAACACATTTATGGTATCCTCATACATATATTTCCCCGATAAGGTTACTACATGTTACTTTAATAGCACTACACATCTTCAACGTTGATTAATGGATGTTTTCCTAGATATCATCTCATGAACCAGTTTTGTGTATCCCTAACCCATCCACTTGAACCAACCAATGATAAGTCCCATAGGGAATCTCCTGTCCCTATGGGCCGACAAAAATCATTTAGGTATCACAAGAAAAACATTGGGGATGATTTATCCTAATGATAACAAATATAAACTATAGATTGACTATGAAGCATACATAGAATACATAAATCTCTTAACATTATCAATGTAACTATAGAAGAACAAAAACAATATCTAGATTGAAAATATAAAATAAAGACTAAATACAAGGGAGAAATTGAAATGATATCCATGTGACCTCTTGGTCACTATCCGTCCTTAGTGACCAATCAAAAGGTGACCAAAAAACTATCCCAATCATACAAAAACTATCAATTCTTCTAGCACCGATTCACACAAGAGGGTGTGAGAATATAGAAATTTGGTAGGTAATCACCATAGAATACATGAATTTTATTTCCTAAAAAAATCCATAAACACTATTTTTAATATACATGTAGAAATTATGTTTTTACCATTTATGTAAACAAAAACATATTTTTCCAAATTCCTCTTTAGAAAATATTTAACAATTACTTTATAAAAAAAATAAAATTTTACAATCCATTTCGAAAACCAAAACAAAGGGCCAGAAACATAACACACATAATGTTTGGGAAATATGGATCATATATAAATGTAATTAGGAGTGTACGTTAAACAAAAAACCACTCTATAGGGGGTAAAATTTGCATGATCATATGAGAATGAGAAAAAACATGCAGCTAAAAGAAAAAAAATAGTAATGAGAACACAAATTATTCGATCATATGAATAACCTAAATATATTGAGAGAAAACCCTAAACATACTCAGTTCATAACCATCTTCTATCCTATTTATTTGATCCATATTTTATAACCAATCGGTTGGCCTAAACTAGACTCACCAGTGGAACAACCCCACATGGAATTTCCCTACTATAGTAGATCTAGTCCATATAATCAGGATTTAATATTAACCATCTCTTGAACCACTAAATAATGGATATTACACCATTATAAGAGTAATAGGGAGGTCATGAATAAAGTACACACATAACATCCCAATAATGAAAAAATATAAACCATCATACATGATAATCCCACTTCCTAAAACCTTACATGAGAAGACCCTCTCTAAATTAGAGGAAATCCATAGAGTTGGTAACCTTTAAGATTTTTTTTAAAGTACCAACTGGGGTTTACAATTGTGAGAATTCAAAATCATTTTCCAAGGAAAAAATATTATTTTAAAAATCCAACCTCAAAACCAAAGGAATACATCAAACAATAAATTTAATTTTCCAAATGGGTATTTAATTTTTTTTGGAAACACCACTATAATACCATATTTAGAAAATGTTTAGGGAACAAGAAACTATTTGATATGATCTTGGATATTAAATAGGGAATTCTATGTAATTTCCATTTATATAGTTTCACAAATCTATATGTGCACCCTATGCACATATGGATATGCACATATCACACTTATATATATATATATGTAAATCCATTAGAATGTAAATAGATTGAATAAAGTAATTCAAAACAATCATTTTGACCATGTATAAGAGATTCCCATATAAATTCACTAAATCTATAAAGGGATAAAATCCCAACCAAAATAAAATTAAACAAGAAACCTAATTTTATATGATTCAAAAAAGGATAAACAATAATTAAAATTATAAAATTATATTTTAAAGGATGATGGGTATTTTGGAAAATACCAAGCATACATATTCATTGAACACATATAGGAATAATTATATAAATCCTTAAAAAAATTCAATCAAAACACCATCATAAAATGATTGTTAATTAATTTTATAAATAAAGGAACATGGGGAATGAAAACAAAATTGATTTATATAATATCATGAAACACATGGCTTGTTTTGGAATGGGAATGGATAGAGACACATTTTCTTTTACATTAGCACAAGAAACAATGAATCAAATATTTAAGGACTAAATTGTTTAGTATTCTTGGTAAACTAGATACATAATGTAATCTCACATTACAATTTAAAACATAAAATACAATATTGTATCTTCTTTGAGTACACCATTATTCCCTTTATCATATTCAAATATATCAATCATAATACAATTCCACGAATCATGGGGAATAGTAACATAAGAAAAGGGTGATTTATAATACTCATTAAGGGTATAAATAAAATTAAATATATCATAAATAAATAAAGAATAATAAATATTAAAAATTATATAATTAATACACCATGTCATTTAATCAACACATTAAAAATGAAGAATAATATAAAAATAACAAATTATGATAAAATAATGAAATATAAATAATCACATCTTCTTGAAATCAATTGGTATTCTAACTAATTGAATAATCACATGGTAATCAATAACTAATTTTATAATTTTGGAATTGATAATGGTAGACATCTAAAACATACTACTGATTCCTCGCACCAAGACATCTTATATAAATGGAGAAGGCCTCAACTAATAACCATGCTATGTTGTCTCATGATACCTACCGATGAATCAAGAGGAAATAGTAGGCCCCACCCATCACTCACTAATTATACTACATATATCATATGAAAGAGAAAAACATAACAACATAGACATTTATAATGAAACTAGTATATGAAAATCTAACAATTACCTCAATCACTAAATATTATAATAAATATTCCAGAGTAATATAAGAAATTATCTCAAAATAGTACATCCCCAATAAAAATGGTAATAAAAATTTCAATAAAATATGGTCTATGGTATCATGAGAGATAAAAATCAAATTAATATAATATTAGAAAAAATTGTGTTGACAAAGATGAAAATACATTAGAAATAAATTTGAAAAAGTCTTGAAGAAAATTCTGTTTTATGATAAAATCACTTTTCTTAAAAAGTTTCAAAATTATAATAGAAAAAATATTCTTTGAAAACATTCTTGTAAACTTTTATAGGAAACATAAAATAATTAACACATCATGATTTTAGGAAAATATGATAGTGTTATATAAGTTAAAAAGCATTCTATCTTTATTTTTTTTGAAAAGTCCCAAAGTACCTCATTTGAAAAAAAATTACTTTAAAACCATTTTCTTAAATTAAAATATGGTTAATATGAATATAATATTTTTTGAGAATATTAAAAAAAATTAAAACACTTTTAGAAAACATGAATATGGAAGAGGAATATTCCCATATAGAGACTTAAAAATAAACAATCCTAAATGATGAAGAAAAAATAAAAAATATGGATTTGTAAATTCCCCTAATATTCATAATATCCCTGATAAAATTCATCCATGGATATTATATACACTAGAAAAAATAAACAAGTAGTTTTTAACGAATGTGTCCCACAAAAATAAAAGTGAGTCGAAAATCCCTTACCAGTTTGATATCTTTTTAATTGTTAACCTAATGAAACAAGTTACTTCAAATGAAAATTTAAATACCAGTAATTGAAATAGATTCATGATATGATATATAAACGGGGTAGAATATGAAACACCCAAAACAAATAAGTTGTGAATATGACATATGTCTTACATAAGTAAAAGTGAGACGAGAAACTCTTACCTTAGGTTTGACTTCCTTTGTATGCATTAAAACATCATTTCAAATATATATATATTTATTATAAATCTATTATAGAACCATAATCATTTTTATGATACCATATATGATCTAATTATAACATTTTATCACCGTTTATTATCAATTTATTGTTAAAATCATTATTTCTAGTGGTCACTGCTTTATTCTTAATGTATTTTTTGGGTTCGTAGTTTCATCCATTATAAAATGATCATGGGTCCTTAATATACATAATTTTAATAATTATATAAATATAATATTTATTTATTATATATATATTTATAGTAATTCATTAAATTCATATATAACAAATGAATTTCACCATTCATGGAGATGATAAGATGTACGTATGCATGACCATTGTTTTTATCAACAGATTGAAATAAATATAGAACAATAAAAAGTATTTTTCAAGAATCGTTATTATAACATATATATCATTTATATTCATTAAATATATCCTTTCTTCAATCCATGTAATTCATAAACGAAAAATGGATCACATCATTTTGTGGAGGTGGTAGTCCACGTGTATTAAAGAGTGACATTATTATTCTCCAAAGGATTGGAAGGAAATAAGTTTTACATGATATTATAGTAAAAAAATAATATTTTTGTGATATATATCATATATAATGGTTATTTTCATCTTTATAATCATCCACATATATTGGTGATGAAAACAAATTACACCACTATGTGGAGATGGTAACTCGTATGTACGCACAAGAGATGTTTTTTCTTTTCATAGAATGGAAAAGAGATGGAATATGATTTTATCGTAACAATAATGAAATATATTTGTATTATTAATACTGATATTATTATTTTATTAAGGATCCAAAAAATATTAATAGGAATCATAAGAAGAAATAAAGGTGAAAGATTCGGTAAAGACGATTACCTCCTCTTCAATAAACTCCCATTATATCTCTTCTTAAGGGACCTAGGGTTTCTATATTGGAAGATAAAAAACCTCAAGAAATTGTACATGTATGTTATGAATAGTAATTTTTAGGTTTTTGTTGATCTAGATGGCTCAAAGTGTTGTAAATAAGTGAAGGAATTTGTGTCCTTTTATAATTGAGTTGCGGGGCACTTTTTGAATGTATTAAAATAATAAATTAATATGAATTATTTTTTATTTAAAAATAGATTAAAATTTATATAATTTTAATATAAGGTGAATATATGTGTAATTAATTTCATCTAAAAAATTGGATAGTTTATGGATATTTTTCACCCCTATATTTTAGTTTTATCCCCGTGTTAACCATTTTGACAATTATCATACGATTAAAATTTTCTACTCTCTAAGGGTCCATAATGTTACAATAATATTAAAAATTACCCATAAATAGATCATTATAAATTTAATTAACCATATAAATTCATTTGATCCAATATATTAGTTTTATACGTTTTATATAATTTTACAAGATATTATTTATTTTAAAATATAAATAATGTCAATTTTTAGAAATATCATTACATAGATTTCAATAATACAAAGAAAACACTTAGAATTCAAAAAAATATATTTTATTATATTTTTAACATGTAATGGTAAAATATAAAATTATTTAATCACATTACTTGTCTCAAATTATGTTTATTAAAATATTTTTAATATCATTTATTTTATTTTCCATTTATTAAATATTTACTACATTAACGTTTTTTAAGCATTTAAGTTAATTAATTTATACCTAAAAATTAAAAATAGATTTCCATGATGAATATAAATCTATTAAATTTAAAAAAAATATTTTTAATCAAGAATATTATTTGGATAAAACCATATTGAAAATATTTCACTTATTAAAAACAAGAGTGTTACATGTTTGACATTTCTTTAAATAAAATACAATAAAGGTGATAATCTCATCCAAGTGGCCTAATAAGGTGATAAATTTGACCCTTGGATAATTATGGTAGACATATAATAATAAAATTAAATTTATATTTTTTTATTTTTTTTATGTTTCTTATCATTTTATTTTTAACATTAATTACATGCTTTACCCTTTACCATGTAAATAAAATTACTAAGTTTACTATTCATATTGAACAAAAATAAAAGGGTCTTATTTAGCAAATTTTTATTCACTAATTAAAAATATGGAATCAATTTTTCAAATTTCAAAACAAAGAAGATACAGAATATAATATAAAATTAAACCGAAAAAACATGATGAGAAACAATTTTTTCAAAAAAATTCCTTTTTAAAATAAAAAATATTTTATGATAAATTCAAGTATAGAATACTTTTTAAAAATAATAATTGTATTATTATAAATCAAAGGTTACTAATTAAAACTTAAAACTAATAAAAAATTGAATTGTTGTTTTTAAATACTTGAAAAAAAATAATTTTCAATAAAAATTTGTATTTTTCACTATTGATTGAAAATCAATTTTTTTAGAAAACTATCATATTTTCACCATATTATAATTTTTTTATAAAGATCTAAAAAACTACGTAAACTTTATCATGTTTTTTCTTCTAAATATTAATGAAAATAATTATATAATTTGAACAAAAAAAGCAATAAAAATTAATTTGAAGAAAATATGCTTTTGAAGAATAAAATGACTTTACTAAAAATTATGTGACCAATTTATATAAATTTTATTTATATTTATATTGACTAATACCATTATATTTATTTCATAAATTATTTAATCCTATTTATACGAACCAATTTTATGAATAGGTTATATTGGTCATATATAAATAATAATATTTAGTAATTTATATAAGATCGAAGTGGTGTATCTTGTGTGATATCAAACATAGTGTATCCTTATAAAATATTGGGATACTAAATTATCCCCAATTTTATGAAATTAATTCCTCAAAATTTTAAATAGGGTTTTATAATCATGTGTTGAATTTTTAAAAATGCATTTATTGAAATCCCACATCGTAAACTGGATTAATAAATCATCCAATTGATAAGAGAGAAAAGGGTTGTACAAAAGTAATTTGAAGTAACACATACATGGTTTTGAAGTGGTTAAACATAAGTGGAAAGTGAAAACATAGACATGGAAGAGATAAATAACTCCCCGGGATTTATAGAGAATTATATAGAACATAGTTTTGAGTAAGTCATCCACCATAAAAAAACAAATCTCTAACGAGTTAAATGGAAATTAATTTCTCAGTAAGAAAAGTAAATAGATAATAGTTTTTAATTTCATTGTATTTTAATAAATTTGTGGGATTGTTTTTATATCTAGATAATAAATTAAAGAAAATAAAATTACTGCATCCTTTCCTTATTGTAAGAATAATATTATCCATTGGTTGTGCTTCGATACATTTCCACTTCATCTCTTATACCATGAAATGAATATTTGAGATGATTTTTTTAATTCTTAAAGAAAATTTTATAAATAAAAAGATACATATTTCATTTCTTAGGCCAATAAATTTTTACTTAAACAAAAATAGTTATCACACATTATCCAACATTGATAAATCATACTTTAATTGTACACTATAATATCAAAATTTCAACTTAATCCTTTCGATAATTTGTTAATCTTAAAATTTGTCCAAAATATATTTGACCAAATCCATAACTTTATGAATAAGGTCAATAAATTTACAATATTAAAGTGTTATTAATACCAATAAATTTGATCTTAATGTCAAATGTAAAAATATTGATCACATATTTTCCTAAAATATAGTAATAACTTTAATAAACATGAAATCATGCATGCTTACTAAAATAAAATCTCAAGATAGAAAATATATTCCTTAAATCTATACCTATAGTAAACTCTATAAAAGATAACATAAACCATCAAATAACAAACCAATTTTATAATCATAAACACTAGAACAAATTAATGGTTATCTTCCCCCAATCACTTGTTTTACAAAAGGATCAACATTCCATTAAATTAATTTTCTTAGTTATAGATACCATTCAATATATGATCTCAAAGATTTTATGAAATGGTACTATAGTAAAATAATTATAAATTTCATAATTCTTACAACCATAATATCATTTATAGTATAATTTTATAAAATAATTCTTGAATCCAAACACAAAATAACATTAATCATTAGACTTCATTATTAAACCATTAAATAAGATTCATCATTTTATTCCTTAGTCTCTCCTTCCTTTTATATGTAATTTATTGTCCCTTTATCATTATAAATATTACCATTACTTGTACAAACTTTATGATTCTCTTCATGAGATTTTCCCTAAGGAAATTATAGAACTCCATTCTTAACATACATTGATATTACAAAATTTTATATGAATATTCATCACATTAAAAATTTACATGCACAATGATCATAATAGTTTAGTGTCTTTGGAAGCATGGAACATATTCTTCTAGTATGGTTAAAGATAGTAAAAATCATCCTTAAAGGTATTCTTTTTTAGTACTACTACTGAAAAAATTTCTTCATAACATATGGAAAAGAAACATAATAATGCAGTGAACTCAAATTCATAGTAAGAATAAATAAAGGAAATACATAAGCATAATATAAACAGAGTGGCATGATAACACAAGCATAACATTTGAAGATCGTACTATGAATAAAAATATCATAATCACAAGACATGGCATAAATATTTGAAGTTCATAAGACATTAATCATAAGGGAAAGATGAGAATAATCCATAAAAACATAACATAGGAATAAGACATGAATCACATAAGAAACAATAGAATATTTCATTAAAATATAATATTGGAACTAGAAATGGAATTTGTGTCCAGCACATAAATATATAAAATCATGTGTCAGAGTTACCAAACAAGAACTTTATAACATTATAGTATTGGGAAAATAACCTGTGTACCTACTACGGGCTTGATATTACCTCTTGTATACCCTCTCATTTCAATCTTGGGATGACCTACTGTGTACTCTCTTGTTTTAGTCTTGGGATGCCCTTCCATATACCCTCTTGTTTAGTCCATAAGATACCCTCATGTTGTAGGATTTGGATTCCCTCTCATGTATGCTCTTGATCTCAAAAAACATTTTACATTCCGTAATCCATTGGATAGTCCACTCCCTTATCTTAATGAAATCATACATGCATGTGCTATAAAATAACAAAAACTTCATCATATCATGACCCATGAAAGGAAGTTTGTATCCTTTTTCTTTAATCACATCATAAACTATGCAGAAGGGATATGTTTCATAATCATTTTATAAAAGCATTACCCATGAAAATAAGCGTGTTTAAAAAGTATATAACCCGTTGAAGGGAAACATGCATCATAAACATCATTCCATAAGAACATAAACTATTCAAGAAAGACTATGTATGATATTCGAAAACTATAAAAAAGTACACCATATTAAATAGAGAATTATTTATAATGATAACATGGAATATCTATTAAATAAAATATACATTCTTCAAAAATAAATTTTGTAACACCTTTTCAAAAATCCATTTCTTATAAAGATGGATTTACAATTTCATTTAAAATATTTATTAATTAAAATATCTTTTCAACTTCAAAAATAATTTTTAAAACATAAATCATTGAGGAATATTTTTCATTGAAAAAACCTTGAAAACATAAAAATAAGGACTGAAATAATTTTTAAAATCCTTTTCTATAATATGGTTTATAAAACATATAAAGAAATGCTGAAATCAATGAAATCGTTTTATTTTAATATGACCCTTTTAAAAACTAATAATGTGAGTGTTAAAAATCATTTGAAACTCTTATAAAACATTAAAAAAGTTAAAAAAAAATTCATTGGAAACTACATTAAATTGAATATATTTCTAGAATATTATGAAAATATTTTCTTTAAAAAAACATGTAATATTATAATGGAAGATTTAGGGAAATGACGGTCATGACAGTGAGTAAGTCTATACACGTAAAAAATTCCTTTTTCACCTTAAAAAGATTATAAATGTTCCTTGATTGTAAAATGAAAAAAAAATAAATTGAAAACCATTTTTTAAATATGTATAAAATTGATTAAAATGTTCCTTAAACATCATAGGATAACAGTAAAACATTGTTTAACACATTTTTATAAAACATGGTTTTGAAAGAACATAGATTTCTGACTGAAAGGAGAAATAATGTCTAATATTTATAAAAAATTCCTTAATTATCTAAAGTAAAAAATAATGGAAAATGGTACTAATACATGAAGATATCTTGGATTACTGGAGGATAATAAAATCTATACATGTTCTTGAGAGTTGGATCATAATATTTCATCAATGGAAATATAATTATAAATAATGTCAATAAATGAATAGGTTTCACGAATAAATTATTACCACTATGGATACATTGAATCATAATAATATTGAAATAATAACATTACATGAAGATAAAAATATCATTAAAATAATTATATTCCTTACAAAACATGTCAAAGGGAATGGAAATATAGGTGCATAGCATAGGATGTGTCTCAATGATTTAAAAGTGTGACAAAATTAATTTACCTATTTATTAACTTTTGAACCAAAAACCCCATGAAATAAAGGTAATAAAATGGATTTGTAAAGATGCATATATTTAAGTATAAGAATCATTGAATATATCCATGGAAAGTATACACACCACACAAACGAAATGAGTGGTGAATAAGGCATGTATCTCATAGAAATAAAAAGTTATATAAAGTTCCCTTACCTTAATTCCTGAATTTATTTTTACATGTAAAAAAATCATGTATAATAAATATAATTTTATTATACATCTAAAATAGGAAAATATTATTATATCTATTACTATATATGATTTGGTTATGAATTAATATTACTATATTATTAACAACTCTATGTTAATGTTACGTTTTGGGTAATATCTACTTTATTTTTTGTGTATGTTTTGAATTTATATTCTATATCCTATTACATAGATCATGATTTACATATTTCCCGAATATATAAAATGGTTTATATATCATATATATTAATTATATATGTATTTATAAAAATATATATAGTATATAAGTATGAACCATAATACATCATTCATAGAGATGGTAGACCGTACGTACACACGAACGTAAATTCAATTTTAGTATTGTATTGAAAGAAAAAATGTCAATGAAATATAATTATATATATATATATATTATAATTTCTATGGTATTATTATTTAATTTATATAATATACTTTCACTAAAATCATCCTTAATACATTCCATGTATTGTGTGAATGAATCATATCGTTTTGAGGAGGCAGTAGTCCACTCTTCTCCAAACAAAATTATCGTACTTACACAAAATGGTAATCATGAATGTATTTTTCATATAATAATTATAGAAAAATAAACCCATTGTTAATATACTACGTAAAATATAAAAATAGTGTTTCCATCATAATTCCCAACCATGAGAGGTGGTAAAGGAAAAATGAACAACTTCATTTCGTGAGGTTGTAGTTCGCCATACACAAGAATGGTTAGTTTGTTACTTATTATATAGAAGTTTATGTAATTTATAGTATAAAACTTATAATAACAATATCAATGTATATTTTGGATAATATTTTTATTATATAAATGTAACAGCCCAAGATTTTATGAAAAATATTCTTTTTAATTTCACAAATGTCTTGGGTTGTAAGCAACACAAAAAGGAGCTTGCAAAACTCGCATCCTTGACTTGCCTTGCATTACACACAATCGCAACCTTCCTCGATAGCGTGTGTAGTACGCAATACCGAGTTTCACTAAACAAAAATATGCTATTAGAATATTATTATAACTAGCCGTTATGAACAGTAATAACCACCTTTTAAAATTTTAGAAATTTTATTTTTCAAAATGGACTTCATTTTTGGACTCAGAATATCGAAATTAGCCTAGGGTGAAATTTTGGTATTTTTCCGAAAACTTTCAATTTTTGATGAATAGTGAAACCACTAAGTGGTAGGTTAAAAACTGAATTTTGCATAAAACTTAATTTTACCGCTTCTGTGAATGGAATTTTGAAAATCCGACAGACACGGTTGATATCAGTAAGTAAAATGTGGTTCAATGAGATAAAAATAATTTTTTGGTGAATAGTAACTTTTTACTTTTTTTACCGCGGTTAATAGTAAATAGGGTAACTTAGGGTAAATATGATATTACTATTACCCTAACACATGTCCTAATTCTATTGGATAAGTGTAATTCGACCAAAAACAACCTTATGAATAAAATATGACCATTTAGGCCCAGTTGGATTAGATTAGGACATTTATTATTAATTTATTTAAAGAAGGGTTAAAATAGTTAAAATCAAAGTTTAATAAGTAAATAATTTTGAATATGGGGTTATACATAAGATAAATTCGACTATAAATATTAATTAGAAAGATAAAAAGATTTCCTACATAATGGTACTTTATTTGTAATTTTTAGACATTAAATAATTTAATTTATTTATGACACAGTGATGATGCAGTAATTATCTTATTTATGAAATATTGACATAATTGATGTTATAAACACCAAAATAAATGTATTTTGAGACTTTTTATGAATTAAACTAATTTTCTAGGTTACTATGATATATTAATGTTGATTTAATCAACTTGGTTCGAACATATAATTCTTTTATGACTTTCACAAAAATCATATATCAAATAGTATCAAAATTGACACAAAATAGTTTTTAAATCAAATATTATATTATTAATTGTTATTTTATTCCTACAAATCTAAGGTTCGGCCAAATGACTTAGATACGGATATATATATTAATAATAAACAATTTGGGGTTCATTTGGCATGTTATAGTAAGTGTATTAACCATATAGTGAAAGAAAACAAAAAGACACGGTAAAAGTTAAATTATTTAACTTAGAGTTAAATCTAATTGATAAGGATAAAATAATACCCTAAACTTGTCTAAATCCTATTGGTTGATAGGATTTCGACCCATACCCACTTTAGCTTCGAAATAATACCCTTTGGAAGCATTATAAACCGATTTTGACTTTATATAAAATAATATTTTGAGATATTCCTAAGGTGCCCCTCTCCTCCCTTATAAAAGGGCACCTCCTCCCCCTCCTCCTCACTCCAATTTGAGCACTCAAGCTCGGCCAACCCCTGCCATTTTCCCTTCTCCACTTCCCTAGAATAATCCTAGAGGTCCTGGTCTTCTTCAAAGACCAATCTTAGTTCCCTAAGTGAAGGATTCAAAGAGGCGTTTCAAAGAAGAGGTAATAACCATTACCGATCTTTTCAATTTCTTTTTTCTTCAACTTCTTCTTCTTTAGTTGTTTCATGATAAAGTAAAAACATCAGTATTAATTACATACTGATATGTTATTATAAATATTAAACAACCCTAATTCACCTTCTATCGATCCTACGGAAAAATGAAATCACCGCGCGTGCGTACGTACGGAATACCGTCTCCACGCCGTGGTGTAATCTATTTTCCACCATCAATTTACAAGGATGGGTAAAATGGTGTAATGAGTAACTATTTATGATTATTATAAATTAATATTGATACTGAAATAATATATATATATATACTCCAATACAATTCCACGATCATAGGAACGATATCATCACTCGTGCGTACGTACGGAATACCGTCTCCACGATGTGAAGCAACTCGTTCTACATGATCATCATTACATAATAATTATATAAATGAATTGAATTAATAAATATGATATATGTTACACTAATACCATTCTGGAAATAAGTTATCTATAACCTTAAAAGAAGAATAATAATTTATTCGGCAAAACACGCATAAGAACAAAAGGCAATAAAGACCCGAGTAACAAGTAACAATGAAATATTACTAACAAGAAGCTAAGAATATGACCATATATGATATCATATAAATATGTATGATTCTGGAATAAGTAAATAACATGATTTAAATCATTATACAGGAGGTTTGGACACTTACGAAGCAAATCGGACCTAAGGCAAGGGAAATATCACAATCTCATTTCTATCCGAGATTGTTTATTCGTAAGTATTTACTGGGGTGTATTTTATCATCCACATCCATGTCCCCTCAATATGTAATATTGTTTCCATCCACTTACAATAGTTTAAATCCAATTTTACCCTTCGGTGATTTTTTAGTAAAGAATATGAAAGGAATCTTTTGTCATTTTTCGTACGACGTACCTTTTTGAATTTTCCGACAAAAGTACAAAAAAATGTTGTTTTTAACTTATACGGCATGAATGGATTTCTAAAACATTATTTCCAAGAAGATTACTTTACAAGTATTCAAGTATATTTTTAATCAACTTCTTTTAGTTTAAAATTGTATGACATGTTAAGAAAGGAAAAGTTTTTTTGAAGTAGAAATGATATTTTCCTCAAGAATGAAGTTCAAGTATTTTATCAAAATTATTTTCCATATAAGATAATAAAAGGGTTCTGTTTTTATCCCTATTATTACATGGATTTGATTATGTTGTGATGGAAATATTTTTATGAATTCCTTTATCTTATATGAATTGTTTTATGATGTCATGTTGTTTAAGAATTCCATTTTTATTACATGGGTTACACTATGATGTATGGTTTATGATTATGTGGCACACATAAGAAAGGATTCATTATAAGATGGGTAGGACCTATATCTACCTCCAATGAATTGGGTAAAGATTTTATATCTCATGAGATAGACAGGGCTGGAATGGTAGGTTATACCGGTTCAGTGAAACAGGACTGAAACGAGGGTTACTCGATTCAGAAAGGGACTTTGTCCACTAAGATAGTCTTGGCAATGAGTCTTGACTAACAAGAAATGATTCTCTATGATTATGTGTGTATGCCACAAAGTTTCAAGTTTTATGTTATGATTATGGGGATCTCATTCTCACTTCTATGATTTATTCCATGTTAAGATATTATGATCTCTTTTGTAGGTTATGATTTTCAAAAAGATATGATATGATTTTTAGTTCCTTTATTTGCCTTGCTGAGCATTTGAGCTCACCCTTTTATGTTTTCTTTTCCCCCGGATATAAAGAAAGGTTTTAGGTAAAAAAAGGGAAGATCTTTATGGGAGATATTGAAGATCTTTCACCACGATTAGAAGATTACGTTCCGAGTTTCCAAAGACACTAAACTATTACGATCCTTGTGTGTGTGTTTTTGTTATGTACTAAGTATTCTGCAAAAGTAATGTAATGTCCATGTACGATAAGCTTCGGGTCTCTAAAGTTGGTATCAGAGGAAAGGTTTAGTCAACCTTTGGAAACTAGGATGTGAAAACGTTAGTGAGATCCCTAGAGATATTTCTAAGGTATGTCTAGGGATGTCCCTAAGGTTAAGTATACGTATAGGTTATAGTACTAGAATTACGATAACGATCATAGAATTAAACCTAAGATGTTAGATATTGAAGGTACTCCCCCTTTATTATGTTGTTTTCCCTAGCATGATTTTTTCCTCTCACACTATTCTTTTTGGGTTTTAGACGATGGCTGGAACCCGAAGGAACCGTGTTGATCAATTCAATGGACAATGCAATGATTGTCCTCCTGAACAAACAAATGTTATGGGAGATGGAGTGAAAAATCTTATTTCTATACTTACACAAGCTATGAATCATTTTGGACTTCCAAATGAGCAGAGAAGGGAACAATATTCTATTGAGTCCTTCATGAGGCAACGCCCACCTTCTTTCAGTGGGTCTTCTGATCCACTTGTTGCTGAATAATGGATCAGTACCACTGAAAAGATATTTTCAGTTCTTCAATGTTCTGAACATGATAAAGTCATCTTAGCAGTATATCGTTTGGAAGGTGAAGCTGATCAATGGTGGAATCTTATCAAGAATACAAGGCAAAGAGATGAAATTGAGTCCATGGAATGGGATGAGTTCAAGAACTTATTTTTCAATAAGTACTTCCCTTGTATTCTTCGAACAAATATGGAGAATGAGTTTCTTAAACTAAAGCAAAAGGATGATGAATCTGTTGGTATATACGAAGCGAATTTTACAAGACTTTCATGGTATGCATCTGGCATTATCATCCAACCTGAAAGTAAAGTTGATCGATTTTTCAGTGGCTTAAAACCAAGTCTTCGAAGGGCATTAGCTATAAGAGACTTCAGTAGCTATGAAGAAATTATGCATTGTGCTATCAAGGTAGAAATGGAAGTTGGTGTTACATATCCATCTCATGGTTTTGACAAAAAACGAAAGATGGAGTTCAAGGAGAAATCTCAGAATAATGGTGAAAAGAAGATGAATGTTTCCTTATGCACAAAGTGTGGAAATAAGCATGGTGGAGATTGTCTTAAAGGGACTAGAAAATGTTTTAAGTGTGGAAAAGAAGGTCATCGAGCAGATGAGTGTCAAAGTAATGGAAAAAGGGTTTCTAATGATGTGAATAAATCAAACACTGCAGAGAACGCACCACCAACACTTGAATGCTTCAATTGCAAGGAAATGGGGCATTATGCTAATAAATGCCCCAATCCAAGGGTTAGTGATGATCAACATGAGCAACCACTGAAGGCAAAGGACAAAGGGAAGTCACATGCGATCACTATTGGCAATGTTGAATATGACAATGATGTGGTGGAATGATTAAGTGTTTATGTAATTGGATTTCGAAATAATGTTGTATCATTGAGTATTGCAATATTTATTGATGTGGTATTCAAAGTGATTGATATATTTTGGAAATAAGATGATATGCGCATAATGAAGGGAAAACGAGAAAATGAAATGTTTAATAGTATTCATGAGCTCATGATTGATATAAGGACTAAGTGATATCATGGTTTGAGAATATAGAATTTTGAGGATTTTGGTATGTGGAAAGTGTTAACTTTTAACTGCATTCATGTTTTCACTAAGGTTCAATGGGTATTCAAAAGAATACATGATTAAGGACTTTGAATGTTTGGAATGTGACCAACAAAACATATCTTATGATATATGGGGATCAACGATGGTATTAAATCTCTGGTAATCGTTTTCACTATGTTATGAGAGTGGACTGCAGTATTATGGATAAGCCTAAAGATTGAAATGGATTATGTTGGACATAAGTGAGTATTGTTTAAGGATAGAAGTTTTTTTTCGATATTATTAATGGGATGTTATAGTAATGTAGTTTTAGAAAAAGGACAACCTGCAGGACGGGCGACAACCCATCGCTTCAGACAAGGCTGTGGGAATCGAACCCACAACCGAAGTGCGACTGGCCTTTATCGCCTACCACTGGCCTACAGGAAGTCCCTGTTTAGTAGAAACTAGTTTTATTATATTAAGCAGTATGATATATGAAGTATAAGTCCATTTTAGGAACCATATGTGATTAATCTCACTATAGATCGACTTATGTATATAATTTTTGCTAACCTTTTGTTTGAGACAGATGGAATGACCCGTCATTCTATCACATGATCTGCTAACACTTCACGAATAACAAATTCAACTTCATTTATTTAAGAGATGAAGTTGAAATTGTTCAAGGCATGAACAACAGTGAGATTGTACCAAAATAAAGAAAGTATTTATTCTAATTCAAATTTTCAACTTTAGGGAAATGATCTTGAAAACCAAAAATGTTGTCCTAGTGATCTTATACCTGATGAATCGGATGGTACCTTAGATCATCACAAATTTATGGATTTGTGATTGTTGGCTTTTCCATAGCCATGTTCTCTACCACTCTCCATCAGAACATTATGGTTAGAGTTTTCTTCCATATCCATATTTTCACCTATGTGGAAACCCAGTGATTAGTTTATTTGGGTAATCGTTACATTTCATACTTTAGTTTTTAAAGACAAGTTTTGGTATTCCTTTTTATGATGTGGGTTTCTATTAAAGAAACTTTCGAATAGTAAACTATTTATAACCCCGTCGAATTTTGAGGGCGAAATTCATTTTAAGGGGGGTAGAATGTAACAGCCCAAGATTTTATGAAAAATATTCTTTTTAATTTCACTAATGTCTTGTGTGGTACGCAACACAAAAAGGATCTTACACAACACGCATCCTTGACTTTCCTTGCATTACACACAATCGCAACCTTCCTCGATAGCGTGTGTAGTACGCAATACCGAGTTTCACTAAACAACAATATACTATTAGAATATTATTATAACTAGCCGTTATGAACAGTAATAATCACCTTTTAAAATTTTAGAAATTTTATTTTTCAAAATGGACTTCATTTTTGGACTCAGAATATCGAAATTAGCCTAGGGTGAAATTTTGGTATTTTTCTGAAAACTTTCAATTTTTGATGAATAGTGAAACCAATAAGTGGTAGGTTAAAAACTGAATTTTGCATAAAACTTAATTTTACCGCTTCTGTGAATGGAATATCGAAAATCCGACAGACACGGTTGATATCAGTAAGTAAAATGTGGTTCAATGAGATAAAAATAATTTTTTGGTGAATAGTAACTTTTTACTTTTTTTACCGCGGTTAATAGTAAATAGGGTAACTAAGGGTAAATATGATATTACTATTACCCTAAAACATGTCCTAATTCTATTGGATAAGTGTAATTCTACCAAAAACAATCTTATGAATAAAATATGACCATTTAGGCCCAATTGGATTAGATTAGGACATTTATTATTAATTTATTTAAAGAAGGGTTAAAATAGTTAAAATCAAAGTTTAATAAGTAAATCATTTTTAATATGGGGTTATACATAAGATAAATTCGACTATAAATATTCATTAGAAAGATAAAAAGATTTAATACATAATGGTATCTTATTTGTAATTTTTAGACATTAAATAATTTAATTTATTTATGACACAATGATGATGCAGTAATTATCTTATTTATGAAATATTGACATAATTGATGTTATAAACACCAAAATAAATGTAATTTGAGACTTTTTATGAATTAGAATAATTTTCTAGGTTACTATGATATATTAATGTTTATTTAATCAACTTGGTTCGAACATATAATTCTGTTATGACTTTCACAACAATCATATATCAAATAGTGTCAAAATTGACACAAAATAGTTTTTAAATAAAATATTATATTATTAATTGTTATTTTATTCCTAAAAATCTAAGGTTCGGCCAAATGACTTAGATAAGGATATATATATTAATAATAAACAATTTGGGGTTCATTTGGCATGTTATAGTAAGTGTATTAACCATATAGTGAAAGAAAACAAAAAGACACGGTAAAAGTTAAATTATTTAACTTAGAGTTAAATCTAATTGATAAGGATAAAATAATACCCTAAACTTGTCTAAATCCTATTGGTTTATAGGATTTCGACCCATCCCCACTTTAGCTTCGAAATAAGACCCTTTGGAACCATTATAAACCGATTTTGACTTTAATATAAAATAATATTTTGAGATATTCCTAAGGTGCCCCTCTCCTCCCTTATAAAAGGGCACCTCCTCCCCCTCCTCATCACACCAATTTGAGCACTAAAGCTCGGCCAACCCCTGCCATTTTCCCTTCTCCACTTCCCTAGAATAATCCTAGAGGTCCTGGTCTTCTTCAAAGACCAATCTTAGTTCCCTAAGTGAAGGATTCAAAGAGGCGTTTCAAAGAAGAGGTAATAACCATTACCGATCTTTTCAATTTCTTTCTTCTTCAACTTCTTCTTCTTTAGTTGTTTCATGATAAAGTAATAACATCAGTATTACTTACATACTGATATGTTATTATAAATATGAAACAACCCTAATTCACCTTCTATCCATCCTACGGAAAAATGAAATCACCGCGCGTGCATACGTACGGAATACCGTCTCCACGCCGTGGTGTAATCTATTTTCCACCATCACTTTACAAGGATGGGTATAATGGTGTAATGAGTAAATATTTATGATTATTATAAAGTAATATTGATACTGAAATAATATATATATATATACTCCAATACAATTCCACGATCATAGGAACGATATCATCACTCGTGCGTACGTACGGAATACCGTCTCCACGATGTGAAGCGACTCGTTCTACATGATAATCATTACATAATAATTATATAAATGAATTGAATGAATAAATATGATATATGTTAAACTAATACCATTCTGGATATAAGGTATCTATAACCTTAAAAGAAGAATAAGAATTTATTCGGCAAAACACGCATAAGAACAAAAGGTAATAAAGACCCGAGTAACAAGTAACAATGAAATATTACTAACAAGAAGCTAAGAATATGACCATATATGATATAATATAAATATGTATGATTCTGGAATAAGTCAATAATATTATTTAAATCATTATACAGGAGGTTCGGACACTTACGAAGCAAATCAGACCTAAGGTAAGGGAAATATCACAATCTCATTTCTATCCGAGATTGTTTATTCGTAAGTATTTACTGGGGTTTATTTTATCATCCACATCCATGTCCCCTCAATATGTAATATTGTTTCCATCCACTTACAATAGTTTAAATCCAATTTTACCCTTCGGTGAGTTTTTAGTAAAGAATATGAAAGGAATCTTTTGTCATTTTTCGTACGAGGTACCTTTTTGAATTTTCCGACAAAAGTACAAAAAAATGTTTTTTTAACTTATACGGCATGAATAGATTTCTAAACCATTATTTCCAAGAATATTCCTTTACAATTATTCAAGTTTATTTTTAATCAACTTCTTTTAGTTTAAAATTGTATGACATGTTAAGAAAGGAAAAGTTTTTTTGAAGTAGAAATGATATTTTCCTCAAGAATGAAGTTCAAGTATTTTATCAAAATTATTTTCCATCTAAGATAATAAAAGGGTTCTGTTTTTATCCCTATTATTACATGGATTTGATTATGTTGTGATGGAAATATTTTTATGAATTCCTTTATCTTATATGAATTGTTTTATGATGTCATGTTGTTTAAGAATTCCATTTTTATTACATGGGTTACACTATGATGTATGGTTTATGATTATGTGGCACACATAAGAAAGGATTCATTATAAGATGGGTGGGACCTATATCTCCCTCCAATGCATTGGGTAAAGATTTTATATCTCATGAGATAGACAGGGCTGGAACGGTAGGTTATACCGGTTCAGTGAAACAGGACTGAAACGAGGGTTACTCGATTCAGAAAGGGACTTTGTCCACTAAGATAGTCTTGGCAATGAGTCTTGACTAACAAGAAATGATTCTCTATGATTATGTGTGTATGCCACAAAGTTTCAAGTTTTATGTTATGATTATGGGGATCTCATTCTCACTTCTATGATTTATTCCATGTTAAGATATTATGATCTCTTTTGCAGGTTATGATTTTCAAAAAGATATGATATTATTTTTAGTTCCTTTATTTGCCTTGCTGAGCATTTGAGCTCACCATTTTATGTTTTCTTTTCCCCAGGATATAATGAAAGGTTTTAGGTAAAAAAAGGGAAGATCTTTATGGGAGATATTGAAGATCTTTCACCACGATTAGAAGATTACGTTCAAAGTTTCCAAAGACACTAAACTATTACGATCCTTGTGTGTGTGTTTTTGTTATGTACTAAGTATTCCGCAAAAGTAATGTAATGTCCATGTACGATAAGCTTCGAGTCTCTACAATAAACATCTAATAAGAATAATTGAGGTGGTGGAGTAAGAAAATACTATAAAATTGTTTTAGGAAGGATGTTTCCTTTTATTTTGGGTGACTCCTTTTGATTTTCACAAAAGGGATTCCTTGGTTAAATTTATTACCTAAGGGAGTCTTAAAAGATAAAGGTAGGTATTTTGGGAGTTTATTTTAAACTAATATGTGCGATTCAATGTGATTTATATATGTGAATAAGTGGGAGGGGTGAGTACCTTTTTACTGTGAAGGAAGAGTGAAATTCTTGAAATTTTTTGAAAAGGGCATTACACCCATATTTTTTCTATGAAACATGGATCCATTAATAGAGTAAATTAAAAAAATGGAGTATAGGGTCTAAATATGTCCATCCAATGGATTTTGGGCAATTGTGTAGGTCATTTTGACCCTTAAGTGCAAGGTTTGGTTCCCTTTTATGATTCTTTTCCTCTTATTCATTGTAATTGATTTTAAATAATTTCACAAATATTTTAGTAACAAATGATTTTAACTTATTTTAAATTATAAATTTTTATGATTAAAAATATTTCATCTATTTTTCAAAATTCCAATCATAGAAGTGGCAGAATTTAATAAAAACTTAATCTTTCTGACGGAGTGACAATGCATGTTTTTAATGTAAAAAAGTCTAAACGTTTTATAAGTTTTTATATCTATTTTCAATGTGAAATTTATCTCAATTGTAACATTCGTAAATTATAAATTATGAACTTCATATTGTATAGAGTTCATGACATGCGACACAAAGTGCATAAGGAAAAATAATACCATGATACTTTATAATATATTTAAAATTTTAATATAAATTTGACATATTCTATATATTCTAATGAAATCAAAACTGTTTTATCTTGAGTTACATGAAATAGTGATGTTCTTAAAAATCATACATTATACACAAGACCGAGTTTTTAACACACATCATTAAAATATTATTATTTAATATAATTAGACGTAACCTAGCTATTAAATAATAAGTTATTAATGTTATTAACTAACTTATGAAATATATTTTTTATAATAATATAAGATAAATATATATGTTAAAAATTAAAAAGAAATGAAAATTTGAACCAATTTAAAATAAATTCAATGTTTTTATATAAAACAATTTTTATGCTCATAAAGTTGTTTTATCATAATAAATTTAAGTAATTAAAATTAGTGAATTATTTTATTCAAATATATATGTTATATATTCTAAAATATATTTTTTATATTCAAATAATTTATTTTATAATCATAATATAATAATAAATCCAATTTTAAACATAAAAAATTATATTTTTATTAAGGCATTTTTACTGACTTTCAATGGAACACCTATTTTAAATATGAGTTTTGACACATTAATGAATTTAATTTGATAAAATAAATTTTATATTGAAATTAATAATTTCAAAATTATATTAGGGTGAATTTTTGGTATTTTTCTATGAAACTTATTTCTTTGATGTATATTTAAAATACTACATTTTAGTTAAAAACTTCCTTTATATTTAAAGAATTACTAATGTTAAATTTTATATTAAATTTTTTCTAGGGTAAAATTATATCAACTATAAATATATTACTACAATTTAGTTCATTAGAATCAATTTCACTTTGAAATTAGATATATAAACATAACAATATTTTGAATATTTTCTACTAAAACTAGTTAATTCATCTTTCTATGAGATTAGAATTAATCTTTATTTTCCTGTTTCTGTGAATTGAATTTTGAAAAATGGGAACAATTTTTTTTATAAAGATTATATTAAAATTATAATAATATAAACTTATGTTTTGACCAAAATGTTTAGTGAAAGGGATTAATATTAATTATAGTGATTAAGGAAAAAATAAGCTTAATAAAGTATTAATCCTTTAACTTAGGGGTCCAAATGACCTATCCACTTGTCCCAAATGCATTTTATGGATATATATCATACATAAACCTTCAATTATGGAGTTTTAAATATTTTTCATGACTTTTTTAGGTCATAACATGTGTATACCTAACCTGTTTTCAAAAATTCCAAGTGAGTCACATTCATTCCCTATAAAAGGCCACCACCTCTACCACTTATTCAAACCTATAAAACTTCTTATGTTCATACATTATCTTCCAAAATAGATTCAAAAAATCCCTCCCCTAAAACTAGAATAATTTATTTTGTAATAAATATTTCTATGGAAGTCTTTTGGAATAAAACACAATAAGTTACCTGATTAAGAGGTAACGTCTTCTCTCAAGATTTTTAGTTTAATTTACATTATAAACTCCCTATACACTTATTATTATATGGTTAAATAAAAAACTAGTATCATAAATATACTAGGTTGTTTTAAGTAAATAGTTTCACTTAAAATTACACACACATCAATCTAATGGGTAATGAACATACTGTTTCTGTGTATGACGAACTACTCCCTCATGAAACGATGATTGTTCATTTTTCCCTTACCACATATCATGGTGAAAATTATGATAGACTATATGGTTATATATTTTATATATTATATTTATAATTTCATTATTATTATTTAATTTTTATTTATAAAATACCTTTATTCTTTCCATCATGTGTAAATACGATAATTTTGTTTGAAGAAGTGTAAACTACTACCCCCTCAAAGTGATATGACTCATTTATGCCATACATGAAACATATAAAGGGTTGTTTTCATAAATATATTTAAAATATATGACATATATTTTCTAATGAAATTATAATATACCTATTTATCAATTATCTTTCATTATTTTAATACGACAAAGAAATCAGAGTAGCATTCATTCGTACATATGACTTACCCTCTCCACAAACAGTTCACTTCATTTATAATCTCAAAATATTAAAGACTACTATAAATACATATATAATGGATATATATGATATTAATATAATGTTTTAAATTATTTAGATTATTAAACCATGAAATATTTAATATTAGTAATGAATAAAAAGTTGAAACATAATTGACAAACTGTGCAATTAAGACCTGAAATAGTTAAAATAATGAAAAGCTATTAACAAATGGGCAATACGATATTATAAGAGGATAATATATGATATCATAAATATTAATAATTTTTTTTATAAGTCAGTAAAACATTTTAAAAAATTATAAAATAAGATAAATAATACACAACAAAAGGATGGTTAAGGTAAGAGATTCTTGTCATACTTTTCTTTTCGAATGGCATACGCCATATGCACCACTTTCTTCATTTTTTTATTGTATCTACAAAATATTTTATACATTATATCATGGTTAATTTTTCTTAAAGGTATGAACTAATTTTATTCATTGGGATTGTTAATTAAATGTTTCAAGTGGTATGGGACACTTTGAGATGTTTAATGATTAATTTTGCAAAACATATTCTTAATGATTATCATTAAATTTTCAATTAATTTTGTGATTATTAACCTTCCCATGAAACAATAAATATATTGTAATAATTTTCATTAAAATTTTACTATAATATCCCTATTATAAAAAAATGTATATTAGTATTTAAGGACCCATGTTTTGAATCAGAAAAAAAGTGAAGGAAATTATATTTTTCTATTAGTTGGGCAGACCATTTTTAAAACTGAGAGTCAAAACTTTTTCTTTATGGGAGTTGAAACTATGATGTTTGTTTTTTTATAAAGAAATTATAATAATTAAATTAAATTTAAAATATAAAATAAATTAAATTTAATTAAAATGGGAAAATAAAAAAAAATTAATAAGAATAAGAATTTAATTATTTTTATAATGATGATGATGATGATTATTATTATTTTTACTTTGTTTATTATTAATATTATAGTATTTATTATTATTATTATTATTATAAGTTTTAATTTATATTTTATAGGAAAAAACTATAGGGAATATTCTCCCTCCCCCTATAAGTCTCATGACCCTCTCCCCCTCTCCTTGCAACATCGCACACCAGTGCCCCCTCCTCCCTACAGAGTGAACCCTCCATGGCCACGACCTCCCTACAATGTGACACCCTTGGTCACACCATGTAGCACAACCCCAACTCCCTCTCCCTCTTCCTTAGGCATACGATGTGACCCCATGGTCAATCGCCTTTGAGGCGCATGAGCCACCTCATCCGGGATTCCTCTCCAATAGTAATTTACACATCATATCTTCCCAATTATCATTTGATCTAGAGAGATAGGTATCTCTAACCTAATATCCTTCTGTTTTGAGACATGATTTGGATTTCCTATCACATGATATAGATCGACCAAACCTAGGGTTTAGGATTAATACCGTTTCTGGTTTTTGTTCAGTTTTAGGGCATGTGAATGGTCTCCCATGTCACGTTCATGCCTATTGCAGTGACCACCGTCGAAGGTAATGTGGTTTGAATCGATTCGGTATATCTGCCAATTATTTTGGTTAAGGTTTTTCCACTTTTCATCTTTATTTATCTGTTTATATTTTTTGGTTTTGTAATTTTTGAATAAATGTTATTTAATTTGAGGTGTGTTACTTTTCTGTGTCACTTTAGTTGACTTACGCCTTTCGAGGTATGGTTTTATTATTTTTTCATGGTTTCAAAAATTTTAAATTAGAGTATTATAGTGTTTATGAGTCCTTTTTATTTAATTTGAGGTGAGTTGGCCCTTGACACATTAATTTGGATTCTCTGATAATTATTGTTGGGGGTTGTGAATGTATTTAAGGGCACACATGCATATAATAAGATATGTATATATATAAATATGTATATCCTCCATGTGTGTATTCCCTCATAGTGTAGGGAATATAGGAAATAGGTTAAGGGTATATATATATATATATAAATTTATGTCCTTGCGAGTGTACATCATATTGAGTTAGAAATTGTTGTCTTGGTCTTCTAATTATGTTAAGGCCCCTCATAGCCTTTTTAATTCAAGAATGATTAAAATTGCATTTAGATGACTTCTTAATTATGTTTTTTTATATTTAAATTCACTTATTGAATATATTTTTAGACAAGATAATTGTTTCATCTAATAAAAAAGTAAGGGTATTATAATAAAACACCTGCAATGGTGGTGCACTATCTGTGAAAACTCACAGTGGTAGTTTATGCTTATTAGCTATCTTCAAATTATTACATTGATGTTTTCTTGATAATTAATGTCGCTGTTATTCATAAACAAATAATTATAAATATACCATTATATATCTATAAAGGGGGTTTAAGTCTTTTCATTAAAATAGTTTTTTGAGCCAAATAACCCCTTAAGTAATGTTAGAATTTAAAGATTCTAATTTCCCATGTTGGAAAGTGTTGTAATGACCAAGTCACCACAAAGTGACACCCCCTTTGTTCGTATAAATGTTTTTCCATGTTATAATGAATTAAATGAATTAGATGGAAGAAAACAAGGTTAACCTGGAACATGAGAGGTAATGTCTCACATAATAAATTATGTAAATATTTATGCCTCCTTTCTAATGTTTAATTTGGTGGCATGAAATAAATATAGTGTCTTATTCATGGGGAATTGAACTCCAAATTTTAAATGTCATAAGGAAAACTTGTAAACTTATAATTATATCCAAACACCTCATACGTGTTTTATTTTTCATTTTATAAGGGACTAACCAAGTAGATAGTTTTCCTCATGACTATTTCACATTCTAAGTGTTTTCTTTCTACTTTAAATCCAATCGTCTTGTTTTGATAAATCAAATAGCATGATTTGGGTGGAATGAATTATCTTGGTGGAATGCCTTTCTTTGAGTGTTTAAATTTAGAATACCTTATTAAAATAAAATTAATTTCTATGATCAGTTTAATTTAATTACATCTCTTTGATTAAATGGTTTATTAATTATGAATTGCTTTTACTTGCATTAAGTTATTGAAGCAGAATGAAATGTGGAGGGTGGTATGAGAAATAGATTTATTTAAGTGTTTTCATAGACAATATTGTTAGCTTCTTTTATTTATTGTCATTGATGATATATGGTTAAAATCATGGTAATAACTTGTGACAGTGGGTTAATTTCATTTCCAGATCTTATGACTTGTAGCAAAGCCTCTTGCTTGAACCTTACTTATATTTATTACTTTTTTCATAGTTTTATGACTTAGAGACTTGAGTTAATTTTATGAAAAATTCCTTAATCCATGTTGATGACTGGGTTTGATTTACTTGATAGATTTAATAGCTTGTGTCTCATGGTTTTTTTTGATAAAATGATTTATATATATGCTTTCCATGTGAGATAGGTATTGATATATTCATTGCAATGTTCCTTAGAGACCTAGTTCACTTGTTGTGGGATTGGTGAGAACATGGGTTCTATTTCATGGATTCATGGATAGGATTTCATTATTATGTGGTTATACCATGATGCATCAGGGCGTTACTTTGGCTTCCCATGTGATGGATTTTAGGGTGGTTTATTATACACTTGAGTGATACTGATTCCCTAGGGGAGAAACTGTGGACAATCTTTTTGGAAAGATGGTTACACTATGAATTGGGTGATACATGGTCCTCTAGTGAGATACCTGGGATGAACTCAGAGTCACTATGCCTCAAGTGATACCATAGAATCCTTATTGATCACCTGGGATGAACTAAGTGGTATTGGATTACATCAGATGTACCATAGTGATACCTGGGAATCATTTAGATCGCTAGGGCTGAGCTCGAACTTCACCCCATGATTTTATGGATTTGGTTTATTTTTTTTAAATATATATATGAGATGAATAGATTATTACTAAAATTAGTTTATTATGCATTTTGACACTTCTCTTTTGTTTATTATCACACATGGATGATGACATGGGATTTGGACCCCAAGGCAAAGCCAAAGCTTTGGGGTATTCCTTTTTTGGTTTATTATGTTACTATTGACCCTTGTATATATATATATATATATATATTCTTCCTTGCATAGGTATACTTTTAAGACTTCTGGATTGGGATAAAGTATGTGGTATGGGACAGGTGAACGTTTAGTAACCCATACCTTTTTTCTGTTATTAATTTTTTTTTCACACTATATTTATTATATATAACACACTTTTTAATTTATATTACATTGTCTTGATTGGGATAAACTTTGATGGTTCTGGCCTAATGATATTTATAACTCACACCTTGCTCAGGTACCCTTGGCACCCAAGTAGACCTTATATTTATAGGATCTAAGTTGACCACTATATTACTTGTATCTGGGATTTAAGATCTTAAGAATGAGCTTCAGATTAGGATGCTTATAGAGATCTACTATGGAGATTTTATGTCCTTTATTTATTATTGTACCATGTTTTCAAGAATGATATATTATTTAATAATTTTAGTTATGTATTGTCACTGTGACATGAATTCCTCTATTGTATAGTCCAGCATTGTCCACTTTTATTAATTGTTAAATATTATCTTTCGATGCTTTGATAATTATATATTTATTGCTTCCACTATTGTCTTTGCTTATACATTGTTATACCATTGTGAAAATTTGATAAGAGGATATAGTCTGCCCACTGTTACCTCCCAAGACCCTCGCTACTAGTCAACAACCTTTGGCATATGGGGAGATGCACCTAAGGTCCTGCGACCCATCAATCCATCCACCATAATAGTGGTGATCCGAGCTGGGATGCTACAAAGTGGTATTAGATGCTTCATTTACTTTAACTTACTATTTTTTGTTTGTGGATAGGATACTATGAATTTGTTGACACTTGGTTAATAGTTGTTCCTGGGATTGATCACCCTATGTACAAGAAATGACCATGTGGACATCTTTAGGAATTGATGTTCAGGCTTTTTGATATTACAATTGATATGATTTCACCTTGAGTGATCTGTGTAATTTCCACAGATTATGAATTTATAGTCTATGTTATTTTATAGTTTTCCTATTATGTTAATGTTGAAACATTACATGTATTATAATAAGAACATAGGGATTCATATGTCATGCATATTCCATTCCATGTAGTTGCATTTATAGGTTTCCTGCTAATATGATTGAGTACCTTAAATGTCATGCCATGTTTTAATGTTTATTATCATGCATGTTTGTATAAACTTATTAGGTGTTAATATGAGATTCTTCTATTCCTGTATCATGTCTTCCTTATGATTGTTTCTCGTTATGAGATGCTAGTTTTGTTTTGGTGTAACTGATTTCATGGGATAAATGGATTGGTTGCAATTAAATGGGAGACAAATAACATATGCCACCTATAAAGTGTATTTTTGGTTCATGTATTGGTAGATGGACACCCATAGTAATGAAATCTTTAACATGTGCATGTTGTATTATTATATGGTTTTAAATGTAAAGATCTTGGAAATGTAACCTTTAGTGGTGTCCTTTTTTAATCCCTCATGTAAGGGTAGTTTAATGTTTCTCACTGAGTTGTCGTGAGTTTTTTACCCTTTGGTGCTGTTTTCCTGCCATTGTACCTAGTAGGACTTTTACTTTCTAAATAAACCCCTTGGTTGTATGGGTGGTCATGGTATCTTTCACATCTTTTTTAGGCTTGAGAATCATATAATGCTCATTTTTAGCAGTTTAGACATCCCCTGGGCTTGGTTATCTTTTTCATAGGTCCTTTGAACCTCTCTTATCCAGAGTGATGGATGACTTGATACGTCTTCATCTGAGTTGAAATTCATCTTTCCTCTGTATCACCTCGGGGTAGTATTCATTCACGTACGTGGTGCTCGTTGAGTGCTTAATATTGTTATGAACTGGACATGTTGATTGTAATCGTTAAGCCTTGTTCTGATTAAATATGTTTTTGGTTATGTATCTTGAATATTGACTTGTTCATTAAAGAAATAAGGGCCATCCCAATGCTCAAGAGGGCTTTTGTAGACTCAGGTGTTTTGACACACTGGTCGGTTTGGTTTAGGCTTTCATTCCAATTTTTTAAACGATTATGTTTGTGGAGGTTATAACCAAGTGAAATTTTGAGTGGCTATTTTATCTTCTATTCTTGATGATTATAACACTAATGAGGTGGTTAGTATCATGTATGTTCTATTAAATAAATTTCATTATAGATAGAAAGAATACAACCACAGAGGACCATTTGAGAATGGTCAGGCTGAATTAAATTATAAGAGTCTTGTGAACTTTAAATCATGTTAGTTCTTTCTCCGCAACACTATGTCAGTGTGGTTGGTGGTGTATAAAAACATTGATTAACACCTTTGTTCATTGGTGTACTATAGTGGGTAATATTATACGATCACGAGATTCCTTGGGTGGCAAAGGCTCGGTGATTGGTTAATAACTATGCATTGAAAGGTGAATATGAGTTTCTTTGTTCAAGTCGACTAGTTATAGTTTGACTGTTCTTATTTCAAGTATGTGGGTATGTTTGACTGGAATTTGTTTAAATCCTATTAGTTTATCCCTCTTAGTGATGAGAATTTCCCCTATCCTGAAATCATCACAGTACAGTAAGATAGAATATTTCTTATGCCACACTAATTTTTTAAATCCATTGGGTTTTTTAAATGGATCTTTCATTATTTCACGCTAAATATACAGTTCTTATTGAATCTTGGTTAGTCTTGAGTTACCAATTGGATTATCGTGTAGGAATTCTTTAGGAGAACTCTTTTACACCAGTCATTTTTTTGGACTTTACCACTTGGTCGATGACTCCCTAGGCTTAATCAATGCCTTGATGTAGATGTCTTGCCTTTTTACCAACACATCACTCGTAAAAATAAAGCATGTACTAACGTAGGTTTGTTCCTTATACTCATGTTGTGATAATATGAGGTTATCCCAAACTTGTTGTTAGGCTCTGTGATGCTTAAATCAAGGAACATCACTGAAAGTCTGTTATGGACTTCGGTGGACTTGTTCATGGTGAATGAGAGATACCTTGGAAGAAGACACCAAATATCAGATAGTAAACCACTAGCCATCTAAGCTCAACATCTTGTTGAATGGAATATTAGAGTGGATCAACTAGTTATCGCTCTTTTTCAATGGAGTAGTTCGTGAATGAACATTTCTCTCATGTCGTCAGATGTGACTAGTGAAGATTGTGTTGGCGAGAGATTTTCATGAAAAGATGGATCAACTAGGGATTTATTTTCGACAGGGAATTGACCATTTGGACAGTTTTAGAAGTCACGTGAGAAGCATCATTATAACACTTAAGGTAATGTATTGTGGTAAAGTCCTATGATGTAAGGTGGTGTGTCTTGGAATTTTTCCCTTTCAAATGTTAAAGCCTAAGGTGGGAAGTAACTTTGGTCAAATATTTAACAAGATGATAATGTGATCAGGTCTCTAGCTAAACGGGCTAGAGTAAGTTCTGTCTCAATGTTTTGATTATAAAACGAGCACTGGATTGGATATTAATGGATTATGTGCCACTTTTCTAATCAATGATTGAAGGTTCACTGGATGTTTGAAGACACAACACAACCATTTGAATGGGACTTTATGACCCTTGTAGATCGGGTAAGGGTTACATTGTTCCCGAAGCCTTCTTGGGGATGAGAAGTTTTAAGTTGGGAAGCTTGTAGTCTCCCATGTTTTGAACTAGACAAAAAATGGAAGGAAATTAAATTTTTCCATTAGTAAGGTAGGCTGTTTTTAAAACAGTGTTTCAGAACAGTTTCTTTTTGAGAGTTCATTCCGTGAGGTGTGTTTTTTCTAAAGAAATTTAATTAATTAATTTAAATTTTAAAATGGAAAATAAATTAATTGTCATTCAAATTAGAAAATAATAAAAAATGTTTTCATAATAATAAATATTTAATTATTAATATGATGATGATATTGATTATTATTAGTATTATTATTATGTTTATTATTAATTTTATTGCCTTTATTATTATTATTATTATTCATAGTTTTAATTTAGATTTTTTGAAAAGAACTAAAGGAAATCTTCTCAATTTCCCCCACTAGGTTATGCAACCCTCTCCCCCTCTCCTTGTAGCATCACAAACTAGCACCCCCTCCCTATGGAATACACCCTTAATGGATGAAACCTCCCTGTGGCATGAAACCCTTGGTCGAACCCCTACATCATGACCCCAGTTCCCTCTCCATCGTTTTAGGCACGCAATGCGACCCCCTAGCGGATCCCCTTCAATGCGCACGATCCCCTCCTCTGGGATCCCTATCCAATCATCGTTTTCAACTTGTTTCTTCATTGTTATCCTATAATCCAGAGAGTTAGGTCCCTCTCCTCTTCTTTTTTCCCTTTCTAACAATGATATGGCTTCCTTGTTTCCTAATATGGCTGAACCAAAACCTAGGTTTTAGGTTTAATGATGATTTCTAGTTAACGTCTAGTTTTTGGAAATGTGAATGGTCTGTTGAGTTTCATTCGTGCGTGTTGCAGAAACTACCACCGAAGGAAAAGTCATTTTCCTCGATTCAGTCTACCTGCCAATGATTTTGGGTATGTTTTTTCCTTCTTTCTTCACTATAACATAGTTTATATTTGGGGTTTTTGAAATTTTTGAAACCATGTTTTTTATGTTGAGGCACATTTGACTTTATAGTGTGATTTTGATTCACCACCGCCATCTGATGTGAGGTTTTATTCATTTTTATTGGTTTTAAAAATTTTAAATTTGGATATTATGATGTTTATGAGTCCTGGATATTTTATTTTAGGTGATTTTTTCATTGAGACATTAATCATGGGTCCCTGATAATTGTTGCAGTGGGATTTGAACATCTTTAATGGAATGCATGCATATACAAAGATATGTATATATATGTATATCCTCCATGTGTGTATTACCTCATGGTATTAGGAATATGGGAAGTGGGTTAAGGGTACATACATATATATATAGTGGTACATGCATGTGAGTGGATGGAAACTTGAGTTAGAAAGTATTGACTTGGCCTTCTACTTGAGGTAGGGTCCCCTTACAAGCCTCTTTAATTCAATAATGATTAAAATTTTATTTAGCAGAATTCTTAATGCGTACTGCTTATATTGAATTGAATTTCTTGAATAAGTGTTTAGTTAAGATAATTTTTTTGTTTCATAAACAAGTCATGGGTTTGTAATAAAACCCCTCAAACAGAGGTATGATATTTGTAAAAACTCATAGTGGTAGTTTATTCTTATTAGCTTGCTTGAAATTATTGTATTGATTTTTTCCATATACTTTATGTCATTTTTAGTCATAAAGGACATATTGTACTTGGAACATTCTATATCCCTGAAGTGGATTTCCATATTTTCATTAACACAATTATTTAATCTAAATATCCCTTTAAGTTCCATTATACTTTTACGATAAACATTTCCTAGGTAGGAAAGTGTTATAATGACTAAGTCACCATTAAGTGACCCCCTTTGATCTTATTAATGCTCTATCAATGTTATAATGAATTTAATGAGTTAAATGGAACCAAAAAAGGTTACCTTTACATGTAAATGGTAATGAATCACATAGTGAATTATGTAAATGGTTATGCCTCCTTTCTAAATTATAATTGGGTGGCATGAAATAAATAGAGTGGCTTATTCAGGGTGACATAAACTCTTTATTTGAAACGTCTTAAGGGAATGTGGTAAATGCACAATTATAACCAATCACCTCCAAAGTGGTTTAATTTTCTTTGTATAAGGGATTACCCAAGTATGTAATTTCTCTCTTGAAAATTTCACATTCTAAGTTCCTTCCTGACACTTTAAATCTAATGGCCTTGTTTTAATAAAGTAAATAACATGATTTCGATGGACTGTCTTATCATGGTGGAAAGATTTTCCTTGAGTGTTTAAATTGATAAGACCCTGTTAGAATAAAATGAATTGATATGCTTAGTTGAATTTAATGACATGTATTTGATTAAATGGTTTATTAATTATGAATTTCCTTTCCCTGCTTTAAGAGGTTATAGTGGGATGAAATTTGGAGGGTGTATATGAAACCTATTTATTTAATCCTTTGCACATACAAACTTGTTAGATTGTTTTATTTATTATTTTTGATGAAATATGGTAAAAGGAATGCTAATGCCTTGTGGATATAGTTTCATTTCATTGTTAGATCTTATTCCTTGTATTTGAGCCTCTTTCTTGAACCTTACTCATGGTTATTGCTTATTTACTAGTGTTCTATATTAGAGCCCTATGTTAATTTTTTGATAAATTTCATATTCCATGTTGATGGATGGGTTTTTTTCACTTGATATCTTGAATAGATTGTGCCTCATGGTGCTTGTTTGATAGTATGACTTATTTATATTCTTTCCATGTGAGATATGTATTGATGTTTTTCTTGAAATGTGCCTTGGAGAATTGGTTCACTTGTTACAGTCTAGGTGAGAACATGGGTTATATATTAATGGCTCAAGGATGGACTCCCATGATCGAGTGGGTCTACCACGATAAACAAGGGGTAGGGAATTGTCTTTCCAAGAAAGGGATTATTGGGCAGTTTATTATACTCATGAGTGATACCGGTTCCCTATATGAGCAACCATGGACGTACCTTTCGGCAAGATGACTTTACCATGCCTTGGGTGACACTCAATAATCTAGTGAGATATCTAAGATGGAATCAGAGTCCCCATTCCTCATGAGATACTAGATAATTTTTTTAGATCACCTAGGATAGAGTCTGTGGTATTGGATTATATAAGATATATAGTAGTGATACCTAGGATATGTTTAGATCCCCAGGGATAGGCTCAGACTCCACCACATGATTTGATAAATTTGGTTGAATTGTTATATATATATATATTTGTATGATGCATACCATATTTTGGAAATGAGTTACTTATTCATTTCTGACACTTATCCTTTTCTTATTAGTGAAATTGGATGATAATAGAGATTTAGACCCCAAGCTAATGCACAAGATTGGGGGAATTACTTCCTTGGTTTCCTATGTTACTATTAAACCTTATATATATATATATATGTTATTCCTTGCACAGGTGTAGTTTTAAGACTTCCATCTTAGTCCAAAGTAGGCGGTATGGAATGGGTGACCGTTTATAACCCGTAAAATGTATCTAATATTAAATTGTTTTCACTTTGTATGTATTATATATGACAAACTTCATAATTTATATTGCATTTTCTATATTGGTCTAGAAACTAGTGGTGCTGGCCTATTGCGGTTTATATCTCACACCCTACTCGGCTACTCTTGGTACCAAAGTAGACTGTATATTTATAGGATATATGTTCATCGTTGTATTACTTATATATGGGAGTTAGGAGAAAGGGACCAAGAAGGAGCTTAGGATGCTTATGGAGATCGCCCGTGGGGATTTTCCATCATTTATTTATTTATTTAATGTGTTTTCCAGCATGTTGTATTGTTTACTACTTTTAGTTATGTATTATCACCATTACATGCCTTCATCTACATTATAATATGGCATTTTCCAATTTTAGTAATTATTCAATATTTTATTTAATGCTTTGTAAATTATTTATTTACATCTTTCAATATTGTTTTATACTTATACTCTATTATACCATTGTACAACTATGATAAGAGGGTATAGTATCCCCACTATCACCTCTCGAGACCCTCACTTCTAGTCGGTATCCTCTTTTTTACAAGGATTCATTCATGAGGTCATGTGACCCATCGGTCTGACCAACATCTTAGAGGTGATCTGGGCCATGATGTTACAAGTATTGCCTAAAATACATAATATTTTACATATAGTATCTAAGTTTTCAGTTATGTGATTATTTGGGTAATTATTGATTAAACTGTATTCTTTATTTAATACAGATATTTGATCAAGTATATTATTGATTTGATTTTTTCAAATGATGAATTCTTTTGAATGATATTAACAGATGGGTTCCAGAAAATATATAATCCTTTAATTCATCAAAATGTTCTCATGAGACAAATTAGTTAGAAAAATTAAAGGGGTTTTTATCTATATTTTTAAATCGTCTTGTGAATGGTCTTGATGGTAATAGTTTTTCAGGTGCCTCAGACATGACTTCCATAAAGAATGAATTTCCCTCATTTAGAGTCATTTATTATTCATCAATGATATTTTTCATCATCATATCTATTGATATATTTCAATATCAGTTTATTGATTTAGATGGTATGAGTTTCAGTTTTTAACTCTACTATATGGATGTTTCCCAATCTAGTTATTTGGATGGAATGTGTTGTCAGAAATATACATTTTCATGTTAATTTATTCATATTGATTCATTATTTCTTCTTCTTTACCTACCCTTACTGATCACTTTAGATCAACCTTGTTATATTTCTTTTTCTCATGTTAATAAGTATAATCTCTGAATAAGAATTCATGGATGTAGTTTATTCCATTTTATTACATATCATGTTTTTAATTTATTATTTCCTAATGTATTATGGGTATCATGTATGTAATATGGATCTCCAAGACTACTAAATAGAACATTCCTTTAGGATTTGATTCCTTATAATCATGCTAATGTAGTAAAATAATGCATCGTCTCTCGGATTCTGGAGCTAGAGCATTATATTTGGTACCAAAGGGAGGTTTAGAAACAACCTTCTAAACTAGATTTAGAAAACATAGATTACCGAGAAAAAACCAAATATTGACATTTAGGATAAGTATAAAAGTACATCCCAGAATTTTGGTAGAGGAGGGATTATGTGGTAATTTTTGGAAATACATCCTTCCCTAGAAAATACAAGTTTACGTTGTTCTAGAACAGATGTACCTGGGAGTAATAACTCTAAAAAAGTGTTCCGAGCCTAACATAGGGTAACCTATGTTAGGTTTGGTGTCCTAAGAACCATCTGTTTTGTACTTTGATTACATGAATGTACTCTTACTATATTTTGTTCATTTTTCTGCATGACTATAATATAATAATGTCCTGGAATATTTTTTCCATTGATAAGGTCATGGAAGATCCCCACAATGATGAGAAAATTGAAATGATATAACAATATTCTTAAATAAAGTTCTACGGTTGGATGACATACTATGATTGGACACACAATATACAGACCATCATGTGCGAGTACTCATAATAAGATGAGACTCTCTCTCATGGAGTTCTCACTTGGTAATCTACAAGATGGGAGATTATGAGAACAGACCCGCCAGTAGCAATTCTGTATGTCTTGGTTTAATCGGACATTGCTATCTACAAGCGTGTGTAATGGTCCTTAGACTGGAAGATTATGATTAACTCATGTCATGACTCGAGTACTTCGATTTACTGACGAAAACCATCACGCAGATAGTTGGCGGGAAGTAGGGTATGTTAGGTGCGTCATGAGTGACATGTTGTTAATGGATAAGTCAGGGAAGGATTTGTCCCATACATTTATGGAAGTTGATATCTCAGCCCTTTGATTGAAATAGAACAGTCGCATGAAATTCCATGGCCATGGTGTAACGACGAATATATTTCAGGTAGTCAAAGAACGATAGATCAAGCATATAGGTTTATGACACTACCATGAAATATTCGTGATGAGATATTGAGACAAAGGGGTTAAATTACACAGTAAGTGTTCATATGAGGTGATATGTCAATGCGGTGTCAACTTATTTATCTTGGGTCCATTGACCCATTTCTAGATAGTAATCTTGGACTTTAGGAAAGCTCGCCTATTTCCAACAAGAAAGAGGCCTAGAGGGTCGCACACTAAGTGTATTCAAGTATCTCAAGTAGAATAAAGATTATTCCCGTACGTGGATTAATAATTATTCAAGGAAGCCTAAATCATTTTAATGATGGAGGAAGAAGGAAATGAAAAACAAGATATATATTCAGTGTATTAATGATTACACACAGTGTAGTTTTCATTTTGGAAAGGAAATGAAAATCATGTACACGCTGTGTAATAATTATTACACACTGTGTAGTTTTATGGAAAACAAGTACACACTGTGTATTAATGATTACACGCCATGTAATTTTCCAATCAGGATTTTGAGGATATAATATTGTTTTAATAAATGATATTTATTATAATCTGTGTAGCCTCATGTTAAGGAATTAATTATTCGACATCGGGGTTTTAAATTAGGTCAATGAAATAAATAAAACGCATAACGCGTTTATTTATTTTGATAACTCTACAACCTCAAATCCTATTATAAATATCCCCACAACCCCAACTCTTTTCCGACACAATAGAATCGTTGTGCACGAAAATTTTGGAGAATTATTTCAAGGCCAAAAGAACCTCTTCCTCCAAGAACGATCTCAAGACCGAGAGAGATCCTCTTCCATCGGATCAAGATGATCTAATGCGGAGAATGCAAGAAAAGGTTTCTCCGTGATATCACCTGGAGACTCCGTTGGTGACTTCCAGAGACATGAGGTGCACGTGTGGATCCTCACTAGAGGAAGTCTACCCTTAGCTTCTACGACACAATGACATATCACATCAGAATGTGATCAGAAATATCAATGAATAAAGGAAACCAAAAGTTACTTCTTTTCAATTGATTAAATTAATTATAATCAACATGTAACGATCATATTTTGTGGTTCCAGGACCTTTCTTCTTCATTGTATATTTTTGTAAATCGATCCATGGAGACTGGAATTTATCGTCGTATTGATCCCAGATTGATCATTGCTAATGACAAAAAGCCAAGTGGGAACATCCACCCACGAGCTTTCACTGCACCCAGAACCTTCAATTGGCATCAGAGTGAGGTTATAACTTTGATTATAGTTATTTAATTTTCATTGATAATTTACGCATTTTTATTTTATTCAATTAAAATCATTCTATAAAAACTGAATGAACGAGATCCGTTCTTCCTCCTTCGTATCATGATTCACATCACATAAACGGTTTTTTAATTTTAATTTTGATTAAAATAAAAAATGAAGAACTCATCCAGAGGAGCTGGTCTTTCTGTCTATACAACACGGGAATACCCGACGTGTAATGAAAACTACATGCCGTGTACTTAGGTTCAATGAACCTGTACTGGTCCGCCAAACCATGTCGTGTGACTTGAGTGTGCCTAAGTATTTATTACCCCAAGTTGACCAGAAATGATTGGTCCACCAAACCATGTCGTGTGACTTGAGTGTGCCTAAGTATTTATTACCCCAAGTTGACCAGAAATGAATGGCATGTGGATCTGGAATACAAAACGTGTATGTTGAATCAACACGCCGTTTACTCCAATCTAGCCTAAGTGAAACCGTGTACTAGGAGAGGCTATGTTCCGCGTAAACAGGATTTCTAGGCCAATAACCACGTAACAGGGAAGTACACACCATGTTAGATTAATCTACACGTCGTGTACTCCAAAACATCCAAAGTAGAGAAAACATACCAAATCCCCCGACGTGTACTTTGGATAAAGGGTGAAAAAAATACAAGTCGTGTAAATATAAACTATATGTCGTTTACTTTCTAGAAATGGAATTTCACCAGGTTTCCTCCAAAAGTACAAAGAACTGTACAAGGGATATGGATGAGAAGAATCTCAAGGAAATTCAGAAAGGAATTTAAGATAAAGAATCAATTAATTATAAGATCATAATTAATTAATATCATGTGCGACATATATTAACTAATAGAAAGATTAAAAGAAATTGAATTCTAAATATGCATAAATGTCGTTTCATGCTATGGATGGTCATTATCTTGACCAAAGACCATTTGTATGTGTGTTTGGATTCATTTAAATTTGTTTGCTTTAAATTTGTTAGCCTGCGAGCCTTCTTCCAATAAAATGTTGGGCCTGCCTACCCATGGTTTCTTTAATGTAAACCCCATGTAATGGAGGATCTCACAAGCCTGAGGAGACAGTTCAAAACCCGAAGCTGAGGTGAAACCAACCCAAGAAGATACAAAGGTGGATAGGGGGATCTGTAAAACACAAACCATTCGTTCAAGGTGTTTTTCCATACGTTAGGGTTAGCTTATCAAACCTCTAGATAAGCTAACCAATAGAAGATCATGATCAAGCAATCTTATTTTATTTCTGTCTGATTTCATAGTTTATTTATTATGTATGTGTTGTCGCGATCACATAATTAATGTAATAAAAAAGCACGCAATGATGGAAAAAAATAAAACCGGACTGTGCGTAAACATTATCAGAACATGGTTAATCACTTAAGCAAGCATCACTTAATATTAACAAGAATGTGATAATTTGAAACTACGAATAAAGGATTAAAATCACTCAATACCATATTAAGTCAGACCAAGCCTTCCATTAATTGATTATGGGAAAGACTCAATAAAACTATGTGTTTTACCAACCCTTTTTGGGACACTTACTTTTATAATGGAAGCCCTTATGAAAGGTTTCAGGTTGACTTAACCATATTAAATCAAGAGGAGTAGCCCTTTCTAGACTTTGTGTAATATTGGAGGAAAGAGTTGAGGAAATCCAAGTCAGGATTTCAGGATTGGGGAGTCCACTCAACATATCAAGGAACTGTAAGCTCACAGTTGGAAAAGACCTGCCTACATAAATACCTTCTAATAGCTTGACCTACCCTTGTTGGAGGTCATGAAAATGGGAATATGGATCCTTTCCACTAGAATTTCAAAGGAACTGAACATTCCAAGTTTAATGGTGAGGGCCATTGGGACTTTATAAAATAGTGGGAGACTTAATAAAAATTATTATTTCTCATAAAATGTAATCAAGAAAGTACTGATGAATCTGTTCTTTTAATTTTTAGAATCAATATAAAAAACTCATCAACCACATTTTTTCTACGATCAATTATGGATAAAGACAATATCCTCACCAAAAGTAACTTTCAGGAATGGTTTAGGTGCCTTTGGGTTGTCCAATGCCCTGAATGAAAGTTTTACGTGCGGGAGTCCTCACTTCTTGATTCGCCTGCCCAAGGGGAAAGCGATGACGATTTCTTGGTCTATAATCTAAATTTTAACGATGCGCTTGAATTTCAATTTTTGATGATATCATCAATGCCTAGTGAGCTCATGATGTCTCCTGAATACATGGATGCCTATAGCATGCTCGAGCACCTCCATGGTCTATACTAGGAGAGAGAAAGATAGAAAATGTTTTAGTTCTCCAAGGATCTATTCCTGAGAAAGCTTGGAGAGGGTACCCCAGCTGGGCCTCTTGCAGTCAAGATCATTGGATACAGTGAGTGATTGGAGTTTCTAGGGTTTAAACTCCGCGATGAACTGGGTACTGATCTCATTTTTGCATCACTCCCCTAGATCTTGACAAACCTTTTTGTGAACTTCAATATGAACAACATTGAGAAGCCTCTGTCTGATCTTATTATCCTCATTCACCATGTGGACAATGACATGAAGCATGAAAATCCTTATGTCTTCATGGTGAATAAAAGGAAAGTTAATATAAAGAGCTTTAAGACCAAAGCTTATTCAAGGCCTTCTAGGAAAAGGAATATTAAAGGGGAGGAAAGGTAATAAGAGTCTGTTTGTTTTGCATGTGGAAAAAAGGGCCACTGGAAGAAAAAATTCACTCAACCAAGGAAGAAAGGGGAAGCTTCAGGTGATTTTGTCCTCGAATTCAATCTACATGTTTCTAAAAATTGGGTATTAGATATAGCTTTTGGTTCTCACATATTTATCCAAATACTGGAACCAAGTAGATTTAGGAAGATTGATCGAGGGTAGGTAGATCTACGAGCATCAAACCGAGACAGACGTGCTGTTGTAGCTGTCGGGGACTACCACCTCAATTTTCCTACTGTTATGGTCTTGGTTTTGAAAGGATGTTATTATGTACCCTCTGTAACCAAAAACATTATTTCAGTATCCAGATTAGATACTGATGGATTCATATTCAAGTTTGGAAATGAATGTTTCTACTTTTACAAATATAGCATTTGTTTTGGTTGGGCACATTTATATAATGACCTTTATGTGTTATACTACACAAACCAAGTAATGGAAACCGATGAAAAAGTTAATTCACATGACTCATACCACACACAACATTAGCATCACCGGCTAGGTCATGTCAATGAAAAATATTTGACAAAATTACATCAAGATGGGTATTTAGATTCTTTTGAACTAAAACCACTTGGTGTATGTCATGCGTGTCTACAAGGAAAAATGACCAAATCCCCATTTAGTAGGAAAGGGGAAAGAGCTAAAGAGATTATATAATTAGTTCACAAAGATTTATATAGACCATTTCCAGTTGAATCAAGGTGTGGGTTCTCATACTTCATAACGTTTACTGAGGATTTTAGTAGATGTGGATTTATTTACTTAATGAGGTATAAGTCAGATTATTTTGATCGGTTCAAAGAATACAAGAATGAAGTTGAGAACCAGTTTGGTAAGAAGATTAAGAAACTATAATCAGGCAGAGGAGGAGAATATCTTAATCAAGAATTCATTGATTTCATATGGGAGTTTGGGATTCTATTTCAATTCAATCTTCCTTAAACACCTCAGTGGAATGGTGTAAGAGAAATGAGGAACCTAACCCAGTTAGACATGGTGAGATCAATGATGAGTCATGCGAGTCTTCCATTATCCTTTTGTGGATATGCATTACAAACTGCAGCATACATACTAAACCAAGTACCAAATATATCGATAAATGGTATTCCATATGAGTTATGGAGTGGATGCAAAGACATGTTATTGAATTTACATGTGTGGGGTAGCGAAGAATTTATTAAGGCCTCTTCAGGTAACCAACTTTCCCCCCGAGGCACAAAGTGTATCTTTATAGGATATCCCAAGGAAACAAGGGGATATTACCTATACAACCCCTCAGACAAAAAGGTAATAGTGGAAAGACATTCCATATTCCTTGAGAGGGAGAAAATATCCAAAAGAGATAGTGGGAGCGAGATAGACTTCGGTGAATTCGAGGCTCAAGATACACAAGAGTTGGTACAAGAATAGATTCCACAAAGGCCCATGGAAAAAAATCTCTTCTAGAGACACAAGAACTGTGTAGGGGCATAAGAGAGGTGAGAGAACTAGAATGATATGGTTTTCTTGTCACTAAGGATGGTGACTCATTATTGGTTGACAATGATGATCCTCTTACCTACAAGGTAGTAGTTGAAGGCACAGATGCTGCCAAGTGGCAAGAAGCCATGAATTCTGAAATGGATTCCATGTACCAAAACAATGACTGGATTTTGGTAGATCCTCCAATTGATGTAAAGCATGTTGGTAATAAATGGTTATTCAAGAAGAAACTGGACATGGAGGGGCAAGTCAACACCAATAAGGCACAACTGGTTGCAAAAGGTTTTAGACAGCATCAAGGGATTGACTATGATGAAACATGTTCACCAATTGCGATGCTAAAATCCATCAGAATCCCATTGACCAATTCCGCTTACCATGAATATGAAATTTGTAATATGGATGTCAAAATATCATTCCTTAACATGAACCTCTAGGAAGTTGTCTACATGAAACACCCTGAAGTGTTTATGACTCCAAAGGATGCCAAAAAGGTATGCATGTTGTAGAAATCCATTTATGGATTAAAGAAAGAATCAATGTCATGTAACATTCATTTTGATGAAGCCGTAACAGTAGTTGGCTTTGTTAAGAATGAATGTGAGCCTTGTGTCTAAAAAAGGTTTAGTGGAAGTGCATTCATTTTACTAATAGTATATGTTGATGACATATTACTAATTGGAAACGAAGTGCCTCTCTTACAGTCAGTTATGGCATGGTTGATTAACTCTTCTCTTTGAGAATACTTGGGAAAGGAAACATATATTTTTGGGATCAAGATCCATCGTGATAGATCCAAGAGAATGCTGGACTTGAGTCAAAGTACATTCATTGACAAGATACTGAATAGATTCAGTATGGAACAATCCAATAGGGTATTGTTTCATGTGTCACATGTAATTCATCCTTCCAAGAAAATGTGTCCTCAGACATATGAGGAAATAATGAAAATGGAAAGGATCCCTTATGAATTTGTGATTGGTTCAGTCATTTATGCCATGGTATGTACAAGGCTAGATTTTTCTTATGTATTAAGTGTGGTAGGCAGATATCAAGCTGATCTAGGAGACTACCATTGGATTGCAGTCAAGACTATCCTTAAGTATCTAAGGCGTATGAAGGATATGTTCCTGGTTTATGGAGGAGATGAGGAAATAGTCATCAGAGGACATGTAGATGCTAGTTTCCAGACTGATCAAGATGACATGAAGTCACGGACTGGATACATCTTTAGTTTTAATGGAGGTGCAGTGAGTTGGAAGAGCTCAAATCAAAGTGTGGTGGCAGATTCTACAGTAGAGTACGAGTATATCGCATCTTATAAGGAATGTAAAGAAGCAGTATGGATGTGAAGCTTCGTCCAAGAGTTGGATGTAGTACCTAGAAGTAAAGATCCTATCACACTCTATTGTGACACTACTGTAGCGATGACACTTTCAAAAGATCCAAGGTCACATCAGCAGACAAAGCTCATACTTTGAAGTATCATCTCTTGAGGGGTTTTTCTTAGAGAGGTTAAGTTAAAGTGAGCATTATTTCCACACAAGACAACATGGCTGTAGAGACCCAAATCGTGACGTACATGGACATTACATTACTTCAGCAGAATACTTAATACATAAAAAAACATACACACAAGTACCGTAATAGTTTATTGCCTTTGGAAACTCGGAACAGAATCTTCTAATCATGGTGAAAGATCTTCAACATCTCCCATAAATATCTTCCACTTTTTGTTTCCTTACCTAAAACATTTATTTTAATCATGGGGGAAAATAAAACATAAAAAGGGTGATCTCAAATACTCAGTAAGGGAAAGCATGGATAAAATGAAACATACCATACACATTTGAACCTAAAAACATGAAAATAATGTTTAAACATAAAAATATTGAGAAACGGCTTAAAACATGGAAGTACATAAGGCATAGATCATAATGGAACATAAATAATGATAACATAGCATGGGAATAAAACATTTAATTGTTCCATCCATTAAACACATGTAATGATTTCCATAGTAGCCAAGGCATTGCTTCCAAGACCATCTTAGCGGACAAAGACCCTTTCGGAATCGAGTTCACTCCTCATTTCAGTCCTGTAACACTGAACCTGATTAACTTACCGTTCCAGACATGTCTATCTCATGAGATATAAATCTTCACCCAATGCATTTGATGGAGATATAGGTCCCACCCATCTCATAATGAAATCATTCTTACTTGTGCCACAAAATAAACATACATAACCCAATAAATAAAATGGGTTTCATAAACATCATCCCATCATCACATAATATATATAAAAGAAATGGATATCATTTCATAATAAGAGAAGTGAAACCATGTAAATCATAGAGAAATTATACTTGAAACATACACATATGAAATAATTTCATTTTAAATGAAAAATGGTTTTGATAAAACACTTGAAAAGAATTCTTGAGGAAAATATCCTTTTTTCTTCAAAATCATTTTCTTTTCACAAAATGTCTTGAAAATTTAAAAGAAAAGAATTTTGTTGAAAATAGTCATGAAATATTTTGGAGGAAGATTCATGGAAATAAGGCTTTATAAAACTGTAAAAATCCTTTCATGCCTTATAAGTTAAAAAAACATTCTCCTCGTACTTTTGTCAGAAAAGTCAAAAAGTACCCCATACGAAAAACGACAAAAGATTCCTTTCATATCTTTTACTAAAAACTCAACGAAGGGTAAAATTGTATTTAAAAAATTGTAGGTGGATGTAAATAATATTACATATTGAGTAAACATGGATGTGGATGATAAAATACCCCCCAGTAAATACTTACGTATAAGCAATCTCGGATAAAAATGAGATTGTGATATTTTCCCTTACCTTATGTCCGATATGATTTTTATGTATCTGAACCTCCAGTATAATGATTTAAATAATTTCATTGACTTATTATAGAATCATATTCATTGTTATGATATCATATATGGTTCACTTATGACTTTATATTACCCGTTCTTTTGTAAATTCAATGTTAAAGAGCGTTTTGGGTAAAATCGTTTCATTTTTCGTTCGTGTTTTGACTTTTAATTTTTCATATGATTAATTAGATCATGATTAATTAATTCCTGAATATAAAACATGATTTATATATAATATATATTCAGAATATACATATATATAATAGATCGATACATGGAAGGAAATACACCGTTTATGGAGACGGTAGGTCGTACGTACGCATTAACGCTGTTTTCGTTTCCTTATTGAGTGGAATGGAATTAAGTAGATGACATAGATATATATATAAATAAAACTAGTAGCTTTATAATGTAATATATTTCATTATTATTTCTTATATATACTTTATAATCATTCTTAAATGGTTGACATGGAGAATGAATCTCATCGCGTTGTGGAGACGGTAGTTCGTACGTACACACGAGCGATGATATCATTCCCATGATCGTAGAATTGTATTAAAGTGTTTGTATTATATTACAGAATCAATATCACTTTAAAATAATCATATATATTCATTAATTTCACCATTATACCCTTCCAATTAATGTGGTCGTGGAAAATAGATTACACCACGGCATGGAGACGGTATTCAGTACATACGCACGCGCGGTGATTTCATTTTCCATAGGATGGATAGATGGTGAAATATGGTTGTTTCATAATTATAATAATATATCATTATATGAGTGGTACTGATGTTATTACTTCATAATGAAACAAATAAATAAGAAGAAGTTGAAGAAGAAAGAAAATTGAAAGAATCGGTAACGGATATTACCTCTTCTTTGACACGCCTCTTTGAATCCTCCCCTTAGGGTACTAAAATTGGTCTTTGAAGAAGAAAAGTACCTCTAGGATGTTTCTAGGGAAGTTTAGAAGGGAAATGGGCAGGGTTTTTCCGAACATAAAGGCTCAAATTGGTGTAAGGAATAGAGGGAGGAGGTGCTCTTTTATAAGGGAGGAGAGGGGAACCTTTGGAAATCTTAAAAATATTAATTTATAATAAATCTAACCCCACATAAAAACCATCACAAATGACTCATATTCGATTATTAGATGAGATAGGGTTGTAATATCATCAACCAATAAAATTTAGACATTTTAGGAATTTTTTTTAAACATTATCAACTTGATTTATCCTTATTTAATCAAATTAATTTTATTTGTGGTAATAACATTCTAAATTTTAAATTATAACAAATAATTAATTATTTGTTGTGAATTGTCCATAATTGGATACTTTATAAGATTTTATACCATATATATTTAAATTTATAATTTGTAAATATTTTTGTGATTTTTAAAAAATTTTATAATATGTTATTTTTATAAAATAACAATATGTCAATTTTGACACTATTCATTTATTTGAATTTAAATAAAATATATAAAGAAGATATATTCGAACTAAAAGATTTAATAGATTCATAAAAGGTCAAATATTTCTATAAAATTAGTTGAGAACATTAAATAGTTCATATAAGATTTATTTTATTATTTTTATGAAAATTTATTTGGTTTATCTCTTAATAAAATAATTACTACATCATTTTTGTATAATTATTTAATATACTTATTTATTGCATAAAAATTAAAAATAAAATCATATGATGAATATAAATCTATTAAATTTCACAATAATACTTTTACTCGAATTTTTCATCTTAAAATCACAATATTTAAATTTTTATATTTATTAAATTATGAAGGTGACATCTTTGGCATCATTTAAAATTCAATAATATAAGTGTCATAATCACTTTTATAAGCCTCTAAATGGTCAAATATTAGACCATTGAATGATTATGGTTTACATTTACATGAAAAATAAGTTTTGGTTAGGGTTTTGTGCCTTTTAGGGTCACTATTAGTTTAATAAAAACTATATTATTGATTTTTCACCAGATAAACAATTTCTGCATCACTATTGTGTCACAATTAATGCAAATTATTTAATCCCTAAAAATTCTAAATAAATTCATATGATGTATATAATTTCATTAGCTTTCTGGGTACTATTCATGTTCTAAGTTTCATGAAGTTTACCACTAAATTAAAATTAATATACTTATAAGATTTAAGAGAGTGACATGTTGCCACTTTCTTTGGTTTTAATAATAATTAAGTTATTTTCATGGAACAAAGTCCATTAAATGATTATAATCCGACCCTTAGGTGATATGGGTCGACTTTTAGTCATCCAATAGGATTTTTACAGGTGTTAGGGTAATTTTATAATCTTATATTTTCCCTTAATTACCCGATTTAGCTTTCAATAAAATTTACCGTAGTTACTATTCATAATGCCCAAAAATAAAACGTAGCTTATTAACATAATTTGGACCCACTGATTCCAAATATGGAATCCATTTTTAAAAATTCAAAACACATAAGTTGCAGTAATTAATTTAAAATTAATCCCGTTGTCGAAAGAAAACAGGTTTTTGTTTAAAACATTGCAAAAGATTGAATTGATTGTACCTACGAATTCAAGGTAAAATCAATGCTAATGACATACATTGTATTAAATGGTAAAAATATATTATATTTATATTTTAAAACTATTCAATATTATAATTTAACCACATAAAGTATTATGATGAAAAAAGTTGTTTTTAATTAAAATATAGCGTGTTTTTACTATTCATTAAAATATTGAAGTTATCAGAAAAATATCAAAACTTTATCCAATGTAAAGTTTTTTTATCCTGATTCAAAAGAAAATGTTTATTTTGTGAAATTGAACTTATAAACATGTCAAAAACTAGATTTAACGTGGGTGCATCATCAAAAGGCGGCAAAACTGCATTTTTTGAAAAATACTTATTTTACCCGAAAAATTTATTTTGTTCTTACACCATGTTCTAAAAAATGTTTAAGATGAATAATAATGTTATAAAATTCAAAATTTAGTTAATACTATTCATTACGGCTAGTTCATAACAATATTATAATAATATATCGTTGTTTTAGTAAAACCCAGTATTGCGTACAACACATGCTATCGAGGAAGGTCGTGATTGCGTGTAATACAAGCCAAGTTAGGGTTGCGTGTATTGCATGACTCTTTTATTGTTGCGTGTAACAAAATACATTGAATATATATATATATACTAAATGTTTCGTAGAATAACTACTATCAAACAAACATGAAATTATGTGTAACACAATCCAAGAATAGTGTTGCGTATTCTGCAAACTAATACGGTGCTGCGTATAGCGCAAGATAATCTTGGTGTAGCGTAAAACAGATGATATAAAAGAAATTAAAATGAATATATCTTATAAAATATCAGGTTGTTACATTCTACCCCCCTTAAAATGAATTTCTCCCTCGAAATTCGTCGGGGTTATAAATCGTTTACTATTCATAGAAACCCAAATCTTAAAAAGGAATACTAAAACATAACTTTAAAAAAGAATGTTAGAAACGTAACGGTCACACAAGGTAACTCAACATTGGTTTTACACATAGGAGAGTATAGGTGAAAATATGGATATGGAGGGAAAAATCTAACCATCATGTTCTGATGGAGAGTGGTAGAGAACATGGATATAAAAAAGACAAAAATCACAAAGCCATAGATTTGTGATGATATAAGGTACCATCTGATTCATCGGATATAAGAGAACTAGGAAAACATTTTTGGTTTTCAACATCATTTCCCTAAAGTTGAAAAATTTGAATTAGAAGAAACACTTACTTGATTTTGGTACAATCTCACTGTTGTTCGTGCTTTGCACAATTTCCACTTCATCTCTTAAAGAAATGAAGTTGAATTTGTTATTCGTGAAGTGTTAACAGATCATGTGATAGAATGATGGGTCATTCCGTCTATTTCAAAAAAAGGATAGCAAAAGTTATCAAATATACATATGTCCATATATGGTGAGGTTAATCGTATACGATTCCAAAAATTATCTTATACTTCATATATCATACCGCTTAATAAAATAAAACTAGTTTCTACTAACTAGGGACTTCCTGTAGGTCATTGGTAGGTGATAAAGGCTAGTCGCACTTCGGTTGTGGGTTCGATTCCCATAGCCTTGTCCAACGCGATGGGCTGTCGCCCATCCTGCAGTTTGTCCTTTTTCTAAAACTATATTACTATTACATCCCATCAATATTATCGAAAAAACATATATCCTTAAACAATACTAACTTATGTCCAAAATAATCCATTCCAATCTTTAGGCTTATCCATAATATTGCAGTCCACTCTCATAATATAGTGAAAACGATTACCAAGGATTTAATACCATCGTTGATACCCATATATCATAAGATATGTTTGTTGGTCACATTCCAAACATTCGAAGGCCTTAATCATGTATTCTATTGAAAAATGAATACCCATTGAACAATAGTGAAAACATGAATGCAGTTAAAAGTTAACACTTTCCACATACCAAAATCCTAAAAATTCTATATACTCAAACCATGATATCACTTAGTCCTTATATCAATCATGAGATCATGAATACAATCAAACATCTCATTATCTTCTTATTCCTTTATTATGCGCATATCATCTACTTTTCAAAAATATCTGAATAACCTTCCGTGGTTACTAGTACCATTAAACATATACTTTAAAATACTTTTAGAAAAAACAATAGTTTAACAATCCTTAGATGATGCTTTATTCCATAGTACCATTAACTATACAACATAACTCTCGATAAACATACAATAATTCCACTACCTTCTAAAACAACTGACTGACCTTCAACAATTCTTTCAGCTCATATATCATTTGTAGTCTCCTCATCATCATCCACATAAATACTACCCATATGACCATGCTGATTCTCTTCATGAGATTTTCCATTAGGGAATTGGTTTGCATAATGCCCGTACATTCCACATTTAAAACATCTAATCATTGTTGATTTCGTAGCAATACCATTATCCTTGTCCATGGTGTTAACTGAACCTTTGCCTTTGCACTTACTGGCTTTGTGTCCTTCTTTTCCACACCCAAAGCATATTCCTGTTCCTTTGAAACAATCTCCCGGATGCCTCTTCCCTCATGATTTACATGAGGGAAATTGAACTTTATTTCCTTTATGATAATCATGAAACTCTATCTTTCTCTTATTATCTAAGTCGGGAAACTTACCAATGTTGAGATTATTGATCATATTATGACATTTTTGATTAGGCATAATAACGATGTTTGGACTTCCTGATCTGGTTTCATTTGGTTTCTCATGAAGAATATCATTCCATTGTCTGTCATATCCTCCATTATCGTGAATCTTCCTGTTTCCAGCAATTTTCTAAAACCCAAAAAGAATAGTGTGAGAGGAAAAAATCATGCTAGGGAAAACAACAAAGTAAAGGGGGAGTTCCCTCAATATCTATCATCTTTGGTTAAATTTTAAGATCGTTACCGTAGTTCTAGGACTATATCCGATACGTATACTTATCCTTAGGGATATCCCTAGACATACCTTATAAATATCTCTAGGGATCTCACTAACATTTTTGCATCCTAGTTTCCAAAGGTTGACTAAACCTTTCCTATGATACCAACTGTAGAGACCAGAATCTTGACGTACATGGACAATACATTACTTTAGCGGAATACTTAATACATAACAAAAACAGACACCCAAGGACCGTAATAGTTTAGTGTCTTTGGAAACTCGGAACACAATCTTCTAATCATGGTGAAAGATCTTCAACATCTCCCATAAAGATCTTCCACTTTTTGTTTCCTTACCTAAAACTTTTCTTTTAATTGTAGGGGAAAATAAAACATAAATATGGTGATCTCAAATACTCAGTAAGGGTAAGCATGGATAAAATAAAACATTCCATACACATTTGAACCAAAAAACATGAACATAATGTTTAAACATAAAAATCTTCAGCAACGACTTAAAACATGGAAGTACATAAGGTATAGATCATAATGAAACATAAATATTGATAACATAGCATGGGAATAAAACATGTAATTGTGGCATCCATTAAGCACATGTAATGATTTCCATAGTAGCCAAGGCATTTCTGTCAAGACCATCTTAGTGGACAAAGTCCCTTTCTGAATCGAGTTCACTCCTTGTTTCAGTCCTGTAACAATGAACCGGATTAACTTACCATTCTAGCCATGTCTATCTCATGAGATATAAATCTTTACCTAATGCATTGGAGGGAGATATAGGTCCCAGCCATCTCATAATGAAATCATTCTTACTTGTGCCACAAAATAAACATACATAACCCAATAAATAAAATGGGTTTCATAAACATCATCCCATCATCACATAATCCATATAAAAGAAATGAATATCATTTCATAATAAGAAAATTGAAACCATGTAAATCATAGAGACATTATACTTGAAACATACACATATGAAATAATTTCATTTTAGATGGAAAATGGTTTTGATAAAACACTTGAAAAGAATTCATGAGGAAAATATCCTTTTTTCATCAAAATCATTTTCTTTTCACAAAATGTCATGCAATTTTAAAAGAAAAGGATTTTGTTGAAAATATTCATGAAATATTTTGGCAGAAGCTTCATGAAAATAAGGCTTTATAAAACCGTAAAAATCCTTTCATACAGTATAAGTTAAAAAAACATTCTTCTCGTACATTTGTTGGAAATGTCAAAAAGTAACTCGTATGAAAAATGACAAAAGATTCCTTTAATATCTTTTACTAAAAATTCAACGAAGGGTAAAATTGGATTTAAAAAATTTTTGGTGGATGGAAATAATATAACATATTTAGTAAACATGGATGTGGATGATAAAATACACCCCATTAAATACTTACGTATAAGCAATCTCGGATAAAAATGAGATTGTGATATTTTCCCTTACCTTATGTCTGATATGCTTCATATGTATCCGAAACTCCTATATAATGATTTAAATAATGTCATTGACTTATTACAGAATCATATTCATTTTTATGATATCATTTATGGTTCACTTATGACTTTATATTACCTATTCTTTTGTAAATTCAATGTTAAAGAGCGTTTTGGGTAAAATCGTTTCATTTGTCGTTTGTGTTTTGACTTTTAATTATTCATTTGATTAATTAGATCATGATTACTTAATTCCAGAATATAAAACATTATTTATATATAATATATATTCAGAATGTACATATATATAATAGATCGATACATGGAAGGAAATACACCGTTCATGGAGACAGTTGGTCGTACGTACGCATGAACGCTGCTTTCTTTTCCTTATTGAGTTGAATGGAATTAAGTAGATGACATACATATATATATATATATATACATAAATATAGTAGCTTTATAATGTAATATATTTCATTATTATTTCTTATATATACTTTATAATCATTCTTAAATGGTTAACATGGAGAATGAATCTCATCGCGTTGTGGAGACGGTAGACCGTAAGTACACATGAGCGATGATATCATTCCCATGATCGTCGAATTGTATTAAAGTGTATGTATAATATTACAGAATCAATATCACTTTAAAATAATCATATATATTCATTACTTTCACCATTATAACCATCCGATTAAGGTGGTGGTGGAAAATAGATTACACCACGGCGTGGAGACAGTATTCCGTACGTATGCACGCGCGTTGATTTCATTTTCCGTAGGATGGATAGATGGTGAAATATGGTTGTTTCATAATTATAATAACATATCAGTATATTAGTGTTACTGATGTTATTACTTCATAACGGAACAACTAAAGAAGAATAAGTTGAAGAAGAATGAAAATTGAAAGAATCGGTAATGGATATTACCTCTTCTTTGACATGCCTCTTTGAATCCTCCTCTTAGGGTACTAAAATTGGTATTTGAAGAAGAACAGGACCTATAAGATGTTTCTAGGGAAGTTTATAAGGGAAATGGGCAGGGTTTTGCCGAGCTTAAAGGCTCAAATTGGTGTGAGGAAGAGAGGGAGGAGGTGCCCTTTTAAAAGGGAGGAGAGGGGCACCTTCGGAAATCATAAAAATATTAATTTATAATAAATCTAACCCCACCTAAAAACCTCCACAAATGACTCATATTAGATTATTAGATGAGATAGGGTTGTAATATCATCAACCAATAAAATTTAGACATTTTAGGAATTTATTTTAAACATTATCAACTTGATTTATCCTTATTTAATCAATTTAATTTTATTTGTGGTAATAAAATTCTAAATATTAAATTATAACAAATAATTACTTATTTGTTGTGAATTGTCCATAATTGGATACTTTATAACATTTTCTACCATATAAATTGAAATTTATAATTTTTAAATATTTTTGTGATTTTTAAACAATTTTATAATATGTTATTTTTATAAAATAACAATAGCGTCAATTTTGACACTATTCATTTATTGAATTTAAATAAAATATATACAGAAGATATGTTCGAACGAAGAGCTTTAGTAGATTCATAAAAGGTAAAATACTTCTATAAAATTAGTATATCACATTAAATAGTTCATATAATATTTATTTTATTATTTTTAAAACCATTTATTTGGTTTATCTCTTAATAAAATAATTACTACATCATTTTTGTATAATTATTTAATATACTAATTTGTTTCATAAAAATTAAAAATAAAATACTAAGATGAATATAAATCTATTAAATTTCACAATAATAATTTTACTCGAATTTATCATCTTAAAATCGCAATATTTAAATTTTATATTTATTAAATTATGAAGGTGACAACTTTGGCATCATTTAAAATAAAATAATATAAGTGTCATAATCACTTTTATAAGGCTGCAAATGGTCAAATATTCGACCATTGGATGATTACGGTTTACATTTACATGAAAAATAAGTTTTGGTCAGGGTTTTGTGCCTTTTATGGTCACTATTAGTTTAATAAAAACTATATTCTTGATTTTTCACTAGATAAAAAATTTTTTTCATCACTATTGTGTCACAATTAATGCTAATTATTTAATCCCTAAAAATTCTAAATAAATTAATATGATGTATATAATTTCATTATATATCTGGAGACTATTCATGTTCGAAGTTCCATGAAGTTTACCACTAAATTAAAATTAATATACTTCTAAGATTTAAAAGAGTGACATGTTGTCACTTTCTTTGGTTTTAATAATAATTAAGTTATTTTCATGGAAAAAAGTCCATTAAATGATTCTAATCTGACCCTTAGGTGATATGGGTCGACTTTTAGTCATCCAATAGGGTTTTGAAAGGTGTTAGGGCATTTTTATAATCTTATATTTACCCTTAATTACCCGATTTACCTTTTAATAAAATTTACCGTAGTTACTATTCATAATGCCCAAAAATAAAAAGTATCTTAGTAACATAATTTGGACCCAATGATTCCAAATATGGAATCCATTTTTCAAAATTCAAAACACATAAGTTGCAGTAATTAATTTAAAATTAATCCTGTTGTCGAAAGAAAACAAGTTGTTGTTTAAAACATTGCAAAAGATTGAATTGATTTAACCTACGAATTCAAGGTAAAATAAATGATAATGAAATACATTGTATTAAATGGAAAAAATATATTCTATTTATATTGTAAAACCATTAAATATTATAATTAAACCACATAAATTATTATGACGAAAAATGTTGTTTTTAATTAAAATATAGCGTGTTTTTACTATTCATTAAAATATGAAAGTTATCAGAAAAATATCAAAACATTATCCCATGTAAAGTTTTATATCATGCTTCAAAAGAAGAATTTTATTTTGTAAAATTGAACTTATAAACATGTCAAAAACTAGATTTAACGTTGGTGCGCCATCAAAAGGCGGCAAAACTGCATTTTTTGAAAAATACTTATTTTACCCGAAATATTTATTTTGTTCTTATACCATGTTCTAGAAAATGTGTAAGATGAATAATAATGTTATAAAATTAAAAATTTAGTTAATAATATTCATGAAGGCTAGTTCATAATAATATTATAATAATATATCGTTGTTTTATTAAAACCTGGTATTGTGTACAACACACGCTATTGAGGAAGGTCGCGATTGCGTGTAATGCATGACAAGTTAGGGTTGCATGTAGTGCATGACTCTTTTGTTGTTGCGTATAAAAAAATACATCGAATATATATATATATATATATATACTCAATGTTTCATAGAATAAATACTATTAAACAAACATGAAATTGTGTGTAACACGATCCAAGAATAGTGTTGCGTATACTGCAAGCTAATACGGTGTTGTATATAGCACAAGATAATCTTGGTGTAGCATACAAAAAATGATATGAAAGAAATTAAAATGAATATATCTTATAAAATCTCAGGTTGTTACAATGGAGGACCCCTTGACTAAAGCCTTGACTCAGCAGAAATATGATCATCATGTGAGGTCTAGCGGACTAAAAGTCGTAGGAAATTGGCTCTAGTCCAAGTGGGAGTTTTTAGGGTTAGTGTCTAGAGAACCAACTATTTTTTACTTTGATTAGATTAATGTACACTTATTATATATTGTTCATTGTTCTGCATGACTATAATATAATAATGTCCTGGAATATTTTTTGCATTAATAAGGTCATGGAAGATCCCCGCTAGGATGAGGACCCTGAAATGCTATAAAAATATTCTTAAATAATGTTCTATGGTTTGATTACATACTATGATAGGGCACATAGTATACAAACCGTCATTTGTGAGTACTCATAAGAAGCCGAGACTCTCTCTCATGGAGCTCACACTTGGTAATCTCCAAGATGAGAGATTATGAGAACAAACCTCCCAATAGAAATTCTGCATGTCTTGGTGTCATAAAAAATATCTATCTATGAGCCTGTGTAATTTTCCATAGACTGGAATATTATCATTAACTCATGTCATGACTCGCATAATTAGATTTACAGACGAAAACTGTCACACAGACAGTTGGCGGGAAGTAGGGTACAATGGGTATGTCATGAGTGACATGTTGTTAATGGATACGTTGAGGAAGGATTTGTCTCATCCATTTATGGAACTTGATATCTCATCCTTTTGATTGAAATAGAACCGTCTCATGAAATTCCATGGCCATGGTGTAATGACAAGTTTATTTCAGGTAGTCAAAGAACGACGGATCAAGCATATATGTTTATGAAACTGCCACGAAATCTGCTGGATGAGATGTTGAAACAAAGGGATTAAATTACATAGTAAGTGTACATATGAGGTGACACGTTAATGAGGCATCAACTTCTTTCTCTTGGGTGCCCTGACCCATTACTAGACAGTAATCTTGGACTTTCGGCAAGCCCACCTAATGCCAATGAGAAAGAGGTCTAGAGGGTCACACACTAAGTGTATTCAAGTATCTCATGTAGAATAAATATTATTCCCATATATGTTTTAATAATTATTCAAGGAATCCTATATCGTTTTAATGATGGAGGAAGAAGGAAATTAAAAGCAAGATATACAGGCAGTGTATTAATGATTACATGCCATGTAGTTTTAATTTTGGAAAGGAAATGAAAAATAAGTACACACCGTGTATTAATGATTACACGCTGTGTAGTTTTATGGAAAACAAGTACACGTCGTGTATTAATGATTACACGCCATGTAGTTTTCCAGTCGGCATTTTGAGGATATAATATTATTTTGTTAAATGATATTTATTATAATCAGTGTGGGTGCATGTCAAGGAATTAATTCTTCGACATGAGGGTTTAAAATAAGAGTCAATGAAATAAATAAAATGCATAACATGTTTATTTATTGTCATAACTCTACAACTTCAAACCCGATAATAAATATACTCACAACCCCAACTCTTTTCCGACATAAGAGAATCATTGTGCGCAACAATTCTGGAGAATTCTTTCAAGGCTGAAAGAACATCTTCCTCCAAGAATGCTTTCAATAACGAGAGAGATCCTCTTCCATCATATCAAGACAATCTAAGGTGGAAAACTCAAGAAAAGGTTTCTCTATGCTAGCACTCAGAGACTCCTTTGGCAACATCCAGAGATACGAGGTGCACGTGTGGATTACCGCTAGAGGAAGACTACCCTTGGATTCTACGACACAACGATGTATCACATCAGAACGTGATCAGAAATATCAACAAAGAAAGAACACCAAAAGGTACTTCATATCAATTTATTAAATTAATTATAATCAACATATAACAATCCTATTTTTTCCTTTCGGGACCTTTCTTCTTCTTTGTATATTTCTATGAATCGATCTGCAGAGACTAGCATTTATCATCGTATTGATCCCGGATTGATCATTTCTAATGAAAAAAATCCAAGTGGGAACATCCACCCTCGAGCTTCCCCTATGCCCATAACCTTAAACCTGGTACATGAAAGTATTACTTACAACCCACCTGGTTTCACACTTCTTGGGCTATACACTTAGGATAGTTCACATTTTACTTACCTACCATTATGAAGTATTTATAAGTAAATATATCCCAAAGGAATCTATGTTTATGATTATGAGATTAGATATGCAAAAATTTATTAATTTATGTTACTCGATAATTTGTTTTATAGAATTTCCATAATTTTATTAGCTAATATAGTATATGTCATTGTCTAGAAATGGCGTATGGAGGATGAAGTGTGTCAACACTCGTGAAAAATGTAGATATTTCCCTATAGTGGAAGTAAATGTATATGGTATTTGAAATGAGAAAGTTATGGATATATTAGTGCAACTTTTTTAGGTTATGACAAATAACCTTTCTAGAATGGGGAAACATATTCCATAGAGAGAATATTCTATGTTGGATCTCTTTATATGATAGGATACCCCATTGTTTAGTGGGACTACTAATCCAATTTTAGATAATAAATGGATTAAATCTTTGAGGAAGATATTTATGGCCTTGGAATATAGTGAAAAGGAAAAACTTACACTTAATATCTATTATCTACAAGGTGATGATAATTAGTGGTGATCTCTAATCCAGAATACAAGGGAGGAAGAAGAAATTAAACTCATTAAATAAAGGAATTTTACGGAAACATTCTTTGATAAATACATAACTCATGATTAGAAAATTTACATGAAGAGAAATTTTCTTAGATTAAATAAAAAGGAAGAATCTAGTGTTATAGAATATGAAGTTACCTTTACAAGGTTAGCTAGGAATGCTATGGATTATACAAGTAACACGTAGTTCAAGATCGACCACTTCTCTGTAGGTCTTAATCTAAATATTTTATGGGTGCTGGTTTCTCATAATTTCTCATCATATTAAGATATTGTTTTATGTGGATTCAAAATAATGGAGTAATTATCATGATTCTATGTATTAAAGGGAAAGTAAGTGAAGAATAGGAATTCTGAACATGATGAAAAAGGAATTGAGTCAAATATGATGAAGGGAAATAAATTTTTTCCAACTTGTGATAACTATGGAAATAATCATCCCGGTAAATACTTGAAAAGGTTTTGAGTTTTTTTATTAGTGTGGAGAAAAGGGTCACTAAGAAAAAAGAATGAAGGGGGAAGAAGAAAAATTCATCTATTCAGTGTTAAAATTTCAAGAGAAGGGCCACTATGCAAACAAATTCCCCAACCATCAAGAGAAAACATCTCAGATGAAGCTATGGGATCATGGTCAAGAATAAGTTATTAACACAACTGAAGTAGAATGATTAATGTACTTATGTATTTTAATCTAATTAATATGTTTTCAATGTATTTTATTTATGTTTTCCCTTTGTTTTGTTGTATGGAAAATTTAAGGATTGTACAGAAATACATTTTCATTAAGGATTTGAGAATCCTATGTTGACTGGTACAAAAAAGAATTACTTAGTAAAAAGTTAATTTTTTTTGTAAAAGACATGGTTGAGGTAATGGAAACCCTTAATATGCTCATTATTCAGAGATAATGATGACGAAATGACTGATTTTGATAAGTACTGACTACCTTAGAACTGATTAATGACTTGTTCGATAAGTGTTCTATGATATAATTGATAGACATTAAAACATTTTTGGATTTAAAGAATATATCCAATAACACATGTCTTACATAAAGAATAAGGAGTAATTCATACACATGAGCCTCAGCCCAGTTGGTGAGGTATCCTTAAGTGAATCCGTGAGACCAAGGTTCAAAACCAGGTAGAGGCATATTTCCAAGGGTAATATAGCAGTACTGTAGTAGGCACTGTAGAAGAACTGTTCACTATGTGGGTATTGTAGAAAACTGTACACTGTGCAAGGACTATAGACGAATTGTACACTATGCAGGTACTATAGAATAATTATACACTGTGTGGGTACTGTATCATGCACTGTAGTAGTTACTATAGTAGCTACTGTTCAGTAGTGTAGTAGCTGGAACTATTCTCCTAAGGAAACCGGTTTGGGCTTGGAGTCCCTAAGGCTTTCGGGGCACCCAGGCCTTCAGGTCAACAGGGCTTTCAGGCCACCTTTAAGGCCTTTAGGCCAACTCAAGGCCACCGGGCAACATGCAGTTTCCCCAGACAGACTCTACAAAAAAATGGGTAACCCTATAAGTGGATCCAGAGAAGGTGCACTCACCAGAGTAGAGCCAAATGGATTTTTCAGAATGAGAGGTTATGGCCATGCCATAGGGACCAGACTGTGATTGTATGGGAAGCCTAGCTAGATGAACATGAAAAGGTGGAGAGCTACTATCATGATACAGATGCTACAGAGGGGTAGTTCTTTGTATATAGTCCGGTTGAATTCCGCAAGACCTTTAGGTCATGTAATCTCCTAAGCCTACGGGCCATGTAATCTTTGAGACTACCATCCTTGTAAGGGTTCCCCCTCATCCCTTGAAATGGGGGTTGTCAAAAAATATATAAAAATGAAGTCCTTCAGGCCATTCGTGCTAAGGAGTAATTCATGTTTTTGATAAGGTTTCATGGTAATTCGAGTTATTACCATATTTCAAGAGGATACATGATGAAGTTATTCACATGTTTGGAATGTGAAAATTTAGAGATTCCTCATGTTGAGTAATGGATAATGATAAGTTCATTTTGGATATTCAATGAAAGTATCTCCAATATACTGGATAAAAATATTTTGGAAAAGTTAACCATTTATGAAATGGTTTATGTTTTATATTGGATGTGGTTATAGAGATTTATATATTACATCACTATATAATGAATCTTGATCTAAGTGATAATGTATAAATAGTTCAAGTAATGAAAAAGGATATGATTGTGCTTATATAAGTGTACCAAGTATTTATATTAAATTATATTCCTAGAGAGTGAATTAATTAATCAACATAAGGAAAAATGATCATGAAACAAAAAATGTTGTCCTAGTACCTTCATTTTCGATGAATTGAATGACCACATATATCATCAGGGTTTTATGGCCTTCTGATTATTATCTTTCTCATTACCATGGTCTCTATCACTCTTCCTTAGAGCATTCACGTTAAAATTTTCCTCTGTATTCATGTTTCCATTTCCCACCTATGTTCTCATACTAGAGAAACCTAGTTACGTGACTATTGAATGTTCCTTTCTCCCTTATTAAAAAGTTATGATATTAACCCTTTTTATTATGTGGTTTTTTCAAAAATAGTTTATTTTCAATCCCTCTATCAGCAACATCAAGTTAAAATTATGAGGATATAATTTTTTTTGTGGGGAGAATGTAACACCCCATAGTTCAAAAGTAAGAACCATATATTCAATAGAATGCATGACACGCAACACCAAGCGTGTAAGAAAAAATAATACTCTAATAGTTTATAATATTTTTAAAATTTTTAAATAAATTTTACATATTCTATAATTTTTAATGCACTCTACACTATGTTATCTTGTGTTATAAAAAAGAGAGATGTTCTTTGAAATCTTACATTATACGCAAGACTGAGTTTTAAATATACTTCATTAAAATATTATTATGTAATATAATAATATTTAACATAGATATTAAAATATTATTTATTAATATTATTAAATAACTTAATATATATATTTGTAATAATATAATATTAATTTATATATTAATAATTAATTATAAATGAAAATAGGAACCAATTTAATGTAACCAAAATGTTTTTGTATAAAACCATTTTATGCTCACAAAGATGTTTTATCCTAATAAATTAAATTAATTACAATTAGTGAATTATTTTAATAAAATATATATGTTATATATTCAATAATATATTTTTTATATCCATAGAATTTATTTTATAAGCATAACATATGAACAAACCCAATTTTACACATAAAAACCTATATTTTTATTAAGGCGATTTACCTCCTTTTAATGGATAACCTAATTTAAATATGAATTTTGAAAAATTTATGAATTTAATTTGGAAAAATAAACTTTATTTTTGAACTTATAATGTCAAAATTATCTTATGGTGAATTTTTGGTATTTTTTTTGAGAAAATTCATTCTTTGATGAATCGCGAAAATACATCATTTTAGTTAATAACTACCTTTTCATTTAAATAATTATTAATGTTACATTATATATTAAATTTGTTTTATGGTCAAATTAGATCAATTAAACATATATTAGTAAAATTTACATCATTATAATCATTTTCACTTTGGAATTGAATATGAAAACTTAACAATATTTTGAACATTTTTCTACTAAAACCAGTTAATTCATCTATATGCGAGATTAGCATTAATCATAATTTTACCACTTGTGTGAATTGAATTTTAAAAAAAAAAGAAATTTTAATCAAGATTATATTTACTTTATAATAATATAAACTTAATTTTTGACCAAAATGATAAGTGCAAGTGATTGATATTAATTATAGTAATTAAATGAAAATTAAGCTTAATAAAGGACTAAACCTTTAAATTAAGGGCACAAATGACCAAGAAACTTTTACAAAAAAGATTTTATGGCCCTATATTGGAACTAAAACTTCCAATATAGAGGTTTTATGTTTTTTATGACTTATTATTAGGTAATAAAAACTGTATACCTAACGTCTTTTCCAAAATTCAAAGTGAGTACTTTTCCTTCCCTAGAAAAGGCCACTACCTATCCCACTTCTTCACACCTATCAAACCTATTAAGTTCGGCAAATATCTTCTCAAATAGATTCCTATAATACCTCCCATAAAACTACAGGCCTCCCTTTAGGAATAACAATTTCCAAGAAGTCTTTTGGTATAAACCAAAAGAAGTTACCTGATTAAGAGGTAACATCTTCTCTCACCTATTTAGTTTAATTTCTATTATACTCCCCCTATAATAATATTATTATATGATTATAGAAACAAAAAGTATAATAATTATACTATGATGTTTTTATGTTAATATTTTCACCTACACTTACACACACCTTCATTTAATGGGTAAAAAATATATTGTTTCTGTGTACAATGAACTACTGCCTCACGAAATGATGATTGTTTAATTTTTTCCATACAACCAATAATGGGGGAAATTATTATAGAAAATATATTTATATATGTTATATATGTTATTTATAATTTCTTTATTATTATTTAATTTTTATTTATAACATACCTTTAATCTTGGAATCATGTGTAAATACGATAATTTCATTTGAGGAAGTGTGGACTACCACCCCCTCAAAGCGATATAATTCATTCATGCCAAACATGGAACTTATAAATGATGATTTTAATTAACATATGTAACATATATAAAAACTTTATTATAATTTAATTTTATTATACAAATGTCTCATTTATCTTTGATTATTTTAATATGACAAAGAAATGAGAGTAGTGTCCATGCGTACGTACGACCTAGCATCTCCACAAACAGTGCACTTAATTTCTAATCTCAAAATATTGTAAAATATAATATATACATATATAATAGATATATATGATATTAAAATATTGTTTTAAATTATTTATATAATTAAACCATGAAACATTTAATAATAATAATGAATAAAAAGTTAAAACATACTCAACAAAATGGGCATCAAACAACCGAAATAGTTAAAATAATGCAAAGTTAATAAAAAATGGGTAATTTGATATTATAAGAGGATCATATATGATATAATAAATATTAATATGGTCCTATTATAAGTTATTAAAATATTTTAAACCACTATACAAGTGTATAAATACCACACAACAAAAGGAAGGTTAAGGCATGGGATTTTTGCCTTACTTTTCTTTTCGTAAGACGTACGCCATATACACCACTTGCTTCTTCTTTTTAGTGTATAAAATTCTCATTTTATAAATTATAATATGAATGATTTTTATTCATGGTATAAAAAAATAACTTCAAGGGGATTATTAATTAAAATTTTCAAGTTTTATGTGACACTTTGAGATATTTGACGATTAATTTCCTATAACATATTCTTAATGACTATCTTTGAAATCTCACTTACATTTGTGATTATTAACCATATATTGAAAAATTAATTTTATTTTAATCATATTTCATTATAAATTTACTTATATATCCCTATTATCATACAATAGATATTATAATTTCCAATACCATATACCATTTCACAAACGGTATCTATTTTTTCAGTTATTGGAATATTTGGGAAATTATTCATAAAACCATATTCTTTATTTAATATAGATATTTGATAATGATTATTATTTATTTTATTATTTTATATGATGAATTATTTGGAATGGTATTTATGGGTGGGTCCCATACTTTATATATCCCCTCGATGCATTGATAGGTTCTCATGATACAAATTAGTTGGCCAAATTAAATGGTGTTCTATCTGTAGTTTTAAACCATCTTGTGAAAGGTATTAATGGTAATAGGTTTTCATCTGCCTCATAAATGAAGTTCATAGATAAATAATTTACCTCATTTATATTCAGTTATTATCTATCCATGATATTTTGCATCATCATATCTATGGATTCATTTTAAAATCAGTTTATTTATTTAGATGGCATGAGTTTCAGTTTTTTACCTTTCCATATGGATATTGCCTTATCTAGTTATCTCAATTGCATGGTTTGTCAATTATTTACCTTTCCAAGTTAATTTAATCCAATTGATTCATTATTTATTCCACTTTATTTACCCTTACTCAGCAATTATGCTCACCCTTATTATATTTCCTTTCCCCATGTTAAGAAGAATAAATTTTTGAATAAGAATTCATGGAAGAATTTTATTCCATTTTATTATGTATCATGTTTTTATTTATTATTTACCAATTTTTTATGGTTATAATTTTTGTAATATAGATCTCCAATACTACTAAACTGAATGGTCCTTTGGGATTTGAATCCTTATAATCATGTCAGTGTAATAAAATAACACACCAGCTGCTGGATTCTGGGGTCAGGGCATTGCATCAATAACCTACATTAGATTAAATGAATTATAATTGATATGATTAGACCATAAATAAATTATAAATATAATTTAACACTATTAATAAATTAGAAGACTAAATATTATTGAATTAAAATTCAGTTTTTTTCAATTTTCATCAGAAAATGAAACTTCATAGAAAAATACCAAAAAATAACCGTAACCTATTTTTATGTTTTTATTTAAAAAAATTAATTTTATTTTGAAATATAAATTTTATAAAAGTTCAAAAATTTATATTTAAAATATTTCCACCATTAAAATATTGTAAAAATGCTTTTATAAAAATATAATTTTTTATGTTTAATATTGAGTTTGTTCCTATATTAAGCCTATCATATATATTAGATGGTTGAAAAAAAATTATTTATAGAATATATAAAACATATATTTAATTAATATCAGTAAAAAATATCAATAAATTTGATTTATTAGGATAAAATCCTTTGTGACTATAAAATTAGTTGTTATAAAAACATTCCCTTTATATTCATTTGGGTTTTATATTCATTTCTAATTAATTTGTAACCAAATAATTCAACAATGTTTTTTCATAAGTTAGTTAACACTATTCATAACCACAGACTTAAAGTCTAGGTTATATCATATTAAATTAAATAATAATATTTTTAATAATATATTATTGTTTGTTAATACTCAGTTTTCCATGCAACATAAGAAAATATTAGTGTTCCATATATAGAAAGATAAACTTTATGTTATGTGTAGTGCATGAGTTTTTAGGTGTTCAGTATAAAATAATCCAAACATTGTTTTTTTTATATTATTTACAATGCTTAATGAAATGAAAAATATCAAAAAGATTAAATTAATTCAAAAAAATATATGTCAGGAAATCTTCACGTGTTACATTCTACCACCCTTAAAATGAATTTATACCTTGAAATTTATCTGGGTATGAAATTTTTAATAATTTAATGTTCCTTTCATAGAAATCCAGTTTGTAAAAATAAATACCAAAACTTTTATTAAATGTTGAAAGTTGGAAACATGACAGTTTCCCAAAGGGACCCATAACAAGGTTTACATGTAACACCCTTCCCCAACCTAATTGGCTTGAGAAGGCGGTGAGGGTTACTTGGCCTTAAGAGATATTCCCAAGGCGCCAAAGTCTGGCAATAAATGCAGAGGGCTCTGAGAACAAATTGGGGGGCAATTTTCCTTTAAGACAAAACCAACCAAACCATCCACTACAAATCACTATATGATGCATGTCAACCAAAACGTTCAAGCATGTATTCCCAAAGGACAACCAAGTTGTTCCACAATACAACCCAAAAAAAAACAAACAACAAAATATCAAAGTACTACACGGAAGAACAAACAAAAAAGCACCACATGCCATGATACCACCACGTCTCTACACCAAGCTCCATGCTCGAAGCTCCACTAAGAGATCACAATGCTCCACTAAAGGAGGGTGATGTCTTACCTTTTCCCACGTCACAATACATGACATCTGCAAAGGCGACACAGTTCCAAAGCAGGGGGTGAGTACTATAACTCAGTAGGTTTTCCCCAAATGACATCCCTAAACATGCCACTAAGATAAAACCATTATCACATTTATATAAAATAATTTATATAAAATAATCACAAGTACAACCATTTTCATAATCCAAACATACCATTACCAAGCCATCACACCCAAATGAAGCAACCAAGGGAAAGCTAACCAAACATGCCAAAAACCATTTCATCATTCACACACTAGTAAAACAATTTCCAACATGCAAAGCAATGCACAACAAACAACCAATCAACCAAATGGTGGAGCTTTGGTCCAACCCGTTCACCCATTCACACCTAGTGGTACTTCCCAACCAAAACCAAATGGTGGAGCTTCTGTCCAACCCATTCACCCATTCAAAACTAGCGGTACTTCCCAAACACTACCCACAACTAACTGTACTTCCCGACCAAAACCAAATGGTGGAGCTTCCGTCCAACCCGTTCAACCATTCACAACTAGTTGTACTTCCCAAACACTACCCACAACTAACTGTACTTACCGACCACTACCTATATGGTGGTTCTTCCGAACACTATCCATCACCTTTTATATTGGGACAACCCTCCCACTTCCACACAACATTTCAACTAATCTCAACCAAGCATATAACCCACCAAGGCTACAACAGCATGCGATCAACCATTTCCATTGCATATCAAACCACTTCAATAAATCACTCATTTATTGAAAATAATTTTCCATGACAAACAACATTTCAATAAAACAACCTCTTTATTGAAAACCATTTTCATCAATCATTTTCAAAAATCAACCATAGCATCCCATTTTAAAATCTCCATTTTAAAATCCACAATAATAGAATTTCGCAATAAAACCCCATTTTCCCCCAAAAATCCACAAAACTTCACTGAAGGGATTTCAAACCAATTTCGCACAAGAAATCAAAATTAATTTTTCAAAACAAAAAATTATTTTTAACAAAGAGAAACTTGTTCTAACCAAGTGGTGTCGAGAGAGAAGGCACATATCTTTAGGGTTCCCCAGAAATCGACTCATAAGCAACCGCACCTCAAATCTGGCGAATGCACCACCAAAATCTCTCTAGATCCCCTTCCCGAACCATCATAAGCCTTAAAATCATCATACAAGGCAACCATTGTAACACCCCAAGCTTCCACGGTATGCTTCTCTTTCAATAATGCAATAGCTTGAATTGTACGAAAGTTCAAGATTCTAAAACACTACGACCAATCAAAGTAGCTGTTATGAATAGTAACACCCACCTTTTGAAATTATATAAATTTTATATTTTAAAATGGACATAATTTTTGGATTTGGAATATCAAAATTAGAATATGTTGAATTTTTTGGTATTTTTCTGAGAAAATCCAATTTTCGACGAATAGTGAAAAATACCTAAAAACAACTTTTTTAATCAAAATAATTTATAGTGATAATTTATACTATTGAGTGGTTTTAAAGTATAATTATAATATTATTTTACCATTTTATCCAATGGTGGTCATTAGAATTAATTTCACTTTGAAATTGGACATAAACAATTGTTAATCTTTTGATTGATATTGTTTTTTAAAAACACGCTATTTGTTTTGACAACGAGAATTAATTATTAAATTAATAAATGTGAATTATATATTTTTAATTTTGTAAAATAGAAATAATATTTGAATTTGGAATATCAAATATATCTTAGGGTGAATATTTGGTATTTTTCTAAAAAACTTCAATTTTTGATGAATAGTGAAACCACTATGTGGTAGTTGAAAAACTGATTTTTCGTTTAAATGAAACTTTACCACTTCTGTAATTTGATTTTCAAAAATCCGATATACATGGTTGTCATTAAGAAGTAAAATGTGGTTCAATAGGATTAAAATAATTTTTGGTGAATAGTAACTTTTCAGTTTTATTAATCGCGATTAAAGGTAATTAGTGTAATTTAAGGTAAAAATAATGTTATAATAATATAAAATTACCTTGACACATGACCTACCTTATTGGATGAGTCATGGCCGACCATGAAAATCCATGGGTCAACTTGGGGACCCCATGGAGCCTCTTGGGTAAGAAAATGACATTAATAACATTTTATTTAAAGTTAAAATAAAAATGTCACAAACATGTATTGTTTTACTAAAACATTTTTTACATGGGGTTATACAAGTCATATTTTTTACTATAAATATTAATTAGAAATCTAAAAATATTTCCTACATCATAGTATTTTTTTATAATTTTTATACATTAAATAAATTAAATTTTGTATGACACCATGATGATGCAACGATTACCTCATTAATTAACGATTTGAATAAAATTAAAAGATAATGTAAACTCTTAGAATTAGACTTGTCAAAAACCTATTGTATGAGTATATTTCGAACCCTTATCACCTTATCCTAGAAATATATAATTGTGGGACCTTTGAAATCTGAAAATCACTTCATAATAATGTAACATTTCATGACTTTCCAAGAGTGCCCCTCCTCTCCTCTTATAAAAGGCCCCCACTTCTACCACCTTATTCACACCTTCAAAGCCTTTTGGATCGGACAAACTATGCCCAAATACTCTCTAAAATTCCCTCTCTTACTCCTAGAAGCCTCACATTAGGCAGAAGTCATCCTAAGGAAGCCTTTGACTCAAATCAAAAAGAGTTACCCGATTTTAAATGTAATGTATTCACTTGTGTTCTTTTGTTTTATTTTGCTTCTCCAATCCCCTAAAATATTTTTTTTCCTATATTTTGAAACAAAACCAGTATATTCAATATACTAGTATTTTGTTATGAGATGGATTTGATTTAAAATTACACACACCTCCGTCTAATGGTTAAAGAACATATTGTTTCTGTGGTTGGCGAATTACTGCCTCACGAAACGATGATTGTTCAATATTCTTTTAACATTTTTCACGGTGGCCATTAAGATGTCGCTATATTTATATATGATATATATTATGTTTATTTTTTCATTATTATTCTGTATTTTTCATTTATGGCATACCTTTATGGTTTCTATTATGGGTAAACATGATTTCTTCATTTTAGGAAGTGCAGACTACCGCCCCCTCAAAGTGATTTGAATCATTATTGCCATATGTGAAACGTATAAAGGATGGAGTAAATTATATTATATATGATATTATACTAGAATTATAATATAATTTTATATCATTATGATTCATTCCATTAAATACGAAATAGAAATGAATGTAGCGTTCATGCGTATATACGGCTTACCGTCTCCATGAACGGTGCATTTCATTTCTTACCTCTAAATGTTATGTAATATTATAAATGCATGTATATACTAGATATATACGATATATATTATATATACATCATGAATATAATTCTAAATATAATGGATATTTTACCACATGAACAACTTGTAATTATAAGAAGTTTGTTTTTGACGCAAGTACCAAAGATCGACAAAACAACCTTTATTAACTTAAATAATTACATAATGTACATAACATGGTAATAAGTGTTATGAAAGGAATAATGAACTTGAAAAAGGTTCTTAAGTAAGTAGAAATTAACCCTAGTTTATTATTCTGGAGGTTAAAGAACGATCGAGTCAAGTCGGACACGAGGTAAGGGACTTCGTCTCAATCTCCTTTCATTGAGACATATTTTGTTTTATACACAAATTTCTTTTATACGGTGTATAAACCCCGTTGAATTTTACTTTTATTCAAAATGAATCTTTTTATACGAAGCGCTTTTACTAAACGATAAAAGGGAATGTTTTTTTGTCCTACGTATGCGGAGACACTGACATCTCCGCCGTCATGACCATTATTTGAGTTTTGGCTTCCTCTACAAGCCATACCATTTTTTTAAAATGAAAAATAAATACAATGTATTACTTTTATTTTAGTTTGGTATTGAAAATGGTTTTGATAAATTTTTATTATTCAACGCGGTGTATTGATATCTTGTGATTGAAATGTGGAAATGTTATGTTTCCTTTATGCATGTTTTATGTGATACGATTATGTTATGGTTTATGATATGTTTAAACCTTTTCATATAAGGAATGAATTAGATTTAATAAGTGACAGGTGGAGCCTGCTATAGCTCCTCGATGCATCGGTAGGTCTCATGAGACAAAATAGTGTCTTTGCACGAGGCCTTGAAAAAATCTTATTTGTAGCCTTGGCACGAGGCCTTGGCTACGTGGTTATGATAGTCTGGAATTATCCATTCCATCATTATGAAAGTGGTTATTGATATTGCATGGGATTATTCGACTAGTAGAATATCCATGTGAATAAGTAAATGGCATTATTTTATTTTAATTTTTCCATATTATGCAGAATTTCAAGTTTAAAAGGATTTTGTTTTAGTTATACATTGCCTTAAATGTTTATGTTTATTTATGAAAGTTTCCACTGTATTGTTATCCTTATTGAGCATCTAAGCTCACCCCTTTCTATGTTTTATTTTCCCAGGATGTGAAGAAATATTTTATGACTGACCTACAAGGATAATCTGAAGGGGATCGTAGTGTGGACTATGGAGATTATGTTATTGTGATTTTTCACTTTTTGATATAATGTAACACTTATGAATGTATCTAGTGTTTCCAAGGCTACTAAACTAATCGGTATTTTGAGACTTGATCTTTTGTTATCATGACAATGTTACGTAATAATTCACCGACTCTGGGTAAATGGGGTCAGGGCATTACAGTTGGTATCAGAGGCATTTTTTTACTAACCTTTGAAGCTAGATTTACATAAACTCTGATTAGATCACATAGCCCTAAGATAGACTTTTAGGATTAGTATAGAAGAGCTTCCTAAAATTTTGGTATTGTAGAGATTTTGTGAGTTTTCTGAGAAATACATCCCTGTATGGATACGAGCAGGTAGAGGCGGCTCTGGCACAGATGTACCTAGGGGTAAAACCCGAAAACACCACTTTGAGCTAGACTTGAATAGGAACTGGTGCCCGACAATGGGCCTTGCTGCACTCTTGGTTATGACACTCCCGGGGGATATGCTTAGGATAATTGTCATTTTCTTTACAAGCCATTATGAAGGGTTTATGATTATATATTTCCTCAAAGAAAACACTTTTATGATTATGGTTTTTATTCATAAACTGTTCCATTTATGTTAAGTGTTTTTGAAGTTTAGAATTATGTATTTTGAGTCATAAACTGACCTAGTTTATGCCATTGTATAGAAATGGAGCCCAGTAGAAGGAATGTGATCTCCAACAATACGCATGATCCAAAGAGTAAGAAGGATCATATCTTTCATGGTATTAAGAAGACATTTATAAGGGAAATAGTCTCCCATGTGTTCTCAACATATGAAGAAATAATATCATGTGTTAATAAGATAAGTAAATAATTCTTTGAGTCATATGGATTGGAAGGTAAGGAGGAGAAGAAAAGGATGGAAGAGAGAAAGTTGGATAAAGGGAAGAGGGAAAAGAAGAATTTTCCAATATCTGAAAACTGTGGGAAGAAACACCTTGGAACTTGCCTAAAGGTAATGGGAGTTTGTTATAAGTGTGGAGAAAAAGGAAACCAAGTGCGTAAATACAAGGGTAAGAAAAAGGTTTCAAATGTATAATGCTTCATTTGCAAAGAGTGGGGACACTACGCAAACAATGTACAAATCATCGGAGTATGGCCCAAATGATGATATTGGATAATAATCAAGTTATGATACTACCACAGATGAGGGAGAATGATTAGAGTTCTTATGTTGTTATTAAATAATTATGTCATTTGAGTGATTGTATCAACAATGTACTGGTTATAATAATTATGGAGTTTATAAGGATTGTAATGCAGTACTATTTCCTTAAGGACTTGAGATTGTGTGGAAGCAAGAAAAGTTACTCAATAGCATGTTTTTTTTTGGAAAATATATGTTTTAGAGAAAGATAAACCATAATATGGTTCTGATACCAAACTAGTGATTTTGGAATAATACATGATTGATTTGGATAAATTATATTGGATATTGTTGACTTCCTTGAAACTCATTAATGATTTGTATACATTTTTGGATAGAAGAAGTATATCTATTATTCTATAAGGAATAAGGGATCATGAATATAATAAATAAGGATTTATGGTAATTCAGGATGTTGATGTGTTTTAAAATAATATTTGATGAAGGTGTTCACATGTTATTATGCGGAAAAAAGGATCTTCATTGTGTTTACCTTCCTTATAAAATTTGGACTGTGAGTTTAGAAAGAGGTATTTTGGATAACTATAATGGTTGGAATGGATTAATTTGAACTTTGGATAGTATTGGTTAAGGTTAAAACATTTCTGAAGATTATTTTTGGAATATTATAATACTATAGTTTTAGGAAAAGGACAACCTATAGGTCGGGGGATAACCCATCACGTCGGACAAAGCTGTAGGAATCGAACCCACAACCATAGTGAGACAAGCCATTATTACCTACCACTAGCCTACAGGAAGTCCCTGGTTATTGAAAAATAGTTATCCTAATCTAAATGGTATGTATTAATATTTTGAACCTAATACAATTAGGATAAATATAATATTTTTTGAGTTCTATTATCTTTTTGAGTGAAAGATTAGTTTGTGGTAGAAATTAGTTGAAGGATGGAACTCTACTTTTCAAGCATATATATATATACCTATCTCTTATTCTATGAATAAATTAATTCTTAAACTTCATTAAAGGGATACTAAAACAAAAAAAATGCGTTATCCTAATACCTTAGGTTTTGTTGAACTGAGGATATTTTAAATCAACATAGATTGAAAGCTTTGAGGCCCTCAATTTTACACTTGTTTGTGATTGATGAACTCAATCACTCCCTAAAAATATTTAAATTTTTCCTCCAATTATATTTCCCTAATTTCCACCAATGATCTCCTAATCGAGATCATAATTTGGTGGTGACTTTTTCATTTCCCTTTCCCTCTTATTAAGGATAAATTTTATTAACCCGATTTCCGATGTGGGTTTTCCACAAAGGTATTTTCTATTTTCAACCTTTTATTTTAGAATAAAATTTTCAAATTGCGAGGACTCAATTTATTGAAGGAGGGGAGAATATAACACCCCAAGCTTCAACGATACACTTCTCTTTCAATAATGCAATAGCATGAATTGTACGCAGGTTCGAGATTCTAACACACCGCGACCAATCAAAGTAGCCGTTATGAATAGTAATACCCACTTTTTGAAATTATATAAATATTATATTTCAAAAGGGACTTCATTTTTGGATTCGGAATATCGAAATTATCCTATGTTGAATTTTTGGTATTTTTCTGAGAACATTCAATTTTTGATGAATAGTGAAAAATAATTAAAAACAATTTTTTTAATCAAAATAATTTTTAGTGATAAATTATAATTTTGAGTGGTTTTAAAGTATAATTATAATATAATTTTACCATTTTATCCAATGGTGGTCATTAGTATTAATTTCACTTTGAAATTGGACATAAACAATTGTAAATATTGTGATTGATATTGTTTCTTAAAAACACGTTATTTGTTTTGACAACGAGAATTAATTATTAAATTACTTAATGCAACTTATATATTTTGAATTTTGTAAAATAGAAATCATCTTTGAATTTGAAATATCAAATATATCTTAGGGTGAATTTTTGGTATTTTTTCTGAAAAGCATTGATTTTTGATGAATAGTGAAACCACTAAGTGTTAGTAAAAAAACTGATTTTTCGTTTAAATGAAACTTTACCACTTCTGTGATTTGATTTTCAAAAATCTGACATACATGGTTGTCATTAATAAGTAAAATGTGGTTCAATGGGATTAAAATAATTTTATGGTGAATAGTAACTTTTAAGTTTTATTAATCGCGACTAAAGGTAATTAGTATAATTTAAGGTAAAAATAATGTTATAATAATTTGAAATTACCTTGACACATGTCCTACCCTTATTTGATGAGTCATGGCCAACCAATACAATCCATGGGTCAACTTGGAGAAACCATGGATCCACTTGGGTTATAAAATGACATTAATAACATTTTATTTAAAGTTAAAATAAAAATGTCACAAACATGTATTGTTTTACAAAACAAATATTTACATGGGGTTATACAAGCCATATTTTTGACTATAATGAGTCATTGGGAATCCAAAAATATTTCCTACATCATAGTATTTTTTTATAATTTTTAGGAATTAAATAAATTAAATTTTGTATGACACCATGATCATGCAATGATTATCTCTTTAATTAACCAATTAAATAAAATGAAAAGTTAATGTAAAATATAAGACTTACACTAGTCAGAAACCTATTGTATGAGTATATTTCGAACCATTATCACATTATCCTCGAAATATATAACTTTGGGACGTTTGAAATCCGAAAATCACTTCACAATAATGTAACATTTCATGACTTTCCATGAGTGCCCCTCCTCTCCTCTTATAAAAGGCCCCCACATATACCAACATTATTCACACCTTCAAAGACTTTTGGCTCGGCCAAACTGTGCCCAAATACTCTCTCAAATTCTCTCTCAACCTCCTAGAAGCCTCAATTTGGTCAGAAGTCTTTCCATGGAATCCTTTGGCTCAAATCAAAAAGAGTTACCCGATTTTAAAGGTAATGTCTTCACTTGTGTTCTTTTGTTTTATTTTTCTCCTCCAACCCCCTAAACTCTTTTTATTCCTATATTTTGTAATAAAACCATTATCTTCAATATACTAGTATATTTTTATGAGATGGATTTTATTTTCAATTACACACACCTCCGTCTAATGGTTAAAGAACATACTGTTTTTGTGGTTGGCGAATTACTGCCTCACGAAATGATGATTGTTCAATGTGGCCATTAAGATGTCACAATATTTATATATGATATATATTATGTTTATGTTTTCATTATTATTCTATATTTTTCATTTATGTCATACCTTTATGGTTTCCATTATGGGTAATGTGATTTCTTCATTTTAGGAAGTGTGGACCATCGCCCCCTCAAAGTGATTTGAATTGTTAATGCCATATGTGGAACGTATAAAGGATGGAGTAAATGATATTATATATGATATTTTACTTGAATTATAATATACATTTATATCATTATGATTTCATTCCATTAAATACAAAATAGAAATGAAAGTAGCGGTCATGTGAACATACGGCTTACCGTCTCCATGAACGGTGCATTTCATTTCTTACCTCTAAATGTTATGTAATATTATAAATGCATGTATATACTAGATATATATGATATATATGATATATAAATCATGAATATAATTCTGGATATAATGGATATTTTACCACATGAACAACTTGTAATTATAAGATGTTTATTTTTGACTCAAGTACCAAAGATCGACAAAACGACCGTTATTAACATAAATAATTACATAATGTTCATAACAGGGTAATAAGTGATATAAAAGGAATAATGAACTTGAAAAAGGTTCTTAATAAAGTAGAAATTAACTCTAGTTTATTATTCATGAGGTTAATGAATGATCGAGTCAAGTCGGTCACGAGGTAAGGGACTTCGTCTCAATCTCCTTTCATTGAGGCATATTTTGTTTTATACACAACTTTTTGTTATACGGTGTATAAACCCTTTTGAATTTTACTTTTTTTCAAAAGGAATCTTTTTATATGAAGCGTTTTTACTAAACTAAAAAAAGGAATGTTTTTTTGTCATACGTATGCGGCAATAATGACTTCTCCGCCGTTGTGACCATTATTTGAGTTTCAGCTTCCTCTACAAGCCATAACATTTTTTTAAAATGAAAAATAAATACCATGTTTTACTTTTCTTTTATTTAGGTATTAAAAATGGTTTTGATAATGTTTTTATTATATCAACGTGTTGTATTGATATCTTCTGATTGAAATGTGGAAATGTTATGTTTCCTTTATGCATGTTTTATGTGATACGATTATGTTATGGTTTATGAATTGTTTAATCCTTTTCATATAAGGAATACATTGGACTTAATAAGTGACGTTTGGAGCCCGCTATAGCTTCTCGATGCATCGGTAGGTCTCATGACACAAAATAGTGACTTGGCATGAGGACTTGACAAAATCTTATTTGTAGCCTTGGCACGAGGCCTTGGATACGTGGTTATGATAGTCTGTAATTTTGCATTCCATCATTATGAAAGTGGTTATTGATATTGAATGTGATTATTCGACTAGTAGAATATCCATGTGAATAATTAAATGGAATTATTTCATATTATTTTTCCCATATTATGCTAATGTTCAAGTTTAAAAGTCTTTTGTTTTAGTTATACATTGCCTTAAATGTTTATGTTTATTTATGAAAGTTTCTGCCCTATTGTTATCCTTATTGAGCATCTGAGCTCACCCCTTTCTATGTTTTATTTTCCCATGATGTGAAGAAATATTTTATGAATGGCCTATAGGGATAGTCTGAAGGGGATAAACGTGTGGACTATGGAGATTCTGTTATTGTGATTTTTCACTTTTTGATGTTATGTAACATTTATGAATGTATCTAGTGTTTCCAAGGCTACTAAACTAATCGGTCTTTTGAGACTTGATCTTTTGTGATCATGCCAATGTTACGTAATAATGCATCGACTCTGGGTAACTAGGGTCGGGGTGTTACAAACACAACCATAGATATACACAAAACATGTGTAGATCTAGAAAACCAAGAAATAAAGGGATGTATAACTAGAGGAAAACACAAGGAAACCAAGACGAGAGACTTACCCATGAGAAACCACCTTCAATCCACCTTGAAACCCATTTGAAACACTTCCAAAATGAGTGGGTGATCACCCTCAACCCTTGAGAACCTGAAATCCCAAGAGTGCTTCAAGTGGGAAAGAATTTGGAGAGGAATGGGGAAAGCCTGAGTGAACCCGCGTTTTTAAAACCCTATTTTTAAGTGGCCGCATGGTTAGTCCACACTGTTTGGAAAACCGTGCGCTAACCATGCGCATGCTACTGCCTCGAGAGAAAGGGTCCACACGGTTGCCTCACACGGTTTGGAAAACCGTGCGCAGACCGTGCGAAGCCTACTGTCTCTCCCTGCATGGTTTCTTGGAGCTTCTACACGGTTTCTTGGAGCTTCTACACGGTTTCCCCTAACCGTGCTCAAACCGTGCTCCCTATACAAAGCATCCAAACACATCCAAAACCATTCCAAACTCTCCCAACCTCTTCCCAACTCATCCTATGCACTTTAAACCCTTAAAATGGCATAAAAATGTCAACATACCTCAAATGGTGGGTGGTACATTCTCCCCACCATTGGACTTTCCATCCTTGGAAAGTAGTGAACCCACCCTTTGCCAAAAGAGCTCGGGCCACTTCTCGACCATCTCCTTCTCCCACTCCCATGAATCCTCTTGAATCTAACCATGTTTCCACAAAAAACAAACTAAACCAATGCTTTTACCATGCATGACTTTCTATTGATTATCCACAACCCGCATTGGCACGTGCATCAACGAAGCATCCAGTTCTTGCTCAACATGAACCCAACAAATCACATGTTCATGATCCGGATGATACTTTTTCTACTGCAACACATGAAACAAATTGTGCACCGCACTGAACCTAGGTAGAAATTCCAAATCATAATCCACCTCACCAACCTGCTCAAGAATCTCAAAAGGTCTAATATAACTTGGAGATAACATTACCTACTTCCCAAACCGCCGATGTACCAACCTAGGAGAGATCCTTCAGAAAACATTATTGTTGAGTCAATAAGGTTTTCCTTATGACTTTTCCATTCCTTCTTGTTTTGAAAATCACAAACACATTATCTTTAAGAAAATCATTTTTTTAAGAAAATCGCTTTTATAAGGAAAATCGCTTTTATAAGGAAATTTTCTTTTATAAGGAAAATTTCTTTTATAAGGAAAATTACTTTTATAAGGAAAATCGCTTTTGTATGAAAAATTATCCTTATCATATTTTCATTCATATTTTTCCTAAGTATAAAATTCGGATTCATTTCTGTTTTCTCGGATTTGTTTGAAACTTTGATATAAAGTATTCTATTTTAGGATCCGAATTCTGGATAAGAACTATAAGGAAGTTTCACTCCGAATTCTAGATGACAACTGTAATAAAGTATCATTCCGAATTCTGGATACGAACTCGGACTAAGTTCTATTCTAGATTCAGGATACGAATCCTTATGAAGATCGACATTGAATTCTCATTACGAATTCTAATGACGAATTCTCATTATGAATTCTGATAATGAATTTTCATTAAGATTTATGATGAGGAATTCTCATTACAAATTCTGATGATGAATTCTCATTCCGAATTCTGGATACGATTTCTCATTACGAAATCTTAAGATGAAATCTCATTATGAATTCTAATGATTAATTCCCATTACGAATTCTGATGAGGAATTCTCACTACGAATTCTGATGACGAATTCTCATTCTGAATTCTCATTCCTAATTCATCTATTAAACAGAATCTGATCATTTCTGTTTTGTACACTCTGAATTTATTCAGACTCTGAATTTCCACTCTGAACTTTCATTTTTCTTATGCCTTTATATTTTGTCTACTCTTTATTATTTTCTTTACACTCCGAACTTTAACTCTGAACCTTCACTCCGGATCTTTTTAGTTATGATTTAAAACAGTGTCGTATATTTTGTTACACTTGTTTTGTTATAAAACGATGTCATGTATTCTATTATGAACTAACCGTTGGTTAAGTTACACGTGTACAGGTCCCTCTGATTTTTAAGGAAAATATGACCATTGGGAAGGAGGCCGACCTTACCTATAAATAGGAGCTCATTTGAAAGAGCTCATAACTGATGGATGAACAACTTGGTTATTATGAATACATGCTGTTGATGTGATTTCTAGAGAGAGAGGCTCTTATTAAATCTCAAATCTTCGTCCGACTCCGAATGTTGGTGATTACATTCGAGGGCTTCCGGGGATAGGAAGACAGAGGTGCCGACTACCTTGAAGTTCGAGGGCTTCCTTGCTGAGGAAGACAGAGGTTGCCAACTACCTTGAAGTTGAGGGCTTGTGGGGATAGCAAGATAGAGACACTCCGATCTTCGTATCGAGGGCTTACCCTGGTGTGGGTAAGACATACTTTCATGAAAGTATAAATCAAGGGACCTTTATCCAAGATTATTGGATACCCTTCTCTTTGGGATAAAAGACTTATATCTTGTTACTTGTAGTTTTACTACTTGTTTATTTCTGCTGCATTTTGTATTATAAGGAAAGTATAACTTTCTTATACTTCCTTTCTTGTACTCTGTTTCATTTAGATTCTATACACTTTAAGGTAGAATCTCATATTGTAATCTTTTGTTAAGTTTCAATTTCCAGAACCATATTTCCGGAACCCACGTTCAAAATCTCTTTCCAAGTTTTCATTTGGTATTAGAGGTGTTGTGAATTTTCTTAAGTTTAAATTTGTTAAACCTAGCCCTTTCCTTTACTTAAGGAAAACATATTTATTCATAACTAACTTTAATGTTTCCAAAGGAATTTTTAAAGTATACAATTCACCCCCCTCTTGTAAATTGAGCATCTACATCATTATTTCGATCCTATAATTGGTATCAAAGGAAGTATCTGAAATACTTATATTCACGTATAAGTTTTTCTTGCTCACTTTATCATTCCGAACTATCCCATTCCGAACATTACCATTCCGAACTTTGTTATTACGAATCTTTTCTACTAACAAGTTTGTGTGACGAAGGTTATTTTTAGTATGGCAGGAATCAATATTGGTTCAATTGATAATCTAAATCCTACAAGACCACCAATATTTGATGTTAATGACAATGAGTACTGGAGATATCGAATGAAGACTTTTGTTATCAATACTAGGGTGGAAAACTTTGTTATGCTTACTGGTGATTATAAAATTCCTGACAAGGAAGTCAGAACTTTTACTAACCAGGAAAAGCAAGAATATCAACTCAACTATAAGGTACACAATACTCTACTATGTTCAATGACTTGAAATATATTTATCCAAATTTCTTCTTGTGAAGCAGCTAATTGTATCTGGAAGAAGTTAGAAGTTATACACTTTTGAACTTCTAAGGTGATTGAGACTAGGAGATCTATGATTAGAGCTGAATATCATGGCTTCAATTTTCTTTATGGAGAACCAATCTATAATGTACAACAGAGATTTATGACTATCGTCAATAGCCTACAGTCTATGGGAGAGAAAGGTTTAGATGATGAAGCTCTTGTGGATAAGATAATTGATATCATGCCCAATGAGTGAGAATCCAAAATAACAGCTATAGATGAGAAGATGAAAGTGACTCAGATTTCTCTTGATGAGTTATTTGGAACTCTTCTCCAACATGAAACCAGAATGAAGAGAGATGCTGACAACATCAAAAAGAAAAATAGAAATGGTACTGTTGCTTTTACAACTACATCAAATCATATAAAAGCTAAGACTCCTGAGAGAGTAACCAGATCCAAGTCTAAGAAGATGATAGTTCAATCAGATTCTAGTGAGAGTGAAATCTCTGAAAATGAATTAGCAAATCTTGCTCGAAGGATGAACAAGATAGCTGGACAGAGAAATTTCCAATCCAAGTATAAGAAAAAGGAATGGAAAGATAAGAAAGATGGAGAAGTTACCTGTTATGAATGCAAGAGAGCTGGACATATAAGACCAGATTGCCCTATGCTCAAAAAGAAAGAAAGGAAAGAAAGGCATTTAGACAGGAATAGAAAGAATTATTATAAAGAAAAAGATAAGAAAGTTCTGAAAGCTAATGACACCTGGAGTTCCAGTGGTGGTGACTCTTTAGATGAATCTTCGGATTATGAATCTTCAGGACAGAAGAATCTTGGTCTTATAGCCAGATTACCTATTGATAATCATTGTTTTATGGATAAGGTACGAAATGATGAATCATTGACCAATGTTTCTTTAAATTCTAATGATAGTAAGTATTATGACTCTTCTGATGAGGAATCTTCTTCTGATGAAGAAAATACTTTACCTACTTATGAAGAAGTCTCTAGGTTTTCTGAACTTCTTGAGATTGAGAATTCTAAACTCAATAAATAACTTGATAAGGAAAACTCTAGGAATTCTATTCTTACAAAAGAGATATCAGATCTTTCTAAAGATCTTGATAAGAAAAATGCTGATTTTGAATGTATTTCAAAAAATCTTTAGGAAGTAAGTTCTGAGAAGAACAAACTTTCTAAAGATTTAGAAAAAGTAATTTCTAAGAAAAATGTTTTCAAGCCTAGCTTTAGTTCTAAAACTTATGATTTTGAGGATAAAAACTTGGTTGTAAAACTTAAGTCCGAAATTTTTTCCTTAAATAAGTGTTTATCAAACTTTACCCATGGGAAAGAAAATTTTGATAAAATGTATTCCCAAATACGACTTTTAAGAAATAAATCCGGATTTGGTTATACCCATGCAAAACCAATTTTCAGTAACAATTATTTTATTCCTCAAAGTGCCCCATTTTGTACCAAGTGTCAATGTGGTGGTCACTAGGCAAAGGATTGTTCCTTAAACAAAACCAAATCTTTAGGATTTCACAAAGCTTACTTTTCTAAGAAAACTTGGGTACCTAAAATTTTGTTGTCTAGAAATATCGGATCCAAACATATTTGGATTCCGAAAGTCTAATTTTCTTCTTGATTTCAGGAAAATAAAGAGAGTACCAGCAACAATACATGGTACATGGATAGTGGATGTTCCCGGCACATGACTGGTAACAAAAGCTATTTTGAAAAGATTATCAAAACTAAAGGAGATATTATTCTTCAGTTTATCGGAATGCAAGATCAACTTGCTGATATTTTCACAAAATATTTACCTTCTGATATATTTTAATACATCAAACAGAGGTTAGGAATGATAACCGTAAGGTAATCCTTCTTAATTAACTTTCTGTTGAAAAAGTCACCTTATAGCAATAAACTCCTTTTCATAGGGGGAGTACATTTGATTGTTAGTTTAACAAAGTTTTTCAAAATTTGTTTTCAAACTTTTCGGAACTAAAATTACGGAATGGAATTTCCGGAACTAAAATTTTCCAGAATGGATACTTTCATACAGAATACTTCTGGAATGGAAGTGTTCGTATTGAAAATATCTTGAATGGAAACTTTCATATTGGTATTTTCATAACGGGAATTTTGTACCGAATCTTTCATAATAAGTTTTTAATTTTCAAAATTTTATAATAACTTTTTCGTAATGAGTTTTTCTTACTGAGTTTGTTTTTCGTAATGATTTTTTCTAATGTTGTCTTTTCGTAATAAAGTTTTTGTTTTTAGTTTTCATAAGAATATTACACATTACGAATAATCCTCCTAAGCCAATCCGAAAGGTATGATTTCCTTACCCAATTTTTCGTAGTCATATTTTACTTGCTAGCATTTTCTTATATTTTGTTTTCGAATTAGAATTTTCTTAATCCTGTGTTTTAATGAAAACCTCAAAAGATCGGATTCAAGAGAATTGGTTTTTGACCGTCATATCTGATCTCAACTTATCACAACTCTTTGATCAACCGTGGAAGTTGAACCATTTTTTCGTTGCCTATATAAAGGGGACCCCAAACGGTGTCCCACATCGGTTTTCAAGCTCCAGCATCTCGAAGTTCTGCCTCTCTATTTTAAGGCCGTTCCGATCCTTAGTTTTCTCAGTTCCAAACTTCTCAGAGGTCTTCAGATCCGAATGTCTGTGGAAGCAGCTTCCCAAGACATGTCATCTTCTAAGCCTATTTCAAAGTAGTTAGTATATAGAGAGAGGCTGGTTCATCCGGATTTCTTCAACAAGTACGACTCTCTTATTTCCAAAAATATCAAGCTTATTGGTTGGGAAGACGTTGCGGTGTCAAAACCCGGGAACCAAGATGAAGTGTATTCAGACTTACTTGTTGAATTCTATGAAACAGTTTCTTTTCTTAATGAAGATGGAAAGGACAAATTGTCTTTTAAGTCTTATGGTAAGACTTATAAGCTTTCATATGCCAAGGTAGCCAGCTTGGTAGGGCTAAAGAATGAAGGTGAAGCTGAGTTTGTTTCTCATGTGTTGCCAGATTCTAAGGGTTGCTTCGACAAGGAAAAGGCCTTAGAAACTCTCAGACTGGCTGATGACAAGGCTCTGAAGATTTCTAGTTTATCTACAAATTTCCGGATTCTAGAGTTATGGATATAGGGTGTTATCGTACCGAGGAAAGGTGACAAAGATAGCTTGAAGAAGAGTGAGATCTACATCCTAGATTTTCTGATAAATCTGAGGAAGTTTAATTTGATGAAGTACATTCTTATCACTCTTGAGAATTTTAAGAAAGGAAATCTGAGAGCTCAGATTATTATGTATCCAGCAATCCTCTCCAAGTTCATAGTTTGGTGCCTTGAGTCTTTAAAAGAGGCTTGCAAATCTAAGCCAAGAGTTTGCAAGATTATGCTGGTGAGTGATGGTACACTCAAAAGAATGGATGTAGCTTTTGACAAGGATTCTGGACATTTTATTGATGTACCTGCTCAAAAAGAATCAGTTCTGAAAGCTGCTGATCTGGAGTCCTCTAAGCCGGTAAGGAAGAGAAAGCTGAAAGAAGTTGAAGTAGAAGCCGAGGATCCCAAGTCTAAGGAAGTTCATTCCTCACCTCCAAAACCAAAGAAGAAGAAATCTTACCCAGATGATGTTGTTGCTAAATGTAGGGAGATGAAAGAAAAGAGAGTGCAAGGGGAGCCTCAGTTTGGCTTGGACCCTGCAGAGGCTACGGCCTTGAAGGAAAAAACTGTCGACCAGCTAGAAAAACGGACAAAAGAAAAGAAGCTCAAGAAGAAGATGTCTGAGGCTGAGGTAGCTCAGGCTTTGTTAAAATTCAATGAGATGGTCTCTGCGAACATTCCTGTTCCGAGATCCTTTTCGTTGGAATCTCTACCTGAGACTCCGAGAAGAGAGTTTGTTTCTCCGAAACAGGCAGTGGCTAAGCCAATTGAACAAGGTGAGCATGTTGAGCAAGTGGAAGAAGAAGAAGATGTTGCTGAAGGAAGTGGTGAAACCAGAGATGTGTTGAAAGAAGTAGATGATTATAAGGGGACACCTTCGGAACACTTATCGCTCCGAACTTCAGAAGCTGAATCTTTGAAGCTAGTTACTCCAGCAATGGAAGAAGAGAAAGGAGAAGATGAAGTAGCTTATCATGGAGAAGAAGAACAACTTTTACATGATATTCCTCAGATGGAAAACGTAGAGGTTGGTGTTCAGGAAGTTGCTGATGAGGAAGATAATGTTGTCCAAGTCTCTGATAGGGAAAAGAAAACTCCGGAACAAGATTCTATTCCGAAAAAAGACAAGGGAAAGAAAATTCTTGCTGATACTCCGAGTTCAGTAGTGGTGAAGAGAAAAGAAGTTGGTAGTTCTTCAAAGAAAAAGCTTGACCTTGTTGAAGAAGAAAATTCTCCCAGAAAAATTTCGGATTCGGAGTCATCTTCGGTGGGGCCTGATTTTGTTGTTCAGTCTTTGAAAAAGTTGGTGGGAACCATTTCGACCTTCTCAAGTATTGATTCAAGATGCCAGATGCTCCAACATGCTTTGAATCAGAAAACAGACTCTGTGTCTATGGTTATGGACAAGTGTGTTGAAATAGAGGCTCAGTTCAAAACTTTTTTTGTTGGCTACGAAGCTCATAGAAAATCTTTCAAGAGGATGAAAAACTGGTCGAAGAAGACTGTAGAAGAGATGAGGCTATTCGACGAATTTCAAGACAATGTTAAAGATGATTTTGAGACTGAGGATAGGAAGATAAATGAGCTGACTTCTTCCTTTGAAGAGAAGCTGACAGATGAAAAGAACTTTCGGATTCAAGAAGTCAGAGATCTTAATGGGAAGCTAAATTCTGTTTCTCAAAACTGGAAATTTGAAAGAGATCATCGGATTGAGTTTCAAGAAAAGATGAAGGCTCAGGAAGAAAAGATCAAATCTCAGGAAGAAAAGCTTCAAGCCTAGGAAGAAAAGATTGAAGCCCAATCTGCAAGAATAGTGGTCTTAGAGAAGCAAGATGAAGAAGATCATAAAGACTTAAAGAAGATAAAGACTATTCTAAAGGGTCTCATGGAGAAGGAGAAAGATCCCAAATAGACAGATCCGATCTTTTATTTTAATTTAACTCTTTTGTTGTTGAATTTTTCAATATTAATAAAATTTTTGTGCTTTCTCATTTCTTTCTGTTGTTACTACTAATCTTTCAAGTACTTTGTTATATTTTCCATTCACTTGTATTCTTTTTGAAAATCACAAAGGGGGAGAAGGAAAAGAACTCTAATGAAAGGGAAAAAGAAACCTAAAAAAGGGTGAGAAAGAAAACAAACTCTAATAAGAGTTTATCTAAGGAGGAGTTTTTCATTAAAGAAGACTTTCTTTTTCGTAATGAAATGTCACTCCAGAAATCTAGAATACAATCCTTAGAGTTTCAAAGCCTAAGGGGGAGTTAGTCGTATTCATCAATATCCTTAAAGAAAAGGGAGATAACCTTTAATGTTTTTCTTTCTTCTTAGAATTTCTTTTTCAAGGATGTTTGTGCTTTCCAAAAAGGGGGAGATTGTTGAGTCAATAAGGTTTTCCTTATGACTTTTCTATTCCTTCTTGTTTTGAAAATCACAAACACCATATCTTTAATAAAATCGCTTTTATAGGAAAATCGCTTTTATAAGGAAAATCACTTTTATAAGGAAAATCGCTTTTATAAGGAAAATTTCTTTTATAAGGAAAATTACTTTTATAAGGAAAATCGCTTTTGTAAGAAAAATTATCCTTATCATATTTTCATTCATATTTTTCCTAAGTATAAAATCCGGATTCATTTCTGTTTTCTCGGATTTGTTTGAAACATTGATATAAAGTATTCTATTTTAGGATCCGAATTCTAGATAAGAACTATAAGGAAGTTTCACTCCGAATTCCAGATGACAACTGTAATAAAGTATCATTACGAATTCCGGATACTAACTCTGACTATGTTCTATTCCAGATTCAGGATAAGAATCCTTATGAAGATCGACATTGAATTCTCATTACGAATTCTAATGATGAATTCTCATTATGAATTCTGATAATGAATTTTCATTGAGATTTATGATGAGGAATTATCATTACGAATTCTGATGATGAATTCTCCTTCCGAATTCTGGATACGATTTCTCATTACGAATTCTTAAGATGAAATCTCATTACAAATACTGATGATGAATTCCCATTACGAATTATGATGAGGAATTCTCACTACGAATTCTGATGACGAATTCTCACTATGAATTCTGATGACGAATTCTCATTCCGAATTCTCATTCCTAATTCATCTATTAAACAGAATCTGATTATCTCTGTTTTGTACACTCTGAATTTATTCAGACTCCAAATTTCCACTCTGAACTTTCATTTTGATTATGCCTTTATATTTTGTATACTCTTTATTATTTTCATTACACTCCTAACTTTAACTCCGAACCTTCACTCCAAATCTTTTTAGTTAAGATTTAAAACGGTGTCGTATATTTTGTTACACTTGTTTTGTTATAAAACAATGTTGTGTATTCTGTTATGAACTAACCGTTGGTTAAGTTACACGTGTACAGGTCCCTCCGATTTTTAAGGAAAATATAACCGTTGGGAAGGAGGCCGACCTTACCTATAAATAGGAGCTCATTTGAAAGAGCTCATAACTGATGGATGGACAACTTGGTTATTGTGCATATATGTTGTTGATGTGATTTCTAGAGAGAGAGTCTCTTATTAACTCTCAAAGCTTCGTGCGACTCCGAATGTTGGTGATTACATTCGAGGGATTCCTGGGATAGGAAGACAGAGGTGCCGACTACCTTGAAGTTCGAGGGCTTCCTTGCTGAGGAAGACAGAGGTTTCCAACTACCTTGAAGTTGAGGGCTTGCGGGGATAGCAATACAGAGACACTCCGATCTTCATATCGAGGGCTTACCCTGGTGTGGGTAAGACAGACTTGCTTGAAAGTATAAATCAAGGGACCTTTATCCAAGGTTGTTGGATACCCTTCTCTTTGGGATAAAAGACTTACATCTTGTTACTTGTAGTTTTACTACTTGTTTATTTTCGTTGCATTTTGTATTATAATGAAAGTATAACTTTCTTATACTTCCTTACTTGTACTCTGTTTCATTTAGATTCTATACACTTTAAGGTAGAATCTCATATTGTAATCTTTTGTTAAGTTTCAATTTCCAGAACCATATTTCTGGAACCCACGTTCGGAATCTCTTTCCAAGTTTTCATTTGGTATTAGAGGTGTTGTGAATTTTCTTAAGTTTAACTTTGTTAAACCTAGCCCTTTCCTTTACTTAAGGAAAACATAGTTATTTATAACTAACTTTAAAGGTTCCAAAGGAATTTTTAAAGTATACAATTCACCCCCCTCTTGTAAATTTAGCATCTACATCATTATTTCGATCCTACAATTATCACTTACCTCGAACAACAAAGACCATCGACGATGATCCTTATATGATTTCTGATGACTCTGAGCCATCTCCAATCTCTTTCTGATCAGCTTGATCTTTTTCGTCTCCCAGACAAGGCTTGGTCCAACCATCAAGGACTCACCCATATCCACCCAACATAGTGTAGAATGACACATCCACCCATACAACACTTCAAACGGAGAAATATGTATGGATTCCTGATAACTATTATTGTACGAGAACTCAACAAAAGACAAGTGCTCCTCCAATGAGCCAAAAAAATCCATAACACATGCTCGTAACATATCCTCCAAAGTGTGTATCGTCCTCTCGGATTGACCATCAGTCTGAGGGTGATACACTGTACTCATGGTCAAACTAGTTCCAAGGGCTTACTGTAAGGATTTCCAGAAACGAGACGTAAACCTCAGATCTCTATCTGATACAATCGAAACTAGAACACCATCCCTCTTTACCACCTCTCAGATATATATTTTGGATAGATCCACCACCGTATGAGATTCACAAATTATAATGAAATGGGCCAACTTCGTTAGCCAATCCACTATCACCCAAATGGCATTGTGATTTCTTCCCTTTCTTGGGAGACCTGTAACAAAATTCATCGTTATTTTCTCCCACTTCCAAATAGGGATTGGTAAATACTGTAACATTCCTACTGGCCTCTGATGCTCTGCCTTGACCTGCTGACAAGTCAAGCATCTCAAAACAAACTCAGCCACACTTATTTTTATACCATCCCACCAGAACTCTGCTTTAAACACTTTATACATTTTTTTGAGTTCTAGGATGAACAGTCCACCTAGAATGATGATACTACCCAAGAATATCCTCATGAAAAGAAACTGGTACAACCATCCAATTCTGAAAACAAAAAACTGATTCTCCATTCAGTTGCCAACCCTCAATGGTCTCCCCACCATTGAGTCTCGACCCCATGGTCACACACTCAGAATCAGATATATGAACCTCCTTAACCAGGCCAACCAATTTTGGAATCAACAAAACTGGAAAGAGGACCGCTCTATCCCCCTGGTCCTCGCATTCCAACCGCATGTCAGCTATAACGGACATCAACTGCCACTGGTCCGATTCTTGTTTCACCACATGAGCTTATGATTTTCTACTTAATGCATCCACCAAAAAAATTCCCTTACTCGGTGTGTACATAAAGTCAAAATCAAACATCTTGAGATATTACATCCATCTTCTTTGCCTCAAGTTCAAATACTTTTGTGAGAAAATGTGCTTCAATCTCTTATGATTTGTATATGCCGTGAATTTCTCACCGAAGAGATAATGACGCAACACATTAAAATAAGGGGCCACTAATACCAACTCCAAATAATGAGTTTGGTAGTTCTTCTCATGCCCCCTCAACTTCCATGAGCCATATGAAACCACATGATTCCCTTTCATGAGAACGCACCCCAACCCTGATCCCAATGCATCACAATACACCACGTACCGTTTTCCTGGTTCTGTAAAAATGAAGATTAGTGATGATGTAAGGCAACCCTTTAGTTCTTCAAAACACTGTTGACATTGTTCATTCCACTGGAATGGAATATTCTTTCATGTCAAAGGTGTCATTGGTGAATCCAAACACGAAAAATCATGAACAAAACACCAATAATACCCACCTAGATCAAGGAAACTCAGTATCTCAAACACATTATTTGGAAGTTTCCATGAGATAATAGCCTCTATCTTTTTTGGATCCACTAAAAAACCTCTTTGAGTAATCACATGGAAAAGAAAAAAACTTCCAGTATCCAAAAGTCACACTTTGACAATTTGGCATACAACCAATGATCCCTCAATATCCCTAGCACTGTCTCCAAGTACTTCTCATGCTCCACCCTTGACTTTGATTACACCAGAATATTATCTACAAACACCACCACAAATGAATCCAAATATATCTGAAATATCTGATTCATCAATTCCATAAACACCATTGGCACATTCATTAGACCAAATGGCATAACACCCATTACTGATTACCGATTTCAACGACAATACCACCAACCAATATTATAATGTTCCCTCTGCTGGTGCCAACAAACTCGTTGTACCCTGCCTTTTATGCCTCTCTCCTCTAAAGATATGTGTAACACCATCATGTGTCGTAAAATCCATCATTCGTGCATTACAGTTGATGTGGCCCTTGAAATCCACCAGCCAATCCATTCCCAGGATTACATCATACCCATCCATCTCAAGCATTGATAAATTCCACATTATCTCAACCTCGCCCAAAATGATACAACATGCTCTACACAAGAAGGCTCGACACTCTCTTCGACCCAAAGGATTTTGAAGTTTTAAAACCGAGGGCATCATTTCTACCCTTAAACCCATCAAATGGACCACACAATAAGCAATAAAAGAGTTTGAAGCACCCGTATCTAACAACACTTGCATGAAGGTAGAATTTAAATGAATAGTACCTCGCACCATGGGTGGTCCCGACTGATTGTCTACCACAACCTACTCAGCTCCAAACACATGTTTTCTTGCCACACTCTTCTCGTTATTTCCCTAATGAGGCATCGTGGTATTCCAAGAATCACCATGACCCACTTTACTTTGCTAACGAGGGATATTCTATTGTCACCATCCCATCGAATCATATGATGTATGCAATCCCTGAGAAGTATCATGTGCACCCTACCTCAGAGCATTCCAACAATAATGCTGCAGATGCCCCATCTGCTTAAAATTTTGACATGCTAAAGGTTGTGTCATACAATCTCGCTTGATGTGGCTCATCGAACCACACTGAAAACATCCTAGTTTGCTATGGGGCTTTAGAGGAAGATTCACTGATCCTGCAATCGGATTATGTTCCATAGTCCCTCCCTGGGAATAATTGTCCCTCCTATGCTTGAACCCAACATTAGAGTTCCCACTATTCCTCATGGGTACCACCATGCTTCCTCCGCTCGGATCTCCCAACATATCCCGCTCATCCACCGAGGCTCTATTCACCATCTCTGTGTAATCATCTATACATAGTATTTCTATACTTGAACAAATTTATTTCCTTAACCTCTCTTCAAATATCCTTTCCTACAAAGACGTGCTACCCGCCACCTCAGGTGCAAACCTCACTATGTTCATAAACTTAGCTGCATACTCCGTCACCGACATAAGCACTTTCTTCAAAATGGAGAAATCAGTCATGCACTTAATTCTAAATATATGTGGGTAGAATTTTTTATGAAACAATTCCTCAAAGCCTTCCCACATCACACCTTGGTCCGTCCCCGCTTGGACAACAAACTCCCACCATTGAAGGGCAAGATCTGCCAACATATACGTGGCCAAGTTCACTTTTAACTTTACTGGTGTTCCCAAGAACTCAAAGATCTTGTTCATTCTAGTCAACCATGTCTCTTCCCTTTCTGGCTCTGAATCACCCCTGATGATAGGTGGATTCTTCTTTTGAAAATAATCCGCATGATAAACATGCCTTGGTTCATCCATTTTATTTCCACTTTCCACAGCTTGGAAATCATGCACTATACTATCCACTAACTATTGGTTCACCTGAGGCTCAGGTGAAACTATTTTCTCATCGGCCACATCCAGTTGGTCTCTACGATGCCTAACCGGTGCCATTTCTATCAACAGAAAACAAACCATGAGTCTCACTTCTATAGAAATCAATAATTCCCATTTCTAATCACATTACACAACACTATCGCACAAGGCTTTCCACAAGTTCACATTTTCCACATTGTCCATGTTTCTCCATTTTTTAAAACCAAACCATTTTCAAAATACCATATTTATTCACATTAAAATTTCACAAATTTGCAAAACCATTTCTCAATTCAGTCTATAACTCATTATACCCCAATGAAATATACATCCTAGAGGGAAGTCATTTCTATTATATATGCCATGCACATCTCCTTAGCTACACCCATGACAATGAGATTTCCAATGCCTATAAGTGTCTCCAAAAAACATATGTACCCAACTCCCTGGTAACTTGAATTTCAGCATAAAAGGGTTAGCTACATCCTTTTATGCTATAAATTCCAAGTTCAGACAAGCCTACACCTTATACCATCCCGACTCAAGGAATATACCACCATGAATGTCAACTCAAAATCCGAGAATCAACTCCAAAGGACTGAACAAGATAATACCATTTGTAACACCTCGCCCCTACCTCATTGTATTGAGGAGGCAGTGAGGGTTACTTGGCCTTAAGTGATGTTCCCAATGTTCCAAAGGATGGCAATAAATGCCGAGGGCTCCGAGAAAAAATTGGGGAACAATTTTCCCTTAAGAATAAAACCAACCAAACCATACAATATCAATCACTATATGATGCATGTCAACCAAAATGTTCAAAATTGTATTCCCAAAGTACAACTAAGTTGTTCCAAAATACAACCCAAAAACAAAAAAAACAACACAATATCAGAGTACTATGAGGAAGACCAGACAACAAAGAACCATGTTCCATGATACCACCACGTCTCTACACGATGTTCCATGCTCCAAGCTCCACCAAGAGATCAAAATGCTCCACTAAAGGAGGGTGATTTCTTCCCTTTGTCCATGTCATGGTACACGACATCTGCAGAGACACCACAATGCCAATGCAGGAGGTGAGTACTAAAACTCAGTAGTTTTTCCCCAAATGACTTTCCTACACATACCACTTGGATAAAACCATTAGCACAATTATATAAAACAATTTATATAAAACAATCACAAGTACAACCATTTGAATACGCCAAACATACACTTACAAAGCCATCACACCCAAGCAAAGCAACCAAAGGAATTCCAACAAAACATTCCATAAGACATTTCATTATTCACACACTTGCACAATAATTTCAAACTTGCAAAGCAATGAAAAACAACAAATAAACAACCAAAAAACCAAATGGTGGAGCTTCCGTCAAACCTGTTAACCCATTCACCCCTAGTGGTACTTCCAAACCACAACCAAATGGTGGAGCTTTCGTCTAACCCATTCACCCATTCACAACTAGTGGTACTTCCTGACCACTACCCACAACTAGCGGTACTTCCCGACCACTACCCACATGGTGGTTCTTATGACCACTATACTTCACCTTTTATAGTGGGACTTCCCGCCCACTTCCACACAACATTTCAACCAATATCAACCAAGCATATAACCCACCAAGTCTACAACAACATGCAATCCACCATTTTCATTTCATATCAAACCACTTCAATAAATCACCCATTTATTGAAAATCATTTTCTATACCAAACTACATTTCAATAAAACAACCTCTTTATTGAAAAACATTATCATCAATCATTTTCACAAATCAACGATAGCATCCCATTTTAAAATCTCCATTATAAAATCAACAACAATAACATTTCACCATAAAACCCCCTTTTCCCCCAAAAATCCCCAAAACTCCACCCAAGGGATTTCCAAACAATTTCGCACAACAAATCACAATTAAATTTCCAGCACAACAAATTAATTGTAAGAAAGAACCACTAGTTCTAACCAGGTGGAGTCGAGAGAGAAGACACCTACCATTTGGGTTCTCGAGAAATCAACCCACAAGTAACCGCACCTCAAATCCTGCGAACACACCACTGAAACCACTCTAGATCCCATTCCGTAACCATCATAAGCCTTAAAATCATCATCCAAGGAAAACACAACCTTATATATACACACAAAAAGTGTAGATATAGAAAACCAAAAAATAAAGGGATGCAGATCTAGAGGAAAACACAAGGAAACCAAGAGTAGAGACTTACCTAGGAGAAACCACCTTCAATCCACCTTGAAACCACTTTGAGACGCTTCCAAAACGAGTGGGAGATCACCCTCAAGCCTTCAGAACCTGTAATACCAAGAGATCTTCAAGTGGGAGAGAATTGGAGAGAAATGAGGCAAGCCCAAGTGAACCCAGGTTTTAAACCCCTATATTAATGTGCCTGCACGGTAAGTCTGCACGGCTTGGAAAACCATGCGATAACAGTGCGTACGCTACTATGTTGAGAGAAAGGGTCCACATGGTTTCCTCACACGGTTTGGAAAACCATGCGCAGGCCATGTGAAGCCTACTATCTCCCCCTGCACAGTTTCCTGGAGCATCCGCATGGTTTCCCCTAACCGTGCTCAAACCATGATACCTATGCAAAGACTCCAACCTCATCCAAAAGAATTCCAAACTCTCCCAACCTCTTACCAACTCATCCCATGAACTTTAAACCAATAAAATGGCATAAAAAAGGCAACATACCTCAAACCGGGGGTGCTACATTTCATATGGGAAAACATTGGTGGAAAGTGAAAATATGGAATTAGAGAAAATGAGTAAATATTTTGAGGGAATTACTGAGGCCATTAATAAAAAAAGTGAATGATCAATGGAATTTTTAGGGACTTAGAGTCAAAAATATGTGATGGTTTGAATGTCCATTGACACAACAAAAATTAACATATTAGCGCAATATTTTTTTGACAATTTTCTTAATGTTGAGTAAATTTTTATTGAAAAATAGTATAGGGAAATATAATTACTTTATATATTTCTATAAAAATAGTTTTATCCTTTGTTTATTCTCATATCATTTTTTAATTCATCCACTATATCAAGAACTGGATATCAAAAAATTAACTTTTATTCCTAAAGTAGTAAAATACCCTTTTAATGGATCATAAGGCCTACAAAAGTGTGAAAAGTCTAACTATTTGTCTCTAACTATTATCAAAAGTATATATGGTTAATAGATTAATCTCTAAAACTAAAAAGTAACACTATTGGTTCATCATTAATATTTATTCATTATATTTATTAACTAAATAATAATAATCACACCTTAACTAGGACATTATGTAGGCCCATGGTAGGTGCGAGTCCTTTATCATCCTTCGGTCATGGGTTCCATATCGATGAACTTTACGGACCTGATGACTTGTCACTCAAAAAATAGGTTATCAATTTCTAAAACTACATTGATACAGTTTCCAAAATAAATTTGATGAATACATGAAGTAAGGTTTATCACCAAAATATACTTTTAACTAAGGTTTTAAATAAAACCTCAATTCATAAATTCTTCATTCAATGTTTAACTTAAAATTTATATAAAAGTATATCCTTGAAACTCTTCGAAAACATGAAAATTAAAAAAATTAGAAATAAATTCATTAAACCATCTTAACATTGATCCCCTATATATCAAAAATTATATCTCAATTATTACACTTCAAACATGTGAATACCATCATCGTATATTGTCAGGAAACATGGTAATAACCTGAAATACCATAATTACTTTTGGAAAACAATCATGCTTCCTTAAACCAAATATTACTAGCCATATTATTTAAATCTGATAAGATGTAAACTTCATTCATGATAACATAAAATATTTTTCAACAAATAAATTATCAATTGTGATGTCATTAATAATATCTAATTTACCTTATCCATATCATCACATCCATATCCATATAAAATATCATTTTATCATCCATAGGAACATGTTAAGGATTACCTTACATTAATGTAAAATTTCCACTAAATAAATTTTCTTGGTCATCAATATCATTTAATATATTCATTAAAATAGACAAAAATCTATAAAATACTTATAAAAAACATGATTCATATAACATAATTTTTGAAATCCCAAACATATACACTTCAATCATCCAAATTTATTCTTAAATAATTACCCCAGCTTCATCAACTTATTCTTTAATACCTATTTTGTATAATATGGAATACCAATCATGACATGAGGTTACTAAGATTTAATCTAATCATCCTTATAGCAATTCAAGTAAAATATACTATAATAACACCATACCTTTCACATGTCATTTGAAGTCTCCTTAAATATTGAAGTATATCCAATACTAGTACCACCTTCATGATTCACTTCATATGGTGTCCACTTTGGACATATATTTGTATAATTCTCATAATTTATATTTATGTAATATTAAATGTTATCCTAGTTCCTTCTAGTTCTTGATATTGACTAAGACCATAAAGAATAGGGTGAGAAACATTGATCATATCATAAAACCAGCTAATTATGAAAACATTCTTATAGTATGTCTAAACAATGACACAAAATTCTTTAATATAAGAAACATTATGTTTATTCTAGGTTATTCACAGTAATATTCTATTAAAATCATTCATGATTCTTTGAAAGGAGTTAATGAATTCCCAAGTCATATCCCTCAGGAGTGTCAAACTAGGAGTGCAGTAAGGCCTGTTTTCATGTTCCAGGTTACACTTGATTCAGGCCTGATGCACCTTTTCATAGTTGTTACTCCTAGGTACATATATACTAGAACCACACCCAATTTTATTATCCAAACATGGATGTATTTATATGAAACCACTTTCTTGATCCTTTACCAAAATTCCAAGACATTTTCCTAAACATTAACTCATCCTTAGAAACCACCTAGAAGTATCCTTATAAATATCCCTGGTGATCCCACTAATGTTTTCACATTATAGTTTCTAAATGTTGACTAAAAAATTCCTTTGATACTAAATATAGTGTCCCAGGCTTAACATACATGGATATTACAAAATTTCATATGAATATTCACCATATAAAAAAATACGTGCTTGAGGACCACAACAATTTACTGTATTTTGAAACATGGAACACATTATTCAAGTACGGTGAATGATCTTCAATATATTCTTGAAATATATTATCTATTAGTACTCCTACATTACACCATTCTTCATAACATATGGAAAAGAATAATAAGAAAATAATGTAATTGAATTCTCAATAAGAGTAAATAAATGAAATATGTAAGCATAACATGAACATAAGTGCATAATAATAAGATAATTATATTTGAAGACCATACTCTCGATATAAAGATCATAATCTTGATATCAGGCATAAGGATTTGGAGTTATAAGACATGAATTATAATGTAAATTATAGAATAATCCATGAAAATACAACATATGAATAATACATGAATCATAAAGGAAAAAATAGAATAATACATGAAAACATAATGAATTAATAAGACATGGAATTTTTGGTATACACATAAGTATATAAAATTATATGTCAAGTATACCTACCAAGACCTTCATAACATGTTGGGCTTGGGATAATAACCTGTTTACTTTGTTCTGGATCAGGATTCCCTCCCATGTATCCTCCTGATTTAGGATTTGTATGATCTCTCATGTACCCTCTAGTTTGTGCTTAGTATTCCCTACAATTTACCCACTTTTTTCGAGCATCACATTCCCTCTCGTGTACCCTCTTGTTTTGGGATTAAGACGACCAATTGTATTAGTCTTGGTATGCCCTCTTGTGTACCCTCCTGATTTCATAAAAACATTATTATTAACTAATGAATTAGAGGGAGATACAGGTCCCACCTATCGCATAATGAAATCATACATTCATGTACCAAATATAATAAAACATTCATCATATCATGACCCATGAAATGAAATGGGTATTATTAAAAATTCATCACATCATAAGGTATGGGGAAGGGATAATTTTCATAATAATTTCATCAAATCATAAAACATTAAAATAATTTTTTTTCAAAAGAATATAAAACATTTAATAAAAAAATGTATCATAAATATCGTTATATCAAAACCCAAAACATTCATGAAATAATATGAACATTCTTCATAAAATATAGCAAAGTATTTCATCTTATATTGGGAAGGATTTTGAAAGATAAAATGGAACATTTCTTAAGAAAAATATCCTATCCTCAAAAATAATTTTCATAAAACATTTTAAAAAATCCATTTCTTATAAATAAAGATTTAAAATTTCATTTATAACATTTATTTAAGAACATATTTTTTTGAGAGAAAATTCTTTTTAAAACATAAAACATTTTGAAAATATTTTTCTTTTAAAAAACATTGAATAAATAGAAAGAAGAAATGAAATAATTTTGAAAATCCTTTTCTTGAAAATGATTTTCAAAAAATATATAGAAAACTTGAAATCATTGAAATCTTTTTCTTTGAAAATAACCCTTTGGAAAAAGTATAAAGGGAGATTTGAAAATCATCTAAAACACATTTTAATCATAAATCCTTTTTGAAATCCTTTTTCTATAATCCCCCCATTAAAATAAAAAAATTTATGTAATATTAGAAAAATATTTTATTTAAAAATAAACTATTTATATTAGAAACACATTTTTATAGAAATGAAGTTCATAGTGATGGTTAAGTCTGAACATTCCAATCTTTCCTTTTACACCTTTACGAGTTTAAAAATGTTCATTGATGAAAAATTATAGGAGTATTAATTTTAAAATAGTTTTTTAAAAAGGTAAGAAATGTATAAAAATTCCCTTTAAAGATCATAGTATTATAGTAAAACAATTTTGAAAACAATTTTTTGAAAACATGGTTTTTAAAGAACACATATTTCAGACCCAAAAGAAAAATATTGTTAGATTTTCATAAATTTTTTCTTAATTATCTTAAGTACCAAAGAGTAGATAAATCATACTAATACATGAATATATCATTTTTTTTAATAGAATTGAAAAATATTCATGAGTTTTATTGAGATATGGATAATAATATTTTGTCAATTGAAGAATAATCATCAACAATATGGACAAACAATGAGATTTTAGTAATAAATCATTACCACTATGGTATCCATGAATCATAACACTATGGAAAGAATATTATTAAATGAATCTGAAAATACCATTAATATAATTAGATTAATGATATTACATTTCAAATGTTAGTATATATATCTCACATAAAAATATATGTGCGTAACATGACATGTGTCTCAAAGAATGAAAATTGTGACAAAATTACTTTAGCAATTTTGTAACTTTTGAACCATAAACCACATGAAATAAAGATAATAAAATGGATATATAAATACCCATAAAATTAATTATAATAATCATTGAATACATCCATGGTAATTATACACACTACACACATTAAATGAGTGTTGAATAATTCGTGTATCTTATGAAAATAAAAGGTGATATGAAATTCTCTTACTTGAAGTCTTGACTTTATTCGTACATGTTCAAACCACCTATATAATAAATATAAGTTTATTATATATATAATAAAGAACCATATTATTATATCTAATATCATATATTATTTTTTATGACTTTATATTACCCGTATGTTAACAAATCCATGTTAATGTTATGTTTTGGTTGATATCTGCTTTATTTTTCATTTATGTTTTACTTGGTATTCTTGATCATCTTACTTAGATCATTATTTACTTATTTCATGAATTTAAAAATGGTTTAAATATCATAAATATTCAGTATTTATGTATTTATAATATTATATATATGATATAATTATGAAATGGAATACACCATTCAAGGAGACAGAAGGCCGTACATACACATAAACATTGTTTTTTTATTATCGTATTGAACAAAATAATGTAAATGAAGTATATGTATATATATTATAATTAAATTAATATTATTATTTCCTATATATCATATAATTTCACTAAACACATCCTTAATACATTCAATGTAAAGTAAATAATCACATCTCTTTGAGCAGGTGGTTGTCCACACTTCCCCAAACGAAATTACCATACTTAAAAAAATAGAAATCAGGAAGTTGCGTGTTATATAATAATTAGTGAATCATAAATACATCATAAATATCATATATAAAATATAAAATTACATTTTACATTACAATTCAAAACTATTAGTGGTGGTAAAGAAAAAAGAGAAAACATCATTTCATGAGGCGGTAGTTCGTCGTACAGAAGAATGGTATGTTCATTACCCACTAGATGAGTGTGTGTGTAAGTGTAGGTAGAACACATAAAATAAAATTATTTAATTATATTTATAATACCTATTATATTATATAATCATGGTATAATAATAATTTAGGTTGTGGGGAAGGAAAATAAAATAATGGAGCTTGAGAAAGGATGTTATCTATTTTTTTGGGTAACTCCTTTTTCATTCCACAAAAGGGATACATTGGTTGGATTTATTCCAAATTGTTGTATTAAATAAGTAATTTAGGGATGTTGAGATCTTATTTTATTAGATTTTGGGAGATATATAGGGATTTATAGGTGTGAATTAATGAGAGGGTTGATAGGCTTTTTATAGTGGAGGAGGAGGTGCATTATTATAAATTTTTGAAAAGGGAATTAAAACCTATTTTTCTTCTAACAGGTGGTTCCAATAATGGATAAAATTAGATAAAATATAGGATAGGTTCAATATATGTCTATAAAATATCTTTTTGACAAGTGTCTAGGTTATTTTGGCCCTTAAGTGTAAGGTTTAGTTCTTTATTAGACTAATTTTCCTCTTAATAATTGTATTTATTTTTTGAAATGGTTGAGTGTCAAGACCTCTTTATTGAACATAAAAAAGAAATAAACTCTTTTATAACTAGTAAATAGGAAACCCATTATGGTACCTACTTGTATATTTGTCTATTTGGGGCTTGTAGTATCTTTTTTACCTTTTTTATGTTGTTTATTTAATCATTGTGATTAATTTTAATTACATTCTCTAATATTTTTTTTCAAAAACTAAGTAGAACTTATATGAAATTATAAATTATTCTGATTCAAAATATTTAATCCATTTTTAAAAATTCATATAATAGTTTTGGTAGAAATTAATTTAAAAATAATCTTGTATATGGGATGACAATAAAGGTTTTTAAAGTAAAAAATGTCGAAAAGTTCATAAAATTTTATATAAAATTTCAATGTAAAATTGATTCCAATGAGAGAAATATTATTATATTATATATAATTGATTTTATTAAACCATAAAACTAATTATAAAACTTATAAATAAATTATAAAAAATATGTTTTGAAATAAAATTTAGTTATTTATCACTATTTGTAATAAAAATAAAACATCATAGAAAAATACCAAAAAATCACCATAATCTATTTTTTTTACCTTCGAAAAATTTATTTTATTTTGAAATATAAATTTAAAAAAATTCCAAATTTTATATTTAAAATAGTTTATCCATTAAATGGAAGCAATACTACTTTTATAAAAATATAGGTTTTTATGTGTAATACTGAGTTTCTTATTATCTTATTCTTATAAAATATATTAGATGAATGTAAAAAAATATTTGATTGAATATATAAAATATATATTTAATTATATGATTCAAAAATATTAATTAATTTAATTTATTATGATAAAATTCCTCTATGAAACCATTATTCATATCCCTAAAGTTATCCTAACTTTTCATTTTTACTAAGAAATTACTTGGTTTATATAATTATCTTAAACATATAAAACATTTTATTATTCCTTTTACACACTCTCCTAGTATTCTCTTTCCATATTTTTGAAATGAATGAAATGAAGTATTATTTCTTCTATGGTCACTAATATTCAAGCTCTTAGTTGAATCAATCCTTCTTTTCTTTGGGGAGACCAAGAGTTGGTTACAATGCATGTTTTTAGTCATATATCAAGATAACTAGTTAGAAATAATCACAATATCCTTTACTCTAATCATAAACCCATTATTTTTCTCATCAGCCCATTTTTCTATCACATTAAATATTAACCCAATTCATTATGGTTCCTTTAATGTCCCGGTTCTAGAAGCCACCCAGAGGCGCCCCGTACCTGGTTGGTCACATGGCCTCATGTGCATTTCCTTGAATGCCAGAGGCTGCCGAATAGAAGTGAGGGCCTTGGGTGTAATAGTGGGGAAATTATGCCCTCATTGGTAGAGTACACAGTGGAAGAGAAACAAATAAACAATAGCAGAAGCAGTAAAAAATCCATACACAAGTGAACATCGGAAGACCAAATGATAAACAGCTGGTGCACATACATATAAAATAATGCATGATACATATGTCTAGGAAAACATCAAAACAAGTCAGAATGCTGAATACAAACAGTACTAAACAAAAAATACAAGGAAAATAGATAACAACTCCTTTTCATCGCAAGCCTAAGCTTGGTCATGTTCTCTCTATCTCCACAACAAGTTTAGTACCTAAAGAAGAAGGGAACTTGGCTATATCTATACCTAAAACAATATAATCTCTTTGGGCCCAAAATCATGTCCCAAACAGGGTGTGAGACTAAATCCTAGTAGGAAACCAGCACGAGATATGTGCCTGACAGTTAGTGAATATATGGTGGTAAAAATACAGAAAGCAATAAACATGAAAGTACTCAACAGTAAACAATTCACAGTTTCAAGAATTTAATTCAAAAAACAAGTAATCAGTTGCTCAAGAAAGTTGAAACAAACAGGTAACCCTTTGGGTAGTTCTTAGAGCCTGACCCCTATGGTTCAACCAACAAGTACTAGCAACCCATTGGGAGGCACACACAGTCTCACCCCACTGGTTCAGGTAAAGTATAGACTCTATAGGGAAGCACTCATTATCGATTCCCCCCACAGTCTCGTATCATAATAAATGTGTTGTAGGGAATCACTCAACATGTCATTCCCCCTGTGGCCTGTGTTGAGGAGCTGTACACACTCTTAGGAAGCACTCAACGTCAATTCCCCCTATGGTCTCACATCGTTAAATTATAAAGACTCTCTGGAGAAGCCCTCACATCCATTCTCCCTGTGGTCTACTACAGTAGGTTCTCACGGCCCAGTGTAAGTCAAATAATTATAGCATGCATAACGGCCAAATAAACATCAAGAACTACTTGGAAAGCATTCTATGGCATATCAGCACATTAGAAATACAGTCATACCATCCTAAAATACTAGGTAGGAAAAGTAAACAGCAGCCAAAAAGGAAAACTAGACCCAATAGTCCAGACATGAAAAACATGCTTGGAAAACATTTCTAAATCATAAAAATTAACCCTATTCACATCCAGTATCCTCTACTCTAGAATATAAGCAAAGAAGGCAAACAATAGGGCTAAAATGGTAAACACGCAATACCCCATTCAAGGGTATTGGTGTAATTTGCACAAAATATTCAATGACTTCTAATGGAAATGCACAAACCACCTACCTTGGTGTTAGTAGATCGATATACTTGATCCTTAATGCTTGTATCACCTTAGAACATCGTAGATCTACAAAAACATATAAAACATTCAACCCACGAAAAATTGGAAAAGAGGAGGAATTGGAAAACGATGCTCTGAGAGAAGGAAGAACTCACCATTGCGATTCTAACGCAATCACCAGTGCTCAAATCAGAGGACGGACAGAGGCTCAAGGGAATATTGAAGATCTATGACCATACGAGTTCTCTCGGATGAAGACGACCTAGAAGATGTGTGTTCTATCCGTCAGACACGACCATAGTGCGTTTAATAAAAAAATAAAGTACACATTGAGTAATTTTTAAGTACACGATGTGTACTCTCCTTTTTCGTACTTTGCTTTAGGTGGCCTCTATGTCACCCCTACATGGTCGTGTGTGTGACCATGACACGGCTATCACACGACCTCCAATAGCATTTCAGTACACAGCGTGTACTCATAAATTATACTATATGTACTTCAAAATTTTCCAGATTTTCCCCCTTTTCTAAAAAATGACTAGAAAAGGAAAAAAATACCTGAAAAGAAGATCTGGGATCTTAAAAAATTCCCCCATAAAGAAATTTGTCCCCAAATTTCCCTAGCACGACATAGAAGAAGATACCTCGAACAGGTCTAGCCACTATGCTCGTACATCGGCCTCACTCTCCCAAGTCTCGTCCTATACCCGCCCGCGCTGCCATATCACTCATACCAGAGGAACAAACCAGCCATGGAGAACCTTTGTACTGCGATCAAAAATCCTGATAGGATTCTCCTTGAACGATGCATCCACATCTATCTTAACCTCATTGGGTTGAAGGACATAAGAAGGGTCTGAAAAGTAACTTCAGAGCTTAGAAACGTGAAAAACATCGTGCATAGTTTGGTACCTCCGAGGTAACTGCAATCGATAGGCAATCGGCCCAACTCTCTCCAACACATCAAATGGTCCGACATACCTTGGTGAAAGCTTACCATGTCTCTTAATCATCCTTTTCCCAACCTTGGTGTGACACGTAGGAAAACCTGATCCCGACCTCGAACTCTAGAGGTCATCTCTGTTGATCAGCATATGACATCTGTCGATACTGTGCATTAGCAATCATCTTCCGAGTCAACTCTATCTACTCTGTGGTTTCTTGAATGAGACAAGGTCCCAGCAAAGTTTCCTCTCCTGCCTCCAACCAACATAAGGTTGATAAGCATGGCCTACCATACAAATCCTCATAAGGTTCCATCTGAATAGTTTCCTAAAAACTATTTTTGTAGGAAAACTCCCCTAGAGGTATATGCTTCTCCCAAGAACCTCCAAAGTCTAGAATGTATGCTCGAAGCATGTCCTTGTGCACCTGAATCGTACTCTTGGACTAGCCATCAGTCTGGGGATGGTATGCTATTCTAAAAAGTACTTATATCCCCAAAGCCTTCTGATGCCCCTACCAGACCTGAGAAGTAAAACATTCATCCAAGTCTGAAACAATAGTGTGTGGAAATCCTTGCAGACATACAATATCTCAGATGTATAGCTTTCCTAGTTCATCAACCTTAAATGTCTCCTTGATCGACAAGAAATGAGAAACCTTCATAAGTTTTTCAATGAAAACCCATACAACATCATTCCCTCGAGGTGATCTAGACAACTCTATCAAAAATTCCATCGCGAGGTCATTACACTTCCACTTAGGAATGGGAAACAACTGTAAAAAACCTTCTAGTTTTTGACGCTCCGCCTTCACCTACTGACAATTAGAACACCTCATGAAAAAACTAGAAACATCTCTCTTCATACATGGACACCAATACTGGAGGTGTAGACCACGATACATCTTGGTGACACCGGGGTGAACTTCCCAAAAAGAGGAATTAAAATCCCACATTAGTTCCTCACATATATCTGCTGGTACACATATGCACCCCTGGAATCGCAAGATCTTACCTTCACTGACTATCCATCCAGGAAGAGGGTCCTCTCCTGACACACTTCCCCATAGGACTAGGCCTTCTGAGTCTGATTGCTACCTCATTCGCACCCGATCTAGGAGGGTAGAGGTAACAACTACAGAAGATAGAAAAGTCTCACACATTCTGTCTCGCACCTCTAAATGCATCTTAGAGAATAGATCCATAACCTGCCAAGCAATACTGGCATGATGAACTTCCTGTATCCGAGTCCTCCTGCAAAACGCATCAGCCACAACGTTTCCCTTCCCAGACATATAGGAATGCTCAATGTCAAAGGACTGTAGGTACTCAACCCACCTTCACTGTCTCAAATTTAGATCACGCTGAGTGAAGATGTACTTGAGACTCTTGTGGCCAGTGAAAACCAAAAAATTCTCCCCCAGAAAGTAATGTCTCCAACAGCGTAGGGCATGAACAACAACTACCAACTAGAGATCATGTGTTGGGTAATTCCTCTCATGTGGCCCCAACTACCGAGACCCGTACGTAACGACTCCATCTCCCTGCATAAGCACAACTCCCATCCCAATACCTAACGCATCACAGTAAATGGTATAGATCTTTCTCAGATCAGGAAAGACTAGTACCAGTGATGAAGTCAACCTTTCATTCAGCTCCTGAAAGGATGAGTCACAAGAATCTGACCATATGAACTTAGTACCCTTTTTGGTCAAACCATTCAGTGGTGATGCTAAGCGTGAAAAGTCGTGTATGAAGTTCTTATAGTATCCATCCAGCCCTAGAAAACTCCGCAACTCAAAGAAGTTCTTCGGATTCCCCCAGGAAACTACTACTCTCACTTTCTTTGGGTCTACTGATACTCCTGTCTCTAAGATAACATGACCCAAGAAGTGAATCTGGTCCATCCAAAAGTGGAACATCGTGAGCTTATCATATAATTGATGCTCCCTCTTTGTACTCAAAATAATCTCATGATGTGTATGAGGGTCATGTCGAGTGTGAGAGTACACCAATATATCATCCATGAAGACCACTATGAACGAATACAAGTATGGATGGAACACACGGTTCATCAATGCCAAGAAAACTGTTTGCACGTTTGTGAGACTAAATGGCATAACCGTATACTCGTATAGAACATACATACTCTTGAAGGATGTATGAGGTATATCTATTTGTATAATTTGCAACTGATGTTAACCGGACCTTAAGTCAATCATTGAGAACACTCAGGCCCCACTATGCTGATCAAAGAGATCATAAATCCTCAGAAAGGGATATCGGTTCTTGACCGTAAACTGGTTCAGCTTCCGATAATCCACACAAAGCGTAAGGGTGCCATCTTCCTTCTTTGCAAACACGATAGGTGAACCCCAAGGAGACGTACTGGGTTGGATGAAACTCTTTGCCTGCAACTCCTCCAATAGCTTCTTGAGCTCCTGCAACTCTGGTGTAGCAATCTTATAAGGAGGAATGGACACCAGTGCCTCTCTTAGAATGAGATCAGAAGAAAATTGTACCTCACGCTCTGGAGGAAAACGTGAAAAGTCATCTGGGAAGACATCCGTGAAACAATCCACCACTGGAGTAATGTCTAACTATGAAGTCCCCAAGTCATCTAGATATATACTAGCAATATGGGATGTAACTCCTCCTAGCCCATGATGCTCGGGTCATGCTCTACTCACCTAGACATCCCACGTGCCTCTATGAAGAAAAGATCCACCCTCTGGTGATATGAATCACACCCTATGGAAATAACAGTCGATGACTGCCAGGATGAGAACTAACCAGTCCATCATGAGAACAACATCATATCTTATCATCTCTAGGACAGAGAGGTCCCACAGAATGTGAAACCTAGAAACCATTAGAGGGAACTCCTTGCACTGACGTACAATAGCTGTCCTAGTCCCAAATAGTGTGTCTATGATCAAGATATAGGTAGAGGAAAATATGCAGAGCCCAAGGATCCCCACAATAGAAACAGAGACAAAGCTACGGGAGGACCATGTATTGAAAAGTGTAGAAGATAAAACTGAGGATACTAAGATAGTACCTCGAACTGTAGAGGGTCTGGGATCCTGCTCCTACTGGGTCTGCTCCACTCAAAAATCTAGCCTGCACCACGGCCTTGTAACCCTACTTGACCACTCTGAGCTAGTCCACATTTTTTTCGTTGAAATATGGGAAACTGACCACCAGGACCATGATCTCCACCTCTGCATGAACGGTCATAAGACCTCTAGTTACTTCATTGGTGAGGAACTGGTGGTGCTGATCCTAATCAAGGAGTCATAGAAGATCCCATGTGACTAGCTTCTAGTGAAAAGATCAGACAAAAGTGCTGAAGGTGACCCAACTTGCTGCATGATCAACACTCCACTAGGGCTCTCTAGCACTACAGCCTTGTATTCCTATCCCTTCTACTCTGGTATCATACCAACTAGATACCTAAAGATGTGTCTTGTTACCTCGGATCATTGCACGCAGACTCCCTACAACACTTCCTACTATCAGCTGGTGGAGCACTAACTCTGGAAGTGGAACCGCCCAGGCTCTCAGCTCTAGAATCTCTCAGATTGCACTCTGCGATCAGCTCCTAGTTTAATATGGAAGAGATGGTAGTCAACCTGAAGATATTCACCTGCAAGAGGATCTCCCATCTAAGACCATCCTCAAAATTCCTTTCCAAGAACAACCCATATCTTCCCAGGAGGGGTGTGAAACACTGAAGCTCGATGAAACGAGAGGTATACTCCAGAACCGAAAGAGTACCCTGCTCCATGAATAATGAACTCCCAGGCTCGGTCGGCCCTCAATTTCTATGGATAGAAGTAGTCATAATAGACATGCTGAAACTCCTCCCACGCCATAACCTGATGATGACCCACCCATGACATCATGTCCCACCGCCTCTTGGTAGAGTCTTATAAAATTTAGGTAATGATATTTACCTGCCTTTCTGGAGGCTTCTCCAGATGCTCAAAGATCATCAGCATGGTTTCTAGCCATGACTCTACAGGCTGACGTTCTCCTTCCCCAGAGAAGGTGGAAGGATGGTGCTATTGGAAAACCTACATCATGTCTTCCATAGTCAAGGTAGGAGTCAGTGCTCCCTATAAGGTCCACATCATTCTCATAAATCCTTCCCTAAACATCGCATCGACACCTATAACTAGTATCACTGCTAGTGCCAATTCTGGCACAATAGGAGGATCTGAAAGAAGTCCCTAATCAGCCATACCTGGCTTCTGATCACTTCCCAGCAACTGGCGGACAATCGGAGGACGTCTCGGTGGCATGACTCTGCAAGGTCAAACACACACCATAGATTCAATATTATAAATGACTGAAAACTGGAAGGACAATAAAGGAATATAAGAAAAAAATAATTCATGTTCTGAAAAACATGATGAGACGGTGTGTACATTTCCTTCATGGCATGTCCCCTTAATTCATTCACAAGGGCATGTACTTCAGATAAAAATAGTCATGTAACACCCCAAATACACGGCGTGTTGTCCAAACACATGGTGTGTACTTGAATCCTTTTCCCTGCCTGAGTCCCTCTATGCAGTCAATACACAAGGCTCTCTTAAGACAAGACTACACGACATGTTCAAGGTAGACACGACGTGTACTTCGACAAGATACACCGGCCCGTATTATTAGTGAAATAGCCTGTATACCCAGGTTACACTACATGGCATGTTCCAAAAAAACACAGCGTGTACTAATAAACGATAACACCGACCAGTGTTGTTCATGACATGGACGGGTACTGAGGTCAGACTACACGACATGTATAATCCAGACATGGTATGTATGTGAAAAGATAACACCAACCCGTGTTTTACATGACACGACAGGGTACCTAGGTCAGGCTACACGATGTGCTAAACTGGTAAACGAGATGTTTTCACAAGGATTTCCCCATCTCGTGTCTCTTCCCACATGACCTAAGTCACAGTTATAGACTACACGGCGTGTACATATGTACACGACGTCTACTTTTGAAAAACTATTTCTTCTCGAATAGAAGAACACATGGCATGTATTCAAAACTACACGGCATATATTCTAGGTTTTTCTAGAATGTAAGCCTCAAAAACAACTCCAAATCCCAGAAAACACTGAAACCAACATTGAAGGTGCCAAATTCCAATATGTGAGGGCACATACTCCCACCAAATCAAATTTTTGAATCTTATACAAGTTTTAAAAGGGAAACAAAGCGATGATCCACAAAATTCTGGTCCATGAGGGCCCATAACATCTCAATAATCAATGTTTGGAATTCATCCAAACAGAGCACTACACAAACAATTTCCTGTCAAATATCAGGTATCTTTATCAAAGCATCCATGACAACGACATACATATTCAACTCAACATCTATCACATCAAAAGTCAATATCTAATGCATCCTACATGTCATGGTAAGAATTCATGGAAAGTGATTTCTAACAAGTTCCTATATGATGCATGAGATGGCATACCCTCATCTAATCTTTTTACGACAGAATTAGAACCTCTATAACAACAACGGTAATAACACAAAATATGTGAATCACCCAATGGTGAAATCAAATCAAGTGTAAAATTTAAAACCAGTAAAATTGCAATAAACATGGTGGTATGGATTTTCCCAATACATAGGTTAGCTACTCTTGGGCACAACTTATTACCAAGTACCTATTCCATCATATCCCTAGCTATAGGTTTCAAACGGTAAGTTAAGAGAAAAGAATCCCTCTGATACCACTTTGTAACATCCCGGTTCCGGAAGCCACCCAGAGGGCCCCATACCCGGTTGGTCACATGGCCTCAAGCACATTTCCCTGAATGCCAGAGGCTACTGACTAGCAGCGAGGGCATTGGGTGTGATAGTGGGGAAACTATGCCCTCATTGGAAGAGTACACAACAGAAGAGAAACAAATAAACAATAGTGGAAGCAGTAAACAATCTATACACAAGTGAACAATGGATGACTAAATGATAAACAGCTGGAGCACAAACATAAAAAATAATTCATGATACATATGTCTAGAAAAGCATCCAAACAAGTCACAATGATGAATAAAAACAGCAATAAACAAAAAATACAAGGAAAACAGATAACAAATCCTCTGTATCACAAGCCTAAGCTTGGTCCGGTGCCCTCCAGCTCCTCAACAATTCAAGTACCTGAAGAAGAAGGGTGTGTGCCCTTATCTATACCCGTAGCAATATAATCTGTTTGGGCCCAAAAGTATGGCCCAAACAGGGTGTGAGACTAAATCTTAGTAGGAAACCCCCGCAAGATATGTTCCAAATAGTCAGTGAATATATGGCGGTAAAAGTACAGAAAGCAGTAAACAAGAAAGTAGCCAATAGTAAACAATCCAGAGTTTCAAGCATTTAATTCACAAACAAGTAATAAACTACTCAAGCAAGTAGAAACAAAAATGTAACCCTCTGGGTAGTTCTCACATCCTGGACCCTATGGTTCAACTAATAAGTACTAGCAACCCTCTGAGAGGCACACAAAGTCTCACCCCTCTAGTTCAGCTAATGTGTAAACTCTCTGGGGAAGCACTCACCATCAATTCCCCCTATTGTCTCGTATCGTACTAAATGCACTCTGGGGAAGCACTCAACGTCTCATTACCCCTGTGGCCCGTGTCAAGGAACTACATACACTCTTAGGAACCACTAAACATCAATTCCCCCTATGGTCTTGCATCGTAAAATTATAAAGACTCTCTGGAGAATCCCTCACGTCTATTCTCCCTATGGTCTACTACACTAGGTTCTCACAGACCTGTGTAAGTCAAATAAGTATAGCGCGTGTAACGGCCAAAGTAAACCTCAAGAACTACTTGGCTAGAATTCTATGGCATATCAACACATTATAACTATAGTCATACCATCCTACAATACAAGGCATGGAAAGTAAACCGCAACCAAAAATGAAAACTAGACCGAACGGTCTAGACAGGAAAAACATGCATGGACAAAATTTTTAAAGTATAACAATTAACCCTATTCACATTCATTATCCTCTACTCTAGAATATAAGAAAAGAAGGCAAAAATTAGGGCTAAAACGGTAAACACGCAATACCCCGTTCAAGGGTATTGGTGGAATTTGCACGAAATATTCAATGACTTTCAACAGAAAGGAACAGAACACCTACCATGGTGTTAGGATATTGATATAATTGATCCTAAATGCTTGTATCGCCTTAGAACTTTGTAGATCTACTAAAACATATAAATCATTCAACCCACGATAACATGGAAAAGAGGAGGAATTGAAAAATGATGCTCTAGGAGAAGGAAGAACTCACTGTTGCGATTCCAACGCATTCACCAGTGTTCGAATAGGAGGACAGACAGAGGCTCGAGGGATCATTGATGATCCATGACCGTACGGGTTCTCTCAGACAAAGATGACCTAGAAGAAGTGTGTTATGACCATCAGACGCGACCCCGATGCATTTAATGAAAAAAAAGAAAGTACATGGCCTTTTAATTTTGAATTACACGACATGTACTTGCCTTTTCCGTACTCCGCTTTTGGCGGCCTCCATGTCACCCCTATATGACCATGTTTGTGTCCATGACACAGCCAGCACACGACCTCCAGAAACATCGCAGTACATGGAATGTACTTTGAAAATTTCCATATTTTTTTCTTTTTCTCAAAAACAACTAGAAATGGAAAAACAAACACGAAAAGAAGATGCAGGTTCTTACAGTTCCGACCATCGACTAAAACCATAAACCAAAGTGTAAGAATTAAACTAAAATAATAAGAGTGAGATGAAAAATAATCAAGAAATATTATTCAAATTATGGCTAAATCATGACACATTCTTCTCAATTTATTTTCCCTTAGGTTTAATGTAAGTAATCCATGATATTACCAGATTTTTAGGATGTTATAATATACTTAGACACATCATCAATGTTAGTGATAATGTTATATTCCCTAATCTATTTTTTCTTAAATGAAATTTACATGGTTTCTAAAAAACATATTCTGATGCCAAATGTAAAGATCCTGGCCCAGTAGCCCAAAGTCAGTGGTTACATTATTACATTGGCACTATAAACAAGGAATCAAATCCAAAAGGATGGGATATTTTAGTAGTATTGATAAAATAGATACATACGTGAATATCATATTACTATTAAAAAAATAAAATAAAATAAAATATATTAGTTGAGTATAACATTATTACATTTTTCAAATCCCATCATATCAATAAAAATACTCTTCCTAGCATCATAGGTAATAGAAACATAAGAAAGGGGCGATCTCAAATACTCAGTAAGGGAATGTTTATAGTAAAATATATCATGAAGAAATAAGGAATAATAAAAATGTAAAGTTAAATAAATTAAAACACATTATTTTTAATCAATAAATTGAACATGAAGAATAATATTAAATGAATAAATGATGACAAATTAATTCAATAAAAATAATCCCATGAGTGTGAAACATATCCATGAATATTATAAATAATTAAATAATAACATGTAAATTAATAAATAATTTCATAATGATGGAATGTATAATAAGGACATCTAGAACACACCATCAGGGACTCAGGCCATGTCAACTTAAATAAATGAATAAGGCCACATCCAATACCCAAGCAAGTTTGTTTCATGAGACCAACCAAGTATCGAGGGGATATAGTGTGACCCACACATCACGTACTAAGTCTAATTCATTGCTCATATAAAACTGGTGGATAATAAGAAACACAAACATTCATATTGTAATTAGTATATGGAATGCTTATAATTAACCCAATCAATAAATATAATCATAAACTATCCAGAGTAATATAGAGAATGATGTCAAAATAGTACATCCCCAGTCAAACAGATAGTAAACCATTCAATTAAAAATGGTATATGGTATTATATATTATCAAACTAAATAACTAATAATATTCAACAAAGGATTTTGACATAGGTGAAAATATTTTATAATGTTCATTGAAGAATTCTTGAGGAAGATACCCTTTTTACAATGAAATCACTTATTTTTAAAAAGGTGTGGAATTGTAAAAGAAACAATTTTCATTGAAAATAACCTTGTAAAATTTTAAATTAATATTAAAATCATTAATGTTTCATTACGGTGGTTAAATAATCACAAGAAGTATAAGTTAAAAAAACATTCCTTTTGTATATTTGTCTGAAAAGTCACAAAGTACCTCGTTTGGAAAACGACAAAAAGATTCCTTTCAAATCATTTTGTAAAAAGTAAAAAATCGGTAAAAAAGAATTTAAAAATTCAAGGCGAATAATAAAACCCATATTTAATATACTTTTTGAAAGCATGGTCTTGGAGGTTAAATATTCCCCAGTAGTGACTTGAACATAAACAATCCTGAATAATGAAAAGATTGTGAAATAAACCATTACCCATTAGAAACTACATAATAATAATTCCCATGAATGAAAAAAACATATATCAATATATAAATACCCGTAATATTCATAATATTTACCATTAAATATATTGACATGAATTATATACACCACAAAAAATAAATAAGTAGTTTATAAAATATGTGTCCCATAGAAGTGAAAGTGAGATAAAAATCCCTGACCACATGGGAATATTTTAAATTGTAACCCCCATGAAACAAATAACATTAAATAAAACTTTAAATACAATTAAAATAAATATATTAATGATATTATATATCAATTGGGGAGTATATAAACCACAAAAAAATAAATAAGTTTTGAATATGGGAAATGTAACATGGAAGTAAAAGTGAGACGAGAAACACTTACCTTAGGCTCGACTTCTTTCTCGGGTGTTTGAACCACCTGTATAATAAATATAGATTTATTATTCACATATTACATAACTATAATAATATATTTAATAAAATGTTTGATTTTTTTATAATATTTTACCATTGATTTATTATCAACTCATTGTTAAAATCATTGTTCCAGACGATAACTTCTTTGTTTTTTATGTATGTTTTGGTTTGCTAGTTTCAGTCCTTATACTTTTATTATGGGTCCATAATATAAATAATTTTAGTAATTATATATATATATTACATGTATTTATATTAATTCATAAAATTTATCTATATAAAATGAATTACAACATTCATGGAGATGGTAGTTTGTACGCATGCATGAACATTGTTTCCATTTTTAGATTGAAGGAACAAAATAAAGGTGAATAATAATTAATTTTTACTGAATCGTTATTATATAATTTATATAATATATACAAAATATATCATATATATTCATTAAATCTATATTTATTACCATCTATGTAATGTGTAAATGAAAAATGGATCACATCACCTTGTGTGTGTGGCAGTCAACGTGTACGCACGAGCGATGTTGTCTTTTCCCAAAGGATTGAAAGGTAAGAATTTATATATGATATTATAGTTAAAAAATAATATTTGTTTTCATATATATCATATAAAATAATTATTTCTATCTTTATAACCATCCATGTATAGTGGTGATGACAAATGAATTACACCACTACATGGAGATGGCAAGTCGCACATACGAATGAGTGATGTTTTGGTTTTTCATAGAATCTTAGAGATATTGAAAATGGTTTACCGTAAAAATAAAAGATATAGCTTTATGTTTATTATACTGGTGTAATTATTTTAGAATGTTTAAAACACATGAAGATGAAGTAGAAGAAGAAAAAACCCTGAAATAGTCGGTAAAGACGATTACCTCTTTTTCGGTAGACTCCCTTTAGATATCTTTTTAAGGGACCAAAAATATGTATTTTGGATGGTACATAACCTCATTAATATGTATAATTATTCTTATAATAGTAATTAGTAGTTTTTGTCGAGTTATATGGCTCAAAATGGTGTAAATAAGTGAAGGAATTACTATCCATTTATAATTAAGGTGTGGGCAGTTTTGGAATATCTTAAAATATTAAAATATTATATATTATTTCTCATGTCCAAATATAATTCAACGATATATTGAAGATAAGTCAAAATCCATTCATAAATTAAAATTTGAAGATGTTTGGGATATGTTTTCTCCCTTATATTTTAGTTTTAACCCCTCATTTACCTTTTGACAATTACCAAACTATTAGAATTTTATACTCTCTAGGGGTCAATAATGTTACTATAAATTTTCAAAATACCCTTAAATAGTCCATGGTAGATGTCATTAACCCTATAAAAATAATTTGGGCCAATATAATATATTTATTAATTTTTTATCATTTAATAATATATTATTTATTATAAAATATAAATAAATCAAATTTTTAGAACTATTCATTACTTTGCCTTTAATAATATCAAGAAATGACTTATAATTAGAAAAAAATATATTTTATTATATATATCAAATTCCATGGTCATATATAAAATTATCTTATGTCATTCTTTATCCAAAATTATATTTATTACAATATTTTTAATAACATTTATTGATTTTCATTTAATTAATTACTACATTAATATTATGTAATCATTTTAGCTAATTGTAACTTAACTATAAATTAAATTTAAATTATCGTAATTAATATAAATATTTTATATTTAAAAATAATATTTTATTTAAACATATCCTCTTGATGAAACCATATTAAAAATATTACACTTATTAAAAACAAGAGTGTGACATGTTTGAAATTTCTAAAAAAATACAATAAAGGTCATAATATATTCCAAGTGGCCCTATAATGTAATAAAATAATCTAATAGGTGATAATGGTTGATATATACCCAGGAAATAATATTTAGGTAAATATTTTGATCATTTTATGGCTCCTATCATTTTATTTTTAACTTAAATTACCTAATTTACCCTTTACATTTGTAATCAAATTACTGAGTTTACAATTCATATTGAACAAAAATAAAACAGTACTATTTAATAAATTTTTCACCAATAAATAAAAATGTAGAATACATATTTTAAAAATAAAAACATATAAGTTATAAAAATTAATTTAAAATAAAATCTAAAAAAGTGCTGAAAACTAATTTCAGAAAAATTCCCTTTTGAAATACAAAATTTTAATTTAAATTCATGTATAAAATAAATTTAAAAAAACATAATTGAATTAATTTAAATCAAATGAAATGATTTTATTTAAAAAAAACCCAAATTTTTATTTTAAAATTTATTTACTAAAAAAATATAATCTTTAATATAAATCAGTATTTTCACTATTCATTCAAAAAAAAACATTTCAAAAAATAATCAAATTTAAACAATAAGATAACTATGTTATGAATATTTTTAAATTTGAATTCCTTATATCAAAAAATTTTTCGAAATTTTCTTGTAATTAATTATATTATTTCTACATAAAAAGAAATAAATATCATTGTTTGAAGAAAATATGTTTTTGAAGAATAAAATGACTTTTCTAAATATTATGTGATTATTTTATAAAATTTTCTCATTAAATTTATATAGAGTAATACCTTTATTTTTAAATAAATTATATTATTCTAATTTTACATTCTAGTTTAATGACATGGTTATAATGGTCACATTTTACTAATAATACTTCATCATTCATTTTAGCTCGATGTGGTTTATCCTGTACACTATTGAACATAGTGTTTTAATTTAAAATATTTAGATATCACATTAAAGTCATGGGAGAGGAGAAAAGGGAGAGTAGTTTTGTGACTTTGTTTTCTAATATATAATGGGGTATAGGGATTTTCAATTTGGTTTTTGATTTTAGGAGAGGTAGAATAATAAAATCAGGATTTTGGGATTTTTCAAAAGTCGCAAGGTTTACCAAAATGTATTCAAACTATGAAACATCCTATTCAAAGAAAATTCACCCTCACATGGTTTGACCACATGGTTTATAAACCCAGTTCCATCTATGAAAAATGATTCTATTAAAAATAATTACACCCCTGCACACTTGATTCACAATTTCCTCTAACCATGCACAACATGTGAAAGTTCCTAAAAACCATAATATGATATAATGTTTCTCCTAATAATGAAATAGTATATACTTAAACATTTATTTCCAATGTGATAAATTCATTTTAATAATAAAATTAATTAAAAAAATCCATTTGATTAGGTATTTGTATGATTTCTTGTAAACCATGTGCACTAACCATGCACATATCAAAACATTGACCCAAAACACTAAAAATAGGTATTTCACTAAGAAATATACCCAAAAAATAATTAAATTAATAAAAAAATGAAATAGAGAAAATAATATTGGAAAATATAAAGTCAGGATGTTACAATTCCATAGCATTCTATTCAATGATGAAGTATTTGATGTATTTATTTTTCAATATATGGATAGCCATGTTTTTTTAGTAGGAGGTTCCTCGGATAATGGTATGAAATGTGATGATGAATATTATGGGGAATTAATTGGTATTAATCAGGTGGTATGTTGGGACCAAAATTATATACCCCTTGATGCATTAACATGTCTCATGAGACATAATAAGTGGGTTTTATTATATACCTCTTCCCATAATAATATAAATGTTTTAGAAAAATGACTTGATAATAGGTTTTTATGTTTGAAATTATATACTCTGTAAGTAAGATATTAAAAATTACTGTAATATATGGTTTCATTTATTATCATGGATATATCATGCCCTCAGTTTTATTTGATTAAGGATTCATTTAGTTTATTTTTTCTTTTCATATCCATTATACCATGTTTATATTAAGAAATATCCATCCGTATGTTACCCATTAATGAACATATGAGCTTTCCCTTAATTGTTTTTATTTCCCTTGGAAAGAAATAATTTGTCTAAGTGGAATTATATGTGTAAATATAGAAGAGATAATATTTTTATCTCATTTTTTTCATGTTGAATCTTATATTTTCAAATGTCATGTATGTATGTAATTAATATTCCAAGGATATTAAGATGTATGATCCTATGAGAATGCTTTTATTCTTTTCCAATTATTTAATATAAATAATGTAATGTCTCGGATTTTCTATTTATTATTTTTAAATATTATGTGGAATTATTTCGAGATCGGGAGTGAAGAAGACTCATCATTCTGAGGACCAGTGATCCCGGAATGGTGGTTTGAACTTTTTTTAAGTTAAGTGAGTCGACACTTGTGCGTAGTTGTGGCAGTTTCCAAACGGATTCCCAGATTAAAAATTTGAGCACACCATTGCGCCCGGGACAATGACTTTACCTAAGAATGAGGCTAACCTTGACCGTTTCAGGTCGAGAGAAAAAGTTAATTTTCGTACATTTTAAGAAAAATAAAATAAAATAAATTAATAAATTTATTTTATTTCATTTAAGGAAACATCCGCTGCAGCGCAGGGACTGTGCAACTGTTTCCTAAATTAATGGCGTGTCATAATAACCTCAAAATGGAAATCCAACGTCACTAATTCTACCGTGTAATTAAATGAAAACATATTTCCCTTTTTAATGGGTTAAGGAATTGTTGATCGTTGGTGACGTTTGAGAGGAACCTCTGCCGAATCTACGGCACATTGGAGCAAACTCTCGGCGACTAACGACGACGGATCAAAGTTGACAATCGCTACACCAACAAGGTTGAAGGATCTCGACGACAACAACAGTGCGATGCCTTCGTCAACGATCGATCCTTTCAAAAGGTAGGGGTTTGTTATTTCAATTCTCTTTCCTCGTTTTTGAGTTTAAACCATGAATGCGGATCAACCATGAACAAGTTAATCCGCGGATTCGTGCGTTAGGGATTTTCTTTGGGATTATTTTGGGGGAATTAATCCATGATTTTTATTTATGCCGATCTCTGCTCTGTTTAAGCCTATTAATGGGAGCGGATCAACACCGTGAGGAATGACGGCGAAGGTTCGTTCCTCAATTTGTTTATTGGATTTCCTCCCCCATTCTTTCCTCATGCGTTCTTAGTAGGGTGATGAACAACAGATCGTTGCACATCCATTCCATGACGCCACGATCCCAAATCGAAAGTTCTACACTGCAACAACCTTGTGGAGGTGCGGTGACGATGGCGGAGGACGAATCAGACCGGATTGGAGAGAGCGTTCTTCGAGCGTTCTTCGTGTAGGAAGATCAAACACATTTTCGGAGCCGATCGAGGGTCTGAAAACACCGAAAGCAGCTTTGTGGCGTCAGGGCGACCAAAACCTGAAGGTTTCATGGCTATCAGATGGTTGCATCAATGATCAGAGCAGCACGGGAGGCGCACCGGCGAGAAGCATTGTTTCTTGAAATTTCAGGAATACACAGCGTGTACTTCCGAAGAACACACTGTGTAGTACTGGCGGTGGTGGATAGCGTTTCGGGGTCAGAGTGGAATAACACGACGTGTGAGCGCAGTCACACGGTGTGTTTTACTTTCCCCGAAGCTCGACGTGTACTTTGGGTAGTACACGGACACGGGATGAGCTACACGGCTTCAGGTGACATGGCGTGTATAGCGCGGTAGAAGCGGCTACGCGGGGCTCGGCCTGTATCTCGTGGATATGTGGACACGGGATGGAGTACACAACCATGTACTCCATCACACGGCCAGGCGAGGCCAGCAGCGTGGGTCACCCCATGTGCAGATTACACGGGTTGGAGTACACGGGTTGATGACCGTGTACGGGCACCTGGCCAGAGTACACAGAGCCAACCATAGTTACCCAGACACGGCGTGTACACCGTACTAAATGCCATGTACTAAGTTTTTCTACATGACCAGCCTATGACACGAGCTGTTGTACACGGGCAGTACCCAGGGTCAGACAACACGGTGTGTATCTTTTCTACACACCGTGTACATTTTGGAAAATGGCATGGTCCTTTCTTTCACCATACCTTGGACATCTTTTGTTTGGGTTAGTGCCCCTTCTTCTCATTCCCCTGAAGGTCATGCATCATTTCCCACTCAGGAGTATGATCACTTCAGCAGGACTTTCTGTGATAGAGTCAGGCATCCATCCCAGAGGCCCGGATCGAGATCCTCTAACAATTCTTTACCCTAGGTAGAGTCAGGCATCGACGTGACCAACCTTACCGAGCATTGATCCTCTACCTAGATGGTGTATCACCTAACTGGTGAATCCGGATGAGGCGCGGTATCCACCATGTCCCTGGCAGTGATCCTCATCTATGTATCATGATCTTTTCCACTCAGAAGTTTGTCTCCCGTAATGAGTGCTTCTATCTATCGTAACCATTCCACTCAAGAGTGTGTCTACTGTAATTAGTGTAGCTACCTCTCATGACGGTTTCCGATGAACATCACTTCTCAGAAAGACCTCATCAGAGCTATAAGACTCGTGGAGCGTGTTCTCCCGGAACGAGTGTATCATGGAATCTTCAAACAGAATCCCTAATGGGGGTATGCGGTTGTGTGACTTGTCTCTAGACCACGGGTCTGGGTATTGAGTATGTCTGGTTTGTTCTATATGTTTCATAGACATATACTGTGCATAGATGACTTTACCTTTACTTTGTGTACTACTTTATGGTTTTTGAGGTCCTCTACTGAGTATTTTTATACTCACCCATACACGGGCTTTGCCCGCACATATGGTGTCTTGTGCAGACGAGCAACCTTTTGACAGAGTCCAGGGCAGACCAGGACAGGACCGACTTTCTGAGTTCCCTACAGGCTGAGGCATTCCTACGGCTATGAGCGACAGTCCTAGTACCTTTTGTGTTTACGGGTTGGACTTTGCAGTTTTCAGACTCTTGTTTTTGGTGGGATTGTATTTTGGACCAGTTTACTTTTACAACACTCTACCTTTCGTCATACTCTATTGGTTGGGGTTTAGTTGTATTCATGAATTTTGTTCCTTAGTGTTTTACATTTCATCATTTTTGGGCTCAGAGATGTGTGCGTGTGTAAAGGTACATAGGCAATGCCTCCCATGTTAGTAACATGCCTAATCGGTGCTAGTCACCAGCCCCTAGCCTATTGGAGGCAGGCTTGGGGAGTCACAATGCGGGCCCCACTAGAACGGGTCATGATAGAGTGGTATCAGAGGTGTTCGGTTCTACCTCAGGACCAAGAGTCTGTGAGTTTGGTTTGGGGCAACAGTGTTTAGGGTTTCAGTTTTGGCTTTCAGGATAGGGACCCCTATGTTGGTGCAGCGGTCGACGTATCTATACACCAGGACTCTGATAACCTGCTTTTCGACTCGGTTCATGAAAACAGTGGTTGCGGGGAAATAAAAGGTACATGCATCATATAGGAATTGTTTGTAGTTACCATGTCCTTTGTGTCAGCTATCCAGATATACTCTTTGACCATGTTATGTCTTGTTTCCTTACGGGATGCCTCCGCGATGCATACCCGCTAGGATTCAGTAGCACGATCACGAGGATGACCCCCTCAGTGAAGAGGCTTCGATACAGGGACTAGCTCCCCAGGAATTGCCACTGGGTGGTGCACCTGCTATGCCGCCACCAATGGAGCAGCCAGTGGTACCTACAGTACTGACCGGTGAGGAGCGCAAGCTTAGCATGCTCCATGAGCTCTAGAGATAGAGACCCCTCAGGTTCCAAGGCGAGCCCTACCCCCAGACGGGTGAGGACTGGCTTGAGGCGGTAACTAGGGTTTTTCGTATAGTGAGGACACCAGTAGACCAGATGGTGATCCTAGGAGCGAGCCTTCTTCAGGGTTCGGCCGGACGATGGTGGAGTCTGAACACACAGACTAATGAAAAGGAGACTCTTTCGTGGACGGAATTTGAGAGAATCTTTTGGGAGGAGTTCTCTCCGGTTATGCTGAGATCTTTACGCATCCAGGATCTTCTTCATCTCCAGCAGGGCTGTATGACCGTAGCTAACTATTCATCAAGGTTCACCAACCTCGCCATGTACTCGATGGATATGGCCAAAGATCATTACTTCAGAGATCGGACCTTTGAACGAGGTATATGGCATGACATCCACGCTAGTGTCGTTCCTCTATTAATTTCCACTTATGCTGGAGTGCTCGAACGGGCCTTGGTGATCGAGAGCTTCTTGGCGGAGCAGAGACAACCACCGGCAGTCAGCAGCAGGAAGACAGGTGCAGAGACCCCAGTAGTAGGGAGCCGATGTCAGGCATAGGGATCTGTACATGGGAAATGTCATAAGAGGACCCAGGACAGCGGATCAACAATACAGAGCTCTCTGGATGGATCCATTAAGCCTAGGGAGAAGTGATGCTACACATACGACGGTAGGGGACATCCCGCTAGAGATTTCCCGATCAGTCGAGTTGCTGATAGGGAAGCAGTGGATGGACCACCATGGCAGAGGCAGAGAACAAAGTAGGCAGACTCGCCAGGAGGTGGACATGGCAGAGGAGCATGGAGATCTACAGGTGGTGGCAGACACTTTGACTTACTTCCACCACCACCCCAAGGAGGTCCGCACTAGGCTCAAGAAACTGGGGGACAAGGATGGGGACAACTGCATGCAGTCAAGGCATACGACCCAGGGGCTCCAGGGATGATTCGAGGTATGATCTGTGTCTTTTCTACCTTAGCTTCTGTACTGATAAACACATGTGCCAGTCATTCCCTTATAGGCACATGTCTTTTACAAAACCTCGAGATTCTGGTAGAACTGTTGACTCGATCCTTACGCTTGGAGACCCCTATGGGAGGAGACACAACTATCACACACCTTTTTAGACAGTGTGATATTACACTTGGAGGCGAGAGTTTCGGTTGGAACCTCTTAGTGGTAGTGTCGAGGCCTTACGATGTCATTCTTAGAATGGATTGGTTATCTTCGGTCCATGCCCTGATTGACTCTTTTAAGCGAAGCGTGCATTGTGTCCGCCGTGATGGAACGATGTTTTCCTTTTTTGGAGAAAGGGAAACCCATGAAGCACAAATTGGGATCATGCATAGGAGGTCACAACCGATCTCTCATGAGTTGGCTAGCCTTGCCCTCGGAGCAGTAAATGTTGTGAGCTCTCAGTTCCCAGCAGTGGTGGTGGAGTATGAGGACGTCTTTCCCGAAGATGTTCCAAGATTACCTCCCCACTGGGAAATTGACTTCTGCATCGACTTACACCCCAGGACGACACCGATTTTTTCATTGGCATATCGGATGGATCCCACAGAGCTTCTTGAGCTCAGGATGCAGTTGGAGGATTTGTAGAGCAAGGGTTTTGTGAGACCCAGCGTTTCACCCTGGGCGGCCCCGGTCTTGTTTTCCAAGAAGGCTGACAGGAGTTTGAGACTATGCGTGGATTAACGGTGCCTGAACCAGGTGACAGTGAAGAACAAGTATCCACTGTCGAGAATCGATTACCTCTTCGATCAGCTAAGAGGGGCACCATGGTTCTCGAAGGTTGACCTTCGATCCGGCTATCACCAGCTATGAGTGTGGGATGTGGATATACCGAAGATGTATTTCAGATGTCATTACGGTCACTATGAGTACTTGGTGATGCCTTTTGGTGGGAGGAACTCCCCCGTAGTGTTCATGGGGCTGATGAACCGGATCTTTCAGCCGTACTTGGACCGGTTCATGGTGGTCTTCATCGACGACATCCTTGTGTACTCGGCGTCAGAGGATGATCACACGAGACACCTGCGGATGGTTCTGGCCGTACTTCGGGAGCACCAACTTTATGGGAAGCTCTCAAAGTGCCAGTTCTGGATTCAGGAGGTCCACTTTCAGGGACATGTCATCCCAACGGATGGAGTAGCTATGGACCCAGCCAAGGTGGAGGCTCTGTTAGCATGGGAGCCACCTCGGAGCGTGACAGAGGTGCGGAGCTTCCTTGGGATGGCAGGATATTACCGAAGATTAATTCCTGATTTCTCCCAGATATCATCACCGATGAAGGTCTTGACCAGGAAGGGGCATCCCTTCGTGTGGAAAGAGATGTTCCAGCAGGATTTCGAGAAGATGAGACAGAGTTTGACGAGCACCCCAATCTTGAGATTGCCGGAGGAGGGTGTCGAGTACATACTTTTCTGCAACGCATCAGGGACCGGGCTTGACTGTGTCCTGATGCAGCGACATGCAGTGATTGATTATTGTTCACGCCAGGTTAGGCCACATGATAAGAACTATGCGACCCATGATCTCGAGTTGGCAGCGTTAGTATTCACATTGAAGATGTTGTGACACTACCTTATGGGCGAGCGGTTTATTGTCTACTCTGACCACAAGAGCCTCAAGTATATCTTCTCATAGAAGGATCTGAATCTGAGGCAGAGCCATTGGATAGAGTTCCTCCAGGACTATGATTTTGAGATCATCTATACTCCTGGAAGGGGAACAAGGTGGCAGATGCTCTTAGCAGAAGGTCGATCTCACAACTGTTGAGTGAGGCGACACAACAGTTAGCCGCGTTACAGTTATCCTTTGTGGATGGAGAGGATACAACTTACCTACAGTCGATGGTTGTCACCAATCCACTCTTACATCGAGTTAGGGAGGCACAACATGGGGCTGTCGACTGTGTGGCTTTATATGCTCAGTTATCCACAGGACATGCTCCTAATGGATATTTGCAAGGCGGGGAGCACATACTTCTTTTCATGGAATGCACTGTTGTACTAGTGGCGTTCCAGGAGGAGGTCCTAAGGGGATTTCAAACATCGCCTTTGGTGGTGCATCCTAGAGTGGAAACGATGTACCGCGATCTACGACAACAATTCTGGTGGTCAGGCATGAAGAAGGTAGTAGCAGAGTTTGTTTCCCGATGCCCCACATGCCACCAGGTGAAGGGTGAGCACCAAGTTCCAGTGGGATTAGATCACCCCTGGAAGTCCCAGAGTGGAAGTGAGATGAAATATCGATGGAATTCATGACAGACTTACCATGGACGTCCAAGGGGCGTTATTCCATCTAGGTGATCATTGACCGACTCACCAAGTTGGCCCACTTCTTAGCTATCAGGGAGCAGAGTTCCATAGAGATATTGGGACATCTCTATGTGCAGGAGATAGTTCGGCTTCATGGAGTCCCCTCAACTATAGTCTCATACCGAGATGCCCGCTTCACATCCCGGTTTTGGAAGGGATTGCAGGAGGCTTTTGGGACTCAGCTACGCTTGAGCACATCATTTCATCCCTAGACGGATGGTCAGACAGAGAGGACCATTCAGGTTCTGGAGGACATGTTGCGAGCCTAAATCATGGACTTTGGTCGTAGTTGGGATGACCACCTACCGCTGGTGGAGTTTGCGTACAACAAAAACTACCAATCCACCATTGATATGGCACCGTTCGAGGCTTTGTATAGGAGACCCTCTCGGTCACCGCTTTGTTGGACTGACCCCGGAGAGTCAGCACTAATGGGTCCAGAGTTAGTGCGACCTACCACAGGGAAGGTGCAGATCATCTGGGAGTAGATGAAGACTGCATAGAGCTGGCAGATGTCTTATGCTGACAGGTGACAGAGACCTCTGGAGTTCGAAGAGGGAGACCACGTATTTCTTCGGGTCTCACCTCGATGAGGGTTGCGAAGATTTGGCCGAGGTGTCAAGATATCTCCGAGGTTCATCGGACATTTCTAGATTTCGTGCAGAGTTAGCGAGGTGGAGTTCCACCTAGCTCTACCACCACAGTTGCATCGGGTACATGATGTCTTCCACGTGTTGCAGCTAAGGAGGTACGTGCATGAACCATATCACGTCATCGACTGGGGTGAGCTGGACATCGAGGATGGAGTGACCTTGGCTGAGTACTCGGTGGAGATTGAGGATCAGCAGGAGAAGATCCTTCATGGGGGATCGATTTCCTTGGTGCCCATCCGGTGGCAGCACATGAATCTTCAAGAGAGCACGTGGGAGTGGGAGGCTCAGATCCGTGCCTAGTACCCTCATCTTTTTGGGTAGCCCTTGCATTGGCTTTTTGGGGATGTAAAGCCCAAGGTTGGGAGAATGTAATGTCTCAGATTTTCCGTTTATTATTTTTAAATATTATGTGGAATTATATCGAGACCGGGCGTGAAGACAACACATCATTATGAGGACTAGTGAGCCGAGAATGCTGGTTTGAACTTTTTTTAAGTTAAGTGAGTCGACACTTGTGCGTGGTTGTGGCAGTTTTCAAATGGATGCCTGGATTAAAAATATGAGCACACTGTTGCGTCCGGGACAATGACTTTACCTAATAATGAGGCTAACCTCGACCGGTGCGGGTCGAGAGAAAATTTAATTTTTAGAAGTTTTAAGTAAAATAAAATAAAATAAATTAACATGTTTATTTTATTTCATTTACGGAAACATCCGTTGTAGTGCGGCGACATCGCAACTGTTTTCTAAATTAATGGCGCGTCATAATAACTTCAAAATGGTGAGTCAACATCATTAATGCTACCGTGTAATTAAATGACAATATGTTTCCATTTTTAATGGGTTAAGCAATTTTTGATCGTTGGCGACGTTTGAGAGGAACCTCTGGTGAATCTGTGACACATTGGAGCAAACTCTCGGTGACGAATGATGGCGGATTAATGTTGAGAATCGCTACGCCAACAACATTGAAGGATCTCGATGACAATGGCAGCGCAACACCTTCGTCAACGATCGATACTTTCGAAAGGTAGGGGTTTGTTATTTCAATTCCCTTTCACCATTTTTTAGTTTAAAACACGAATGCGGATCAACCACGAACAAGTTTATCTGCAGATTCATGCATTCTTGGGGGAGGGATTTTCTTTGGGTTGATTTTGGAGAATTAATCCATGCTTTTTATTTATGTTGATCTATGATCCATTTAATCCTATTAACGAGAGTAGATCAATGCTATGACGAACGACGGTGGAGGTTCGTTCCTCAATTTGTTTATTTGATTTCCTCCCCCATTCTTTTCTTGAATGTTCTTCGTGGGGCGATGAACAATGGATCGTTGCGCATCCGTTCCGTGACGCAACGATCTGAAATCGAAGATTCGACACCGTAACGACCTTGTGGAGGTACATCGACGATGGCACATGACGAATCGGACTAGATCAGAGAGAGCGTTTGTAACACCCTGAGCTTCCATAGTACGCTTCTCTTTGAATAATACAGTAGCGTGTGTTGTACGCAACTTTGAGTTCTAACACACATCATGACAAATCAAAGTAACCGTTATGAATAGTAATACATACTTATAAAAATTTAAGAAATTTTAACTCTCAAAATGGACATCATTTTTGGATTCGGAGTATCGAATTTAGCCTAAGGTGAAATTTTGGTACTTTTCGGTTATGTTTAATATTTTGATGAATAGTAAAAATTACTAAATTATAATTAAAAACAACTTTAAAAAAAATAATTATTAGTGATAAATTATGGATTTGAGTGGTTTTAAAGTATATGTAGAATATATTTTTACCATTTAATACAATTTTGGTCATTGGACATAATTTCACAATTAAACCGGACATAAACAAGTATCAATCTTTTGATAGTTATTATATCTTAAAAACACGCTTTTTGTTTTGACAACGGGAATTATTTTTAAATTAATTTCTACCACTTCTATGTTTTGAATTTGGAAAAATCGATTCCATATTTGGAATCAGGATGTTCAAATTGTGTATATAGGTAACTTTTATTTTTAGACATTTTGAATAATTATTTCGGTAAATATTTTATTTACCATGGTTAAAGGGTAAATCTAGTAAATAAGGGTTAAAGAATAATATTATAATAATACTAAATTATCCTAAAACGTGTCCTAAACTTATTTGTTGATACATTTATAAACATGGGCATATTTGGGTTGATTTTTGGACCCCATGGAGCCACTTGTAAGTGATAATGACACTTTATATTAATTAAGTTAAAATAAATAAAAAAATGACACAAACATATAGCTTTTAAAAAATAAATTTTTACATAGGGTTATATATGTTGGATTTTCGGATAAAAATATTCATTAGAAAGATAAAATTATTTCCAACATAATGGTATTTTATTTATAATTTTTAGACATTAAATAATTTAATTTATTTATGACACAATGGTGATGCAATAATTACCATAATTGTGAAAAATTAAAATGATTGATATTGTAGAGACCCAAATAAATATAATTTGAGAATTTTTATGAATTAAACTAATTTTCTAGGTTAATATGACATTTTAGAAATGATTTATATAACTTTTTTCGAAGTAATCATTCTGTTATGATTTTTTAAAAAAATCAATTATTGAATAGTTTCAAAATTGACATAAAAGAGTTATTTAAAAAAATATTATATTATTAATTGATATTAAATTCCTAAAAATCTAAGGTTCGACCAAGATACATCTATCATGATAGGTTTATCACTAATAGACCACTTGGGGGTCTCTTGGATGTATATAGTAAGGTTATTAACCATATAATATAAAAATATAAAGAGACATTGTAAAAGTAAAACTAATTAACTAAGAGTTAATACTTAAAGATAAGGTTAATATAATGACCCAAACCTTTCTAAATTATATTGGTTGAGTGGTTTTTGACCTATCCCCACCCTATCCTTTAAATAATCCACTTTGGAGCCATTAGAAACCGATTATGAATTTATTAAAAAATAATATTTCTAGCTTTTCCAAAGGTGCCTCTCACCCCTGTTATAAAAGGGCACTCCCCCTTCTCATTAATTCACACCTTCAAAGCCTTTTGGTTCGGCCAAACCCTGCCCAAATACTCTCTCAACTTCCCTCACTACAACCTATAGGCCTTAGTTTTATCAGAAATCCAACATAAGGACCCCTTTTGATCAAATCAAAAGGAAGAACTCGAAGAAGAGGAGGTTAAACGTACCCTCAACTAAAGGAAAGTGCAAGGTAAGAGATTTTCATCTCACTCCTTATTTCCATGAGATTCATGCCATATTTACACCATTACCTTTTTTGTGGTGTATGTACTGCCCATAATTATATTCTTTTTGTAATACACTTTAATTTATGTGTATTTACATATTCAGTGTATGATACCTCTTTCATGGGTTTTATGTTTCGTAAGTTACCAAATTGGTAAGGGTTTATTTCTCAATCTCTTCATTATCCGAGGTTTTATATATATAATAATCTACTGGGATCTCTTTATCATCCACTTCCATGTTTCTTAAAAATGTATTTCAAAACATTTTTTCTATTTACAAGAATATGGGTTAAAGACATTTATACACTTGTTTGACTTTTTATAATAGGATTATAAAGGAATATTTCCATCGTTTTCCAAACAAGGTCCTTTTTAGCCTTCTTGACAAAATTAAGGTAAGAATGTCTTTTTTTAACTTATACGACAGGTGCGGTTATTCTCCGTCGTTATTACACCTTTGAAGCTTCCTTCACAAGCTTACAAAGATATTTTCAAAATAAAGGTTTTCTCTATAATTATGCGACTTTTAAATGATTTCAAAAAAAGAGATATTTCTCTCAAATAGTATTGATTTCATCTATGTAAATATCCTTTGATAAATTTTCCACTTGTTTCATGTTGATTTATCATCCAAATTGTATTTAAGGTTTTGTGATATTTTTGACTATGGATGAGTTATTTTTAGGCCAATAATGGTTTATGATTAAATTTTTGACATTTTGTATGTTAGTTTTAATACGAATGTTTATGTTATATTTCATCCTCTTCTTAAGATGAATGTGTTGGACTAGTATGTTCCGGTTTGGGGACTGGTAAAAGTAAGCCCTCCGGGTTGGTGTCCGGTTATTAGAGGCACTCCGGGTTGGTGTGCGGTTATTAGAGGCACTCCAGGTTGGTGTCCGGTTATTAGAGGCACTCCAGGATGGTGTCCGGTTATAGAGGATCTCCGGGTTGGGTTCCGGTTATAGTTATTCCATAGGTATTGGCATGAGGCCTTGACACAGAAATTAAAGTTCGGCATGATGCATTCCATCATTATGAAAGTGGTTAGTGATATTTCATGTGATTATTCGATTAGTAGAATATCCATGTGAATAAGTAAATGGGATTATTTCATTTTATTTCTGCCATATTATGCTAAAGTTCAAGTTTAAAAGGCTTTTGTTTTAGTTTTATACATTGCCTTAAATGGTTATGGTTATTTTTGAATGTTTCCGCTGTATTGATTACCCTTACTAAGCATGTGAGCTCAACCCTTTCTATGTTTTATTTTTCCCAGTATTCCAAGAAGTGTAATGTGATTCATATGCAGGGTTAAGCCAAGGGAATAATGGCATTCATAAAGATTATTTATGTGGTTTTGTACATCATAAAGTGAAAATGTAACATTCATGTATTTGATCTATTTTTCCAAGACTGCTAAACTGATCGGTCCTTCAGGACATGATTCCTTGTAACCATGCCAATGTATTAAAATAATGCACCGACTCTGGGTAACTGGGGTTGGGGCGTTACAACTGGTATCAGAGGAAGTTTAGCAATATCCTTGGAAACTAGATTTAGAAAAACTCGGATTAGAGAACATAGCCCTAAGATAGACTTTGAGGATTAGTATAGAATAACTTCCTAGAATTTTGGTATTGTAGAGACTTTGTGAGTTTTCCGAGAAATACATCCCAATCTGGATACGAGCAGGTAGAGGCGGCTCTGGTACAGATGTACCTAGGGGTAAAACCCGAAAACACCGCTTTTATCTAGACTCGAACGAGAACTGGTGCACGACAACGGCCCTTGCTTCACTCTTGGTTACGACACTCCCAGGGGATCTTCTTAGGATAATTCTCATTTTCATTACAAACAATTATGAAGGGATTATGAGTATATATTTACTCAAAGAAAACCTTTTTAGGATTATAGATTATATCCATAAACTGTTCAATTTGTGTCAGGTATTTTACAAGTTTGGTAATTATTCATTGCAATTCATAAAATGAACTAGTTTATGCTATTGTATAGAAATGGAACCCATTAGAAGGAATGTGAACTCCCGTATTATGTATGACCCAAAGAGTAAGAAGGGTCATATCTTTTGTGGTCCTAAGACAAAATTTAGAAGTGAAATAGTTTCCCACATATTATCATCATATGAAGAAATAGTATCATGTGTTGATAAGATGAGTAAATAATTCTCGGAGTCCTATGACATTGAAGGGAAACAAGAGAAGAAAATGATGGAAGAGAGAAAGATGGATAAAGGGAAGATGGAAAAGAAGAATTTTCCCATATGTGATAACTGTGGGAAGAAACACCCAGGAACTTGCCTGAAAGGAATGAGAGTTTGTTACAAGTGTGGAGGAAAAGGGGACAAAGTACGTGACTGCAAGGGTAAGAAAATGGTTTCAAATGTACAATGCTTCATTTTTTAGGAGTTTAGACACTACGCGAACCAATGTCCCAGTCCTCAGACTATGCCGAAAATGATTCTATTAGATAATAATCAAGTCATGATACTACCACAAATGAAGAGGAATGACAAGTGTTCTTATGTTGATATTTTAGAATTATTTCATTTAAGTGTTGTATCAATGATGTTCTGGAAATAAATAAGGATTGTACTGCAGTACTATTTAATTAAGGATTTGAGATTTTATGGTACTAAGAAAAGTGACTCTATAGCGAGTTAATTTTTTTTGGAAATTACATGGTTGAAGGAAAGATAAACCGTAATATGGTCCTAATATTGAGGTAGTGATTTTGGAATAAGAGATGGTTGATTTTGGTAATTTAGGATGTTGTAGTGTTTTAAAATAATATATGAGGAAGGACTTCACATGTTATTACATGGAAAAAAGGATCCTCATTATGTTTAACTTCCTTGTAAATTTTGGACTGTGAGTCTGGATAATATTATTTTGGATAAGTCTAATGGTTGGAATGGATTATGTTTGAAAGGTTAGTTTTTTCGATTTTTATAAAAGGACAACATGCAGACTGTGTGATGACCTGTCGTGCTAGACAATGCTGCGGGAATCAAACCCACAACCATAGTGCAATTAGGATTTATCGCCTACCATTGTGCTACATGATGTTCCTAGATAGTATAATGTAGTTTCATTACATAAAGGGTCTGATATGTGAAATATAAAATCATTATATTTGGAACCCTATACGATTAGGATAAATAGTGTATTTTTGAGTTGTATTATGTTTTGTGGTGAAATATGAGTTTGTGGTAGAAATTTATTAATGGATGAAACTCTAATTATAAAGTAAGTATATCTCCTTACGATCTTAGCCAATCTCATAAATAAATTCCTCAACATTAAGAAAATGAACTTAGAACAAAAATGTTGTCCTAGATGGTACCTTATATCATCACTAATATATGGCTTTGGGATTGTTGGCCTTTTCATATCCATGTTCTCTACCACTCTCCACCAGATAATTGATGGTTAGATTTATCTTATATATCCATATTTTCCTACATGGAACCCTTGTATGTGTTATTTTCGGTAATCTTCATACTTTCCACTCTTTATTTTAAATAGAGGCCTCATTAATTCATTTTTCAATGTAGGATTTCAACTAAGATATTTTGAAACTTCAAAAATGTGTTATCCTAATACCTTATGTTTTGTTGAACCGATGGTATGTTAAATCATCATAGATTGATGAATTTAAGGACCTCAATTTTAATCATGTTTCTGATTGATGACCTCAATCACAACCTATAAATATTTACGTTTTTCCTCCAGTTATATGTCTATAATTCCTACCAATGTCCTCCTAATCGAGATCATAATTTAGTGGTGACCCTTTCATTTCTCTTTTCATCTTGTTAAGACTAAAATTTTATTAGCCAAATTTCCGATGTGTGTTTCTTCCACAAAGATATTTTCTATTTTCAACCTTTATTTTCAAAGAACAATATAAAATTGCAAGGACGCAATTTGTTGAAGGAGGGGAGAATGTAACACCCCGAGCTTCCACGGTACGCTTCTCTTTGAATAATACAGTAGCGTGTGTTGTACGCAACTTCGAGTTCTAACACACACCACGACCAATCAAAGTAGCAGTTATGAATAGTAATACCTACTTATTAAAATTTTAGAAATTTTATATCTCAAAATGGACTTCATTTTTGGATTTGGAGTATCGAATTTTGCCTAAGATGAAATTTTGGTACTTTTCGGATAACTTTAATATTTTGATGAATAGTGAAAATTACTAAATTTTAATTAAAAACAACTTTTTAATAAAAATAATTATTAGTGATAAGTTATGTATTTGAGTGGTTTTAAAGTATATTTGGAATATTTTTTTACCATTTAATACAATTTTGTTCATTGGACATAATTTCACAATTAAACCAGACATAAACAAGTATCAATCTTTTGATAGTTATTATATCTTAAAAACACGCTTTTTGTTTTGACAACAGGAATTAATTTTAAATTAATTTCTGCCACTTTTGTGTGTTGAATTTGAAAAAATGGATTTCATATTTGGAATCAGGATTTTCAAATTGTGTAAATAGTTAACTTTTATTTTTAGGCATTTTGAATAATTACTTCGGTAAATATTTTATTTACCATGGTTAAAGGGTAAATCTGGTAAATAAGGGTTAAAGAATAATATTATAATAATACTAAATTATCCTAAAACGTGTCCTAAACTTATTGGATGATACATGTCCGACCATGGGCATCTTTGGGTTGATTTTGGGACCCCATGGAACCACTTCTAAGTCATAATGCCACTTTATATTAATTAAGTTAAATTAAATACAAAAATGACACAAGCATATAGCTTTTAGAAAATCAATTTTTACATAGGGTTATATATGTTGGATTTTAGACTAAAAATATTCATTAGAAAGATAAAAAGATTTCATACATAATGGTGTTTTATTTATAATTTTTAGACATTAAATAATTTAATTTATATATGACACAATGGTGACGAAATAATTACCATAATAGTGAAAAATAAAATGATTGATATTGTAGATACCCAAATAAATATAATTTGAGACTTTTTATGAATTAAAATAATTTTCTAGGTTAATATGACATGTTAGGAATGGTTTAGCTATCTTTTTTAGAATAAATAATTCTGTTATGAGGTTTACAAAAATTAATTATTGAATAGTGTCAAAATTGACATAAAAGATTTTTTAAAACAAATATTATATTATTAATTGATATTAAATTCCTAAAAATCTAAGGGTCGGCCAAGAGACTTATATCATGATAGGTGTATCGTTAATGGACCACTTGGGGGTCTCTTGGATGTATATAGTATGTTTCTTTACCATATAATATAAAAATACAAAGAGACATTGTAAAAGTGAAACTAATTAACTAAGAGTTAATACTTAAAGATAAGGTTAATATAATGACCCAAACCTGTCTAAATTCTATTGGTTGAGTGTTTTTAGACCTATCCCCACTCTAAAATTTAAATAATCCACTTTGGAGCCATTATAAACTGATTATGAATTTATTATAAAATAATATTTCTGACTTTTCCAAAGGTGCCCCTCACCCCTCTTGTAAAAGGGAACTCCCCCTTCTCATTACTTCACACCTTCAAAGCCTTTTAGTTCGGCCAAACCCTGCCCAAATACTCTCTCAACTTTCCTCACTACAACCTATAGGCCTTATTTTGATCATAAAGCCATCATAAGGAGCCCTTTTGATCAAATCAAAAGGAAGAACCCGAATAAGAGGACGTTAAACGTACCCTCGACTAAAGGAAAGTGCAAGGTAAGAGATTTTCATCTCACTTCTTATTTCCGTGACATTAATGCCATATTTCCACCATTACCTTTTGTTTGGTGTATGTACTACCCATAATTTTATTCTTTGTGTAATAAACATTAATTTATGTGTATTTACATGTTCATTGTATGATACCTCTTTCATGGGTTGTATGTTTCGTAAGTTACCAAATTGGTAAGGGTTTATTTCACAATATCTTCATTATCCGAGGTTGTATATACGTAATAATCTACTGGGATCTCTTTATCATCCACATCCTTGTTTATTAAAAATGTATTTCAAATTTTTTTTACTATTTACAAGAATATGGGTTAAATACATTTATACCCTTGTTTGACTTTTTATAAGAGCTTTATAAAGGAATATTTCCGTCATTTTCCAAACAAGGTCCTTTTAAACCTTTTTTGACAAAATTAAGGTAAGAATTTCTTTTTTTAACTTATACGGTGGGTACGGTTTTTATCTGCCGTTATTACACCTTTGAAGCTTCCTTCACAATATTATAAATATATTTTCAAAATAAAAGTTTTCTCTATAATTATGAAACTTTTAAATGATTTCAAAAAAGAGATATTTCTCTCAAATAGTATTGATTTCATCTATGTCAACATCCTTTGATAAATTTTACACTTGTTTCAAGTTAATTTATCATCCATATTGTATTTATGGTTTTGTGATATTTTTGACTATGGATGAGTTATATTTATGCCATTAATTGTTTATGATTAATGTATTGTCATTTTGTATGTTAGATTTAATACGAATGTTTATGTTATATTTCATCCTCTTATTAAGATGAATGTGTTGGAATAGTATGTTCCGGGTTGGGGGCCGATAAAAGTAAGCCCTCCAGGTTGGTGTCCTATTATTAGAGGCACTCCGGGTTGGTGTCTCATTATTAGAGGAACTCCGAGTTTGTGTTTGGTTATTAGAGGCACTCCAAGATGGAGTCCAGTTACAGAGGCTCTCCGGGTTGGGTTCCGGTTACAGTTATCCCTTAGGTCTTGGCATGAGGCCTCGAAAAAGAAATTATAGTTCGGCATCATGCATTCCATCATTATGAAAGTGGTTAGTGACAGTGCATGTGATTATTCGATTTGTAGAATATCCATGTGAATAAGTAAATTACATTATTTCATTTTATTTCTGCCATATTATACTGAAGTTCAAGTTTAAAAGGCTTTTGTTTTAGTTTTATAAATTGCCTTAAATGTTTATGCTTATTTTTGAAAGTTTCCGCTATATTGCTTACCCTTAATGAGCATTTGAGCTCACCCCTTTCTATGTTTTATTTTTCCCAGGATACCAAGAAGTGTAATGTGATTGATATGTAGGGTTAAGCCAAGGGAATAATGGCGTTCATAATGATTATTTATGTTGTTTTGTACGTCATAAAGTGAAAATGTAACATTCATTTATGTGATCTATTTTTCCAAGACTGCTAAACTGATAGGTCCTTCAGGACTTGATTCCTTGTAATCATTCCAATGTATTAAAATAATGCACCAACTCTGTGTAACTGGGGTCGGGGCGTTACAACGTTCTTCGAGCGTTCTTCGTGCCGGAAGATCAAACACGTTTTCGGAGCCGATCGGAGGTCCAAAAACACTGGAAGTGGCTTCGGGGTGATGGGGTGACCAAAACCTGAAGGTTTCATGGTGATCGGACAGCTGGATCAATGATCGGAGCAGCACGGTAGGCACGCTGGTGAAGAGCACAGTTTCTGGAAATTTCTAGAATACACGGCGTGTACTTCTAAAAAACACACCGTGTAGTACTGAAGGTGGTGGCTAGGGTTTTGGGGTCAAAGAGGAAGAGCACGCCATGTGACCCTGGTCACATGGCATGATGGAATTTCCCCGAAGCTCAGCGTGTACTTTGGGAAGTACACGGACACATGATGAGCTACACGGCTTCAGGCGACACGGCGTGTACAGCACGACAGAAGCGGCTATGCGGAGCTCAGCGTGTATCTCACGGATACGCAGACACGGGTTGGAGTAAACAACCGTGTACTCCATCACATGGCCCAGAGGGCCAGCAGCGTGGGTCACCCTGTGTGCAGATTACATGGGTTGGAGTACACGGGTTGATAACCATGTACGGGTACATGGCCAGAGTACATGGAGCCAACCCCAGCTACCGAGACACGGCATGTACATTGTACTACACACCGTGTACTAAGTTTTTCTACATGACCAGCCTATGACATAGGCCATTATACACGGGTAGTACCCGGGGTCAGACAACATGGTGTGTTTCTTTTCTACACGTAGTGTAATTTTTGGAAAACGACATGTTCATTTCATTCATCGTACCTTGGACATCTTTTTTTGGGTTATTGCCCCTTCTTCTCGTTCCCCTGAAGGTTAGGAATCATTTTCCACTCAGGAGTATGATCCCTTCTGCAGGACTTTCTCTGATTGAGTCAGGCATCCATCCAAGAGGCCCAGATCGATATCCTATATTCATTCTTGACCCTAGGTAGAGTCAGGCTTCGATGTGACCAACCTTACCGGGATTTTATCCTCTACCTAGATGGTGTATCAGCTAACTGGTGAATCCAAATGAGTCGCGGTATCCGCCATGGCCCTAGTAGTGATCCACAAATGTGTATCATGATCTTTTCCACTCAGGAGTGTGTCTCTCTTAATGAGTGATTCTATCTATCGTAACATTTCCACTCATGATTGTGTCTCCCGTAATGAGTGCAGCTACCTCTCGTGACGGTTTCCGATGAACGAAACTTCTTGGTCGGACGCCATCAGAGCTATAAGACTCGTGGAGTGTGTTCTCCCAGAATGAGTGTATCACAAAATCTTCAAATAGAATCCCTAACAGGGGTATGTGGTTGAGTGACTTGACTCTAGACCATGGGTCTGGGTGTTGAGTATATCTGGTTTGTTCTATATGTTTCGTAGACATATATTGTGCATAGATGACTGTACCATTACATTGTGTTCTACATTGTGGTTTTCAGGGTCCTCTACTGAGTATTGTTATACTCACCCCTGCACGGGCTTTTCCCACACATCTGGTGTCTTGTGCAGACGAGAAGCCTTTTGAAAAAGTCCAGGGTGGACCAGGATAGGACTGAGCTTTCTGAGTTCCGTACAGGCCGAGGCGTTCCTACGGCTATGAGCAGTAGTCCCAGTACCTTTTGTGTTTATAGGTTGGACTTTGCAGTATTCAGACTCTTGTTTTTTGGTGGGCTTGTATTTTGGCCCAGTTTACTTTTACAACACTCTACCTTTCGTCGTACTCTATTGGTTGGGGTTTAGTTGTATGCATGCATTGTGTTCCTTAGTGTTTTACATTTCAGAATTTGTGGGATTAGAGATGTGTGTGTGTGTAAAAGTACATAGACAATGCCTCCCATGTTAGTAATAAACCTACTCAGTGCTAGTCACTAGCCCATGGACTATTGGAGGCGGGCTTGGGTAGTCATGGCGCGATCCCCACTGGGACGGGTTGTGTCAAATAATTACCTTTGGTTTATTATTTTTGGGATGTTACAATGATAATTTTACTATTATTGACCATTTTACTCAGTTAGAGAAAGTGGATGATAATGTGAAAGTGGAACCTAGTGTTGATGTTCATAAATATACAATTACCAACAATCATGAAGTGATGTTGGAAATAAAAAATGTTTTTTGTGAGAATAAATTTAATTCCATTACATATTATCATTGGTATTCCACTCTAGAGATGGTATACATTTAGGATGATGTTTTTACCACAACTATGAATCTGAATGTCACTATCCTCCATGAAATGAATCAAGATAAATCTTATCCATCATTTGTGGTCTATACAAATACTAATATTCATAGTAAATCATTTGAAAAAACACATTGTGAAGGAGTTGATTCCTCTACACTAAATTCATACAAGTAAATAACTCAATAAAAGTACATTATATGGACATGACGATCCTTGTATGAAAATATCTAAGAATAAATTTATCACTCTTATTGTTGACTCCATGAGTTGGTTAGTAGAGATTAAATAATCTAATGAGGTTATCATAACATATAAAAAGGAATATGATAATACATGCACTGATTTAATATAAATTCATGGAAAATGAATTATAAGAAATAAACCTATATATAACTAACAGAATCCCATTATAAGTAATAAAATCATCTCACAAATATAGATATTTTTATAAAATTACATGGGACATAATAATGATATATAAAATTATTTCACAAAATATTTAGTCAAATATTATTGACACCATTTAGTGTTTTTAATAAGAATATTAACTCCTCTATTATACGGATCAATAATTATTATATTGAAATGTTTCTAGATTAATTCAACACAAAGTGCATGGTCACCATCATTCATACTAACAATTTTTTATATCAATTGAAGGGATATATTGGATAAGTTATTTATATTGCATGATAACATCAAATAATAATGGGTTAGTAGTGTTTATTTCAATTATATTCATTATTATTAGAAGAAAATTATTAGTAATTTTTTTTAAAAAATTCGTTAGATGAGTGTAAAAAATTCTATATATTTATGATTCCTTTTTGAAATTAGGATACCTAGATCTGATTTTACATGGTATTGGAATAAAATAAATGGAAAGAAGTAAAGTAAGATTAATAGGGTGTATTTTTCTTTTATGAGGAGGGATAATTACTTAATGTTTGATGTCAATAACTTGTCATTATGAACTTAGATCAGATCCATACTCTTAATTCCAATAGAAGCGATTAAAAATAGAACCTATACTCCCCCTTTTATATTCAATAATTTTCATGTTAGCCTTCAAGAATAAACTAAAACAATTTCAATAAAATAGATCAATCATGATTATAGAAGTTACTATCATATATTGATACATAAGATTTATATAGTTAAATATTCTTCGAAATTATGGAGTAAAGAAAATTCTAGTCACCTTGTTGATGATACTATAAAATATGAATATGATAATCATTTTTTTATAATTTTTTTGTATTCTACGGACCCCTTAATTTAAGAGTACATATAAAGATTGACCAAGTTGGAGTAATTTATTACTCTTATGGAAATGTTACTCAAGGAGTAATTTTTATAGAATTGCCCAAAATAATGTGATAAAATTAAAAAAATTTATCGCCTCATACTCCATAAATTGATGCTCATAAAGTTCATGTATACAATAAAAGTTGATGGAAATTTTATTGCTATAGAGGAAGAGATTTGTGTGGCCCTAGTTAACTACATCAACTATCATTTCAATTAATATCTCAAAACTCCTTATGTAATTATTTTGTATGTTATTAAACCTATGTTGAATTAAATATACAATTCATTTATTACTAATATTTACCTCTTAAGAAGAGGATAAACAATATCCGTACCCTTTAAACATGGATAATACCGCTAGTATAGATGTATTTACTAACATATTTTTTTGTGAGATATTGTTAATGAATTTCTTTTATGTTATGAAGATAATTTTTACAAAAACATTAACCACTTGGTATAAAATAACAAATCCGTTTTGGAATTCCAATTAATGATAAATCCTTTGATATTTATGATTTTATAATTATTTTTTTCACTAAAAAGTTTCCTAAAATATTGGAAAAATCTTGTATCTCAAGGTGGGAACCATGTTTGTTAATATTTTCTAACCAAATTAGTTTGGTTACATCCCATGTATAAAGATTCAAGATTTTATTTATACTACATAATATTGTGTGAATATCCAATATAAGGATTTCAAGAATGGGAAATTTTTTATAAAACATGATGTCTTAAAATACTTTGACAAACTCATTTGAGAATTTATCTATAAAATCATTAAAATTTGTGGTCTTTCTTATAGATTTATAAATTTGATTAATTAAATTTTATAGAGTACCATGATTTATATTTTGGTGAATGGATCAACAAAGAGGGACTTAAAATTATCATTAGAGATTAAAGAAGAGTACCCCTGCAGTATGCTCATTTTTACAATGGTAAAATGTTATTTATGAACATTAATTCATATGGAATGGCTGTTGGGTTATTTATCCCTGGTTTAGTTTGTAAGGTATATGAAGATATTGATGAAATGATTATATATAGATTATCTTCCTTAATCAGAACGATGAAACCATCCACACTACCATATAGGCCTTTAAGAATCATGGGAATATCTATGGGAAATTAATTAGTTAGAAAAATATTATAACTTTTTTTGAAAACGTATTTTCCATACAAAAAATAACCTTAATATAATTGTAAACCTTAATCCTGGTATCCTACCATTTAATTATCTGGGTGTTCTTATGTTCTATTATAGAGTTAAAGATTCACACCTTGATATTATTACTTGTATGATCTCTTCTCAACTATCCATATAGAGTAGAAAAATTCTCTCTCAAGTTGGGATAAGTTTTTTGGTAAACTTAATCAAAAAAATCATTTTTGTTAATTGTTATCACATATATAAACGGACTTTTGAAAAAATAAAAATACAATATTATAATATTATAAATTTTATATAGACTAATTTAATTAATGAATTGTGTTTTGTTACATTGACATGGAAAACATTTGTTAGTCCATCTAATATTTTGGTCAAGGTATTAAAAATCATAGAATAATTATTGATGATTTGATTTCTAGACTTATTTGAAATCTTATAAGAAAAAACAAGGATTATTAAACCTATATAAAAGTGATATGAATTGATATAATCAAAAATTAAAATAATTTATTTATTGTATCTTCCATTTGAAATACTATTTAGGTAGTATATAATAATATTTCTTTTAATACTCAATGAATCCCATATAAATACTCCAAATATAATTTTTTTAATGTTAAGTGGTTATATTTTTTATTTATGATATATAACGGGTTCTAGATGGTCTTAAAAGCCTCTATATTTTAGATTCTCTCAATCAAATGGGATATGGTGGCTTCTATCATTAATATGTATCCTACAAAGTAGGTTTAGACCTTCCAATTTCAAGAGCATCAACTTATAATCTTGAAGACTATCTAATTAGGGCTCCTCAAAGAAATTTTTTAATAAAGGTATCAATGTTGTGCTTGGGCCTCACCAATTTAGTGGTTTAAACAACTCAAAGGATCTTTAATTCGACATGGACATAGGTTATGGATATAGAGAATTCTGTATACCACAATTAATATATATAATAAGATCTAGGATATATGTATTTTATTAACTCATCATCCACCTTTTTTCTCTAAGGTTTTTAATTTTTTAATCATATATTATATAAATTCAAATTTTTTACACATAGGAAATTACATTTTGGAAATTTTATCTTATTTTGGCTGGCTACATAAAACCTTAATTATTTCACAAACATTATTTCTGATCTAAAACTATGTTTTCATAATTTTATTATATTATTAGTAATAGTTGTCGCATGTTTCCTCAAATATATGGTCAACCTGAAATTATCTTATATTCAAATGTAAATTTAACCGCATCAAGGTTATTTTATCAGGTAATATTAAGGTTGTGTATCTCACTTTTAAAGTATAAAATAGCTATATGGATAATTATAGGTCTCGTTTGATCATTGTGAAATCATATGGAATTTATGGCATTCTATTTTTGCCAAAAATAATTTAGAATTTCATATGGACCCCACATTGGCCCAATTGGCGTAAGGTAAATAGTATGGGAGATTTTATAGGAAGTAAAAGGCCAATGTTGTGAGGTTTCATTTTCCAAAAATATCATGGAATCAATAAATGAATTTTCAATAATGTTTGTTGATAATTATATTTCTGAGGATGTTGAAATTTTTTACCCGACGATTTCATTTTTTATTACATGATGCGTAATTATAATATATTTGGATTGAATGTGAATCTATAGCTATTGTTAATTCATTTAAACCAGACACTCTCACCATTGAATATATAATACTTATCGATTATACCAACTACTTGTGATCCTAGAAGGGTATTCACATCAAAAATACGTACATCTATATAAAAGGTAATCAAATAGTAGAAAGGACGTTGGAGAAAGATTCTACTTTTTTCTCAGTTTCTCCCTTTAATGAATTATGTATCTCCGTAAATCTTGTGATTTAGGTGATTTAAACTCTCATATTTATCACCTTTTGTTTCCAATCTCTACTATATTATTTATTTTTATGGGAATTAGTTTTTTGATTATATGCCTAAATTATTGATGATGAAACAGATAGGAATCTAGAAGTACATTATCCCATCATGAAGTACATCACTTTTTAAAAATTATTATTTTTGAATTATAGAGGGATTAATGATGGTTTATTGTGAAATGAAGTGTATATAAATTAACCATTTGTCATAGTTTTTAGAATTTATATATTAATATACATGTTTTTGAAAATGAATGTCTGATCTCCTGTATATGTGCCAAACAATCTCATATAAAAGAAGGGTAATTTAGAAAAACCAAACCATTATGGGAGAAACTATGAATAAAACTAGACCTTGGTGAGTGATTGCAAAATGGTATATCATCTTGATGAGAGAAATAGAAACAATAACATAAATATTGTATATAAGGAATTTAGATCATTAATTTACAACTATGGATTTTCATAAACATTCTACGTAGGATAAGATTATGCATGGGATAAACATAAAATAAATGAAAATCATGCAAGTATAATTGATATGTGCTTTTATATCATCGATTTGTTTAGTTCCCCTATCGAAATTTTATAGTTTTACATTCTTATGATTTCATTTTTACCATACTCCATTAATCATTAATGTCATTATGTGTTGTAGGAGAAATTTTCTACCACCTTCCAAATTTATCAACATATGGAAAATAATTCCATGTTTTCATGAAAGTTTTATTTATGAATTTAAATATTTGGTTTATGATAGTAGGATTCATATTATAGCTAAAATATTGAAGAAGGTGAAATATGACTCAGGGAAATAGAGTACTTCATATTTCAATATCCCTGAATATAATATTAAAAAATTAGAGGATATAAATTTATTCCTATAAATTGATGAAAATGGTTGTTAAATATCATAAATATTTAAGGTAATACTTTTCTCTAAACATGAAAACTCATTATAATAAAATGGAAATCTTTTTAAGGAGTATCTCAATGCTAGGTGGTTGTAATATGGTGGTAATAACACTAAAATTCATAACCTTATCAATGAATTAAATTATAAGAAATATATTACATCTATAAAAATTAATGTTTCAATATAGGATGATATTAACATATCTAGCATGATTTAATTTAAAAGTATACTTAACAAGATTTGAATTTGGATGGATTTTTATTATAATCAGTTTGATTTTATATCTGAATGTATTGATCCCCTAGTCTGTTTTTTATTTATCAAAATACCATTAGAAGATGAGATAAAATCATATTTTTTCTCTATTAAATTTCCTAGTTTCTAGGGCCGATGTTTATAGAAATAATATTTCCATCTTTTATTGGAACATAATTCATACTAAGGTTACCAATGATGTTAATGAATGTTTTATTATTTCCTATATGCTTTATAGTTTAAATTATAAGTTTTTTGTTCTTATACTTAAAAATAATAATACACTTGATATTAAGGACTTTAGAAATGTTATAATTGAAAACAAGATTCCAAAAATAATCATAAAAATCCTTTTCAATGATACCCTGGAAGATAGTCCCCAAGGTAACACATTCAATCAATTTGGATTTTTCTGTGGTAGAAGTATTTAGACCTGTCATTTTTCTACCTTTGAAGGTATCAATTATATTAAGATCAAATCAAAGGTTAGGAAATTTTAATTTAATCATGATATTTATATATCATTTTACAACATAAAATGTAATTTAATCATTATTTTCCTCCAAATGTATGGAATTTACTATATAGTTTTAAAATTCAACAATTCCTTTCTGAGAAGTGGCATGCTATCAATTTTGGAATATTGTTCCTTAAGGGGATTTTTTAATTGTTATAAGTTTATGATGGGTAATCATTTCCTGAGTATTTTCATCACTATTTTTTCATTTTACTTAATCAGGCATATTTTGAACATTATTAAAACCGATTAATATAAGAAAATTAAAATCATATGATATATATTTATTTCTTCACACTAATTTTATAAATATGGTCTTCTCTTATTTGGTTAAGCAACCAACGATTATTTCAAGGGAAATAAATCAATTATTTAACACTCTAAATATATATCATTATTGTATATAAATTAGGGTAAATCATTCATTATTTTTGGGCATGATATATTAGTATCAAATAAAAATATAATTTTAATAAATATTAATGAAATAAAAGTAAATCAAAAATTTAATTATTTTAGTATTCACTAATTTAATAGTTATTTTAAACCATTATTTCTAGAGGTAATTTTTTTCCAAAATTACTAGTCAATTAGCTAGTTGAATAGATAGATACATGTCTTAGGAAATGATATATTTTTGGTTAATTCTGTTTTTACATCAATTGTTTTACACATTATCAATTTATCAATGACCAAAAAACATAATTAATATCATTAATACCTTATAAATTTCATTTGGATGAGATTCATCTACGGTAATAAAATAATGATAATATCTTAGAAATAATCTATATGATATATGGAAATGGGTGGAATATGTGTGAAGCACCTTATACATTTTGAGGATGCACTTATAGCTAAATCCACATGGACCCTTCTCACAAGTAATGATAAAGATATATTTTCATTTAGATATATATTTTTAATATGATTTGATATGGAATTATTTTTTATGTTTCTTCTACTATATGGTTCTCCTTGAAATATTTATTTTCTAAAATTATGCTTTTCTCTAAATAGATCATTAGTAGAGAATCTATCATTAATTTTTGGTTAACACTATGGATTGAAATAATGATCCAAAAAAGGGATTTGATTCCATAGATCTTGACAAAATTAAGGACATATGATGATATGAAGAATTTATATTCAATAATATCTAATAATTTTATTACCTAAATCCATAAATATTTATTTATTAACATGGATACATTGATTTTAATGTGAAACGTCATATGGAGGATGTAGACCAGAGACATGTATATGTAAAGAAGTGATAAAACAATGCATGATCCAAGGTGAATAAAACTATTTAAAATTACATTTATTACTATAACTAGATACATTCTTTTATAGAGCTATAGATGAATTAGATTCCATTTGATGATTAGTTAGAAAAAATTTGGGATTTCTATGTCATAAATCCATATCTATTTTATGCATGATTATGGAATTTTTTCCACATATTTATTAAATGTGATTTTTCTAAATATCATAGGAGTTATTTAAGTATTATTTTCTAGAACAACCTGTTATTTTAAGATGATTTTCATGTTTCTATGAACTTGGCACTTTTTTGACTCCTATTTAGAATTTTTATAACCTTTTTTTAGTTATTGTTATGATTGTTTTCTCTTTTATCCATAATATGAGAAAAAATAATTTTGACTAGGAAAAGACTTGTATAAAATCATGAATTTAGGAGGTGCACATGGATATATGGGATCTACTAATATTCAATGCGGATGCATGAATAATTAGATTAGGAACTTGAAACTTTAAGCCTATTTTGTATTACTCTCGAATTCCTTAAACTATTGGAATTTATGTTTGTGAGATGAATTCCCCTATACTGTCCTATATAAATATTATTGATGATGGAGATACTAATGTATCACCTGGTGTTTTAGGTTATAGGGGAATATTCTTCATATACCATGTTTTTTTAAAGGTATTATTTTATATTTTCTTTGAAATATTTCCTATGAATGTATCCAATTTGCAAATGGTTTTACAATCATGGATTATTTCAAGAAATTAAGATTGGAGATGTTATAGAATAAGAGTCGCTCAATATTGGTGATGATCATATTGAAAATGATATCATAGAATGTATCATAGAGGATACATTATGAATGGTTTTAGTACTTGAAAAAATTGAGTATTTTTAAATAAAAATTGCACATATTTTTAGATAGAAAAACTAGGTGGATAATGCATTTTTATAGAAAGAGATTAATAAAGAGACATCATTGTGGTATTTTTTTAATCCTTATTTTTGTATCCCTCTTTTAGATATAGACTTGTTAGGATTCTTATACACACTTATTTGTAATCCTTTCTAATAATGATACTTTTGTTCTTTTAATAAAAATTTTTTTGACCAGATTCACTCAATCTAATTGCTTTTATAGGAATGAGGACTCCTCCATTAAAAAGAGTACTTTTAAAAGGCCTGTTGTAGATGTCTCAACCAATAAAGAAGAATTCATAGAGAGATTTAATATGCATTTCTATTCAATCATTTCAAGTGTGACTATTTAAATCCAGTAAAATACCTAGATCATTGTTGACAAATCTGAAAGGATCACTAGAGTTTGGGGTTTTAGTGATTAGAAGTTGATTTTGATGGGAATAGGTTTTTATGATATCATCTTATCATTTTATGAGTATAAATGTAAAGATTATGGATTCAGTTCCATTACTTTAAAACTACGTTTCCTCATGATCCAATAATGGGATTGTAATTTTGACCCATTTAATGTGAGTAATTAGATAGTATAGTGTGGATTCACATCATGAAATTGAATTGGTTATACTAGAATCCTTATATTCTATGGAAAATTCCTTATTTAATGGGTAACACCATAAAAATTTATAGATAAACAATAAACCAATGTATGGTCACGTTTTGATTGTTCTTGTTGCGGTTGACCTATAATAAATTATTTTTTAATAGGTTATTCTCATGGAAAATTAATTCAATAGTAGACTAGATATCTGGTTTGAATGGAGACCCTAATAACTCATGGATTCTTAACTCATTGGTCATATTCCCTTAGAGTGTAGGATATACATGGTTTGTAATATATACAAGCTATAAGGAAACGATGACACCACATTTTGAAGGAATATTTCTAAGGGAAAGAGAAAGTATGAGAATCATCAACTTTTAAGATAAAAGTTGATACTAGATATAGGGATGAGAATATTTTCAATGAAAAGGCTAAAAAAAGGTGGCACCTAATGTCAAGAAAGTTCACATGGTCACTGAACATATAACCATTATAGATGATGGATTGATCTATTGTGTAGGTGATTCCCATTGGTTTAAAATACTATAGGTATTGAATATTCCTAGACAATGATCATACCCATACCTAATTTAAAGAATGTGGTGATAAATACTTGGGAAAATTTGGTGTGACTCATACAATGACTATATATAGGCATAAAAGATGTGTTTTATGGGGGTCATAATAGATAAAAAGTGAACTTATTCTAATGGGATTATCTAACCAAATCCAGTTAATTTATAGGCTATAAATTAATCTAATGAGTAGTGAGAATACTATATAGCTCTCCTATAGAGGAATATAGAAGGAATATTCATTATGAGATGAAAAAAACATTTATCTAGATATCTACAAGTAAAATTTCTAGAATAATACCTACTAAGGAAGCATCTAAAGATGTATATAAATCATGTAATATGTTTAGACCTCTGATTGGTATGTTTTAAGCAAATGAATTTGATCATACTAAGGAAAAACCTGACTATGATGGGGTTAATAAATCTCAAATCAGTTAGAAAATTGATAGTATAACTGAGAATGACACTAATAGGGAGAATTGTAAGAACAATAAAGGTATATAAAAATTAAATACTTCAAATATGGAGATGGAAACGTTTCCTTAGACAAGGGTTACAACATCTTCCAATCCCAAATGAAGGACATTTAATGGAATTGTAAATGTATAAGAAAGGATCTAATAGCTTCTTCCCTTGGACATTTTATTTTTACCAATGTACCATTATTAGTTGGTATTATATATCCTATGATGAAATTTTAGAATTGGAGAGATTTAAATTGGTCCTCCATTGGATATTATTTCATTACTAACAATTTTTATAACAATGGTTTTGAGACTCTATGGGTTCAAAATCATGAATGTGTGTAGGTGATAACCTTCTTTGAAATATTTCATTGTGTTATTATTTTTGTTCTTATGAATGGTATTTCCATTAATCTATATTTTATATATTCTTATAATTCATATATACAAAGGGGATACTTTTGGGGGGAGTTTTCTATGATGGATGGTTATTAGTAGAAACATTGGATCATTGTTGGGGACTTCAGCACTGTTCTTGAACATGAAGAGATAATTGGATCCAATTTTTCAAGGATTGTTATAAATGAGTTATTCTTAGGTATTGATGAATTTATTCTCATTGAAGTTCCTTTTTCAGGGTATGAGTATACTCAGAGAAGATATATGGTTAATGAAAATCATAAAGGTAGACTTGATAGGTGTATCTATCACATTGATGACCATTGTGATTCTGTTGAAGTGTATTGTTTCACCCTTCCTAAATTACATTTTGATCAAAATTCCATCATTTCTTATGTTTATTTTAATTATATAAGGTGACAACCACTAAAACGTATCTTCAATAACTCATGGATAACCATTCCTAGTTATAGGGAAGTCATCATAGATCAATGTTAAATTCAAGATATTAGAGGTTCCTTATAGAATGTTACTTCAAAAATTAACAATGTGAAGGCCTTATTGAGTGCCTAAAGAAACGAATCATCCTCTAAACTGGATGAAAACATATATAAGGATATGGATGATTTACCTATTTACCAAATTAATAATTGGGACCGAAAAAATCAATCTCAATAGTAATTCTTATTTCATTCTAAATGGGATGATATTATTTCCCTTAAATTAAGATTAACTAATTATGAACACAATTTCATATGGATTTAAGATTAATATAAAAAATCGAAAACTTTTCAATTTATTCATGAGGATAAGAATATAAAAGAAGGATACATGATAACCAAATTCAGGACTAATGTTTAACCTCTAAAGATGAAATATCAAATGTTGTGGTTAAATAATATAAAGAACTATACAATGATAAAGTAATTTCTGGTGTTCCTAACTTTATTGAGAACATGCCTTACTACATAGAAAAATGAAATAACCAAACCATCACTGAAGAACCTTTATAGGATGAAATTAAAGCATCATTAGTTTATTCAAACATGTATAATACTGTATTTCCTAATGGATTCAAAAATAAGTTCTTTATATTGAATTTTGAAATCATTCATATTGATCTAATGAAATATGTGGTGGAATTATTTCTTAGAGATTGAACTCATTTTGGAATTGATTATTCCTTTATAGATATTCTTCTAAATAAAGAGCATGATATTGGTATTAAAGATTATATGATCATTTCTATTGGTAATACTCTTCCAAAAATTATCAACAAGATTTTGGCTATGAGGCTTAAGAAAATATTAAATAAAGCAATCAATCCTAATTAATTTAGATTTATTATAAGAAGGAATATTTAGAACAATATTTTCACTACTTTAAAATGAAGTAATATATAATAGAAGAAAGAAAATTATGGGAATTTTTCCCTCAATGTTGATAAATCCAATACCATTGACACTATAATATGGAGTGTCATTATATATGGCTAAAATATATATGGTTTCTATAGAACTCTAATAAATCTAATCATTTCTATTTTTAAAAGTGTTAGATTATTTATTTTGATCAATGTATCAATGAAATGATTCTTTTGGTGCTCTAGAGTTGTCAGATAGGGAGATCCTTTTTTTGGTATTGTCATTTAAATTTCAAAATTCTACCTCAATATTTTTATTAACGATATTACCAATGATGGAATTTACAAGAAAATGAAGGTTAAAAAAAATATTCTTATACCTTCACATCTTATTTATGAATAAGATATTATTATTTTTGTGGAAGTATTTATGGTGACCCATGAAGCCATTAATGCTAATTTTATTCATTATAAATAATATTCAAACTAATACATTAGTTATTGAATGTATATAATTTTTTTGGGGAAGTATTTTTGACTTCCAAAAAATAGACTTGATAATGTTTTGGACATAAGAATAGGATCTCTACCCTTTGATTACTTAGGGATCCACTTTTTCTGGGGAAGGTTAAGAGTAGAAACTTCCTGATTTTTTTTCAAATATCATAATTAAAATAGTTAGATGGAAGGGTAAGTGAATGTAATGATCCAGTAGAATCTATTTAATCATTTCATAAATCACATCCATGTTTGTCTATTCCTATTCCACATATAAGTGGTCAACTTCCCTTATTAAGAATCCTCATAGTAGGTACATGAATTTTGTTTAAATTGGATCCATTTATTAAATTTATCTGGTCTTCATTTCCTTCAAGTAATGTATTAAATGTATTAATATGGGTAGATTAAGAAATAAAGATCTTATGAAGCTTAATGATGCTTTCCTCCATAAATTTACTTGTAATATTATTAATTCCTATAATGATGTTAAGAGTTTGTTTATGATAGGATTAAAAATAATCTATAGAATATATATTTAATTTATCTATCACTATCTATTTGTAAATAATTTAAATCTTCTTACATAGTGTTGGTAGACTATTCTAGGTGGTTTGTTTATAGGAAACCAGATCATAATTTCTGGAGTTTTTATTAGTTTTATAGATAACTAAAAGAAATTATGATGGTTCCCCAAAATATTAAATATTTCTAAATTATATATTTTATTCAAAATACAAATGGATCTCTTGTTAATATATTTGTTGATATCACTCTATAAATTTAAAGGTAAAAATTTATAGATATGTATTCATTAGTGTAGATTCAAAAAAATGTTTGTTTTTAATTATTAGTGAAATATATTAATTGATGTGTAGAAATGAAATGCATATTCGTAATTGGCTTTTGAATTTCAAAAATCAATTTATAAAACCTTTTAGATTTCTTATATTATAGAAGATCCTGAAAAATATAATAATTACTAATGATTAAAAGAAGACTGGTTTTCAAACTAATTCATAATGTGAACTATACATAATGATTTTTAAGACTATACAACACCAACTCTTCAACTGTATATTTTTAATAAAATTGTGAAATTATGTATAGGTCATATTTGAAACCAATATTTACGTGAATAATATATTGGTCAAAATTATGATATCAATCACCAAAGATCATAGTAGTGAAAATGTATGTAACATACTTCTGGTTGTTGTTGTGGTGGTGGTTGAAAATATATAAAATACCATAGATGAGATTTTATTTAACAATATTATATCCCCATTTAATGTAGGAATTAATATTATACATAGGGATATTAAATATGTATAAAACATATAGAAATTTTTTATGATAAATGATATATTTAATTTTAATATCTTAAAAAATATTATGTACTTCGAAGGTGAAATGTAAAACTTGTGTTGAAATCCATCCAGTGGATTCCACAAATCCCTTTATGGATCAATTTAAATATTAATGGTTATGAATCCAGTTTACTGGGTCCTTCACGATATAGATGATTCTTTAAAAAACATAATATATTTGTGAATTTATTTTTTATAATTAAATTGTCACTAGAATTTCTTATGAAACATAAGTTTCAAATATAATTAATTTGATCAAATATACCAATTTATATGGGTGTAATTTTTTATGAATAGAATATGATTATAGTATTTATATGATGTATTTAAAGAATATATTAAAAAATTTATCACATAACCTTCTTCCGTAGTAGTTTAATACCTATAGTTAGTGAATGGGACACACTAGAATCTGGATCATGTATACAGGGAAGCAAGTCATCTGGATGATACAATTTCAAAAAAGGAAATCTTTTATGGTAGTTAAATGCGGTCCTTTATTTTACCTAAAAATTTCCCACCTATGTCTAATTATGATGCCCATGCTGATATCCAAATAGAATTATATTGATCCTCTTTGAACAACATTTTATTTTACCTCTTAAAAAAATTAGGGTCGTGTTCGCTCAGTGCCGGAAACTTTATGATGATGATGATGATGATTATTATTATTATTATTTCTGTTGTAGTTGTTGTTTTCATTATTATTATTATTATTATTATTATTATTATGGTCCTGATTCTTCTTGAGTAATATTTATTTTTTCTCTATATCTACAAGGTTAGGGGTTCAATCCCCGATGATCTATGGTTATATGGAATTATTAGATGAACATTAGTAAGGGGTACTGTAGCAACAATGGGTATTATTATTGCTACAAAAATGAATATGTGTACAATACATGGTACCATGGTAGGTTAATTGAGTATTCATTAGGGTATTGTATTAGTAAGAATATACACTAAAAATGTCCCTTTGGGACATGAAATTAGGCTTTCTGGCCATAGGGCCTTTGTTCCATAAAATGTTAAACCATAAGGAAATTAAAAAAAAAATTAATGGGTCAGTTGTAGATTGGTTCATCCCTTGGAGGGTGTGTCATATCCTTACTAAAATAGGAGTGTGTTAGTATTTTTTGATTAAATATAATCTATTAGACCTTAAATTAATTAATAATATAATTATTATGATTATTAATATTTATATTATAATCTTGTAGCGAATCTACAATTGTGTGGTTTGACATGGGGTCACCACACCTAGGTGGTTGGGTTACAAATCCATTTCATCAAAAATAATTTAGCCAGCCATTTAATTTGGTGGGTGGGGGAGTGATTTATTTAATGTGAATATTATATGGGTGGTGACTTCTATGAATGATTGTAGTGGAATGGGAATGTGAGATGAGGTATATTGAAATATGGGAGCATGGGACATGGGAACACAGTGACCCCATGATCTTTGGTTGTAAGGATGCATGGGCTATAAGTTAAAAACAAATAAATATGTGAATTTGATGGACTTAGGACTATTTGGGACATTAAGAAATGTATTCAAGCCATTGATTAACATATTGGTCTTTCTAGCCACTTAACATTTGGGAAATTTAAAAATTATGAAGGTCTTAGTGGATTCTTTCCAATCCTTATGGGGAGGGACAAGATTCACAAATGAGGGTTGCATGGTTGTATGTGTATTTATGTAGTTTGGTACCTTATACAAAAATAATTATTATTATTACTACTGCTATTATAATTAGTGGCCTATTATAATATAATCCTATGTGTGTGTGTTGTTTCCTTTCATTATACCCCTATATAACTGTATAAATCATCACTATTTTTTTATTCATCATCACCATAATGGATATAGAATGGATTGTGGGTAGTGTTAATGAAAATAATATAAGTTATATTCCAATAGAATATTAGTCATTATTTGATGTATTTTATAAAATATCTAAAAAACAAGAAATGTGATCCAATTACACAAGCTATTGAGGATCTATTTAATCCAAGGAAAATAATATATAATGTTTTCATAGTGATTGCTTTTTTATGGAGATTTATATTATATCTTTGTATCTTTGTTTTTTTTGGGTTGGAATGTTTCATAAAAACAATCCTCTTATACATTTATTAAAGAAATTTAATCAATTGGATTTTTCAACCGCCATATTGGTTTTTTTAATGCATTGATGGTTTTGATTCTATTATCTTTTTAAAATGATTACTATTAAACTTGTTCAATGAGTTGTTGGAATTTTGGTGGATTTTTTATGAAGGTATTGAAATATTTCATTGGATTCAGTATTGAATTGGACCCACCAATCATTTTAATCTACCTAGGTTTTTAGGGTCTCCATTTATCATCTTTATGAAAATTTATTTATATTCAGTTGTTAGTTTAATAGAGAAACCCATTTAATTGGATTTATGAATAGAAAATATCTCAAGCCAATTAATTTCCCTTATATATATAGAAGTTGATAGCTCAAAATCTTATCCTTCCAATATATGGATTCATAATGGGGTCTTGAGTTTCTTCTCAGAGGGAAACTATGATAATTTTGTATAATTTATCCAGGGTTTAATCAATATTAGATATTCTCTCATCCTCCTACTAATATAACTATCTAGGTGGACAAAGGGTAAATGGAAAATGACTAATATCGGGAATCATAAGGGTATTTATAGTACTTTAAGGACTAATATTAATATTTTTTGCATGAACCTATGGTAATAAGAATTTTCCAATATTCTATTTGTAATTGGTGAATTCTTCCGAGTATGTGTCAGAGGATTATAATGGGATTTTAGAGGGAATAAATATTTTTCATCTAATTTATAATCCCCCGAATATCAAGAGATAGTGTGATATGGGGTTTAATATGGAGACCCAATGTTTTTATACAAAGAAACACCACATATTTTTAGATTAATATTCTATACATTTCATAAATAAATGTATGGGGACCGTAATGATTTAGTTTTCATGGATAGAAAGTACAAAATATTCATATTTAATGAAATATCTTCAGCATCTCCTATTAAGATATTCTCATTTTGTATTCTTCATAAACAAACCTTTAAACCATTCTTCATAACTTGGGAAAAGTAAACATAATAAAGGGTGAGATCAGATGTTAAAAAAGGGTAAACAAGGGAGATATGATTATATGATATTATGAAATAATAATAATATAATAATGGAATGAAATTTGGATCATAACTTAAAATATTCATAACCAACCAATCAAAGATCATAAATATGATTCATCGCGTAAATCATTATCATTCCAAAAGACTTGATACATAAGATTGTGAAGTTATCATAATTTATGAGCCATAAGGTCATATCATAAATGTGTGGCACCAAAATACATATAAAAACAATTTCATTTATTATTTTTTTTCTAAAAATACAATAAAAAATAGTGGATCATGCCTTAACACATTTTTACCATTGTGGATCAATCCAATCGACATGTTTCCGATTATAGATTAATATCACCACATTGTTTACCATTTTTATATCATGATATAGTAATATTTACCCAATTAATTGGAGGGATATATAGGTAACACCAATAAAATAACAAAAATAATAAATATGTGAACCACAATATATATATAAAATCATCCTATCAGAACCCATGAAATTGGGTTTCACACACATTTCATTATATCATAACCTGTGGAAAATGATTGGGTTTCAGAAAAATATCATCATAAAATTATTAAAACATATTTATAAAGAATAATAATAATATCAATGGATTATATCCCAAAAAAACATTATTAAAAAAAGTATTTTATCTTATATAGAAAATGATTTTAAAATATCACATGGGACATTTTTTGATGAAAATGGCCTTTCCAGTAAGAAAATTACATTTTAAAACTACAAATTTTTAAACAAAATTAATTTTTTTTCATTGAATGTAAATTTGTAAACATATAAAATAATAATTAAATAATGTATTAGTCATGATAAAGTAAACTTTGGTTCATGATATACATGTTTAAAAAGAAATATTCTATTCACATTTTTGGTAAAAAGTTAAAGCACCTTATTCCAAAAAATACAATAATATTCCTTTTAAAATATTTTTTAAAAATGAAAACATGGATAAAAATGAATTTAAATAATAATTTTAGAATATTATAATCTTCTTATAATTTTTTTTTATAAAATATGGACATGGGAGAAAAAAACTTTTTGACTGAAAAGTGAAATAAAGTAACTTATTCTTAAAAATATATTATTGATATATTGAGTGATTAAAGAGTAGAAAATGAAAAGAAAAAAATACTATAAAGAAATAACTATATTATACTAACATTAATTAGTTTATTGTGATATATATATATATATATTATATAGTAAAATCATCTTAAACTTAATCATAAACAATTTTGATAAATAGTGAGATTTTAACATAAAATCATTACCACTTTGGTAACAACTGAATCATAATCCCCTATAAAGAATAACATTAAAAATGTTTATATATCCCCAAAATAATGACATTTAAGATATAAAAAGTCAAAGGACATGTATACACACCTCAAAAAATAATATAGGTTCATAACATAACTTATGTCCCAAAGAAGACCATTTGAGATAAAAATACCTCACCTTAGGTATTAACTCTCTTTTTATATGTTTAAAACTCTTTTATAATAAATATTTGATTATTATAAATATATTATAGAGCTATAATAATATATATCATACCATATGGGATTTAATTATAACCTTTTATCACCCATAATTAATAATTTTTTTATTAAAATTGCAATTTTGCGTAATAACATCCTTTTCTCATATATGTTATCATTTCATATTTTTATTCCTTTTAATTTGATAATGGTTACATAATATTTATAATTATAACCATTATATAGATACCAGATATATTTATTATATATTTATTTTGAGTAATCCATTAATGGCAGAGATAGAAGATAAATTACACAATTCAGGGAGATGGTAGGTCATACGTACTTATGAACACAATTTCAATTTTCTTGACTGATGGAACAAAATAATGGTAAATAACATTCCACTTTTAAAGATTCATTATGATTTAATATGTATCACACATATTCATTATATTTTTCCATATTACCATCCACATAAAGCTTGTGTGAAAAAAAAATGACATCACTTTGTGAGGTAGTTGTCCAATGTATACACGAACAACATTATCATATTCCCATTAAGGGAAAAGAAAATATTTGTGCAAATGAGCCTCCAACTGGTTGGTGAGGAATCTAAAAGTGCAACCAAGACACTCGAGATCAAATCTGGGTGGATGTATAAATTTGGGTACTATAATAGTATTGTAGCAGGTACTATTTGGTATTATTTTGCACTATAGAATCTGTAACTGTTCATCCATATGGACCTTTAGGCCACCAGTTTGGTCTCCAGCTCCTACAAGGATTTCGGGCCACCCAAGGCCTTTAGGCCGATTTTCTCTCAAGGCCTTCAGGCCACCTTAATACCTTTAGGCCACCCCAAGGCCTTCGGGACACAAAAAATATACAGATGTCCCAGTCCGATTATAAGAGACAAGGATAAAAATGAGGATTTAGAGTATCCTTATTAACCAAAGTATAGATAAACAAAATTGGAAGATTGAGAGGGTATAAAATTTCCATTGGTACCAGGTCTTTATAGCTCTACATAGGACAGCTAACTAACCGACCTTATGAATTTGGAGTGCTGATATCATGACATATGTTAGGGAGGAGAAGTTTCAAGTTGTCTTGTCTGGGTGATTTAGTCAAAGACATATGGGTCATGTAATTGTATCTTAATCCTTATGGCCTTGTTAGCATTCCACCTCACCCCTTTAATGGTGTATTATCAAAAATAATAAAAAATAAAGGCTTTCTGGACATTTAAAAAAAACTATGTGTGATATTATAATTAAATAAGTACAATTATTTCATAAATATAATATATATATATTTATTAAATCCATTTTTATATCCATATTTTACAAGTGGTTATGGAAAATGAATTAAATATGTTAATGAGGTGGTTGTCCGTCCTACACGTGATCCATAATTTGATTTTGCATTTGATGGAAGAGAAGATGGATATAGGTTATGAAATTAACATAATAATACATTAGTATATGTTATATACTACTGTTTTTATATCATCTTATTTTAACAATTTTTTATGTAGTTGAAATATGAAATTAAAAAAATGAAAGCTTATGAGTTTTAATACTTCTTTAGGGAACTTGTTTTGGTTTATACCCAATGCCTTCTTAGGAGGGTTTACTAATAAAAATAAGGTCTCTAAGATGTTAGGATAGAATTAAGGAATTTATTTACATAGGTATATTCTAAACAATTTTTTTTATGTGTGAAGAGTATAGTATAGGGGTTCCCTTTTATAATAGGGGAAAGAAACCACAGTGAAACTACACAAACAATTCCCAAAAAAATCCAAATTGATAAAGTAATTACCACGAAACATGATTCATAATTTCTATATATTCAAAATTTAGATATTATAAGGTTTCAATATGGATATAAAATTGCATTTATACTATTTTTTTGGAATACATACATCATATTTTTAGTTTCACCCCATGGTATACCCGTTTTTATCTTAACCATGATAACTAATTTTTTATTTTTTTTATAATATTTTTGGCCAAACATTGAGTTGAAAATATCATATAATATTAATTATTATTATTAAAATATTTAATCTATTTTTTCAAATTCCATTCATGTAATTTAACAATTTTAATTTAAAATTAAACCAGTATATTCGGTGAAAAAACATATTTCAAATAAAAAAGTTCTCATTAATTTAAAAAAAATTATATAAAAAATCTAAATGAAATTAATTCTAATGATATAAATTAGACTAATAATAATAATATAATTGATCCAATGTCTCATTTAAAACCATAATAAAAAATATTTTATGTTTTATGTGATTTAACTGAAAAGACAATTCTTAATAAAAACCAGCATTTTCCACTATTCACTAAAAAAATTATCTTTTCAGAACATTCTCAAAAATGCTCCCTAACATAATTTTGACATGATGATTTAAAAAATTATTAAATTTTTTTTAAATAATATTTTAAGGTAATTATAAATTAATTTAAAAATAAGCATGAAAAATGAGACATAACTTATTTTAGATAAATACAATTCTAAGCATAAAACTGGATTTTTTCTTATAACATACCTAGAAAAAACATCAGATGAATGATAATTATTTTGAATATATAATATATAAATTTCATTAAAATCATTAAAAAAAATATTATTTAATTTAATTATTGAGTTAAAACGTATTTATGTACATAAAAATATTTTTTCCAAAAAAAATCCTTTATTTTTGAAATGGATTTTAGTTTTGTTTCCAAATTTATTATAAACCAAAGAATTATATATGTGTGTGTATTTAAACCATATATTTTCTAATTTACTTGACCCTACTCATACCCTCCATTAAAATTTATAGTTGATAACTATCATACTAAAAAACAATATTTTTATAGAATTTCACATTTCATTTAAACTTTGTGTTGCATGTTACACATAAAATAAAAGAAATTAAATTTCTTTTAAAAAAATCTGTTACATAAAATATTAAAGTGTTATATTCTAGATATTTAAAATTAATTCTTGGAATTGAAATTATGTCACTGTGATAAAAAAATAAGGATACTTCTACCTCATTATATCCTCAGGTTTATATATAGCTTTTCCAAGCTAGTCGAATCACTATAAAACATTGACCAGGTGAGTGGTATTTCTTCACAACACTTTATCTCTAAAATAAAAAATCTCCATCAAATTAGCTTCATAAAAAAGATATTTCTACATTGGTAAGACCTCTGATATCATTACATTTAATGGTTCAGGTATGTACTTCTTCATGAGAGATATATAGAACATAATGTGAACTTCAGAGAGGTTCAGTGGAAGTGCCATGAAATAAGATATATTCCGTATTCAATAAATAATCTAAAAAAGGTAAATATACATATGTATTATAATTCATTTATTCCAAAATAACATAAATTTATTCGATGGAGAAATTCATTGAAATACCTTGTCACCAACAACGAATTCTGGATCACACTAATGATTGCCATTATATCTTTTTTGTTCACTTTGTGTCTCCATTATGTGCTACTAAATTGATATAACCTTCAGATCCATTTCTTAAATTAAGTTTGGTCTGAATATATCTATTTCTCTAATTTAAGTCTAGCATATTGGATCTCTACACTAAATTCTACATAGGGACTCCTAAAGAGTCATCTGAATGATTGAGGGAAATCCATTTTTGTAAAACAAAACTCAACTAGAGGAAGGGGTTGATCCCATCCACCTTTGAAATCCATAAAATAAGATCTCAGTATACCCTCTAGGATTTTAATTATTGTCTAAGATTAATCATCCATACAAGTATGATAAACTGTGTTGAAAATCAACTTTGTATCAATGCCTTATTGAATAATTCTCTAGAACTTCCCAGTAAACCAAAGATATTGATCTAAATCTATAAATTTTGGTACTCCATGAAACATTAACACTTTATTAATATATATCTAAGATAGATGATCCATATGTATTTATTTTATGATAATAATAATGTGTACTTAACTTTTAATGTGATCGACTACAACTCATGTAGCATTATTCCATTTATTCATTTTTTGGATTCCTATGACTAAATCCATGGATATTTTTTACAATTTCCATCATTTTTGGGATAACGGTTGTAACATCTCTGTAGAATTTTTTTCTCTTAGTCTTAAAATTCTAACACACCATTCACAAAGATGTGAATTATTCAATAATCTTCTTCATTACATCCCACCTAAAATACTGTATCAAATTTCTATACAAATTTTTACTTCCAAAATGATTAGATAATGATGAACTATGAGATTACTCTAAAAAAATATTCTTTAAATCAGGTATAAATCGGAATCATACATAGTTATGTAATCTTATCATTCCATCATAGGCATGGTTCAACTAAAGAACATTACTTAGCTTCTTTTGATGTTCCATATCCTCCTATTGTGCCTCTATAGCCTTCACATAGATTGGTGGATAAACATTCATTTGAGAAGGATTATTTTTATACCATTCCTTCATGATTTCATGATCAATCCTATTCAAATCCAAAAATGTTTGTACTTTTATGATCCCTGTCATGGAAAATCTACCATGATCTTTTCAACTGAAGGGATCAACCACCATGTTCTATTTTCTAGGGTGGTAATATATTAAGTTGTCATAATATTTAATCATCGCTAAACATATTCTATGGAAAATATTTATATATTTATATATGAATATATATATATATCAAAATTTTATAGATAACATATATATATATCACACCTTTATTAGTAAAAACAGTTCCTCTATATCTTTATTGAAAAAATACAGTAACTCCAAATCATGAGTTGGGAAATTTTTCTCATAGAACATTAATTTTTGACATGAATAAGATATAACCATATAATTTTTATTGAGAACACATATAAATCCCTTCTTTGATGAATCAATATTTATTACATACCCTTATACACTATATAGTAATATAATTATAGGTCCGTTGAATAGCCTACTCTGTAGTTCCATGAATTTGTTTATTACATTCAACAGTCCAAACGAACATGGATCCCTTCATATTTAACATGGTGTGTGGATTGGATAATCATGAGAAATATTTAACAATGATTTGATATTATCCCAAAAAATAATGAAATATTTAGATGTTAGTCATAGTGGTTTTCCTAAGATAATAAGAACTAACATTCATCTTTGATGGATACATTGATATACCGTTTATTGAGGTTATGTGACTCAAAAATGAATCATTTATATCCAAAATTCACACTTTGTAAAATTTTCATTCATTTTCTCATTACATATGTTCTTCAATACAAATCTAATGTGATCTTAATGATCTTACTTTCTCATTGAATATATAAGAATATCACATATAAATAATACCAAAAATTGATCAAGGTAATATCCAAAGACTCTATTCATTAAATACATGAAGATAGAAAGGGAAATTATAAGACTAAATGGAATCAATTTGTACTCATAATGTCCATACCTTGTATAGAATATTTTATTGTGTATATCCTCCATATTGATCCTCAATTGATGATATCCAAAATGAAGGTCAATCATGGATTTTTTTATCTCCACACAGTTGATCAAAAATTTCATCGAGATGAGATAGAAGGTACTTGTTCTTGATAGTGGTCTTGTTATGTTCCCAATAATCAATGAAAATATGCATTATCCCATATTTCTTCATTACAAAGAGAACATTTTCTACCAATATTAACACACTAGGGTGGATAATCATTTATCAAGATTCTCTCGGAGTTTCTTATTCAATTCTTACAACTCATCTGGGTCCATTATATATGGAGTCATTGAAATGGGTGAAACACCATGTATGAGTTTTATTGAGAAAATAACTTCATGATTTTGTGGAATAATATAATCGTTTGATAATACACAAAAAATATATAAAAATAGGCTGGTCTTTGATGTCATGTTTCTCCCCAACCATTTGAGACAAACAAACTTCACGGATAAGAATTAAGGCCCAAAAGGTAGACGTGATTCCCATTTAAAGTTTATATTCATCCTCACACCAATAAATGAGTGGGGGTTTATTTTTAATAAGAAATGTGACTTCCCTTCTATGAAAATTGGTACAAGATCCTTATAAAGTAAGACAATCTATTCCCAGAATCAATTCAAATTCATCTAAAGGAAGAATCATAATATTTTTACGAATCTTTCTCCCAAAAACCTAAATAGAAGAGGAACTATAGACTTGTGATGTTACCATCTTACCATTAGGGGTTTTTAATAATAATTCAACATCTGACTATTGGGGATTGGAATTAGTTTTTCTAGATACTTTTACTAATATAAATGAATTCAAATGAATAATCTCAAATAGGGAACTTCAATATTTGATAATTCATTTTACCACCTCATATTCACCATTCTTTATAAAATCCAATTCTAAAACCAAAATAGTTATCCTAAACATCAGTTATATTTCATAAGAGTGATCAATCAAGAATAATTATTAGCCAGGAAACATTATTTTTAATATATGGAGGCATAGATTTAACCTATGTCATTCATGGTCATTACTTATTCAAATCATATATGATGGATCATAAAGAGTATATGAATTTCCAAAACATATCTTCCAGGAGTGTCAAACCAAGTTTGCAATAAGGCTCATTTTCATAAACTTGCTGAAGAACGAGTCAAATACCTAATGGTCTATTTTATGAATTATTTCTCTTATGTACATCTATGATATATCCACACACAAATGTATTATCCAGACCAAAATATAATTTAATGGAAACCACTCACTCTATCATTCACCAAAATTCCATGATGTTTTTCTATATGTTGATATATCCTTAGAACTATCATTATACATATAACTTGATATATTATTAATGTTTCTTATCATATCTTCTAAATGATAACTAAACATTACTATGAAACAAACTAAAAATACGTTGGCTTTTCATATGTAAATATCAAATCTTTTTATAATAATTTTCATCATTTTTCTCAAACACACACCCAATGACCATAACAGTTTAGTTTCCTTGGACACTAGGTAAAAAATATTCTTATATAATGAAATTTACTCAACATATCCTTCAAATATATTCCCCTTTTGTACTATTCATAAACATACCCTACTTAGGACCTTTATTCTTAACTTAGAGAAAGGAAACCTAAGAAAGAGTGAGCTCATATGCTCATTAAGGGTAAACATGGGAGATATCATTATAGGATCATGTGATAGAATAATAGAAGTATAAGGATAAGAGATCGTGAACCTAACCTAACAAGTTCATACCCAACCTATAATATATCATAACCATGATTCGTGGAATAAATAATTATCTTTCCAAAAGATATGATTTATAAGAGTGTGATATCATCATAATTAATGAACCATAAGATAATTTCAAAAAATTACGGCACTAACTTAGGCATAGAAACCATTTAATTATTCAAGGTTAACCATAAAATACCACAAAACATATTGGAATAGGCCTCATCACTTACATCCCATTGTGGATCAAGCCCAACAGCCTGTTTCCCATTATGGATCAATCCCATCAGCCTGTTTCCCATTGTGTATCAAGCCTATTGACTTATTTCCCATAATTATCCCATTAGATAAAAAACATTACCCAATACATTGGGGAGAGATATAGGTCCCACCCATAACATAATTAAAATTATACATATATGTGAAATAATAACATAAAACATTCATCTTATCAAAAACCATGAATAATGGTTTGGAAAGATCACTTTGGACATTTCATGAAGAAAATATCCTTTTCACATAGAAAATTACATTTTAAAAATAATTTTTTTTAAATAAGTTCAAAAACAATTTCTTTTAAAATAAACGTGTAAAATTATAATGGATTATTTAAATAATTTATCAATCATGATGGCGAAAAATTACATTCATTACATATATTCTTAAAAAATATTCATTTCATATTTTCAATAAAAAGTCAAAAGAACCTCATTTGAAAAATGAAAAGAAGAATACTTTTATTTTTTTGGGAAAATTAAAACATGCGTTAAAATTAATTCAATAAATAATTATATAACATTAAAAAATTTATTTAAAATATTTTTATAAATCGTAGACATGGGATAAAAATCATTTTTGATCGAAGAGAGAAATAAATTTTATATTTACATAAAAACATATTTTAGATCTATTGAGTTCTTAATGAGAGGAAAAATGAAAGGAACACATGTATTCTTACTAAATAACTATACTTGAATAAAATTCATGACATTATTGAGAGATATATAATATAATATTATCATCGGAATCTTAATAACAAATAGTCCTGATAAATAATGATATTGTAACATAAAATCACTACCACTTTGGTAACATTTAACTTGTAATCCCTATTAAAGAATAAAATTAAAAAATACATTAAAAAAAGTTAAATAAATAAAATCATGATATAACATGTCAAAAGATCTGTATATACACACCATAAATGAATATAGTTTTATAATATAACTTCTGTCTGAAAAAAGGAAATTTTTTATAGAAATCCCATACCTCGAGTCTTGACTCTATTCATTCACATTTGATTCTCGTGTAAAATAAATACAGGTATATTAAACATCTATTACAAAAAAATAAATTTTATCAAACATTTCTAAAAATATGAATTACCAAAGAAAATTATTATATATATATTTATATTGATCTATTAAAGTTATATATATAATATGAATCACACCATTCCCAGAGATGATTGGTTGTTCATACACAAGAATGTAGGTTCCATTATATAGATGGAAAGTGAAATAGAGAAGTAAATAATATATCACATTTATACAACCATTATTATTTCATATATATCACACAAATTCATCAAATATATTTTTATTACCATTATTGTAAATCATACGTGAAAAAAATACTCACATCTCTTTGTGAGGTAGTAGTCTGAAGTACACACGAGCGACACTATAGTATTCCCCTGAAATGGAAATTCAGAAGGTATATTTGATATTATAATTAAATAAGTACAATTGTGAAATAAATATAATATAAATATGTTAAATATATCCTTATATCCATCCATGATTGGAGGAGATGTCAAAAAAATTACATCTATTCGCTAGGTGAGAGTCTACTGTACACATGATCGACAGTTTCAGAATCCATTTAATTGAAGAGGAAATGAATATTGGTTATTCCAATACAATAATAACATATAATTATATGGAATATAGTTTTATTATTAAATAATTATATTTAAATAATATTTTAAGGAGGTGGAAGATGAAATATAGAAAAAACAATTAGTTGAGAATTTCACCTTTTATTCCGGGAACCTCTTTAAGTTTATACCTAAAGCCTTCTTAGGAGAGTTTGTTAAGGAAAATAAGGCCAATATGATGTTTTAATAGAATCAAGGATTGTATTTGGATAGGTATTTTCTAAAAAAATGGTTATGTAAGTGATAATAGGGGAGGATATTATGTTCCATTTTATAAGTGGGGAAATGAAACCACTTGAAAACTATTTGAAAATGTCCCAAAAGAATAAAAACTGATGAAGTAATTCCCAAGAAAAGTTATTCAAAATAAACATAAATTTATAATTTTCATATTATTATGTCTAAATATTTCCATAAAATAGTATTTAGACAAGTTTTATTGGAAAACCTACCATTATATGAATCGTTTAACCCCTCAATAAACCCATTTTAACCATTATCGTAGTAATTATTATTCACTATTTTTAAAATAATTTTTAACAATATTTAAATTAATATATAATATTAATTATATTAATTCCAAATATGGAATATAATTTTACACTTTCCATTCATATAATTTTAAAATTTTGATTTTAAATTAAAACCGGATACACAATGAAAAATTGTTTTTGAAAGAAAAGGTTCTCATTAGTTTAAAATGTTTTTATATGAAAATAAAATAGTAAAAAAATTCCTTTGACATAAATTGGATTAATAATAAAATAATTTAAAAAACTTTTCGTTTAAAAATCATCTTAAAATAATTGTGTTTATTTTAAATTCATTAAAAGAAAAGAAAATTCTTAATAAAAACCAGTATTTATCACTATTCAATGAAAAATTTATCTTTTAAAATAGTTATATAAAAATCAACCTAAGATAATTTTGAAATGATAATTTAAAAAATTATGTACATTTTATTGAAGTAAATTTTCTAAAAGTGTCAATAAATATTTTTAAAATATGTGTGTAAATTCTGACATTTTTTTAGAAAAATATATTTTTAAAAAATAGATATATCATTATCTCATACTTATAAATCACAAAATCTGATTTTTAAAAGAAATAATTGAATATATAACACATAAATTTTATTAAGACCAGTCACGAAATGTTATTTTTTATAATTTATTGAGATAAAAATGTGTTTTTGAACATGAAAATTGTTTTTTCATAAAAATATTTATTTATTTTAAAATGGGTTTTATTCTATTTTCTAATTAATTGGTTACCAAAGAATTCATTTTATATATTTTTAAACCATATATTTTTAAAATATTGTTAATCTTATTTATACCTGATACTTCAATAGATAATTTATAACTGTCATAATAAATAATAAAATTTTAATAGTATGTTGTGTTTTTAACTCAGTGTTTCATGTAACAAAATAGACTAAATAAATTAAATTTATTTGAAAAAAATTCATAAAATATCATAGCGTTATGTTAATGATAAGGTTATAGAAGTGTAATATGTAAATTATAATTAACCTCTCCCAAGGATAAAAATATTGAGTTATATTAGTTTAGATTGAGTTCTACCAAACAAATGAAGTCATTTGTTGATGTATATATGTTCATCCCCCAAAATACTTGATAAAATGGATGATACAAACTATTCAATAATAGAGAGGAGATTGGTTACATTATTTTTGGGACCTCTTATCTATGAAAAATTCTATGAAACACAAAAAGATTCTAAAGTACCTCCAAAGGTCGTTAAAAACACCGAGTCATCCTCAAAATTAGGTGATGATGAAGATGATTATATAATTAAACTAAAAAATGTTTGGATTATTAAAGAATGTCTAAGGGAGGAGAGATATCCTTGGATTGGGGATCAAGATAAAATGGTGTTTTAAAAATATAATGTTAGGGATATCACTATGGTTTATTTTATATATATTACAGAAGGATGGTTTCTAAAATTGATCTAGAGTTTTACTATGATTTTAATAAATATTACATTAATATCACTTCTCAATGGAGCTTCAACATTATTTGGTTTCTATCTAGGAAAATAATGATCTCAGTGTAAAAGAAAAAAATTATAGAATTATTATTCTCTTCTATTTCATACTTCTTGTTTATATGATCAAATATAATCCGAGAGGATCTTGAAAACAAACTTTGACATAAATGGATTAATATAAATAATGGAATTATTGGGAAAAAATTATATTTGATGAATACAACATATTTCTAACATTAAATATAATTTTATCAAGTCACGTACATTTTATTATATAAAGTATTTTTCTAGATCGTAATTTTAGGGGATTTATTATTCTTACTACTATATGTTGGATAAATTTATTTATGTGCAGTCAGGTTTCTCTATCATCAAGAATTAGGTGCTAAATTTTTCATCTGAAACATTGATTTCTATTGGATGCTTTGTGAAGATCATGGAGTTAGTGAGACCTGATTTTGGTTTTTTGGAAATCGAACATAATATCATCCTATGTAATGTTAGTGATCATTTAATTTTTTCCATTGGTTGATGGATGGATAGAAAGGAAATAGTAGAAATTTTAAATTTTGATTTTTTTTAAATTCTTGATGTGTTTTTATGATGAATTGAAGGATTTTTTTGGATAATGTATTATTTATTTCGTTTTTTCAATTTTATTTTTTTAGGAGTTGATTGAAATTTTGTTTTTTAATATTTATATCAACACATTGATTTTTTGTCTGATCTTTTTTTAAGTGTTTTGTTCTCCATTTTTATATAGTTTCACTTTTTTTAATAGAACAAACATGGTTTATTTCCATATGGTTCTTATAAATTTTTATTATAGTTATGAATTGTATTCTCTTTTTGGGATGGTGTAACCTCTTGTGTTCATTAAAGAATGTTTATATACATGATACATAAATTATTATTTTTGAATAAGTATAAAAATTTTATATATCCTTGGATCTTATTTAATTATAGGTTGATTATAATGGTTCTAAGGATTCCTTAAAGAATATGTATCTTTGGATAGGATTTGATGGATGTTGTCAATGAATCCTAAAATAGTAAAATTAGATGATGTTCTTACAACTTGGTAGGATGTTTTTTAGTCACTAAAATATAATCCTCATGAATAAAGATGAGAATATTAACTAATGTGATGGAATAATCTATTATTGTAGATATATTATTATGGAATATACAAGAGTAATTATACCATAGTAGTGTATCTTTTACAAAGATATTATCAATAAGGAATCTAAAACATTTTAAGAAATTACTGATCCATTAGAGTTCAATGTACATGAATGTTATTAGGGTTTGATAGATACAGTGTTAGTTTAAATTGATTGTATCTTTGGCAAAAAAAATTGGATTATTTTTTATATTAATTGTTTTTTGGGTTTGAGAATCATTATCAAGTGGATTTTGAAGATTTAATTTTGCATACACTCTCTGACACCTAAAATTCTTTTCTCACTACTACTCTTATAGAGGATGAGGTGAAGAATGATTTTTTATTTATCATCTATGACAGTGTAGATGGTCCTAATGGGTTCAATAATAAATTCATCATGGATTTTTGGAACTTTTTCTTAATTAAATTATTTAATTGGTTCAAATTTAATTTAGACATGAATTCATGCAAGTGGGGATTAACTCCCAATTCATTATCATTATCCATAAAGGTGATATTTAATTTTATATTAAGGATTATGAACAAATTTATTTTTTGAATACCTTTCACATGATTATTGGGAAAACCATTCGCAAGATCATTGGAAAATTTATTACACTATGATTTTTCTTCTTTTCATAACTCTATTTTCTCACGCAACCAATTTTGCATTACTCCCAGAAGGAGAAATGAATAATAATTATATAATACCTCTAAATGTAACCATATATTATATAATTTATACAATAATGGAAACATGGATCTTAAAGATGATATCATAATGGATTTTGATAGACTCAATTTCAGTTTTATCTCTAGTGTCCCTTAGAGATATAGTTTCTCTCCCATATTTACAAGGATTGTTTTTTTCACTTCATTAAATTAACATGTTTTATTTGATTCTTAATGTCTCACCTAATAGGTACTATAGTGTATAAATTAGTTTTAGAGAAGGTGACCCAATTTATTCTCTTCTTATTGGTATTGTTAGGGATTCTCTCTGTGGACGCCTCTTCAAATAAGTTGACCATAACTTCATATATCTCATCAAGAACTTTAGGAAATTAAATTATCCAATGTACCTACTCTATTAAGATGAAATCTTATTATTATGTGAATGTAATGAAACCACAATAATATCTATCAAGGAAATCATTCAACACTTTGAGACTATTTCTATACACGATATCAGTTGAATTAATTTTTTTTCCATTTTTAAGAAAGGAACCTTATCTTATAGGAAGAACCATATGACTATATTTTTGGGTATTAAATAAGGTATTGTTAAATTTAATAACTTTTTTTTAATTTTTTTATAGGTTAAAATAAATATACCTTGGATGAATTATAATCAAGATCACTAGGCAACTTTTTGGTTAGAAGGGGAGAATCCTACCTCCAGAGGGAAGAACCTATTTGGTTATTTAATTTTCTAAATTCTATTTTTATGGGTTTCATATCTGTAAATATACTAAAAACTTTGTAAGATGTTGTAAAAGAAAATTAGTGGCATTTTTTTGGATATGATGTATTAGAAAGAAATAAATGATGATAATTACTTATCAAAAATGTATTAAACCATTATATTTGGGAGTTATCAACATTTAAAACCTTAGGAAAATTAATAATGTTATAATTTTCAGTTATTTTGGGATAATCCTTTGTATCTCCAGTCCTTCTACTTAATTAATTTGAAAAAAAATTATTTGAATACTCCAAAAAGGTAATATCTTCTATATGTGTTCCATTGTTTGTCACAGCATCAAAGACTCTTTTGTTGAGTTTTCTATCTACCTAAATTATCTTCCACCTAGGATAAAAATTAATAATTTTTATTCTTTAATATATTTGATTTCTTACATCTCTGAAAGCTTCCTCATCACTCTAATTTATCCAGACATTCAATTTCATATTCACTCTGTATGGTGTATAAGGTATATGGTTTGTTAAATATCATATCAAATATCAGATTAAAAATTACACATTTTTATAACATGATATTATTTGGGTTCCATTTTTTTATTGAAATCCTCAGTGAAAAACTGTTCTAAATGTTTCAATGTCACATAAATGAGCTACTTCTTCGATAATTTATTACCTTTAGAAGGAACATTATTCATCCCAGGAGATTGGTCTTTCATTAGAAGAACTAGAACAATTCAATTCCCAGTGATGAAAAAATAAAACATTATATGATTCAAGAAAAAATTAACCATAATCTATTTTATAGTGACATTTAAATCTACATGAATGTATACTTTATCATTACCTTCTCCAACCATATCTAGAGCTACATATCATGCCTCTTCCTTTGTGACCATGACACTTGTTTGTATTTGATATTCTTCATGAACGATATCCCTGATTCTCCTATTAATTCTAAATTTTCAAACATGTATTGTGTTTCCATTGTATATAGATTCATATATATATAGAAATCAATGAATTCATCCATGATTAAGGGGAAGGTACAATTATTAGGAATATTTTTTCTTGTATTAAGAAAGAAAGTTAGTTTTCCTTGATTATCTAATGTGGATCTATGATAAACATCATTATTAATCTTATTTTTACTAAACAACATGTGGTTAGATTATAATTAGGAAGGAAAACCAATATTAATATGTTTTGTGGGTTCGTCCTTCACCTTCATGTATTAAGGTCAATGCTGATGGAGCTAATTCAGTTACTCAAGGTCCCTTAGGTTATGGTTGAATTTTTAGAACAAGTATGGGATTATTCAAATGTAGATTATATAATTATTGGGTAATTATATTACCTTTTAAGGTGATATTTGGTTAGTGATTATTTTGTAATAGTAGGATAAATACATTGGTTAGAGAAACATTTGGATATTTGGTTTTGGTAAATATTATTAATCATTAATCTCACCTTATTCATTGGAATATAATATTGGAATAGAGGAAACATTTGATATAAATGTGGTAAAGGTAGGGATGACCTCAAATATATTCTAAGAAGATAATATGATTGAAAATTATCTCTCATGGAAATTGGTGGTGGTCTAGAAATCATCTTGGTATTTTATTCCATTTGAATATTTCGTGTAGTTTCATTTTCAAATAGGGATGGGTCTTCAATATCATCACCCAAGATGTCTTTGATTATTATTATTATTATCATCATCATAATCATAATAATCATCAATATCATCATTATAATTATCATCCAAATAACATATAATCATGTTTGAATCTTAGTCACATAGAATTTACCAATTCATTATGTAGGGACTATAGCTAGAACTGTATAGAATTATAATAGTGTTATGTTGTTTCTTCCTTATAGTAGTACCCCCAATGAAAAAGTTTAATTTTAAAAAAAGGTTCAATGCACCTTAATCTCAAATTAAGATCTAAAAAAAGGAAAATTAATTTGAAAAATAATCACTCAATCAAGATGAACTTCTGATCTATAAACCCATAAATTGAAGAGGCATGACATACAAGATCCTTATAATCTAATGGTGTTTCTCCCATGGGGGGAATGAACCTATACATGACCAATGTTTTTCACAATAAACATTATCTATTAAATAGTATTCAATTTTTACTCCACATAATACATAATTCCAATATTTTATATTTTATGGATAATAGAATCCTGGAAATATGATAATGACCATGTTCTCGACCGACCATTTGTCTTAATTTTCTACATGAATCTACAATATGAACTTATCTATTTGATCTCTTAAATTTATTAGAGAGTTCATTCCACTTACCACTACTAACAAGAATATCAACATCAATTTATGAATTAAATACTACTTATATACTACCTCTGAATATATCAATTTAATTGAAAATTATTCCAAGAATTGATGAATTTATTATAGATTTGATACCTCAAAGGCCTTTGATGCACTCGAATGGAATTTTATCTTCTGTATCCAAGATATATTTTTTATCTCTCAAATATTATTTAGGTTTATTTTTTCACTACTACAATTTTCTATAATTTATTTTATTGTCAATGGATCACCTAATGGATAAATTTAATTTATCATGATGGGTTAGGCAAGGTGACCCTGTCTCCACACCTCTTTTTTAGTATTGAAGAAGATTATATCAGTAGGTACCTCTTGAATATTGTGAAAATTAACTTCATATCTCCCATAAAATCTTCTAGGAGTATAAATTTTCTAACATATATATTTTATAATGATGACCTTTTATCCTTTTTTATGGGTATAAAACAACAATAAGATCCATTAATGAGATATTTAATCACTATGAAACTTTTTATTATCAAGATATTAATTAGGTAATGTTTACATTAATTTTTTTGAAAGGAACCAATTATTATTGGAATAATCATATCACTAGGTTAAAGTAAATTATATATGGTTCATAACATTAAATAATTAGGTATTCTGTTTTTTTGATAAGTTTAAAACAATATACCCTTAAGGGATTTCCTGTAAGAAAATTAAGAAACATACTTATTTGAATGGGAGGAGCCTATATTAGGATGACATGATCTGTCTATTTAATTCAATTGTCACTTATATATTTTTATGGGATTCATTTGTAAAAACTACTAGAGACCATTTTAAGTGGTAATACACGACTATTTTTAATTTTTTTACACATTTTTTGTTAGTGAAAAAAAACTACTAATAGTTTTCTAAGTCAAATGTATTAACTAATGGATTTGGAGGGGCTAGGAATTAAAAATCATAAATTCCTTAATAATTACCTAATTTTATATTATTTTTGGATTCCATATTCTAGATAAATTCCTTTTGGATATTTATTAAGATATAGTTTTGTTAAAATTATCAAAAAATGGAATCTCATCAAGATTGGTTCCTTGGTTTTTCTTGTCATCAATTATTCCATTGGTGATATTTATTCCACCAAAAATTCATTCCCTCTAGGATTTCAAATATTAGTTATTTACTTCACATTGATTATGTTATTAATATATGAACCCAAACTAATTCCCCCTAATATATCCATTATTCCAATTGTAAATTCTCTATTTATGATACATGAGTATGATGGTTTTCTATCTGGTGATATCAAACATTAGATTCAAAATTACACACTTTGTAATCATGATACCTAGTTATGGGTGATATCCTGAATGAACATCCATAGTAAAAATCTATTCTATTTTTATCAACGTCACATTTCTAACTTCCATACTAGATGTATGCTTCCCTTATAAAGTAAATTCATTCGTACATCATGATTGGTCCTTCTTTACAATATATAGAATAATATATTTCATAAGGTTGGAAGAATTAAATAATTTTTAATATATGTGGATTATACTTGTACTTTATATTATAATTGTGTTGAATGTTGTCTATATATATTATATTTCTTTCAATATATTTATATTAGGTATATTCCTGTGTGATGAAATTTATTATTGTTCCTACTTATATTTCTGATGTTTATAACCTATTTTGTGCTTTTATTATCATTGGATTCTTCTATATCTAGAAAAGTAACTACCTAATGATTATAGGAAAATGTAATATTATTAAGAATATTTTTGAATTCATTATGAAGGATATTAAGTTGTCTTTGAAGATATAATGTTGATATATACTTCCTTAATGATCTGATTATTAAAAAAATATGGGGCATGAGTTATACCCTATAAGATAACCCAATTTAAATATATTCTATGGATCCATCACTTACTATCATAGATTAAAATCAATATTAAGGAATATAATTTAGGGTATCTTCATCTCTTGGGATATGGTGTCATTTTCCAAAAAATTAATATCTTCATCAAAGTATGTTTCTATCATTTTATGAGGATGTATACTACCTTTTATGTTGTTTATTGGGAAATGATTCATGCACTGGAACATGATAAATTATTTGGTTAAGGAAACATTTGGAGCAAAAGTAAATCTTTGGATATTTTTAATCTTGTAAATAATAAATTTATACTTGTTCCTTGAAATATTTACTTGGAATATAGGGCATGTATAATGTAAATTTGAAAACATATAGGATGATCTAACACCTTTATTTGGAGGATAATTTGGTTTCGTGTTCTCCCTCAAAGAATGAAATATAGATCATGGATCATCTTGGTATTTTATTCATTCCAAATTTTTTATGTATTCTTATTTTTTTTTCAAATGGGGTTTAGGCTTATAGCATATAAACCACACTATCCTCTTATATCATGAATCAGAAGGGTATATTGAACTATTTTTTCATAGAGACGTATTGGATCTATAAATATTTAATGTTTTAAATATAGTATTTTTATCAGAATGGATGTGAAATTTTCAGGGTCATTCTATATTCTATTAGTATGGTTGATATTTCTCCATGGAACTAATAAGATTTAATTTATGATTAAATATATGCAATAAGGTTTTATTTATGTTTCTTTATTATTCATTTTATAGAATATTCTAATGGTCTAAGAACACAAGCTTTTGTGTTTTCAGTTTTCTTTTGGGGACTTGTTGTTGTTGTAATGTTGATTTAATTTCTTTGTATCATATTTTAAAGGAGGTACACTTTCATGTAATTTTAGGGTATTTTTGAAACCCATTTATTTTGGTTTTAACGTATGGAAAGTGCTACATGGGGTGTTGATTATATACTTCAATAGATGGACTACATGTTCAGAACTATGATCAATGGAGACAAGATAGACACATAAAGATCATGATTTTGTAAACTATTAATCTATTTTGTGGAAATAGAAGTTGTGTTCATTAGTTTGATTATGTGGGGGTTCTATTAAATTCTATAAAATGAAGTGATAATAAATATTATCATTGTTACATATATAGACATGGAATCATTTTATTATTTGACTCTAAATTAGTAATATTTAAATTCATAGTTAGAGAAAATTCATTCCACCACAAGTTTTCACATTATAATTATTTTCATTTAAGACATTTTAGGGGTGTGGGTTAGGTCAAAAACTTTTGATTGGACCTTTTATAATAATTATTATTAAGAATCATTTTGATGTATAAATATTTCGATTGAAAGTGATCCTTTGTTTTTAATTACTCTCATTAGGGATCACTCGAATTTAGTTCCTTAAAAACACTTCAATGAATGGATGAAATTATTGAACTACTTCAAATGGTCCATTTCAAAGGTACAAAGATATATAGGGATGATAATATTGAAAAGGATTCATTTTACTAGAAAATAGTAGAGGAATGAAGTTACCTTTGGTCTTACTCTTTGAATAAATGTTTTTTTAAATTTTCATCTCTCCAATGTTTGATGTGATTTTTAGACTCAAATTTAATCCTCCCAATTTCATATCTTTGTTGTGATTAATTAATATTTATGGGACTATTTCTCCATCCATGTTCTTGGGATAAATTTATTATAATAATGATAATAATTATTATTATTAGAAATAAAGATACAATATCATATTCCCTTTGCTTAATAACTTCAAAAGGGAAAAGGTAGTGGAAAGGTCCTCACTTAATCAAGACACAATCCCAATATATAATCTTACAAATTGAGAATACCTGACTTATAATATCCATATAGAATTCAAATTTTTCTACCATTAGAAGAATGATCATAGTGATAATAAAATTTTTTCACATAGACTATCTTTATTAAAAGTAATATGGGTTTACCTCTACATAATACATAGAGACCTTATTTCCTATTGTTCCAAAAATAAAAAACCTAAAAGAAAAAAATTAATTAGTTTTAGACCTTAAATTTGGATTTATATATTTTCCTAAATCATAACATGAACCATTTCAGGTGATCACTTATCTTTTTTAGTAGGTTAATTATAGTTACAAGTATGAATCATCTCAACATCAACCTCAAAATCACTTTCAAATTCTATTGAAGAGATGTCATCCAAATTATAATTGAATCATTAGGGGAGACCTATTGAGATTCAGCATCTCATCCACCCATTATAATAATAATAATAATAATAATAATTATCATCATCATCATAATTAGAATCATCAGAATCATTATCATCATCATCATCATTATTAATGTTATTTTTTTTCATCTTCTTTGTTGTTGCTAGTATTATTATTATGGTTATTAATATTTTGTTATTGTTATTACTAATATTATTGTTGTTTCTATTTTTTTGTTATTTTTATTCATGTGGTAGTTATTATTAGTATTTTTATTATTAATTATATTTCTATTTTTATTATTATTCTTTGGAAAATATATATTTAAATCACTAAAAAATAAAATAGTAAAAACACTTATGGTCAAGCATGAATGTTTGGAGAGATCAACACATAATTACCCAATTTATAATTATTTTGTGATTTATAATATTTTTTTTAATATTGAAGGTATATAGTTTTAGTGAAATAATAAATCTCTTATATTGAGAAGTGGAAAATTCAACACATTGTACATGTTTTGAACAAAAATAGTTCTTTATGTTTACACTACCATTTAATTATTGACACACATTATTCCTTCATGAAAATTCCTCTTTAATAAAATCAAGACATTGATATAGTTCATATTCATCCTTATTCCCCTGAAAATCATTTGAAAATCATGGATAAGAGAAACAATCTTATTATGATATACAAAACATAATGTAAATTTTCTATTCCGTTGAAAAATAACATAATCCATAAGGAAGTTTACCTTTTTTACATAATAAACATTGATCTCAAATGATTATCTACATCCTCACGAAATAAAATTTATTTGTAAAAGTTTATCATAAAACATTTTATAATAAATAATAAATGAAAAAATTAAAATCAAGAATGTTACTTTTAATGAACATGAGGACTCATGAAAAGTTCTCCTTGAAAAACATTCCTTTCACCATTAAAAGGTCATAAAAATTACTTTAATCATAAAATAATTTTATTAGATCTTAGTAATAAAAAATATATAATAAATAACATATAAATCACATAAAAACCACATATTAATCTTATGATAGTATTCTCATATTTCCTTTTCAATTACTCTTATAATAACCCTTCTAATGGTGTAACCTAATAGGTTAATTTGATCATATATTTTACAGATTACATATCATTATAAAATGAATTGGAGGGACATATCATACTAAATCTTCATCACATATAATTTAGAAGAGACATAAAATGAATAAACAACATAAAATATTATTTTTATACTATAATACTCTTAAAAATAAGAACATCATCTGATCAGAAAAATCATATTTATTTGCCTCTTAAAAATTAGGGGAAATATCATTTTCTTTTAATTTTTTTTAAAAACTAAATATTCCATGAAAAATTGAAATATTATATTATTATAAAATATATGAATATTGTATTGGAAAATTAATTATAAAGAATGATGATAGTTTTAGGGAAAAGTAAAAAATATTTTAATGATAAAAAACATTCTTTTTCGAACATATATAACACAGTAAAAAATGGACCATATAGAAAAAATTTTAAAGATTACTTTTAAAACCTTTGAAAAAAAATTTGATGTTGTTTTTAAATGTTCTTAATAGTAAATTTTGAGTTTAAATTATAAAATTGTTATCTATTTCAAGGAACATTAACAAGGAATATAATGTGTTTAAATAATTTAAAACAATATTTTAATGATTACCCCTTTACCCTGAGTTCCACCTTATTTTCTATGACTAATAAAATCCTAGATAATAGCATTATATTAATTATTTACTTAATTTTGAACATTTTTAATGTTAATTATCATATTATTATTACTTTTATAATTTCATTTTTTTCGTGTTTCGTTTTTCTACAAAATCAGTTAAGTTTATGTCAGACATTTTGGGTTCGTTCGGTTCATATGCTAGAAATGAAATTTTGTAGTTTGACTATGGTAGAAATGGACATTAACTCATTATATCAATAATTATAATTATTTAATAATTCGTTTTTATACATTAGTTGTACATTATAAAAATATATGTATGGTGATCATGAAAGATGAAATATTTTATTTCATAAAGGCAGTAGTTCAAACGAATTCATGCGCACCATTTTTATTTTCCAAAAGATGGGAGGTAATAACAATAGATAAAATTTTATCTTTCAAAAATAATAATATAATCATAAATATCATATATATTCATTAAATACTGCTATATAATCATCCAAATTATGTGGTGATGAAAAATGAAATACATCACTTCATGGAGGTGGAATTCTGCACGTACCCATGAATTATGTAGTCCTTTTCCATTGGATGGAAAAGAGGTGCAATTTAGTTGTTCCATAAATGTAAATAAATTTCCATATAATTATTATACATATTTCACTATATAAAGATGATTATAATAAATTTGAAGGGAGTGGAAGAAGAAATAACCTAGTTAAAACCTATACCTTTTTTGGATGTCCTTCTTTGACTTACATATTAAGCCTTATTAGAATGGTATTTTAGTGAGACAAAGTTTTGAAAGATGTGATAAAAATATTTTTTTATGTATTTGGATAAATATTTGTCATGATCATGTGCTTAATGTGTTTGGATAAGTGTGGGATAAATCTATCCTTTTATAAGTGAGGGGAGTATAATTTTTAAAATATAAGAGGTTTTAAAATAATATTAAGGTATAATTTTGATAAAACAGGTCAAAAATAGAAACATTTGTTAGATTAAAAAATTTATATTTAAATAAACTCATCCAATAAGATTAGATATAGTATTGTTCTATCATATCTCATAATTTTAACCCTTTTACCTCATTTAAACCCTTACTAAGGTAACTCTCTTATTTACACTAGTAAGTGGATTTTATGAAACAAATATGAAACTAACATCCTTAATGATTTTTAAACCCAAAAATACCAAATATGGAATCCATTTTCTATGATTAAATTTTTAGAAGTTGTGAAAATTATTTTTAATTTAATTACTCATAGTAAAACTCAAAATAGTGTTTAGAAAAACAATACTTTTAAAAATAAAAAATAATTTACATCAAAATATAGTATGATTTTGACTCTCATAACGTATACTCATTCATTATTAGAAAAATTATAGTAATGTTTCCTTAAAACAATGATAAAATTCTATAGTACCTTATGATTACTTGATTCAAATAAATGATAAAAAATAGTTTTTAGTAGAATAAAATATCACTTTCCCTCATAGTGAAGCTCTTCTGTAAATAACCTTATGGTCTAAGTTAATTCTCAAGTTTTATCACATTAAATTTATTCCTTTAATTTGTGTGTTTTATGTTTTTATTTATGATGTAGTTCATTTCCCAATATCAATGTAAATAGAATTAAACATCACTTTGGTTTCATAATATCAAACATAGGTTTTATAAACAAAACATAATATTTTTAAATCATTTTTTACTTCTTAGACATATATCTGGTATAAAAATGGGTTCATAATCTTTAAATTTATTCTTTTTAAATGATTCTTTCATAATATCTACAATATTGGTAAAACCGATATTTCACCAAATTCACCTAAAAATCAACTATTTTTTAAAAATAAAAAATATTCACCCTAAGATAATTTCTTAATTATAGATCCACAAATTATGTCTATTTAATAAAATTAAAATTTAAAATTTTAGAATTTTATGTTTTAGATAAAAATATATAATTCATATAAAAAATATAGTAAAAATAAAGATATTTTTTTCAACTAAAAAATATTGTAAAATTTTTATATTGGATTTCAATCCATAAAAAATAATTATAAATATCAATAAGACATTAAATTATTTATTTATAATATTTTTATGTTTTTATATTAATCCCCTCTTAATGTAATTAGGACCTAAAAATTTTATTCATTACCATTGGTGCATATGAAATATAGGCATATATTATTGATAAATAATAAGATAGGAAGTTAGGGAGATCACCTATAATTTTTTGGTCTATAATTACCTCATTGATTACATCAAATAATACAAATATATATATTTAGGTTACTGAAAATCATGTGAAAAGTTCAATGTTAACCACATATTGAGCATAAAAACTACATCTCTAGTAGAGGAGATAAATTCCATTAGAGATACAATTCGTGATCTGAATCAAGGAGATATTGGAACACAATATATAAAAATTTTTCATGAATATAATAAATATATTTAACATAATAAATAGTCTAATTCTTCCCAAAAATTAAATACATAGAAGTTATGAAGACATCTAAGAGGATGGGTTTCCCAAAAAACATGGGTATTAGTTACCAAAAAATGAAAGTATATTCTTTTGGGATTACTATTTTTTCATTCTAGGTAGTTGATGGTTGATGTGGTATGGTTAGTTTTTTAATTTTTTGGGATACTTTCTAGAGTTAAGATGTAGGGTGTTCTTGGTTTTAGCCTATGTTTTCAACTTTTTTTTATTTTCGAGTGTCATAACAATTTATATTTTTTATTGATCTTTTATCTTATATAACCTTGTACATTGTTTTGGAGTTTTAATAAAGGTAGAGGAGCTCTGGTATCCATTTTACATCCTCAAATTTTCTCAATTATCATCTTCAATAATAATAATAATAATAATAATAATAATTTTATTCTTCCACAAATTGTTTCTTCAATCCAATATATGTTTTTTCTTCCACATTTAATTTATGATGCATTTATGAGTGTTAGTGAAATGTATTCTCTTGATTTATAGGATTATAGTTCTTTGAAATTTTATTTAAGGATACAAATGGATTAAATAAATTTAGGTTTAATAATATTAGGGTGTTTATGGATCATAGAAAGTGATATTTAGAGTAGAATAAACACATTAAAAATAATAGATATTTATCCATTATTGAATTATATCATTTTTCATTGATGAAGGGATTATGGAATTTATGATTACTATCATAGAATGAATTATTTTATATAAGTATATATATTAGAGATTATATGATTTTAAAATATGGATAGATTAAATATAGGGATCTAGTGATAGATGTATCAAAGCCAATGGAAAGCGATTCTTTCACATTTTTTCTCTTCTATCAATCTCAAATGTATAGATTAGAGTTTTACTTCATCCTATCTAAATTTTATTATTCTAAAGATTTAGGAATGTTACCCATTCTTCATTTTTAATAAATCGATAAACTCTATAACACAAGTATGAATTAGAAATATAGGATTAAGCTAGTTTTTTGGAATTCAAAAATATTATGGGATGTATCTTTTGCTGTGAAATTTCTAATTATATTTGATCATGAAATATAGAGGCATAAATTAGTTCATTATGAAAGGGTTCTTTTATAAATTTACCATTTCGCATCTTTAATTGATACTATTAGTTTTTCTTCCAAGTATGATAAATTCGAACTTACACTAAAATTTTTGAATTTTCCAATTTTTTATAAGTATTGTAAATGTATTAATCATGGTATTGATAAATTTCATAGAGTATTTTTGTGTAAAATATTTTATAAAATATTACATGGGTTATTTAGTTATATAGTGGAGAGTGAATAAACAAATAATTCTGAGGTTTGTAACACATAAATCACAGAAAAACCAATTTATCTTACTATATCCTTTTAAATGTCATGGGTGGTGATTCAAAAATTTAGAAACATTTTCCTCATAAGACTATTTATTTAGAAACTCCTCCATATTTGAAGTGTGGGAATCTAGTGTTCCTATATATTCGGTGACAATTGTTCATGGGTAGAAGAGGTCCCAAAGGAAAGTAAATTGGTGTGATGGGGATAAATCTATTTATTATGAGAATGATGATCAAGATAATAATATAGGAGAAAAATATATTTACCGACATGAATAGGTATATTTTTATTAAAAAAATAGAAAATTGAAAAAGTATTTGATGCTACAGGTGTTTACACTATATATTATAATACAACGTAAAGTGCTTGACCATGAAGGGGATCACCCTATATGTTGGGATATGAGAGAGATACTATCAATAAAAATTACCTCTAAAGAGATATTTCCCAAATAATGACTCTAAAAACTACTAATGGTATATACACTACTAGAAATGTTGATTCTTAGAAGGATAGTAAAAACGAGACACATGTTCTTATAACCACTTTTATAACTGTTCAATTTCAGTTTCCTCACTCAATGATACTAGTGAGTAGAATAAATAAATAGTATAAGGGGATGTATAAATCGCACTATAAATTTTTCATTATGCTTGACACACTTATTATCTCTAAGAAGAAATACTCTTATATTGAAGAAATTAATAAGGTCTGGGATAAGGATAGTGATGTTATCACATGTATTGATATAGTATAAACCACTATATATGTTCATGAAACATCCAATAAAGTAGTTTAATTTGAGTTATCACAAACTACCACTAAAAAAAATAAGGATACACCCTCATAAGATATGGATATAGAAGAAAATCCCACTAGTTCAATAAATAATGAGTTATTTGATTAAGTATAATGAGAACTCATGTAAATCTATTTGAATTTAGCTGTGAAGATTTTAGACAACAGTTTGAGGTACCCCTAATAATAGATTATTTAGATATAATTTTAAAATATAGTAATATATATTTTTATTAGTATTTTTGGAATGATGTATTGTTTAGGAATTATGTAAATTTCTCTTATTTCAGCCATGTACATTAATTTTATTGAATGGGAATGGGTCTTTTTGATTTGTACCCAAAAATATTTTGATTATTATGGTGATTTTTTTTGATACTATGGTCAATCATGTGGTTTATTGATATAGGCTACTTGTTTAAATCATTATGGTAAAAGGATCTATAATTGATTTTCCACATTTATAGTGTATTTTCAAGGGTATTATTGAAAATTCATATAGTATTATAGTAGAATGGGGGTAATTTAGTATGTACTTTAGTAAATGGAGGGAATGTATAAATTTGGGTACTATAGATGACATTATGGGAACTACTTATTGTAGAAAGAATAGTACTATAAAAGATATACTATTCACTAAATAGAGCCTTTAGTATATGAAATATTGGTCCTTGAATATATTAAAATTTTCAACGGGATAGTTTTGGAGTGGGTTTACCCTTAGAGAGAGAGTCTGTCTATGACAACCCTGCTTTTTAATACAACCTAAGCATGATTTATTACATAAAACTTCACTTGATACAACAAATAAGATCAAGAGGTTTAGTGTCTTTGGGGCTTAGGACCATTACACAAAAACTTTAAACTTGAAATAAAACATCTTTATTGAAAACTTCCTTTACATGACCACTACATTCCTTCGTACTTAGCATTGCATGGGATAACCTGAGGACATGCATAAGAAAAGGGTGAGCTATAAAGCCCAGTAAGGGAGTACACAATGAATAACATGAGGAGTAAAATACATGTTAGGAAATAGGAACATCAATAGAGAATAAGATTAACAGGAACATAAAGTAATGATAAAGCATGATAATCATAACATGGAAATGTGGCAACAACACATAACATTGAATTAGCATGAGCCAAGGCTCATTGCACATGGAGCATGAGTAAACCATCATTGAACTTGAAGCACGAGTAAACCCTCGTTGCAATTGAATTAGCATGAGTCAACACTCATTGCACATGATGTATCATGATACTATACTTTACCCAATGCATTGGAGCGCTATAAGGGCGCACCCTTCTTAAACATTTCATTTCATGCATAAGTGTGCCACATGGATCATGAAACATGGATTCATAAAACATAATAATTTATTCCATGATAAAGGAATGTGGAATTCATACATGAAACTTTATAATCAATAAGTAAATGTGCATAAAGGTGAATACCCTTGATGGATAAATGGGCATGGTATTCACTACACAATGATATTGGCTTATAAAATCGGTGTGATTTCGGCAGCGTAACGGCGTGACATAAGAATTCATAAAAATGGTTTATGAGAGAGAAAGGGGTTCCTCATCATATTTACATGTAATGGAAAGTAATTAGGTCATATATATTCATGTCCCAACTATTGAAAAGGAATTTAGATTCATGATACAAAAGTATTGCTTGAATATAAAAGAGGAGAAAAAGGTTTCTTTTGGAATTTCGGCAAAGTAAAGGGTGTACATGGGAGGATTTTAATGAGAGATAAAGGGGTCTCCCATCATTAAAAAAATAAGAGGGAAGTATGGGAGAGGTTCTAAACCATACCCCAACATTCATAATTGAAATTAAAAGGGAAATACAACTTAAAGAAAATTGACAAAAATGAGAAAGGAAGAAAACCCCTTACTTGGAAGTGCGCTTCCAAAGGCTAGAGAGAGGCTTGAGAGAGGCTTCTTGGGAGCTTGGGGAACCATGGGAGGATTCCAGAGAGAGTAGGGAAGAGGTTGGACGAACTCCAAGGGATTTTAGTGAGGAGGAAGTGGGAGCTTGGGTGGGTTTATATAGGAAAGGTCAGAGAATTCTTTATTATTTAGGTTTGGGACCCCTTATATTAAAATAATCCAAACCACAAACCATCCCATGGTATTTTCCCATGTTTTCTGGAAAAATAAAGAGGAAAACATTATTTTACAAGGCCAAGGTCCGAACTTATTAAAAAATTAGGGTTGCTTATGTGGAGGTGAGTCACACTCCCATGGAAATTAATTTAAAAAGGCAAAGTGTTGAATAAGTCTTGAGGGCTCCATTAATGCTTTGAAAAGTAAGTCAAACAAACCCAAAACCTCATTATTTTAATGATAAAACACATATTGGCCTAACATATGGATTATTGTATTTTATTACATAACCATTGGGTCATTATGATGTCATAAAACACATTATATATTTAAATGGTATTTAATTTTTACCCAAAAATTTGACTGTCTCAGAAAATTATGAAAAATTCACCGTTGGATAATTTCGACATCCTGATTTCGAAAATAATATTTATTTTATCTAAATAATTTTCTAAATATGTGAATTTTCACTTTTAAAATAAAAAACGATATTTATAAAAAAATTCATGGGTTTTGAAAGAAATGGCTTTCAAACCTTAATAAGAATTTTAATTGCATTCGTAAAATTATAAGATCATTTATACTTAATAAAAAATCAATTTAATATTAATAATAATATTTTATTAAAATAATATTTAATTCAAAAATCCTTTAATTTAATAAAATATATTTCTTAATTAAATAATAACTAAAAACACCATTTGTACTTTAAAAACTAATTACAATGTATCAAAAATGACTAGAAAATATATTCATTATTATATACAAAAATAATGTACATGAACATGGTGCTACTTATTTGTTAAATAACCCCTTAAAATAGCCGCATAAGACCTAAGGGTAAGGTGCGCGATGGTGACAGACTCTTGGGGCGGCTCGGATAACATCGCACGAGTGATAATTTCAATCAACTTCCACTTTTTCCGTAGACGATCACGTTCGAGCTTGACTTGTTGAAGCTCAGCTTGGGCTTGGTCAAGGGAAAAGCCCAAAGACGCCAACTCTTTTCCAAGCTCTGACAAATGGGCTTCGTAAGGGGCAATTCTACTGGATGAGGCCATCGCTTCCTTTGTCTAAGTAGAAATGGGTTCGTTAAAGCCTTATATTTATACTACTCAGATGATCACTGCTCAACGGCTAAAAAGTAACGGTCACAAATCTTAACGTAAAACTAAAGAAGCTGACATCTTTTGAAAACATTTGTCATAAAGAAACATTTAAATGGATCAAGAGGGATTTTCCATTAATGAAACTTTGGGTCATTACAACAGTCCCCCCTTAAGAAATTTCGCCCTCGAAATTTTCCTTTTCCCACACTAAAACAAATGTGGGTAACTTAGCTTCATCATATCCTCCGACTCCCAAGTTGCTTCTTCAAACTTGTGGATTCTCCACAACACCTTGATGAGGGTCATTGTCTTATTTCATAGAACTTTTTCTCTAGGATCTAAGATCTTCACTGGTTGCTCCTCATAAGAAAGATCGTCTTCTAATTGTACCACCTCGGAAGAGAGTACATGTGAAGGGTCTAGTATGTACTTCCTTAAGAGGGATACATGGAAGACATCATGCACCATGGCCATAGTAGGTGGAAGTGCAAGTCGATAGGCCACAGCCCCAACACGATCAAGAATCTCGAAGGGGCCGATGTACCTTGGACTTAACTTCCCTTTCTTTCCAAACCTCATGACCTTCTTCCACGGAGATATGCGTAAAAACACCATGTCTCCGACTTTAAACTCAAGGTCTCGTCGACGATTATCTGCATAACTCTTCTGTCGACTTTGGGCTGCCTTGATATGCTGCTGAATGGTTTTCACCTTCTCCACCATTTCTTCGACCATTTCTGGTCCAAGCAGCTTACGTTCACCGACCTCATCCCAACATGCCGGTGTTCTACACCTTTTCCCATACAGGGCTTCATATGGTGCCATTTGGATGCTCGAGTGGAAACTATTATTATAAGAGAACTCAACTAGAGGAAGATGTTGATCCCATCCTCCTTTAATGTTTATTGAGCACGCTCTCAACATATCCTCAAGTGTTTGGATAGTCCGCTCGGATTGGCCATCAGTTTGAGGATGATAGGCCGTACTGAAGGTCAGTTCAGTATTCAGAGCTTGTTGAAGACTCTTCCAAAACGTAGAGGTGAATCTTGGATCTAGGTCAGAAACAATAGATAGTGGTACTCCATGCAACCGTACCACATCCCGGATATATATCTGTGCCAGTAGATCCAAAGAGAAATCCTCTCGAATAGCAATGAAGTGTGCAGTCTTTGTAAGACGATCCACAAGAACCCAGATTGCATTGTTGCCTTTGGATGTCCTTGGAAGTCCGGTGACAAAGTCCATGGTGATGTTCTCCCATTTCCATTCTGGTATGGGCCATGGTTGCATCATCCCCTTAGACTTCTACCTCTCTGCCTTCACTTACTGACACACTAGGCACTTTGATGTATATTCAGCGATCTCCTTATTCATATTATCCCACCAAAAGTTTTCTCAGAGATCTCGATACATCTTTGTGCTCCCTAGGTGAATAGAGAAATTTGAACTATGTGCATCATCCAAAAGTTCCTTCTTCAGCTCCGAACTTGATGGAACACATAGTCTTTTCCCAAACCGCACAATTCCTTCTTCATTAACATTAAACTCTAAGGATTTTCCATTTTTGATAGCTTCCACTTTTTCTTGGATTCCCGCATCATCCTTTTGATCATCATTTAACCTTTTCCAAAAGAGATGGTTGAGAAATCATTTGTGAAAGTATTGATGATGTTCCCTTATTTATGATTCCCACATCCATCTTCATTAAGTCTAAGAAGATTGGATCCTTCTCAATTCTCATCATTGATAGAATTGCTGGATCCTTTCTACTTAGGGCATCCGTCACCTTGTTCACTTTCCCAGGGTGGTAATGTATTGAACAGTCATAATCCTTGATGATTTCTATCCATCTTCACTGGTGCATATTAAGCTCTTTCTATGTGAATATATATTTAAGACTCTTGTGGTCAGTATATATCTCACATTTCTCTCCATAGAGATAATGCCGCCGGATTTTTAAGGCAAAGATCACCGCTGCCAACTCCAGATCATGCATTGGATAGTTTCACTCATGGCTTTTCAACTGCCTTGAGGCATAGGATATCACTTTATCATTATGCATCAGCACACATCCTAAGACCTTCTTCAAAGCATCACTGAATACCACAAAAAGCTCCCCACTTGTGGGTAAAGTGAGCACGGGTGCAGTGATAAGCCTCCTTTCCAACTCCTTGAAGCTTTCTTCGCATTCATCACTCCAAGAAAATTTTACTCCCTTTCGAGTTAGCTTGGTAAGTGGGTTGGACAATCAGAAGAAATTTCTCACAAATCGTCGATAATATCCAGCTAACCCCAAGAAGCTACGGATATCCGTTACCGATGTTGGCCTCATCCATCCCTTAATTGCATCTATTTTGGAGGGGTCCACAGATATCCCATTTCTTGTGATGATATTGCCCAAGAATGAGACCTCCTTCAACCAGAAATCACACTTGTTGTACTTGGCATAGAGCTTCTCCTTGCGCAAAGTCTCCAGTACAGTTCTTAAATGCTCCTCATGGTCCTCCTTGGTTTTGGAGTATATTAGAATATCATCTATAAAGACTACCACAAATTTGTCTAGGTGATATCTAAAGACTCTATTCATCAAGTCCATGAATATTGCTGGAGAATTGGTGAGTCCGAAAGGCATTACTATGAATTCATAGTGCCCGTACCTTGTACGAAAAGCAGTCTTGGGGATATCTTCCTTCTTCACCCTTACTTGATAATATCCCAACCGCAAGTCCACCTTGGAGAAGTATTGTGCTCCACGCAACTGATCAAATAACTCATCGATTCTTGGGAGAGGATACTTGTTCTTTATCGTGATTTTGTTAAGTTCGCAATAATCGATGCAAAGCCGCATTGACCCATCCTTCTTCTTGACGAAGAGGACTGGTGCACCCCATGGTGATGCACTTGGGCGTATAAACCGTTTATCCAGATTCCCCTGTAGTTGTTTCTTCATCTCTTCAAGCTCAACAACAACCATTCTATATGGAGTCTTGGATATTGGTAGCACCCCGGATATAAGTTCAATTGAGAACTCAACATCTCTTCTTGGAGGAAGACCAGGAAGTTCCTCGGGAAATACTTCAGCGAATTCCCTCACAATAGGCATTTCTTCAAGGGTGGTTTCTTCCTTGGACTCAATCATCTGAGCCAGATATGCGTGCTCATAAGGTAGTAATATCCATGCTTGAGATGATGGAGCTAAAGGAGATTCATCTTCCTCCTGACACTTGTAAAGAATCGGGGGTCGATTCTCCATATGGAGTGTGATTTCTCTCTCCCGAAAATTTATGTTGGCTCTATATAAGGAAAGCCAATCCATGCCAAGAATTACATAAAATTCCACCAAAGGGAGTATGATGAAGTTCGCCGGGAAATTCAATCCACAGATTATAACAGGGGATGACTTATACTCATGGGATGCAATGATTTCCCCATTTTCCATACTCACCGACATCTTTACTTCCATGATTTGTGGTGGTGCAGGGATTGTTCTACTAAACTTTTGAGATATAAAAGAATTCATAGAACCTGAATCAAAAAGTACGTTCGCTATTCTTGAATGAATAACTAGCGTACCTGTCACCACTTCGTTGTCGGGGTTCACTTCGGTAGAAGTGATGGCAAAAGTTCTTCCTTGCTGTCTTGGAGGATGCTGGTTGCCTCCGATAACCCTTGGATTAGGGCACTGATTTGCAAAATAACCCGGTTCTTTGCATTTGTAGCATTGAACAATGCGTTGAGGTTCGAACGGAGCGTTCCTCTCCTCTGTCACAGTCGCGGGTCCTTGTTGCTGACAGTTAATAGCTAGGTGCCCTTCTCTTCCACACTTGAAGCATTTTCTTGTCCCCCTAAGGCAATTTCCAGGTTTCTTCTTTCCGCACTTTTGGCAAGTGGGGTGCTGGAACTTCTTAGCACCATTGGATTTATCCATCAGACCACCAACATTGATGTCCACCTTACGCTTCTTGTCCCCATGATACCCCTGTGATTCTCCGATCTCCATTTCAACCTTGAGGGCACATCGTACAATTTTCTCATAGCTGTCGAAGTCACGGATCGCTAATGCTTTCTGCAATCTAGGATTCAGCCCACCAAAGAAGCGGTCAACTTTGCATTCGGGGGTAACGACAAAGCCGAAAGCATATCGTAAAAGCCTTGTGAAGTTTTCCTCGTACGCTCCCACAGATTCTTCATCTTTCTTCTTGAGGGAAAGGAATCCCCTTTCCATCTTAAGACGGAGGGTGTACAGATAATATTTATCGAAAAACATCTTCCGGAATTCCTTCCATTCCAAAGCCTTGATCTCCTCCTCAGGCTTCGTATTTTTGATCAACATCCACCATTGATCAGCTTCACCCTCCATACGATAAGCCTCAAGGAAAACCTTCTCTTTTTCAGAGCATTGGAGGATGGTGAATATCATTTCAATGGAGTTGATCCATTGTTCAACGATCATGGGATCAGATGATCCACTAAAAGTAGAAGGCCTTTGTCTCATGAAGCTTTCAATAGCGACTTGTTCTTTCTTGGGGGGGGGGGGGGGTTGAACGTTCCTCTTGACCAGTGTTTCCATTCAAAACTTGAGTTATCTGAGAGAGAAGCGTGACAAAGTTCGCGATTCCCGCTCCCATTGGATTGGGCATCTCATAAGTACAATCATCACACTGATCTTCACAACGGTTGTTAGCCTGAGTTCTCCTATTACCGGCCATTGGCTGGAACAAAAGGAAAGTTAGGGGTAACACATAAAGGGTAATCCAAAGACAAAATTTGATGATTTATAAATAAACTTTAATCTCTTTAACTCATGAGTCTATAGGATTCAATCCAGGATTTTTCATGATCTTCCTTCTAACATATATTCTTAGGGGAATTTTTTACCTTAATAAGGGTTCATACTAAGATTGTGAATTTATCAAAACATATCCCCCACGAGTGTCGTAACCAATAGTGCAGTAAGGCCCGTTGTCGTGCACCAGTTCCCGTTCGTGTCTAGCTCAAAGCGGTGTTTTCAGGTTTTACCCCTAGGATATATCTGTGCCAGAGCTGCCTCTACCTGCTCGTATCCAGACAGGGATGTATTTGTTTGATAAACCACTTACTTAGTATTTAACAAAACTTAGGGATGTTTTTATTATACTTATTTTTGTATCTAAGGATTTACTAGGGTTTCCTAATCCCAAAAATAACTAAACCTATCCTCTAGTACCAACTATGACAACCCTGCTTTTTAATACAACTTAAGCATGCTTTATTACATAAAACTTCACTTGATACAACAAAGAAGATAGAGAGGTTTAGTGTCTTTGGGGCTTAGGATTATTACATAAAAACTTTAAACTTGAAATACAACATCTTTATTGTAAACTTCATTTACATGACCACTACATTCCTTCATACTTAGCATTGCATGGGATAACCTGAGGACTTGCATATGAAAAGGGTGAGCTATAAAGCCCAGTAAGGGAGTACACAATGAATAACATGAGGAGTAAAATACATGTTAGGCAATAGGAACATCAATAGAGCATAAGAGTAACATGAACATAAAGGCATGATAAAGCATGATAATCATAACATGGAAATGTGGCAACAACACTTAACATTGAATTAGCATGCGCCAAGGCTCATTGCACATAGAGCATGAGTAAACCCTCATTGCACTTGAAGAACGAGTAAACCCTCGTTACACTTGAATTAGCATGAGTCAACACTCATTTCACATGACGTATCATGATACTATACTTTACCCAATGCATTGGAGCGCTATAAGGGCGCACCCTTCTTAAACATTACATTTCATGCATAAGTGTGCCACATGGATCATAAAACATGGATTCATAAAACATAATCATTTATTCCACGATAAAGGAATGTGGAATTCATACATGAAACTTTATAATCAATAAGTAAATGTGCATAAAGGTGAATACCCTTGATGGAGAAATGGGCGTGATATTCACTACACAATGATATTGGCTTAGAAAATCGGTGTGATTTCGGCAGCGTAACGGCGTGACATAAGAATTCATAAAAATGGTTGATGAGAGAGAAAGGGGTTCCTAATCATATTTACATGTAATGGAAAGTAAGGAGGTCATATAGATACATGTCCCAACAATTGAAAAGGAATTTAGATTCATGATACAAAAGTATTGCTTGAATATAAAAGAGGAGAAAAAGGTTTCTTTCTGAATTTCGGCATAGTAACAGGTGTACATGGGAGGCTTTTAATGAGAGAGAAAGGGGTCTCCCATCATTCAAAAAATAAGAGGGAAGTATGGTAGAGGTGAGAAACCATACCCCAACATTCATAATTGAAATTAAAAGGGCAATGCAACTTAATGAAAATTGACAAAAATGAGAAAGGAAGAAAACCCCTTACTTGGAAGTGCGCTTCCAAAGGCTAGAGAGAGGCTTGAGAGAGGATTATTGGGAGCTTGGGGCACCTTGGGAGGATTCCAGAGAGAGTAGGGCAGAGGTTGGAAGAACTCCAAGGTATTTTAGTGAGGAGGTAGTGGGATCTTGGGTGGGTTTATATAGGAAAGGTGAGAGAATTCTTTATTATTTAGGTTTGGGACCCCTTATATTAAAATAATCCAAACCACAAACCATCCCATGGTATTTGCCCATGGTTTCTGTAAAAGGAAAGAGGAAAAAAATATTTTACAAGGCCAAGGTCCGAACTTATTAAAAAATTAGGGTTTCTTATGTGGAGGTGAGTCACACTCCCATGGAAATTAATTTAAAAAGGCAAAGTGTTGAATAAGTCTTGAGGGCTCCATTAATGCTTTGAAAAGTAAGTAAAACAAACCCAAAACCTCATTATTTTAATGATAAAACACATATTGGCCGAAAATAAGGATTATGTTATTTTATTACCTCACCATTGGGTCATTATGATGTCATAAAACACATTATATATTTAAATGGTATTTAATTTTTACCCAAAAATTTGACTGTCTCAGAAAATTATGAAAAATTCACCGTTGGATAATTTCGACGTCCTGATTTCAAAAATAATATTTATTTTATCTAAATAATTTTCTAAATATGTGAATTTTCACTTTTAAAATAAAAACCGACATTTATAAAAAAGTTCACGGGTTTTGACAGAAATGGTTTTCAAACTTTAATAAAAATTTTAATTGCATTCATAAAATTATAGGATCAATTATACTTAATAAAAAATCAATTTAATATTAATAATAATATTTTATTAAAATATTATTTAATTAAAATATCCTTTAATTTAATAAAATATAATTCTTAATTAAATAATAACTAAAAACACCATTTGTACTTTAAAAACTAATTACAATGTATCAAAAATGACTAGAAATTATATACATTATTATATAAAAAAATAATGTACATGAACATGGTGCTACTTATTTGTTACATAACCCCTTAAAATAGCCGCATAAGACCTAAGGGTAAGGTGCGCGATGGTGACAGACTCTTGGGGCGGCTCGGATAACATCGCTCGAGTGGTAATTTCAATCAACTTCCACTTTTCCCGTAGACGATCAAGTTCGAGATTGACTTGATGAAGCTCAGCTTGGGCTTGGTCAAGTTCAAAGCCCAAAGACGCCACCACTTTTCCGAGCTCTGACAAATGGGCTTCGTAAGTGGAAATTCTACTGGATGAGGCCATCGCTTCCTTTGTCTGAGTAGAAATGGGTTCGTTAAAGCCTTATATTTATACTACTCAGATGATCACTGCTCAACGGCTAAAAAGTAACAGTCACAAATCTTAACGTAAAACTAAAGAAGTTGACATCCTATGAAAACATTTTTCATAAAGAAACATTTAACAGGATCAAGAGGGATTTTCCATTAATGAAACTTTGGGTCGTTACACTGTCTTTTCCTTGTTGTCCTTTGGGTGTGTGAGTTTTTTTTCATTATAAACAATATAAATTCAAATAAATTATTCCACCACTACTACCGAGACCACCACCAACAACAATAGTTATACCACTTAAGAAATATATCAAGAGATAGGCTGGGGGAATGATGAGTTTCTTCCAAAAGGTGACAAATAAGTGAGCATGCAAATACCATTGATTATTCAAGCTGATTTCAAGTATAATGATTCCACTCCAAGTATGAAATTTTAAGTAATTTATTTGAAGTATTATGATGGAATTGAGTACAGTTCTCTAGATCCTAATATTAAAATGGAAGAGAAAACATGTGTTGTTGTATGTTGTATTAACAATGATCAAACTCAAAAAAATTATGGATAAGTATTACATTATAACATACAACCAATTTTATATTTTAAATAAACAAAATGATGATAAAAACCAAAATACCCAGAAAGGATAGCGTAAAAAAAGTGTTCATATGTTTCTGAGGATAAAGTGGATGGAGAATAAGGGGTCATCAACTGAATATGTGTCTTAATTACTCTTCAAAATGAATTTCATCTTTTTCAATTTTCTAGGGCCTAAAATTTATCAAACAAGTCATACCATTTCCATATTCTTGTTACTAATATAACCTAAATAAAATGAATATATGAACCTATGACTATGTTTTATAATGTCTAATTCATTAATATGAATACTATTAGATATAAGTTGATTATATTTAACCTACATAATAGTATAATTAAGACATTATGGGATCTTTCCCACTATAGATTAAAAGTGTTATCCTACAACCATGGTATCAAAAATATATATACTAATGTTCTTATTGATAGTAATGGTTTCCAATTTTCTTTTATCTATGTAGGTAAATCTTCTATAAAGACAATGGAGTTATGGAAAGATTTGACAATTATGGTGGATTCTATAAGACATAATTAGTTCATAATGATCAATTTCAATGCGGTCATATGAATATATTAGAGAATTGTAAATAGTATATTCCAAATTATGTTTTGGTCATTTAAAATTGTAATTTTATATTTTTATTTTCATAATTTTTTTATAATATTGTAATTATAATTAGTTCATGAACACAATTAATGGTAATAATGATAGAAAACATGATTGGTTCTTTCTATATATGGATGATCTTTGTATACCTACTAACATTTATAATATTACACTTAATTTTTTTTATTTCAAACACAACAAAATAATTATTAATTCTAAACTAGTTGGTAAGAGGAAACATCCATTAACTTTTTTATTTAATAATTAATTTCTTAAAATCCATGGATATCATAAAATTTTATTTGATAAATGTAACTATTAGGACCTTGGTTGTGGGATTATTGTTGTGGATGAAATATTAAATCATGTGAATAAATAGTTGAGGAACTGGAGTAAATATTTTATTACTAGTATTGAATCTTATATTAAGAAATCCAAGTATAAGCTTGTGTGGTTATAAATTAATAAAAATGATAGTCAATTAACTTCCTAGATGAGGTTACCCAATGTTCCAAACAGGAAAATCTATTTTTATAAAAATAAAAATTATCCAAGAAGTAATTAATGGTAGGTGGATAGAATCTATTGATAAACACATAACGTTATTTCAAAATCTAAAAAAAATAAAGGAAAGTCAAAATGGTCATCAAATCCATCAATGTTTTGGGAAAATTATTTGAAATAGAGGAAACCATTAGAAATTTTTTCACTAATTATATAGAGGTATCATTTCCTGATAATAAAAATTTCATTATTTTGGTTATGATTATCCTATTTTAGGGATACTCTAAATGCATTCAAGAGAAATAAAACATTAGGCTTACTAAACCACCCTCAGAGGAAGAGTTGATTAAATCCTTACACTACCTTAACATTGAATGTGTTATAGGGATAAATGGATTTATCCAAAATTTAATCATGTTCTACTAGTAAATTAACCATAATGATATCACTAATGTGGTATGGGAGGTATTCATTTTGTCTCACATAACTAATGGATTTAATTATAGTTAAATGATTTTTTTTAAAAAGACAATGCTCTTGAAATTATGGATTTTTATTATTTTAAATTGGTATGAAAATTTCTAATCTCATAAAAAAATATTGAAATAAGACTAGTGAATATTATCACCATGTTCATCAATCATAATTATTTTGGATTTATCCCTGGTAAAAATATTCAGAAATGTCTTTTTATAGCTTATAAATATAAATATGCTCAAAGAAAAAATCAACATATTATAACTTTTACTTCAATATTAAAATTTTAAAAAAACATGACACCATAAAATAGAACATCATCGTTTATATTCTCAAAATATTTGGATTTTATAATAGTTTTTTGTAATTGATCATTATTATTCTAAGAAGTTACAAACAAAAATTCATTTTAATGATATCCCAAAAGTGTTTAATTAATTATAATGGAGTGGTAATGTATGGAGAACCAGTCCTATGGATTATTTTTACTATTTTTTGATTGTATATGAAATTTTATTTTTTACACCACCCAAACTAATCATTATAAAAAAATTAAAATTGGATGAAGCCTCTTTTCCCAGTAATTTTTTATATATAGATGGGATTATTTACTATTGGGATGGTATTTAAAGGACCCTAAAATCTATTAAAATAATCAATCAACATTTTAAAATATTGGTTAGATAACATCTGAACTCAGACAAAAGTGGGGGAGTGAATTAAGTTTTTGAAATTTTATTCACATTAAAACCACTCAATTTATGGCATGATAAGATATAATTATTTCATAACCAAAGAAATCAGTTGAAATAATAATTAGTAATAATAGAAACAAATATAATATATTTACAGTAGTTTGGGGCCAAAATATATCCCAGTTCACTCCACCAACACTCAATTAATAGAGTTTGGTGATTCCACTAGCACAAGCCCTTTTCCTAAGGAATTCCTGACTGAGAGATGAAAGATTTCTAATGGTACAACACTAGTATATTGTAACATGTCTTTACATGGTTTTTCAAACACCATCATTCAAGGTTATTTATCCAGGAACCTTTATAGATTATTATAAGAATTTGAAAATTCCTACAATGAGAGGTAATGAAATGATATACCATAAATGCAGCACAGAGTTTCAAGAAAATATTGAATAATGAGAGGAGTCATATAGGGGAGAAGATAAAAAAGTGTAGGGTGATTATAATATTCTAAAATAAAACAAATTTAAATTTGAAAAATTAATATAGAAAACTAGATATTCTTATCATTTTTTATTTTAGAGAGATTCACACAATGAATTGAGATAGAGATAGATGTAGAGATAAGATTGAAACTATTTTTCTTATATTCTCGTCACTTCTACATGTATTTACATATTTAATCATATGGTTCATATAATCTTTCATGAAATTTTTATTAATATTTCATATAATTATTTCTCATAAAACATGGTATTTGAATTAAATTTTAAACTTCATTTTCTCAAAAATACCTCAACAATGGTTCTGAGATTTAATTTTTTGAAATATTTTATTCTCTAAGTACTTTTAGACTTTTATATATCAATTTATACCATAAAAATTAAAATATTTAATAAATTTATGGAAGTATTAAATTAAACTTAAATTACTCGAACAGTAATAATGATATAGGTTACAGAACCATGTATATGTTTCTGGACCACCACATATCCAAATTCCACTGATTGGAAATCAGATTGCTATGTTGATCCATGTACCAATTCATCACATAACATATTTATCTTCAAAATCAAATCACATTGACTTCATTCTCACCTAGTTGAATTTTTGAATAGTTGAATTAATCATGATGCTGATTGGAACCACATAGAAATATTTTCCATGGATCCAATTCCCCTAGTTGATTACTCTACATAGCCAATTTACATATCCATTTGATCAACACAACAATTTTCTCAAATATTTTTTTAAAATACATATGTGATTTTTACATAGCCGATTCTAATAAGTAGATGATGTATATAAGAGTTTCCTTTATATATATAATTAGAATATGTGATTTTTCAACATAGCTAATTTCCTCTTGTATAAAATCTTACAGACATAGGATAATTTTTTAAAAACGTCCTGAAATACAGAATTATAGCTAATTGAATTAAATAAACATAAAACTAGAAAATGAATCAGAAAACCAAAATCATCAATAACATAAAAAGTGTTTTTAAGATCACAAAAACATAAATCATATGGGATATGCTGGAAAAGAACTCTTATTAAAAAATATTACCACTCTTATTGATCAAAAAAACCATTAAAAATCTTTAAATCTAAACATATTTTGTAGAAAATCCATTTCATATATATTAATTTTTATTTTATTATCCTTTATTCTCCCATATTATTAAATATCTCTCATTTTTTTTGATAAAATATAATTTGTAAGGATATGAAAAAAAATTTTATATAGCACTTTTAATGATGAAATATTTATGTATAGTGATAATTCTCATTTTTATTTATTGTAAGACAGGATTTCAAAAAAAAAAGTATGTAAAACACTAACATAGATGAATAAAATTTACTGATAAAAATTTCATTAAAAAAATAAATATTGGGAGAAAAATTTTATTAACCCTGAACCCTTGTACAAAAAACATCTAATAAGACAAAATACATATATAAAAATCATACATATGATCACAGTTTTTGTATTGGAACAAAATCAAAATGTGGTTTGGTTGGTAATTTCTTGAAATTTTGAGAGGAGGAAAAAGTAGTTGGAAGTTATACTACTGGAGGTAGAATTACCGTCACAAAATCCGATGATGTGGACTCTATCCTAATAGCCAATTTTTACCACGGTCTCTATGTAGGTGCTCTAAAAAACTTATAAAGTGTACCAAAATAATTTCTAAATTCATAAGAACTGGCACTGGAAAAAGGCATTTCTTTTCAAGCTCTCTAGAGGTAGTTCCTTTCATAGAAAATTCAAGGAAAATCGCATCATCTTCCTTGGAGTGTTCTTTATAATAAGTCTTGGTTGGGTAAAAAACAATATATAATATCTATCTAGAAACTATACAGGTATCTGGTGGTGTTTATCTAATAGATATTATTTCTCTTTGTAAGAACCCGGATCTTCGTTCTGGTATGTTTGTCATTTTTCTGGAGTTTTTAACAAAAATGGAGGTTATGGAAAATTTTGAAGTACACACCATGTACTATTTTCCCGCTCGAAGCCGTGTGTTGGACATGTCTTGGCCACACACACAATGTATAGGGGTGACATGGAGTACAATTTTGGCAGAGTACAGAAAGACCTAGTACACGCCGTGTACCCTAAAAGTACACACCGTGTACTTTATTTATTTTTTACTAAACGGACTGGGGTTGCGCCTGATGCCTAGAAACATCTTCTTCTAGGATTCGTTCGTCCGAGAGCGTTGAGGATCCACGAATCTTTGACGAGCCCTCGCCTCTCCGTCCATTATCCATTTCAAGCACGCTCGATTGCATTGGAATCACATTGGTGAGTTCTTCCTTCGGCTTGAGCCTTGTTTTCCAATTCCTCCTCCTTATCAAGTTATTGTGGTTTCTGTGTTTCAGACGTTTTCTCATATCTACGACGTCCTAAGGAGAATCCATCATGGCTGTTCACATATATCAATCTCCTAGGATCGAGGTAGGTGGTTTGTGCCTTTCTGTAGGAAGTCGTTGAATATTATGTGCAATTTCCACCAATACCCTTGAAAGGGGTATTGCATGTTTCTTGTTTTGCCCTGTTGTTTGCCTGTTTTGCTTGATTTCTTATGTAGAGGTAATTTCATATAAATTTGGATAATTAATAATGTGTTCATGTTCCTTGCCTTGCATGTTTTTCTTATTAGGCGTTTTTCCAGTTCTGATGCCTAGTTTTAGGATAGTGTAACTGATATAATGTTATGCTACTTTGCCTTAGAATGATAGCCAAGTAGTTCATGAGGTTTAGTAGGGCGATTTACACATGCTGAGCATGTTATTTTCACATAGGACTGTGAGAACCTAGTGTAGTAGACCATAAGGAGAATAGACTTAAGGGCTTCTCTAGAGTGTCTTTTAATACGATGCGAGACCATAGGGGGAATTGACGATGAGTTCTTCCTTAGAGAGATTGTAGTTCGTCGACGTGGGCCATAGGGGGAATGAGACGTTGAGTGCTTCCCTAGAGAACCTTTAGCACAATATGAGACTATAGGGGGAATTCACGGTGAGTGCTCCCTCAGAAAGTCTACTCTTAGCTGAACCAGAGGGGTGAGACTGTGTGTGCCTCCTAAAGGGTTGCTAGTACTTGTAGGTTGAACCATAGGGGTTAGGCTGTGAGAGATACCTAGAGGGTTACCTATTTTTCTTCTTGTTGTTTGTTGTTTACTTGTGTACATTATATGATAGAACTATGGATTGTATATGTTTTGTACTTTCATGTTTACTTTTTCCTGCACTCTTACTTGCCTTGTATTCATTGATTATTAGGCACAAATCTTTGGGTGATTGCCTACTGGGATTGTATCTCACACCCTATTTGGGCCATGCTTTTGGGCCCAAGCAGACTTTGTTGTTGCATGTATAGATAAGGGAAAGCGCCCTTCGACTTTAGGTGCTTGATTTCTTGGAGCTGGAGAGCAAGGGACCAAGCTTAGGCTTGCGATTCTGCTGGGTTGTTGTTGCTTTAGTACTTTGTGTTTAGTTGAATTTCAGCACGATATTGTGTTTTATGTTTTCCTTAGATACTGTACCTGCTGAATCATTATCATCATTGCTATATATTCATTCTTCCACTGTATGGTTCCAGTTATGAATGTTGTTACTGCTTCTGCTATTGAATATTGTTTTACTTACCTTATATACCTTACCAAATGAGGGCATAGTTTCCCCAATAACATACCAAGGCTCTCACTTCTAGTTGGCAGCCTCTGGCGTTTGTGGAAATGTGCTTGAGGTCATGTGGTGAACCAGGCAAGAGCACCAATGGAGGGGCTCCGGATTCGGGTCGTTACAAAGTGGTATCAAAGGGGTTCTTTTCTATTGATTTACTGTTTAGAGACTTTATCTAGGGATAGGACGGATTCGGTACTTGGTATTAATCTGTGCTCGGGAGTAGCTAACCCGTGTACAGGGAAAGTCCATACTACCACATTAATTTCAGTTTGCTGGTTTTGAGATTTTACGGTTGATATGATTTCACCTAGAGTGATTCACATGCTTTGCGTTGTTATTTCCTTGACGACTGTGGTTCTATTTTTGTTGCAACCCGATGAGATGAGGGTATTCCATCTCATGCATCACATAGGCACTTGTATAAATCACATGCCATGCATTATTTCCATTCCATCTAGGTTGTATTAGAGATTGCATGCTATTTTGATAGACTTTGTGTAGATTATTCATGCTATTGTGATATATGCTTGATATAATCTCTTCTGCCTTGGTAGAGGATTGTTTGTTTCCTACTTTGCTTAAATGAATTCCAAATTTTGATTCTTTAGTTGTTATGGGCCCTCACGAATCTGAAATTGGCACCTCTTTGCGTCGTATTCTGTGTTTTCTGGACTTATGTGCATTTTCTGAGCTACTGCCCAGAAAAACCCAGAATACACACCATGTACTTTTTGGCTACACGCTGTATAGTTTTTAGACCGTTTCACTAACAATGTGAGCAGGGACACACTGTTTTAGAAAGAAATTCAATAACACACCGTGTACGGTAGGCACACGTCGTGTAGTTTGGAGCCGTGTACCCAGCCGTGTCACTAACAACACTGGTCGAGGAAGCTCAAGTAGAACACGTCGTCTTATAAAGGAACATGTCATGTAGTCATGTCCAGGTACCCGATCATGTCATGAACAACACGGGTCGACGTTACCTTCTCTTAGACACGCCTTGTGTTTTCGGGACACACTGTGTAGTCCCGTCCAGGTACCCGGCTGTGTCACAAACAACACAGGTTTGTGTTATCTTCTCTTAGACACGTCGTGTGTTTTCAGAACACGCCGTGTAGTCTTTTTGAGGTACTCGGCCGTGTCACGAACAACATGGGATGGTGTCACCTTCACCTATACACACCGTGTTTGTTCGGAACACGCCGTGTAAGGTTCAGCCGTGTATACGGCCATGTGTTTAACAACACGGGCCACCAAAGCCTTGTCTAGTACACGCCGTGTTTGTTCAGAAAACACCATGTAGTCTTGGGTAATGTCGGACTGTGTGGGTTAGCCGTGTAAAGAGACTCGGGCAGGGGAATAGTTTTCATGTACACGCCGTGTGTCGGGTCAACACGGTGTGTAGTTTGAGGTGTTACATAACCTGTAGGGCAGGGGTACACGCCCATGTTAGTGGCTTAAGAAGACACGCTATGTAGTTTTCATACACGCCCTATAGTTGTGTTTTGTAAACTTGTGTGTTTTCCTTTCCCTATTCCCGTTTTTCACTCTTGTGTTCTCTGTCCTTGTTTTTCTGATATAAGGTGTGCTTTTCATATTTCAGAGCTATGCCTCCAAGACATCCTCCGGTTGTACGTCTGTCTTCAGGAAGTGATCATACGCCAGATATGGATGATCAAGGACTTCCTACCGATCCTCCAGTCAGGCCAGCCTTGGCACCAGCTATTATACTAGTTGTAGGCGCTGATGCGCAGTTTAGGGAAGGTTTTATGAGGATGATGCAGAACATTCAGGTAGCACCGCCTCCTTCCTCGACTATGGAAGACTTTATGCAGGTTTTTGAATAGCAGCACCCTCCCACTTTCTCTGGGGAAGGAGGACCACAGGCTGCACAGTCATGGCTGGAAGCCATGCTGACTATCTTCGAGCATCTGAACACACCTCCAGATAGTCAGGTGAAGCTCGCTACCTACATGCTCCGATACTCCGCCAAGAGGTGGTGGGACGTGATCTCATTGGCGGGTCATCAGCATGTTATGTCTTGGGAGGTGTTTTAGCGCGTATTTTATGACTACTTCTACCCAGAGACCCTGAGGGCTGACCGAGGCCGGGAGTTCATGAGCTTAGAGTAGGGTACTCTTTCTGTCATGTAGTATTCTTCTCGTTTCACCGAGCTGCAGCATTTCACACCCCTCCGGGATGGGAGTGGGGTGTTCTTAGAAAGGAAGTTCGAGGATGGTCTCAAGAAGGAGATCCACTCGTAGGTAAATATCTTCCAGTTGACTTCCATCAGTTCCATCATCATTCAGGAAGTGATTGCGGAGCACAATCTGAGAGAATCCAAAGCTGCGATCCAGGGCGGTTCTGTTTCCCAAGCTGGTTTTCCTCCAGATGATAGCAGGATGTGCCATAGGGGGTCTATGCATGGTGATCCGAGGAAGAGAGATGCATCGTCAGACAGCCAGGTGGTATGCTACCAATGTGGTCGGTCAGGGCATATGAGGCCGCAGTGCCAGAGAGACCCCGTGGAGTGCCGATCATACGGAAAGAAGGGTCACCTTCAGCGTTTTTGCCATATTTTCTCACCAGTAGCTGGTGACCAGGGATCTTCCATGACTCCTCGTTCAGGAGAAGCACCAACAGTTTCTCACCAGTCGGGGAACTGGAGTTCTTTCGGCCGTTCGAGCCGAGGTGGAGGTCGAGGCCGTGGCGGTCAGCCACCAGTCCCTCAGCACCAGCAATGTGGATTAGCTCAGAGTGGTTAGCCAAGGGTGCAGGGCCACGGTGTAGGCTAGTCTCTCACCGTGGAGCTGATCTATCAGGAGCAGGATCCTGACCCTTCTACAGTTAGATGTACGATTTTAGTAGCCTCAGTTTTATCTTCCACTCTTTTCGATACTGGTGCTACACATATCTTTATCTCTGTTAGTTTCGTGGAGAGCCTTGGCCTCTGCATCTTTTCTTCTATAAACTTTTTGACACTAGACACACCTTTGGGAATGAGGACATCTAGTTTACGTCAGTGTAGAGAGTTCCCTCTAGAGGTTGCATGGTATAGTTTCTTATGGGATCTGTACATCCTGGAGATGACAGGCTATGATGTCATTCTCAGGATGGACTGGTTGGTTCCTTTCTAGGTAGTCATTGATTATTATCTTTGTAGGGTGAGTTTCATTTAACCAGAGGGTGAATCTTTTCTTCATAGAGGAAAATGTGATGTTCATGTGAGTCTAACAGGACTCAAGCATCATGGGTTAGGAAGGGTGAAATACCATATTACTAGCCTTTTCTGGATGATCAGGGGACTTCGCAGTTGGACTTTTCTCCAGTGGTGGATCGTTTCAGGGACATCTTTCCAGAGGAATCTTCAGGTTTGCCTCCGGAGTGTGAGGTAGACTTCTCGATTGATCTGATGACAGGAGCGACACTGGTGTCCATTCTTCCTTATAAGATGGCTACACCTGAGTTGCAGGAGCTCAAGAAGCAGTTGAGGAGTTACAGACAAAGGATTTCATCCAACCCAACACTTCTCATTGGGATTCTCCTATCCTGTTTGTGAAGAAGGAAGATGGTACCCTTCGACATTGTATGGATTATCATAAGTTGAACAAGTTGACCGTTAAGAACCGGAATCCCTTGCTAATGATCGCTGACCTCTTTGATCAGCTTCAAGGAGCCCGGGTGTTCTCAAAGATCAATTTGAGCTCCGGTTATCATAAGTTGTCCGTTAGACCATCCGATATACCTCTGACAACCTTCAAGAGCTGGTATGGTCTCTACGAGTATACACTCATGTTGTTCGGTCTCACGAACGCGCCTGCAGTTTTCATAGTTTTGATGAACCGAGTGTTCCATCCTTACTTGGACTCCTTCACCATGGTCTTCATGGACGATATCTTGGTGTACTCTCACACACTACACAACCATGAAACACATCTTGATATCATTCTGAGTACATTGAGAGAGCATCAACTCTATGCTAAACTCTCAAAGTTCCACTTTTGGATGGAACAGATTCACTTCTTGGGTCACGTCATCTCAGAGGTAGGAGTATCTGTGGACCCAGAGAAAGTGAGATCAGTAGTCTCCTGGGAGCATCTGAAGAACATTTTTGAGGTATAGAGTTTCCTAGGGCTGGATGGATACTACAGACGCTTCATTCAAGACTTTTCATTCCTAGCAGCACCTTTGACAGGTTGGACCAAGAAGGTGGAGAATTTCTTATGGTCATATTCTTGTGAGTCAGCCTTTTAGGAGCTAAAGGGAAGGTTGACGTCAGCACCGATACTAGTCTTGCTAGAGCCAGGAAAGAGATAAACCATTTATTGTGATGCTTCTGGTATCGGTCTAGGAGCTGTGCTTATACAAGGATATGGAGTCATCCCGTACGGGTCTCGGCAGTTGAGGCCACATGAGAGGAACTACCCAATGAATGATCTGGAGTTGGCAGTTGTGGATCATGCCTTATGATGATGGAGACACTATCTTCTGGGATAGCACTTAGTGGTCTTCACTGAACACAAGAGTCACAAGTATATCTTCACTCAGCGGGATCTGAATCTGAGGCAACGCAGTTGGGTAGAGTATCTTCAGTCCTTTGATTTCGAGGTTGCCTATACGCTAGGAAAGGGAAACGCAGTGGCAGATGCATTGAGCAGGACAACTCAGATTCAGGCTACTCAAGAGGCCAGTTGTGAGTGGCAGCCTATGTCTTTGTTCTCTGAGATGCATCTGGAGGTGCGCAACAGATAGGGACATACTTTCTTATCTTTTGTAGCTGTTAACTCTACACTAATTGATCGGGAACGGATGAGGCAGCTATCAGAATCAGAGGGCTTAGTCCTGCGGGAGAGTGTGTCAGGAGAGTACCCTCTTCCTAGATGGACAATGGGCAAGGATGAGACCTTTCATTTCCAGGGACGCGTATGGGTGCCAGAATAAATATGCAAGGAGATGATGCAGGATTTTCATTCCTCAGTTTGGGAAGTTTATCCTGGCGTCAACAACATGTATCAGGATCTTCTTCACCAGTACTGGTGGCCAGGTATGAAGAGAGATGTTTCTTTTTGGGTCATGAGATGTTCTACTTATCAGCAGGTGAAGGCGGATCATCAACGACTAGAAATCCTTTTACTACAATTACTCATTCAGGAGTGGAAGTGGAACGATGTCACGATGGACTTCGTGACCAGATTGCTGAGGTCACCTTGAGGGAACGATGCTGTTTGGGTTGTCATCGACAGACTTATGAATGTTTCTCACTTCTTTCCAATCAATGAGACCTTCAGTGTTGATGATCTGGGACGACTTTACATCCGAGAGATTCTGCGTCTGAATGGAGTTCCACACTCCATTGTTTCAGATAGGTATTTGCACTTTACCTCTCTGTTTTGGTAGGGATTTCTGAAGGCCTTGGGTACCCAGGTACTTTTGAGTATGGTATACCATCCCAAGACTGATGGTCAGTCCGAGCACATGATCCAGGTTCTTGAGATATGCTCCGAGCTTGCATCCTAGACTTTTGAGGTTCTTGGGAGAAACATATCCTTCTGATGGAGTTCACCTAAAACAACAGTTTCCAGGCGACCATTCAGATGGAACATTACCCGTCTTTGTATGGTAGGTCATTCCGATCCCCCTTATGATGGATAGAGGCCGGAGAGACAGCTTTGCTGGGACCTCATCTTTTTTAGGAGACTTCGGAGAAGATAGAGATGATTCAGAAGAGGATGGCTACAAAACAATATCAGAAGAAGTCTTATGATGATCAGCGAATACGACCTCTGGAGTTCGAGGTCGGGGGTCGGGTTTTCCTACATGTCACACCGAGGTTGGGACATAAGAGAATTCAAGGGCAGGGTAAGCTTTCACCGCGGTACATCTGGCCGTTTGAGGTTTTGGATAGAGTTTGTTCGGTCGCCTATTGGTTGTAGCTACCCCAGAGGTACCGGGCCATTCATGAAATCTTCCACATCTCTTAGCTCCAATGTTACTTTTTAGACCTGTCTCATGTCTTTCTGCCTGAGGAGGTTGAGCTCGAAGTGGATGCATCATTTGAGGATCATCCCATCTGGATTGACGATCATAGTATGAAGGTTCTCCGTGGGCGGTCATTCCCTCTGGTACGGGTGTTATGGAAGCATGGGCGACTACAGGACGAGACCTGGGAGAGGGAGGACGATGTACGATCGCAGTGGCCAGAGTTGTTCGGGGTTTCTCCTTCTCCACCTTGTTAGGGAAATTTGGGGAAAAATCTCTATAAGGGGGGATGTTTCTATGAACCCAGATCTTCATTCAGTTATGTTTTTCCTATTTCTGGAGTTTTTTAGAAAAAAGGAGCTTCTAGAAAATTTTGAAGAACATGCGGTGTACTTTCTATGTACACATCGTGTACTCTTTTCCCGCTCAAAGTCATGTGCTGGTCGTGTCCGGGCCACACACACGGTGTGTAGGGGTGACGTGGAGGCCGATTTTGGCAGATTAAGGAAAGACCTAGTACATGTCGTGTACCCTAAAAGTACACGCCATGTAATTTCTTTTTTTTACAAAATGGACCGGGGTTGCGCCTGACACACAGAAACATCTTCTTCTAGGTTCAGTTCGTCTGAGAGCACCGAGGATCCGCGAATCTTCGACGAACCCCATCCTCTACATCCGTTCTCCATTTTGAGCATGTTCAATTGTGTTGGAATCGCAGTGTTGATTTCTACCTTCTTCTTGAGCCTTGTTTTCCAATTCATCCTCCTTCTCATGTTATCGTGGTTTATGTGTTTCAGACTTTTTCTCAGATCTATGATGTTCTAAGGAGAATCTGTCATCGCTGTTCATGTATATCGATCTCCTAGGATCGAGGTAGGTTGTTTGTGCCTTTCTGTAGGATGTAGTTGAATATTATGTGCAATTTCCACCAATACCCTTGAAAGGGGAATTGCGTGTTTCCTGTTTTGCCCTGTTGTTTTCTTGCTTTTCTTGATTTCATAAGTAGAGGTGATTGCTTGTAAATTTGGATAATTTATACTATGTTCCTGTGCCTTGCCTTCCATGTTTTTCTTATTAGGCATTTTTTCAGTTGCCATGCCTAATTATAGGATAGTGGAACTATAATATTGTTATTCTTCTGTGCCATAGAATGATAGCCAAGTATTTCTAGAGGTTTAATTGGGTGATTTATACGCACTGAGCATGTTATTTTCACACAGGACTGTGAGAACCTAGTGTAATAGAACATATGGAGAATAGATGTAAGGGCTTCTCCAGAGTGTCTTTTAGTACGATGCGAGACCACAGGGGGAGTTGATGATGAGTTCTTCCTTAGAGAGTCTGTAGTTCCTCGACATGGGCTACAGGGGGAATGAGACGTCGAGTGCTTTCCCAAAGAGCCTTTAGCACGATACGAGACAATAGGGGGAATTGATGGTGAGTGCATTCTCAGAAATTCTACTCTTAGCTGAACCAGAGGGGTGAGATAGTGTGTGCCTCTTAGAGGGTTTCTAGTACTTGTAGGTTGAACCATAGGGGTTAGGCTGTGAGAGCTAGCCAGAGGGCTACCTGTTTTTCTTTTTGTTGTTGGTTGTTTACTTGTGTACTTTATATACTAGAACTGTGGATTGTTTCTCTTATGTGATTTACTGTTTACTATTTCCTACACTCATACATGCCTTGTATTCATTGACTGTTAGGCACAAATATTTGGGTGATTGCCTACTGGGATTGTATCTCACACCCTGTTTGGGCCATGCTTTTGGGCCCAAGAAGTCTTTGTTGTTGCAGGTATAGATAAGGGAAAGCACCCTTCGAATTTTGGTGCTTTATTGCTTGGAGATGGAGTGCAAGGGATCAAGATTAGGCTTGCGATGCTACTGGGTTGCTGTTGCTTTAGTACTTTGTGTTCCGTTGTATTTCAGCATGATGTTATGTTTGCTGTTTTCCTTAGATACTCTATCTTCTGCATCATTATCATCATTTCAATATATTTGTTCGTCCGCTGTATGGTTCCGGTTATGTATGTTGTTACTGCTTCCACTTTTGATTGTATTTTTTCTTTACCTTGTATACCTTACCAAATGAGGGCATACTTTCCCCAATAACTTACCAAGGCCCTTGCTGCTAGTCGGCCGCCTCTGGCGTTTGGGGAAATGCGCTTGAGGTCATGTGGCGAACTAGGCACGGGGCACCAGTGGAGGGGCTCCGGATTTAGGTCATTACACTCTTATTTAAAATAAACCATTAACACACATATCTATTCTTTTTATGATATCTGATTTATATAAATTCAAAATGGTAGTAATGTTTTGTTTATGATTCTGGAAAAAATCTATAGAACATTGTATAATATCCCATTAAAACATTCAATCTATATACATGGGAATATATAATAATCATTGACAATAGAAACAAACTGATGTGTAGATGCACTACTAGAAATTCTAGTTTTACCAACGCTTACATCCAAATGGTTTACATAAACCGTTGGGAATGGCTATCTATACCAACGGTTTCTGCAAACCATTGGTATAGATGAATTTAAGTTTTTACCAACGGTTTTACAAAACCGTTGGTAAAGGCCTTTGATATCACTTTTTTAACAACAGTTTACTTAAACCATTGGTAAAGACATATATTCCCAATGGTTTTTAAAAACCGTTGGGAAAAAATTACCCTAAAAACATATCGGGCATCCATTCCCCCTCTGCTCGATTTCAGTTTTTCTCCATGCCCTAAATCCAATCTTACTCTTGCCAAACTTATTCCACATATCGATCCATCTTAAATCACGGAATTTTTTTCTCCTACACATCAAATATGTAAGTGATTCCTTTATTTTGTTGTTCTGCAATTATGTGTTTTTGTTTTCATTTTTATTTGACCGAAAGTGGATCTTTGTTTTAATTAATCATGGTTGTGGTTGGTCATTTAGGATGTAATATAGTATGACTTCATTTTACTTGATATATCCAATATTATTATTTATTTATGTTCAATTTGATTACAAGTGATGCTTTTTTCAGTTTTGATTTGGCCAAAAGGTGTGGGGGTTGTCCGGGGGTGAGTGGGGGTTGTCCGGGGTGAGTGGGGGCTGTCCGAGGGGTGGGGGCTCTCCAGGGAGAGTGGGGGTTGTCTGAGAGGTGGGGGTTGTCTAGGGTGAGGGGAGGGTTGTCCGATGGGTGGCGGGGGCTATCTTAGGTGAGTGTGGGGGGGGGGCATCTTAGGGGTGGGGGTTGGGGGGGTGTCCGGGGTGAGTGGAGGGCTGTCCGAGGGGTGGAGGGGGCTATCCGGGGTGAGTGGGGGCTGTCTAAGGGGTGGAAGGGGCTGTCCGGGGTGAGTGGGGGGATGTTCGAGTAGTGGGGGGCTGTCCGAGGGGAGTGGGGGGGCTGTTTGAGGGGAGGGGGATGTCCGGGGTGAGTGGGGGGCCGTCCGAGGGGTGGGGGATGTCCGGGGTGAGTGGGTTGGTGTTCGAGGGGTGGGGGGGGGTTGTCTGAGGGTTGGGGGGCTATCCGGGGTTAGTGTGGGGCTGTGCAAGGGGTGGGGGGTTGTTCGGGGTGAGTTGGGGGCTGTCCGGGGTGAGTGGGGGGCTGTCCGGGGTAATTGTGTGTGGTGGACATTGATCTCCCTAGGAAGAATGTTTTAAATAAAAAATTCATTAATGGAATTAAAAAATTATCGTGAGGACATTGCTTTTTCAAACATAATCTAAGATAGTCGATTCATTGTAGATAAGTACACCTTAGGGATCCAAATAAAAATAAATTGATATAAGACTTTTGATAATGGAGTAAAATTGAAAATTGGGATCCAATTGATATAATACTTTCATTAATGGTTGCATTAATGTTTTAATTCAATTAATGTTTTCATTAATGTTTTCCTTAATGTTTTCATTAATTAATGTTCTTTCTTGTGTGTATGAATTTTTTTTGATTTATTTTGGTGTGGGGGGGGGGTCCGAGGGGTGGGGTTGTTCGGGGTGAGTGGGGGCTGTCCGAGGGGTGGTGGGATATCCAGGGAGAGTGGAGGGCTATCCGAGGGGTGGCAGGGGCTGTCTGGGTGAGTGGGGGGTGTCGGAGGGGTGGGGGGTTGTCCGGGGTGAGTGGGTGGCTGTCCGAGGGGTGGCGGGGGTTGTCCGGGGTGAGTGGGGGGTTGTCTGAGGGGTGGCGGGGGCTGTCCGGGGTGAGTGGGGGGGCTGTCTGAGTGGTGGGGGCTGTCCGAGGTGAGTGGAGGGATATCTGAGGGGTGGGGGATATCTGGGGTGAGTGGGGGGCCGTCCGAGGGGTGGGGGGCTTTCCGGGGTGAGTGGATTGGTGTTCGAGGGGTGGGGGCTGTCCGAGGGTTGGGGGGCTATCCGAGGTGAGTGTGGGGCTATCCGAGGGGTGGGGGTTGTTCGGGGTGAGTGGGGGGCTGTCCGGGGTGAGTGGGGGTTGTCCGGGGTAAGTGTGTGTGGTGGACATTGATCTCCCTAGGATGAATGTTTTAAATAAAAAATTCCTTAATGGAATTAAAACATTATCGTGAGGACATTTCTTTTTCAAACATAATCTAAGACAGTCGATTCATTATAGAGAAGTACACCTTAGGGATCCAAATAAAAATAAATTGATATAATAATTTTGATAATGGAGTAAAATTGAAAATTGGGATCCAATTGATATAAGACTTTCATTAATGTTTGAATTAATGTTTTATTTCAATTAATGTTTTCATTAATTTTTTCCCTAACGTTTTCATTAATTAAAGTTCTTTCTTATGTGTATGAATTTTTTTTCTGTTTGATATGGGTGTGGGGGGGGGGGGGGTGTCTGAGGGGTGGGGGATGTCCGGGGTGAGTGGGGGATGTCCGAGGGGTGGGGGGCTCTTCGGGGTGAGTGGAGGGTTGTCCGAGGGGTGGCGGTGGCTGTCTGGGGTGAGTGGGGGGCTGTCCGAGGGGTGGTGGGGGCTATCCGGGGTGAGTGGGGGGCTGTCCGAGTGGTGGGGGGATGTCTGAGGTGAGTGGGGGGCTATCCGAGGGGTGGGGGATATGCAGGGTGAGTGGGTGGACGTCCGAGAGGTGGGGGATTTCCGGGGTGAGTGGGATGGTGTTCAAGGGGTGGGGGGGGGGGGGGGGCTGTCCGAGGGATGGGGAGCTGTCCGGGGTGAGTGTGGGGTAGTCCGAGGTGTGGTGTGACCGGGACCACTCAAACTGCCTCTCTTTTGTTCAAAATGGGATTATTTTTAAGTGAAATCACCAACTAACATACGGGAAACTGACCAAACGCCTTCAGATTGAGTTGAAACATTAGGAAAAAGATCCATGTGTCATATGTGACATGTTAGAGTCAACCCCTCCTCAATTTGAGGTGAGGTGTGGCCGGCACCACCCAAACTGTCCCTCTTTTGTTTAAAATGGACAATATTTTACATACATACACCAAACCGATCAAAAGGTTTCTGATTTTGTTGATAATTTTTCACAATGATACCTGACTCATATGTGATGTGTATGAGTTAACCCTGCCTCAATCTGAGGCCCGGTGTGGCCGACACCACTCAAAGTGACTCTGCTTTGTTAAAAATGGACTTAATTTTAAGTGAAATCAACAACTGACATACGAAAAACCAATGAAACGCATTCATATTCTATTGAAACTTATGTACATCGATACATGGGTCAAATTTGATGTGTACGAGTCAACTACGCCTCAATCCAAGGCGCGGTGTGACCGGGACCACTCAAACTGCCTCACTTTTGTTCAAAATGGATGTATTTTTAAGTAAAAACACCAACTGACATACAGGAAACTGACCAAACGCATTCTGATTGTGTTTTAACTTTATGAAAACTATCCATGGGTCATATGTGATGTGTACAAGTCAACCTCGCCTCAATCCAAGGTGCGGTGTGGCCGGAACTACCCAAACTGTCCTTCATTTGTTTAAAATGGACAATATTTTACGTACATAGGACAAACTGATCAAATAGATTCTGATTGTGTTAATAATTTTTCACAATGATCTATGACACATATGTGATGTGTACGAGTCAACTTCGTCTCAATCTGAAGCCCAGTGTGGCCGACACCACTCAAAGTGCCTCTGTTTTGTTAAAAATGGACTTAATTTTAAGTGAAATCCACAACTGATATACGAAAAACCGACCAAACGCATTTGGATTATATTGAAACATAAATAAAATGATATATGGGTCAAATGTTATGTGTACGAGTCAACCCCGCCTCAATATGAGGTCTGTTGTTGCCAACACCACTCAAAGTGCCTCTGTTTTGTTAAAAATTGTCTTAATTTTAGGTGAAATCAACAACTGACATACGGAAAACCAACAAAATGCATTCAGATTCTGTTGAATCTTAAGGAAAACGATCCATGGGTCAAATGTGACATGTACGAGTCTACTCCTCCTCAATCTGAGGTGCGGTGTGGCTGGGACCACTAAAACTGCCTCTCTTTTGTTCAAAATGGACTTATTTTTTAGTGAAAACACCAACTGACATACGGGAAACCGACCAAACGCATTCGTACAATGTTGAAACTTTAGAACAATGATTCATGTGTCTATTGTGATGTGTATGAGTCAACCCCGCCTAAATCTGAGGTGCGGTGTGGCCGGTACCACCCAAAATGTCCCTCTTTTGTTTAAAATGGACAATATTTTACGTACATATGCCAAACCGATCAAAAGGTTTCTGATTGTGTTGATACTTTTTCACAATGATACATGACTCATATGTGATTTGTAAAATTCAACCCCGCGTCAATCTGAGGCCTGGTGTGGCCGACACCACTCAAAGTGCCTCTGTTTTGTTAAAAATGGACTTAATTTTAACTGAAATCAACAACTGACATACGGAAAACCGACCAAATGCATTCGGATTCTGTTTAAACTTAAGGAAAACGGTCGATGGGTCAAATTTGATGTGTACGAGTCAACTCCACCTAAACTTGAGGCGCGGTGTGGCTGGGACAACTCAATCTGCCTCACTTTTGTTCAAAATGGACTTATTTTTAAGTGAAAACACAAACTGACATACAGGAAACTGACCAAACACATTTAGATTGTGTTGAAACATTAGGAAAACGATCCATGGGTCATATTTGATGTGTATGAGTCAACCCCACCTCAATCCGAGGTGCGGTGTGGCCGGTACTACCAAAACTGTCCTTCATTTGTTAAAAATGGACAATATTTTACGTACATAGGCCAAATCGATCAAACGAATTATGATTGTGTTGACAATTTTTCAAAACGATCCATGACTCATATGTGACATTTAAAGGTCAAATCTATCTCAATATGAGGCCCAGTGTGGCTGAAACCACTCAAAGTGCATCTGTTTTGTTAAAAATGGACTTAATTTTAAGTGAAATCAACAACTGACATATGGAAAACAGACCAAACACATTCAGATTCTATTGAAACTTAAAGAAAACGATCTATGGGACACATTTGATGTGTACGAGTCAACCCCGTATCAATATGAGGCCTGTTGTGGCCGACACCACTCAAAGTGCCTCTGTTTTGTTAAAAATGGACTTAATTTTAAGTGAAATCAATAACTGACATACGACAGACTGACCAAACGCATTCAGATTCTATTGAAACTTAAGGAAAAAGATCCATGGGTCAAATGTGATGTGTACGAGTCTACTCCGCCTCAATCTGAGGCACGGTGTGGCCGGAACCACTCAAACTGCTTCTCTTTTGTTCAAAATGGACTTATTTTTAAGTGAAAACATGAACTGACATACGAGAAACTGACCAAATGCATTCGGACTATGTTGACACTTTAGGACAATGATCCATTTTTCTATTGTGACATGTATGATTGCGAGTCAAACCCGCCTCAATCCGAGTCGTGGTGTAGCCCCCACCACTCTAAGTGGCTCACTTTTATTTGAATTGGAAACCATTTAAGTGAAAATAACAAATGGCATACGGAAAACCAACCAAACGCATTCGGATTCCATTGAATCTTTAGGACAACGATACATGGGTCTATTGTGACGTTTACGAGTCAACCCTGCCTCAATCCGAGGCGCGGTGTGGTAGGGATCACTCTTAGTGTCTGTCTTTTTTTTTTAAATGGACATAATTTTAAGTACATATGGAAAACCAACCAAACAGATTCTGATTGTGTTGACACTTTATAAAAATGATCAATGGGTAATATGTGGCGTGTATGAGTCAACCCTGACTCAATTCAAGGAATTTTGTGGTTGGAACCACTCAAAGTGTATCTATTTTGTTTAAAATGAACAAGATTTTAAGTGAAAATAACAAATAGAATACATAAAACCGACCAAACGCATTCGGATTACGTTGAAACATTAGGACAACGATCAATGGGTCTATTGTGACGTGTACGAGTGAACCACTCAAAGTGGATCACTTTTGTATATGTACATTTATAATTACCTATGTTTATATTCTAAATGAATTATGTATGTTTATATTTTTTTTGCATGTATGTTTATAATTACGTTATGAATTATGTACGTGTTTGTCATAAAATTATGCATCATATGTTAAATGTGTATGAATTAAAATGAATTATGATTTAATTCTTGATGTGCATCAAATTATATCAAATTATTGTAGGACACCTCCACCTCTGCCTGCCGTGCAAATTGCAGGGATGCTGCACAATTTCCACAGCATAGGGTATGCCAACGGTTCTATATGAACCGTTGGTAAAAAGCTTTCCAAACGGTTCTACAACCGTTGGGCAATACCCTCCTCCTTTGGTTTTGCCAACAGTTTAGCACAACCATTGGTAAAACCTTTCCCAACAGTTTTATGAGAACCGTTAGGAAATGTTAACTTTCCTACCCCTACTCCAACAGTTCAATGTAAACTGTTGGGAAAAGCTTTTCCCAATGGCTTACATGCCTACGGTTTTCTGAACCGTTGGTATAAATTATATCAATGGTTCAGTAGCCTTTACCAGGGGTTCTGAACCATGGGTAAAACCCAAGTTTCCAGTAGTGATGAAGTAACAACTGGCTCTAAAAAGAGCCTTTTCCAAAAAAAAATTAGTCTAAATTTTTAAACTATTCATCCTAACTTTTAATGAAATAGAAATTTTATCCATGTTAGATAAATTTTCTATTAGGATTTGACTAACATCACTATTATAACTATATGGGTCTTGGGAAATTGGAGCATTAATAGAAAAATTTGGAGTAGGTGAACTAGAAGAAACATTCTCTAGAACAATTGGTTTAAAGGTTTGTAAACTATACTCGCTTTTTATCTAGGTGAAAATAAGACAATAGGTAATTACTCAGACTTGGAGTAACTATAATCCACTTTTAAAGAGTCTATATATAGATCAAAAATTCAACTATAAATATAATCCAACATAGTGATAAAACAATGATGGTTTTTGTTGATTATATCAATCAAGAAAGAAAAAATATTTCTAACTTTATTGGTTACACCCATGGTTTCATCAATATAAGCACCAATAGAGTTATAAATATAGATAACCATGTCATTCAATAACAAATCAGTTCCAAGAACATGGCTTTTAAAATATTATTGGGTCACATGAAACTCTAATAATATATATTTTTTAAATTATTGAAACAATACATGAGAAATCATGTGACATTATAGAGACTGGATTTATGCTTTCATTAAATTCAGGTCTAAGGATAACAGTTCAAATTTATTATGAAAATTAAGAACCTCTAAATGTTTCAATGTGGTTGTAAATTTTGGAAATATTTTGATAAATTAAATTTAACTCACCACCACAGTCTCCAAAGTTTGAAATATTTTTATCATTTCAATATTGAAACTTTTAATGTCATCAGGTGCAGCACTTAAGTGATTATATTGAACTATAGGAATATCTTCCACAATATGTCTTATAGATTAAATAAGAACTCAATGTTTATTTATTTCATATTTGGTACATAAATTCCCTATAATATCTCCCACTAGATATCTTGTAGCCTCAAATTGAAATGAACTTACAATAGATTAAACAAGTTTCATCAGTTTAATATTCATTATCAAGGTAGTCTAGGTTAGAATCATATCGAAAAGGTTATCAAAATCATCCAAATCCACTAATTTTTCTTTCGTCTATCAATTTACAACCTTGAAAGACACAATATCCTTTTTCAACTCATTATAATATTTTTTGATAATATCAAAATCCATCTTCATTCTAGAGGAAAAGGTATATATATGTTTCTCTACATATAAACATTTATATCTTTTTTCACATATATATCTTCCTCTTTCACCTATGGGGGTAATGAAATGGGCTATAAAGTATGTGATAGAACATCGTATTCTTCAAAAACTACACCTCTAGCCCCATCTCACTCCATGGAAATAGTTGATCCATCGATTGGATGAACTCCTATATGATCATCCCAAGGATCCCCTATAACCTTATTTGTAGGAAAAATAAACATATTCTCAAATGGGATTTACTCTTCAACTCAACCAGCTGCCTCAACAGCTAGTACAACTTGATGAGTTGATTAAGTAGCACTAAAAATTAAAAATTCTTATCTCTTATCCTCTTCCACCATATCTAGAATGATTTCTGGCACTAGAGGATTTTTCCTCTCAAAAAATTACTCCTAAACATCCCAATAATTAATCCTTTTAATAGTTTATTCATCCCTAAGAGTCTAGGTATTATTTTTTCCCCATTAGTTGATGTTGGAAGTTGTATAAACACTTTAGAATTACCTTTCTATCCAATAAGATTTATAGAATTTGAGAATCTATACCAATTATAAAAAAATTTAAAATAACTAAAGATAATTTATTTCTTTTATAACACTTCAAAACTTGTCCCCCATTGAGATCAACTTCTTTATTTTTTAGCACTAAAGAGATAAGCCTTCCAATTCAATATTTATTCAAATTGACCTATCCTTGTAAGTACTAGTGAAAAAATCATGTCATTTAACAATCTTGATTCACCTTTATATTGTTGATCAAGATATATAAGAGGAACATGCCTTGAATCATCATTTTATCCATATCAAAAACACTTTAAGCAGTTCCAGTTCTAATAAACTCATAGAAAAAATTCCATTATATTTCTAGGTCTTTCATAACATTATTCTAAAAATAAAATGTCCCAAATAAAACCTTAATGAATTTAGTAGGACAACCTATTCATGAACCAACTATGGTATGAATAAAATTCCACTCACCCTCATATGATAATTGTAGAAATTAAACCATCTCCATAGGTGAAAGAAATATGTAATTTCCTTTTGAAATAATTGAAAACATATCCTATATTTTTTCAAATTTAAACTCATCATTTCACACAAACTCATTTGTCAGGCCTTAAAAACCCAATTTTTTCTCATCAAATTTTTTTTATAACCATTGATTTAGAAAAAATTATTTATCAACATTGCGGTTCTTTTTATCTAAGACATTACCATGTATTTTCATACATGAACTTGATATAGTGAAAAAAATATATTTCCATTCATGGAAGTTCCAAAACCACCATAATTTCTAAAAATATACTTCCCCATCGTAAAATGGTTGGTTGGAGGTCAAGGGAATAAAGGTGATTGTTTGGATTCAGAGAAGAAGGGATGCAAGAGAAATAAAAGGAGGATAATTATTGATTTTTTATCTCACATACTCAATATTTAAAAGGGATACACATCCAACTTAGTTTTATGGTAAGATTTGACATAAAATAAAGAAATATAATAAAATAATATAATATAAATAAAAGGAAAATTATTTTCTAAAAAATGAACAACAGAAATATAAATATAGAATAGGAATAAAATCATAGTGGAATAAAGTACAATTAAATTAACAATAAGTGAAAAAATTAAATTATAATTAATGTAAAATCATTTAAATTTAGATAATAATAATTCTTTTTTTGAAATTAAAATGATCATGAGAAATGATCATGGTAAAAATTGGAAAACATTTTATCTTAGTAAAGATAAATTAAAGAGATGTGACATCTTATGGAGAATGATCTATCCAGAAATGATGCCTTAGGTCTATATGATTGGTTATTGAATGGTTTATTAGGTTCTTTGAAATATTTATAAAACTAATGTTATCCAATTTAATAACACTTTATTGTACTTTAATCCCAAATCCAAAAAGGTTTGTTTCATCCACAACACCTTTGAAAACAACTACCTGTAGAAATTTATTTTGCTTAATTAGAAGATAATGAAATATATGTTTTTTCTCATTAGTCCAAGATAACAGTGATTTACCAATAAAATATAATGTTCCAAATTTAATCTTCACATCCAATATAGAGCCACCAAATTCTGCATCATAATATGACGTAAAATTAAAATCATATTTTTTTAAAAGTAAAAAAAGAGAAATTGTTCATTTTAAATACTTTAAAATTCCTTTAAAAGGTTTAAAATGTGTTTCCTTGAGATTACCTTGGAATCTATAACATATATATACTAAAAACATAATTTTTTTCAAATAGAATTCAAATTCATTATAATCAAAATTTTACCCTACATATATTATTGTCAACTTGTTTCCCATATTCATCCAAACCATGATTTACATTATAACTCATAGGAGTAAAATTTAAATTACTATTTTTAGGTTCAATTTTATTAGGTATGTAAATTACATATTTACATCGATTTAGAACATTGACAATGTCTTTTGGATAAATATGAAAAACAATAATGTAATTTAACTCACCAATCATGATCATTCGAAATTACTTTTTCATGAGTTTTTAAAATTCATTACTCAATTTAATACATATAGTGCCAAAAATCACATCATCATCATATATTGAAACTAAAAATATAAATGAAGATGAAGTTTTATTGAAAATTTTGGGTCTAGAACTACTAATGAACATCTTGTTGATAAAACAAAATAACTTAACCACTTATACCAATATCTAAGTTCTTATTTAAGTCTATATACATATTTGGTAGGACTGGAAAATGAATTTGGAAAATTGAGATTTTCAAAACTATGAGTTAGTTAAATATAAACTAAATCCATAATAAAACCATTTAATAATTAATATTTTACATCCATATGATATAATTTTATATTATTTTGTGATTAATAAGATAAGATAATCTGAATGGATTCAAATATATCTTAAAATGTGAAGGTCATTAAATCCCTACCTCTTGATTACAATATCTAGCTACTATTAGAGACTTATTCCTAGTGATCTCACCATGATTATCCTATTTATTATTAAAAATACATTTTTTCCAATAACAAGGTAATCATAGGGTTTAGTAACTAATTTGAAAACCTTATTCCTCTTTAATATGTTTTACTCATATTGAATGGATAAAACCCATATTTCACCATGTAAGGATTCTTTTATTATTTTAGGTTCAATTTGAGATAAAAAAGAAAAAATTATACATGGTTTCTCATAATTATTCTAGTCTGAATAAATTTATATAACATTTCTATAATAATTTCTAGGTGATGTATCTTTAGGGTCCTAGGATGTATGGGCATCACACATTCAGGTTAACTAGTGTCCATCCTTTCAAATTTAAAAAAAGTGTTTTAGGTGTCATGTTTTTTTAAATAATTATTATATCATAAACTTGAGTAATTCAATGATAAAACATATCACATTCATTAATTTTCACATGATTTTATTATTTAAAAATCTTTGAAAATTTATTGAAAACTTGATGCACCCAATTTGTGTATTCATTTCCACATATATAATTGAAGATAAAAACATGTTTTCAACAAATATATGTTTTTTTATGAACATATTCATTGATTTTGGTGATTATGTTTACTTTTAGAAGCTTTCTGGATAAATACACGAATCAAGGGAAGCCTGTGAAAATTTTGAAACTACACGGCATGTACCTTTATACACGCTGTGTACATCCAGACAGGGACACGGACCAAAGGAGGGAGTACATGCCCATGTCACCAGGTAGAAGATACACATCATGTGAGGTGGAGTTAAACACCATGTACTACTTTCTAGAAGTAGTGATTGCTGAGAAAAGTCAACACACCCATGTGGACACTGAAGGAGAAACGACGTGTTTGAATTCCTACATGCAGTGTCTGCTATTCTAGAAGGGGCTGGTGGCCAATCTTATGATACTAAACGCAATGTATGGAGGTGCTACATGTCGTGTACACCAAACCACCAGGTAACATCGTGTTCAACAGTCAAAGATGGTGTGTTAGGCCACCTGCCAGTAGAGAAATTGGCGCCAAAGCGCGTTGATGAAAAATAGACGTTGTGTACATTCTATACACGTCGTGTACTTTAGTTTTCTATAAAAAGAGGCTTTGGACTACAGATTAGAGAGTTTAAAACCATTTAATGTGAGAATAATCTATGTTAATACCATTCCTGGGCCATCGTGGTTCCATAATTCCACTATACCCCCTTCCGACACCCTACCTCAACGCTTACACGATGAATCTGGCAGGTATCATGTGTGTCGTTTCTCCTCCACTTTCTATGTGTAACTAAACCCCTCATGTTGGGGTTGTGGATGAGGGGATCATAATTTGTATTTCATTTTATATAGTTGTGTTTTATCATTTTAATTCATCTTACTCTTTTTAATCTACTGTTAAATATAACTGAGAAATATGAGCCTGAACAAGGGAAGAATTCTCAGTGATACAAAAGAAAAGTAACGGTGAAAACATGTGTGACCATTAGAAAGATTTCACCAATTCAAATAATGGACTGAACTTAATAAAGAATTAAGAACACTGACTACTGGACCAAGGAGTCAACTGCTCTAATTCTAAACAATAGGAACCAGACCAAGGAAATCTTGTAACTAAATGAAATCCAGAATGATTGAATTATTATGAACAACACATCCATTTAAACAATCTGCATAAGAACACCTTAATCACCACAGCCCCGACACATATTTTCTTCCCATTTTAAAACTCTTTATGTTTACCCATTGTTTTATTTAAAACTGTTAATAATTTCTTAAAAATAAAACAATTTACTTTCAATCAAAAACCAAAATCAACTCAATCGACTCTAAATTCTACATACTTCACGTAATTAAGTATTAACTCAATTGAATTCACGCACGCCACAGTTATCTATGGATCGACCCCGATCTTATGCTATAATATTGTTCTAAGAACGGGTAATTAATTTGGGATGCATATAAATTCAATCAACAACAACCAAGACCAAATTTGGGCACTGTCGCTGGGGAACACGTTTGGTTTTAGTGCTATGATTTAAATTTTGTTAATAATTTATTTAAGTGGAAATAAAAATCAAAAAAATTATCAAAAGTCTCTTTTCTAATCCCATTTAAAATTTTCTCTTTTGTTTTTCCCTTTTATTCCTGTTTTTTGTTTTTGTGTTGTGCAGAGCTTAAAGTGTATGTTTAGACATTTTACACGATCCATAAGTGCCAAGTCTTCGGAATTAGTTCCGCTTGACCCAGAAATTGAATGGACCTTGCTTTATCGTCTGCGTACATGGACAGAAAATCACAACCATCAACCACAACCCATGGAAAACAAGGAAGAGGGAGCACCAGCCGTAGATGCTGTGACTGAGCATCAGTACCAGGATTAGCAGCCTCCTGCTTCTGGTCTACCAAAGCAACCTCCTAGAGCCTTCATGGAATTTCTCCCAAGGGATTACCAACATCTGCCACAACAAATCTTCCCACGGCCATACTTTTCCCCTCAGGATTAGTTCATGCAAGCTGCACCCCATCAACAACAACCTCCAAGACGTACCCTTATGGAGTACGGACTTCCATCGATTCACGAAGCTGATTCAGGAATCGTTCTTCCTCCAGTCCAGGCCCAGCACTTCGAGATCAAGCCTACTATCGTGTAGCTAATCCAGAATATAGTCCAATTTGGAGGCCTGGCTAGTGAGGACCTAAAGGCCCATCTCTAAAACTTTCTGGAGATCTGCGACACCTTTCGGTACCATGGAATGTTTGAGGACACCATCCATCTTCGCCTATTCCCATTTTCTCTATGGGACAAGGCGAAGGACTGGATCAAGGGGCTGCCACAACGATCTATCCTCACCTGGGAGGATCTAGCCCAGGCGTTCCTGTCCAAGTACTTTCCTCCATCCAAGACGGTGAAACTCCGGAAAGAGATCGATAACTTCCAGCAGCACGACTCCATGTCTTTGTACGAATCCTAGGAACACTTCAAAGAAATGTTACACAAATCCCCCCATTATGGACTCCCACTCTGGATGCATTTCCATACCTTCTATGGAGGACTTACCACGAATACCATGTCCGTGGTGGACACTACTGCTGGAGGTACGGTGATGCGGAAATCCCCCTAAGAACTATTCGAACTACTAGAAGACATGTCAGCCAACAGCTTCTAGTGGCACTCCGAGCGGGGGACTCAAAAGCGAGGTATGCACAACATTGATGATAACACTATGTTAGCTGCTCAGTTGGATACTGTGTCCAAGAAAATCGACGCATTAAACCTCAAAGGAGCATCTCAAGTTCATGCGGAGAACAATCCAGGATGTGGCGACTGTGGTGATAACCACGTCATGGGAGAATGCCCGGGTTCAACTGGAGGCCCTTCAATGAGCGAGGTGAGTTATGTTGCCCAAAATAGAGGGTCCAAACAGTACCAAAAGTACCAGAACCCGGCATAGTGAGACCAACAGAACACAGGCTAGGGCCAACAACCGCAGAATCCTCCACCCCAGTGACCACCCGGCTACAACCAGCCTCCATACCAGAACTAATACCAAAGGACGCAACAACCCCAGCAGGGTCCTTATCAGCAACAAGGGTATCAAAACCCTCATCCAAAGTAGCCACGACAACCACCTCCTCCACCAGCATAACAACCACCTCAGTAGGAGAACATTTCAAGGTTAGAGGATCTAATGACTAAGTTCATATCTACTACTGAGACTCGGTTTCCGAATCAGGAAGCTTCGATTCGAGGCTTGGAGAATCATATTGGCCAGCTGGAAAATCAACTCTCAGGGAGGCAGCCCGGTACACTACCAGGGAACACCGAAAAGAACCCAAGGGAGGAGGCCAATGCTATCATGCTCCAGAGTGGAAAAGAGCTCCAACAGAACCAATCAGCACATCGAGGTGCATCCACACCCACTATTGATGAAAAAGGTACCAATACCGACCATTCCTCATCCAAAATCCCGCAGAAGGAGGCTTTACAAAATAAATAAAAGGAGGTAGTCCAACCATTCAAACCTATGTTACCGTTTCCGGAAATATTGAAGCAGAGGAAGCTGGACCACTAGTTCAACAAATTCATGGATGTGTTCAACAAGCTATATATCAACATCCCATTTGCAGAGGCCTTGACTTAGGTGCCCACCTATGCAAAATTTATGAAGTAAATCCTCTCAAATAAGTGGAAGATGAAGGATTTGGGAATTATTGCACTAACGAAGGAGTGCTCTGCGGTAGTTCAACATTCCATTCCTCCCAAACTCCAAGATCCAGGTAGTTTCACCATTCCTTGCACTATTGGATCCTGTGAGTTTGGGAAGGCCCTCTGCGACTTAGGGGCCAGCGTGAACCTCATGCCCCTCGGAGTTTTCAAGAAGCTGAGACTCAACGAGCTCAGGCCTACTCGCGTAGCCCTTCAACTTGCTGATCGATCTATCAAACGCCCGAAGGGACTACTGGAGGACATACTGGTCAAGGTGGGTAGGCTGATCCTTCCCGCTGATTTCATCATCCTCGACATGGGGGATGACCAAGAAGCACCTCTTATACTTGGAAGACCTTTCTTGGCAACTGGGAAGGTACTGATCAATATGCACCAAGGGGAGATTATTTTTTGGGTAGGTGATGAAAGAGTTTCGTACAACGTCCTCAAGGCCGTCAAACATGCTTCCTTGTCAGAGCATGAGGACTATTATGCAGTGTCTACCATGTTTAATCAATTTAGAGAACAAGGAGATGATCTGGTATGTTCTTTTACTTCAAATAATTTAACTATTCCAGATATTCTAGTAGAAGAAGTGACAGAAGACGTTCAATTCATAGAAGGCCAGGGAAGCCACTATTGGAAGCATGCAGTTGTTCCTGATAGTTTGGAATGGGAAAAGGTACAACCACTTGTTCCATCGATTTTAAAGCCTCCTGAACTCGAACTGAAGCCTCTTCCATCTTCTATCAAGTATGAGTATTTTGGACCCAATCAAACTTTGCCTGTTATAATTAATGTAGAACTATCACAGGAGTAGGAAGATGCACTTCTGAAGGTTCTCAAACAGTGGAAGCATGCTATTGGTTGGATAGTCACTGATCTGAAGGGCATCATCCCTACCATTTGAACACACATGGCGCTACATGAAGAAGGTTCCACAAAATCTCAGAAACCACAACGGCGCTTGAATCCTCCCATGAAAGAAGTTGTCAAATAGGAGGTGATAAAATTATTGGATGCAGGAATCATCTATCCCATCTCAGATAGTCTTTGGGTGAGCCCTCTCCACGTGGTACCCAAAAAGGGGGGTATCACTGTGATTTAAAATGAAAAGAACGAGATCATCCCTACACGCATTGTCACGGGCTGGCGAGTCTGTGTGGATCACCGAAAGCTAAACGATTCCACAAGAAAAGATCACTTCCCCTTTCCATTCATGGATCAAATGCTAGAGAGGCTAGCAGGGCACAACTTCTATTGCTTCCTCGATGGTTTTTCCAGCTATAACCAAATATCCATTGCTCTAGAGGATCAGGAAAAGAGCACATTCACTTTCCCCTACAGCACATTTTCTTATAGAAGGATGTTTTTCAGCATGTGCAATGCCCCAGCCACCTTCCAGCATTGTATGCTAGCCATATTCGACGACATGGTGGAACGAATCCTGGAGGTAATCATGGATGATTTTTCCGTTTACGGAAAATCATTCACCATTTGTTTACGGCTCCTAGAACTAGTTTTGGAACGATGTGAGCACACTAACCTAGTATTGAAGTATGAAAAGTGTCATTTCATGGTGCAAAGTGGCATAGTCATTGGCCACAGAATTTCAGTGAAGGGGATAGAGGTGGACCCGGTGAAGATTGAAGTCATTTCACGACTACCTATACCGACTCCCATCCACACCATCCGCAACATCCAGGGGCCTATAGGTTTTTACAAGAAGTTTGTCCGTGACTTCTCCAAAATAGCCCAGCCCCTCACCAATCTTCTAACCAAGGATGACATATTTGAGCTTGATGAGACATGTGTCAGATATTTTGAGCATCTAAAGAAGCGCCTGGTGGAAGCTCCAGTTATTATTTCTCCCAACTGAGAGGAACAATTTGAGGTGATGTGCGATGTGAGCGACTACGCCGTGGGAGCAGTCTTGGGCCAACGACTTGACTGTATTTTCTGACCAATCTATTTTGCCATCAAGACGCTCAACTAAGCACAGATCAACTACACCACCACATAAAAGTTTATTCTTACAGTGGTTTTTGCATTTGAAAGGTTTCGTTCTTACTTAGTGTTGTCTAATGTTATTGTTTATACTGACCATGAAGCACTAAAGTACCTACTCAACATGAAAGACGTGAAGCCACGATTGATCCGCTGGGTACTCCTCATACAATAATTCGATCCTGAGATCCGAGATAAGAAAGGGAGTGGGAAATTCATTACTGATCATCTCTCCTGCCTCGAGCTGCCTCATTTGGAGAAGGAAGAAGATCGGGAGATCATAGAGGATTTTCCTGATTAGCACCTCTTTTCGATCAACGAAACACATAGACCATGGTATGATGATATCGCTAATTTTCTGGTTACAGGTGTCGTTCACCCTGACCTCTCCTTCCAAAAAAGGAAAATATTTTTCTTTGATGTGAAAAGGTACTTCTGGGAGGATCGTCTACTTTTTCAATCCTGTGCAGATGGAGTGATCCACCGTTGCATCCTGGAGAATGAATTTCACAATGTCCTAGAGTTTTTTCACGCCTCAGCAGTAGGAGGAAAACATGGTCTAGACCGTACCATAGCTAAGATCATGCAGTCTAGATTTTTCTGGCTCACCATGCATTGAGATGCTTGGGCCATTGTTTCTTGTTGCGATCGGTGCCAGAGGACAGGTAATGTGGGACGTAGAGCCGATATACCTCATAATACCATCATGGAGGTCTAGATTTTTATCATCTGGGGCATAGATTTTATGGGATCCTTTCCCCCATCTTTTAGAAACACTTACATCCTGGTCTGCGTCAACTACGTCTCCAAATGGGTGGAAGCTTCTGCTACAGCTCACGACACAACCAAGGTAGTCATAAATTTCTTAAAAAAAAATATTTTTAGCAGGTTTGGAGTTCCACGAGTACTGATTAGCGATAGAGGGACCCACTTTGACAACACACTAATGAGAGGAATACTGTCGAAGTATGAAGTAAAGCATTAGATGGGGACACTATATCATCCCCAGTCCAGTGGACAGGTTGAGCTCTCCAACCCTAAGCTCAAGCAGATCCTGGAGAAAAAATTGAACACTTCGTGGAAGGACTGGTCCATGAAGATAGATGATGCCATGTGGTCATATCGGACTGCTTTCAAAACACCACAGGGAATGTCCCCATTCCACCTAGTCTATGGAAAGACCTGACATTTGCTAGTAGAATTGGAACACAAAGCATACTGGGCTGTCAAAGCCCTAAATTTTGATCTAATGGCAGCTGAAGAGAAACGGAAGTTCCAACTGTCGGAACTAGATGAGATCTGATTAGAGGCATACGTGAATGCCATGTTATACAAGGAGAAGACAATATCCATTCACGACCGGATGATATCACGAAAATATTTCCAACCCGGTGATCAGGTACTTCTCTTTAAATCTTGTCTTCACTTATTTCCAGGGATGTTAAAGTCACGCTAGTCGGACCATTCCACGTTGTCCGTGTATTCCATCATGGAGCAGTAGAAATTTATGGAGAATATGGTCAACCATTCAAGGTAAACGGGCAGCGGTTAAAATCTTACCATCCTACAGACAACATGGTGGGAACGCTGTCCACCATATACCTCAGGTAAGCCAGGTAACTAGGTCGAGCCAACGACCTAAAACAAAGGCACTTCCTGCGAGGCAACCAAAAGGTTACACACCGTGTCAAACTTATATACACGGTGTGTACTAATATTTTAAATTTATAATATTAATAGTATAAATCTCTATAATACCAAATAAATAACCAGGGATGATGCCGGTGCCGATGGAAAAGTCACTCGAGTTTATTCGAGCCGTCCTCGGTTCGAATCCTGTTGACCTACCGTCGACACGGGGTTCCTCCTTTTATTTACATGATGTGTGTGGTATTTTCCATATATATATATATATATAAATGTGTTTAATAAAACCCATGGTGGGGATGGACCGGTTGGCTAGAATCATAATCCGGTTTCAAAAGACCCGGGTTCGAATCCAGACAACTGTCCCATTTGCATCATTTGTTCTTTTAATAAAACCACATGACGTGTACTCCGATATATGCCGTGTGCACCATGATTTTTCAAATAAAATATAAAACACTTTTAAAATAAGAAATTACATGCGGGTGAAGTTGGCGGATTGGCAAAGTCTCGGCATCAGGTTCACAAGACCTGGTTTCGAATCGTGATAATCTCCCCACTTCACCCCCATCCTTTCTTAAATAAAAACCTCATGCCGTGCTTTTCATTCTTTCCGTGTGTATAGGCCATATAAAATAAATATATATATAAAATAAATATAGATAGAAGAACAACCTTTTCTCTAGTGGGTGAGGGTGTCCGTTCGAATCGGCCGATCGCTGGTTCGAATCCCGCCCCATGCACCAGACTAAAGGTTGTACTACTCTTTTTATAATTTTAAAATACGTGGCATGTATTTCCTAATATACATTGTGTGTAGGTTTATGTATAATAGAATTTGTAGATATATATATTTTATTTTAATTATTAATAATAATTATTATATAGTTTACTATAATAATTATATTTATTTATATAATTAAAAAAAAATCAGGATACACGACGTGTACCAAACATACACACTGTGTACCACGGATATATAAGCCGCGGGCCACCCGGCTTGAGACCGTGTCGCACGACCGCCCCATTTTTCTCCTTTCTTCCCGTTTCTTCTCCCGAACACCACCGGAAGCCCCTTGTGCCAGATCCGTCGATTTGGGCCATTTCCAGTTCTGATTCGTCTCACATTGAGATCCTCGGTCAAGGTACGTCGTTCTACACCCGCTATTTCAAAATTTTAGAATTGTTTATGATGTTTATAAGGTCGGCCGACCGTTTGGATTCTAGCAGTACACGACCACGAAATGAAGAACACACGTCGTGTACTTCCGTACACGACCACACCCAAAATATTTCGAAAATTTGCTTATACACGGTGTGTATGTTCGGTAAACCCCGTGTAGACTATTTTCCTTGGCCCCTCCGTGTGTGGCACATAACACGACATGTCACCCCATGTTCCAGAACACAATTTGTATGCCCGATACACGCTATGTCCTTTATATCTGTAGCCGGCCTGTGTCTCCCCTCTACACGACCTCTCACCCCATGTTCCTATACACAGCATGTGTGTTTGGTACACGCCAGGTCTATTAGATGTTTAGTCGGCCCGTGTCTCACCCTCTACATGGCCATGTTCTTCATGTGCAGTACACATCGTGGCATGTACCTACACGACATGTATTGTTTTCTTTGAACTGATAAAAACATGGCCATGCCATTTATATTACACGACCACCTACACTTTGAGTGAACACGGTGTGTATGTTCGGTATACTCCATGTATGGTTACATGGTCTATTTCCACCCTCGGTGTGTCTTTCCAGAGAACACGGGATACTCTATATTCTGACTACACGCCGTGTACTCTAGAGTACACGCCGTGTAAGTTTATTTTCTAGTTTTCTCACATTTTTCTTTGTTTTATTTTCTTCCTTTTTCTTTTTCTTTTGTTTTGTTTTATTTTTCTTTCTATTTCAGGATATGGCAGATCATGATCCTTCCCGTGGGAAGTGGCCAACCACCGCCATAGAGGGAGATAGACCTAGCTATCGTCGGATCTGACTCTGACCACCTACGCAGCCGGATCCCGATGCTCCGATCTTTGAGCTCCCCCCATTGGACATTCTACCGCCACTCACTCCCTCAGATGAGGCCGGGCCTACTTCTGCTGCACTAGCTGCCACTTTCCCTATACTATCATCCTCAGCAGCTGGTCCCTCATTGAGCACACCTTCCACCAAGCCACCTTTTCTTCGACAGTTCCACCTCCAGAGCCAGACGTTGCTGCTGCACCGGCACCTGGGCCGGGACGTAAAGGTGGTCCCTATCCCTGCACAGTATTCCCGGTCACTGGCCTCGCATATGATAGGTTTCGACGCTTCTCTCGTCGGCCGATACCATTGAGTGGCCGGTACCTTGACAGCAGAATTCCGTAGTGGCTCGGTATTTGGGAGGAGTTGGAGGTGCTTCTCGGGAACACCACACTCCTCGATATTTTCCAGGTCAGCACTCCTGTGTTCCGTGATTTATTTTTGGAGTTTGCAGCCTCCTTTGAGTTCGATGGAGTGGAGTACCGAGAGACACCTGGTGATGCGGTACCTGTAGTTCAATTCCGGCTAGGCGGCCGACGTTTCTCTCTTACCATGATTGAGTTTGGCCAAGTGTGCGACTTCTACCCACATCCTATCACACCACCCCCCGTTTCTGACTTGACCAAGCCCTAGTGCTCTGACCTTATTGCCATGTGGCGGGAGATCACTGGGCCGGACCACCGATACTCCCCCACTTCCCAGAAGAGCACTCTTATAGCTGACCATGTCCTTTGCTTCACCCACCGGTGCTTTAGCTCCATCCTTTTCCCCCACCATGTGGATATGGGGGTCGTGACCGACCGTGACATGGAGCTTCTTACATGTGTCATCTGGCACAACTACCTAGAACTCCCCTATATTGCCGCCTCCTATTTCCACTTCATGTTTACCAGACATCATGGAAACCTGAATGGCGGTTTTTACACCACCCGTCCCCACCACTTAGGGGTATTCGAGCCCTCTTTACCTCATGACTTGTTAGGTTCACCCCAGCGGATGGACTTTCTCATGCTCGTTCGCATGGGATTTGTCCGGAAGTAGGGGGTGCCTACATCCTTGCTCAGGCTCGAGCCCCGCCACCTGCTGACCCCCATTCCCCAGCTGCTGACCCCGCTCCTCCTTCCCTACCCCCTCCAGCTTCTCCACCTCACCCACCTCTTACTAACCCCACTTCCTCTACCGTTCCTTCTTCTGTCCCATCACCCATCCCACCTACCCCCGCACCCTCGGTCGATCCGACTCTTTACCTCTGCCTAGCCACGATGGAGCAGAAGTTAGTTCGTATCATTAGCTGCCAGAACACCATTGCATGCCATTTGATTCATCTGGATGGCCGCCAGGGCCGGATAGAGCATCTCTTGGTGCATATTGCTCAGCATCTTGGTGTTCCACTACCTCAGCCACCAGCCTCTGCCTCCGTTCCTGGCCCTTCTGCTGCTGCTCCACTGCCATCTCCTGCACATGCCATAGATTTCGTTCTGATGACTACGGTGAGCTCTACTACTGCCACTTCTGCCGGGCCAGGTCCTGCTGTTGAGCTTCCAATCCCAATTCTAGCACCTACGGCTCCTACTTCTTCAGCTTCCCTTCCCGATGCAAAGTCAGAGCCTCACGCTTCCACGCCTCCTACGCCGTCTCTACCGGCTGATTCTGTACTCAATGTGCCATCCCCTGAGGTGATCCAATGATAGTTACATTTTTCTTTCTCTTATATATCTCTTTTGTCATTTTCTATGCTGCAATGTTATTCATGTTTGCAGTTTTTCTTTTTTCTCGACAGTCACAGGTACGGTCATGGCGCTCCTTGGGCATCACTTTTCACGAGGGGAGTATTTTTCCTTTTTTATTTTATTTCGTTTTTGATTTACTTCTTCCACTACATTCCCTCGTTTTCCCCCATATCACCCCCTTTCCCAACCTTTACCTTAGTATTGCACTTGGTGGGCCATGTGCCTTATTCAGTGTGGGGGAGCATCTATCTTTTTCACCTTCGTCTTTTCCCTTTAAACTAATCTAGGAGACATCATTATTAAATTCTATATTTGAAAATATAAAGCAATTTTGGTTAATAATTCTTATAAATGCAAGAGTTATCAGTAGAAACTTTTGGAAAGGTTACATACTTATTTTAGTTTTTAGGTATTTTAAAATGATTGCTGATATAGTTTCAATTGCAACTTTTCATACTTGATTAAATTAAATTGATTAGGCTAATCCTTTATATGCATGTCATGACCTAATTGTCCCTTTATTATTTTCCCAATCCTGAGAGGTATTCTAAACCCTTTTTCGTATTTCCTTTCTAATACCTTCTTTCTTGAAAGATTCTTAGGATATGCATCACTTCCAGAATTTGCAAGTTTTTCTTTTCGAAACATGAATAAATTTTTGAATTACTTTAAGATGATTGAGGCACTAGATTGTTTTCACCCCTTTATCTTGATACCTACCCTACATTTAATCTCCGTTAAGCCCATAGAAGCCATGAACAACCTTTATTGGAAGCCACATTACGTGCCTATTTCCCTTCCTACCCTATTTCTTTTTAAACATTGCATGATTAGTCATTTGAGCTTTAATGATGGAGTTGGAAATACATGGCATATTTTTGTGTACAGCCATGAAATAAAGTGTGGGGAGTTCCTCTTGATTATTTGGGACAGAATGGGTTCCAAATATCTACTCATTGTATTCATAAGTGTTTCCCTTGTGTTTTTCTTTAAAAAATAATACAAACAACAAGGGGACCTTATTATTATTTTCCCATGAACCCTACTTGCCTATAGAAGATGGCGACAATTTCAAAAGCATTTGACTAAGCTTGTGAAGGATGAATTTTCAGTGACATTTTACTTTGAATGTCATGCAATGTTGTTTAAAGGAATTAGCCTTCCTTTTTCAAGCCTCAGAATTTATTTTCACATCTGAACCTACCAACCCTTAGCCACAGAGACATCTGATCCTTATTGATAAAGCCCTCATAATTTTTGTAATTCAATTTTTCTGAAGTAGAGAACAAGATATCTTTGAAACCTCTGGATAGAGTGTATATACCTTAAATTGAGCATAAATTTGATTAAAAACATCTTGAGTGTGGAGTGGGATTTTAACTGGTAAGGTAAATCATCAAGTGGCATTCCTATTTTTGAAAGGATGAAAAATGTGTTGAAAGAGGATGAGAGTAGTTAATTGCATTATATATGAGGCACCATTTTAATATCGTATGAATTAAATTTTTTTGTGCCTTTTAGAATTTTTCCTCAGTAAATTTATCAGTTATAGGGTTGATTAATTAAATGCCTTCCTTTTAAAGTATAGGCTCTCTTATTTAGATGTTGATATTTTGCTTGAAGTTAAGAAAAATACTAAGCGTGGGGGAATTTGATGCACCCAATTTTTGTATACATTTCCATATATATAATTGAAGATAAAGACATGTTTTCAAAAAATATCTGTTGTTTTATGAACATATTCTTTGATTTTGGTGATTCTGTTTACTTTCAGGAGCTTTCTGGCTAAATACACGAATCAAGGGAAGCTTGTGAAAATTTTGAAACTACAGGACATGTACCTTTATACACGCCGTGTATATCCAGACAGGGACACAGACCAAAGGAGGGAGTACACACCCATGTCACCAGGCAGAAGATACATGACGTGTGAGGCGGCGTTACACGCCGTGTACTACTTTCTAGAAGCGGTGTTTGCTGAAAAAAGTCCACATGCCCATGTGGCCACTGAAGGAGATACGGCGTGTTTGAATTTCTACACGTCGTGTCCACTATTCTAGAAGGGGATGGCGGCCAAAATTATGATACTCACGCCGTGTATGGCAGCGCTACACGCTGCGTACACCCAACCACCAGGCGGCACCATGTTCAACAGTCAAAGACGGTGTGTTTGGCCACCTGCCTGCAGAGAAATAGGCGCCAAAGAGCATTGATGAAAAGTACACCGTGTGTACTTTCTATACACGCAATGTACTTTATTTTTCTATAAAAAGATGCCTTATCCTACAGATTATGGAGTTCGAAACCATTTAGGGAGAGAAGAAGCTCTGTTGCTATAATTCTCGGGCCATCGTGGTGCTATAGTTCCACTATTCCCCCTTCCGACACCCTACCTCAACGCTCACACGATGAATCTGTCAGGTATCACGTGTGTCATTTCTCCTCCACTTTCTATGTGTAACTAAACCCCTCTTGTTGGGGCTGTGGATGAAAGGATCGTAATTTGTATGTTGTTTTATATAGTTGTATTTTATCATTGTAATTCATCTTACTCTTCTTAATCTACTATTAAATATAACTGAGAATTCCGAGCCGGACCAAGGGAAGAATTCTCAGTGATACAAAAGAAAAGTAACGGTGAAAACATCCATGACCATTGGAAGGATTTCACCGATTCAAATAATTGACTGAACTTAATAAATAATTAAGAACACTGGCTACCAGACCAAGGAGTCAACTGCTCAAATTCTAAACAAGAGGAACCAAACCAAGGAAATCTTGTAACTAAATGAAATCCAGAATGATTGAATTATTATGAACAACACAACCATTTAAAAAATCTGTATTAGAACTCCTTAATCACCACAACCCTGACACGTCTTTTCTTCCTGTTTTAAAACACTTAATGTTTACCCATTGTTTTATTTAAAACTGTTAATCATTTCTTCACAATAAAACAATTTAGTTTCAATCAAAAACTAAAATCAACTCAATCAACTCTAAATTCTGCATACTTCACCTAATTAAGAATTAACTCAATGGAATTCACGCACGCCACGGTTCCCTGTGGATCGACCCCGAACTTATGCTATACTAAAGTTCTAAGAACGAGTAATTAATTTGGGATGCATATAACTTCAATCAAAGACAATGGAGACTAAAACTCTATAATCTTTTTAATTAGTATAATATAAAATAAATATTACATTTTTATCCTTTGGATAATTGTTTTAAAATTATCCATGGTGATTAGAATATAAAATTAACATTCAAACACATTAAATTATCCAAATTTTGGATTTATATCATTAATCACTCTTAGGTTTTTTTCTTCAAAATAATCCCAATTAGAACACTATTTATGATATAACATGCTTTATTTATATATTCATCTCAAAAATATGTGGGAAATCTATATCCACATAACATAGTCTTATCAATTTAGTACAAGGTATTATTACAAATATCATTAGAACCATTATTTTGAGGTGCATTGGGGGAATTAAAAATTTGTTTTATTCCATGTTTGGAATAATACGAATTGGAATCATTGTATTTAAATTCTCCTCTAAAGTCACTTCTATAATAATTTTTTTTGGAATATTTTTATTTTTGAACCAATTTACAAAAACATATAGAAATAGAGAAATCTTCCCTGATAACACTAAAAAAACATAATTGTATCAAGAAAATAATCAAATAACACTTAAATAATTAATTTTAATTTTTGGATTCATGTTCTAAATTGTCTAAAAATCATTTTGGATAAGTTATAGAGGTCTAGATTATGAAAACAGATTAATTTGTTTTACGAAAAATTTATGTTTTTTTTCTAATTTGGAATGAATTATATAGTTTCCACTTATTCAATTTAAGTTTAGGTAAATCTAATATTAAATTTATTTTAGACAAATTTCAAAAATAATAAACATTTTAGTTTCAAATTATTATATTCCATATCCAAGATTCATTTATTTCATCATTTAAATAGTTAAACATTTTTTCTGGAAAAACAATTATCATTTAAGGTATATACATTCTCTGTTAAATGTTCCATAAACATAATAAGTTTATCATTGAAAACTAACCATGTATTATTTGAAAAATGAATAGAATATCCTTCATAATTAAGTTAGAAAATACATATCAGACTACGCTTTAATACTTCAACATAAAAACCATTTTATGATTTGTAAAAATCTATGGTTTCTAAAATTTTCGACTCCTATATTTTTTCTTTTTGGATTTTCATAACCAGTGACATAGCATCTACCAATTTTTGACAATTAATGAAAATTAGAGAAATATTCACTCATATTCCCTGAGTATCCTCTAAACATATACCATTTTCATTGACGTTATTATTACATTTTCTCTACAAAACACATTAATTATTTTAGAATCCATATTCTCTTGGGTTTTTCAATGTCATAAAAAAAATTTGGGAACCCAAATACTCATTTTATTTTTAAAAATTGACGAACAAAATTTTTGATAAATTTAATTAAATAAAATAATTATTGACTACACAAAATTGTCTGTGTCTTAAACTAATACCATAAATATAGTGTACTAGATCTCTAAATAAAAACTTCTAACATTAGAGATGTTTTATTATCAAAACTAGGTACAAAATAGTTATTATAAATATTTGGTTTTCACCTTTTCTTCTTATTCCAAGTTTATTTTTTTTGACCTTATTAATAAAAAATAATTTATTTAATTAATTTTCTTCTTTTGTGAAAACCTTTTGAATAACATTAAGATATTGAGATTTTTTTTTTATAATTTCAATTTTGTTATCATGTTCACTACATGATGTAGTAGAATATTATATAATGAATTTAAGATCTGAAATATGTTTGTTTAAGTATTATTTCTTAATAATAGTAAAATCATGAAAATTCTTGAGAGATTTACTTTTATTCTTTAGGATTTAATATTTTTTCATTATGGTATAATATTAATGTATTTATTCATAAGAGAAGTTTTAATATTTAGAGTCTGAATCATTCTTAGAGGAATAAAATATGTTTAGCTTATACGTGTATGTAATAATTAAATAGTTTCCCTTTTCATTGGATATCTCATATTTTGATCCATAAGACATATTATCAATATAATATTCAGAATCACTCCATGTGTATTTAATGGATTTATTATATTTATTCTTATAGACTACCTTATTAAAATAATACATCTCATACTTCTCGTTATCTTGTAGTTGATGGTAGTCTAGATTGATGTTGCTGAGTTTCTTACACTCATAGAATCTAATGTCATTATTGTTTCATTTATACATGTTTTATGTGTTGGAGGATTTCATAAATATCATTATTTTGAAAAATGTTTTGAAATTCCTTGAAAAAAGTAAGATAAATATATGAAGAAAAAATATTATAAGTTTATTCCTCATATGACATGGCAATATATATTCTTTTAATATTCCTGTCATTTTTTAAGTTGAGAATCTCAAGGAATCATTTTCATTTTTAATTGATCTATGCTCACTAACATTAGCTTCCATATCCACTTCGTACATCATAAGTGTTACAAGGATATTTTTTTTAATTAAGAAATGTTTCACATTACATGGTTACATAATGGTAGTATATTTTACACTCCAATTACATAGTAATAAGTTAATTACATATAGTTCTTGATTAGATTTAGAAATTGGTTCTCTAAGAAAAGAAACATTATTTATGATTTCTGTAAACCAACCATTTATTTGTGTTATGGTTCCACCATTAAACATATTTAATGGGTAAAATTTCACCTTTCCAATGTTTTATATGAGATTTCTTATATTAGTATTACCTTTATATTCCAATGATATAGTATTCCATGCTTCATGAGATTTTTCACATTATGTAACTCTATGGAACTCAATAGTTCCTACTCTATATGTTTTAGGATTAAAATATTTTGTGTTCAGATCAAATTCATATTCTTTAGTAGTATCCCAATTCTCTATATCTCAATCTATATTAGTTTAAGGCTTCATCATTTTTAAGTAATCATTTAGACCAAGTTTCACCAAGTATATAATCATTTGGGACATCCAATAATAATAATTATCACCATTAAAGTAGGGAGATCATACTATAATCATACCTTATATATTTCTAGTCATAGTAATAATTAATAAGATTACATCAATACTTTATCCTTTTTTAGTAATGAAAAAAAATTCACAACCTTTGATAGCAATTTTTAGTTGAATAAAAAACACTATGACTCAAGAGGGTGGTGAATTGAGTTTTTGATTTTTTTCGTTAATTTAAAACCACTATCTTTATGGTATGATAATAGATGATATTTTTAAAACAAAAAAATGGAAATAAATAATTAATAAAAGGATATAAAATAAGATATATATAGTGGTTTGGTGAATATATATCCCGTAGTCCACTCCCCTAAAACTCAACTCTATGAGATTGATGATTTTCGTCGACATCAGTATTTTTCCCAGGGACTACCCAATTCAGTGTACGGAGTCATCACATTGTACAATACAAGGAGATATTACCAGTACCCTAATGGGATTTATAAATTCAATACTTCAAGGTTATTTTAGTAGTAACATTCATAGCGTAGTACAAGAAGTTGAAACTTCCAAAAATGAGAGAGAATTAAATGAATGATTATAAATGCAACACATTGTTTATAAATGAAACTGACAGATGATAAAAGTTTTCCATGAGAGTATATGAGAGTGAAGAGTATCTCAAAGATATTATTCTAAATTAAATAAAGGTTTATTATTGAGTTTTATCTGTATAAAAAATCAATCATCTTCTTGTTCTACATTGTACAGACTAGAACACAAAGCATTGAAAGAGGGAGGGAATGATAGAAAGATATAAGAGTGTAAGAGTTGTTTCTATATTCTTATTACATCTCAATGTATTATATTATTTACCCACATGATTCAAATAAAATTTATTTTAATATATATTAATATTTCAAAGCAAGACATCCTATAATGTTTTCCCTATGATTTAAACTCTAGATGTCATTTTATAAAAAATAGCATGGCAACATTACTATGAAATAAATTATTCTTGTACAATTTTCTCCCCTCAGCACATGAAAACGTAATGAAATTAATTTATAACCTAAATAAATTTTCATATATTTAATAAATTTATCATAGTATCAAATACCTTTTAAAGTACTCTAATGGTAATAAATATGTAGTTTGGATAATGATGTATCTGATTTTGGATCAATATGTTGCTAACATCCTTGGATTTGAATTCAAGTTTCCATGCTTATCCACACAGTCATTCTTCTCATAATAAATTTACCATTATATTTAATCATATATCTATATTTCTAACATATTGGAATTTGGAAATGTCGAATAAATCATGTAGCTTATTAGAACCACAATGAAAAATTTACCACAGATAGAATTTACATTGTTGAATACTTCATGTAACCAATTTATGTAGTTATTTCATCAACATAGTCAGTTAATAACATATTTAAATCATCAATTTTATAAATCCTCATGTATCCAATTCTATAAAACCACTTATTTACATCGGTGATTCATTTATATATCTAGTTGACATAGCCAATTTCTCAACATATCCAAATATCCATGTAGCTGATTTCTTTATGCATCTCATTTTATTAAAATAATAAAACTTCAAAAAGAAATCATATAATGATAAAATACAGTATAATTGAGTTACATAAAGATAAAACATAGTGAGAACACTAAAAAATCCACCATAACATATTAAGGTTTATTAAGATATTTAAAAAATAATTCACATAGGATATGGAACAATACTATTTGTCCAACATGATCATGTTTTAAGAAAATGTATAAATTGGTGTAAATATTTTTTTGTCTTTATGAATGGAATCTCAGTAGATAAGAAAAATAAAATGGTGTGAAATATTAGTGTTAGTAATGTGGGTATCCCATTTACTTATCTATAAATCCATCTTTTATTTGGAAAAGTGATGCAATGACATCTTCATAGTATCTATTCTTTAATTACTAGAATGTTGGAAAGTAGGAAAGGTAGATGTATATTATAAGTTTATAATGTTTTCCTTATTAATTATACTATATCCATAATGTTTGTATATTATTTATCATTTCATTAACAACCATGTTTTCCAATTAATAAGATGCATACTCATATTGAAAAATTTATCTAGACGGGTTTCATTTTCAATTAGAAAAAAAACCATTTTTTTGGAGAGAATTTACAAAACCTCTGGCCATGGGAGGAATGTGTATGAATGACCATATAGAATTTAATTACTACCTTATATCTAAATTTATATTTTCAATACTGACTATTAATGACGACGATGTTGTGGGACCCCCAAATAACCTATGGGAGGAGGAGTGAATTAGTGTGTCAACTTTTTCTATTAAAGTGATGGATATTTTTACCATTTTAGTAGGAACTTGTTAAACCTATATGATGGAATCATTAAGTAATTAAACATTCACATGCATAGATACAACAAAAAATATAACATGGTTCACCACTAAAGGCTAGAATAAGGAGAATGTGCTGATAATGCATTGGCCATACCTAAATCCACTAAGATTCACTAGTTATTGTGGAATAATGAAGTTTAGACACTGTGAATTTGTGCCAGGAACACTAACTTAATGAGATTTTAGGGACAACACACCACCTCCCTCCAAAAACTTTTATCGACTACCCCAAGCTCACTACTATTAGTGAAGTATTACTTAGCTTAATGACATTAAGGTAACCTCAATAGATTGTTGTTTTAGTATATTTACCTAAATATAATTAGACTCTACTTTCACCACAGACCTAACATGATTCAATTGAAATAACTATTCACTTAAAATATGTCTTCAACACTACGGTTCATGATGCTCCTTCATGAATCTCAAAGCCTTCATGAAGAAAACTACATTCACACAACACTAATTCAACATGAAATACCCTATAATTATGGAATTCCTTATTCCAAAATACCTAATCATCATTCAAGACTAGAAGAGTCTTCTTTTAATTCTCAATATCACTTAAAATTCATGATTCATAATTCTTTTAGCCTTTTTAAATTTCAGATGATTTATCCTTTTCTGAAATTATTTTTTTGTTAAATGAAGTGGTGGTAACCAAATATTTATAGCCTCATCCTTTCACGATTATCACATGATCACAATAACCTTTTTTTTGAATCCCACTAGTCATGTTTGTGACAGTGTTCTATTTATAATGCTCCAGTGAAATTTAACCCATTCATGAACATTCTTATAGTTTCATAGATTCATTTTCATTGCATCGTGAACTCGTGATGCCCATTCATGATGCTCCACACCATGAAAAATATCAACCTCCCTGAATCCCATTCTTTATGAAATTCATTCCTTTACCTTATTTGAGACGAGTCAATCAAGAAAAACCTATTTTTATGAATTTATTTTCTGATGCTATATACCTTCATGAAACATTCTCTTTCCTCCTGATTTTGTGCCTAAAATGTTTTAAAACACTTGGAAATAATTACACCATCAATAATAAAACAATCTTGAACTATAAGATCACTTTCTTTACAATCTCACATATATAACCAGTGTATACTGACAATAAACACAAACCATATTCCATTTCTAGCTAGAAAAATCTTTGTTTCGAACAATCTCCCCATTTGGGTTTATTGGAAATCTATAGATAAATTCAATAAATAATATGCCACTAACAAAACAGGATAGTAATGGAATAAATCAACAATCACACAAATTATACATGAGAAAATATTGGTGTATATAATAAGAGTGGAAAAATATAATTTCATGCTGCCATAGACCACGGAGAATACATGAAAACCAAAGCATCTTAATTTTCACTTTTCTCCACCTTTGGAAATAAACCCAATGAACCTGTATTTGTGCATGTAGTGATCAAAATTTACTCCCCTTGGATTGTATCTTCCCCATAAAACTACAATAATTCCACAAAAAATTTAAAAAGTTACCACAAATTGTAATAAGGGATGAATCCTAACCTCCTCATGTGATGGGAGGTGGATGAACTCCAATGTTCAACTAATGTTTCTTTAAAATTTATATTTCTAAAGGATTAGTTAGAATGTCAACTACCTCTTCATTAGTTCCAACATGATCCATGATAATCCCACCTTGTTCAACTTTTTCTTTTATGATGTGATATTTTGTCTGAAGATGTTTTGTATGAGATTATTAAATTAGATTCTTCATAAGATCAATTATTCTCTTACATCATAGTGAATTACCATTATCTATTTCACCTCATCACCAATATCAATCATTTTTTTCTTCAAGCCCAATAACTTAGTGCAATCCTTTTTAGTAGAGATATTCTATGCTTCATCGATACTAAAGGAAGTTATTTCCTATTTCTTTATCAATCGTCCCACAAATTTGTTGCCTATAAATAATGGGCCACCAATTTTGTAATTTAAATCCCCCACATCTCTATCCTAATAATAATCATAAGATAATCATTTGTTTTTATCTCTTCCTACTAAATAGTATAAGAAAAAATTGACAGTATGCTGAATATACCTCATTATTGGTTTAACTACTTCTAAATTATCTTCCTTTGGATTACATTGAATACAGGATGCTAATAATGTTGCAAAGTCAATATCTAGATTTATTTTAGTCATGTATAATAAACTTCAAATGATTCTCATAGACATGATGTAATCCACATATGTCCCATTCTCATGCTTCAAATGTTTTATCCCAACTACAATCAGAGTCAACATCACTTTGTAGTCATGCTTGTTAAATTTATTCAGAATATCTCTTGAATATTTTCCTTTAGAAATGAAGGTGTAATACTTATTTTGAATCACTTTAAACCATATAATGTATGTAATTTCACAACTAATATACATTTCAAATTAATATTTCATGTTATTATAAAATTAATTTGTTGATATCTCCATGCTTCCCCAAAAGAATTTCATACACATACACAATTATCTTAAATTTACCTTTATGAAAATTATTCACATAGATATTATGGTTTACACCTCTTATTTTAAACTAAATATTCTTGAGGTACAGATAAAGTCCATAATACCATTCACGTGGTGCCTATTTTGAACCATAAATAGACTTCTTTATTCATCAAACCTTAGTCTCAACATTTCCAATTAAAAATAACACTTGTTTTTAATGTGGATTTATTCTTCAATAACCTCATTTTATAATGTCATTTTGACATACATTTGATAAAATTTATATTATATTTGAATCTTCAAGGTAGGGAAAATACTGATTGACTCTATTCGAGATTATATATTAAACGCTTCTTCAACATCAATGACTTCTATTTGTATATATACTTTACACAATAATTGTTCCTTATTTTAGATCACATTTCTATGATCATTGAATTTGTTTTTAATGATCCAATTTGTTCTAATCACATTTTTATTTTTAGGTCTCTTAATAAGATCCAATGTTTTGTTCTTTTCAATATTATTCAGTTCTTCATTCATGGCCTTAACCCTTGAGTCATCATTTTTTGATTTTTTAAATGAAGTTGGTTCTATAATTGATAGAAAGGTATAATTTTCTTCATTTATCATTCTCATTGTGTTTGTGGGTGTGGTTCAAAATACAATTATGTTGGATTGATCAATTTCTACTCTTATATTTTTAACGTGATGTTCTATGGAATTATAATAAATCATGGTTTCCTATTCTAACTTTACTTCTAAATCATCATCATTATGTGATAACTGACTATTTTATAATCCTTCCACAATTTTTGAATTTGAATCAGACCATATTCCACTTTCTTCTTCAACTTCTATCATTTTATCATTTGAGATCTTTGAGGTATTTGTGGTTTTAACTTTTATTATATTGACATCACTCGTATCCAAAATTTTTCCAAGATGATTATTTTGCTAAATTTTTATGTTTACACTTCATTTAATATACAAGGAATATTCCCTCATTTACAAGAACAACATACTTTCCTTTATTTCATTATTTGTTTCAAATGAAAAATTTACTTCCAAAAAATTGAAAATACTTCAGAGAGGGATTCCATACATACCATAACTCATATAGTGTCTTGGTTTATCTCACAAAATACCTATTTTATTTTGAATTTAAACCACTACTTGAATAGCATTTTTCTAGTGATTATGGGAAATAAGACTCTAAAATAACATAGTTGTAGACATATTGTTCACCTATCGATTTCTAAATTCAAAAAACCATTTATCTATGGGGTTCTCACTAGTGCCACATCAGGCTTTATTCCATTTTATTGAGGTAATTTTCAAATTCAATGGATGTGTATTCTCCTATATTTTCATATCATAGAATCTTAATTGTGTGGCTAGTTTCATTCCCAGCTATTCGACAATAAATTTTCATATATTCAAGAACTTCATGTTTCCTCTATAAAACCATTACACATGAAATTATAGTATAATAAAGAATCAAAATAATTTTGTACCTATCTTCATTTATTCTAGACACATTTATTGGACCACATACATATGTATGGATAAGATCACGAAGATTTTATGCCCTTTTGTTCTTCAGATGATATGAACTCCCAACACATTTCCTCACATTCATGCATCACATGTCTTTTATCTATCATAATTCTGATTGGGAATGTTTGCAACTATCATTATTTTAGATATATATTCCATTCAATGTTGATTTATGTTACCCAACCTCTAGTGCTGCATGATGTTTTCTTCTTCAACTGTTAAGTGAAAAATGTTATCTTTACAATCAACTTATTATAAGTTGACATCTATTATATATCCTTTCATGAGATAATTACATGCCAATAATTTGATAGTACACCAATATTGATTAAATTTTACTATCAATATTGATTCATAGATTTTAATCACACTTAGTAGAATGTGACATAAACAATATATATGTAGAAGTATAGTTTTCTTTATCTCATAATTTTCTAATTTTATATTTTGACTGCCTTTGATCTTTAAATAACAATCATTTCCAAATATATTGCATCAGTATTTTTCGTAACATTATTCAATAAGTCAACATTTCATGTCATGTGGAATTATAATTCGCTATCAGTAATCAGGGTTCTATAATTATTTATATCTTTGAGTGCTCTTTCTATAAGGATGGATTTATCAATTTTATTTTTCTCCTTCCATGTGATACCCGATTACATGAAGGGAAAATAAGGTATTCACAATATCTTTTCAATATTAATGGGTTCATAGAATTATTATTCTTATTATATAAGATAATACCTATTTTTAATAGAAATTATTCTTAGTTTATGGGTGTTAACTTGCATCAGAGATATGTATTTATCATTTCCACCTTTCCTCTTCCTATAACGAAAATCATTATGTCCATAGTAATAATTTTGAAAATAATATCAGTTGAAAATATTTATTATATATGATGAAGGATATGGTCTCATTATCTTTATTGACATTTAGGATCTTCCCCCATTAATATTTCTCCTTGCATCATTGTAGTAGGATATGAAATATCTTAAAAGCCTCAAATGTGACACTTCATAACATGAAAAATATTATCACTTCAATTCCTATACACATCCCCTTATCTTGTACCGATTTTTACTAGTGATCATTTTTTGTTACTTGATGATTAATTTTAGCTCCCTTTTCTATTTGATTTGATGATATATTTATTAATAAATCAATCAACATTGTGATATGTTTAACATTATGCTTACCTTTATTTTGGATCATCCCATTTCTAGCCTTTGATGTTTCTTCATCATACCCAATTCCACTTTTATCCTTTCATGTGGACCCCTAATCATTCAGGTCCTTCTATACTTCTTCAAAACAAAGTTCATAAATTTCTAACAACTGTTCATTAGATAATATTTCAAACAATAATTTCTTCTTTTTTCCCTTGATTTTGATTTAGTTTTAAGTTTACTCCATAGAGTAACAACTTATTCTTCAAGCACCTCAATTTTATTATCCTTAGATGTATGTCTGTTGTTGAGTTTTTCACGATCTTTAATCTAGTGCTTAAATTCCATAACTTCCCCTAAGATTTGAATATTTTTTAATGTTATTCATCCCCTTATTCTATTTGATCAATTTATTCTTCAAGCCAATCAATATACTCTGATGAATATTCCGGAATAGCTCTCATATTTTTGTTTCTATTTATTCTTGACTTCAATATTATCAAGAGAATCCCCAAGATTCATCTTGAGATCAACAACACCAATCAAATGATTATCTTTTCCTTTTTAAGGTTCTATAATTTCAAATATATTCATCATGGATGATTGAGTTTTATATTTAATGTCTGTTTTCGTAACTACTAAAAAATCATTATCAATTTGTTCTTAATTATAGAATAATTCATTTCTCTTTAAATTATTTCTTGATTTGACATATCCCTTTTGGGGGAACCTTTTCTGAGCCTCCATGATTCCTTACTAACTTTCATCACAAACATAATTTCATGAGTAATGAGAGTTAATGCTCCCAAAATTACCATATTTACAAGTGGCTAGAGGAAGATTACTGTAAAATATCTCTTTTCCTATCATTAATTTATTGTAAAAAATAGAAATAAATTTTTTTACTCATTATCTTCATTAACTCAATATCTGGAAATCTCAAATTATTTCATGTATTTAAATTCCATTTACATGTTCACTCAAATTTTGGTGTTTTCTGGTTTGACTCTCCTTTCACAAGCCACCAGACTACATAAAATATTATTAAGAGAATGACTAGTCAAATCCCTTTCCTCAAGGGCTGACAATTTTTGATTATAAAAGTGTAGAATATTCCCCACGCTTTTCTTAAAAATATGAATATATTTAATTTCTTCACCATGTCCTATTATTTCTCCAAATAATTTAGTAATTTGATTAAAATAATATCTTTATTGTCATTAGGATGCATTTTCAAATCATTGAACATATTATAAAAACTTGGATGTTGGCCTCCTTCGCTTTGTTATCACCTTCATATATATTTTCTATTTTCCCACATATACATAGTAAAAGTGAAAATCATCACCTTAAAATAGATTTGATTATATAGAGCTCTAGTAAGGTAATTTTGTTCTTTGGCATCTACATCATGCATTTTCCTATTTGTTTCAGTTATAGAAAGAATTGTCTTATCAGTTAACTGAATCCCATATGTAGTATAAAAAATAACTTTCTTCCAAAGGGTTATCAGATGAGATATCATCATATTCTTCTAAATATGGATGTTTCTTCCATCAAATAGGGGTAATACCATAACATTCACTAATTTATCCACGAAAAGAATAAGGGAAAAAATTAACTCCATCAACCTAAACCCTATGATACCACACGTAGGACCTCAAAACACCCTGATATGTGAGGGTTGAATCAAGGTGTCAACTTTTTTCTTTAAAGTGATGGATCTAGTTCCCATGTTGGTAGGAATTTTTAAAACCGTTTTAGTTGAATCATATTGTAATTAAGCATTCACATACAGGGAGAAAACATATACACTTCAATTGGTTCACCACTAAGGGCTATTCTAAGAATAATACAAGGGAAATGTGTCATTCATTACTAAATCCACTAAGACTCACAAGTTATTATGGAATACAAATGTTTAGATATTGTCAATCTGTTCTATATAGATTTCCATAATGAGATTTTAAGGACATGACACCACCTCCCTCAAAAAACGTTTATTGACTACCCCTAGCTCACTACTTGGGGTGATGTATTACTCAATTTATAGAATTTAATTTCACGTCATTATATTGGAATTTAAATCTTTATCCCTGATTATATTGATACTCTATATACAACATAGACCTAAGTTTATTCACTTGAAACAACTATTCACTTAAACTAGATGTTCAATACTAATATTCTCGAAGCTCCTTTATGAAGCTCACATCCTTTGCAAAGAAAACTACATTAGTGGAGAACTAAGCCGATGAGAAATAACTTACTATAGTGAAACTACCTTTTCAAAGACACCTAATAATAAATCACAACTAGAATATCCTTTTCACAATGTTCAATATCTCTTCAAATTCTTGATTCAAAAAAGCTCTTAGCCTCTATGAATTCTGAATGAATCAACTATTTGTCCAATTTTTTTTATTTTAAATAAAGTGGGGGTAGGTTCCTATTTAATGGCTAAACCTTTCATGATGTTAAAAATCTCCCTGTTGGTTTTTTTGATCCACAGAAGGCATTCAAATGAAGCTCCGGTGAAATTTAACTCATTCATGAACATTCTTATCTTCACATAGATTCAGTTTCATTCCATCACGCCCCCACGATTCCCCTTCATGATGCTTCAAACCTTGTATAATCCCAACCTTCTCAAAAAACCGTATTCATGAAACTCATTCCTTTACCATATTTTTGGAGATCCAATTTAGAACAACCACTTTCCAAGAATCTTCTTCATTATTCTCTATACCTTCACCAAACATGCTCCTTTCTCAAAATTTTGATCCAAAAAATTTCACAAACATTAGGAAATGATTCCACCTTTAAAATTGTAGATATCTTGAACTGTAATATAACATGCCTTAAAATATCCCTAATCTACCCAGTGTGTATTGACGATAAACACAAACTATAATAATACTTTGTTCCAACTGATGTATTATTTTAGAAATAAAAATGTGTGAATAAGTTTAATAATAGTTTTATTACCATTTTATCTTCAATTTTAAGGTCTTCAATAAAGTCAACATTTTTGGAATTATTTAATGTTCCAACTAGTTCATTATTGGGGTATCTAATTTTATTTATAAATAAATTCATTTATTGATATACCGATTCAAGAAATGGATTTAGTCACATATCATATAATGAAACAGAATATTCTTGAAACTATGGGAAACATAAATGTGGTAATTTTCACTTAATAATAATTATATTATATTTTTTTATTCTAAATAAAATATTCATTTACATAGATACTCTTGTTTGGATGGAGAACACTCCTTGGATGATGAACATGAAAGACATATACAAAGAAATGTGTGTTAAAATGGTTCTAGTTCTAAGATGCCTGATGATGATCAAAACAATATTTGTTACTATAAAAATATAATTCCTCTTATAGAAGTTATGAAGAAATAGGTTACCATTAATTTACGAGTTATAAAAATATTGAATCCTTATGGACTCAGATTTCTATATCTAGAAGTATAATCATAAAACTTTTAAATGTTTATCTATTAAATTTTATTTTGTGAATTAAATTCACATATATTCATATGAGATATTCTAGACCAACATTTTCCTATAAAATTTTATTCATGAATCTATGAAATCAATCAATAAAGTTACTCTTAGTGACAAACCCTTTAATCTATTCTTGGTTTTGATTGGATCATCTATTTTTTGTATCTAAATTATTAGAAACAAGATCAATTTTTAAAAAAGGGATTCCATCCATTATGGTTGTTATTATATTAGTTCATAAATATTTATGAACTAGGGATAATATTCAAAGGGGTTTCATGAATAATTATACATTTACCATTTGACTATGAAACAATTTAGTATGGATTTTAGATATAGGATACCTACTCAAGTCATCATCCCGAGATGGATACATATGATAAAAAATATTGATCAACCTTAATGTTGATGGAGGTATGAATTATATTATAGTGTTGCAGGTTATGATATTTTGTTCACCTATAGAGGGTTCATAAAGGGAAGGTTATATAATTAAATGGGGGAGTTGTTTAGTATCATAAGATAAATTGTTCGACTTCATCCATGTGATGGATTATTATGTGTAGCTTGTATAGAAGATTATATGGATCAAAATAAACTCTATATTGTTGGTGTACATCATGATGAGTAGATGATGGAAAATAAAATTGATGATACTCTTAGAATTTTTATGCTAACATTATATTTTTCAAGACTTCTAAATACACATTACTCATGTTTGTTGAGAAAGAAACTAGGTGGATGAAGCATTTCCATAGATGGAAGTTATGAACGTTTTGTCACTGTGGTCCTTTGGAATTTCTATTTTTAGTATTCCTATTGTATATACTGTCACATTAGGAATGTCATATTTTCATGTTTGTAGCTACGAGAAAGGACCATAGATTCCTGAGCATGTTGGTCTTCAGGTGGTAACATAGGACAAAGGGTTCAGGAGGGGTCATAAGTGATGACCTCTAACACTATAAAGTAAACCATGATACAAGATATAACCAAAAAAAGTTTTGATTTTTTATAGGGATAAAGATTCATAAGGAAGGGGATTATGAAAGGCTGTTTTTCAATAAACGGGGTGTCGATACATTTCTAAAATCACATGGATAAGACTTTATAGGATATGACCACTTTCATACCTCATGTACACAATTCAAGGTGGAATCAACCTTGTGATACAAGGGAAACATATGAAATTTCAATGATATAGGGAAGAAAATGGTTATGTGGGTGGTAGGACTCAGGCCAATTGATACGAGGTTTATGATGAAGGTCAAGGATGACATGTAAAAATGTATAGTGATTGGTTAGAGATTCCGACAATATACATCACCATGTCATAATAAGGGTGTGATACCCAATTGAAATATATATAATACAAATACAGAGCTGATCATGGGACCCAAACTATGGGGGGGGGGGATGTTGGGTTTCTTTGATCATCTTGGGTGTTGTGTGTATGTGAGTAGTTTGGTTGTACTGTATCCCCAAAATGTAGTAGATTAATTATTATCAATTTGATGTTATTTTTTCCATGTATAAGTGGTGAAGTAATACCTATAATAATACATTAACCATTTTTCAAATCCGAGAAGGGGAATTATTTCTAAAGAACTGTATAAGTACTACACCAGGAATTGTTGCAGTGCAATAGAATTGTAATTATTCACATGATTTGGGATATCATACCATGTATTTGGGCCTTAGGGCCACAAAACCTCTATGTTATCAATGAACATCAAGTCCTAGTGCCTATAGGCCACCATTAGTGGGTTTTGGGTTGCATGGGTAGACCAATAAAATGACTCAATTCAATAGGCAAGAGGTGTATCTTGGTGACACATAGACATTGTCAAGTGAGTGGCCTCATAATAGGGAGGGGCTGGTTGGTTTCTATCAACCAGATTTCTAGCCCCATGGATTTGTGATATGGTATGTATAGGTTACTTTTAACAAGACTACTTATATAGTGTGACCGATCTGATGATGTGGTGAAGAGGGTAAAAAATACAGTGGGGTATCTTGCTGGAATCACCAGGAGGGAAGCTTGAAATAGAGGTAGGTTAATTAGATCCTATCACATAACCCTAATTTCATATTGATATCTGATGTGGGTTGTAGGATTATTATATTATGTTGTATCATAATCCACTGTGATATATCAATTAATAGTAGAGGGAGACACAACCTATAGATTTGTAACAATGTGATGTGATTTCTGAAAATGGGGAAACATGACAAAAAGAGTGATGACAGAACATAATACCTGGGTGTGTGTGTTATTTTTGGTTTGTAATCCCCTATAACTACTATATATTATAATAATTAATTTTTATAACTATTTTTATAATTATTTATGTTATGGTTGCCCAGCCCATGAAAAAGTGGCATGGGCTACACCTCCACTTTCATAAGGTCGACGCTTAAGAACTTTAAAGCCTTAATTTATAGAGTATTTTCAATTTCTTGTTGTCAGGGACAATATACCGGAGACGAAAACTATACAAAAAATAATACTCACTAAAAATTTCTCATCAATCCATATATCCTCTTTTCTATTAATAAATTATAATGGGATAAATGTGAAGTGAAAAAAAAAGAGGGGATGTGGTATTACCTTGTTATCCCAGGGATGTGCGATTTGTTTCTCATTATTGTAAACTCTAGGACCTCAAATAATCTATAAAAATAAAAAAATAATATCAGTAATAAATATTAATATTTTTTACCTAAAAACACGACCATGAGAAACTTAATTATGGATATTTTTTTGGTAAAGCCATGGTTTATAACTTAACCACATTTAATTTCCCCTATTTTATAGGGGTGGTGGTATTGTCATATGATCTAGTTAATGAGAATAAATAGATGTAAGGATATTCAGGTAGAAGTGACAATAGTGAAAATTAGGCAATATAGTATCTGGGTAGGTGTAGTGTGTAGGAACATGAGTGAGAAAATGGGGGAAAATCACAATGTACAACTGGACCTACTTTGGTATAGATCGTGTACTATGATTTGGGTTGGTCATAAAATATGATTATCCCAGGTGTAGGGTGTATGTCATGATCTATTAACCCTAAGGAAATTATTCCATCTATTTTATGGATTAACACTAACATAAATATGGGAAATAATTAATTAAATGTTAATTTTCCTCTTGGGTGCTTTCCAATCCTTGTAGAGATGGATGAGTCTTGACTCACTTATGCATTAAGGGTGTGTGTGTTACATTATTTTTTGATCTGATCAATCAAAAGAAATTAATGGAGTGAACTGACCCAATAATCATCACCTAGCTAGAGGAAGGATGGGATACCAGAACCCCAATCCAACCTCTATAGTCTAGGGATGGTGAAAAGAACTAATAAGGAATAGCATAGAGTGGAAGAAATTTTCCTAATTTACTTGTCCTAAAACACCCACACATCTCCACGTAACAATGAAAAATAATAAGAATTTTTTTAAACATATATAGTAAAGTAATTCAAAGAATAACCATTATGGAATAAATCATAGTATGGAAGATGAAAACCAAAGTGTAAAGGAGAAAAATACATGCCCAACCAGAAATGAAGTCCCAACCCGAAAACAAAAATAATAAAGGAATGCTGAGATAACCCGACTCCTAATATCTAAACTATACCTCCATACATGGTCTATACACTTGATTATATCTACGATCCACCAAAATCATCACTAATCTGTTCGTGTACTACATAAGACATGACACATGTGGGAAACTCTCATTTATGGGTGAGTATATACATAACCAGTAGGACGCCCCAAAAACTGAAGGGGGAGAAATAGAATATAAGATATAAGTAGTAATATTCACAAAAATAAATAGGGAAATGAAACCCAAAAAAACACAAACAAACACACACATACACACACATATATACTCATAAAATAAACTGAGTTGAGATATAAAGGGATCCCATCTCATAGTCTGGCCCAGATTGGTGAGTCAACTAGTAGCTCCAAAGGGTCCATCTTTGATTCCAAACATCTCAAGTGTCTATTGAGGTAACCATGTGTAGGACCTACATCTTTCCAATTTTTCATATATTTTATGGGGTACAATCTCAAAAATAGGACTCATGCCCTAGTAAATCATGGGTTCTCCACTCAATAGGTAGAGGAAAGAAGCCCTAGTATGTCATGGGAGTTCCACTCAGTAGGTAGAGGACTCAAACCATAGTCTACAGGGGGTTCCACTCAGTAGGTAGACAAACCACACCCTCTTCTATCAGGGGGTTCCACTTAGATTTGTATATGACCAACACCATAGATTTTCAGGGGGTGCCACTTATTTTTAAGAAAACCCACACCCTATTTTCCTAGGGAGTTTTGACTTAAAAGGTATTGGCCCTATGACCTAGTCCATTTGGGGGTTCCACTTAGTAGGTAGAGAATCCATGAACTGATGCTGAAGGGGGGTTCACTAAAACATGGATAAGGAGTGTAGGGGACCCGCAAACTTAAGCAACATAAGATTTTCCAACCCCATACTCTGTCTGATGATCCATACTAATCACTACCATAATAAAAAATTAACTAGAAAAGTTTCACACATTGAACCTTCCACATCATATCTTGAAATCCACTATAAAGGCTACCACCATGTTCCATGTAGAAAAATTAAAAGGATAAGATACTAGTGGGCACAAATACATGTCTATGAAAAGGATATATGCAAGGTGGAAGTTTCTTATACGGTTGTGCGAAGTGTATGGTGTCTACACAGAATGTGGTCCTACTCCATTGCATGGATATATTCTTATATTGACATGAATAAGAGTCCATTTCACCATACACAGTGTGTATAGGGGGACACAGAGCATGATTTATAGACTCAGCGCTTACATGTTTTCTCCAATTTGATCTTGTGTTTTCCAAGTCGAGCCCATATACCTAGTTGTTCTCGTATAATGGCATGTGCCCATGTTATCCTAGAGAACATAGTGTTTCCTTCCACATGGGTCCCTGACTATATGTAGCTAGAACATAGTTTATCCCCTCAGTTAGATTCACATGGCATGTGGGCATAGCCACATGGTGTGTAACACTTAACTTCTCTAAGACCCTATCATGACATCCAAGGATTAAAAAATTGCAAGTGTTCATCAGACTACATGTCATGTAGTTGTGTTTTTATAGGAAACGAAATTCTTCTTGTGTTTCCCTAGATATATTCCCACCATTGTCAATCCTATTGTGTACCCACCCAAAAATTGTTGGATATTCCTATAAGAATCGATTCAGACCCTCTGGTGGCCTAAAATCGGAAACCGGTCTACTGTATGAATCCTACACGCCATCTAATGCACCTCATATCATCTTTCATTTGATATTGTTGTCACTAGGGATCCTAGATCCACAATGAATCACCCACAAAATAGGATATATCATGATCTATATTTAATATTTCCAATTGGTTCATCACATGCATGTCTGGTGAAAATATAAGGGTTTGATCATTCTCGAACCTTCCTTAACAAAGTCAAACCGAGACCTCGTAGGCCAAAGGTGAAGAACATGAAGAAATATGGGGGAATATAGAAAATAAAAAAAGTTAATATATCATTTTCTAAGAGTTACCATACAATTATCATAAATCTCAGATTACTAGGGGTGATAACATGTGAAACAAGGGAAGAATAATACTAGATCAATATAGTCAAAAAAATTATGCGGTTCATGGGAAGAAAAATTATTGGAGATCAAAATAAAATAAAATCCATGCTCAGTATTTTAATAAAAAGGGGAATAAATCGCAATTTAAAATGCCTAAAATAAATTGTGATCAATAATTAATGAATAATAATCTTTATTTTGAAGGAGAAGTCCCACTGTGTTCAATTCTACTCGATCTACCTAAATCTGATCAACTGTTGTCCTTTGATTTGAATCTTACAATGAAGAACATCAAAGATACTCTCAATTATCCTAGAGTTTAAGTGAATAAACCTATAGAATTTTTATAAAAAGAGATATATATACATATATGATTTTAGGTAATTATAAATTAAAATAAATTAAATATATTTAAGTATTTATTTTAATTATATGCCCGACCAATGAATTCCTCGACCATAAATCTAGTTCCAACAAACCTTAGGTCAGGCATAGAGAATACCTCATTTCCCAAATTCATCTGTGTTCTCAAATTTAGGATATGAGGATATAATAATAAGGAAACCCATTATTTATTTAAACCTTCATGCGTGTGATATTAATATAATTAATATATTTATAATATAAATTCGAGGCTCACTAGGCCATGGAATCTTTCACCATATCAATGATTGTCTCGAAAAATATTTATTAATATGGTTTAAAGTCTTAAATGAGAAAATCTGGTTACAATATTTTTACTCATTTATGTATTTTCATCCTTGAAAATCACAAGCTAAACAAAAAGGTGGGGATATTGAGATTTCATCTAGATCTCCCACTCCTAAGAGCTCTCCTCCATGCTCCTGCGCTTCCACAATAGACAAACAAAAGGAATGGTCCTTCATTGAAATATCCTCTCCTAACAGTCCTCAATGACCGTTGGGTGGTCCATGAAGTTTTCTCCATAATATATCCCCATATTGCCATATTTAATAACTTGTTTATGATCATGCCCGCATCTCCTCATCCTTGAAACAAGGAAGACGTCGTGCTCCTGATCCAACAATGGATGTAATGATAGATAGTAATAAACCTCTATAACCCTATATTAAATATAAAATGATGCGATGATCCTCATGGATAGATTGAATCCCTATATAAAACAAAACTATCCTCTTCATGGGGAGACTCTTAGGAAAACATGGTCTCCCTTCTCGATATCCACGGGCCTACAATGTCGATCTACATTTGATTTCTATCAGATATGGGTTGTCCTCATCTGCTCTAAGATCACTTGGACATTGTTTTCCATCGCCTAACCCATCTCTATTAGAAAAAGAGATGCCTCACTAATCTTGGTCCATCATAAGTGTGACCAATAGGGGCTCCCATATAGGGCCTCAAAAGGTTCTATGTAAATCATAAAGTGATAAATATTATCAAAATAAAACTATACCAATGGAAGATAATACTCCCAAATCCAACCGACATCCAAAAAACAACCTTTCAGCCTATCTTCTAACACTTGGATAGTGTTCTCACTCATCACATCAATATTAGGGTGAAATTCCATAATCATCCATATTTGGGTCCTAAATTTCTCTTACAAGCCTCTTTGCAGGTGTGATGTAAACCACACATAATGGTTGGATAGAATCATCTAATGTAACCCATGTATTCGTATGATCAAATACATGTACCCCTATGCTAGAATATCCATCAAAATTTGATCTATGATAGAAAAGAAGTCTGAACAGTTCATGATTCAGTAAAAAATAACCAGATAGCTGCATGGCCTCTCATTTTCTATGGAATCCCTTTAAAAAATTCTATGGACATTCAATCCCATTTCCACTCTAGGATCTCATGATTTTGTGTCAAACCTGTTGAAACGTGGTGCTCAGCCATCACCTACTGACATCCGAGACATTGAGAGATGCACTTAGTTAAACTTCACATCATTCCATCCAACCAAAACTCCCTTTTATGGTCCCTATACATCTTCCATACATCAGGATATAAAACCATAGGAGAAGTGTGAAACTCCCTCATCACCTCCTCTCACATTGTGTCTAGAACCACCATACATCCCCAAAAGTGTGGCTTGTTACCCATCTTTAAAAAATCCATTTTGTGAATCCCCTAATTATATATGGTCAAAAATATGATCACAATCAATTTACCCTAACTAAGCCTCCCTCGCATGATAGAGAAGTGGAGGATTCAACACCGTCGACTAATGATATGTTTTACCCCTCTCCTCCATCATGGTCATCTATAAAGAATCCAGCTACTCAGATGACTCATCCACCAAATAAGAAAAAATTCATTTTAAGGAAATATACAACTACATTTTCCTACCCAGTAGTATATAATATTAGAAAGTCATAGTATTACAGGAACACCAACAAACAAATCTTTCTCATGTTTATATGTATATATGTAAAGATATACCTTAGAAACTAATGGTATAAGTAAATAATGAAGTGATCTCCTAGAAGGTAATGCCTCCACATCCTTAGATATAATTCTAACAATTCCGAATACAAGTCATGATTCATGTAGTTATACTTGATGTGTCTCAACTACCTCTATCCATATAAGATAAATTATTTTTTATGCATCAACATGAATTTAAGTATGGCTCTAGAGTCATTTCAATAATCCATGTAATCCATTCACTACTCTAGTAGTCTCAACATATGATAATTGGTTAACATCAATGTAAAATACATGAAGTATCTATTATAATTATCATTCTAGGTAAATAGATTCCCTTTACACATCAAGAAATTAAAAGGGGTTAAAATACTAGATAATTCCACAACGAACCTCTTGTTGTACCTCTCCTAGCCAAGGAAACATCCCACCTCCAATGCTCTCTTGGGTGTCTCCCAAGAAATATTGACATACATATTCACTAGGTCCAAAGATAATACATTATCATAGTTGAAATTACATAGAAAGTGAATCTCAATGATCCCTAAATGGACCTTTTAGATATTTCCATAATATCGGTTCTCCAAGAGTCAGTCAAGGACAATCCTCAAGTACTCTGTATGATCCTCCTCTAAAAGAGAGTATATGAGTATGTCATCAACGAAGAAAACAAAAAATCTATCTAGGTTTGGTTGAAATATATGGTACATAAAATCCAATAACACTATATGGTAATTCAACACATAGAATGGCATCACCAAGAAATCATTATTTCCAGTGCAACATCATAATGTTAACTTTGAAATATAATCCTCGAAAACCCACAAGAGGTGGTAGATTAACCTGATATCAATTATTGAGAACCAAATCATGCCTTAAAACTGATTAATGTTGTCATAAATCCTCATGAAGGGGTATTTTATTGATCATTTCCTTGTTTAAGAGATGATAATCAACACAAAGCCACAAGATCTCATCTTCCTTTTTCAAGATCAAAATCAGAGTTACACAGGGGGAAACACTAGGTATAATAGAAAAATTTTCTAAAAGTCCCTCCAACTATACCCTCATATCCTAGATCTCAGTAAGAGAATTACAATATGTATTATAAGATATTGATGTTCTCTTGAGGTGTAGGTCAATGCAAAAGTCTATCTCTTATCCATGAGGTAGTCTTCGAACATCCTTAGTGAAGACATATGTAAATTCCACTATTATTGAAGGAATCCAGATGCCTAAATATCCCATAATGCACATGGATAAAATATTTAACTAATCAGTTATGGGTTGTACCCTCCGAATCATAAGACCCACTTGCTCAGTCATGAGATAGCTCTCATCCACAAAAGAGAATCTCAACCCATATTTCTGAAGGAATTTGACCCACCTGTAATGAAAAGTGATATTAGTTTGAACTATGGAAAACCGTTACATACCCAAGATTATTTCATAAAGATTCATCACGATGAAAAAATGTTACAACATGGAAATTACTCCATCAAAAATATATCTTGCACTGCCAGTATATAAGAGATATCAAATAATGTAACCCAGTTGGAGCATTTAGAAAATGTTGTTATATCAAGGTCTCAAAGGGGTCATCTAGCTCTCTCACAAGGGATATTCAATCAATGGAGTGACTGAAAACTATGCCAATAAGTTCCAGATCATGTGTATAGTAAAAATATATTGTATCTCATATTATCTCATGAGACATCGAGTCAGAATCCTCCCTAGACCATAGCTTCCTATGGATCTATAAGCTAGCTCCAAAATCATGGCATGAGATAGATTGTGGTGGTGGTGGAAGTAGATCATAGCTTTAACCTCTAATAGAAGATCCCCATCTAGGATCCACTCCTTATTTTATCCTGTATTTTCCTCCCTTGGGTCCACCTTAGACATGCTTGGGAGAACCCTGATCATAATTTTATCTCAATTGTGTTGCTCCATCCACTCCCTACCTAACCACCTCAGTACATTGGGTCAGAAAATCTCATTCCATGCGACCTCACCAATCACATTCATAGAACTGAACTTCTCTAGGATGACCCAGTCCCATTCAAAAACATGAAATTTTATGCCCACATGACCATGACGATCCAAAATAAGGTCTCTTATGCTAAGATACTACCGACTGGAACCTACTAGATGCTGGATATGAATCAGCCCCATGATTTCCACTACTATCTCCATATGCATGGTGTACATCAGATAAGAATATATCCACCACCAATTCCCTCTCTAACACTCCATAATAGATGAGAATTCAAAGGTGAACCACACTGTAAAAAGTGTCTCTATAAAGATCCTACTCAATCTTCTGCACCCAAAACTCACTATCCCAAACCATGTAGAGGGAATAATATATAAGGTTAATGAACGTCATGAAATATTTAAAAACCTTCATGTTACCCTTATGAATCTATAAAAACTCATATATTTTCACAGAGTGAAAAAAGGGTATTAATCCTCACAAAATTGATGTTGGAATTCAGATCATGATAGATATATCTCTTCATGGGTCTACATAACTCAACTCCTCACGTTCAAAAAAACTCCATAGAAAATATTGTTTGATAGTGGAACTCTCTAATCAGTCATGGTATGCTTGAGCAAGATTAATAAGATCACTGAAAGAAGCCAACACTCCACTTTTTTGGGATCTAGATCACTAAAGAGTTTCAGTAGAATTTGGAGTGGATAATCATGTAGTTCAATAATACTATGTGCATCCATCGCATTTCATTATGGTACAATCTATTCTTTGATAGGTAGGTGTGTTGCTACCTACTCTATTAGAGGAAATATCCTTTGAGATAACCCCTAAACTGAGGACTCATAACTCATTATATCATCATCATGATCCTGAATCTAAAACTTAAATAGTTTTTTTCATAGAGGTATCTTTAAAGGGATCAAGATGTACCATAGTAAAATGAGTATATACATGTGGGAATATTAATCAAGAAAAATACTTATTTGACTAAATCCTATATGATTCCTGTAATACTGTTTCTTGCAACCAATGTATCGATATTCCATGTTGACCAAAAAATTGTTATATTCCCAGTGTATGGAAATTTCGGTTGCCACACTAAAAATGGGTTGAATATCATAATATACTAACTCAATAAAATTTTTCACCATTTCCATATGTTCCCAACCAATCCCCACTTTTCGTGTGTCTCTATAATAACCTAGGAAAAACAACCTATACTACCACTCTATAATGACCCAACCCACCTGGGCCCACCCATCTAGTGAATGGTCGAGCCACCACAACATCAAGCCTGCCCTCATTGGCCAGGGTCTAGTGAAAATCACTGAGTAGGAATAACATAAAATGGGATTCCTTTTCCTAATATACCTAATTGTACACATCCAACTATATCTATGCTACAATTCATAATAATAATAAAAGGGCTATAACTTATAGAGTAAAATAATGAATGCAATAACTTCTTGGGAATAAATCAATGTACGATTGAAGGAAAACAAGTTTAAATGGTAAAAACACACATCAAACTAGAAATTAAGTCACAACCTATAAAATGATGCATTAAAGGAAAGATGAGAGAGCATGGAACCTAATATCTAAGACTGACCACCATATGTGGTCTATGCACCAGATTATCCCCATTCTCCAGAGAAATCATTACTGATCATTCAATAATATGAAAAATCCAAGATTTTTTATTGGAAAAACTCATATAGGGGTGAGTATATACAAACTTAGTCAGATTCCATGAGAAAAATGGGGGAGAAAAACAATATACAATATGAGTAGTTATCTCAATGTAAATAAATATGGAAAACCCCAAGAACACACACACACACGCAATATACTCATAAAATAACCCTAAATGATAAGGAAAGGGGATCACTATTTCATAGCCCTACCTAGGTCAAAGATTCTTCTTACAAATCCAAAGGGTACAAATTTGGTTCCTTACATCTCATGTAGCCATCAAGGTAACCGTGTAGATGACCCATGCCTCAACATTAGAACACATTGTCAAGGGGAAACAATATCAAATAGATGAAACACGCCCTAATGTGTCAGGGGGTGACACTCAATAGGTAGAGGACCCACACCCTTGTACATTAGGGGGTATTAGTCAATAGGTATAATAATGACACTACATTCAATTAGGGGGCCTCTACTCAGTAGGTAGATGAATCATGTCTTGGTCTATCAAGGTGGTGCCACTCGGTAGGTAGAGGTCACATGACCTAGTATATAATAAGGAACCCCTCAGTAGGTATAGGACCAACACCCTAGTCTATCATGGGGTTTTCACTTAGTATGTATATTACTCATTCCTTGATTCCACTAGGGGTACCAATCAAACTAGTGAAAGGAGTGTGGGGTACCCATCCTTTAATGAAATAGGGGGTTTCTAACCTTAACCTATATATGATAATCCCAAATGATCACTTACATAGTTAATCATAAGCTAAAGAAGTGACATTATTAGAACATTCCATGTTGTATCTCGAAATCAACTACAAAGCATACCCTCAAATTATTTGTTTAAAACTAGTTAGGAGAGGCTACTATCGAGTCAAAACCTATTTTCAAATGAAGGAGATAAAAAGGTGAAAGTTTCTCATAGGGGTATATGGTGTGTATGAGGTCTACATGACATTTGGTCCCACACTGCATCATGGTCGTGTTCTCGTTTTGGAATGAATCAGAGCTATGTCATCATACATGATAAGTAAGAGGGGGAATATGGTGTGTATCATCCACCATCTACATAAAATTGTTCTCTGAGATATACCCTTTTTTATCGAATAATTATTGTACACCAAGTTTTATACCAGGCTATGCCTAGAAGACATCCAATTCCCATGTACTCCCATAGTACATGATGTTTTTTCTCGCAAAAGGGTCATGGATATGTGAAGATAGTACATAGATCATCCACTCAAGGATGGTCACATGGTGCTTGGGCGTGACCATATAGTTTGTGACTATTGTCTTCCCTGAAACCCTAGCACTGTAGATAAGGGGTAATACACAATTCATCTTCATAAAACTATATGTTGATTAGTTGATTTTTTCACATAATATTAAATTCTTCACGAATTTATCCAAATCTATGCCACTGTTATGAGTGTCACTATTTTAATACCTAAATATTATGGTATTTTACTTCTTATATTAATTTATGTCCTTCGGTGGATGGAAATTTGAAACCGGTCATTCACATGGAGCCCTCTAATTGTCAGACATGCCTCCCATAATCTATCACTTGATCCCATCACCATCATAGATCTCAAATTCAATGAGAATCACCCACAACATATGACCATTCTTGATATATCCTTGATTTTCCAATCTGTTCATAACAATCTCATTTTCCATTAATCTAGGGCTTATTTTTTCTCAAACCCACCCTGGAAAAGTCGATCCATGACCCCATAGGCCAATAATTAAGAAGACGAAGAACAGAGGGGGATGAAGTTCATAAAAAATCAAAATCTATCTTTGTCCAAGAATTCTTTTCCAATGATCATAAATTTGGGATTATAATAGTTCACGTGATGTGAAATAAGATCATAATCATATTGGATCAATATAATCCCTAAATTTTTGGGGAAGATGTGAAGAAAAATTATCATAGATCAAAAGAAGATAAAAACTGTGCTTAATGTTTTAATAAAAAGTGGTTAAAACCACAATTGATGAGCCCTAGATCAATTTGGGATCGATCGTTGGTGAATAAAATATTTTTTAGTGAAGGAGAAATTATTAAAATTTATTATGGGAAGAAATTATAATATTATTTTCAATAAATATCCGAGATTTCTTCAACACCATTTTAGTACTATCAAAAATTTTATATATAAGGTAATTTGAGTTTGAGAATATATTTAATCCATATATTAATATTTAATGAATACTTGGTTATGCCACACTCTAACAATCCATCTTGAAGGATCTTATATCTATTACTAAGTGAATTCATTTATTGTGTAGGCATTCCTAAAATCTACTGATATAATCACATGAAGTATTTAAAAAAATCTTAGTTACACTATTAAAATTGTTGAAATGATTTTTTTGAACTAAATCTAGTAAATTTGTAGAATACATTAATTTTAAAAGTAATATTTTTTAAAAACATGATAGAGATTTAATCATTATTCATAGTTTCATTTCTCAAAAGAGACTATAAAATAATTTTTGATGTAAAATTTGAAATTAAAATAAATTTTAATTAACAAATAATTATATTTCAATAATAAGGTATTCTATGCATTGTCTTTATATTCACATTTTATTATTGATTTATAATATTAGGGAATATAGAATTACCAATTATTTTTTGAGTATAAAATACCATAACAACATCTATTTGAAATTTACAATATTTTCTTAGACCATCTAGTAATTTCTTATATGAAATAATATTCCTATTCAGTGATTACTATAGCTCCCCAAACAATGAATTCTAGAGTCTTTATCTTATATCAATAAAATTGGCATGATTACAAGAAATCATGCCCTAATGGACCGATCAGTTTAGTACTGTTTGTAAATCAAATACAGAAATTAGTCTTTTATTACAAATGACTAAAATAATTACAACATAATTCTTTCTTCATTCTTCATTCTAAATAATCTTCTTTGAGTATAAATTTAATACATATTTTAAATACCTTAATATATTTCATTGTACTCTTCCTGGATTCCTGGGAAAAAAAATAAAAGGTGACCTTAAATGCTCAATAATAGAAAAATACAGCGGATGAAAAAATGAATCAATAAGAACAGTAAAATTTCAAAGTAAATAACTGAACAAACATGCCATGTAATCAAATAACTGAATAGATGTACATAAAAAATATGTAATGATAATAAAAATAAATACATGCCATTAAAATAACTAGATATGGAAAAATAACTATAGAAATCTATGAAACTAAAACATATATCATTTAATCAATGAACTAAAATGAACTATATCCATAGATACATAGGTGAAAAATGTCATGAATGAATTATAACTGAAACACGTACTGGGATAACACTGAATTGTTGGACATCATTTTTGAGGCACATGAAAACCTATTACCATCAACAAATTTCATAATACGGTTTAAAAATTAGGATAGAAACCCATTTTCAAAACAATTTGTCTCATGAGAACCTGTTGATGCTTCAAAGATCTATATAAAGTATAGGATCCACCCATCATTTCTAGTCCAAAACATTCGTCATATTTAATAATAAAAATAACTAATATGACTTATCAAATAACCATATTTAATGAGTAATATGGATTTATCCATAATTCCACATTTAAACACTATATGTAAAATGGTATATGGTATAGGAAAAGTAATATCCATGATAAATGGAATGGATAATTAGGATAAATTCAACAATAAATGATCATATGAAATAAGATATTTCAAGGGACTAAAAAATAAATCAATAAAGTGAATTTGAATACTATACTTGTATAGATAAATCATAAACTATCTATAGGAATAATAATGATGGAATCAATACAACAAATCCCATGTGGAGTAAAAATATATAGTTTCATTCATTGATGAAATAAAAGAATAAACTGTAAAAATATTCCTGAGAAAAATATCAATTTCTTTTGAAAAAAATATTGAATTGTTTTCATTTGAAAATACCTTTAAAAATAGTTTTCTTTAAAAATAAACCTTTTAAACTTGAAATTTAAGATTCAAAGAAATTATGGTGGTAAAATTTGTACAAGTCATATGAGGAAAAAAGAATATTTCTTTTTATGAAAAAAGGTCAGAAAATCCCTCATTCAGAATGTGACACAATACTTTGAAAAAATTCATAAAAAGAAAAAGGGGTAAAAAGTATTTAACAAATAATTTTGAAAACATTGTAATAAAACATAGTCTTAGACGAAATCTAATTCTCTGACTATAATGATAAATAAAGTGGTGTTTTATGAAAAAAATTATAAATCAATTTGAGTACAAAAGAATTGATGATTTTAACTAATATTGAAAAAGGTCATGAATAACCAGAGGAGAATGAAATGGTTTATTGAAAAATGGTTATATAATTTCCTCAAATGTAAATTCCTTTTAAATATTATAAAAATAATCTTTAAACATTACAAAGTGTCCCATACCACATTGAAACATTCTAAATCATAAAACTCATGGAGAAATTATATTAAATGATAGAATTAAATACCATTATGGTAAGAGGATTAATGACACAATATAAAAATAGGGGTACTAGATACACCACCTAAACTATATAAGTTGTGAACATGAAATATTTCCCGCCAATGTAAAACGTTAGAGGAGAATCCCTTACTATGAGTTTCCTTTTGGGTGAACGCCCTTTAGCCTCCTATATAATTACTTTATGTTAATTTTGTAATTTATTAAGACATTTTTCCATGTTTATCATTAATTTTAATTCACTTATTAATATTATGTCTAAAAATAGTTAAACAATTAAGTTTACATCAGGTGTTTTGACCAAATTCAGTTAATATTTTAAAAAAAACTTTTGTAGGTCAACTATGGTTAAAGGGGTCATTATATAAAATCTCAAAATTAGTAATAATGAAATAATTATTATATTTATATATCAATTATAACATTAATATAAATTATTAAATATTTTTATAAAAAAATCAACATTACAATCATGCAGACGATAGGTCGTATGTACAAATGAGTAACGTTCTTATTTTTCAGTGATTGTTATGAAAAGAAGGTAAGTAACCCCGTATCTTTCAATAATGATCATTATAACATGAATAAAATATTATTTAATAATATATAGTAATATATATATATATATAATTATTTTTATGAAAAAGGAATAACATCTGGTCGAGGAGGAAGCAGTCCACACGTCTATGAATGACATTATCAATTTTTAAGTTTGTAAAAGGGATATAAACAGAATGATATATATAAATATTTCTAGAAAATTAATTATTTCAGTAATATAATATAAATTTTTTGTATTTATAATATGTTTAATTATAACCATCTTTTATACATTCCATATATAGTGTGAAATAATCACATCTCTTTGATGTGGTGGTAGTCCACACTTCTTCAAAAGAAATTAACATATTTACCCAAATAGTATGTTCACCATTCACATAAATAGTATGTACGTTACACATTAGATGGAGGTGTGTGTATGTGTAGGTAGAAATATTATAATAAAAATATAAAAGTATATTTTGGATACTTTTTTTATTGAAAAAATTATTAAGAATATTATATGTATTTCATAATGGAAATGAAACTAAAAATCTTGAGAGAATATGTTGCCTCTTAATCTGGTAACTTCTTTTGGCTTATACCAAAATGCTTTCTTGGAAGTCTTTCTACACAAATAGAGGCATATAAGTAGTGGGTACGGATTTTGGGAGACTATTATGTCATATCTTGGCTGAACCTAAGAGGTTTTAGAGGTGTGAAGAAGTGGGAGAGGTGGTGGCCTTTTATAGGGAGGGAAAATGACTCACATAGAATTTTTAGAAACAAGTTAGGTATACACATTTTCTTACCAAATAAAAAGACATAAATAACTCTAAAAACTCTATAATTTAATGTTTATGGTCTATATATGGATTTAAAATTGGTGTTTGACCAGGGGATAGATCATTTTTTACCCTAAGATTAAGGTTTACACCGTAACGAAGCTTAATTTGACCTTAATCGATGTGAATAAGTTTAACCACATTTAATTTTTTTTTGTAATAATTTAACTTATTATTATTAGAATATAATTATCATCATTATTTATATATTTTATTTACATTTTTTAAAATTCAATTCACAAAATTGGAAAAATTAAGATTAATGCTAATTTTAGAGACAGAAAAATTAATTGGTTTTAGTAGAAAAATGTTCATAAGATTGTTATGTTTTTATATTCATTTCGAAGGTAAAAGATATTATTATGAACTAAATCATATCAGTATATGTATAGTTGAAATAATTTTAATTTTTTATAAACATAAAATAATGTTTAACATTAAAAATTATTTAAACAAAAAGACACTTTTTAACTAAAATGCATTATTTCTTACTATTCATAAAAAAAGAAGTTTCCCAAAAAATACCAAAAATTAACCCAAAGATAAATTTGAAATTATTAATTGAATAATGAAGTTTATATTTTCAAATTTGGTTTATTATAGTTTAAAAATTATGATTTAAAATTGGTTCTCCATTAAATGGTGGTAAATTGACTTTATGAAAAAAGGTTTTCATGTGTGAAATAGAGTTTGTTATTATCTTATGCATATAAAACCTAATGGATAAATAAAAAATATTTTATTGAATATATAACATATATGTTTCATTAAAATAATTCCTGATTACAATTTGTTATGTTTATTAAGGAAATACTCCTTTGGAAGAATAAAAATAATAATTTTTCTTTTTATTACCAATTTGTTCATATTTTCATTTATAATTAATTGGTAACCATGAATTTATTTTATACTTATATAAGCCATAAATTTTGATAAGTTATTTAATAATATTAATAAACTCTAACATAACATATATTTTATATCATATTATATTAAATAATAATATTTTAATAATACAATTTTATTTGGTGAAACTAGGTATTGCGTGTAACGCAAGCTGTCGTGGAAGGTCACTCTTATGTGTATTGCAATCTGACTCAATTTTTTGTCCACTAAAATATATTCAATGTATTTAATTTATTTAAAATTATAAATATATATTAGAGTCTCAGGATATTATTTTCCTATACACACTTGGTGTCCTGTTTCATACCCACTATCAAATACAAAGTTGTTACTTTAGAATTTTGTGGTGTTACATTCTCCCCAAATTATTTAAATGGAATACTCATAATTTAAACTCAACATTGGTAATATACTATTTGATATTTACAATATTGAAATTCCATATCATGAGAAGGGTTTTTAAAACATCTTCTATAGAATACAGAAATAGAAGTACAAAGGTTACATGGAAGACCATGTAACTAGGTTTCTAAGTATGATACCATTAATGGAAACTAGAGATACATACTTGGATGAAAATTATAAATATTCTTATGGATTTAATGATGTAATAAGTTACAAACAAGTGAATTATCAATATAATGTTGAGGGCCTTAAATCTATAAATCTGAAATGATTTATAAGGTCATCAGTTCTATAAAAATTAAGGTATCAGGAAAACATTTTATTTATAAGTCATTTTCCTATAGTTGGGTAATTATTTTACTAACAAAGAATATAAATAAATAGTTTTACTCAATAAGTATTAATTTATTATGATCATTCCCAACTTTTGGTTTTACTACTATCCAATTATAATTCATCCATTTACTCCCATAAATTAATTACCAAAAATGGTTTTTTAATTATTGAACCTCTAAGAGAATTATTTAAATGATCATAAGGCCTATAAAAGAGTAACAAGTCTAGATATTTGTATCATAATTTTTTCCAAATTTTTTTTAATAGATTAAAATCTAATCCTCAAATGTGATACTACTGATTTATTATTAATATGTATTCTTCAATTTTTTTACTAAAAATGAGGACAAATTGACCAAGACACTGCATAGGTTAATGGTGGGTATAAAACCATTATCTTCCTTCAGTAATGGGTTCAAGACCCATGAAATCTTTAGACTAGATTGGTTGTCACTTGAATTACCAAATTTAATTTACTAAAACAATATTAATATATTTTTCAAAATAAATCTAATGGTCATCATTGAAATTTAATCATTAAAAAGACTCTTAAAAAAGATTTTCAATACAATTTTTTTAAAGTATCATAATATTATTTGAATATTAGTATGACTTCATGTCTGATCATATGAACCCTAAATGATATCAATTCCTTTAAAATTGAATCTATATTAATTTAAAAGAATTATTCATCAAATAAACTTTTCCTCTAAAAAATGATTCGAGAATCAGTCAAATTCCTTATACATTTTATGATTCTTATGGCCAAAATAACATTTATAAAATACTTCAACAATTTAATTATTGAATACAAAAAATAAATCATCCAAATTTTTCTTTCCTTAGTGTAAGATTTAACCATAATATCATTTGTTTGAAATATAAATCATGACAAATTATCATCATTCTAAAATAGGTTATGTTTAACCATTATCATTAATTGTCACTATGTATTCAAATTATACATAATGGTTTCTAAATAAAATGTGGATTATCATAACAATATCCCATGGGATTGTCAAACTAGGTGTAAAGTAAGGCCCGTTTTCATGTACCAGGTTACCCGGAGTCAGGCCCGAAACACATTTTCAAATTGTTACTCCTAGGTATTTTTGTTCTAGAACCAAATCCACTAGTAGTATTCAGATAGATATTTATTACTAGGAAGACTACACAATATCTATCTAACAAAAATTCTATGGTGTTATTATAGACTAATCTTTAAATTATACCTTATTTTTATGTTCTATAACCTATGTTTTCCTAAATCCAGTTCTCAAGGTTTCTATTATACTTCCTATGATACCAATTGTAGCACCTCGACCCCAGAATCCCATATCTGGTGTCTACAATCAATTACATTGGCATGATTACAATGAATGTAGACCCAGAGGACCAATCCATTTAGTAGTCTTGTTAAACCAAATACATAAATGAGTCTTTTATTAAAAATGACTATAGTTATTACAACATAATTTTCTTTTATTTCTTCTTTCCAAATAAACATATTTGAGGAAAACTCTAATAAATCTAGTAAATACATTCATATCTTTCATACTAATATTCTTGGATTCCTAGGGAAAGAAACACAATAAGGATGAGCTCAATTTCACAATAAGTGATAAATATAGAGTAATCAATAATTAATCAACAAGAATAGTAAAATGCTAAGGTAAATAAATGAACACATATTTTATGTAATCAATAAACTAAGTGGAAGTATGTGAAATGCATGTAATGCTAAGAAATTTAAACACATTCTATTAAAATAATTGGATAAGGAAAAATAACTATGGGAATGTATGAAAATAAAACACATACAATTTAATCAATTAAATGAAATGAACTATACCCATAGATATGTAAATGAAAAATTTCATGGATGAATAATTATTGAAACTATTATTAGGGAAATGCTTAATTTTTTGACTTCATGTATGAGGCACATGAAAACCTATTACCATCAAGTCCTTTCACAAGATGGTTTAAAACTAAGGTTAAAAACCCACTTGTGAGCCTATTTCTCTCATGAGAAACTAATGATGCATAGAGGAGCTATATAATGTCTCGAATCGACCTGTCATTTCAATTCCAAAACGTTCTTGTTATTAAACAATAAAAATAAAAAATATTCCTTATCAATTAACCATATTGAATGAGAAGTACTGGTTTGTCAATAATTTCCCATTTAAAAACTATTTGTAAAATGTTATATGGTTATGGCAATAATAATATCCATGATAAATGTTGTTGAAAATTTGGAGAAATTAAATGCAAAATGAACATATAAAATTGGATATTTCAATGGGATTGAAAATTAAATCAAGGAAGTGAATGTGAATACTATACTCAAAAACCATACAGAGGATGAATAAGGATGGTATCAATAAAAATCTTATATGGAGTAAAAATAGAGGCTTGTTTTCATTGATGAAACAAAATAATAATATTTGAAAATATTTTGGAGGAAAATATCCTTTTCTTTTGAAAAAAAATTTTAAAATAGTTTTATTTGAAGTTCCATTTTGAAATTTTTTTGATTAAAAATAAACATTTTAATCTTCAAAAGGAAGATTCAAATAAATGATGATAGATAAATTCATAAAATTCATACGTGGTAAAAAGAATATTCCTTTTTGTATAAGAAAAAGGATATAAAATTCCTCATTCAGAAAGCAGAAAAAATATTCCTTAAAAAACATTGGCAAATGAGAAAAAAGGGGTAAAATTGTCTTTACCAAATAATATTAATTTTTTTTTATTTAATAAAAAATAATTTTTAGAAGAAAACAAGTTCCTTGACTATAGAGAGAAATAAAGTCGGGTTTTCTGAATAGCATTTTATAAAACATTTTCATTACCAAAGAATTGAATATTTGTACTAATATTGAAAATTATAAAGAATAAATATATGATAATTAAATTTTTTATTGAACAATGGTTCTATAATTTACTAAAATGGAGATTCCATTGAATGATAATTAAATATATAGTTAAGGAAAATAATCTTTAAACATTGCAAATTGTCCCATACCACCTTAAAACATTTTAAATTATAAAAATAATGAGGTAATAATATTAAATAAAATTATTAAATACCATTAATATAAGAGTATTAATGATACAATATTATAATAGTTGTAGTAGATACACCACACAGAATATATGAGGGGTGAACATGACATTTACCCCACAGATGTAAAAATTGGGGGGAGAATTCCTTACCTTGAGTTTCATTTTGGGTGAACTTTATTTAACATCATTTATAACAAAATTATGTTAATTCTATAATTTATTAATAATATTTTTTATTTTTATCATTATTTTTATTTCACTTTTGACTATGTTTTGTACAACTACTTAAACAATTATGTTTACATCGGTTGTTTTGACCAAATTCAGTAAATGTTTTGAAAAAAACTTTTGTAGGTAAACTATGGTCAGAGGAGAATTATATATCATCTAAATAATAATAATAAAGAAATAATTATTATATTTATACATAAACTATAACTTTAAAATCAATCATTAAAAATAGTTATGAAAAATTAATCATCTTTACGATCATGGAGATGGTAGGTCATACGTACGGAAGAGTTACACTTATTTTTCAATGATCATTATGGAAAGTTGTTAAGTAACCCCATATCAGTATATAATTAAAAGTATACTATAAATAAAATATTATTTAATAATATTTATAAATAAATATAATTATTGTGATGAAAAAATAATCACATCACGTCGAGGAGGCGATAGTCCACACACCCACGAATGACATTATCAATTTTTATGTGTGTGGAAGGGAAATAAAGAATATAATATATATAGAGAGTAAATTATTTAATTAATATCATATTGTTGTTTTTAATGTATCACGTTTTAATTATAACCATCTTTTATACATTCCATATATAGTGTGAACGAATCAAACCGTTTTGTGGGGGTGGCAATCCACATTTCCTTAAACGAAATTATAATATTTACACAAGTTGGAAAGTATAAACATATGTGATGTAAAAGATTTAAATAAGATTAAATAAATAATAAATATTATATTTAACATATATAAACAAATTTTACATCATAATTTCCATTGTGATAGGTGGTAAAGGAATAACGAACAATCATCATTTCGTGAGGCTGTAGTTTGTTGTTCACATTAACGTTAAGTTCATTACACATTAGATGGAGGTGCGTGTATGTTTAGGTTAAAACATTATAAAAAACATAATAATACAACTATTATAATTTTTTTAAAAAATGTAAGTAATAATAAGAGTATAGGGTGTGGAGAATGGAAATTAATATAAAAATCTTGAGAGAAGACATCAACTCTTAATCAGGTAACTTGTTTTTATTTTTACCAAAAAGCTTCCTTAGAATGATTTATGTAAAAATAGAGGCTACTAAGTTTAGTGGAGGGATTTTTTGAGACTATTTGGGTAGATATTGGATGAACCTAAGGGTTTTTAGATGGGAAAGAAGTGGGAGAGGTGGTGGCCTATTATAAGGAAGGAAAATGACTAACATGGAATTTTTTGAAACAAGTTAAGTATACACATGTTCTTACATAATAAAAAGTCATAAAGAACATAACAAATAAATAATACATGTTTTATGGTCAAAATATGTCAAGATATTGGCGTTTTATAAGTTTTTATGTCATTTGGCCCCCTAAGATTAAGGTTTACTCCAAAATTAAGATTAATTTGACCTTAATCATTGCGATTAATTTTGATCAATTTTACTAATATTTTTTGGTCAAAAATTAATGTGGTATAATTATAATATTAATATAATACTGATTAAACTCTGTATTTCCATTTTTCAAAAATTATTTCACAGAAGAGGAAAAATGAACATCAATGTTAATATCATAGACGGACGAATTAACTGGTTTTAGTAGAAACATGTTTAAAAGATTGTTACGTTTTATATTCAATTTTGAAGAGAAATAGATTATAATGAACTAAATTGTTTTAATATATTTCTAATTGATCTAATTTTACCATTATAAAAATTTAAAATACAATTCAACATTAATAATACATTAATCCAAAAGTCATTTTTATCTAAAATACAGTATTTTCACTATTCATAAAAATTGATGTTTCTCAGAAAAATACAAATAATTGACCCTAAGATAATTTTTACATTATTAATTCAATAATGAAGTTAATTATATGAAATTAAATTTATAAGAGTGTCAAAATTAAAATTTAAAATTAGTTCATCATTAAAAGGAGGTATAATTGCCTCTATCAAAATATAAGTTTTTATGTCTGAAATAATGTTTCTTCTTATCATATGCATAAAAAACTCATGTATAAATATTAAAAATATTTAGTTTAATATATAACATATATGTTTCATTAAAAACATTATCTAATTATGATTAGTTACTTTTATTAAGGAAAAAGTCCTTTGGAAGCATAAAAATAATAATATTTCTTTTTAAATTCAATTGGTTCATATTTTTGTTTATCATTAATTGATAATCCATGAATTCATATTATATCTATATAAGCCATAAATTTTCACAAGTTAGTTAATAAAATTCTTAACCTCTAACATAATGGCTATTTTGTATAATATTATATTAAATAATAATATTTTAATAATATAGTGTTATTTAGTTACACTTGGTCTTGCGTGTAAAGAAAGCTATTGAGAAGGTAACTCTTGTATATAACCGAAGATAAATCAGAATTGCATGAATTAAAATCTCTATCAGGGGTTGAATTTATTTATAATATTAAATATATAGTAGTGTCATGGTATATTCTTATTCCTCATGCTCTTGGTGTTGCGTTCCATACACGCTACCAAATACAAAGTTCTTACTTTATAATTTTCAGGTGTTACAATTTCTAATTCAAGAAGGGTGGTATGAGGCTTGAACCACTATTATACGTGGGTGTGTGTGTGTGATTCAGATTGTAATATATTTAATAATAAATTATTATGATGACAATGATGACAATTATTATTTTATTATCATTTTTATAGTTTTTATTTTGGATGAGTGCTACTTGGTTATGACCTACATATATAGTTCTGATACGTTTGAACCTCGACCCTTCTTTATTTAGACCTTTGATTTGGTAGAGTGGAATTTACAATCTTTTACACACTGTTTGTTATTAGTGGCCTCTATATGTGGGATTCATGTAGATGTAATACATGGGTAGGAAGTATGAGTGTGGGATGTGATTGGGAACAATGGAAAATGAGAACCATGCATGGGAAGCATAAAACACAAGTTGAAAGGGAAAAAGAGGATATTTATTTTCCCTTAATTACATTGGGCCTATGGGCTATTAATTATTTCCTTTGGCCCATTACAGAGGATATAAAAAATTAATTATGTATTTGGGCCATCAAAAATGTGAAAAGGACATAGTGGGTGCTTATTAATCACTGTGGGCAGGGATGGGGCTTCCCGTACTAGAGTTCCTTGGGTGGTTATGTGTGTATTTTGGGTTAGTAATCTTCACTAGCTATATAATGATGATGATGATTATCATTATTATTATCATTACAAAAAATATTATTGTAATTACTATTATAACAATTATTATTTCAATTATTATAAATAACTTGATGCTTTATTTCAATGTAAGTTCCAAAACTAGAGTGAAATTTTCCCTTTCATGAAGTGTGTGTTCATAATAGACATGAGTGATCAAATTAAAAATTTACCACATCTACTATTTCCCTTATAATTGATCATATTTGGAGTCCAAAGAATTTTTTTAGATTTAATGACAATATTCAACACTTTTAATTCATTTTCACTGAAATTTTAATAGATATTCAAATAGAATCAACCTTAAAAGGTGAGGTGTGTTGATATTATTATAGAGTTCCTCATAAAAAAACAAATGGGATCAGTAATGTTCCCAAGAAACCCAATAAGGATAAATAATTGAAATGGATATGACTTATCCCATTTTGTATCAAAATTCAATTTTTATTGCATGGTATATTGTTCACCTAGGCCAGTAGGATGTGGTGGAATTTTTATAACTAGTGGATGTCTTTAAGGGTTTCGTTTATCACTATCGTCGATCTTTTATTACATTTTCAGATATGATTGGGGCTATAATTCATATAATTATATATGTTATGAAATATAATTAGATTATTGTTTATATTGAAGGAGACCCTATTTGGGTAGACAACATTTTATGAAATAAATAAACTCCAGTAACACAATATATTTATATCTATTTTTTTGAATGTATTTTATACTTGGAAATGATTCAGTTTTTTTATCACAAATTTGTTTGGAGTGAAACATAGTGGTTGAATCACTCTCAAAGAAGGTTGTAGTGGATGGATCATCATCATTGTACTTTATACCTTATAATTATTTCCCTCATTTTTATTTTTCTAATGTAAGGGATGATATATCAACACACCTAAAAACTCTTATTTTATGATTTCAAAATTAATTTTTCATTTAATGGGTATTGTATATTTTAATCTATCACCAAAGATATCATGGATTGTTATTATTATTATTATAGTAACTATTATTCTAAATAGGGATGAATTTTGTGATTTCTTCCCCCCATAACTTGTGTTGGTGGGGGATGGTCTTGTATTGAAGACTCCCCCAACATGTACATGAATTGTTTTATTGAACCTTTCATAGTCTTTTACCCACCTCCTAGGAGAATTTTAAGATTCATATAAAACATAATTTTACTTATCTTGTGAGTGGAATTTCTAAAATCTCAGAGACATGGTTAATATCAAGGAGTAAAATGTGGTTCAATGAGTTGAAAATAATTTTTTGTGAATATTAACATTTTACTTTTACTCACCACTGTTAAAAATAAATAGGGTAATTAAGGGTAACAATGATATTAATACTACCCTAACACATGTCATAATTATATTGGAAAAGTGTATGTCGACCAAAAACAACCTTAGGAATAAAATATTATCATTTAGGTCCACTTTGATTAGATTAGGACATTATTTATTATTTAATTCAAAGAAGTGTTAAAAGAGTTAAAATAAAAGTTTAATTAATAAAATATTTTTTATATATGGTTATACATAAGATAAATTCGATTGTAAGTATTAATTAGAAAGATAAAATGATTTCATACATAATGATATTTTATTTCTAATTTTTAGACATTAAATAGTTTAATTTATTAATGACACAATGGTGATGCAGTAATTACCTAATTAATGGAATATTAAAATAATTGATATTATAAATATCCAAATAAAAATAATTTGAGACTTTTTATGAATTAAACCATATTTATAGGTTAATCTGACATGTTAGTATTGATTTAGTTATGTCTTTTAGAAGTAATAATGCTGTTATGGGTTTCACAAAAATCAAATACCAAATAGTGTCAAAATTGACATAAAAGAGTTTTTTGAAACATATATTATATTATTAATTGATATTCTATTCCTAAAAATATAAGGTTAGGCCCAAGGACTTATATCATTATAGGTGTATCATTAATGTACCAATTGGGGGTCACTTCGATGTATACAGTAAGTTTATTAACTATATAATATAAAAATATGAAGTGACATTGTAAATGTCAAACTAATTAACTAAGAGTTAAAACTAAAAGATAAGGTTAATATAATGACCCAAACCTATATAAAATATATTGGTTGAAAATATTTCGACACTTACCCACCTTATACTTTGAATAATCCACTTTTGAGCCATTAGATACCGAATATTAATTTATTATAAAATAATACTTTACGTTTTTCCTAAAGAGCCCCTCCTCCCCCTTATAAAAGGACACCACCTCTAACCAATTCTTCACACCTATAAAGCCTTTTGGTTCAGCCAAAACCGGCCAAATTATTCTCTCAAATTCCCTCAATTCAACCTAGAGGCCTTATTTTGATCATAACACCAACCTAAGGATCCCTTTTGATCAAATCAAAAGGAAGAACCCGAATAAGAGGTATTGTTTTCACCACCCTCTTTCAAGTTCCTTTCTTCTTCAACATCTTCATTATTTGTTATTTCAATTCTAAAATAATAAATCTAGTATCTTCTATAAACTGTGATGTTATTATAAATATGGTACAACCTTATTCATTATTCTATCCATCCTTTGAATGACATGTCACCATACATGCGTACGTACGTCTTACCATCTCCACGTCGTGGTGTAATTGTTATTCAATACATTATTATTTGGATGGGTAAATAATGAAGTGTAATTCATGTAAATAATAAATATAACATTATAATGATTTTTTATATATGATATAACATCCAATTATATATTATTTTAATATCAAAAGAATGATATTATTTCTTGTGTGTACGTACAGACTACCGTCTCCACGAACGCGATGAGATTCACTCTCCATTGTATCCATTCAAGCATAATTCTCATTTGATGATTAAAAATAATGCTTAAGGACTTGATATCATTCGTGATATGAATAAGATACAACCTATTCATGAAAATCACAGCTTATGTAACAAAACATATAAAAGAAAATGAGTAAGTTAACACCCGAAACAACAATAATACTAAGATATTATTAATAAAGCAATGTTAAAAGATAATATATGATAGCATATTAATGTATATGATTCTTTATTAATTTAGTAAAAATTATTTCACCATTATACAGGAGGTTAACTTATCCTCAACCAAGGATTCTTTCCGTCGTTTTCCAAACAAGGTCATTTTTTAACCTTTTCAACAGAATTAAGGTAAGAATGACTTTTTTAACTTATACGGTGGGTGAGGCTATTTTCTACCATTATAAAATCGTCGAAGATTCCCTTAAAAGATTATATGAATATTTTCAAAGTAAATGGTTTCTTTTATAATTTTTTGACTTTTAAATAATTTAAAAAAAGAGGTATTTCTCTCAAATAGTTTTGATTTAATCTATGTCAACATCCTTTGATGGATTTTAAGTTTATTTGAAGTTTATTTGTTATGATACAAAACTTACATATTGTATTGAGGGTTTTGTTATATTTTTTACTATGGATGTGTTATTTTTATACCATTCATGGTTTATGGAGAATGTATTAACATTTCGTATGCCAGTTTTAATACAAATGTTTATGTTATGTTTAAACCTGTTCAAATGAGGAATGAATTGGACATAATAAGTGACGGGTGGAGCCTGTTATAGCTCCACGATGAATCGGTAGGTCTCATGAGACAAACTAGTTTCTTTGCACAAGGCCTTGACAAAATCTTATTTGTAGTCTTGGCACAAGGCCTTGACCATGTGGTTATGATAGTCTGGAATTATGAATTCCATCATTATGAAAGTGGTTATTGATATTTCATGTGATTATTAGACTATTAGAATATCCATGTGAATAAGTAAATGGCATTATTTCATTTTATCTTTTCCATATTATGCTGAAGTTCAAGTTTAAAAGGCTTTTGTTTTAGTTATACATTGCCTTATATTTTTTTCTTATTTGTGAAAGTTTCCGCTATATTGTTATCCTTACTGAGCATCTGAGCTCATCCCTTTCAATGTTTTATTTTTCCCAGGATGTGAAGAATTATTTTATGAATGACCTGCATGGATAGTATACGGGTATATGACTATGGAGACTAGATTTTGTGGTAGTTTTCACTTTATAATATAAAGTAAACTTTATGAATGTATCTAGTGATTCCAAGGATACTAAACTAATTAGTCTTTCGAGACTTGATCTTTTTTTATCATGCCAATGTTATGTAATAATGCACCGACTCAGCGTAACTGGGGTCGGGGCATTACAGTTGGTATTAGAGGAAGTTTAGTAAAAACATTGGATTCTAGATTTAGATAAACTTTAATTAGAGCATATATCCATAAGATAGACTTTGAGGATTAGTATAGAAGTACTTCCTATAATTTTGGTATTGTAGAGATTTTGTGAGCTTTCTGAGCAATACATCCTTGTCTGGATATGAGCAGGTAGATGTGGCTCTGGCACAGATGTACCTTGGGGTAAAACCTGAAAACACCACTTTGGACTAGACTTGAACGGGAACTAGTGCACGACAACAGGCCTTGCTGCACTCTTGGTTACGACACTCCCGAGAGATATGCTTAGGATAATTCTCATTTTCTTTACAAACTATTATGAAGGGTTTATGAGTGTATAATTTCTCAATGAAAACATTTTTTATGATTATGGATTATATCCATAAACTGTTAAATTTATGTTAAGTGTTTTACAAGTATGGAATTATGTATTTTGAATCATAAACTGATCTAGTTTATGCTATTGTTTAGAAATGGTGCCTAGTGGAAGGAATGGAAACCCTATCAATGCATGAAATCCATGTAGGGATTTCCCTCCTTCTCAAGATAATTAAAGTGGAGCTGGTAATGCAACTGGTGCTGATCATCTAATCACCATATTGGGACAACTCACTCAGGTTATGAATAATAACCTTACCCATATAGAGCACCCTGATCCATAGCATGGAGGATCAATGTTAGATCTCTTCATGAGGAAACAGACACCAACATTTAATGGGAGTCAAAATCCATTGCTAGCTAAGCAATGGATAAGTTCCCTAGAAAAAATATTTCAGGATTTAGGGAGTAGTGAAAGGGAAAACGTTATCATGGAAGTTTACCGCCTCACTGGAAATGATGATCAATGGTGGTCATTGATTCAAAACACGAAGGAAGATGATGAAGTATCAAATATGGAATGGAGGGAGTTCAAATAGATTTTCTTATAAAAATAATTTCCTTCTGACCATCGAGAGAATATGGAAAGGCAATTTTTGAGTCTGAGACAAAAGGAAGATGAGAATGTCGCAAAGTATGAGGCTAACTTTACAAGGTTATAAAGCTATGATAGAGATTATATACGTAACCCAAGAAGTAATATTGTTCGTTTCATTGATGGATTAAAACCATTTCTTCGTCGAGCATTAGTGTCATAATCCTTCTCATCGTACGAAGATATTGTTTCATGTGATATCAAGACAGAAAAAGAATTCTCTAAGTCTTCTGAATTTAAAGAAAATAAAGAGAAGAAGAGATCTGCTGACCACTCTAGGAATGTAAATAAGGGGAAGAAGGGAAAATCTGAATATCCATCCTGCAGTAAATGTGGGAAGAAACACCCTGGTACATGCTTGAAAGGAATGAGAGTCTGTTACAAGTGTGGTGAAAAAGGCCACCAATCTCGTGATTGCAAGGGGAAGAAAGAAGCTATCGATGTTCAATGCTACAACTCAAGGGAGATTGGACATTATACAAAAGAATTTCCTAAGTTTCAGGGGAACTTAGCTTAGAAAAGGCCAAGGGAGTAAGGCCACGCTTATGCTATTACTACTACTGAGGTAGAAGCTCCGAAAGACGTGGTGGCAGGTAATTTAATGGTTTCTTAAAGTTTATCCAATGCTTTATTTGATTCCGAAGCATCACATTGTTTCATATCTTCTCAGTTTGATAAGAAAATTATATACTTCCAATTTGATTTAACAAGAGATTTTTCAGTTAAAACTCCCAAGGGAATTATCATTCCAACAATGTTTTGTGAATCAGTCCCCATTAGAGCACATAAATGTTATTTATCTAATGATCTCATCGTCATACCTATGATGGAGTTCGATATAATCCTCAGTATGGATTGGCTTTCATACCATGATGTGATGATTTATTGTAATAAAAAGGAGGTTACGGTTTTTGATGATGATGATAAGGAACTTCTTATCTTTAGAGCATAATCATCACCACCTAATTATTATCTAGATACTCTCCCAGTAGCTCAACTAAATTCAATTATTGGGGAGGAAGAGAATTAAATAACTGTGTGTAAGGAAAGGAATGTTCAAATAGATGATGTACCTATTGTAAAATAATATTTAGATGTGTTTCCGGAAGATTTACTTGGACATCCTCTAGAACGAGAAATTAAGTTTTCTATAGATTTAATTCCTAGTTCAAGGCATATATCGAAGACCCCTTATGGAATGGAAATTGTGGAATTAGTGGAATTAAAGAAACAATTAGAGGAATTGAGTAATAAGGGATTTATTCTCCCTAGTTTCTCTCCATGGGGAGCCCCTGTCCTTTTTGTTAAGAAGAATGACGGATCTACGAGGTTATGTATCGACTACAGGGAAATCAATGCTATAACAATAATGAACAAGTATCCCATACCTCACATTGATGATTTATTCGACCAACTACATGGAGTTCAATACTTTTCAAAGATTGACCTTTGATCTAGATACCATAAATTGTGTGTGAAGAAGGAAGACATTCCAAAGATAGCATTTCAAACTAGGTATGGACATTACGAGTTAACAATAATGCCTTTTGGATTGACTAATGAACCCTCTGTATTCATGGATCTAATGAATAGAGTTTTCAAGGAATATATCGATGATTTTGTGGTGGTATTTATTGATGATATCTTGGTATACTCCAAAATCTATGAGGATCATAAAAATCAATTGCGCATTATCCTAAAGACTATGAGAAGACATGAATTATATGGGAAGTTTAGCAAGTGTGAATTCTAGCTTCAAGAGATTTCTTTTCTTGGCCATATTGTCTCTAAGGATGAAATCTCTGTTGATCCTTCTAAGACCAGGGCAATCTGAGAATGGCCAACCCCGATGAGTGTAACTGAGGTACGTAGTTTTATTTGCTTAGGATGTTATTATCGGCATTTTGTGCAGAACTTTTCACGATTGGCTAACCCATTAAGAAAACTTACACGTAAAAGGGGTAAAAAAAATTTCGACAAAAGAGTGTGGAGAATGTTTTGAATAACTAAAGAGAAGATTAGTCAATGCCCCTATATTGACTCTACCATCGGGTAATTATGGGTTCGTTATTTATAGTGATGCATCGAAGAAAGGACTTGGTTGTGTCCTTTTGCAGAATGATAGGGTTATTTCCTATGAATCACGATAGCTAAAAATTCATGAGAAAAACTATCCTACTCATGATCTTGAGTTAGTTGTTGTAATCATTGTTTTGAAGATATAGAGACATTATCTCTATGGTGAAAATGTGAGATTTATACTAATTACAAGAGTTTTAAGTACATTTTCTCATAGAAATAACTCAACATGAGGCAAAGGCGATGGCTTGAACTACTAAAGGATTATGATTGCATGATACACTACCACCCAGGGAAGGAAAATTAGGTGGAAGATGCTTTGAGTAGAAAGGATCATTGAGTTTTGAACAAGATGAGAGTTGAAAAGGATCCTATATACATGGATCTAGTGAAGATGGACATGGGAATCACTATGGAAGGTGAAACATCAATACTTTTTCAAATGGTTTCCAAACCATATTTACTAGAAAGGATAAAGAGTTCTTAGACTGATGATGAAGAATTTCAAATGAAGATTAAAGCTGTGAATGATGGGAGATTGAATGACTTTGTGTATGAAGATGGAATCCTGAAATTTGGGAAGAGACTTTGTGTTCCTGATATACCTGATCTAAAAAAGGAATTGTTGGACGATGATCATAGTTCCAAATTCTCTATGCACCTTGGGAGAGCCAAAATGTGTAGATATTTGAAGGAACATTTTTGGTGGGACAACATGAAGAGGGAGATTGCTGATTGTGTCAAGATGTATAGTTTGTCATCAAATGAAATCTGGAAGGCAACAACCTGGAGGAGTCATGAAACCTCTTCCCATACCGGAGTGGAAATGGGACAATATTATGATGGATTTTTTCATGGGGCTACCAAAGAATCCTAGAAGGTATGATGAAATATGGTTAATTGTCGATTGTCTTACCAATTAAGCACATTTTCTTGTTATAAGGGAAGATTTACCACTTGAACGTCTAGCAAGACTATATATTAATGAAGTTTTGAGGCTTCATGGAGTACCCCTATCAATTGTTTAGGATCGTGATCCCCGTTTTACTTTAAGATTCTGGAAGAGTCTTCAGAAGGCCTTGGATACTAAACTTCGTTTGAGCACTGCCTACCACCCCCAAACAGATGGAAAATCAGAACAGACTATTCAAACCTTAGAAGACATGTTGAGATCTTTCTCACTTGACATTCAGGGTATGTGGGAGCAATATTTACCTCTGGTAGAATTTTCTTATAACAATAGCTTCCATTCAATTATTCTAATGGCACCATATGAAGTGTTATACAGAAAGAGATGTCACACACCAACCTGTTGGGATGGAGTTGTTGAAAGAAAACATGTATGCCCAGAACTGGTGGAGGAAACGATAAAAAAGGTAATGGTAATCCAAAACCACATCAAAGAATCTCAAAGTAGGCAGAAGAGCTATGCCGATAACTGAAGGAAGGATTTGGAATTTCAGGTAGGAGATCATGTTTTCTTGAAGGTATCTCCATGGAAGGGTGTTATACCTTTTAGTAAGAAAGGAAAATTGAGTTCCAGGTACATCAGACCATTAGAAATTCTAGAACGAATTGGAGTTGTAGCTTACCGTATGGCAATGCCGCCAAATCTCTCCAAAGTTCACGATGTGTTCCACGTATCATTGTTGATAAAATACATGCGTGACCCAACACATGTACTCAACTATGAGGAATTAGAACTGGAACCTAATCTGTCTTATTGCAAAGAGCCCATTAGGATTCTTGATACTAGAGAACAAGTGCTGAGAAACCGAACAACTCATCTGGTAAAAGTTCTATGGAGAAACCATAAGATGGAAGAGGCAACGTGGGAACCCGGGGAACTTATGATGAATAATCACCCGAGTCTTTTCATGCTTTGGTATTCTAGACATTTTTATGATGAAATTATTTGATGTAGGGGAGAATGTAACACCCCAAGCCTCCATAGTACGCTTCTCTTTGAATAATACAGTAGCATGAGTTGTACACAACATCGAGTTCTAAAACACACCACAACCAATAAAACTAGCCGTTATGATTAGTAATACCCATTTTTTGAAATTTTATATATTTTATCATTCAAAATGGTCTTCATTTTTGGATTTGGAATATCGAAATTATCCTAGGGTAAATTTTGGTATTTTTCTGAAAACTTTCAATTTTTGATGAATAGTGAAAAACAGTGAGATATAGTTTAAAATAGAATTTTTATTTAAATAATTATTTATATTATTTAAATTTAATTAAGGTAAAAATTGATACATAATACCTATATAAGTTCAATGTAATTCATTGGAGTTAGTTTAGAATAATTTTAGATATATAAAAATTTTATTGAACTTTTCACGGTTTTTTACCCACCTCCTAGGAGAATTTGAAAATTCACATAAAACAAAATTTTACCTCTTCTGTGAGTGGAATTTCGAAAATCCGAGAGACACGGTTAATATCAAGGAGTAAAATTTGGTTCAATGAGATGAAAATAATTTTTTGTGAATAGTATCTTTTTACTTTTATTTACCACGGTTAAAAGTAAATAGGTTAATTAAGGGTAAAAATGATATTAATATTACCGTAACACATGTCCTAATTCTATTGAACAAGTGTATCTCGACCAAAAAAAACCTTAGGAATGAAATATTATCATTTAGGTCTACTTGGATTAGATTAGGACATTAATTATTATTTAATTCAAAGAAGAGTTAAAAGAGTTAAAATCAATGTTTAATTACTAAACCATTTTTAATATATAGTTATATATAAGATAAATTCAATTGTAAATATTCATTAGAAATATAAAAATATTTCCTACATAATTTTATTTTGTTTATAATTTTTAGACAATAATTAATATAATTTATTTATGACACAATAGTGATGTAGTAATTACATAATTAATGAAATAATAAAATAATTGATATTATAAATAACCAAATAAATGTAATTTGAGACTTTTTATGAATTCCAATAATTTTATAGGATAATATTAGATGTTAGTATTGATTTAATTATGTTTTTTCTATGTAATCATGCTGTTATAAGTTTCACAAAAATCAAATACCAAATAGTGTCATAATTGACATAAAAGAGTTTTTTAAAACATATATTATATTTTTAATTGATATTCGATTACTAAAAATATAAGGTTCAGATAAAGGACTTATATCATGATAGGTGTATCATTAATGGACCACTTGTGGGTCTATTGGATGTATATAGTAAGTTTATTATCAATATAATATAAAAATACAACGTGACATGGTAAATGTCAAACTAATTAACTAAGAGTTAAAACTAAAAGATAAGGTTAATATAATGACACAAACCTGTCTAAAATCTATTGGTTGAAAGGATTTAGACACATCCCCACCTTAGACTTGAATAATCCTCTTTGGAGCCATTATAAACTGAATATGAATTTATTATAAAATAATACTTTAAGTTTTTATTAAAGAGCCCCCCCTCCCCCTTATAAAAGGACACCACTTCAAACCAATTACTCACAACTCTAAAGCCTTTTGGATCAGCCAAACACTGTCCAATTATTCCCTAAAATTCCCTCACATTAACTATAGGCCATATTTTGATCAGAAAGCCAACCTAAGGAGCCCTTTTGATCAAATAAAAAGGAAGAACTCGAAGAAGAGGTAATGTTTTCACCACCCTCCTTTAAGTTCCTTTCTTATTCAACTTCTTCTTTCTTTGTTATTTACATTCTAAAAAAATAACTCCAGTATCTTCTATATACTGTGATGTTATTATAAATATGTTAGAACCTTATTTAGTATTCTATCCATCCTTTGAATGACATGTCACCATATGTGTGTACGTATGGCCTACCGTCTCCACATCGTGGTGTAATTGTTATTCAATCCATTATTATTTGGATGGGTATAATAATAATGTGTAATTCATTTAAATAATAAATATAACATTATAATGATTCTGTATATATGATATACCATCCAATTATATATTATTCTAATATCAAAAGAATGATATTATCGCTCGTGCGTACGTACGGACTACCATCTCCAAGAACACGATGATAGTCACTCTCCATCGTATCTATTCAAGTATAATTCTCATTTGATGATTAAAAATAATGTTTAAGGTCTTGATATCATTCTTTATATGAATATGATACAACATATTCATAACAAACATGGCTTTTGTAACAAAATATATAAAATAAAACGAGTAAGTTAACACCTGAAACAATGATAAAACTAAGATATTATTAACAAAGCAATGTTAAAAGACCATATATGATATCATATTAATGTATATGATTTTTGAATACTTTAATAACAATTATTTCACCATTATAAAAGATTTTAACCTACCCTCAACCAAGGAAAAGTAAAAGGTAAGGGTTTATTTCACAATCTCTTCAGTATCCGAAGTTGTTTATAAGTAATTATTTAATGAGACCACTTTATCATCCACATACATGTTTCTTAAAAAAGTATTTAAAATCATTGTTACTATTTTATAGACTAATTTTTAAAGTCATTTATACCCTTGTTGAATTTTTATAAGATGTTTATAAAGGAATCTTTTTGACATTTTCCAAACAAGGTCCTCTTTTAACCTTTTCAATAGAATTTAGGTAAGAATGTCTTTTTTAACTTATACGGCGGGTGTGGCTATTTTCCACCGTTATGAAATTGTCGAAGCTTACATTACAAGCTTATAAGAATATTTTCAATGTAAATGTTTTCTTTTATAATTATGTGTCTTTAAGATGACTTCAAAAAAAGATATATTTCTCTCAAATAGTTTTGATTTCATCTATGTCAACATCCTTGAATGGATTTTAAGCTTATTTGAAGTTTATTTATTAAGATACAAAACTGCCATTTTGAATTGAAGGTTTTGTGATATGTTTTATTGTGGATGTGTTATTTTTATACCATTCATGGTTTATGCTGAATGTATTAACATTTCGTATGCTAGATTTAATACAAATGTTTATGTTATGTTTAAACCTCTTCATATGAGGAATGCATTGGACTTAATAAGTGACGGGTGGAGCCCGCTGTAGCTTCTCGATTCATCGGTAGGTCTCATTAGACAAACTAATGTCTTGGCACAAGGCGTTGACAAAATCTTATTTGTAGTCTTGGCACACGGCCTTGACTATGTGTTTATGATAGTCTGACATTATGCATTCCATCATTATAAAAGTGGTTATTGATATTTCATGTGATTATTCGACTAGTAGAATATCCATGTGAATAAGTAAATGGAATTATTTCATTTTCTCTTTTCCATATTATTCTGAAGTTCATGTTTGAACGTATTTTGTTTTAGTTATACATTACCTTAGATGTTTATGCTTATTTATGAAAGTTTCTGCTATATTAGAATCCTTACTGATCATCTAAGAACACCCCTTTCAATGTTTTATTTTTCCCAGGATGTGAAGAAGTATATTATGAATGACCTGATGGGATAGTATAAGGAGATATGACTGTGGAGACAAGATTTTGTTGTAGTTTTCACTTTATGATGTAATGTGAACTTTATGAATGTATCTCGTGATTCCAAGGCTACTAAACTCATTGATCTTTCGATACATGATCTTTTGTGATCATGCCAATGTTATGTAATAATGCACCGACTCTAGGTAACTCGGGTCAGGGTGTTACATAATTGATTCTAATATTCTAGATAATTCAAGGAAAAATTTTTATTCCTTTGAAAATAAAGTGATGAATATAAGTTTATTTTATGATTTCATAAATATATGTATTGTTCCCTAAAATATAGTTACATTTATTGATTAATTATATTTTATCTATATAAATCAATTGATTATTTAAAAATGGCATGATAAGTATACACACTCTATCATCAGCTATCTTATGATTAAAAGAAAAGAAAACCCTTATTGGGTTGATGAGTTAAAGAATCATCTTCTTCAAACATAGTTTTTATATTCATCCTATATTATATCTCTCAATATGATATTATTTCACCTTTTATCTCCTAATATATATTTGAAATCTAATACATGGGGTTTGGGTTTTGTTTTTCTCAATCAGGGTTATTTTTCATATTTGGTGATGGGATCCATTATTTGATCATGCTGTGGTAATAAATTCAATCACATAAGCATAGATTAACATTCAGACACATAATTGTTTTTTTATAGCATCCCAATATTATATTAGATTTTTCCTAATTTTTAGAAGTGGATAACATTTTCGATAAATAAATTAAATATTTAAGGTTTATGCATTTTTCTAGAATTTTAGTAAGGTTAGATATTTTATCTACTCTAATTAAGAATGTAATCTTGCTTACTGTAAATCATAAAATATAATTACCTATTAAATTTTATAAACTAAATTATAACTATGTGAAATGAAATAATATCATGAATTTTACTGATGGGTATTGTAAAGGTTTATTTATCACTAACTATAGTAATTTGGGATACCTTCTTGATAACTTAAAATTTAATATGATAGTTGTGGATTCTTCCATGCATGTTGATGAAAATCCTTTTTTTGAATGTTAATGTTATAAAAATATAGAGGGGTTAAAAAAACCATTTCAAAGTTGGGTGAATAAATTACGTGGTGTAGTTCCAAATAAGATCACTAGATTTTGGTATCTAGGGATAAGAAAATTTTAAAGGTGTGTCCTATGATACAATAGTAGTTCACACACAAGGAGAGAAAAAATCAACTAATGATGTTGTATGTGATATTAATGACTTGGTTTTCATATTAAGGAGAAACTTATATAGGTTAAAAACCCACCTAGTGTTGGGAGAGCTAAATATGATTGATATTTTTTCATCAGAGTATGAAATTGTGGTGGATGTAGTAGATCTCATAAGTATGAATTAATAAAATCTAGATATTGTAAAGGATAAAATAATTTTGTGGGAATTTATTCATTTGTTCAAAAAATAAAAAATTTATGAATTTTTTTTTCAAATATATACTTCTCATTATATTAGGTTAATGATAAAAGTGGAAGATAGGGATATGGATCCCTCATTTACCACTCCTTACTTGGTGGCTAGAAAAGATGATACTTCTCATTCTCATTAAATTTTTTTATGATCCAAGGTGATGGTTGAATATATTTTTTATGAATCAATGATTCAATTATAACACCATATTGATGCTTTGAATCCACGTTATGATTATGGTATGGGGGAAAATAATGATATATATTATTTAGATAACATTTTAGTGGATTTTTGTTAGACAATAAATCATCTACTAGCATCAGAAAAAATTTAGTAAATAGGAAACTATTGGTGTAGATCAGAAAAATTATTCTATTTATAGTAAAAAATATTATAGGTTGTTGGAGATATCAAATTAAAATCATTTCCCTATTCGAAGATCCTTTAGTGCATTGGAAAATTTTGAGACATATATTTATGAGGATAAAAAATATTAGAAGAAGATCAAAATCAACCTCTTATTGGATACAAAAAGTGTTTCTCAAATAGATGAGACAACTAATGTTGATGACATAATTCTTGGTAAAAATAAAGAGGATGATACCACTAAATCCAAGAAGATTATACCTGAATTTTATAATGATAAATAATGTGAGAAAAAAGTATTCCTCACCAAAAAGTGATTTATTATAAGAGATTTATGCATCTAATAGGAAGGGGTCTTCTAAAAAAATGGGTACTAGTTACTAGAAATGAAAGTATCTTTTATTTTCTAGTTTTCTATTATGGTGGTTGATAAATGATGTGGTGTAGCATTACATTGAGTACATTTGGATTCCATATAGAGGTAGGATACTAAGAGCACATGTTTGTATCCTTTTTAGGTACCTATTTTATTTTTCTTTTAGAGTATCTTGGTTATTTATATTTTCAGTATTGAACTTGTAACTTCCATCTCCTTGTATTTTTTTAATTTTAGTAAAAGGTAATGAGATTGGGAATACATGTTCCATGCTCTATATTTCATGATTATAATTTATGTTGTTGTTGTTGTTAATAATAAAAAATAATAATATTATTGTTGTTTTAGTTATTAGTATCTTGTTTAGGAAGGTACAGTTCATGATTTTAACATTGATAATTTAATGGTGATTGATTTTTTATTCTCTAGGGATTAATTAATTAATTAATTCTTAAATATAGTTGTAATTTTCAATACTCCTAAAAATTAAGATGAAATTTATGAGGGTTAGTTATATGGATTCTATTAATTCAGAGGATCATATTCCTCCAGCATTTGGTTTTAAGGAATGCATGGCTTGAATAAATTTAAGGTTAATAAATCCAATTTGTTTATGTATCTTAATAAATGAACATAGAAGGAGAATCAATGCATTATAAATATTGTATTTTTCTATTTTATAAGTGAATCATATTTTCTTGGAGTAAGGGATTAAGGAATGTTATCTTTCTATCAAAACAAAACTGATTTCATCTAGGGATTGGACATGAATCTCTGATGTTTTTAAATATATATATTCATGAAATATGTGGATATATTGAGTTTTGTATGATTTAAATTATAAGGATATCATTTATAATATCCTATCTTCAGTCAAACACATGTTTTTGAATGAATGTTCTAGTTTGGTGCCTCATAAGACCAGTATCATTATGATTCAAAAATCAGACTCATTCTTCAATCTGGTGAAGGCCAAAAATGTTATAATATAGGAATGGAATATAATTAGGGTCTTTTGAGACAAAAAATTTTAAAATATCCTGATAAAATTATTTGAATAAATTTCAAGAGCCAACAATGAGATAAACCAAAATAAAATTAAAGCTGATTTGGGAAAGTACATGGAATATCCTAAAAATCTAAATTCTCTTCATATCACACCAAACCCCAATGTATAATCATATCATCCACATAGAACCCACCACAAAAAATTGGGGAAAAAGGTGTTTTATTTTCTCCCCTCATAAATAAAATTAATTTATAGAACAAGGTAGTGCCTTAGCTCTCCCCACTAATGAAATTTGTTTTCGAAGGAAGGCGTTAATTTTACACCCCTCGCATAGTGTCTGGAATGTTATGTGGTTGAAAATTTTGGAAAAATAGTTTTTGTTGAACCACAAATAAATAATTGATTGTCCCCTAATGAAATATATGTAAAAAAACATAGATATATTTAAGAGTAAGAGAAAATTTACAGGAGAATGGATGATAAAAACATTTATATTTCGGGAACATGAGGCTTGGTCACACTAAAAACCATAGGAATCATTCTCACAAAAAGGAAGACAATACTACCCATAAATTAATCCTTTAAAAAGGGCCTTTATTTGAATGGATATATTTTTTAAATGGTAAGTCACACTTGGTCAATCAAAAATAAAATTTTCTCCTTTATGAAGGAAAACCCTTTTTGGTGGACCCATTTGTGATACAACACATCTCACACAACAAGACCAGTATGATAAATATTGTATTCATAAGGTATTGATTTTCCAGTTATAAACACCCTACTTATACATATCATTTGGAATAAACTTACCACCTTTTAGAAGTATCCAAATGGTTCTCTCTTATCAATGTTAAAACCCAAGGAAGGATAAATCGAGACCTCATCTAAAGCCACGAGACCCTCATGATCATGGTATTGGAGAAGATTAGCATGTCCTCCTTCAATCATACATTCCATTGAAAAAATTAATCCACCACATATCCTTTCTCATATATGGAGTTATAGGGATGTTTGTGATTATTCATACCCTTGTTAATAGTTCCCAAATCATGGAGGCAGTGGTGGGAAACATTCCATTTCAAGAAGTAACATTTACATCATTCATGTTTTCTGAAATGTGAGGTGAATTGGAAATCATTATCCCATTATGTTTTCCTATTAATATATATATATAATCCCAACCACATGGTTCATAAATAGGATATTATATGAAAATGAATATCACCCATAGAGTAATCCCCTAAAATTTATTCTTGGGTACCTAACTATAAGCTCACCCTTATCTATAAATGGATTTGTATATGATTATTTTGGGAATCTCACTGACAGTAATCCCCAATACATTCTTGTAAGACATCATACTCCTCTTTCATTCCATATTCCCTCCCTTATCCATCTGTGGATGGGGTACGAAATTGAACTTTGGTCTTCCAAATCAGGAATGAGCCCCATTTGAAACATGTAGTGTAATATGAAATATCTATTGGTATTATTTATTTCTCACATTATGCATGAACCACATAATCTTAGGGACTCATCATTATCATGTCACTAGAAAAAAAATTCTATCATTGGGCCTCATCCTTAGGAGTATGAACCAACCCATCCTAACTACATTGTATTTGATTCTCATCCCAATGAGGTATGTAGTACACCTTCATGATGTTAAAAAATAACATATTCAACCCATAACCAACATTATTATGCCATATTCCAAATGAGAACATTCCTTAATTGGAGGCCTACATTTCGTTTGAGTACTTTCAAATATATATGGTTTCTTATGTGTTAGTCTGAAACCAATAATTTTATGACATATTTCTAAAGAATTTACTCCCCACAAGATTTTAAAATTCATGGTCTGGTCCTTTTCCCATGATTCTAAAAGGTATTATGTGTCCCATTGGGTGGTATAAAACAATGTGTGTTTTGACTCCACTCAAGAGGATATGTAGGAAACCCTAACAGGGGAATGATCCAAATATAAAAAAAATAATTGTCACCATAGATGAGTATAAATTATATATTTCCTTAATTTTTGGATTTAATCCCAAAATATTTAAAGTTATATATCACAAAATAATGGAAAAAAATATGGATAAACTCAAATACATATGAAAAGATTCATCGAAAGAGAACCTCTTATACATAAAAATTGTACCATTGATGGAGAACCTCAGATAAATAGAAATGGTTCCACTGGAGGAGAATTAATACTATTTATAGATGGATCCATTAATAGAGAACATAAAATATATACATACGAAACTTTTCATAGATGGACTACGATACATATAAATGTTGGCATCCACAAATGTTAATAATATATTGTGAAAAGGGTAAAAGTCCCATATTGGGATTTGTAAATGATTCATGAACATGTATTAAATCTATTAAATATTCTAGGAGTGGGTAATAATTATCCACAAATGAGTGTTATGGAACCAACCTACCACTCCCTTAACCAATGCGAGTCCACAAGTGTCACTGGTTAGACACCCTGATAACCACTGACCATTGGACAATAGGTCCACAATCCATTATAGATATTGGAACCATTGAGTATTTATGGATCCAATAATATATCCCCTTGTAAACCGTCATAATAATACATGTAATTCCGTATATATGAATAACCACATCTCATATCGTCAGGTGTATAATGAAAATGGTTTACCCAACATGTATCTTTCATTAACAAAAATATTTTAGTTTATCATAATGTAAGGACCTGTTGTTTTGTGTAATTTATGAAAAAAACTTCCTAACATTTATCTTCTAAAGAAAATAATCATACATTAATTCATTCATTTTTTTCTACTTTGTCGATTCCTTTTTTTTCTTAATAGGAAAATTCATTAGAACACCCTTCAGTCTTAATTTATTCCTAAGAACCATGAAAATATTATACATTTCAAGTCATATGAGTTGGGTCCTAAACAAAGAATAAGACATGATCACCATTCCATCACCTTTAAATCTAGATGGAAAACCCATAGATCCAGAATTATCTCATGAATGGTACATCAAGTTAATAGAGTTTACTTGTAAGGAACTCCAAGATATGAATCCGGTAGAACTATCCTCCCAATGATTAATGGTTGTGAATAAGAAAGTGACACCCATATCCACTTCAAACTATTTGAAACAAAATCCATAAAATTATGTAGTTTGTTTCTAACTTATCTCAGGAAGATATAATGAGGGATCAAAAATGACCTCACTGTAGTATAGAAGTCATCCTATAGAGATACTTCCAAAAAACACTTCCACTAATTTCATTCATATTCAATACCTTTACCAGATGGGGACACCACACTATAGGTACTAGATCTGGTCACATATATTGGTGATCATAGGACAACCATTCATGTGTGTAAAACCAAAAAAAGGTGGGAGTCGAACCACACAACATATTCCATTGAATAATCCCACTAATATACTTTGGTTGTAACTTACGAGCAAGAATATATCCTTTCCCACAATCAATAACCATACCAATATATCTTATAAGAATTTAGTGAAATGTTTCCATATTTACTAACAATGAATAGGGGTAATACCATATTCCTTCCCCTACATTTGATTATCATCGATATATTCTAATGATAACTATATGAGAATAGTAAGCCCACATTCCTAATCTATCCAAATATTGAGAGAACATTCCCATTATCGATACAAAATTCTTTCAGCACATCCTGGTGACAATTGAGGGGAATAAATACATGTAGTGAAGCAAGCATGAAATACATGGAAATTACATTTATTTTAAGGAATAATTAATACATTACTCAGAAAGATGGCCAAATATCATATTACTTTAGTGTCTTTAGAAAGTCAGAACAAAATCTTCTAATCATGGTGAATTATTTTCAACATCTCCCATAAAGTTATTCCTCTTTTATTTTACTACCTAAAAGATTCTTAATATCTTGGGGAAAATAAAACAAATAAAGGGTGAGATCAAATACTCAGTATAGGTAAACATGGAGAACATAAAACAATCCATAAAAATTTGAATGTAAAAAAATGAACATAAACTTTAAACATCAAAATATCAAGTCATAAAATAAATCTTGTCAGTTCGTAAGGAAAGGACCATAAAGACACATCGACCATGATAGAATATCATTGGCATAAAATATGTAATTTTTGGAAACTAATAAGAACATAATATTATTTCCATATTTTACAAGGCATTTCTTCCAAGAACATCATAGTGGCTATAGTCCATTACTTAACAAGGTTTACTTGTCATTCTAGGCATATAATACTGAACATGATTTACTTTCCATTCCAGCACTTCATTACTGATCCAGATTTACTTGTTGTTCCATTCATATCATCTCATGAGATATAAATATATACCCAATTCATTGTAGGGAGATATTTTTCCCACCTATTTTATAATGAAACCATTCTTACATGTTCCACAAAACATAAATCATTCATCATAGCATAACCCAAGAAATAAAATGGGTTTCTTAAATATCATTTCATTATAACATAATCTATATAAAACATCACTATATAATTAGTGAAATAAAATCATATTAATAATAGGGAAAGAAAATAACCCTATTTAAGGGCATCATCTTAGATGAATAATAATTTTGATAAAACACATGGACTTAGTTTTTTAGGAAAATACCCTTCATTATTTAAAAATGTTTTATTTTCCCAAAATTCCCTGCAATTATAAAAAAAAAGTGTAGTTGAAATTAATCATGAAATAGTGTAGAATAATTTTAATATAAATAAGGTGTCCTAAAACCATAAAATTCCACTTATTCCATATAAGTTAAACAAAAACATTCTCCTCGTACATTTTCTAGAAAAGTCAAAAAAAGTACCTCGTATGGTAAAGAAAAGAAGGATTTCTTCCATACCATATAGTAAGAGTCAAAAATGGGTAAAAGTGAATTTAAACATCCATATAAGAATAGTAAACATTTTATGAAAGCATTATTAGAAAAAATGGACATTGAAGATAAATATAACCCCAATTAATACTTATGTATACGAAATCTCATATAAAATTGAGATTGTAAAATTATCTCTTACCTTTGGTCTGGTTTCTTTTACATGTTTCAAAAACACCTCTATTGTGTGTTTAAACATATTATTAATTTTAATAGAACTATAATAATTTTTATGATATCATACATGACTAACTTACAAATTTATGTTACTCATTCATTTTTCAATTCCACGTTAAAGAAATGTTTTAGGTAATAATCATTTTATTTATCATTTTTGTTTTGAATAGTAATCCCTGATATTATTACTTATATCATGATTTAAATACATCAAAAATGTAAAAAGTTATTCATATATCATATATATTTAGTATATAAATATATATGATATATATATAAATAAAATAGAATATACTGTTTATAGAGATGGTAGGCCATACTTACACATGAACGTTGTTTTCATTTTCCTATTGAATTGAATAGAAGTAAGTAAATGATATATGTATCCATATAAATGAATTAGAACTATTATTTCATATATTCCATGATTATTTATTATATATACTTTAAAATAATTCATTAATTGTTAACATAGAGAATGAATCTCATCGCGTTGTGTAGACGGTAAGTCGTACGTACGCACGAGCGACGTTACTATTACCATAGTTATTGAATAGTATTGATGTGAATAGTGTATAATATATCAGAATTAGTATCATTTTATAACAATCATATATATATATATATATATTATTTCTAACATTATCCCCATAAAATTAAGGTGGTGGTGAAAAATAGATTATACCATGGCATGGAGATGGTAAGTCGTACGTACGCAAACACAGTGATTTCGTTTTTCATAGGATGAATAGAAGGTGAAATAGGGATATTTAACATTTAAAATAATATATCAGTATATTATTGATACATATGTTATTAATTTATAATGAAACAACTAATGAATATAAATTATAAAAATAATGAAATTTGAAAGAATCGGTAGAAGAGATTACCTCTTCCTCGACATGCCTCCTTTAAATTTCCTCTTAGAGAACTAGAGATGATCTTTTAAGAAGAACAGAACGTCTATAATGTAACTAGGAAAGTTTATAAGATAAATGGTTATGGTTTGGGCTATATTGAAGGCTCAAAATTGAGTGAAGTGGAGAGGGAGGAGATTCCCTTTTATAAGAGGGGATATGGGAACTTTAGGGAACTCTCAAAATATTAATTTTTTTAAATGAAATATCAATTAAAAATGATCCAAAACTTATTTAATTAAATGATAAGATTATTTTGGTTCGGATAACAATCATACCATATTTTTTAGACATGTTTTGAATATTATATTATCCTTATTCTTTTTGGTTTAACCCATATTTTACACTTTTTAATATTATCCTGATATCATGTTATTTACAAATTGTAGGTTAATGTAATTACCATATCATGTCAAAAAACCCAAAAAAAGATATTTATTACATATTTGGACTTATATTAACCATGTTCTACATTTTTTACTTTTACAAATTTAATATAATTTAATAAACTATTTTATGTTTTATGTTATGGATTATGTCAGTTTTAGACACAATTCATACTTGGCTTTTATTTTAAATTCATAACAAACTGATTCCTTTGAAAAAAAGACATTAAATCTTCCATAATACATCAATGTCATCCAGAAAACTTTTGTATGGCATAAAAATGTTCAAATTATATTTATTTTAATTTTTATAAACTCATTCATTTGAATCTTTCATTGATGAGGTAATCACTACATCATAATCGTGTCATAAATAAATATATTTATCTAATGTCTAAAAATTATAAATAAAATACCATGATATAGGAAATATTATTATATTTCTAATTATTATCTATAGAAATATTGATATTTTATATATTCCTATATCTTAATAGATTGAGTAAAATATATATGTTTAGGTTATAATTAATTACATTAAATTATATCTTATGAAATGTCATTTTCAAATCCAAATGAATCCATGGGGTCCAAAAATCGACCTCAGAATTCTCATGGTTGGAAATATATTATAAAATAGTATTAGGAAATGTGTTAGGGTATTTTGATATTATTATAATATTATTTTTCTACCCTTATTTCCCTGATTTACATTTTTAACCATGGTAAATAATAAAACTACGGAAGTTACTATTCATAATGTCTAAAAATAAATGGCACATATTTATACAATTTCAACCTTATGATTCAAAATATGGTATCCAATTTTTAAAATTCAAAACACAGAAGTTTCCCTAAAAAATTTAATATTAATTTACATTATAAAAAACCAAAAAGTGTGTTTTTATGAAATACTAACTATGAAAATATTGACATGTGTTTATGTCCAGTTTACAAGTGAAATTATTTTCAATGACCAAAATTATATTAAATAAAAAAATATAATCTAATTATTTTTTAAAACCAATTAAAAAATAATCAAACTATATAAATTAATTAGATAAAAATTAAGTTTCAGGTTAAAATGTAGTATTTTTTCTCTATTCATTAACATTTTAATTTTATTAGAAAAATGCCAAAAAATAATCAAAAGTGATTTTTTAGGTCCCTATTCCAATGAAGAAGTTTATTTTGTCAAAATTGAATTATAAAAGTGTCAAAAAATAGAATTTAAATGCATGCACCATCAAAAGGCTATAAAACTACATTTTTTAAAAATACTTATTTTGTCCGAAAAATTGATTTTGTCCTCATATCATGTTCTATAAAATGCATATGATGAATGATAATGTTATATAATATTAAAAATGTGGTTGATACTATTTATAATATATAGTTATATAATATTTTAATAGTATATCATTGTTTAGTGAAGATCGGTATTTCATACAATGCAAGCTATCGAGGAAGGTCTCTCTTGCATGCAATGCAAGCCAAGACAGTGTTGTGTGTAGTGAAAGCTTCCTTTTATGTTACGTATAACATAATAAAAACAATATTCATTAATAAATTGATCAAAATCTCTACTCAGTGTTGCTTGAAATGAATTCTATCAAAGGAACATGAAATTGTGTGCAACCCAAGCCAAGAATAGTGTTGCGTATATGACATGCTAATATGGTTCTACAAATAAAGAAATATAATATTAGTGTATCATTCAACACAAGACATAAAGAACATTACAAAAATATATCTTCTAAAATAATTGGGTGTTATATTCTACCCCCCTTAAATTGAATTTCTCCCTTGAAATTCATCATAGTTATAAATGGTTTACTACTTCAATGTTTCTTTCATAGAATCACACATCGTAAAAAGGGATACTAAAACATCATTTTAAAAGGAAAGTTAGAAATAGAGTGGTTATCCAAAGTAACTCATCACTGGGTTCCCACATAGGAGAGCATAGGTTGTAAGTTAAAACATGGATATGGAATAGAAATATAACAATCATGTTCGGTTGGATAGTGATAGAGAATAAGATTTGGATAAATTTAACTACCATAAATACTTAAATCTGCGATGATTTAAGGGATCATCTGATTCATTAGATAATAAGGCACTCAGATAACATTTTGGGTTTTTAGGATCCTTTTCTTAATGTTGAAGAATTTTGTATGGGAATAAATAATTACTTGATTTTGTTATAATCTCATCGTTGATCATTACTTGAACAATTCCCAGTTCAACTCATTTTTAAATAAATTAAGTTGGACTTTTCATTATTTATGTGATAGTAGATGATGCGATAGAATGATAGTTCATTCCATCTGTCTCAAAAAATGGTTATAATAGGTTATCAAAGATGCATAAGTCAACCTATAATGAGATAATAAATTAATCTAAAAAAAATCCACTAGAACATAACTTATACTATCTATTAATGGATAAAATTACAATCCTTCCAAAAAATAAAATATAAAACATTAGAATGTGTTGAACTAAATTGTCTTAATATTTGTCTCGCATATCTCATTTGGAAGTTCTTGGTTTTCATATTCCAAACAAGTAAATACCTTAGTAATGTATTCTCTTTAAACATGATAATAAGAATAATTTTCATAGAACCTTAGTGAATACATTCATTCTATAAAAATTAACTCTTTCCATATACCAAAAAAACAAAAAAAAATTATATACTCGAACCACGATATCACTTTCTCCTTATATCTGTCATGAGCTCATTAATACTACGAAATATCTCATTATCTTTTAATACCTTCATTATGCGCATATCATGTGCTTTCAAAAAATATTTCAATCACTTTTAATGGTCATCAGTCCCATATAATTATGGAAAATCACAATGGACCAATACATATATATTTTAATATTCCATAATGCTATAAAAAGGATTCAATAACAATATTTTGGAATCCCATTACATAAACACTTAATCATTTCACCACTTCATTTTCAAACTCAAAATCACCAATAATGATCACATGTGACTTAACTTTAACCTTTTACTTAATATGTTGGTGATGTCGATCATCATTAACCTTTGTATTGGGATAACGGTTACCATAATGACCAATTTCCTTTCACTTGTATCATTGAAGTATTGGTGGTTCTTTCTCTGTAGTCTTTTCTTTATTTACATTATTAGAAAACTTGTTCCCATTACGTTGGAACTCAAATGCTCAGTGACTTTCTTTTCCACACATGAAACATTTTCTAGTCCCTTTAATACAATATCTAACTTGATTCTTTCCACACTTTTAGCATAATGGAACATTCATATTCTTTTCACCATTGTTTTGAGATTTTTTCTTGAACTCCATATTTCGTTTCATGTCAAAACCATGAGATGGATATGTAACACCAACCTACAGTTCTACCTTGATAGAAAAACACAAAATCTCCTCATATCTAATGAATTATCTTATAGCTAATTCCCTTCAAATACTTGGTTTTAGGCAACTGAAGAATCGATCATCATTTCATTCAAGTTGGATGATAAAGCCAGAAGCATACCTTGAAATCCTTGTAAAACATTCATTGTATGCTCCAAAAGATTCATCATCATTTTTTTAAGCTCAAGGAACTAATTTTCCATATTTTTTCAAAGAATACGACGTAAGTACTTATTGAAAATCATGTTCTTGAACTCTTCCCATTCCATGGATTTAATTTCATCTTACTGCCCTGTATTCTTAATTAGTGTCCACCACTAGTCTGAATCACCATCTAAATAATTGATATCCAAAATTAACTTTTAATGTCTTGAACAGTGATGGATGTAAAATATCTTTTCAATGGTACTGATCCAATGGTCACTAATAAGTGGATCAAAATACCCACTGAAAGAAGGTGGATGTTTCCTCAGGAAGGACTCAATAGAATGTTTTTTCCTTCTCTCCTCATTTGGAAGTCCAAAATGATTCATAGCTTTTTTAAGTATAGAAATAAGATTTTTAATAAGTAACCCATAACATTTGGATATCCAGGAGGTAAATAATTGAATTTCTTAGTTCATTGATCATTAAAATGATTCTTTCACGTTCCATCCATTGTCTACAACCCAAAAAGAACAGTGTTAGGGGGGTAAAATCATACTAGAAAAACAACATTATCATGGTGGAGTAATTTCAATCTCTTACACCTTAGGTTTAATCCTAGGATATTCAGGATAATTACCATAATTCTAGTACTATAATCTATATTTATTCTTACCATTAGGGACATCCCTATACATACCGTAGAAATATCTCTAGGGGTCTCACTAAAATTTTCGCATCGTAGTTTCCAAAGGTTGACTAATCCTACACTCTAATACAAACTGTAGAGACCCAATATTGAATTACATGGAAATTAAATTTCTATTGAAGAATACATAATAAATGCTATATAGAGACACCGAAATATTGTATTAGTTTAGTGTCTTTGGGAACTCGGAACAAAATCTTCAAATCATGGTGAAATATATTCAATATCTCTAATAAATATCTTCACCTTTTTATTCCTACCTAAAACCTTTATTTATATCCTGGTGAAAAGAAAACATAGAAACGGTGAGCTCAAATTCATAGTAAAGGTAATCATGTATAACATAAAACAATCTATAAACATTTGCACATAAAAACATGAACATAATGTTTAAACATCAAAATATTGAGTCATGAAATAAATCTTGACAGTACGTAAGGCATGGACCATAAAGGAAAATTAACCATGATTGAATAGAATTGGAATAAAAAAATGTAATTGTGGAAAACTAAAAATCACATAATATTACTTCCATATTGTCCAAGGCATTGCTACCAAAACCATTATAGTGGACATAGTCCATTACTGAACAAAGTTTACTTGCCGTTCCAGCCATGTATTACTGAACCAGATTTACTTGTCGTTCCAAACATGTGTTACTGAACCAGATTTACAAACTGTTCTAGTAATTTCTATCTGATGAGATACTGTAACACAACATGATTTCATATTACGTTATCTCTTCAATGTAATTCAGTAGATTTCACTATGTGTAACACTGATTTCAAGCGCACCCCGACTTACCAAACTAGACGTTCAAAATAAATTATGAGTAGTAATACCCATTTTTTGGAAGTTTATAAATTTTATCTTTAAAAAAGAACATCATTTTTTGATTTGGAATATCGAAATTATCTTAGGGTGAATTTTTGTCATTTTTCTGAAAACATTCAATTTCTGATGAACAGTGAAAATAATAAATTTTAATTAAAAACAACTTTTTTAATTGATATAATTTATAGTCTGAAATTATATATTTTAATGGTTTTTATGTATCATTAGATTATAGTTTTATAATTTAATATAATTTACGTTATTGGATGTAATCTCATGATTAAACTGGATATAAACAAGTGTCAATCATTTGATAGTTATTATTTCATAAAAACACATTTTTTGTTTTGACAATGGGAATTAATTTTAAATTAGTTGCTGCCACTTATTTTTTTTGAATTTGGAGAAATGTATTATATATTTAGTATTAGGAGGTCCAAATTGTGTAAATTAGTAACTTTTATTTTTATGCATTAGGAGAATTTACTTGAGTAAATATTGTATTTACCGTGGTTAAAGGGGTAAATCTTGTAAATAAGGTAACAAAATATTATTATAATAATATTAAATTACCCTAAAACGTGTCCTTACCCTATTGTATGATACATGTACGACCGGGGGAATACTTGGGTCGATTTTGGGATCCCATGGAGCCACATGGGAGTGATATGGAATTTTATATTAAATAATCTAAACTAAAGATAAAAATAACAAAAGAAAATTTCTTTTAATAAAATTTTTTTTCTATGAGATTATAAAATTGATCTATTCTAAAATAAATATTCATTAGAAATATAAAAATATATCCTACCTTAGTGTATTTTATTTATGATTTTTAGACAAAAAAATATATATATTGATATATGACACAATAATGATGCAGTATTTTCCTTATAAACGAAACCGTTAAATAAATGATATTATAAATACTAAAATAAATAGAATTTGAAAGTGTTGATTCCATAAAATAATTTATAGGTTACTATGAAATGGTATGGTTTATTAAATGTATTTATTTTGAATTAAAAAAGTTTTATGGACTTTAAAAAAATTCAATTATTACATAATGTTAAAATTGACATAAATGAGTTTTTTAAAAAAAGACAATTTTATTGGTTGATATAATAATCATAAAAATATAATGTTCAGCCAAAAGACTTATATAATGATAATTTTATCATAAATGTACCACTTTAGGTTCTATAGGAAGTTTATAGTAAGTTTATTAACCATATGATATAAAAATACCAAGAGGCATGGTAAATGTCAAACTATTTAACTAAGAATTAAATCTAAAAGATAAGGTTAATATAGTGACCCAAAACTGTATAAAATCTATTGGTTGAGTGGTTTTTGAACCATCACCACCTTATAATTTAAATAATTAATTTTTTATCCATTATAAACTGAAACTTATTTTATTATAAAATAGGATTCCAATCTTTTCCTGAGGTTCCCCTCACCCCTCTTATAAAAGGGACTTCCCCTTCTCTCAAATTCACACCTTCAAAGCCATTTGGCTTGGCCAAACCCAGCCCAAATATCCACTCCACTGTACTCCCTTCATCATAGAGGCCATACTTTAGTCAAAAATCCAAATTAAGGGGCCCTTTTGATCAAATCAAATGGAAGAACCAGAAGAAGAGGTAAATATCTCACCACCTATTTCAGGTTTTTTTCTTCTTTCACTTCCTCTTTAATTGTTGTTTAAATTCTAAAATAATAACTCCTATAACTTCTATAAAATTTGATGTTATTATAAATATGGTTAGAAAGCCAAACTAAGTTAATTTTCAAATGTTATGTTTTCTCACTATTCATTAAAAAATGAAACATTCCAGAAAATACAAAAAAATCACCCTAAAATAATTTCCAAATGTTAAGTTTAAAAAAAAATCATATCACCCAATAAATTTTCTAAATGTGTAAAAAATTAGTTATAATATTTTCTCTTAGAGCACAATAAAAATAAATTTTCAAGAGAAAATATCATTAAAGTGTAAAATGAATTTACTAAAAAATTGAGCATCTTTCTCCTAAGAATTAATAAATTTATATTGAGTATAATCTTAATATATATTTCATAATGTGTTTATTATTATTCGTACCAATTAATTCAATTTCCTGGTTATAACATTCATATTTATATAATAATATCTTAGGGTTCATTTAAGCTTAGTGTTGCATGTTGAATATGAAATTGAACATAAAGTTCCTAAAAACTAATGATTTTATAGAGAGTGAATACAAGAAAAATTATCCCACCAGAATCAATATAATGATCATAGTATTACTTTTATTATATTAATAATAACTATTCTACTTTCATTAGTATCCATTTCTAAATGACCCAATGATTCATGGATTATGATCTACACAATCCATAATATAATTCAAGTTGGTTCAACATCAATAATATTACACACTTATCAATCACACTCATTTTAAGTATAAAAACCATTGGTCAAAGCTACATGACCTAAACATATAGTACCCTTTGGTCAATTTTATTTGACCTTAAACATCAATTATGTTTGTATGACTTACATGACCTTAAAATACCTATGGAAAGATACACAATACTCACTAAAATGATGAACCATAAAGGTAATTATGGGAAAATTCAACTCTATACTATCAATACATGTGATTTCCATGCTCTAGGAAAAATAAAGTACATGAATATGAAATGGAACAAAATTTGTTAGGTTTTAAACCTAAAAGAGGTGGCATAAGAAAAATACAATTATTTTCCACAAACCCTTATCTATATCATACATTTCAAAAAATTTAGGGTAATAAAAAGGAAAAATATATATAATGCTTGTGGTGTCCAATATACATCCCTGATGGTATTCACGTTATTCTATCTAGGAGCCTTGTCCTTGGAAATATTTATAGAATTATTCCATTCATAATATTTCAACTTGAATATTTCAATAAATCTCAAAAAAGTGTGGTGAAAAATCAACCATATAATGAACCAAATCTAATGTTATGGTGACGAAAAATTATATAGATACCAATATGTGATTAATTCCTAGGATGAGACCATTTTTAATGAAGCAATAAAGAATTTTTACTTGAATCATTATTCATATTTCAGTGATAGAATAATTTAAGAAATATTGATATTAATATCAAAATTATTTAATGTTGAGAAAAACGATGGGTAACTACGAAAAAATATGTTTTCATTTATTTCTAAAAATATTAAGGTAGAAGAATATTCAGAACTTGGAGTATCCCCAATTAATAAAATATTAAAATTACATATCATGATCAATGAATTCTTGAATTTGAATCATTTCTTGATTAGATTCTTTAATGTCTTGGTGTAGCTTCATCAATGTTGCAATTTCTATTTATATATAACAATTTAGTGATTCTTAACTCTCAAAAGATTCCAAACCTAACTATTTTTCCAACTCTACTAGTGATTTATCTTCATTAACTACTACATTAATGTTGTCCATATCTCAGTTGAGCTGATCCAACTCTTCATGAACTTAGTCTGACTCTTGAAAGAGTTTTTCCATCAAAGATAAATTTTCAATAACTTATACCTACCACCCTAAGACAAATCCATTATGTTTAGAATATTAACTAAGAATGATATTTTTATATATAGAAAATGGACCATTGAAATTGTAGTTTCATGTTATTATTGAAGCAAACACACAAACTATCTATCAATCATTAAGCATATATTTCCCCTAAGAATGCATAGAATGGTTTTCAGACCGTTTATATCCAATAACAAAGATCATGAGACATAACCTAGAAATTTTTTCTGAAATTTTAGTTGGGTTCTAAGATATCAATTTTCAAATATTTTTCCATATATTTTTTCGAGTAACATACTAGTTCTTAAGGTTTTCATCATCCTATTTGGATGCGAGGACATATTCAACGATTAACTTGACAAAAGAACATCTTGCCTCAAAAAATTCAGAAAGAGTGGACTATATAGAATGAAATGTAATTGATACCAAAAAAATTTTTATGGCAAAAAAATATCTCAATATTCTATGATTAATGTTAATGTTCTAAAATTTTACATTCCAAAAAATGCGTACCAAACAAAGAATGAAATGAGATGTATGGAGAGGTAGAATACTCACATTTTTTATTGATGTGATTACTTCTACATTTTTCATTCACTTATTATTAAGAAAATAGGCACTACATTTCCCAATAGATAAATGACTCCAATATACACCCCTCATTATAGAAAAAGAAATTTATCTCTATTAAGAGATATATAATATAATTGAAAGTTATAGACAAAAAAATGTTATAAAATCTCAAAGTAACTAACCTTAGCCGAGGGGTGTATTCACAATATTATAATAAATAGTTTCATATTTTACCAGATAGGTGACCTATAAATGGTCACTCACAAAAATCAAGCTCACATGAATGATAACTAGTGAACTTGGAGTAAAAAATGAGCTTGTATCCCTATAATATGTAGTCATCTATTCCTCCATGGTTGTGATTTCAAATATAATTAGGCATGTTTTCCCCAAAGATGTTGATATTTTCATTTCTTGATTCCTAGAAGGATTATCCACCAACATCAATTCGAAAAAAGTTAGATATTTTGTTGTTAAATAAGGTATCTTCAACACGTGGAATGTATCAACATGATAAAAACCCTATTATTGAAATATAGTCGTCATTTGATTATATTGAGCTATGATCCTAGGATTAAAAATTTCCATATTGTTGTCCACTGGCCTCATATATTAATCTTATCTTAACATGAAAAGAATTTCTTCTATTTCCACATCAATTTCCGAAAAGAAATTTCCAACTATTGGAGAATTTGTACTCCCAGACTTATATAACTTGTGACAATATCCACGCAAGTTAATTCATCAATAACAAACCACTAAATAAATTTTATGGTTTGGTGGGAATGTATAGTACTCACCTGTTGTTCCCGATGAAATGTGTTTTGTTATTTTGTTTGATTGAATTTTAATCATGGTATCCCTTGAGGTTAATCTCATGAGAGGAACAACTGGAAGTGATATAGGATTAAATTATCCCTTAGGATTAGTAATCATATCCTGCATAGGATCACCTATTCAAGAAGATATTTATTTTACAACCCTTTCAATGGAAGGTAAATCCATCCCAATACCCATTGCCCCTTTATTGTATTATGGGGAAGGAATAAGTGATTTATCATGTCCATCGTCCAATAAAAATTATAATAAAGATATGGAGAAGAAACATTATTGTTGAAGCGAGAATTATAAGGATATTTCATTTCACCTCATACTGAAATTTATTTTCTTCAGCTCCTCCTATCAGCATATCTCATACTTGACCAAAGTTATAAATTTTAATTTGGAATCAATGGTTAAAAGAATCCATCTACTTAATAAATTATTTGAATTTCATCAGTTGTTCTTTAACCAAAATTTAATTGGTTGTAGTGATAAACCCAAACCTGTAAAAACAATATCAATCGATTAATGTGCTCCCCATACTTCCCCAATCGATACCTTCCTTCTCAAGGTTGCTAATTCCTTCTAAGTAAGTATAAATAATTCCATGGTAATGAATAATAAAATTTATAGGGACAAAATTTATAGAGAATTAGGATCTAAAGGCCTCATTTGTTTCCTTGTCATCTCTGATTACAGTTTATTCCTTAGAGAAGGATATTAATGAGGTCTTAGTCATGAAGACGATGGTATATTTTTAGATTTTTTTATAATGGGTGGATCTTCCTCATTGGTCTCTTATGTATGAAGATAAATTCATAGATAATTTAAAAATAGAGAGGTTAATATAACATAATGATTTAAAGAAGATAACTATCTAACCTATTCTTAATAATGATTTATAATATCTTCATCTTCTTTATTACCACTCACATAAGGATTCAAAATTTTGAGTACTAATCTTGATATTATATTTGGACCACTAATTGAATAGTTAGAAGATTAAAAATCTAGGGAATATACATATATCATATCTGAGTGATCGACATATGAAATTTTATTAGGTATAGATATGAAGCCATATCTAGTCAAGATGATGGCTTTCTTTTGTTTAAAAAATGTATATATCCAGGATAAGAATGGATATCTTCCTAGAATCCCACTCCCTAAATGTAATTGGATATCAAGCCTCATTAGAGATATATGATTAGGGAGGTTCATTGGTTATCTAGAAAAAATAACCAATATTTTTAGGAGAAAACCCCAAAACCTTAACCACTTTCTCGGCATCACAAAAATTAGAGGTTTTCAAGCTGAAACTTCCTTCTCAATCCAATGTTCCTCATTTTTTTCTATCTTCCTTATATTTTTAGAAAGGAGATGACCCTTAAAATAGGTACCGATCTCTCGAGTTGACCATTGGGATATGAATGAATTCATGCCTTAGTATAATAATTCACAAGTCATAGCATGGAGTCATAGGGATGATTCAAATTTTGAAGTCATGTATCATCTCTTGTAAATTATACTAAAATTTGATTGAAAATTATAATTTTTTTCATTTCATCTCCTATTTAGATATTTAGGAAACTTTTACTCAATACAAAAGAGATTCTACACAAATATTTACAGTGAATATCCTTAAAAAATAAATTTCCCAATAATCTTTTTAGCTAAAACACATTCCCATTAATAAATAAGGTATCTCAACTTTCCATGATGATAGGATGCATCACTAAACCTAGTTAGAGGTGTGTAAGGATCATTGGTGAAATGATCATAATAGTTTAGAATATACATTATGTTTTTCATCTCCAGCATCAATGGGTTAGCACTGTTAATGTATTGAAACTATTTCTTAAATCGGGCCTTGGGGATTGGTTGATAATTTAAAAATTAATTATCCCCATGTGAGCTACTATCAAACCTCATAGAACCGGAAATGGGCCAATAATCCTATAAGTGGAATTCATTCTACTAATTCATCCATAAAGATGAAAAAAAGTCCATAACTATAACATAAAAATTAATACATCTCCTGGTTTCCAATTGGGATACCATAGAAAAAGTTGTAGACCTAAACCTAGTACTCAACTAACATACACATAGTAACCAGGCACTTAAAAACATAGAAAATATTATTGTCAACCATTCCACCTAGTCAATCTTAGGCCAAACATTGTATCCCCACTAGGGGAAGTTGTTTTCCTCCGATGTTTTCTAAGATACATGAGCGAGACTTCGAGTACTATGGTTCAAAAAATTTCCTAGTCCCCTCACTTGTGGCTTATAGAAATTTAGCATAGAAAATACATGGATGTAGTTAGTGAAGGTAAAATCAAACCTAATATAAGGTTCTACTCCTAGAATATTCTATTATATAGTAAGTAATGCTTTCTTGAGTGGATGTATCCTCTTTACGTCATCACGTACCAGGGAAAGAGGGCTGAAATCATCATATATTTTCTTTTATGACTGGATCCCCTATAATAATTTGGAAATACAAGTCTTACCCCAATATCTCTATCAAATAAATGTAAGGTTTTGGTATCTAGGCCCTATATACTATGAAAATTCAGATGAAAAATCATATTCTGATAAGAAAAAATTTATGAAACCCAAACAGCCTCATAAATTCTTACAACATTCATCGCCTTTTTAAATTCATCATTTCATTAATAGACCCAAAAGGAACATTACTACATGAATTTTTAGATATAACCACACCTTTATACCAATATTTTTCTAGAGCTATTCATATCCGATGCTCTATACAAATGAGTTTTAAAAACCCATTTTTATTAGGATAAGACATAATTACCACTACCTCCATTCCTACCCTTCCACCCTTGATAACTAATCCTTACTACCTTAAGGGAAATCCTATCCTCTATTCTTCTTGGGATATATTGCCTTATTTGTTGGTTTTTGATTATCTTCTTCTTGAACATCATATTAGTGAGTTCCAACCATCATCTCTTCTTATAAGTGTCATTGTAATTTTTATATATGTATCAAAATATAACTGATTTTCTGTAATGTCATGATTCTTCCCCATTCATTAAAAAAAGGTATTTTAAATTATTTTTATTATAGTTATGCATAGTAAATATGAATCTATTATGTATATTAGTATTTTAAATTTTGTTATTCTATAATTTTATATATATCCATTACAATGTTTTTGTGTGTGTAATCTATATTAACTAATCATTTGATTACTTTTTATAGTAATCTGTTATTATGTTAATAAATTAGGGGGTTATGAAATTATTTATTTAATTGTTTTATTTTAATAAATGAATGATCATAATTTATATATAATTAATTTAAATCAAATAGTGTGTTATTGTAATTACTTATTCTATGTGTTTTACTTTACTTGGTTTTTTATTATAATTCATCGACTATAGAATATGTCATATCTTAAACTTTGTTGAGATACCAACTAAAATGTTTTTATGAATTTAATATTAAAATTAGTATTTTTATTATGTAATTTAAAATGATATGCATACATGTGATACTAGATTATGTCTTGATTCTACAAGGAATATTTTTCAGATAAAAACATATATATAAAGATAAGAATTTTGATGTTGGGCGAGACATCTTTTTCATTATTATGTAAATTTTTCCATGATAAATACATATATATTTAATTATATATATTTAATCTTAAAAATAAAGATTTTTTTTTGAAAACAAATAATTTTTCAATAGTTGGTTATCATCCCCATGTATTATACTTTTTTTAGTTTATTACTTGTATACATTTATTATATCATATGTCATTTCCTTTATTCATTATTGGGATAACTATTAATATTCTTTGTTGATATTCATATTAAAATTAGTATTTGAATTATATTACTGGAAATTTTATGTAAACATGTAATAGTAAATTATTTCACATTGGTACTATAAATGTTTCCTTAATAAAAAAATATGTATCAATGAAATGATATTTCTTGTTGAGTGGGTCATTGTTATGCCATTTCATTAGTGAGGGGAAAGTGGATAGGTTTGACAAGTGGGGATAAGTTATTTAGGTCTTAAAAAAGTTTTCATTTAATATAAATCTATTTTTTTTCTCTCAAACATGTTGGGAAATTTTTTATTTAATTATTATAGTACTTTTTTTTTCAAATGTAATGAGGGGTTTTGAAATTATTCATTTCCATATTTTATTTAAATTTTTTAATGATCAAAATTTATAAACAATTAATATTAATTTAATATGGTGTGAAATTTGTGAACATTCATTTTTTTTAAAATAAAATTTCACTAAATAGTTACTCAATAACTCTACGTTATTTTATAGTATGTATCAGTTGTTTTTTTTCATCTATTAAAAACAAAATTGGTCAAAATGAATTTTATATTTATTATTTAATATATATATATTAATATAAATATTTCTTGTAACATAATGAATAGAATCTATGTGTATCATTCTAACCAAATCCAAACCAAGATTATAAATAATAAGTTTTTTTTTTGATTTTGTATTTAATAATTATTTAGATTTAGTTGTTATATGTATTGTTGGACTCCTTATGTGTTAATCATGTTTTAATGATCAAAAATCTTTCTACTGTTATTTAATCTCGATCTTCATTGCACATCTTGCTAATGCTTTTCAATCATTATAATAACTACTCATCATGTTTTAATAATAAAAAATCTTATGGATGTTAATTACTCTCTTTATTATTTACAAGTATCATGCATGATCAAAAATCTCACATATATTATCAAGATTTTATGTTTATGATTCATGTTCTCTTACTCTATAATGGTTAAACTCAAGCCATATTCTACATATTTTGTATAAGTCCAAATACAGATATTTTTCTAAGTATGGAATCACCGTGAAGGACTCACCGTGACCCAGACACCGTGACCCAGACACCGTGACCCAGACACCGTGACCCAGACACCGTGAAGGACTCACCGTGACCCAGACACCGTGAACCTCATACCGTGAACCTCATACTGTGAAGCTCATACCGTGAAGAAGACACCATTTACTTAATCACTGTGACACCATTTCTTAACGTTTTGTAAATATTATTTAAATAATACTAATGGTCATATTTGATGTTTTTAATGCATTTAATGTTAATTAATGATAGTTGTTGGCATGTCAGGAAACCGTATCTCGTACCTATGAAAAGAGATTCTTTCCTAATACCAGAACTTGTGGAATATAAGGAAGATTAAGATTCAGTACATGGAGAGATGAAGCAAATAGAAAAAGTGGTGGAGAAAAGAAAAGTGTGAGTATACAACGAGAAGAACTTACATACAACCGAGAGCACGATGATGAACAAGAAGATCAATCCTGAGTAAGAAAGAGATTTCCATACCTTCAAAGAACTCTCATGAATGCAATACAACACCACTGAAGAACACACGATGAATCAAGAGATTATTTTCATTCTTGTAGAATACAAGCTGACTACGACACTCTGTTTTTCAACAGAAAAACCAGAGAAGAACTCAGAAGCATTCATGCTAAAGCCAACGAGTCCAGAGCTGCATTGATAATCACTAGAGCTTTCTAAACTCTTATATGTTCTCTCTAAGTGATTTATTTGTTAACTTCCAAGCAGTGTGGTGTACTCTATATTTCTTATACACACACTATCTCCTGCACTGAACTGGAGGATATCAAAATCTTCAAACCACAATTGTTTACTCTTGTTTACCCATGTCAACTGTGGAAGAGGTCCTTGTGTGGCCCAGTCAATTTTTTCCCACGAAGAACAGTGGTAGAGGTCCCTCCATGGCCTGGATAGTTTTGTAAACTGTTGTTAACCCCAATCCAGGGTGTGGATAAAAGTTTATATAAATTTGAGAGGACTATGTCTCGGCTTGAGACTGAACCTCCTGTTATATTTGTTGTGCATCATTAGTTTATGTTTATAGTATACTACATATATCTCATTTATTCCACTAATATTACTTTGAAATACAAAACTATTTTAAAGGTACTTTGATAGTTAAATTATCAAGTGTTTACACTTATTGTAAATTTGTAGGTTAGTTTCAAAAGTTATTTTAATCCTGTGGTTAAATTAACTGAGACCTATTCAATCTTTGAGAAGCTAGGTGAACATTTACAATCTGTATAAATTCACTATAGTTTAACTTGTTTTATAAATTGGGGGATTTTAAATAGACAATATTTTAACAGAAATTTTAATTGGAACTCAATTCACCCCCCTCATGAGTATCCACTCTGACCAACATTTGGTATCATAGGAATTGTTTTCGATTAAGGATTTTTGAAATACTCTGTTTTTCAACTGTGATTTTAGTTTCATAATTAATGATCCTAATTTTCTGTTAGTTCTAAATTCTATCTCTTTAAATTATCGTTCTAAAATCTAGCTATGGACAATAGACTAGAGGGTGCTACTACTAACATGCCACCATTCTTCAATGGTACAAACTATGCTCAGTGGAAACTTAAAATTAAAATTCATTTAGAAAGCATGGGTTTTGATACTTGGACTGCTATAGAATCTCAATATAAACTTCCAGAAACTGAAAGAATAACTTGGGATAAACCTACAAAGACTGCCTACAATAATAATTCTAAATATATGAATGCCCTATACTATTCTATAGGAGATGAGGAGTTTAATAGAATTTATTCTTGCAAAACTGCTTTTGAAATTTGGGATACTTTGGGTGTTTCTGATGAGGGAACAACCAATGTTAAAGAAATGAGATTGAATACTTATACTATTAAATATGATAATTTTAAAATAAAGACTTAAGAACCTATTTCGGATATGTATCTCAGGTTTAATGAGATAGTCAATACTATGAATTCACTCGGAAAGGTTGTTCCAGCAAAGGAACAAATTATGAGAATCTTGAGATGTTTACCAGACCGACGGAGAGGCACATCTGTTTCAATCATAGAGTCATCTGACATTGCTGCTATACCTGTCAATGAACTCATTGGTAAGCTCATGATATATGTGGAAGAACTCAAGGTGCATAAAGAAGAAGATGATGAACCTAAGAGACAATCTGTGGCTTTCAAGACTACTGCTTCAAAGAGTAAGGATAAAGATAAAGCTCAAATACAAACTGACAGTTCAACCAGTGAAAATTCAGACTCTGATAGTGATGCTAAAATGACTCAGATAGCCAGAAGGTTTAAGAAATTTTATAGGAAGAAGAATTTTTTCATAAAATCAAATTACAAAGTTAAGGATGACAACAAGGGACATTAGAAAAAGGATTGGAAGAAATCTGACTAATCTGATGAAGTTGTTTTCTATGAGTGCAAAAGGAAAGGACATATAAAAGCAGACTGTCCAAAGCTGAAATACAAGAAGAAGTATGAGTATAAGGATAATAAGTATAAGAAATCCATGAAGGCTACGTGGAGTGCTTATGAGGATTGCTCCAGTGAATCTGAAGCTTCTGAGACAAAAAATATAAATAAGGAAAACATGTGTTTTATGACAAACACTTCTGAGGTAACATCTGAAACTCCTGCTTTAAATTCATATTATTCTGGAGATGATTTTAATTCTAAAAATATGTCAAAATCTGAACTTTTTGAATATTGTGATATGTTAGAAGAAACCTGTAATGAGGTGAAAGACAAATACAAAGAATTAAATAAACAATATGCTTTAACTGTTAAACAGAAATCTGATCTTAACATAGAAATGGAAAAGAATGCTCGGTTGCTTAAAAAAACACTGAACTGAAAATTTCTAATGAGCAACTTAGGAAGGACTTAGAAAAATTCACAAATTGAAAAGATACACTAACTCAAATGCTAGGAACAAATGTTGCACCAAAATATACTACTAAAATAGGCTACAAACCTAGACAGAGACATATTACAAAGAATAGATTTATTCCTAAATCTGGACAGAATACTGCTAGTTCTAGTTCTAAACATTTATATGCTTCAACTTGTTATTCACTTAGTTATAAATCTAATAGAGTTTATCTTTCTAAATCTATTGATTCTGTAAATTATATGAGACCCATAAGACATATTTGGGTACCTAAAGTTTTATTGGCTATCCTATCTAGACCCAAAAATATTTGTGTACCAAAATCATTTCTTATTTAATCTATTTTTAGGAAACCTTCTTGAAAAGTTCCCAAAAGAATACATGGTATCTGGATAGTGGATGTTCAAGAAATATGTCAGGGGATTATTCATGATTCAAAAGTTTAATAAAGGTGGATGGAGTTCATGTTCCCTTTTGTGATAATTCTAAAGGAAAGATCATCAGCCTAGGTCAAATTGGTAACACTGATTCAGTTTTAATTTCCAAAGTTTTATTTGTTGATGGACTGAAATATAATCTGTTAAGTATTTCTCAATTATGTGATGATGGTTTTAATGTTAAATTTGAAAATGATTCTTGTAATTTTTTTAATTCTAAAAATGTTATAGTATTTTCTGCTCTAAGAAATGAAAATGTTTATGCAGTTGATTTAAATTCTTTAGCTAAGAAAAATTTAACCTGTTTAAATGATTTTCATAATGAGTCTTGGTTATGGCATAGAAGACTAGGACACTAAAATTTACACTCACTTAGAAAACTAAATAAGAAGAAATTGGTTAGAGACCTACCTAAACTTGAGTTTCCAAATGACAAAGTTTGTAATCCCTGTCAAAAGGGAAAGCAACATAAAGTGTATTTTAAATCAAAGAAAGAAATTTCAACTTCTCAACCTCTCAAGTTAGTTCACATGGATTTTTTTGGACCATCTAGAGTTTCTAGCTTAAATGGGAAGCACTATGTTTATGTCCTAGTAGACGAAATTTCTTGTTATACTTGGGTATACTTCTTAGCTCACCAAAGTTAAGCTTGTTCTTACTTTGTTAAATACTCCAAATCTATAGAATATCTTATTGGACTTAAGATTAAAACCCTAAGAAGCCATCATGGCTGTGAGTTTGAGAATCATGAGTTTGAATCCAAATGCCCACACAATGGTTATAGTCACAATTTCTCTACCCCTAGGATGCCTCAGCAAAATGGTGTAGTAGAATGGAGAAATAGAACCCTGCAAGAAATTGCTAGTACTATGCTTAATGAATATGACCTGCCCATTTACTTTTGGGATGAAGCTGTCAATACTACTTGTTATATTATTAATAGAGTCTTAATAAGACCTGTTATTAAGAAAACCACATATGAGTTTTGGATCAATAGAAAACCTAATGTTAGTTACTTTAGAGCCTTTGGCTGCAGAGTTTTTGTTCTGAATACAAAAGATAATCTTGATAAGTTTGCTTCTAAGAGTGATGAAGGAATCGTTTTAGGATATTCTTTATCCAGCAAAGCCTATAGAGTTTTTAATAAGAGAACCAAGTGTGTGGAAGAATCTGTTCACATCAAATTTGATGAAACTGATCCACATGGGCCTAAAACCTCTCTTGAAAATCTTGAAGAAGATTTATCTGTTTTGGACCATAATGACAAATCTAATGAACCTTCTATAAAGACAACCAGTTCTGGACTTATTCTAGAATCTATTCCTAATGAACCTGAACCCAGAGAAGAACATGAAATTTCTATTCCTACCTTTACTAGATCAACTAGAATTCTAAAGAATAATCCTTTAGATGCTATTGTAGGAAATTTTTAAAGAGGGACACAGACTAGAGCTTCTCTTAGAAATCAGGTTGAACATCAAGCCTTCTTTTCATAGCTTGAACCTAAAAAAATTTACGATGCTATTAGTGATGAGTTTTGGGTAATTTCTATGCAAGAAGAACTCAATCAATTTGAATGAAATAAATTTTGGAATCTTGTTGAAAGGCCTAAGGGAACGTTCACAATAGGCACTAAATGGGTGTTCAGAAATAAAGTAGATGAATCAAGAAACATTCTTAGAAATAAATCTAGGCTAGTTGCACAAGGATATAGTCAAGAAGAAGGTATTGACTATGAGGAGACTTTTTCTCCAGTATCCAGATTAGAAGCTATTAGGATTTTACTTTCTTACGCTGCTCATCTAAATTTCAAACTATATCAAATGGATGTCAAGAGTGCATTCTTGAATGGATATATTGTTGAGGATGTTTTTGTTTAACAACCACCTGGATTTTCAAACCCTCATTTTCCAAATCATATTTTCAAATTATCAAAATATTTATATGGTTTAAAGAAAGATCCAAGAGCTTGGTATGATAGATTAAGTACTTTTTTAATTTCTAAAGGTTTTACAAAAGGAATAGCTAATCCTACTCTATTTATAAAACGAATTTATAAAGATTTTTTAGTTGTACAAATTTATAAAGATGATATTATTTTTAGATCTTCAAAAACTTCATTATGTACTGATATTTCTAAAATAATGCAAAATGAATTTGAAATGAGTTTAATGGGTGAACTTAAATTCTTTCTTGGATTTCAAATCATTCAAAATGATAATGTAATTATTTTAACTCAAATCAAATATACTAGATATCTTTTAAAACGTTTTGGATTGGATAGCACAAAAATTAGTGACACTCCCATGAGTACCACCTGTAAGATGGATCTTGATGAAAATGGTAAATCTATTGATCAATCCACTTATAGAGGAATGATTGGAAGTCTACTCTACCTAACTTATAGTCGTCTTGACATTATGTTTAGTGTGTGTATGTGTGCTCATTTTCAAGAAAACCCTTAAGTGTCACATTTAAATGTTGTAAAGAGAATTTTCAAATACCTCAAGCATACTCCCAATTTAGGACTATTATATCCCAAAGGACAATCATTTGAATTAGTTAGTTATTCTGATGCTGATTTTGCTGGATGTAAGCTAGATAGAAAAAGCACCTCTGGAACATGTCACCTTTTAGGAAAGTCCCTAGTATCATGGTGTTGTAAGAAACAAAATTCTGTTGCATTATCTACTGCAGAAGCTGAATACATAGCTGTTGGCAGTTGTTGTGCACAAATTTTGTCGATGAAACAGACATTACTAGACTATGGACATCAATTTAGACATGTCCCAACAAATTTTGACAACACAAGTGATATTAACATTTCTAAGAATCCTTTTTCTCATTCTAGGAAAAAAATATTGATGTAAGACATCACTTTTTGAGGGATCATTATCAAAAAGGTGATATCACTTTGGAATTCATTAGTACTGAATATCAACTTGCTGATATATTCACTAAACCATTAAATTCTGAAAGGTTAGACTACATCATACATGATCTTGGTATGATTAATCATAATTAAATATCTTAACATAATGTTTAATACTTTACTATATTTTACTTTACGGTTTCATGGTCACTATTTCTAAGTTACTGTTTTATGTTCACGGTTTCACCGTCAAGACATTATGCTCACGGTCTGTCTACTCACTGTCTCACCGTGACTGCACGGAATGCTCACTATCTCACCGTGACGACTACCAACTATCTCACCGTGAGGACTAGTTTTCATCACACCGTAATGCCTACTCACAGTCTCACCGTGACGATTATTTATATTTTTATTTTAACCCGTATCGCGTAATTTTTATTTTACCACTATTTGATTTCCCGCGTTTTTGTTTTTATGAAGTTTGACATTCCCAAATGATAAAACATAAGGGTTTCATTCAAATCCTTACTCGAACTCTCTCTTGAACCTTCTCTTCCCTCTCACCTGAACCTTTAGTGGATGCCAAGGATAAAGCGTCCAACTTCACCCTCGTCTGAGAAGCACCGCTCTAAGAAATGGAAGAGGATACCGAGGGTAGCTCCCTAAGTACCTCTAAACCCAAACCTGGTAAGCCGTACATTTGTACCTGAAAAAGAAGTTTGTGCAGAGTGGTTGCTGTCTAGAAGATATTTAGTTTTGAAAGTTTTAAGAGAACAAGGATGGCTTGGATGGTTCACTGGACAGAATACACTGATCTACCCAAGATTGGTATCTCAATTTTATCAGTATGTGAAGTTTTCGTTTGATTGTGGAGAAAGATTTATGGTGACAAGCTGTATAAATGGTCAAAATTGCTCTTTCTCTTCGAGGCTGTGGGCTGTATGCCTAGGGATTCCCCATGAAGGAGTTTGTGAGGAATACCAGAGAGACCCTTCTCTAATGACCGACATCTTTGACCTGGAAAAAAATTTGGAAAACCTGACTGGAAATGGCACCAAGCGAAGGGCCATAGATGCTGAATTAGATGGGGAGACTAGACTTCTGTTCAAATTTGTTCCAAATTTGATTAGCCCGAGAAAAAGAGATTTTTCTGTGATGAAGTATCAGGATGTGTTCCTGATTCATCTGTTGAAAAATGGCCATAAGATCAACCTATGCAAGTATGTTATCAACCATATCTTTGAGCTAATCAAAGTCACTTCCAAATCCACCTCCTTGTATTACTCAAGGATGATTTCAGCTATGTTAGTTGCCAAAGGGATGGTTGGACCGAATGAAGAAAAGTTAGAGGACCTTGATTTCTGCCTATCCATGCCTATCATCAGAAAGATGAAGATTAGCTAGAACCCCTGGAAGAAGTAGTGGGTTGGGGATAATGATCAAGTGTATAAAATGTTTAATCCTATTGAATATCCAAGAAGTCCTAAAAATCTATCTGATCCTGGTTTAGAACTAGATGAAGTGGATGAGTATTCAGTAGAAGAAGAAGAAGATGATGAAGTATCAGTTGATGTATCTACTAGAGAAGAGGTTGAAATACCACCAATGGAAACAAATCCTGTTGAAAAAGAAAGGACTGTTGTCCCAACTGTTATCCCTGCTGAAACACCTCAAGAGGAGGAAGTTGGTGTTAGTTTGAGAGAAGAGGAAGTTTTTGTTCCTAGTGTGGATGTAAGTCCAGAAGCTCATCTTAATGTTGCAAGGAAGTTGGTTTTTCCTATTTCAGAACATCAAGTAACCTTAGAGGAAGATCCTGTTGAAGAGGATCTTTCTATTGAAAAAGAAGCAAGTCTGGATGTTCAACCAGTGGAACAATCTGTTCCTGAGATAATTCCCTCTACTGAAGAGAGGATGGAAATTGCCTTCCAGCTGGCAAGGTAAGAGTTTGCTGAAGAGATCAGGGATGATCCTATGGATATTGTTCATGTTCCTGAACCTCACGAATCTGAAAGGGAAGCACAATTTGAGGGGGGGGGGACCTCAAAACCTTGAGATTACAGAAGATGGATCTACGGAAGCTTCCCAACCTGTTGTCTCATACTCTGTGCACACCCGTTTTATTTTCCCAAGCATTTATGATGTGATTGAGTCAGAGAAAGTGTCTACAACTGGAACAGATCTTTCTTCTCTATTTCAACTGAAGTCTATCACTCATCCAGAACCAGAACCAGATCCCCAACCTCAATCCAAATCAAAATCTGAGTCTGAAGATGACTTTGAACCTCAACCAACATCTGAACCACTACCTTTACCTGTACCCTTACCCGAGCATCACTCTGTTGTGACCAAAGATGATCTAAAAGTTTTTGGAGAAACTTTGTTAGCTGGAGTTGAGAAAATTGTCTCCACTCAACCTCGTCCAGTGACTCGGTTAAGTCAATAAGATGCATCAATTATTTTGGAAAATATTATCTTGCATATTCAACCAAGGATGCTCTAAGAAATTCAAGAAGTCATATTTGAGAATAAGAATCAGAGTGCCTTCAGTGGCTTGGATCTATCTTCTTTTTCAAAAGTGGTTAAGAACAGTTATAGAGAATTTTACTTGGTTAGGATTCACTCTAAGATAGCCAATGATGCTCAATAAGAGATCACCAAGAAAATAGATCTTTATCTCTCCCAAATTTTCTCTAAATGTGATATGACAGATCACTTTAGATATCTTGTTGAAAATTTGGGAATCCCTCCGGTGATTCAATCTTTTAAAGCCCATGTTCAAAAACATATAGTGTTAACCAGATTGTTGGACCAGTTTATGGAGAATAAGGATGATTTTTAAAAGGATATTCAATATGGTGGTGAAATCATTACTTATTTCATCAATCTTTTGAAGTCATATCTTCATGTGCAATGTACTGCTATTGTTGCTCCAGCTAGTGCACCCCTTAGACCTGGACTACTTGCCTTAGCCTCAACTTCCATGACAGTCAGCCAAGATCTTTCTCAGATCCGACCAGTCATTCTTGACCAACCTAAGAATAGATCATCTACTACTCCCACTTTGGATCCATCTATTTTTGAAGGTATACCCTTAACCTATTTGTCTTCTGCATCAATGCATTCTTCTACTTCAGCACCATCTCCTACTACTGATAAAGTCAAGGAAAAGATAGATCCCTAAAGAGTCTAGAGACTGTTTTCTTTTTTATGGGATGTCATTTCTTATTTACAGTTAGTATTTCTCCTGTACATTGTATTATGAACCCTTTGTTTAATGACAACTGCCGAGTTTAATTTCATTTTCTCTACTTTTTTATAATCCCAAAAGGGGGAGAAATATCTACAAGTATAAATGGGGGAGAAAAACTACAACTGTCCATTCTATAATGTTTTTTCTATGCTAGTATCTTTAATATTACATGTCATTTATATTCTTCCTATATCTGATTTGTGATCATCAAAAAGGGGGAGATTGTTGGACTCCTCTATAATAACTACTCATCATGTTTTAATAATAACAAATCTTATGGATGTTAATTACTCTCTTTATTATTTACAAGTCTCATGCATGATCACAAATCTCACATATATTATGAATCCTTTATGTTTATGATTCAAGTTCTCTTACTCTATAATGGTTAAAATTAATCCATATTCTGCATATTCTGTCTAAGTCCAAATACAGATATTTGTCTAAGTATGGAATCACCGTGAAGGACTCACCGTGACCCAGACATCGTGAACCAAACACCGTGACCCAGACACCATGACCCAGACACTATGACCCAGACACCGTGACCTAGACAACGTGAAGGACTCACCGTGACCCAGAAACCGTGAAGGAATCACCGTGACCCAGACACCGTGAAGGACTCACCGTGACCCAGACACCGTGAACCTCATACCGTGAACCTCATACTGTGAAGCTCATACCGTGAAGAAGACATCGTTTATATAATCATTGTGGCACCATTTATTAACTTTTTGTCAATATTATTTAAATAATAATAACGGTCATATATGATGTTTTTAATGCATTTAATGTTAATTAATGATAGTTGTTGGCATGTCAGGATACTGTATCTCGTACCTATGAAAAGAGAATCTTTCATAGTACCAGAACTTGTGGAATATAAGGATGATTAAGATGCAGTACACGGAGATATGAAACAAATAGAAAAGGAGGTGGAGAAAAGAAAAGTGTGAATATAAAATGAGAAGAACTTACATACACTTGACAGCACGGTGCTGAACAAGAAGATCAATCCTGAGAAATAAAGAGATTGAAAGACCTTCAGAGAACTCTCATGAATGAAATCCAACACCACTGAAGAACACATGACGAATCAAGAGATTATTCTCATTCCTGTAGAAGACAAGATGACTACGACACTATATTTTTCTACAAAAAAACCAGAGAAGGACTCAAGAGCATTATTGCTGAATCCATCAATTCCAGAGCTGCATTGATAATCACTAGAGCTCTCTATACACTTATCTATTCTCTCTAAGTGATTTATTTATTAACATTAGAGTAGTGTGGTGTACTCTGTATTTCTTATACACACATTGTCACCTACACCGAACTGGAGGATATAAAAATCCACAAACAACAATTGTTTACTCTTGTTTACCCACGTCAACTATGGTAGAGGTCCTTGTGTGTCCTGGGCTATTTGTTTCCCATGAAGAATAGTGGTAGAGGTCCCTGTGTGGCCTGGACAGTTTTTTAAACTATTGTTAACCCCGATCCAGGGTGTGGATCAAATTTTATATAAATTTGAGAAGACTAAGTCTCGGCTTAAGACTGAACCTCTTGTTATATCGGTTTTGCATAGTTAGTTTATGTTTATAGTATACTACATATATATCATTTATTCCGCTGCTATTATATTGAAATACAAAACTATTTGAAAGCTACTTTGATAGTTAAATTAGCAAGTGATTACAATTATTGTAAATCAGTAGGTTAGTTTCAAAAGCTAGTTTGATCTTGTGGTAAAGTTAACTGAGACCTAATCAATCTTTGAGAAGCTAAGTGATCATTTACAATTTGTATAAATTCACTACAGTTTAACTTGTATTATAAATTGGGGGATTTTAAATAGACAATATTTTAACAGAAATTTTAATTGGAACTCAATTCACCCCCTCTTGAGTACCCACTCCGACCAACATGTTTTTTATGTTATAATTATTTTAAAATACATTGGTTATGTCAGGAAGAAGTTATCTAACATATAAGAAAAGTTGGATTTCAACAAATTATTATGTTTAACATCACATCCAAGTGATGAGACAATATTATTTTGTTTATGAATCAAATGAAAGGATTGGTATGGGGAATTTGTTAATTGATCAATTTTTATTTATTCATTATAATGAGAAATATAGTATTCCAATAAAAGAATAAAATGATATCAATATAGTTGAGTATTATACTTAAGGACATAATGTTAATATAATGAAAAAATTAATGAATGATTCTAGGACTCCTTTATAAAAAAAACATATTAAAATAATAAAATTATAATTTTTAATGTTACTACATCAAGGAAAAACCATGTGTGTAATTTCTAATATTTTCATTGATCATATTCTTATCTGTTTAAATGGATTACATCTTAGTAATTTATATTTTCCATCAATTACTTATATGTAATTCAAATTAAATAACCATCTTGGAGTTTCATGTAATAAAATTCATGCTTAACTGAAATATTAATCATATTCTAAGACAAAAATAAAACATAAATGAATATAAATAATTCGGTATATATTAATTTATTTTAAATTTAGATATAAAACCATCATGTGTTATGAAAAAAGTCAATAGAAACTTTCCATTTATTTTGAGTCATTAATATCTATTTATGTTTTCTAAAATATCAACAAATATATGTTGTCATCATACTGATAAAATTAAAAAGAATGACCAGTTTGTTATTCCTAAAAATGGATTTGCAAGGGTGACATTTGATACACTAATTCCTTATTTTTTTTGTTGTAGTGCATTATGTAGGTTGGGTTGTTCATGTAATTGGTTTAATCTTTTTAGTTAAATCCTAAATACTCATAGCACATGTCTAGTTTTTATTCATGTTTATAATCTTTCTATGTGGATGTGTATGGAAAAACCATTCAATTTATTGAGTATAATAAATTATGGACATTTTTATCTGGGAAATGATATATATGTATACATGAAACCTTTAATAAATGATTTTAGAAACCTTTTAGATGTGGGTTTGAACAAATTCAATTTTTCTTTAGAAAATATATTTTAGATATGGGATGCGCCTTTATAAAATATAAATTATTTCCCATCTTATGAAATTTTATACTACTAGATCATGAAGAGAAATCTATTATTTTATATTTTATTGAATAATAAATGATCTAGAAGAGTTAAATATCTTAATAGTTTATATATCACGTGGAATCAATGATTCTTTTTTATAAATAATAAATATGGGATGAATATGCAAAGTTGGATAAAATTATTGATACTGAATATATACGTCAACATATATCAAGAACATATGTGATTCTTGAATTTAATGAACTAATATTTCATTAAGGAAACGTCAGATGTAAACTAAAAAATGGGGAAAATGTAGGTAATGAATCCAATTACAATTAAAAAAAATTAAAATTGACTTTTTTGAGTTAACATGTTGGTTAAACCAATTGGTTACACAATATTTTAGATGCAATGAAAACTGAGAAATATATATATATATAATTATTCTTTCAATACTTCTAAATATCAAGGGAAAGTCCAAATATATCTTTTAATCATTGTGTAACTTTTTGGATTGGGGTATCAGTCATGAACTTCATCCTATGTGTGTCAGATAAAATAAATAGATAATTCGTTATTCTTCTCGTGTTCCCTCACCTTCAAAGAATAATAAATATCCAGATGTATTTGAGAATAATAAGTTTTTTGGTGGTAATTCATCTAAAATATCTAAATGATTCAATACAGTAATATTGACATAAAAATACCTAAAAACTAATGATTGTCACATCTTAATTCCTGAATTGATTCCAATAAAAATCTATCATTTACTATCCAATAATATAAGGGTGACATTGATTCAATAATGAAATTCATATAGAAAAAATTACGATAAAATGTTAACTGATACTTGATACAAATATTGAAATATTTTCAATTAATTTGGGGCGAGATAGAGATTATTTCTCACATGCATGCTACATCTAATAGTCAATATATCAACTAAATAACTTTTTGGGAGTGCTATTATTTTATGGTTAATGTATCATACTAAAATAAATAGGTTCAAAATTAAGTCTTATGTACATAATAAGAATCATCTTGAGGGTTACATTGTGAGAGGTTAAATAGCTGAATAATGTATGGATTTTTGTTCAATGTATTTTTTTTAATAATCCATAACCGGAAAAAGACAAATAATTAAAAGTGATATACAGAAATTGACCCTCATTTCCTTATATTACTAAAACATGAGGAATTATTGGGTTATATAAATTGGTAACACTGAGATTTGAAGACCGGGATATGGTATATGACATAGTCTTGTTTAATAATGGTTTTTTCTAGGACTATATCAAGTATGTAATGGGAATACGTATATTTTATCTCATAATATTTAATTTCATAAATACATTGAACTTTTGTTATCAATTTATGTGGGGATCATAAAAAATTATAATTATATTTCACTCTTACTTTCCATTGATAAGTGGGCGGGGAATTTCATAGTAGAGAGTTTACTTATTAGTTGAAATCAGAGGTCAGAACATTAATTTTTCAAATTACAATATCAATATCATTATTATTTTTATTATTCATATACATTTATATTATTGACTCTTACAACCAAATATGTCTCTAAATAATTAAGAGCATTGGAATTTGGTCCAAATTATTTGGATCGTGAATTAAAATCTTTAATTAATAATTTTCCAAGTTTTTTATAACTGATAAAACTGTGAACATGAGAAAAAAATGATAGTGTTATTTTAATTGTAAAAATGGATTGTTATGCCAGTGCATCATATAGTATGCCTCAATATGAAAATTTGTCTAATTATGGAATTGTTGGAAAAAAAATACTATTATTGGATTACTAATCTCCTGGTCATGTCACTATGATTAAATTTGAATGGTTTTAATCAATAAAGTGACATGGTATATTTATTGATTAATGTGGATTTAGAGTTATTGACATGACTCAAAACCTGGCTATCGATGAACCATATATTTTGGAATTAAAGTGGGAAAAAATTATTTTATGTCAAAGATCATCTGAGACCTTATATGGTTTCATTAATAAATTAATACTGAGAAATATTTTTGATTATGGTGGGGATCAAATTGACACTGTTGATACAACCATTATTCTTGAAAAAATATTTTATTTTTTGACTCAAAATTTCCATTTTCCAAAATTGATATTGAAATGGATGTAGTGGTGGGTAATATATATATGAAACCATATATGTTAATTGTTCATTTATTTTATCATGAAGTGAGGTTCTAAAGTTGGTACTATTATAATTACAATAATTTGGTTTTATTTTGGTATGGTATTTTTTTTAGTTTCATTTGTTTTCATTGAATTTAATTGGATTTATATTAATTTAGAAAACTAGGTTAAATAATGTTTTTAAAAATTTTATAACATGGTTTTAAGTTATAGTCTCTAAAACATTTTCCTAAATAGATATGTTTAATATAGTATTTTAAAACTAATTGAATATACATTTTCAATGAATGTTTAAAATAGGTTCTGAAAAATATTTTAATCCTAGTTTATACAATTGGATGTCATGATATTGTTTATGTCTTGTTTGACTTCTAATTAATATGTATAATATTTCAAAAAAAAAGTTCAACAACTTTTATTTTATTCTTATATTGATTAATAAGGATATTGATGAAATTAAAGAAAGAGACTGTTTGATAATAATCAGCGACTACAAAACATAGGGTCCCCTCCTATGGTTCCCTTAGTATAATAATTAAAATATTTATATTTTCATTACATGTAGTGTCATATAATTATTATTTATTAATTTTATTTTAAGTATATTAATATGAACCGTAATTGACCTCCATATAGCCTACTACTATGGGCCAAAAACATGGACAATTGACTGGGGGTGCAACTAGATCAATATAGAGAGCCTGTCGTACTTTTTTACACAATGACGTGCCAGCAAACATCCCACCTACCACACGTTTTCCTCCCCCACTAGTGCCTCCAGGTATATTCTCACAAATGAGTCCATCATCATGTTTTTAGTCTCTACTTCTCATTTTCCATTTTCATATCATAGGATGTATCCTCATCCCATAAATCTAAATCATACCATGTCTATACCACCTACATTTCCTACTCATATCCATTTAAGCACTAATGAATTTTCTCCCTCATCTTATACTCCACCACATGTAGATAATTTTCAAAATGAACTAAAAATTTCACATCCCTAACAAGATAAAAATTTAAAAGACCCCGCAATAAATCAAATCCTAAAGACAATAATGAACCATTTTTATATTTATAGGTGTTTTTTTATTACATCACATCAATTTTTTAGTTTTTATGGGTATTAATTCAACATTTTTTCTTTTATCTTATTCAGTGGGATCATCAATAAGCGATGTGAAGAACCTATGTATGTGAATCTAAGAACTATAAAAAAAGCATGGTACATTACAATTAATATAACCACATGATAATTAAATATTAAATAAAATGTATAAGAATCATGCTAATGTTATCCAAGTATAGAGATACCATTTTAGTTCAAACAGTATCACGAAGGAATATTAGTAATGAAATCAAGGAGAATGCATGGGATGGGATATGTGTAAATTTTATTATTAAATTGAAATCATGTTATTTTCTTATTTATATGAATTAATATATGTACCATAGAATTGATTTAACTTTCCCGAGGGTAAATATATAAAGGTGACAGAGTTGATGGAACTTAGGGAATTATAGAGATCAAATAGACAACAGTTATATGTTGGTTGGAAGAGTAGGGTTGACATTGAGTAAGAGGGTGTACTAATCATCAAATACCATCTTACTCCACAATACAAGAAATGATAATTTATTGGATGAGTAATGATTTTAAGTTATTCTTAAAATCTAATGGGTTTTATTGAAAATTTAGTTCTTATTATTTGTATTGATTTTTTTTATGGATTCATAAAAAAGAAACAAAAATAAAAAGGGTGTTATGAAGTACATGCACAATTTAGGGAACAATATAACAGACCATTAGGGCATCATTATTTCCATACGAGGACAATAAAACTCAAAATTTTTAAAAGACAGCAAATGATACAAAATAAATTTATTAAATATAGTATGATAAATTTACTAGGTTAAACCCATGAGATAACATAGTTATAAATTTATGACTATTAAAAGGATTTTTTTGTTGAATTTTTTATAATAAAGTTAGCAGTGAATGAAGGAATCATTTTTTTCTTAGAAATATATTCTAAATTATGAAACTAAGGAAATAATTATTAGTTTTAATGTTATGTTTTACAGCATGTTGGGGAATTTTTAGTTTTAGGGTTTGGATAAAATTGGATTTATCAATTTGACGATTGTTTAGTATCGGTGTTAGAGTCTGTATGAGGTAGATTGAATGGTCATGAAATCTCCTCATGGACACAAAAATCCCCCTTTCCCATGGTTGGGTATTTTAGGGTGTCACCTAATCGAGTTTTTCTTAATTCCAATTTTAAACCCATTACAATAAATTGAAAAATGGTTATTCCTTAATTAGTTTAATAAATTTCTCAACTGATAAATTATTTTAGATAAAAATAACAATGATAATGATAAAAGTTAAATAAATAGATTTTAATTTTATTCAAAATTTAAACAACCCTAATACATGAATGAAAATAAAGAAATAAAATCCAGTGACATAATCCCCCTTTAGATACATTAACCTTGAACAAGGAAAGATTTAACCCCTCATACCAATGGTGAGGGAGTAAGGTGGGGGGATAAGACATAAATAAGTAATGAGAAAAGTGGAGACAAAGTGTGGTAGAGGACTTTGCACCAAATAGATTCTCACCCCAATCTTTGGTATTTAGAATCATTCTTGATAGAAGTAGCACAACTATCTATCTCAAGAAGTCCCATGGAACCTGGCTGCATTTAGTTAGTCATTAATGTGTATCTTAATAGTGTACCTTGTATTTACCAAACATAAATGGATTTTTGGGCCATTATTTGTGGATCCACAATTTAAATCCCCACAAAAGATTATTACTCAGTCTTCTATGCCACTTTTGTATCATAAAAGTTGGTTTCACAACATAAAATGTACTCACCCATCCTTTTTGGGTTTTATTCACTTCACACTCTATACATGACTCAATTATTTTAATTTTTTCATAAAGTGTAATCCTTTTATGATATTATTTGATATTTTCCAGCACTAGAAGATTCCTTTAGTCCCAGTTCATCACTTTCAACACCCAAAAGTTTTCCATATGTATCCAAGGTCATGGGAGACCAACTATGAGTGGAATATTTGACTCGTATTCCCTCATTTTCTCATATCCCATAAAATTTATCATCCTACATAATATGAAAAATTACATTAACTAAATAGAAAATAATTAAATATTTATATATCAAAAGTGATATATTTATACATAATAAATATGTGCATGAAATGGACATATCAAATCCCCCACAACTGAATTAAGAATTTTTCTCAAGGATTAAATATCAATATACTAAAAAGGTCACTCACTTTAAAATTGTTGAAATTCAATATCAATAAAATAAATTAAAATAATGAAAAATTAAATATTTAAGAATTGCATTGGAAAATTCCCCAGTACACCGTTTTTCAATGAAACAAATCAATAAAGTATTTTTAATTTTTCTATTTTGAAATATACATTCATTGTCATTCATGCATTTTAAATTTTAAATTCATTATTAATGATCATGTCATTTTCAATTTACATTTCCTTGTATTTTTCTTCTCATCATCAGGGTATAATTGTGAATACATTCTAGCACATATCTCAAGAACAAGTCACTACCTATAGGATTGCAAGGAATCTAGAATATCCACCACATAAATACCGAAATTTTAGTTAATCATGAGGGATCACCCATTTAAAATAAAATGACTTTGTGGCTTAGGGAGGGTACCTAAATGATGTGAAATTATTAAATATCCAAAAAATAAGGTTTGACTCTAAATCGTAGTGCATGATGTCAAAATATAAGTTCAATAAAATATATATATTTACTATTATCATTTATCTCTTCCCCAAAAAATCAAAAAGTGGGTACATGGTAAGAATAAGAATAATGAATGAATCATCCTATCTTTCTTATTTTTATAATTTTTTATTCTTTTTCTTGAAATTTTTTGTAATAAAAATATCACATCCACAACTTAATAATAAATGATAAAAAGATCATTGGTCTGGTAATGGTAATTTTTGATCTTATTAATAAACAATCCAATATTTTTTTATCAAGATAGGTGAAGTATGATAAAGTATAATGAAAAAAATCAGGGAATCTCCCCAAATCAAAACTTCCCAAACAATTATTCTTCATATAGTACATCCCATCTTACATAGATAACCTATCCCCCATACTTATTATTAATTATATAATGAAATATACATATAAGAAGGAATTAATGGATAAAATAGGGTTATAAATTGGGTCACTTCTAAACGAGGTTGTTTTTGGATTCTATTGGATTAAAAATGAATAATTTTAGGTGGGTTTAAGGATAAGGAGCTAAAAAAAAGTTGCCTCATTCGTTTTAAAAGTCATTGATTTTAGTAATATAATTGATCATATTTTAAGAAATTTATAGATGAGAACATGCCTTAGTCTCACAAGAAATAAATGATATAATGATAGGAAAATATTAGTTTTAGAGGATGTCTTAGGAATGATAATGAATGTTTTGATGAACTACTAAATAAAATTAATACAAATAAGTAAATTAATTAATGAAAATATATGAAATTAAAGGAATGATAAATATAAAAAATTAAATAAATTAACATCCCCCCTAAATCATGTTTTTATAAATCTAAAACCAAATTCTTATTTAAATTATTTCCCCCATTTATCTCATTCAAATTTATTTTAAAATAAATTGAAATTCATGGATTGGACATTATGTTTGGCATTTTATGTCACCTAGTTCGATTGAGTAAAAAACCATATGCGGTTATATAGTTGGAAGTTACATGGTATTAATCAATTGAATGTGGGGGAATACAATAGAAAAATTATATGTTGAAATTCCTATTCCCCTTTTGAATGATGATTCTATTTATTCTACATAGTTTCCTCCTTAACCTAATTCATGATGTCAATGGGTTTTGAGACATATAATTCATTGAATTCACAATGTGAAAGGGGTTCATGATGCATATTGGTCCTAAAATGACTTTCCGTTCTACTTTTGAAGGTAAGGAGGTTTACAAAAAAATCTAATGGTCTAGGAATTTGAAATATTTATTCAAAAATCAATGTAATAATATCATCATCAATGAAGCACTTCCTCGGTTAAGTCTATTGCATCACACATGATGAATTTTAAGCCAAAAAAATAAACCTAAAATCACATATTTTCATCTAAAGCCTCACACAACTTATTTTCTTCACTATTGATTTTTTTAATAAGGATCTATAGAAGAGTCCCTTTAGATGATCCACTCATTCTTTTAAATACTATTAGAGAATTGATTGTTGAAATTCGGGTGCGAGTACAGAGATCTGAAGATCACTTCAACGTCTCGATGATGAGCACTATTCTATTTCATCAATACGAGAAGAAAGTATTTGATTTAGTTCTTATAATAGGAGAAAATACATATAAGAGGCATGATATATGAGAGGGAGGATTGAGAACTTGAGTGATGAATAATAATATACATGTGATCCTCTTCCTCTTAATAGTATTTAGTTTCAAAAAATAACTGGAAGGGGTCCCGGATCCCCAAATATTTATTACTCCCTATAAATGATACCGTATTGAAATATTATTGAGTTATAAATATCATTTATATTTTTTCACTTAATCTAATATAATAAATATATTACATGACAAAAGTGATCTCAACATAATTCACAATTTCATTTCACCCTTATGCCTCTGTGTTAAACGAGTTTTGAATTGAAAACTAAAAAAAAAGATGAATTTAAATTTTTATTGAGTTATTTATATATTATCATTGTTAAAAAGGAAAAATTTAATTCTATTTATGATTACATTATAGGTGGTGGTGATTTTGAGGCCCATAGATGAGGCAGAAGGAAAATGGGACAAACATCATGGATTCCCAATGGCATTGTCCAGTTTTTTACATGTTTTACATTTTGCATGAATTAAAATGGGATGATTTTTTCTGAATATCCAAAACTCATTGAGATAAAAGTTATATCATGACACCGATGCCTAATACATCCATCTATTTTCCCAACCATACTTATCTATCCATTGAAGTGAATATGATTAAGGTCAAAATATTGGTTCATTATTTTGACTATATCTCTCATTATAAATGTCCAAATTCTGCCAAATCTTATTTGTGGATATTCAGTATTCCAGCCAATAAATCTTCTCATTTTTTCAAGTCATGATAATTCCATTTACTAACCGAAAACCCAAATACTATTGGTGTCTCGAAATATGAGCTCCCAATCCCACTTCCAATTATGAAAATAAAAGGGTACCATGGAAACCTAATTTATATGTTTAATAAAGGGGAAATGATATGAAATTTTGGAATCCAAAAGTAGTCTTATATGACATTTTAGGTTCTATAGTTTCCTATCCTCATATAGAGATATGAGATAAAGCCATAGTTCTACACGAGCTTCCCCCTCCTCTAGATGGTAGGCTCAATAGTGGCTGATCATTGCGAGGTAGATACATAATTGAACAAGTTTTGTGCAAAAAATCTGTACATTATTGGTTTGTATTTTTTCAAAAAAAATTATTTTCGATGCATTTTTTTTATTCATTAAATTAAAACTCTTTTTATTTAAAAATCATCCTGTGTGTAATTTTAACAGTGCAACTTGTGTTGTTTCTATTGGATAACATAAAAATACATTTTTATCCAAACATTTGAGATTTCAACTTACCTTTACAAACCATAAAGAATTATAATGGTCTTTATCATGACAACATGAGGGTTATGCCAAGGTTTTGTCCTATTTTCATTGTTTTATAGGCTTGTGGGTACTCAAGATCTTGGTTAACCCTCAACCATAGGATTTCCCCAAAACCTAATAATCAATTTAGAACTAGGAAATTTTCAAGTGGTTTAGTTAATTAGAAATGATCACACATTTATAATATATATTTCAAATTCCACTTTTTAAAACTATTATACTCATTAAATTAATTATTTTATTTTCAAATCATCATTTAAACACCCATATTTTCCATTTTGTTTTTTAAACACTTGTTGAAAATTCACCCTCTGAACCCATAAATTTTTCATGAGAGATAAACTAGGGTTTACACAATGATATAAAATAATCCTTACGTAATAATCAATTTCACATTTCATGACAATGAGGTCGAATTTTTGTGTCCTTTATAGGGTGGGATTAATTTTTTAGTATGTGTTTTTAACAATATATTTTTAAATTTTGTGAATATTTAATTATTTTATATACTACCTTTACATATATTTTTGTATTATAATTTATTTTTTATGTAGGTTCTATGAATGATGTGTTCTACTCTGTAATATTTTCATCCATTTGAACATAAACCGGTGAGGATCATACGATATCGAAACCAAGACACATATGACAACCCCTTAATGGTGGACACACTGCTCCTTGAGTCTTTTCTAAACCCATCTTATTCTAGAACCAAACAGGAAACTAAACATTACATGTGTAATGTGGATGGAAATTACCAAGAACTAAAACAACTAACCTCACCTGATGTTGATATCCAAGCTACTTATATTAAAGTACATTGAAAAGAACCAAAAATTGAACTCAAATGTGGTTTAATTCACTAATTAACAAGATTCCATGCACTCTACATATAATACCATTATAATAACTTAAAATTTTCCACACCATGTGTTATGAAATAAAACATTCAAATTTGGAGGAAGAGAAGGTAAACCCGAGAGTATTATCATTCTTATTGGAATTAACTGCAAAAGATTGGCCATACTATGTCAACTCCACAATTAGAGGCTGGGAGGGCATGAAACACCATTTTTTAGAAAAATAATACCCATCCTATCAAACTGATACTATAAATAATGAAATATGTGGTTTATGGAAATCACAAGGGGAAAAACATCATGAACAATAGAAATTATCTAAAAGCATATGATCATGTTGTCCACACCACCAAATAAGTTATAAATTTTTAATATAATATTTTAATTATGGTTTAATTCCTACGAATCACCACATGATTGGTGAAATTTAGGTTGTGATCTAGTTTATAAGACCACAATTGATGCCTGAACCCTAATTGAAAACATGGCACAGATTACACAATAATTTGGTTGAAGATTTAGTATTCCCATTCAAGGTGTCCATTAGGTGGAGAGTTATGAGTTTGATAAGAAGCTGAACAAGAGGTTTGAAGAGGTATGTACCCTAATATAATAAATTTCCATTTCCCATGGGAAATACCAACCTCCTAATACCATCAATCGTTGTATTAGTTCTAATTACTCCCACAATTCGGACCAATGAGCTCAACTAAGAGAAACTTTTGAGAGTTGGAATGCAATCTTCCACGTTCACCATTATAACTAAAACACTTGGAATAAACCATAAAATCCATCTAACACTTGGTAAAAGGAAAACCAAGCCTATAGGGAAGGGGGTATTAAAATCAACCTTAACAACCATGTAACCAAATTGGGAAGAGTATGCATCCACCACCACTACCCAAAAATACTCAACAACCATAAAGTATTTTCCAACAACCCCTCCAACACCTGAGCCAAGACTAGAGGAAATTATGTTAAAAATAGATTCAAATGATATCCAATTCTAAAAAAGCACACAAGAATAAATATAATACCTAAAAATACATCTAGGGATACATTCTAACTCTGATGGTGAAATAAAAAATTATGTGTCGGATATACATCTGCATCATCATCTAGTTTACCCTAGGGATAAGAGAAATGTTTGTTTTATCAACATTTGGAGTGGAACAAAACTTGAAGGACAAATGATTCAACCATTGGAGTCATACCCTCATGAGGAAATGACCCATCCAGCCATTTAGAATGGTCTAAATTAAGAGAAACCTTGTCCTCAGAGAATACCTACCAATGGTAATAATTATTTATTTGATGAACCATCATCCCAAACCATTCCTCTTCTATTTCCATAAATTTATAGAAAACCAATGAAACAAAAAGAAACTAAACATGTTACATATATTTTGGAAACATTATAAAAAGTGTAGTTTTACATCACCTTGATTTATGTCATGAATAAAATTCCACATCATTCTTTATTTCTAAAAGAGATGTATAAAAATTGAAAGATAATTCAAGGCGATGAAATGGTGATCATGAGGATGAATGTATTTACATTGATTGATACATAACACCCCACCAAATTCAATGATCCTATAACATTTTCAATTCCTGAAACCAATGGAGAGTAGTTATTTTATGATTCAATTATTAATTTTCAATCCTCTATAAATTTTATTTCACAATCAATTTTATAATCATTGAATATTCTTCAATTGAAGCCCTTGTGAATTTTTGTTCAAAAATAAAATATATGTACCACAATCCCCATTGGTGTGTTATAGAATGTTCTTGTGAGGGTGAAAATTATAATTTTTTCTCCTCATATTTATGTTACTAAGAAAGAATATCCCGAAGGCCTTATTTTTATTTTTATTATGGATAATCCCCATTTTAAAGGGTTGAAGGGAAACCATAGCATGACCTGTATGCACAAGACAAAATGCCTTACATGACCTAAAGGCCAATACATGAACCGAAGGCCCAAATGAATACTATTCCCAATACATGACCCATAGGGCCAACCCACTAGAACTACCCCTCCCCAGCTTCAGCATCATTGATCGCCTAGGTCCCCACCTTGTTTTGCTGATCAACTTGAATTTCCCCGTACAAATATGCATGGTGCCTGGTCCTAATGGCGGTTTCCATACCCTCTCATTCATCCAATCTGGCCTGCTCTGCATCTAGTGACTACTAATCTTGCTTTGATCCTCTTCTAGGTCATGTACTGTGTGAACTGGGCTACTCTGTGGTCTCTATGGCCTGAAGACCATAAGGCCCAAATGCCCTTTTATGACCTGAAGGGCTAGAGACCTGTTGGGCCAAACCGGTGGCCCGAAGGCTCAAATTGGGTGAATACTTCAAACTAATACAGTATTTAATAGTACCCACTATAGTGCATGATATAGTACTACTACTAGGACTGCTACAATGCCTGCTACAGCACCTGGAAATTTGCCTCCACCTAGTTTCGAACCTGGGTCTCTTGGATTACAAGCAAGAGCCCTTACAACTCAGGTACGAGCTCATTGGCCTCATCTATATGTTATTAAAATAGATGATGATGGGATTAATAGACAGACCTTGGTTTTATTATGGTTTAATTTCTTGAAAACATCCAAAACCATAATTAATGTTCACAAAGATAAATTATCTATGGTGTTTGGTGGCTACATTTTATACTTTAACATCTTTGATTCTATAAAGCACCCCTCATAAGATAATTCCTCACTTTTAGTTAATTCTATTGAAGTACTCCTTTCCCTTGAATAAAGTTATTTTCTTTCAATTGACCCCCTTTATGAGATTTCATAATTGATTTAAATAAAAGGTGTTTAATCATGAATTGAATGTTGTAGTAGCGTATAAATATTTCATGAATGTTCATAAATTGAAGATTTCAAGAGTACTGAGGAACCTTTGACCATCAATTATACTGTTCATCTTCTAATAGATTATTCCTTATCTGAGGTTGTTACTATTAAGTATTTAGATGAGATCATTAGCCTATCAATTTTACATTCACTCCCATCAATACAAATTCCCCCTAACTTTGCACATAAACCACTACCTCAAACATTTAAATATGTATATATTGTGAATGAAAACAAGTTTACTTTCATAATTTATAGCTCACACTCTCTAGAAAATGAATTATGATTGATTAACCATTTTATAAATATAAATAGGAATTGGGATGGAATATTTTTTGAATATAACCTTATTATCCCATCAAGCTTCATACATCATATATTATTAAATGACGAGTCTAAACTGCTGAGGTAGGAACAACATAAACTAACAGAAAAACTTCTTTAATGTTTTTAAAAATGAGGTAACCATGCTACTAGATACTAGAATCATCTTCCCCATATCTAAAAGCTAATGGGTCATTCCAGTGAAAAGTATTCATACCAAATTGGTATGATAGTATTATGAAATGAAAGTAATGAATTTATTGTAGTATAACCTCATTTAATACCCTGAGAGGGGGGTGAATCATGGTATGGAAGGTTAAAAAAAATTCCCCTTAATAATATGTTTCATTTGTAAAAAAAACTCTTCTTCCCCATTCCCATAGCAAATTATGAATATAAATTAAATCATGCATGATAAACATCAATTTTACTTTGTTAACCCTCACTGGGCTAGGTCCAAGGAGCATAAAATGACAATGTGCTGATGTACCAAATTTACTAAGTATCACTCCCAATTCATGGTTTGAGAAAGATAACATCTATTCTCAGGCTCACTACCTTTATAAATTTTAGGGATAACTCAGTGCTTCTCAAGGGTATGTCCCTTAATCTCTCTTTCGATGGATCACAACTGGATGAAAATATCACCTTCATCCTCTTCCTTTTATCACTTCTATAGAAAGGATTCACATATAGTATATGGACATGTAGGTACATTCATTATCAATAATGACTACATCATCAACAATAGATAGATGCTTTAGGGATGTTTCTCTTTCAACCACTTGATGAATATCACTTTACCATAGATTTAATAGGAAATCCCTTGTGAACACTTTAGTAATGCCCACTGCCTTCACTAAGCTCACATATGCTTCATGAAACATCCCAATTCTTCATAAGTATATACAACCTTCAAGAACCCAACAACATTTGTGAAGATCAGATCTTTCACAAATCTCAACCTTCCTCCATGAATTAATATCCTTTCAGAAAGCTCAACTACTTTTGAGAAGATCACATAGACTTCACAAAACTCACAACAATCAATTGTATTTTTATTGACATCATGAAATTAAATTCTTTCAAGATGCTCACAACATTCAACTATCTTTAATATTTTTCATGAACATTTTTTCTTTATGAAAATTTTTGCAAGAAATATGCTCACAAATAACATTTGTGAATATGGATCCTTTAAATATATGTTAACCATTGATTAACTATTCTGAGGGGGGTAGAGGCCTATTTATAGGAATTACCTTCCATTATGAAATCTTCTATCCACTTCATCACCATTTAATGAATCTCTCCAATCTTTTCGGAAATGCTCCCTATTTTTCGAAGAACCATGTAAATTTCCCATTCATGAAGATTGAATTCTGATAGTTAGGGATATGACCATAAAACGTTTTTCATTCATGATTCCCCACTTCTCATAGTCATGGAAATTACATTGAACCTTCCATACATTCCCAATGCTTATTATTGATTATCCAAAACATTATGAAACTCCCTTTGTGAATCCCATTACTTGTGAAACTCATTTATTTTCCATGTCTTTATGTTTCATTCACGGAAGTCTATCTTTTTTGTCGATTGATCTATCCTCTGAATTTTGGACCCCAAAAATTTGGAAAACACTAGGAACTAAAACCACATGGTGTACACTGTTTTCTAAAGTACTTCCAGGGAATCTATTTCTATATCTTGGATTATTGTCAATATACCTAGTCAATTATCTCTCTAAAACTCCACAACTGACCATGGAAACCTGATTTTTAAAAAAAATGAAAAATCAACCCACAAACACTATAATGATACCATGAGGGATTTTCCCCCCAATAATTAGTCCTAACCTATGTGAGGAATAGTTGATGTATCTATATAGACTATCTCTAACTAAACCAACACACTAGAATGGAACATTTCCCACATCCATTAATTTATTAGATGTTGGATAGTATAATAGGGAAGTCTCATTATTGTTTATATGATGGGTATTATAGGGACTTTTATAACAATATTTCCCCCAATAATCAATAAAATGAAACATTTACTTGAACATTTAGCACATTTTTATATTATAGGATTCCATTTGGTATGTGAAATGCTCTAGGTACTTTTTAGTGATTGATGGTTATAATTTTATTCATATTTCATGGAGAATTTAATTGAAGTATTCATGGATGTTTTCACTATATATGGATCCTTTTTTGATTAGTGACATAATAGTCTTGGCTCTATCCTACATCACTATATTAAAATGAATCTTCTAATAAATTAGGATAAATTCCATTTTAGGGTGAAACAATGTATAGTAATTGGACATGTAATTTTTGGAGATGGTATACAAGTAGATAAATCAAAAGTAGAAATAAATGACTGCATACCATTCCCCAAAAATGTAAAGGATATGTGGTATTTCATAGGTTAGTATAGATTTTATCAACGTTTCATCCTTGTATTTTTTAAAATTGCACTTCCCCTCTCTCGACTATTACATAAATAAAAATAAACTGTTTTTGATAATAATTTTGAGTAATCATTTAACAAGTTGAAATAGAATCTCATTCCACCACCATAAATACAACCACATAGGTGTTATTTACTCATTTATATTATGTGTGGCGCCTCAAACAATCCAGTTGGTGCTATATTATAAGAATTTGTTGATTGATCTCCATATGTCATTGTATATGTCTCAAACACACTAGAACATTCCCAAGATAACTACACAATAATTAGAAAATAACCCCATTCCATTTTGTATTCCTTGGATAAATATAGATGATAAATTTTAGAGTAAAAATTATTTGTGTTTCCACACCTTGAATCCCTCCAGTGTCTACTTATGAAAACAAAATCCAAACCATGTTTAATTTTATTGGATTCTCTTACTTTAGGAATTTGATCAAGAAAATTGGGAGACCAAGGGAGTATAGAGTTTAGTGGATGGTCATATTATTAGGATCCCCACATCCTTGAACATTGACTAATACACTTATATTCCCATAAATTAAATATTTCATGATGATCAACTGTATCAAGTGAAAGAGGTTATTACTTAGTAAGATGAAATTGTAAATTATTCATTATCATCTTGTATTACTAATGATTTCAACAACAAAAAAAAGATGATCATCTAAATGATGAGTCCGATTGGTAAATTTGGGATGACCCCTACCTTTGGCACACATGTATTGATCATGTCTTCAGGAATTGTGTTTAAAATAGAAATTTTTAGTCTATCCGTATGTACTTCCACGCAATTTATTATGGGGGAATATTTTGTCCCAAACATAATACTTTCAAGGTCCTCGATTTTGGCCTCTTTTAGATAATAATATTTTGGGATTCCCCTGATTTTTTAAATCATTTCTATTCTATAAAATAATGGAAAATGTCTCCAAAAATAATGATATTCCTTAACAAAACTTTCAATTTCATGATATTTATTATGTTTAGGGTATTGAATGTATGGGTCCATTTCCCAAATAATTTTGAAACTTGTACATTCTTATGGAATTATATTACATGAAAAAATTGGTATAGACATGATCTACTAGGATCTATGATTGAAAGAAAATTGTGTAATTTTTTAGACCACAAAGTTTCTTTATGTTTGGATGTCCTAGGTTCATCAGTAGTGACTAGGGTTTTCATTTGTGAAACTGGACAATGAAATCAATTTTTCATTGGTATGGGGTCTGGTATTGAGTTTCAACTGCCTAAAACTAACAAAACAATGGTCAAGTTAAGGTTTCAAAAAGAGAGGTAAATCAATTCTTGAAATAATAGTTTAACCTAATAGAGAAGATTAGTGTCTTAAACTCCATGATTCATTATTGGATTATAATAATGAATTCAAAACTCCCACTAGAATGTAACTATAATTTCATGTTTTTTGAAGGATTTATCACCTCTTTATTGAGATAGATCCTCAGGCCTACTGGATCATTAAAAAATGCAATTATAATCTTTATAGTGCATGTTATCAAAGGAAGTTATTGATCTAGGATTTGGAGTGAATGAGAATATACTCATATAAGAACTCCAGGATATATAAGGAGAGTACTAAGTATTACCATGACTACCTCATACTTTATCATCAATTCCCTATTGAGAATAAGTTCCTCTTTTTAAATGTAAGGATAAAGTTTCATCATGGTAATAATAATCACCACTAGTCTATACCATACCCTATTACTAATGTTTATCCATTTAGTATTTTTTAGGTTCAAAATGAATAAGTAAAACAATCTTTCACTATCAATGGGAAGTAGTTAAATAACTTTCCTAAAGCCATTACAGATTCCACGATAGAGGAAATCCAAGGTCAGGAAGAAACTTAACAATAACACCCACCATGTTTTATCCTTCATTCCCACATTCTATTTTATTATAATGAAGACATTGAATAATCTCAGTGTGGGGGGATGGGTACATTCCTTGGGTAGTTAGGATTCATTTTCATCTTTCTTAATTTTTCTATTTTTTTTATTCTACATTGTATTTTTAAATGTCCCACTTTCTTATTTTTATTAGTATTTTCATCACCTTACTTAAGTTTCTCATTTTTATTTATTGCATAATATTTTAACATTTCCACACTTTCCTATGCTCATTATAGTTTTCATCACCTTTATTTTTTTCTCTTTTTTTCTAGATACATAATATGATTTCCTTAACCATACCCACACTTTTGTTTTATAATGTTCATTTTGTATTCCCACATAAAAATTGAAATTATAAAAAATGAATGAGTAATTTCCCTATTTCAAATTTTTTAAAAGCGTATTTTTTTTCAAAAAAATGTGTGTTTTAACCTGAATTTTAATTTTAGGTGTGAATTTTTCTATAAAAATTATTGTTAGTTAATGATAAATATGTTTGTATCACTTTTAAACCATTAAGATGATTGATAACCATTATGGGTGTAGTTAATGATAAATATGTTTCATTAATATTTCCACACATCTTCTCACCCAAACATGAAGTGTAAATTTTTATTACTCAATAGATGGTAAATATATGTTTGGTTAATATTAATTATCTTTTCCAAATTATTTTTACTTATGTTTGTTCCTATTAAAATATTTTTCATTATTATACTGGATTGAACTATGTGGGATTACCTATTATCTGACTAATGTACTCCCTCAAAAAACAAAAAAAAATAAGGGTTATGTCTTGGGAAGGAAAAAAAATCCCATATTTGACCACTTATCATTTTATAAATATTAAAATTAGTTTCATGAGAAGATAAAACTTGGGTTGGGAGATGAGTCTGAGAATTGTTCCATGTATCATTATTCTCCTTGAATTTTGTTTTGAAACAATTTATGAGACATCCTTTTCTACGATCCCAGAGAGTAACTCATTGGTGTGATTTTTTTCGATAACATTACTATAAAGAATTAAAATTTCATTTATTATTAAATCTAAATTTTGTTGGTAATATATTCATGCAACATTTTTGGAAATATTTTTTTTCCCTAGAGTGAAATTTTTATGTTTGGTGGTGTGATCACATCTCGATTCACTGTTTTATTTCACCCTTACACATCTTTTTTTAAATTTTTTTGTTAATGATAATTAAAAAGGTAATAATAAATTAAAAATTATATTTGATTAAACTATTTATTTTTTATCATTGTTAAGAACTTGAAATTTACTTGTTTTTATGATTACATTGTTGGAGGAGGTGATTTAGAGGGCCAAAGATGAGGCAGAAGGAAAATGAGCCAAACTGGATGGAATCCCAAAGTAATATATCCACTATTTAACATTTTCTATGAAATACTTATATCTAAATGGAATAAAATGTTTTGATCTAATCCAGAAATAAGTAGGATACAAATCATCTTGATACACCCAAGGCTAGTTTTTTTATATGTTTCCCCAATAGAACTGGTTTCTCCATAAAAGAAAATCTGGTTAAGGTCAAAATTCAAGTTTGGTATTTTACATATATCTCCCATTATAGATGATTAATGGAAGAAATGTTTTACATTATTAGATTCAATATTCATTAAAACAGATCGTCTATTTTTTCTATGTTAATATAAGGCCATTTACAGACCCAAAACCAAACCACAAGTGGAATATCAAAATCTATGTTACCAAAATAGATTCCTATTTTTTTCAATAAATGGGTATCATGGGATCCCCATTTAGAAGCTATACTTGGAGGAATGGATCTACTATTTTAGAGTCCCAAAAGAGTCTTATAATCTATTTGTAGGTTCTGGATATCCCTTTCTTCATAGGGATATCTGAGATGAGTTTGGAGTTAAGGTATGTGATCAAACTGTAAACATCATTAATAATCTCAATTTTAGAGACCACTACATGTGTTCCTAGATAGGAACCACTAATGAAACTTGAAAAATGTAGTGTTCCTATTGGTGGTGTTTTCCTCGTGATCTCACCTACTTATGATCAGCACGAGTAAACATAATGATAATATGTCTCAATTCTTAAGATCCCCAACAACTAATAGTCTGACATCATTTGTGTCATTTCAGAATGATATATCTAAACCATAGATCATTACTTTTGATTAAAGTCATAGTATATCAAGGGTATCAATATACATTGGGATTTTTTAAAACCTTTTAATAAGATATATAATTTATGGAAATTACTATTTAATGTTTAAATAGAAATATCAACACCATAACAGTAATTTTACATAATGTATAAATCACTATAAACATGGTATGGGAATTTAAAAGAAGTATTCATGTTGGGTATAGGGTACCTAATTTTACAACACTCCCACTTGAACTAGAGACATATTTAAAACTAATCTTGTTAGCTCTCAAATGGAAAGATCGTGGTTCTACTGAGAGATGACTTTATTAATAAGTCTTACATGTCTCCACTATGTGGCTATTCGACTATATGAAACTTCACCTCAATGAGTTAATTTATTTAATAAATGATATCCCCAATTATATAAACTTTTTATACTATCAAGACACGACATATTAACATGTAATATCAGTAAAATTATAATAATTTATATGATGATACAAATTTACTAACTAGGAGTGATATTACAAATTGGGAAAAATCAATGTGTATTATAGAGTAATTATTTATTACATCAGAAGCCTCGACATAAAAATAAATTTTAGATATAGATACAATTATCATTAATGAGATAGTATTTATTTATACCTTATCCATCCTGATATACTATATCATGTTCGTCCTAATAAGACTATTTTGGTCCCCTTATAACTAATATCACATCTTATCCAAATACCATGAATGTATCTTCTTTTTTACTTTCTCATGTACAATTGGATAGATATTATTCTTTCCTTATAGTTCTCCTTGATATATTTGATTTGTTCTGACCAAAAAATTTATATTATAAATATCATATATAGTACATAACACGACATATCTGATAAAAATAAAATAAAATAAAACTAAAACTAAAAACATTAAAAATTCTTTACATTCACCCATGAAAATGAAACAATTTTTGGCCGGCCCATGAGGCGTAATTATTTACCTATGGGTGTAAACAAATCGAAATTTTTAAATCTAAACAAATAAATAAAAACAATAATATTAATTATAGTTTACAGAAAAATGAGGGTTGAAGAATGAGAATATAGTATGATATTTAGGGTTTTTATAATAAAATAATTTTATTGAATTGAGTTTAATAAAGGGATTTGAGAAAGACAAAATTAGTTTGGTTTTTTAAAATAGACTGGAAAACATGAGAAGAAGGAAAATAAGAAGGGTTTTGATATCAGGTTTTAAGGCATACTGTGGTGTTGTAGTTTTAAGGTTTGGGTGTAATGGGATTTATCAATTAATTTGTTTTCTAGTATTATTGTTAGTGTCTGGATGAGGGATATTCATGGGTCTTGAATGCCACTCCTTGACATAGAAATTTCTATTTTCCTATGGTTAGGTAATTTAGGTCATCAGCAAATCGAGTTTGTCTCGATACCAATTTTAAACCTGATAACTCTAAATTATAAAATGGTCATTCCATAACTGTGGTAACCAGTTGAAAAATTGAATGTTTATTTTAGATGAAAATTTTAATGGTGAAGATAAAATGAAAATAGATAGATTTTAAGTTTATTCAAAATTACATCAACCCTATACATGAATGAAAATAAATAATTAAAATCCAATAACATATTCTACCATCAGACACATTACACTAGTAGAAGGTGAAATATACCCCATCATCCTAGTGATGAGGGAGTAAGGATGAAGAAGAAAATTGAAATAAATCAAAAGAAAGAATAGATGAAGTGTGGTAGAGGACAATTCATAGTACAAATTCTCACCCAGTTCTATGGTCTCTAGAATCATGCTTGAAAAAAAGCTCTGTATTTCTAGAACTTATTGGGGATCATGTTACATTTACGACATCATTAATCTAGATGATAATAGAGGCCGAAGCCTTTCTTGAAACTAAATGGATATTTTGGGATAGTATTTGGGGAGTCACTATCGAAATCCTATCCAAAATTCATTACCAGGTCCACCTATAACATTCATGGTGTGAAAGTGGGGTCAGATTGTAAAATTTACAACCCCCTATTTTATGAATTTTCTTCACTTAATGCTCTATTCTTGGTCCACTTATTGTAATTTCATCGTGATGTGTAATGTTTTCATGACATGAATTTACATTTTCTAGCTCAAGTTGTCATATTTCACCCTGATGCTTCACTTTTGAACCCATGAAATGTTACATATGCATCCAACATCATAGGGGCCATCTTTAAGTTTAAAATTTGGCTGGTTAAACAAATTTTTTCGCATAACCCATAAATCTTAGATTATTTTACAATAATAAAAAGTATATTAAATAGAAAACAAATTAATCATATATATATAATATAGGCACGAAATAGATGTATTGCACAACATTGCAGGATCAATAGAGATGAAAATCACTTTTTATGACTGATTGAGTTTTTTCTAGGAATTAAAAAAATTGGTCAAAAACTAATATTTATTAAAAACAATATATATAAGTTAATCAAATTAAAATTAATAGAATCAAAACATACATATCCAAATAAACCGTCTAGTTTCTAAGAGAATAATACCTACTAAAACAAAAGAGTATCAATCCTAATTGAACCAAATAAACCGTATACAACAAAAATTGAACCAGTCATGTCCAATGAAACCCAACCTAAAATGAATTGGAATAAACCAAACCAAATAGACAAAAACAATATTGAGCCAAACTAAATTTATATTAATCAATTAAAATTGAATAAAACAAAATTATAGATAAAAAACTATGATACATAAGCAAATAAAACATTACTCCGTTAAACAAAATAATTTTTTTTTACAAAACCCTAAAATAACTAAACTATATTCAACCCATATAACATAAACTAGACTCACACAAACATGATTTAACTAACTAAAACTACATTTATATAAATTTAATTAATGTAAATTAATGGAAAAATATATAAATTTATACTAAAATAATAAAAAATTATTTTAACTAAATCACCATGAAATGAATGAAATGTAAATAAACATAAAGACACTTAGAAAAAGTCTTAAAACACATTGAATAGATCTAAACAATACCAAAAAAAGATGAAACTATAAGAAAAATAACTTTATGAAACAAAAAACTATAAAAATGAAACTTAATTATAATCAAACTAAATTAAATTGATTCAAATAAAATAGTGTTGAATTTAATTTACATGAACCCAACATAAACAAACAAAACTGAATCAATGAAAACCAAATAAAATTGAATTGATATGATCCAAAATAACCTGAAATGATATATATTGAACCAAAATGAGTATATTTTAATAAAAAATAATTCAACCTAATATAAATGTGAGAAATATTCCTAAAATATTTTTATTTAAACCATGATAACCCAAACCTAGTAAAATCAATACCAAATGAACAAAGATGATTAAAAATTTGAATATACAACCCAACTAGACGTAATAAAAATTATATTAAAACTAATCTAAATATACCTTAATAAAATTAATTAATGTTCATTTAAATTTAATCAAATGAAATTTAGTTTCGATCATTCGAATATTGGTCAGAACGAGTTAATTTTGTTTATCAAAATCATATATTTGAATAAAGTAGTCTCATAGTATTCAATGTTATTTGCAGCAAGACACACTGAGTATTAATTTTCCTATGCCTTGAGAAAAATTATTTTCCTAGAGTAGGGGGAAGAAATATGGAAGTAATATAAATAAACAGACCCAATAAAATATTGTAAGTATTATGACTTTTATTTGAAATTTCTATACCTGATTCATAATTAGATATCATATTTATATTTCCAATAGTGTTCCCTAGAGGCCCTCAATGAGAAATAAGATGAAAAATTTGGACCAGAGCATCATATGATATAGGTATTAAGTGAGGAGAACAAAGGAAGAATATTATATTGAATATGGAAGAGCATCTTACCTAGAAGGTATTGGCACTCAACGAGTTCCTCTGAAAACATTATTACCATTGTAATGCAACATTCATGTTTAGTATAAGATGAGACAAAAAATAGCAATATAGGAATATGAAATAGTTAAAATAGTCACTGAGAAATTCAAAAAATCTATGAAAACACTATATACATAAATTCCATTGAAGACTAAAATGGCTATTGATTCATAATTGTAAAAAAAAAAATTTATATGATTCCTTGAGTGATTGTAATGACAGTTATAGTAGCCATTGAGGTTATGAAAATCCTAGTGATAATGATGATACTGAATATAATGATAATGGTGAGGATCTCCATGATGCGAGTGATGATTGTAATGGAAGTGGTGGTGATGAGGGAGATGTTTATCACATCTTTTTTTTATTTGAATATAAATTTATAATTTTTTAGATAGAGTTTAAATACTAAAATAAATATATTTTATAGATTGTATATGTAAATTATAATATTGTGAATAATATAAAAAATATTGATATAGTTATCAGTTGGTTGATTTATAAATATAATATATATATATATATATCCTACATTGAATGTGTAATGTTACTAGTTTTTTGTTTACAGGTTGTGTTATTTATTGTTATGAGTTTTTCGATGGGCTAGTGGAGATGGAAAGGTGGAAAACCTATACCGATGGTTTCTGTGAACCATTGGTGTATATATATTCAAAAATGTTACACTAAACCCTTTATATTAAAAATAATGCATGGTCTATACCAATATATTCAATGAAAACTATTGTTATATCCATATACCTATGGATAATTAACCCATGGTTCATATGTATACCTTAAACCAATGGTTTTATGGCCTATACCAAGAGATTAAAACAATCAGTATATAGAACATTTTTTGTAGTGCATCCCCAATACATGGTGAATGATCCACCATAATAAAGATCAAATTTTTGTGACCACCAAAACATATAGTTGGCTAGTAGTTTTCTCACAATGGAGTGATTGTAGTGGATATATGAGTCTAGTGCCTGAAATTCATTATCTAATGATAAATCATTATAACCCATGAAAAATCATTCAGATGCGTTATATTTGATATATATCCTTTGTTTTGAAATTTTTCCTCAAGGATCATAGTTATAAGTTTTTATCTAGGTGATGGGTTGATTTTTTCATTAGGTTGAAAGAATAGAAATATCATATAGTGGTTTGAATCCATTATTGGGTAGCCTAGTGAAGACAGTATAACCCTTGATGCTGGAACCCATGAACATTAAAAAAATATTATGGTTTGTATGAACACTCACTTTTTCACCATCTTTAACCCTCTTAATCATGATATTCATCCACTCAACAACAACAATGAAAACATGATTTGGACCAACATTTATCCTCTAAAATATGGAAGAGTTTTATATCCTATGATGCTTGGGAATAAATTTGGTAATCATAGATATTCTTTATAACATCTTAGGCACTATTCAGACATTATAACATCAAAATTACTATGAAATTTATTAAATTAATATAAATAAATTATTCGAACACAAATTATGGTATATAGTTTGTATAAATATCATTTTGATAATTAATCTAAGTTAACATGAGAAAAATATCAACAAAAAATGATTATTTCTTCGTGAATTTGGTATTTTATCATGAGCTTAAAGTAGCACAAAGAAATTGTTCTCACTAAACAATTAATGAATCCTATTGAAACCATTATATAGTTGTGGACCACATCTCCCAGTAAATTAGTACTCTACATATATCATATATTTGGTTCATGTTTATTAATTATATGTAGAACCATTTCGTGTTTATTGGAACCCATTCCATTAGGGGGAACATGTTGGGCCCGCATGTTTTAAAAGAACCCGTGAAAGGTATTTGTGATTTCTTTTGGGTCCAGTAAAGAGATAAACCAACTGAAAACTATAACAGGATTGGATAATTCCATGGAACCACATAGAAATTTTAACTCCATATATAACAAACTAATATTATATTTAGAATTCAAGTATTCACATAGTTACCCTAAAAAAATTCATTTGCAGAACCATGAGGTTCCTTTTCTCCTGATGAAAACAATTTTTTAGTGTTAATCGATATATATCCCCACCCTTGAAAACTATATTCATTTAAATATCATAGCGTATTTCTAACACCAATTTAATTGATATTTATTTGTAGAGCGATGTATTAGTTTTTCACTCCCGCATAGCATCTGACATGCTATGCGATAATCCATTTCAAAAAAACAGTTTATCTTGCACATCCTATAATTAAAAAATTATTACCTTGAATAAAAATAAATGAAAAAAATAGAGATAAAATTATAAGAAAAAAAAGATATATGAGAAATATTGATTAATAAATTTTTATTTTGGGAAGCACGAGACTCAATCTCACCTAAAACCACATATAACATACTCACTATATTAAAGGAAAAAACTCCCATGAAAGGAAAAATTCAAGAAAGGTATTATATTTTATTGAGTGGGAGGAACATTAGGTCATCCAAAAAAGTTATTTTCTACTTTTTAAAGAAATCCCATCATCAAGGAAAACCTTTTGAGATTTCCCCCATCTCACGTAGTAATACCACTATGTGACATGGGGTATCCCCAATGTATTTGTATCCCCTTCTTGAAACTCTCATCTTTTGTGGGGTTTGGATTCATCTTATATCCTATGTAATATATCCAAATTTTCATATCTCATCAAATATAAAACTTGATGAAATTTTAATCAATATCTCTTCTGAAGCAACCAAACAAACATGATAAAGGTTTTAGACCACACCAGTATTTCCTCCATCAATCATGAATTACCATGGTAAAATAAATTCCAAAAATAACCACCATAATAGGTACAACTATCATGATATTTTAAATTTCATACCCCCTTGGTAATAAAGGACCCAATCTTGGAGATAGTGGTGGGGAACTTTCCTTTTTGGGCTGTAGAATTTGCATCCCACTTGTATCCTGAAATGTAAAGCAAATTAATAAGAATATTCGCTCTATTTTTTCCTATTAAAGGATTCATAATACCCAATATGGGGTTTATAAATATGAAATAAATATTAAAATGGTCATCCCTCCTAGAGTAATCCCTTATATTTTCTTGTTGAATATCGTACCATATACTCACCCTCATCCATTAGTGGTTGACAAATATATACCTTTGGGAATCCATAATGGGGTAAGCCCTTATCATTTCTTAAATTAAATGATACTCTTCCTAAAATATATATATCCCATCCCTCAGTTATCATTGTATTAGGAAGGAAGTTCAAATTTGGGATTTTAATAAATTTTTGAGCCCAATTTTAAACCAATTATGTAATTTTTTTCATGTTCAAATGTTCTTTATTTCTCACAGCATTCATGACTTTCAAGGCCTTAGGTATAAGATTAAATCACATAACTAGAAAAATCAAAATTACCTCCTTGGGACATCGCCATATCTATAATCCCTACCCAATTGAAATGCATGGGATTTGATTCTCATCTTTACAGGATTGATAGGATGAATCCATGAGGTTAAAAAATAATACATTCACCCCATCAGCATACTTAATGATCCATATTTCCAATAATAAAATTCATGATAGTGATGTATATATTACATTTGGATAATTTAAAATATAAAAGGATTCTCGTTATGAATTCCCAAACAATTCATTGTCAGATATATTTTATTTGAATCCCCTTACCACTTGATCTAAAACTGTATGGTATGGTGCTTTTTACCTGAACATAAATGGTACAATATGTCTTATTAAGTGTAAAAAACTATGTGGGTTCTTATTTAATTCATTATGATATGTTGGAACCCCCATCAAGGGAGGCATCCCAACATTAAAACAATAAACATCTCCCTGGATGAAGATAAATTCCAAATTATGAAAATATGTTGATTTAAACCACAACTATTTAATGTTATGCATCATAAAATAATGGAACAACGTTATAAATTCTATAATACATATATATGGTGTCACTGATGGTGAAACTCTAATACATATAGATAGTTCCATTTATGGAGAACCTCTAATACATATATATGGTTCCCTTTATGGAGAACCTAGGATATATACACATGAGACCATTTATTAAGAACCACTAATACATATAGATGTTCGAATCCTTATTTGTTAATAATATATTGATAACATAAGGTATATTAGTCCCATATTGGGTTTTGGTAATGATTAATGAACATGTATTAAATCTATAAAAGATTTCGGGAGTTGGAAATATCTCCCCCCAAAAGGGAGTGATGTGCTCGACCACCCATCCTCCTAACCATTGTGAGCCACCAAGTGTTATTGGTAAGACACCCCAATGAACTCTTTAATTTGGAACCAAGATTTATATTTTTATATGGATATGGTAACAATTGGTTGTTTTTGGTTCCATGAATAAACTTAATTGGAAATATTTTTAAGAATTCATGTAACTCCCCACATATGAATACATGTTTCTCACATCGTTAAGTGAAAAATTGTGTCTTATGCTTCTTTTAATTGAATCTGTAAATCCTATGGGATACAGATTCTTCTATCATCATCCCAATTTAATTTTATCATGAATATAAGAGGGATACATTTGGTAAATTTACAAGGGTTCTTATAGAAATTGATCTTTGTAGACGTTTAATTGAGACTATTATTTTAGTTTCTATGGATAATAATTTTGAACATACTTTTGGATTTGGGAATCTAACTATTTTTTATGTATTTTAAATGTACTAGTTAGGGTATTGATAAATTTAATAGAGTAGTTATGTGTTCCCTATATATTAAAACAGTACACAAGTTGAATACTTTTAGATTGTGGAATAAATCCTTTAAGAATTCTATGTTTGGTAATTCACATATGAAGGAATATGTTGTGGAACATACTATATCCTTTGTATATGTATGGAATAATTATGAAATTTTTAAAAAAATCTACTTTTGAGAATATTTTTTGGATCCTCCTTCCAATTTTATTCTTGGGCATCTTGAGTTCCTACATCATTGGTAGTTATAGGTCATTGTGAGAAGAATTCACTTGGTATAATTGATTAGTGTGATGATGATAAAACTACTCATTATGAGATTCATAATTTGGATAGTGATATAGGGGAAGTATTTATTTCTACTATAGGATGATATATATATGTGTTTTGATAGTAGAAAAAGTTTAAAATCTTTTTATACTACATGTGTTTTCTCTACGACTTAGAATACTTGGAAAACTACTTCATTTGGGAAGGTATCATCTAAGTTGGGATATGTTGGAGATTTTTCAAATAAAATTGATTTCTAAGGATAGAATTAAAACTCACCTAATATTATAACTAATAATGGTTTCATCACTATGATAAATGCTATTCTCTCTAAGGATATCACAAATAAAGAGCACTATCTTCCAATAATTTCTATATCTTTTCAAATTCAATGGCATCACCTAGAGATATTGGTAATTGGAATGGAGAAAATTGACAATGATAATTTTAAATTCCCATTTAAATTTTAATTTATGCTAGACTCATTTATTCTATATTAGAATAAGAAAACATGTATTGAGGTAATCAAGTGGACCAATGATAAGTCTATTCATGTTATACAAATTACTACTGAAGTTTCAAATTCTATATATGTGTGTGATACATCAAATGAAACTATTAATATAATTAAATATCAGAATAATACTTCAAAAACCAAGGAGACACCCTCTCAATATAGGGATATAGATAAATTTCTTTCTAATTCAATCAATAAAGAGTTTTCTTATGATGATTAATAGAACTCATGGAAAACTCTTTGAGATGGGAGGAATGATCATTTCTGAAGTGGTAGATTTCCCCCCTCAAAATTTGTGTATCACATATCATTCTAGAAAATGGTAAATATATTTGTTTATTGTTTGTTTTTAAATATTTTATAGTGTAAATTTTATTAAATCTATTCTTTATTTCTTTTTAATTTCATTTTTAATGGCTATGTGTGTGTCATTTTTAAACATGTCTTCCCACTTATATTGTTTTTCATTTTTTAATAAAGGTTAACGGAGATCAATTTTCCATACTCATGATTAAGCATTTCTGATTTATAATAAAAATAATAACAATAATATAATAATAATATCATCATCATCATTATTATTATAGTTCATGTCATGCGTGAGTGGTATGAGATACTGCTCCACATCCCAAATGTTAGAGATTCAACACTCTATGTCTCACATTAATATTAGATTTTTCATTTTTAATATATAAATTTTTTTTATTAGGGTAAATGATATTGGTAATATAGTCGGCCCTATAGTAGAGGCAGATAATATAGTAGATATTATAATAGCTAATTATTATAACATGAAAGGTACTGTTGTTGCAGTTTTATTCATAAAAATATAACTTTGGCCCATAATGTATTGTGCCTTATAGCCATTGATAATTCTTATGGGCTATATTAGTATTTTATACCCTTTATAGGGAGGCGGTTCATGTGTTTTTTGGTCTATACATGTATTTTCTTTCAAAAAATAGGGTCATTGGGTCAATAAATTGTAAAGGTTCATCTATGGAGTGGGTTAAACCTTAGAGAGGGGTGTGGCTTGACCATGTGGGACCACATGCATATGAGGTATTTCTTTTAATTGTAAACTACAATAATTTGAAAAATTATTATTATTATTATTATTATTATCACTACTATTAATGATACTAAAATGTCTTGATGAAATAGCATAGGATGGGGAAAATGGGCAGTTTCCATTAGAAGATGACCAATATGTGAGAAAGTAGATACCTATAATTAGAAAAACTAATTCTAAGAATAATGATGATACACTCAGAATTATTATTTTCAAAATTATTTGATTTAGAGATATGGACATGAGAAGAGTTCTCTAGAGGCTAATCGTAAAAAAAACAAAACTGTGGAAGTTGTATGCCCTATTTATTCTTATCATGCTCAAAAAATGCTTAAGTGTAACATTATCACATCCAACCAATTTTATATTTGATATAAACTACATTATGATAATAATCCTGAATATATTTCAAGGAGATATTTATAAAAATAATAAGATTTTGTTGGGGATGATGTGGATGTAAATGAATGGGGTCAATCACCAACTATAAGGTCTATTTCCTCTTAAATATCCCTAAACATATTCTTATAATTAATAGGCATGACTTAGTAATATTTTAGGAACAGATATTTAATTTTATAATTTCAAATTCATTTATTATAATACAATTTTATTCAAGCTAAATGCATATAACATCGATAGTAGTGTAACAAAGACATAATTGGATCATTCCCATTATATTGTATAAGTTTTTTCGTATAACATTATTTTCAAAAATTTATATATGAATTTTCTTGTTCATAGAAATTAATTTTTGTTTTCTTTAATCTATGATAGTAACACTTATATAAAGGGAAGGGAGTTTTAAAAATTATGTATTTTGGTGTAATCTATGAGAAAAAAGTAGGTATGAGAGGGTTATTTTAATATTTTTTCTGTCTACATGATATAATTATAAATAATATATACTAAATAATGTCTAATTTTTTAAATTTTTTTAAATTTGAGGGTTTTTGGAAAAACATTAGCAAGAACAAATTATACATGATTCATGTTAACAATAAATGGTAATAATGTGAGAAAATTTATAGGTTTTTAGTATATGGATGATATAGGTTTACCTACTAAAATATATGGTATTACCCTCCAATATGTTTAATTGTAATTTATCACATTAATTATTATTTCAAGGATTTGAGGTGGCTGAAACTAGCCATTACCATTCAAATTTATCAATTTATGGATTATGATTCTTTGATGTCAGAAAATTGTGTTTTATAAATGTAAATATTAGTTCTATGGTAGTGGAATATATGTTGTGTTGAAAGTTTAAAGCTTGTAAATAAGGATTTTTGGAATCAAAGTAAATATTAATTCATAGTCCACGAATCGAATATTATAACAAGGATTATATTGAATGTCACAAATAATTGAAAATGAATGTGAATTTAATTAAAACATTGAGCAAAACCTATGTTAAAAACATGAAACAATTTTTTCCATAAAAGAAAAAAAGCGAGGGAATATATTAATTTAATGTTTTTAAAATCTGGCAATATTAACAACATGTTCATTCAAAAAATACACAAGTAAAAGAATTATAAAAATAGAATAAAATACATTATAATTGATGGATGATTATTCAAAATTAAGGATTTCATTATCAATTATATCATTAATTACATTCAAGGATTATTTAATAATAATGGTAATTTGAGTAATTTAAATAATATTATCTTCTTTGATGTCATCATAGAAGGAATTTAAGATTAAGACAACTTGATGATAACTATTCCAGCATTAGAGGAAGAGAGCCACTAGGCATCATTGTACCTTAACATTTTTTTAATAATTTATGGATTTATCAACAACCACTTACTGTTATATTTGGATATTATCAACAATGATATCAAAAAATGTGTGATAAAGTTCTTTATTTATGCTTATATACACTATGGATTTAATTCTTAGTCGATTTCCATTATTCCTAAAAAGGAAAATCATCTTTTAATTATAAATTTTAAACCATTTCCATTTGTAAAACTACTCATGATACTATTTGTAAAATTATTAAAATTATACTTGAAAATATTTCCACCAAGGTCATCACTCCTAATCATTTTGGCATCATACCTAGTATTAATATTCAATAATATATTTTTATAACTTCTGAATGTGTAAATGATCTAAAGAAAAATGAGAGATTGTGAAATTTTTCTTGAATATATAGATATTTATAAATATTTTTAAAATATAAAATGGTTCATAATTGTTTTTGTTCTGAAAATATACATCTTTTCTAGGAGTCTTGGGTAATCGACTATTGTAGTTTTTAGAAGTTTCAAACTAATAGTCTTGATTAATGGATCCTCGATGGGTTTAATTAAATATAATGTATGGGTTATGTTAAGTGACCCTCTCTTATATGCATTTTCTATTGTTTATGATTACTTAAAAAGATTTAATTTTCAATACATTCTAATGATTTCTGTTGGTGTGTGCATGAAGGAAATGATGTAATTTCTTCTTGACTCTCTTGGAGTGGTCCAATTCTTGGGAATGGTTGTACCTCATCTAGGGTGGCTGGGTGCCCCAAATTCCAACATTATATAGGTAGGAGAACTTTACAATATTTTTTTGATTATGTTGGATCTATGATTTGATTGAGATGATGGGATGTGAGTTTCTCCTTCTAGGGATTCTACCTTGTATCTCATTTCATAATTCAGGTATTACTCGTGGATTTGATTCGTGTTTGTGAAGTTTAATACTAGTTCCATCTTGAAGTAGAAACCAGTTAATTACACTCCTTCTATTGTAACATGGTAGCTACCTACAGTTGGATCTAATGGTGACTATGGAGACACCAGGAAATCTATGAACATTGGGTGTGTAGGGAACCTATAAAGTCTCCCTCTTTTAAAATTGATGGAATCTCATATATGGGGATTATTAGGTGTAAATCCCAAGGAATAAAATGTTGGTCATAGAGTAATTTTCACCATTAGTGTAAGGTGTCCCATGATATTTTCCTCAGACATAAAATGCTCCTCACATGAAGTAGATATACTGATGTATCTAGTAAGGTCATAGGTTTAGGGTCTTATGGGGATGTTGTCATATGTTTAATGTCTTTTTAGGGACATAGTCACTTGTTAATGTCTTTTGGGGAGATGCTAAAAATATTTTTAGTCATGTGGGGGAATGGTCATAGGTTTAAATTCTTATAGAGACTCGGTCATAGGTTTAGAGTCTTATGAGGATAGAGTCACAGATATAGAGTCTTGTGAAGGAATGGACAAGGGTTTAGGTTTTTTGTGTGGATGTTTCCCATGTACACATGATTCATACTAGGATAGTTATGGATTAACATAACATGATGATGTCAATTTATAGTGGGGACCTTGATTTTTATGTTAAGAGGATAAGTGTGTCCCTAGTGGGATATGATAAAACTTTGGGGTTGTATCATCCTTATGGAAGACGAAAAAATTCAATAGTGGTGCTAGGGTATTGAGATTGAACCTTATAGAGGTTTCTTGTGTATGATAGAATTGAACCTCAGGGAGGTGTCCTACATGAGATAGGTGTCACAACCCACATAGTTATAGTATATAGTTTTTGGTCACGTGACATGACAAGTCCATGTAGTTTTACATCCTTCTATAACGATTCATTTTCCATTGAAGGAGAGAAAAAGGGGATGTTGTGAGGTTATGAATAGCGGATTCCTAAGATGTGAGGTATTATACGATGAATTTCATATAAGGAGAATATTATGTTCATTTCAAAGGGTAAGGCTATAGTCAAATCTCGTGTGAGGAGTACATTATCATGTAGTTTAACATCATATGACTAAGAGGTCATTCCTTGCAATTTAATCTCGTGTAGATAAGACGTGGTTGGGGATTGCATAAAAGGAAACCATTTCAATGTAGGAGGTGATGATACAATATTATCCTTACATAAAGATAATGGAATGTATTTCCTTATGATGATATCACCTTTTGGGAATATGTGTCTAATACCCATGTGTTTTTAGATGGCCTGAGGCATAAACACTACTATGGAGAATTGGATTGGAAAATTTATAACATTAGGGTTCATATTTATTGGATCAAGAAGAAATATAATTTTATAAGCCTTTATTAGAGAAAAGGAATTGGAAATTAATGTTAATGAAACTCATTTCATAGATGAATGAGGCCTGGGGGAATATGGTTGTATTATGTGTGGAGCACCATAGTGATCAACTTTAATGAAACTGTGTGCGGAGGAAGAATGAATTGTTTTGAGGATTCTAAGGTTTCTATGTGAAAATTTAGAGTTGTACATGAAATTAGATTTGTGTGATATAGGGTCAATATCATAAGGAAAACTCTTGGATAATGGGATCATATGTGTTTGAAATGTTTTGGGTCATGTGAATATTTGTATTGCAAGAAGTAATACCATCATACAAAAACACATCTAGAAATTTGGAAAAGTCATTAAAGGATAACTCAAAAATGATATGGGAAAATTTATATCCCATTTGAGATCATTATTAAATGTTTTGTACCTATAAAAACCCATGGGATTATAGGTTTTAGAGAGTTTATAAAATATTTAGTTAAATAAAATATAATCTCGATTATTAAATCTCTAGAGTCACATTCTAAAAATGGGGGTATTTATAAGAAAGGGCTCCCAGTTTGTCGGGTCACACAAATCCCTAGTGTAATACAATCTCATGTTGGGTTTTTTAACTTCAAGTTACATGAGTCTCATGTCTTTTCTTCTAGATAATGATTGATAAAGGTAGTAGTATTGACACTGTATTCCTCACGTAAAGTGCAATGTGTTACCAAATTGATTATGCACACATTCCAAATGTTTCATGCCAATTTAATCTTAATTTTTAAAGGTTTCTCCAGAATCTATGCAAGATGAGGTATTTAACATCGCCTTTTTCATGTAAGTTCCATTCATGCCAAAATGTTGAGTTGTATGCAATGCCACTTAGGTGCATGAAAATAGTCATTTTCCACTAGAATGTACTTTTGAGATGATTTGTATCCTTGAATTTAGAAAACCACATGGTCAAGATCTAAAGGTAAAACATTGTTTAAAAAAAAATCCCCCCATATAATTGTAGTTGATGAGGAGGTGAAAGATAAAATTATTAGGAAAACACCAAACTTTAGTAAATTTTTATTCTTTTTACCAAACATTGGAAATAGTTTGTAAAATTTAGTTGTGATCATGTGAAACCTTGTGGTCCCATGCCTATAAATATGGTGAGTCGGTTCTAATAATTTTAATTTACTTTTATGCATGATAAGATGTCTCTCGTGTTCATACCTTGAACCTCTTGTGAAAACACCTATCATTAAAGTCATGAAGTTCTTGTCAAATATTATTATGCGATAGATTTTCTGAACATAAGTTATATTATTTTTTTTAAATTAAGATTATATTTTGTAATGTTGTTCCATTTTGATGATATAAGACCCGATTGTGCTATCCAACCTATATAAATCCTTAGAAAAAATTATAAATGGCCAACCTAGATGATCATGTATGTGTTTCTATCGTTTCTTCTACCATAAGCACAAAAATGGTTAGGAATTGTAAAATTCACCAGTATAGGAGAGTCACATATGAGAATAGTGGTCTGTTAGATCTATTAATAGAGTAATAAATGGGATATATACTATGTAACATGCAACCAATGTAGACCATTTTTTTGATAATGTGGCTATTTTAAATTTGGTGATTAACACACCACAGTTTCGGTTTTTTATCTATGATGAGCTCAACAAACAGAACATCACTCATGATATACATAATCTCAATGAATATGAAGCCTCCCCCATAAACACTATGAGTGGTAGGATGAAGACAGTTACTGGGGAACTTCTAGTGGATGAAAAATTCCACACCCATTATAAAAAGCATCATCAAGGCTAACATATAGAACAAGAATATGGGCTGATATGAAAACTACGACATTTGAGTTGGGGGAAATTTCAACAATGAGTTGGAATGGGTATTTTGGGTATGCTTCATGTCTGGACAGTATAGGGCTGAGCTATATCATATTAGGATATATGAAGTAGTCTGGACACACTATTTTCTTATTACTATCAACCAGGTCAATTTTCATATATTCTTAACTGATAGTCCAGGGATACGAATTCCATACATCATCATTATGGAGATATGAGGATCAACTAATTGGATCTACACAACATTAATGGGACCCGCTAAACATTCTTCGAAAAGTACGAGTTCTTCCTAGCACCCAATGCTAGGGGGACAAGGGGTATACATTGATTACAGTGGAGATAATCGTAGAACAACTAAGATTGGTCAAGGGGCATCAACCACACTTCCATAAAGATAATATATTAAAGAAATTTCTAAGAGTAATCTTGAAAATTATATCCTATAAATTGTTAGGGTGGCTGATGTAGTGTCTCGGGGAAAGACATCAAAGCTGGTGGGGTCTTATTTATTAATACCAGAGGATCGTCGATACCATAAATGCAGCTATAGCATGAATTATTTTCGTATAGGTTTCATGAATGTTGTGTTATTAGTAACATTAAAATATGGGTGGTTCTTAATTGTCATCGAATCTATCATAGTCTTGTGGAAAGGGATGTTGGTGATGGAACAAATCATGGTGACCGCATTATTGTGACACATCAAATTGACTATAATTTAAAGGTTCATTTATAGTATAGGTCATACCCCAAGTCAGATCTCAAAGAGAGTATATTGGTTTAGAGTGTGTGTTCTTAATAAAATTTACTAAACAAGGGGGTTGTTTTGAAAACATCTTTAAGAAAATAACTTGATTTAAAGAGTTTAATAGTTGGTAAATTAAGGAGGCGTTTTAAGAATTTTGAGAGAAAGAGGTCATTTCATGTCTACTACACATCTTTTACAATTCAGTATTCTGAAAATTACAAATATTTGTGTTTAATTAATTCATTAAGGGTTGTCAAGATATTGATTCCCCTCTTGCCTCTTAAATCGTTTCACAAAGTATTAACCCTTGACAAAATAATTGTGTTTTCATGGATTGGACGAAAAGAATAAAAAGATGGATACCAAAGCATACTAGTATCTTATATATGTGTGGGAGGAAGAGAATACTTGTGTTTCCCAATCATAACAACCCATTATTCCCACATAAAATCTCAACCCAATCAATGTTGAAATGAATAGTGATTCACTTAGTTAAACTCAAGCGAGGAAATAAGAGGAGAATTGTGTTGAGATAAAATATATGTGAAATATTAAACACAGAAATTTTAGAAAACCAGTAGAAGAAAAAGTTCCAGAACTCCCTCCTAAATATGGGTAGCTCCGTTGAAATGATAGTCCACCATTTAAATCTCAATCGGGAGGAAGAGGAGGCTCGGGTGGAACATAACCATTGTCCTTGATCAGACCATGAAGAGAGTAGACTATAGTTATTCATAGATGATTGGAGGACTCATTTTGTAACATCCCAGGTAAATAAAGAACATAACAATTTTTTATATTTATTAATTTTTGTGAATTAAATATTAATTTTACTTTAAAGGGGACTCTATGTTTTATGGCATACCCGATACGCAACAATGGGTTTATTTGGAATCTTATGTTGCACAGTAATAATATAATATCATTATTTTAAATGTTAGTTAATGCCTAACCGTTGTATTGGTGGGAATGAATATAACTAACTAAAATATGATTATACATGTTTATTGAATATTTTTACATTTATCCAATAAAATTTATAGGCATAAAATAAGTAAATAATTCGATTATAAGCATAAATACTCTAATATTCACTAAAATGTTGATTTACCACCTTTTAATGGAAAACCCTCTTTAAATCTATTTTCTTACACTTTTATATGTTCTATTTGACAAAATAAAATTCTTCCTTAGATTCAGGACACCAAAATTTACTTTGGATGATGTTTTTGTATTTTTCTGATCATGTTTATTTTTGAATGAATAGTGAAAAATACTGTATTTTAATTCAAATCTACATTATTATCTAATTTATTTATATGGATAGATTATATTTTTAATTAGTTTTAAAGTTTAATTAGAATATATTTGTACCATTTAATCTAATTTTTTTCATTCTAAGTAATTTCTTTTTGAAATTGGACGTAAACAATTGTCAATCCATTGATAGTTATTATTTCTTAAAAACACACTATTTATTTTAAAAGCGGAAATTAATTTTAAATTAATTTCTGCCACTTCTATGTTTTGAATTTGGAAAAATTGATTCCATATTTTTAATCAGTAGGTTAAATTTTTTTTGAATAGGTAACTTTTATTTTTATGCATTTTAAATATTTACTTTAGTAAATATTTTATTTACCATGATTGAAGGGTAAATATAGTAAGTAAGGGTAAAATATAATATTATAATAATAATAAATTACCCTAACATGTCTCATAAATCTATTGGATGATATATATCCGACCATGGACATCCTTGGGTCGAATTTGGGATCCCATGGTGCCACATGGGAGTACTAATGACATTTTATATTAATTAATTTAAAGTAAAGACAAAAATGACATAAACAAATATCTTTTAGTAAATAAATTTTTATATAGAGTGATATAAGTTATCCTTTAAACTATAAATATTCATTGGAAAGATAAATATATTTCCTATATCATGGTATTTTTTTATAATTGTTGGACGTCATATAAATTTAATTATGTTTGACACAATAATGATGCAATATTTACCTCATTAATAAATGATTTAAATAAATAAAATTATAAATATTAAAACAATATTTAAAACATATAAAATTCTTATTGGATTATTTTATTTTGACCATGAGTCATCTTAAATTATATATTAACAAATAGTTGACCTTTTTAGACCGAATATGAAGTTATTATAAAATAATTGTTTCAAACATTCCTAAAGAGCCCCTTTTCTCCCTTATAAAAAGATATCAGTTCTAACTCATTCCTCACACATCTCAAGCCTTTGGATCATGAAACCTCTACTTTAATAAGTTTCTATGATATCTGTCTTCATCCTAGAATCCTTAACATAGGCATAAAACACTTCAAGAATCCCTTTTGGTTCAAACCAAAGGGAGTTACCAGATTTAAAGGTAACGTCTTCTCTTAAGTTCTTTTGTATTATTTTACTTCACCAACCCCCTAAACTCTTTTTATTATTTTATTTTATAACAAAACTAGTATCCTAAATATATTAGGATTTTATTTTGATAATTATTCGAACTAAACTTACCCACACGTCCATCTAATGGGTGAAAAAAAGATTGTTTCTGTGGATGGAAAACTAACGCCTCACGAAGCGATGAATGTTAAATTGTCTCCTACCGCTTCTAATGGTGGAAATTATGATGAAACTATATTTATATATGATATATATTATGTTTTTGTTTTCTATAATCTTCTGTAATTTTTATTTACAAACATACCTTTATGCCTTCCAATATGTGTAAACACAATAATTTTATTTGAGGAAGTGTGGACTACCACCCCCTCAAGGTGATATGATTCGTTCTTGACATACATCGAACGTATAAAGATAGAGTTAATGAAATTATATAAAATATATATCATATGATATTATAATGTAATTATAGTATAAATATTTATCATTAAGTTTTCATTCCATTAAATATTAAATAGAAATGAAAGTAGCCTTCATGCGTATGTACAGTTTACCGTCTCCATGAACAGTGCATTTCATTTCTTATCACCAAATGTTATGTACTATTATAAATAAATATATATATATATAAACTGAATATATATGATAAATTTAATATAAAAATCATTTATATAATTTTGGAGATAATGGAATTTTTACCACATGGAAAATTGTAATTATAACAAGTTGATTTTTAACTCAAATTCCAAACATTGACAAAATGTCTGATAAGAACTCAAATAATTAAATAAATGTTATTGTAAGGTAATAAGTGAAATAAAAGTAATAATAAACATTAGAAAGGTTATTAATCAAGTAGAAATTAACTTATGTTTATCATTTAGGAAGAACAAGAAACATATGAGTCAAGTTGGACACGAGGTATGGGATTTCTTATCTCACTTTTAATTCTGTGAGATTTCCTTTGTTCACCACTTATTTATTGCATGTGGTGTATTGTGCACTGCCATTTGGTATATATTATCATGATTCTACTTATATTCATGGTATTATTCAATTCATTTGGTGGTTATTAACTTTTTCTCATACGACTCGATTGATTACAACGTGGTAAGGGTTTTTCATCTCACTTTATATTCCTATGAGATTCATGCTATATTAGCCACTATTTCATTTTTTTGGTCGATGTACATCCCATGATTGAATTATTTGTGTAATATTCTTTAAGTTATGGTTATTTACATATTAATTGTGTGATATTTCTTTCATGGGGTGAATGTTTCACAAGATACCAAATCAGTAAGGGAACCTTTAACCGTCCTCTTTTTAAAAGACTTCCTTTTGTTGTGTCTTTTAATTTACATATTATTATGTTCGGATATGTTTATCTATATCCTTATTGATGTAAATTTTATGACTAAGTGATGAGATATCCTTTACTATCTCATCAAATTATTTTCTGAATTTTAAAGTGACGTCGTTAGGCTGTCGAATTTCTGTAAGAAAACATCTTAACCCAATTTCAATTTTTGGGTTAAACATCAACTTATTGGTTATGTCATGCTATGAATATGACTGAATAACCTCTGATTGTTTTACACTTAATATCCACTTATTTTAGGTGTATTTATATTTTTCACACATAATTATGTAATTGATTTATCCTTAATCTAAGGATACCGTCTTTATAAGGGATTTCGTCACAATTTACATTTCCATTGAGAATTCATTGTTGATATGAACCAATTCACTCTTATATGGTGTATATACGGTCCTTTGGCATATTATATCATGGATACCTATATTCTCATGATATTATTATGTTTTGATTAAATTTTATTCCTCAATTATTTGAATTCTAGGGTCTCTCATTTTGTTAGAAACTCTTTAAGTAAAATATCATTTTAAATGTTTTAAAGGTTTATTCTTCTAAACATACACATTAATGTCCTTGTTTTATAAATAGTTTTAAAGATTTATTCATATGGACATGAATGTTTTGAAATTGAAATTTCTTTCAAAAGCTTCAAAGTGGTATGAGACACTTTGTTTCAAAAATCTCTTTATTTAATCTTTTAAATGGTTTTGAAAATGGTTTGATAAAAGCTTTGATTTTGTCAATATTTTGAAATGATATATTGTGATTGCAATGTAGAAATGTTACCTTTCCATTATTTTTGTTTTATGGGTTATGAATATGTTGTGGATATTGGGAATTGTTTATGTATATGGTTCGTTCTGTGATAAACCTAGGGTGGGTGAGCCCGAGATAGCTCTCAAATGCATTGGGTAGCGTGACTGAGGTAAACTTGAATGTTTCTCCTAAGAGATTTAGGGAATATACAATGATGGGTATTCCATATGTGACTCACTATTTATATGTGATAGCTACAATGTAAGTTTGATATGGATTCTGAAAGTTACCTTTATGTTTTATGATTTCTATGTGTTGTTCATAAATCTTATGATTTCATGAGGTATGTTATGATTGAAAATTATGGTTTAATTTTTTTGTATTTAATGATGGGATAATGTTTTCATTCTTTATTTTATATCCCTTACTGAGCTTTTTATGCTGATTCCATGTTTTGGAAAAAATTTCCATTGGAATTAAAGATGAACAAGGGTCAATGTTGGGATCAAGGAAAAGTCATCCTATCTAAAACATGGATCTAGACATGACTTTTTTTCAAGAGATTTTATTTTCTGAACAAATGGATATTGAGCAGATTTTTTTACATGTAATATTCACATTTTTATGTAAATTTTATGACCTAAATCTCTAAAACTGAAAAACTGAAAAGATCTGAAAAGTGTCTCAATGTGAGTTATCCATTTAATTCAAGATTATGTAATGTTTAAGGATGGGTCCTTATAGTTATTATCAAATGTCGGTTTAGAAAACATTAGGGATTATGAGTTTTTGTTAAACTCATGGTTAGTCCCTATGTCTATTATTCCCGTTAAATACTTTTTTATAACTTTTTACAGATTAAGGAAAGTTAGTTATAGATGGAAGGACCAGGATCTCAAACGACATTCTTATATCTTCCTGATGACCTGCTTGCAATAATTATTGAAAAGTCATGTCCAGATGATTGTGAAACTTTTTCTTACATACAACTCACTTTCAAGTAATTGTTTTAGATATAAAACACATCCACTATACCCTGATGTCATCGTGGATCATGGGTTGTATTTAATCAAATCATATTTTCACAATATTCTCATATTTTCAAGAACGATAAATATTTTCAAGTAATTTTCTAATATTTTACCTTATTACAAGATTTTGAAGCATATTATGATTTTGAAAAAGGTGCTAAATAAGGAGACCCCTGTGCAACCTATTTATATTTGATTTTAAAATATAGTCTCACATCACATACTTATGGTATATTAAAAGGACCACTGATTGAAATTTTTAACTCAAACTCGGTTTGACTATTTTATAGAAATCATGTTTTATCATATATTTTGAAATTATATGTCATGCATGATTATTTTCCAAAGCTATTTTTCTACAAACACCCTTATGACCCTTGTTGTACAAGGTGTATTTGGATGAAGGAAGCAAATGATTTTGAAGGATCTATAAATAATTATTGTAATTCATGGTCCTTCTACCTACGTTAACAATATAATGATGAAACCAAGTGGACACCATGATCAAGGTATGATGATATTTATTCTAGGGATTGTTTCATTTAATCATATGGTGGTGAAATGAAAAAAATGACAATATATATAAGACCTCACGGATTAATATGTGGAGATCATAATGATTTGGGATGAAAATGAGAGGTATAAGGAAACCATTGAGGTTAAAACATGTTAGGGTTGTTTTTGAGATTTTAATAAAAGGAAAACCTGTAGGATGGGTGACAACCCTTCATGTCCGGAAAGGTCACAGGAATCGAACCCACAGCCGAAGGGAGACAAGGGCACATCGCCTACCACTTGCCTATATAATGTCCCTGGTTAGTATGACTTTATATTTTATGTTAAATTGTTTTATGGATCAAGAATATGTTGATTTTGGGAAGTTAATTTTTATCAAATGTATATCCTCAGTATAGGAAAATGATTTGGTGATTATGTGATAAAGGTTATTTTGGAAGAACGTCTCTCTTTTGAGGAAACAATTAATTCCTAAGGAAAAATAGAATACTGTAACACCCCGAAATTTTATAAAAAATATTCTTTTTAATTTCATTAATGTCTTGTGTTGTACGCTACACCAATAGATGCTTTCACAACACGCATCCTTGACTTGCCTTACATTACACGCAAGCGCGACCTTCCACGATAGCGTGTGTTGTACGCAATACCGATTTTCACTAAACAACGATATGCTATTAAAATATTATTAAAACTAGCTGTTATGAATAGTAATAACCACCTTTTAAAATATTAGAAATTTTATCTCACAAAATGGACATCATTTTTGGATTCGGAGTATCGAATTTAGCCTAAGGTGAAATTTTGGTACTTTTCGGATAACTTTCATATTCTGATGAATAGTGAAAATTACTAAATTTTAATTAAAAACAACTTTTTTAATCGAAATAATTAATAGTGATAAGTTATTAATTTGAGTGGTTTTAAAATATATTTAGAATATATTTTTACAATTTAATACAATGTTGGTCATTGGATTTAATTTCACATTTAAACCAGTCATAAACAAGTGTCTATCTTTTGATAGTTATTATCTCTTAAGAACACGCTATTTGTTTTGACTACGGGAAATAATTTTTAAATTAATTAATGTAACTGATATGTTTTGAATTTGATAAAATAGACATAATTTTGTAATTCATAATATCAAATATAGCTTAGATCTAATTTTTGGTATTTTTCTGGAAACTTCCATTTTTTGATGAATAGTGAAATCACTAAGTGGTAGTTAAAAAACTGATCTTTTCATAAAACATAATTTTACCACTTCTGTGAGTGGAATTTAGAAAATGTGAGAGACACAGTTAATATCAAGGACTAAAATTTGGTTGAATGAGATGAAAATAATTTTTGGTGAATAATAACTTTTTACTTTTTTTTACCACGGTTAAAGGTAAATAGGGTAATTAAGGATAAAAATGATATTATTATTACCCTAACACATGTCATAATTCTATTAAACAAGTGTAATTAGACCAAAAACAACCTTAGGAATAAAATATGACCATTTAGGCCCACTTGGATTAGATTAGGACATTTATTATTAATTTATTTAAAGAAGGGTTAAAATAGTTAAAATCAAAGTTTAATAAGAAAATAATTTTTAATATGGGGTTATACATAAGATAAATTCGACTATAAATATTCAATATAAATCTAAATATATTTCCTACATAATGGTATTTTATTTTTAATTTTTAGACATTAACTAATTTCATTTATTTATGACACAACGATGATATAGTAATTATCTTATTAATGAAATATTGACATAATTGATGTTATAAATACCAAAATAAATATAATTTGAGCCTTTTTATGAACTAAACTAATTTTATAGGTTAATATGACATGTTATAATTGATTTAATTACCTTTGTTCGAAGTAATCATTCTGTTATGAATTTCAAAAAATCAACTATTGAATAGTGTCAAAATTGACATAAAATAGTTTTTAAAACAAATATTATATTATTAATTGTTATTTTATTCCTAAAAATATAAGGTTCGGCCAAATAACTTAGATAAGGGTATATATATTAATAAAACACAACTTGGGGGTCGCTGGGATGTATATTGTAAGTTTATTAACTATATAATATAAAAATACAAAGTGACATGGTAAATGTCAATCTAATTAACTAAGAGTTATAACAAAAAGATATGGTTAATATAATGACCTAAACTTATCTAAATTATATTTAATGAGATTATTTCGACCCATACCCACCTTATATTCTAAATATATCAATTTGGAGCTATTTAAAACCGAACATGACTTTATAATAAAATAATATTTTTAGTTTTCCCAAAGGTGCCCCTCTCCTCCCTTAAAAAAGGGCACCCCCTCCCTCTCTTCCTCACACCACTTTGAGCCTTCAATCTCGGACAACCCCTGAAAAATTATCTTCTCAACTTCCCTAGAGACATTCTAGAGGTCTTGGTCTTCTTAAAAGACCAATTTTAGTTCCCTAAAAGAAGGTCTCAAAGAAGCACTTCAAAGAAGAGGTAATGTCCGTTACTGATTCTTTCATCTTTATTTCTTCTTCCACTTCTTATTATTTAGTTGTTTCATTATGAAGTAACAACACCAGTATCACTCATATACCGATATGTTATTATAAGTATGAAACAACCATATTTCACCATCTATCCATCCTACGGAAAAATAAATCACCGCGCGTGCGTACGTACGGAATACCGTCTCCACGCTGTGGTGTAATCTATTTTCCACCACCACCTTACTTGGATGGGTATAATGGTGTAAATAATGACTATATATGACTATTATAAAGTGATAATTATTCTGAAATAGTATACATACACTTTAATACAATCCCATTTTCATAGGAACGATATCATCACTCGTGCGTACGTACGGAATACCGTCTCCACGATGTGATGCGACTCGTTCTACATGATCTTAATTTCATAATGATTATATAAATGAATTAAATGAATGAATATGATATATATTACACTAATACCATTCTGGAAATTATGTATCTATAACCTAAAGAGAAGAATAAGAATTTATTCGACAAAACACGCATAAGAACAAAAAGTTATAAACACCCGAATAACTAGTAGCCATGAAATATTACTACCAAGAAACTAAGAATATGACCATATATTATATCATAACAATAATTATGATTCTTCAATAAGTCAATAACAATATGTAAATCATTATACAGGGGGTTCGGACACTTACAAAGCAAATCAGACCTAAGGTAAGGGAAATATCACAATCTCATTTTTATCCGAGATTGTTTATACTTTGGTATTTATTGGGGTGTATTTTATCATACACATCCATGTTTATTCAATATGTAATATTATTTCCATCCTCCTAAAATTTTTTAAATCCAATTTTACCCTTCGGTGAGCTTTTAGTAAAGGATACGAAAGGAATCTTTTGTCGTTTTTCGTATGAGGTATTTTTTTGCCTTTTCCGACAAAAGTACGAGAAGAATGTTTTTTTAACTTATACGGCATGAATGGATTTTTAAAACATTATTTCAAAGAATCTTCCTTTAAAAGTTTTCAAGTTTATTTTTAATCAACTTCTTTTAGTTTAAAATTGTATGACATGTTAAGAAAGGAAAAATGTTTTTGAAGTTGAAAGGACATTTTCCTCAAGAATGGAGTTCAAGTGTTTTATCAAAATTATTTTCCATCTAAGATAATAAAGGGTTCTGTTTATATCCCTATTATTACATTGATTTGACTATGTTGTGATGGAATTACTTTTATGAATTCCTTTATCTTATATTAATTGTTTAATGATGTCCCGATGTTTAAGATTCCCATTTTTATTACATGGGTTATGCTTTGATGTATGGTTTATGATTTTGTGGAACACATAAGAATGGTATCATTATGAGATGGGTGGGACCTATATCTCCCTCCAATTCATAGGGTAAAGATTTTATATCTCATGAGATAGACATGGCTGGAACGGTAGGTTATACCTGTTCAGTGAAACAGGACTGAAACGAGGGTAACTCGGTTCAGAAATGGACTTTGTACACTAAGATAGTCTTGGCAATGAGTCTTGACTAATAATATATGATTCTCTATGATTATGTGTGTATGCCACAAAGTTTCATGTTTTAAGTTATGATTATTGGGATTACATTTCACTACTATGATTTATCCCATGTTATGAAATTATGATCTCTTTTGCAGGTTAAGATTTCCAAAAGATATGTTCTTATGAATATGACGTAATTGATATTTCTTTTGTTTACCATTACTGAGCATTTGAGATCACCCTTTTATGTTTTATTTACCCCAGGATATAAAGAAAGGTTTTAGGTAAAAAAAGGGAAGATCTTTATGGGAGATTTTGAAGATCTTTCACCACGATTAGAAGATTATATTCCGAGTTTCCAAAGACACTAAACTATTACGATCCTTATGTGTCTGTTTTTGTTATGTACTAAGTATTCCTCAAACGTAATGTAATGTCCATGTACGTCAGGCTTCGGGTCTCTACAGTTGGTATTAGAGGAAAGGTTTAGTCATCCTTTGGAAACTAGGATGCGAGAACTTTAGTGAGATCCCTGGAGATATTTCTAAGGTATGTCTGGGGATGTCCCTAAGGTTAAGTATAATTATAGGTTATAGTCCTAAAATTGCGCTAACGATCATATAATTTAACCTAAGATGTTAGATATTGAGGATACTCCCCCTTGATTATGTTATTTTCCTTGTATGATTTTTTCCTCTCACAGAATTCTTTTTGTGTTTTAGTCAATGGAGGGAAATAGAAAGAATTCGGTTAGCATTGAATCCAATGGACAAATTGGTGACTATGAGCAACAAAATTGCGTAATACCTAGAGAGAAATATATTGTGATTATGCCAAATCATTCATCGCGATATATGATTAACAATTTGAAATTTAGTGGTATGCCTAATTCATCAAATAAGAGGAAGATATACTTTTATGCATGTTCGCATGTTGAAGATCATAAATAAAGAAAGATTGAGATTTCTAAAGAAGGGAAGAAGAACCTTGAGGAATACCTCAAATGGAGGGACATATGTTATCTGTGTGGAGAAAAGGGACATAGAGTGACAGACTGTTATGGAGGTCAATGTCTTATTTGTGGAGAACATGGGCATTACCCAACTCAATGCCCTGACCTAAAAAGTTACTTCTAATTAAGGAAGGACTTATTCCAGGAAAATCATTGAAGATGATGGTTTGAAGTGTTTATGTATTGTTATTCAAGAATAATGTTATTGAGGTACTTTTATGGTATATTGGAATATCTATGTATTGGTCCATTGTGGTTTTCTATAAGAATATGACATTAGTAACCATGAAAAGTGATTGAAATATTTTTGGAAAGCAGATGATATGAACATAATGAAGGGATAAAGAGAATCTAATATGTTTGATAGTATTCATGAGCTCATGATTGATATAAGGACTAAGTGATATCATGGTTTGAGTATATAGAATTTTGAGGATTTTGGTATGTGGAAAGTGTTAACCTTTAACTGCATTCATGTTTTCATTAAGGTTCAATGGTTATTCAAGAGAATACATGATTAAGGCCTTTGAATGTTTGGAATGTGACCAACAAGACATATCTTATGATATATGGGGATCAACGATGGTATTAAATCTCTGGTAATCGTTTTCACTATATTATGAGAGTGGACTGCAGTATTATGGATAAGCCTAAAGATTGGAATGGATTATGTTGGAAATAAGTTAGTATTGTTTAAGGATAGAAGTTTTTTCGATATTATTTATGTGATGTTATAGTAATTTAGTTTTAGAAAAAGGACAACCTGCAGGATGGGCGACAACCCATCGCGTCGGACAAGGCCACGGGAATCGAACCCACAACCGAAGTGCGACTGGCCTTTATTGCCTACCACTGGCCTACAAGAAGTCCCTTTTTAGTAGAAACTAGTTTTATTTTATTATGCGGTATGATATATGAAGTATAGGTTCATTCTTGGAATCGTATACGATTAAACTCACCATAGACGGACTTATTTATACTTGATAACTTTTGCTAACCTTCTGTTTGAAACAGATGGAATGACCCATCATTCTATCACATGATCAATTAACACTTCATGAATAACAAATTCAACTTCATTTCTTTATGAGATGAAGTGGAAATTGTTCAAAGTACGAACAACAGTGAGATTGTACCAAAATAAAGTAAGTATTTATTCTAATTAAAATTCTTCAACTTTAGGGAAATGATTTTGAAAACCAAAAATGTTGTCCTAGTGATCTTATATCTGATGAATCAGATGGTACCCTAGATCATCACAAATTTATGGCTTTGTGATTGTTGGCTTTTTCATAGCCATGTTATCTACCACTCTCTATCAGAACTTGATGGTTAGATTTTTCTTCCATATCCATATTTTCACCTATGTTCTCCTACGTGGAAACCCAGTGATGAGTTAATTTGGGTAACCGTTACATTTCATACTTTAGTTTTTAAAGCCATATTTTGGTATTCCTTTTTACGATGTGGGTTTCTATTAAACAAACTTTCGAGTAGTAAACCATTTATAACCCCGACGAATTTCGAGGGCGAAATTCATTTTAAGGGGGGTAGAATGTAACACCCCGAAATTTTATAAAAAATATTCTTTTTAATTTCATTAATGTCTTGTGTTCTACGCTACACCAAAAGAAGCTTGCACAACATGCATCCTTGACTTGCCTTGCATTACACGCAAGCGCGACCTTCCGCGATAGCGTGTGTTGTACGCAATACCGAGTTTCACTAAACAACGACATGCTATTAAAATATTATTAAAACTAGTCGTTATGAATAGTAATAACCACCTTTTAAAATATTATAAATTTTATCTCTCAAAATGGACTTCATTTTTGGATTCGGAGTATCGAATTTAGCCTAAGGTGAAATTTTTGGTACTTTTTGGATAACTTTCATATTCTGATGAATAGTGAAAATTACTAAATTTTAATTAAAAACAACTTTTTTAATCGAAATAATTAATAGTGATAAATTATTAATTTGATTGGATTTAAAGTATATTTATAATATATTTTTACAATTTAATACAATGTTGGTCATTGGATGTAATTTCACAATTAAACCAGTCATAAACAAGTGTCTATCTTTTGATAGTTATTATCTTTTAAGAACACGCTATTTGTTTTGACGACGAGAATTAATTTTTAAATTAATTAATGCAACTGATATGTTTTGAATTTGATAAAATAGACATCATTTTTGAATTCATAATATCAAATATAGCTTATATCTAATTTTCGGTATTTTTCTGGAAACTTCCATTTTTTGATGAATAGTGAAACCACTAAGTGGTAGTTAAAAAACTGAACTTTTCATAAAACATAATTTTACCGCTTCTGTGAGTGGAATTTCGAAAATCCGAGAGACACATTTAATATCAAGGACTAAAATTTGGTTCAATGAGATGAAAATAATTTTTGGTGAATAATAACTTTTTACTTTTTTTTACCACGGTTAAAGGTAAATATGGTAATTAAAGGTAAAAATGATATTATTATTACCCTAACACATGTCCTAATTCTATTGGACAAGTGTAATTAGACCAAAAAACAACCTTAGGAATAAAATATGACCATTTAGGCCCACTTGTATTAGATTAGAACATTTATTATTAATTTATTTAAAGAAGGGTTAAAATAGTTAAAATCAAAGTTTAATAAGTAAATCATTTTTAATATGGGGTTCTACATAAGATAAATTAGACTATAAATATTCATTAGAAATCTAAAAAAATTTCCTACATAATGTTATTTTATTTGTAATATTTAGACATTAAATAATTTGATTTATTTATGACACAACGATGATATAGTAATTATCTTATTAATGAAATATTGACATAATCGATGTTATAAATACCCAAATAAATATAATTTGAGACTTTTTATGAACTAAACTACTTTTCTAGGTTAATATGACATGTTATAATTGATTTAATTAACTTTGGTCGAAGTAATAATTCTGTTATGAGTTTCAATAAAATAAACTATTAAATAGTGTCAAAATTGACATAAAATAGTTTTTTAAAAAAATATTATATTATTAGTTGTTATTTTACTCCTAAAAATCTAAGGTTCGGACAAATAACTTATATAAGGTTATATATATTAATAAAACACAACTTGGGGGTAGATTGGATGTATATGGTATGTTTATTAACTATATAATATAAAAATACAAAGTGACATGGTAAATGTCAATCTAATTAACTAAGAGTTAAAACAAAAAGATAAGGTTAATATAACGACCTAAACTTGTCTAAATTCTATTGTATGAGAGTATTTCGACCCATCCCCACCTTAGCATCGAAATATATCAATTTGGAGCTATTTAAAACCGAACATGACTTTATAATAAAATAATATTTTTAGTTTTCCCAAAGGTGCCCCTCTCCTCCCTTATAAAAGGGCACCCCCTCCCTCTCTTCCTCACACCACTTTGAGCCTTAAATCTTGGAAAACCCATGAAAAATTATCTTCTCCACTTCCCTAGATACATCCTAGAGGTCCTGGTCTTATTCAAAGACCAATTTTAGTGCCCTAAAAGAATGTCTCAAAGAAGCACTTCAAAGAGGAGGTAATGTCCGTTACTGATTCATTCATCTTTATTTCTTCTTCCACTTCTTCTTCTTTAGTTGTTTCATTATGAAGTAATAACATCAGTATCACTCATATACTGATATGTTATTATAAGTATGAAACAACCCTATTTCACCATCTATCCATCCTACGGAAAAAGAAATCACCGCGCATGCGTACGTACGGAATACCATCTCCACGCCGTGGTGTAATCTATTTCCCACAACCACCTTACTTGGATGGGTATAATGGTGTAAATAACGACTATATATGACTATTATAAAGTGATACTGATTCTGAAATAGTATACATACAATCCAATTCAATTCCATGATCATAGGAACGATATCATCACTCGTGCGTACGTACGGAATACCGTCTCCACGATGTGATGCGACTCGTTCTACATGATCTTCATTTCATAATGATTATATAAATGAATTAAATGAATTAATATGATATATATTACACTAATAACATTATGGAAATGATGTATCTATAACCTAAAGAGAAGAATAATAATTTATTCGACAAAACACGCATAAAAACAAAAAGTTATAAACACCCGAATAACAAGTAGCAATGAAATATTACTACCAAGAAACTAAGAATATGACCATATATGATATGATAACAATAATTATGATTCTGTAATAATTCAATAACATTATTTAAATCATTATACAGGAGGTTAGGACACTTACGAAGCAAATCAGACCTAAGGTAAGAGAAATCTCACAATCTCATTTTTATCCGAGAGTGTTTATACTTTGGTATTTACTGGGGTGTATTTTATCATACACATCCATGTTTCCTCAATATGTAATATTATTTCCATCCAAATACAATTGTTTAAATCCAATTTTACCCTTCGGTGAGCTTTTAGTAAAGGAACGAAAGGAATCTTTTGTCGTTTCTCGTATGAGGTATTTTTTTGACTTTTCCGACAAAAGTACGAGAAGAATGTTTTTTTAACTTATACGACATGAATGGATTTTTAAAACATTATTTAAAAGAAGCCTCCTTTACAAGTTTTCAAGTTTATTTTTAATCAACTTCTTTTAGTTTAAAATTGTATGACATGTTAAGAAAGGAAAAATGTTTTTGAAGTTGAAAGGACATTTTCCTCAAGAATGGAGTTCAAGTGTTTTATAAAAATTATTTTCCATCTAAGATAATAAAGGGTTCTGTTTCTATCCCTATTATTACATTTATTTGACTATGTTGTGATGGAATTACTTTTATGAATTCCTTTATCTTATATGAATTGTTTTATGATGTCCCAATGTTTAAGATTCCCATTTTTATTACATGGGTTATGCTTTAATGTATGGTTTATGATTTTGTGGCACACATAAGAATGGTATTATTATGAGATGGGTGGGACCTATATATCCCTCCAATGCATTGGATAATGATTTTATATCTCATGATATAGACATGGATGGAATGGTAGGTTATACCAGTTTAGTGAAACATGACTGAAACGGGGGTAACTCGGTTCAGAAATGGACTTTGTCCACTAAGATAGTCTTGGCAATGAGTCTTGACTAATAAGATATGATTCTCTATGATTATGTGTGTATGCCACAAAGTTTCATGTTTTAAGTTATGATTATTGGGGTTACATTTCACTAATATGATTTATCCCATGTTATGAAATTATGATCTCTTTTGCAGGTTAAGATTTCCAAAAGATATGTTCTTATGAATATGACGTAATTGATATTTATTTTGTTTAACCTTACTGAGCATTTGAGCTCACCCTTTTATGTTTTATTTCCCCAGGATATAAAGAAAGGTTTTAGGTAAAAAATGGAAGATCTTTATGGGAGATTTTTAAGATCTTTCACCATGATTAGAAGATTATATTCCGAGTTTCCAAAGACACTAAACTATTACGATCCTTGTGTGTCAGTTTTTGTTATGTACTAAGTATTCCGAAAAAGTAATGTAATGTCCATGTACGTCAGGCTTCAGGTCTCTACAAATACTATGAGATTTTATTTGTGAAATAATGGTTGAAATTTAATTTTGGAATAATTTCTTTTTATGTATATTTGGGTTATTTATGGAAATGATTAACCTATCATAAAGAATATGTGATTAGGTTAATTACACTACATTATGAGACTTTAAGATTAATAGATGTTATTTGGAGATAAATGTTAAGATTTATTGTGGAAGACTATTGGGTCAAATCCTACAGAGTATTTAGTTTCACTCTTATTTTGGATTAGCTTGAAGAATTTTATGGACAGTTGTTTATTGAATGGTCTTTCATGAAATTTAGGTACTTTTGTTGAATTTTGGAGATTAAGAGTAGTATTGTTTTTATAAAGGATTATACCTTTTTAGGAATTATATGATCTCATACTAACCATTTTGGTTTTACATTAAGTCTAAAGACAAGTAAAATATGTAGTTATTCTTTTGTGGATGATGTGATATCTAGAAGTTCATTCTCGCACTTTTAATGTGAGCAAGTCAATTTGAATACTAATCGTTGAGAGAAAAGTTCAGTTTGTGGTCGCAATTTAGTAAAGGATGAATGTCTACATGACAAGTATGTTCCCTTATGTTCTTATTCAATCTCATAACTAAATATTCCAAAATTATGAAAAGGAACATAAAACAAAAACGTTGCCTGTTTACTTTTCATACTTGGAATCCAATGACCATTAAACCCATCACAAATATGTGGTTTTATTGTTGTTAACTTTCACCTAATCATGTTTTCTATTACTCTTCATCAGAACTTGACCATTTTTCCTCTCTTCCATATCCATGTTTTTATATATGGAATCCTAGTATGGGTTATTTTAGATGACCTTTGTACTTCTCTTTCTTTCTTTTAAAGTGATAGTTTTATTGACTCTTTTTCCCATGTGGGACATTAGATGATGTTTCTGAGCCCAATTTTAAAATTGTGAGGACGAAATTCCCCAATGGGGGGAAGGATGTATCATTTCATGTAAATAAAGAACATAAATTTTTTATATTTATTAATATTTTTGAATTAAATATTAATTTTACTTTAAATGGGATGCAATGTTTGACGGCGTACCTGATACTCAACAATGGGTTTCTTTGGAATCTTATGTTGCACACTAATAATATAATATCATTATTTTAAATGGTATTCAACGCCTAACCATTGTATTGGAAAGAATGAATAGAACTAAATAAAAAATAATTATACATTTTTGTTGAATTTTTTTAAATTTATCCAATAAATGTTAGAGGCTTAAAATATGTAAAGAATTCGATTTTAAGCATAAATAATCTAATATTCACTAAAAGGTCGATTTACTGCCTTTTAAGGGAAAAGCCTTTTTAAATATATTTTTTTCCACTTTTATATATTCTATTAGACAAAATAAAATTATTATTTAGAATCGGGACACCAAAATTTTTTTTGGATGAAATTTTGGTATTTTTCTGATAATGTTCATTTTATAATGAATAGTGAAAAATTCTGTATTTTAATTTAAGTATGCATATTTATCTAATTTATTTATATGGTTATATTATCATTTTAATTTGTTTTAAAGTGTAATAAGAGTATATTTTTACCATTTAATCTAATGTTGGTCATTTTAAGTAATTTAATTTTGAAATTGGACATAAACAAGTGTCAATATTTTGATAGTTATTATTTATTAAAAACACGCTATTTGTTTTAACAACGTGATTTAATTTTAAATTAATTTATTCCACTTATGTGTTTTGAATTTGGAAAAAAATGGATTCCTGATTTGGAATCATTAGGTCTAAATTGTGTAAATAGGTAACTTGTATTTTTAGAAATTTTAAATATTTACTTTAGTAAATATTTTATTTACCATGATTAAAGGGTAAATATATTAAATAAGGGTAAAATGTAATATTATAATTATATTAAATTACTCTAACATGTGTCCTAATATGATTGTTTGATACATATCTGACCATGGGAATCCTTGGGTGGAATCTGGGACCCCATGGAGCCACATGGGAGTAATAATGACATTTTCTATTAATTAATTTAAAGTAAAGACAAAAATGACATAAACAAATATCTTTTAGTAAATAAATTTTTAAATAGGGTTATATAAGGTATCCTTTTGACTATCAATATTCTTTGTAAATTTAAAACTATTCACTATATCATGGTATTTTTTTATAATTTTTGGACATCAAATGAATTAAATTATTTATGACACAATAATTATGTAATATTTACCTCATTAATAAATGATTTAAATAAATAAGATTATAAATATTCAAAAAATATTCAAAAAATATCCAATTATTATTGGATTATTTTATTTCGACCATGAGTCATCTTAAATTTTATATTTACAAATATTTGACCTTTTGAAACTGAATATGAGGTTATAATAAAATAATTGTTTCAAACTTTCATAAAGAGCCCCTCCTCTCCCTTATAAAAGCCCTCACTTCTAACTCATCCCTCTCACTTCTCAAGCCTTTTGATCGTCAAAAATCTACTCCAATAAGCTCCCAATATCCCTATATTTTTACTAGGAGCCTTGAAATAGGCATAAAACACATCAAGAAACCCTTTTGGTTCAAACCAAGGGGAGTTACCCAATTTAAAGGTAACATCTTCTCTTAAGTTCTTTTGTTTTATTTTAATTCTACAACCCCCTTAAATATTTTTATTCATTTATTTTATAACAAAAACAGTATCCTCAATATACTAGGATGTTTTTAAGAGAATTTTTCGAACTAAAATTACACACACCACCATCTAATGGGTGAAAAACATATTGTTTCTGTGGATGGAAAACTAACGCCTCACGGAGTGATGATTGTTCAATTATCTCCTACTGCCTCTCATAGTGTAATTTATGATGAAACTGTATTTATATATGATATATATTATGTTTTTTTCTATATTCATTGGTAATTTTTTATTTAAAAGTGTACCTTTATTCCTTCCAATATGTGTAAACATGATAATTTCATTTGAGGAAGTGCGGACTACCGCCCCTCAAGGTGATCGGTTTCGTTCTCGACATACATAGAACATATAAAGATGGAGTTAATGAAATTATGTAACATATATATAATATGATATTATAATATAATTATAATATACCTATGTATAGTTATGTTTTAATTCCATTAAATATTAAATAGAAATGAAAGTAGCGTTCATGGGTATGTACGACTTACTATCTCCATGAACGGTCCATTTCATTTCTTATCTCCAAATGTTATGTACTATTATAAATATATAGATATATATATACACACACATATGATATATATGATATATATGATATCTAAATAATTAAATAATTTCTATAGATAATGGAGTTTTGACCACATTGAGAAATTGTAATTATAACAAGTTCATTTTTAACTCAAATTCCAAACATCGACAAAATGTCTGATAGGAACTCAAATAATTAACTAACTGTTATTGCAAGGTAATAAGTGATATAACAGAAATAATAAAAACTAAAAAGGTTATTAATCAATTAGAAATTATCTTAAGATTATTATTCAGGAAGAACAAGGAATATACAAGTCATGTTGGACAAGAGGTATGAGATTTCTTATCTCACTTTTAATTCCATGAGATTTCCATTGTTCACCACTTAATTATTGCATGTGGTGTATTTAGCACTTCCATTTGGTGTATATTATAATTATTGTATTTATATTCATGGTATTCTGTGATTCATATTGTGGTTATTAAATTTTTCTTATAGGGTTCCATTGAATACAATGTGGTAAGGGTTTTTAATCTCACTTTTTATTCCTGTGAGATTCATGATATATTAGACACTATTTCCTTTTGTGTGGTGGATTTACTTCCCATGATTTAATTATTTGTGTAATATACTTTAATTTTTTGGTATTTACATATTCATTTTGTGATCGTTCTTTCATGGGGTGTATGCCTCGTATGTTACCAAAACGGTAAGGGACCATTTCACACTCTTCTTTTTAAAAGACTTACTTTAATTATGGCTTTTAATTTACATCTTATTATGGTGGGATATGTTATTTTATATCCTTATTGATGTAAATTTTATGTCCAAATAATGAGATATAATTTTCTCTCTCATCAACTTATTTTTTTAATTTTAAAGTGACGTCATTAGGCTGTCAAATTTCTGTAAGAAAACTTCTTAACCCAATTTCAATTTTTGGGTTAAACATCTGCTTCCTGATTATGTCATGATATGAATGTGTGTGAATAACCTCTGATTGTTTTACACTTAATATACAATTATATTGGGTGTATTTATATTTCTCCCACATAATTATGTAATTGATTTATCCTTAATCTAAGGATATTGTCTATATGAGGGATTTCGTCTCAATTTTCATTTTCATTGAGAATGCATTGTTGATATGCACCAATTCACTCTTATATGGTGTATATACTATCCTTTGGAATATTATATCATGGAAACCTTTATTCTCATGATATTATTATGTTCTGATTAAATTTTATTCCACAATTATTTGTATTCTAGGGTCTCTCATTTTTTTTTAACCTGTTAAACTAAAATATCATTTTAAATGTTTTAATGGTTTATTATTATAAATTGTTGACATTAATGTACATGTTTTATAAATGTTTTTACACATTTATTCATATTTACATGAATTTTTTGAAATATAAATTTCATTCATAAGATTCCTAGTGGTATGTGACACTTCGATTCAAAAATATCTTTATTTAAAATTTTAAATGGTTTTGAAAATGGTTTGATAAAAGCTTTGATTTTGTCAATATTTTGAAATGATATATTGTGATTGCGATGTGGAAATGTTATCATTCCATTATGTTTATTTTATGGGTTATGAATATGTTATGGATACTGGGAATTTTTTATGTATATGGGTGGTTCCGTGATAAACCTAGGGAGGGTGAGCCCGAGATAGCTCTCCAATGCATTGGGTGATGTGATGGAGGTAAAAGTAAATGTTTTTCCTAAGAGATTTAGGGAATATAACGTGATGGGTATTCAAAATGTGACTCACTATGTTGATGTGATAGCTACAATGTATGTTTGATATGGATTCCATAAGTTATCTTTATGATTTATTATTTCTATGTGTTCTTCATAAATCTTATGATTTCATGAGGACTGTTATGATTGAATATTATGGTTTCATTGTTTTGTATTTATTGATGGGATAATGTTTTCATTCCTTATTTAATATCCCTTACTGATCCTTTTATGCTCATTCCATGTTTTTTAAAAAATTCCCACAGGACGTAATGATGAATATGGGTCAAGGATGGGATTAAGGAAAATTCATGCTGTCTAAAACATCACACTAGACATGGCTTTTTTTCAAGAGTTTTTATTTGATGAAAAAATTAATATTGAGCAGAATTTTATACATGTAATATTAATGTTGTTATGTAAATTTTATGACCCAATTCTATAAAAATCTAATCCTGGAAAGATCCTCAATGTGAGTTATTCATTTAATTCAAGATTAGGTAATGTTTAAGGATGTTTCCTTATACCACTGGGTCCACAAAATACTAGAGATTTGCCTCTTATCCAAACATACAAATTATATTCCCAAGGTTTCATTTTATATTCAAAGTGGAAGGTGGTTTTGGGCACACATATTGTGTAAAATAAATTTTATTATTGTTTTTAGTGGGTAAAAATCCTTATCTCTCTTTAAAAAAACAAAAAAAATTGTTTATCCACATCTTGAATATCTCCAATAAATATTTGGATTAATTTGGACACCTAAAAATTGAGATATTGACAAATTACAGCACACCACTTTTGGCATCATGCAGATTCGGTGTTCTAGATAGATCAGGTTGGATGGGAAAATTAATAGCCAAATTGGGCTTGGATGTCTTAATAAGAGTTGTAGAATATTGAAATTTGAACAATACCGAAAATTCTCATCCCATTTGGATACAATTTTTTTAAACATTCATAACATTGGATAGGTATTCATGGATCCCATGCAATTTTGGCACATTTTTCTTCAACTTCATCATGGTCCCTCCAAGTAAACTCCACCTATAATGAAATCATCAAAACTAGTATTATTACCCTTATTAATAGTGATATAACAAAAATAAAGGAATATAAAATATTGTTCATGTTTTTTTATAATTTTCAATACAAAACTAGTTTAACACAGTGGTGTAAGGGTGAAAATGAAACTGTGAATCATGGGGTGATCACACCCCCACATCTAAACATTTTCAATCCAAGGAAAATTCATTTTTCCAAATATTTTTCATGTAATTATTTACAAATTCATAATGATTTAAAATTAAATAGAAATTTATTTTCTATTAGAAATGTTATCAAAGAAAGAATCACACTGAGGAGTAATTCTCAATTATCATAGAAAACAACAACTAAAAAATTGTAAATGAATGAAATCTCAAGAGATGCATGATACCGATTGAATTGAATAATTAAAAATTTAATAATAACACTAATTCTCCACTTGTGTGTGTGAATACTATTTCTTGCTATTCTTTCCACTTTTTATAATGTAAATATATGTTATTTTAATAATTATCTACTTACATGATCCTTTCCACCAAACCTTCCCTATATCCTTTGAAATTAAATTTCAAGACCCACTAATTTAAGATTCATATAATTAAAACCATAATCTCCCGACTTTGAGATCCCCATATGTTATACATTTCATAACTCCCCTCTATTTTCTCTCTCAAAATTTACACTTGAAAAAAATCTCACACTCTTCTCTCAACCCTTGTTTGATCTCCTCACGACAGTAACTGTAATAGTTATAACAAGATCAAAAGTTGAGGAAGGGTGGCTTTTCACCTTCCCAATATACAACTCTTTTTTGGATGGTGTACAATATTTGGATAATTTGTACACACACATAGGTTAATCTAGTACAATAATGAAATGGATCAGATAAGGAACAAACATATGTAATAATCATTTTTTATGGTGGAAAAACATTAACCTAACTTATATTTACATTATATTAGGTAACTAATTTCAAACATCATGGTTGAGTGAAAAGATATGTGGAGAGATTAAGTGAAAAAAGATTCTATTAAACTATTCACACAAATGGTACCATTATTCTCAGGGGTTTAGAAATGATACAACCATTTATATCATTGAAAAACAACAAAATTTCAAGAGAAAGTCACACCACAATATTGATTTATTGCTAAAATAAATATTTCCTCATAATTTTTTTAAATACTAAAACAACATGAAATAGTGTAATTACACATGAATTCTCAATAACTTCTATGATTAAATGGGCATAATTTTTAATGATAATGTTGACATCAAAAATTAAAATTCCAGGACAAAATTGGGGGGGGGGATGGGGGAGAAAGTGACAATACAATCCAGCAAGCCAGAACTAGAAAAAGAAGAAAGATAATAAAAATTCAAAACTAGCCCAAGAATATAACAATCCCCCACACCTAGAGTGCTTAGTGTCCTCTCTATAAAAAATAAAATGTAGGAAAGTATAATAAAACATAATGGGTGTCATTAGTAGGTTTATTTTTGAACTTGGATTTCCTCCATTGGAAACTGTCGAATGGCTTCATGAAAGTGCTTTATCCACAGCCAATTGATATTGAATGTTTTCTTGGTTTATTCATTTTCAACATCAAAAACACCAAATTGAGATACATTATTAACATTGTATGGTCTAAAACAGTGGGAATAAAGCTTACCTAGATGAAATATTACAATTGAATTATAAATAAGGACCTTATGCCTAATGTGGTACTGATGATGAAGGATGAGATGGTCGCGGGTAGTAGGGGTTTACTTCTTATAAATATAGGAGTTCTAATATGAATATAATCTCAGTCCCTCGAGCTCCTGGATCTACAACTTCTATTGATCACCTGCACTAGAATGATTAGAATTGTATTGTTTAACTGCACAATAGGCCTATTATTTTATGTCAATAGAGATATGGAAACTCTTTCCAAACATAATACTATATGGTGACATTACAATGGGAGTTATAAAGGCAGTACAATAATCCCATAATGTGTCATCAAGTCTAAAACTCCAATCCTTTCTATTTTATTGAGTTATTTTTTAAAGAATATATTTTTACCTCTCTATTTGACACCTCATATTGAACATTGGTCTCTGGGTGTTAAGAAGTAGACACTCGATGCCCAACCCCATACTGGTGAAAAATAGATTTAATTGTTTGGTTGTAAAAATTAGAACCCTAGTCACTGATGATGAACATAAGAAATCCAAACCTACAGAAAATTTGGGTTCTCAAAAATTCAACAATAGTTTTGGAATAATCAGTCCTTCTGCAGTGTTCTTCTTCACATTTTGACACATAACCAACTTCCAGAAAAATGTACATGTTCCCAAATGATTTGGGGAATGGTCCCATATGTAATTCCTGAACCCTAATTATCTAGAGTCGGTGCATTGTTATATAAAATTTTCATCATCACAAGGGATCAAATCCTGAAAGGCTGATCTGTTTAGTAGCCTTGGAAGTAATAGAAACAAATATAAGTTTTACATTACATTATGAAATAAAAAACAACAACACTGTGTCTCATTTTAACACATTCATCTTGATTAGAATATCCTTTCAGGTCAGTCCTAATATACTTCTTCGCATCCTAGTAAAAAATAAAACATAGAAAGGGGTAAGAATAGGTGCTCAGTAAGGATAACATACCAAAAACTTTCATAAATAAGCATAAAAATTTAAAGCAATGTATAAGACTAAATCACAAGCCTTTTAAACATAAAAAGGAGCATAATATGGAAATGGTAAATCAAATAATGCCATTTACATATTCACATGGATATTGTACTAGTCGAATAATCACATGTAATAGCAATTTCCAATTTTATAACTATGGAATGCATAATTCCTGACTTCATAACCACATAGTCAAGGCCTTTTTCAAAGACTAGAAATAAGTTTTTGTGAAGGCCTTATACCAAGACACTAGTTTTCCTCATGATAACTACCAATGCATTTAGGAGCTATAGTGGGCTCCACCCATCAATTACTAAGTCCAATGCATTCCTCATATGAAAAGGTTGAAGCATAACATAAAATTTTGAATTACAACTTGCATACAGAATGTTAATAATTTAACCATAAACCATGAATGGTATAAAAAGTACACATCGACAGTCCACGATATCGAAAAACCATTAATATAATATGAAAAATTTGTATCTTAGTAAATCAACATCAAACAATTGTAAAATCCGTCAAAGGATGTTGACAAAGATAAAATCAAAACTATTTGGGAGAAATATCTCTTTCTATTTTAAAATCATCTAAAAGTCAAATAATTATAATGGAAAATATTTATTTTTAAAATATTCTTATAATCATTTAATGTAAGCTTCAATGATTTTATAATAGAGGAAAATAGTTGCGCATTCTGTATAAGTCAAAAATGTCATTCTTACCTCAATTTATCAAACTGGTCATAAAGAAACTTGTTTAGAAAACAATGAAAAGATTCCTTTATAAACATTTTATAAAACATAAAACAAGGGTATAAATTAATTTAACCCATAGTCTAAGAAATAGTAAAAAAACTGAAATACATTTTTAACAAACACGAATGTGGAAGATAAAGAGGTCCCAGTAGATACTCATGTATAAACAACCTCTGATAATGAAGAGATTGTAGAATTAAACCATACCATGTACATTTATTTTATTGAGGGTACGTTAACCTCCTATATGATAATTAATTTATTTTTATTAAATTATACAAGAACCACATACATAAAGATGAAATCATATATGATCTTCTAATATTTCTTTGTTAATAATATTTCTATAGTATCATCATTTCGGGTATTAACTGATTCATTTTTCTTTATATGTTTTTTATGTAAGTCATGTTTGTTATGGATAGGATATATTTGATTCATATACATAATGATATTATGTTCTTAAACATTATTTTTAATCATAAAATGAAAATTATTCTTGAATGGTTATGATGAGTGTAACACCCCGAGATTTTATGAAAAATATTATTTTTAATTTCATTAATGTCTTGTGTTGTACGCTACACCAAAAGAATCTTGCACAACATGCATACTTGACTTGCCTTGCATTACACGCAAGCGCGTCCTTCTGTGATAGCGTGTGTTGTACGCAATACTGAGTTTCACTAAACAACGATATGATATTAAAATATTATTAAAACTAGCCGTTATGAATAGTAATAACCACCTTTTAAAATATTATAATGTTTATATCTCAAAATGGACTTCATTTTTGGATTCAGAGTATCGAATTTAGCCTAAGGTGAAATTTTGGTACTTTTCGGATAACTTTCATATTCTGATGAATAGTGAAAATTACTAAATTTTAATTAAAAACAAATTTTTTAAATTGAAATAATTAATAGTGATAAATTATTAATTTGAGTGGTTTTAAAGTATATTTAGAATATATTTTTACAATTTAATACAATGTTGGTCATTGGATGTAATTTCACATTTAAACCAGTTATAAACAAGTGTCAATCTTTTGATAGTTATTATATCTTAAAAACACGCCATTTGTTTTGATGACGGGAATTAATTTTTAAATTATTTAATGTAACTAATATGTTTTGAATTTTGTAAAATAGACATCATTTTTGAGTTCATAATATCAAATATAGCATAGGCCTAATTTTTGGTATTTTTCTGGAAACTTTCATTTTTTGATGAATAGTGAAACCACTAAGTGGTAGTAAAAAAAATGAATTTTTCATAAAACGTAATTTTACCGCTTCTGTGAGTGGAATTTCATAAATCCGAGAGACACGGTTGATGTCAGTAAGTAAAATGTGGTTCAATGAGATGAAAATAATTTTTGGCGAATAGTAACTTTTTACTTTTTTTACCACCGTTAAAAGTAAATAGGGTAATTAAGGGTAAAAATGATATTATTATTACCCTAACACATGTCCTAATTCTATTGGACAAGTGTAATTCGACCAAAAAAAACCTTAGGAATAAAATATGACCAGTTAGGCCCACTTGGATTAGATTAGGACATTTATTATTAATTTATTTAAAGAAGGGTTAAAATAGTTAAAATCAAAAGTTTAATAAGTAAATCATTTTTAATATGGGGTTATAAATAATATAAATTAGACTATAAATATTCATTAGAAATATAAAAAAATTTCATACATAATGATATTTTATTTGTAATTTTTAGACATTAAATAATTTAATTTATTTATGACACAAAGATGATGCAGTAATTATCTTATTAATGAAATATTGACATAATTGATGTTATAAACACCAAAATAAATATAATTTGAGCCTTTTTATTAATTCTACTAATTTTAAAGGTTAATATGATATTTTAGTATTGATTTAATTGACTTTGTTCGAACTAATTATTCTGTTATGATTTTCACAAAAATCAATTACTAAATAGTGTCAAAATTGACATAAAAAAGTGTTTAAAACAAATATTATATTAGTAATTGTTATTTTATTCCTAAAAATATAAGGTTCGGCCAAATGACTTAGATAAGGTTATAGATATTAATAATAAACAACTTGGGGTTCGTTTGGCTTGTTATAGTATGTTTATTAACCTTATAGTTTAAGAAAACAAGAAGACACGGTAAAAGTTATATTATCTAACATAAAGTTAAATCTAAATGATAAGGTTAAAATGGATACCTAAACTTGTCTAAATTCTATTTTATGAAATTATTTTGACTCCTCCCCACCTTAGATTCGAAATAAATCAATTTGGCGCTATTTAAAACCGAATTTGGCTTTATAATAAAATAATATTTTTAGTTATTCCAAAGGTGCCCCTCTCCTCCCTTATAAAAGGGCACCCCCTCCCTCTCTTCCTCACACCACTTTGAGCCTTCAATCTCGGCCAACCCCTGAAAAATTATCTTCTCCACTTCCCTAGAGACATCCTAGAGGTCCTGGTCTTTTTCAAAGACCAATTTTATTGCCCTAAAATAAGGTCTCAAAGAAGCACTTCAAAGAAGAGGTTATGTCCGTTACTGATTCTTTCATCTTTATTTCTTCTTCCACTTCTTCTTCATTAGTTGTTTCATTATTAAGTAATAACATCAGTATCACTCATATACTGATATGTTATTATAAGTATGGAACAACCCTATTTCACCATCTATCCATCCTACGGAAAAAGAAATCACTGCACGTGCGTACGTACGGAATACCGTCTCCACGCCGTGGTGTAATCTATTTTCCACCACCACCTTACTTGGATGGGTATAATGGTGTAAATAATGACTATATATGACTATTATAAATTTATAATGATTCTTAAATAGTATACATACACTCCAATACAATTCCATGATCATAGGAACGATATCATCACTCGTGCGTACGTATGGAATACCGTCTCCACGATGTGATGCGACTCGTTCTACATGATCTTCATTTCATAATGATTATATAAATTAATTAAATGAATTAATATGATATATATTACACTAATAACATTCTAGAAATGATGTATCTATAACCTAAAGAGAAGAATAAGAATTTATTCGACAAAACACGCATAAGAACAAAAAGTTATAAACACCCGAATAACAAGAAGCAATGAAATATTACTACCAAGAAACTAAAAATATGACCATATATGATATCATAACAATAATTATGATTCTTTAATAAGTCAATAACATTATTTAAATCATTATACAGGAGGTTCGGACACTTACGAATCAAAACAGACCTAAGGTAATGGAAATATCACAATCTCATTTTTATCCGAGATTGTTTATACTTTGGTATTTACTGGGGTGTATTTTATCATACACATCCACGTTTCCTCAATATGTAATATTATTTCCATCCACCTAAAATTGTTTAAATCCAATTTTACCCTTCAGTGATCTTTTATTAAAGTATACAAAAGGAATCATTTGTCGTTTTTCATATGAGGTATTTTTTTGACTTTTCCGACAAAAGTACGAGAAGAATGTTTTTTTAACTTATACGTCATGAATGGATTTTTAAAGAATTATTTCCAAGAAGATTCCTTTACAAGTTTTCAAGTTTATTTTTAATCAACTTCTTTTAGTTTAAAATTGTATGACATGTTATGAAAGGAAAAATGTTTTTGAAGTTGAAAGGAAATTTTCCTCAAGAATGGAGTTCAAGTGTTTTATCAAAATTCTTTTCCATCTAAGATAATAAAGGGTTCTGTTTATATCCCTATTATTACATTTATTTGACTGTGTTGTGATGGAATTACTTTTATGAATTCCTTTATCTTATATTAATTGTTTTATGATGTCCCGATGTTTAAGATTCCCATTTTTATTACATGGGTTATGCATTGATGTATGGTTTATGATTTTGTGGCACACATAAGAATGGTGTCATTTTGAGATGGGTGGGACCTATATCTCCCTCCAATGCATTGGGTAAATATTTTATATCTCATGAGATAGGCATGGCTAGAATGGTAGGTTATACTGGTTCAGTGAAACCGAACTGAAACGAGGGTAACTCGGTTCAGAAATGGACTTTGTCCACTAAGATAGTCTTGGAAATAAGTCTTGACTAATAAGATATGATTCTATATGATTATGTGTGTATGCCACAAAGTTTCATGTTTTAAGTTATGATTATTGGGATTTCATTTCACTACTATGATTTATCCCATGTTATAAAATTATGCTCTCTTTTGCAGGTTAAGATTTCCAAAATGTTATGTTCATATGAATATGATGTGATTGATATTTCATTTGTTTACCCTTACTGATCATTTGAGCTCACCCTTTTATGTTTTCTTTTCCCCAGGATATAAAGAAAGGTTTTAGATAAAAAAAGGAAGATCTTTATTGGAGAGGATGAAGATCTTTCACCACGATTAGAAGATTATATTCCGAGTTTCCAAAGACACTAAACTATTACGATCCTTGTGTGTGTGTTTTTGTTATGTATTAAGTATTCTGCAAAAGTAATGTAATGTCAATGTAAGTTAAGCTTCGGGTCTCTATATTTGGTATCAGAGGAAAGGTTTAGTCAACCTTTGGAAACTAGGATGCGAAAATGTTAGTGAGATCCCTAGAGATTTTTCTAAGGTATGTCTAGGGATGTCCCTAAGGATAAGTATACGTATAGGATATAGTCCCAGAACTATGGTAACGATCATAGAATTTAACCTAAGATGTTAGATATTGAAGTTACTCCCCCTTTATTATGATTTTTGCCTCTCACACTATTCTTTTTTGTGTTTTAGAAAATGGCTGGAAACAAGATGATTCACGATAATGGATGATATGACGGACAATGAAATGATATTTTTTATGAGAAACCAATTGAAATGGGATTTGGAAGTCCAAACATCATTATTATGCCGAATCAGGAATCTCATAATATGATCAATAAAGTAAAATTTGGCAAGTTTCATGACTTGGATAATAAGAGAAAGATGGAGTTTCATGATGATCATTGAGGAAAGAAAGTTCAATTTCCCTTATGTAAATCATGTGGGAAGAGGCATCAAGGAGAATGTTTCAAAGGAACTGGAAGATGCTTTGGCTGTGGAAAAGAAGGAAACAAAGATAGTAAGTGAAAAGGAAAAGGTTCAGTTAACACCATGGATGAGGATAATGGTATTGCTACGACATCAACAATGGTTAAATGTTTTAAATGTGGAATGTACTGGCATTATGCAAACCAATGCCCTAAGGGAAAGTCTCATGAAGAGAATCAGTATAGTCTTATGGGTAGTATTTATGTTGATGATGATTAAGAGACTACAAATGATATGTGAGTTGAAAGAATTGTTGAAGCTCAGTCAATGGTTTAAGAAGGTAGTGGAATGATTACACGTTTATCAAGTGTAATGTTGTATAAGTAATCTCATGGTACTATAGAATAAAGAGAAATCTAAGGATTGTTACACTGTTGTATTTCCTTAAGTTTTGAAAGTATGTGATGAATGGTACCAGTATTTTTGGAATGTAGATGATATGCACATAATGAAGGGATAAGGAGAAAATTAAATGTTTGATAGTATTCATGAGCTCATGACTGATATAAGGAGAAGGTTATGTAATGGATTGAGTATATAGAATTTTTGAATTTTGGTATGTGGAAAGAGTTAACTTTTGACAGCATTCATGTTTTCACTAAGGTTTAATGGGTATTAATTTTTCAAGAGAATACATGATTAAGGTATTCACATGATTGGAATGTGACCAACAAGATATATGGGGGATAAATGATGGTATTCACATGCTTGGTTGATGAAATTTCATGTAATCATTTTCTTTATATTATGAGCTTGGACCGAAGTATTTTAGATAAGCCTAATGATTGGAATGGATTATGTTAGACATAAGTTAGTATTGTTTAAGGATAGAACTTTTAATAGTTTTAGAAAAAGGATAACCTGCAGGACGGGCGACAGCCCATTGCGTCGGACAAGGCCGTGGGAATCGAACCCACAACCGAAGTGCGACTGGCCTTTATCGCCTACCACTGGCCTACAGGAAGTCCCTGTTTAGTAGAAACTAGTTTTATTATATTAATCAGTATGATATATGAAGTATAAGTCCATTTTAGGAACCATATATCATTAATATCACTATAGATTGTCTTATGTATTTTTTGATAACTTTTCTAACCTTTTGTTTGAGACAGATGGAATGAACCATCATTCTATCACATGATCTGCTAACAAATCAAGAATGACAAATTGAACTTCATTTCTTTAAGAGATGAAGTGGAAATTGTCCAAAGAATGGCCAACGGTAAGACTATACCGAAATCACGAAAGTATTTCTTCTAATTCCAATTTCATCAACTTTAGGGAAACGATATTGAAAACCAAAAATGTTGTCCTAGTGCTCTTATATATGATGAATCAGATGGTACCTTAGATTGTCACAAATTTATGGCTTTGTGATTGCTGGCTTTTCCATAGCCATGTTCTCTATCACTCTCCATCAGAACATGATGGTTAGATTTCACTTCCATATCCATATTTTCACCTATGTGGAAACCCAGTGATTAGTTTATTTGGGTAACCGTAACGTTTCATACTTTTGTTTTTAAAGATTGGTTTTGGTATTCCATTTTACGTTGTGGGTTTCTATTAAAGAAACTTTTTAATAGTAAACCATTTATAACCCCGACGAATTTCGAGGGCGAAATTCATTTTAAGGGGGGTAGAATGTAACACCCCGAGATTTTATGAAAAATATTCTTTTTTAATTTCATTAATGTCTTGTGTTGTACGCTACACCAAAATAATCTTGCACAACACGCATCCTTGACTTTCCTTGCATTACATGCAATCACGACCTTCCTCGATAGCGTGTGTAGTATGCAATACCAAGTTTCACTAAACAACGATATGCTATTAAAATATTATTAAAACTAGCTGTTATGAATAGTAAGAACCACCTTTTAAAATATTAGAAATTTTATCTCTCAAAATGGACTTCATTTTTGGATTCAGAGTATCGAATTTAGCCTAAGGTGAAATTTTGGTACTTTTCGGATAACTTTCATATTCTGATGAATAGTGAAAATTACTAAATTTTAATTAAAAACAAATTTTTTAAATCAAAATAATTAATAGTGATAAATTATTAATTTGAGTGGTTTTAAAGTAAATTTAGAATATATTTTTACAATTTAATACAATGTTGGTCATTGGATGTAATTTCACATTTAAACCAGTTATAAACAAGTGTCAATCTTTTGATTGTTATTATCTCTTAAGAACACGCCATTTGTTTTGACGACGGGAATTAATTTTTAAATTAGTTTATGTAACTGATATGTTTTGAATTTGGTAAAATAGACATCATTTTTGAGTTCATAATATCAAATATACCTTAGGCCTAATTTTTGGTATTTTTCTGGAAACTTTCATTTTTTGATGAATAGTGAAACCACTAAGTGGTAGTAAAAAAATGAATTTTTCATAAAAATTAATTTTACCGCTTCTGTGAGTGGAATTTCAAAAATCCGAGAGACACGGTTGATGTCAGTAAGTAAAATGTGGTTCAATGAGATGAAAATAATTTTTGGTGAAGAGTCACTTTTTACTTTTTTTCCACGGTTAAAAGTAAATAGGGTAATTAAGGGTAAAAATGATATTATTATTACCCTAACACATGTCCTAATTCTATTGGACAAGTGTAATTCGACCAAAAACAACCTTAGGAATAAACTATGACCAGTTAGGCCCACTTGGATTAGATTAGGACATTTATTATTAATTTATTTAAAGAAGGGTTAAAATAGTTAAAATCAAAGATTTAATAAGTAAATCATTTTTAATATGGGTTTATACATAAGATAAATTCGACTATAAATATTCATTAGAAAGATAAAACGATTTTCTAAATAATGGTATTTTATTTGTAATTTTTAGACATTAAATAATTTAATTTATTTATGACACAAAGATGATGCAGTAATTATCTTATTAATGAAATATTGACATAATTGATGTTATAAACACCAAAATAAATGTAATTTGAGACTTTTTATGAATTACACTAATTTTCTATGTTACTAAGATATGTTAGTATTGATTGAATTGACTTTTTTCGAACTAATAATTCTGTTATGATTTTCACAAAAATCAATTACTAAATAGTTTCAAAATTGACATAAAATATTTTTTAAAACAAATATTATATTAGTAATTGTTATTTTATTCCTAAAAATATAAGGTTCGGCCAAATGACTTAGATAAGGTTATAGATATTAATAATAAACAACTTTGGGTTCGTTTGGCTTGTTATAGTAAGTTTATTAACCTTATAGTGTAAGAAAACAAGAAGACACGATAAAAGTTATATTATCTAACTTAAAGTTAAATCTAAATGATAAGTTTAAAATTGATACCTAAACTTGTCTAAATTCTATTGGATGAACAGAGTTCGACCTATCCCTACCTTAGTTTCGAAATAAATCAATTTGGAGCTATTTAAAACCGAATTTGTCTTTATAATAAAATAATATTTTTAGTTATTCCAAAGGTGCCCCTCTCCTCCCTTATAAAAGGGCACCCTCTCCCTCTCTTCCTCACACCACTTTGAGCCTTAAATCTCAGCCAACCCCTGACACATTATCATATACACTTCCCTAGAGACATCCTAGAGGTCCTGGTCTTCTTCAAAGAGCAATTTTTGTGACCTAAAAGAAGGTCTCAAAGAAGCACTTCAAAGAAGAGGTAATGTCCGTTACTGATTCTTTCATCTTTATTTCTTCTTCCACTTATTCTTCTTTAGTTGTTTCATTATGAAGTAATAACATCAGTATCACTCATATACTGATATGTTATTATAATTATGAAACAACCCTATTTAACCATATATCCATCCTACGGAAAAAGAAATCACCGCGCGTGCGTACATACGGAATACCGTCTCCACGCAGTGGTGTAATCTATTTTCCACCACCACCTTACATGGATGGGTATAATGGTGTAAATAATTACTATATATGACTATTATAAAGTGATAATGATTCTTAAATAGTATACATACACTCTAATACAATTCCACGATCATAGGAACGATATCATCACTCGTGCGTACGTACGGAATACCGTCTCCACGATGTGATGCGACTCGTTCTACATGATCTTCATTTCATAATGATTATATAAATGAATTAAATGAATGAATATGAAATATATTACACTAATACGATTCTGGAAATGATGTATCTATAACCTAAAGAGAAGAATAAGAATTTATTCGACAAAACACGCATAAGAACAAAAAGTTATAAACACCCGAATAACAAGTAGCAATGAAATATTACTACCAAGAAACTAAGAATATGACCATATATGATATCATAACAATAATTATGATTCTGTAATAAGTCAATAACATTATTTAAATCATTATACAGGAGTTTCGGACACTTACGAAGCAAATCAGACCTAAGGTAAGGGAAATATCACAATCTCATTTTTATCCGAGATTGTTTATACTTTGGTATTTACTGGGGTTTATTTTATCATACACATCCATGTTTACTCAATATGTAATATTATTTCCATCCACCTACAATTGTTTAAATCCAATTTTACCCTTCGGTGAGCTTTTAGTAAAGGATACGAAAGGAATCTTTTGTCATTTTTCGTATGAGGTATTTTTTTGACTTTTCCGAAAAAAGTACGAGAAGAATGTTTTTTTAACTTATACGGCATGAATGGATTTTTAAAAAATTATTTCCAAAAAGATTCCTTTACAAGTTTTCAAGTTTATTATTAATAAACTTCTTTTAGTTTAAAATTTTATGACATGTTAAGAAAGGAAAAATGTTTTTGAAGTTGAAAGGACATTTTCTTCAAGAATGGAGTTCAAGTGATTTATCAAAATTATTTTCCATCTAAGATAATAAAGGGTTATGTTTCTATCCCTAATATTACATTGATTTTACTATGTTGTGATGGAATTACTTTTATGAATTCCTTTATCTTATATTAATTGTTTTATGATGTCTCGATGTTTAAGATTCCCATTTTTATTACATGGGTTATGCTTTGATGTATGGTTTATGATTTTATGGCACACATAAGAATGGTATCATTATGAGATGGGTGGGACCTATATCTCCCTCCAATGCATTGGGTAAAGATTTTATATCTCATGAGATAGACATGGCTGGAACGGTAGGTTATACCGGTTCAGTGAAACAGGACTGAAATGAGGGTAACTCGGTTCAGAAATGGACTTTGTCCACTAAGATAGTCTTGGCAATGAGTCTTGACTAATAAGATATAATTCTCTATGATTATATGTGTATTCCACAAAGTTTCATGTTTTAATTTATGATTATTGGGATTTCATTTCACTACTATGATTTATCCCATGTTATGAAATTATGCTCTCTTTTGCAGGTTAAGATTTCCAAAATGTTATGTTCATATGAATATTATGTGATTGATATTTCTTTTGTTTAACCTTACTGAGAATTTGACCTCACCCTTTTATGTTTTCTTTTATCCAGGATATAAAGAAAGGTTTTAGCTAAAAAAAGGAAGATCTTTATGGGAGAGGTTGAAGATCTTTCACCACGATTAGAAGATTATATTCTGAGTTTCCAAAGACACTAAAATATTACGATCCTTGTGTGTGTGTTTTTGTTATGTATTAAGTATTCCGCAAAAGTAATGTAATGTCCATGTACGTTAAGCTTCGGGTCTCTACAATGAGGAATTAATTTCATCGTGTTCGTGGAGACGGTAATCCATACGTACGCACGTGTGACAATATCATTATATTTATAGTAAAATAATATTTAATTGAATGGTATATAATATATACGTAATACATAAAATGTAATATTTATTATTTATATCAATTGTAATCATTATTATACACATCCAAATAATGAAGTGTTTGAAAAACAAACTACACCACGACGTGGAGACGGTAAGCCGTAGGTATGCACATATTATGATTTTTAATTCATAGGATGGATTGAATAATGAATATGGCTTTACCATATTTGTAAAAACATAATAATATGTATAATTTACTGGAGTTATTATTTTGGTAAGAACAAATAAAGAGGAAGTGGAAGAAGAATAGAACTTTGAAAGAGGTGGTGCAATTGTTACCTCTTCTTCGGATGTTTCCTTTTGAGTTGATCAAAAGGGAACCATAGGGTGTATTTCTGATCAAATTGAGACCTCTAGGTAGAATTAAGGGTATATGGGAGTATATTTGAGTAGGGATTGTCTGAGTCAAATGGATTTGGAGGTCTGATTTTTTGAGATGGGGAAGTACCCTTTTAAATGAGAGGTGAGGGTTACTTTAGGAAAAGCTTGAAATATAATTTTATTATACCATCAGATTTGGTTTATAATGACTCAAAAATGATTTATTTATAGGATATGGTGGGGATGGGACGAAAATATCTCTGAAAATACGTTTTAGATAGGTTTAGTTCTACGCATTAACCTTATATTTTAGATTTAACTCTTGGTTAAATAGTTTAACATTTTTCTTGTCTCCTTGTATCATTATATTATATGGTTAATAAACATACCATAAAATTACAAGAGAACCCCAAGGGGTTAATTAATGAAATATATATTATTATATAAGTTCTTTAACTGATCCCTAGATTTTTAGGACTACTATATTGTTTAATAATATCGTATTTGGTTTAAAAACAAATTTATGTCAATTTTTACTATATTTAGTATTTGATTTTTTATTATACTAAAAACATGATTAATTATAACAAAAGTCATTTCATAAACTCTAAAATGTCATATTAACTTATAATATTCTTGTAATTCATAAAAATTATCAATTTACATTTTTTGGATTTTTTATAATTTCAATTATTTTAATCTTTCATTAATAGGGTAATTACTGTATCATCATTGTGTCATAAATAAATGTACTTATTTAATGTCTAAAAATTATAAATATAATAAAATTATGTATGAAATATTTTTATATTTCTAATCAATATCTATTGTCGAATTTATCTTATGTGTAACCCTATATTAAAAAAAATTTGGTTATGAAAATTTGAATTTAACACTTTTAACTCTTCTTTAAATAATATAATAATAAATGTCTTAATCTAATCCTAGTGGACCAAAAGTATCATATTTTCTTCCTAAGGTGGTTTTTGGTATAAATACACTTATACAGTAGAATTATGACATGTGTGAGGGTAATAATAATATCATTTTTACCTTTAATTTCCATATTTAATTTTAAGTGTGTTACAAAAAAGAAAAAACTTACTATTCACCAAAAATTATTTTCATCTTATTGAACCAAATTTTACTTATTGATATAAACCATGTATCTCAGAGTTTTGAAATTCAATTCAAAAAAGTTTTAAAATTACACTTTATTCAAATTAGCTAACGTGTCTAGAAGGTTGGTAAAAGACGGTAAAAAGTTCAATAAAATTATATATATCTAATTTTATCATAAAATTATATATATCTAATTTTATCATAAAATTATATATATCTAATTTTATAATAAAATGACTCTAATGAATTAAATTGATCCAATATAGGTATTATGTATCTATTTTTAATTAAAATAAATTAAATTAAAATAAATAATTATTTATATAAAAATTCATGTTTTAAACAATAATGTAGTGTTTTTCACTGTTCATAAAAAATTGATAATTTTCAGAAAAATACCAAAATTTCAACCTAAGCTAATTTTGATATTCAAAATCCAAAAATGAAGTCCATTTTGAAAAATAAAATTTCTAAAATTTTTAAAAGTGGGTATTACTATTCATAAGGGCTAGTTTGATTGGTCGTGGTGTGTTAAAACTCCTAGTTGCGTACAACGCAAGCTGTTGCATTATTCAATGGGAAACATATCATGGATGCTTGGGGTATTACATCAATCACTCCATCAAATAATTTCATCTTTGAAATTTCTATAATACAACTGCATAAAATGTTTCAGGTGGTTCTTCATCATAAGTTCCTCAGGTTCCCACGTTTCCTCTTCTATCTTATGGTTTCTCCATAGAACTTTCACCAGATAATTCATCTGATTTCCCAACACGTGTTCTCTGGTACCAAAAATTATAATAGTCTCTTTGCAATAAGATTTATAGGGTTTCTGTTCTATTTTATTATCAGATAGTACATGCATTTGGTTAGGCATTTATTTTCTCAGTACTGATATGTGGAACACATCATGAACATTTGAAATACTTGACAGCATTTCCAAATGATAAGCTACAAATCCAATTCGTTTTAGAAATTTAAAAGTTCTGATGTACTTGTGCCTCAATTTACCCTTCTTACCAAAATTTATAACACCCTTCCATGAATATAACTTCGAGAAAACATAATCTCATCCTTGAAATTCCATATATTTCCTTTGGTTATCTACATAACACTTTTGCCTAATTTGAGCTATTTTCTTGTGTGTTTGGATAAACATAACCTTTCCCATTGTTTTCCCAATATTTTTTGGGCCAATAAATTTTCTTTCACCAGTATCCTTCCAACAAGTATGTGTGCGATATCTCTTTTCATATAATGATTCATATGGCACCATCTAAATACTTGAATAGACTATTTTTTTATAGGAAAATTCTAAGAGAGGTAAATACTGATCTCACAAACCTTGAAAATCATGTGATCAAGATATCAACCTATCTTCTATGGTTTGAATAGTCTGTTCTAATTGTCCATAAGTTTGAGGGTTGTAGGTTGTGCTCAAACGAAGTTTAGAATCCAAGGCCTTCTGAATACTTTTCCATAATCGTGATGTAAAATAGAGATCATGATCAGAAACAATTGATAGGGGTACCCCATGAAGTCTTGAAGCATAATTACTATATAGTCTTACTAAACATTTAAGTTCTAAATCATCTCTTATAGTATGAAAATGTTCTGACTTGGTAAGACGATCAACAATGACCCATATTTCATAGTTCCTTGTATGAGTCATCGGTAGCCCCATGAAAAAGTCCATCATAATATGATCCCTTTTCCACATAGGTATGGGATGAGGTTTCATGACCACTCTAGGATATTTTCTTCTAGCCTTATACTATTAAAAAACCATACATCTTGAAACATAATTAGCAATCTCCCCCTTCATTTAGTCCCACCAAAAATGTTCCTTAAAATCTCAATACATCTTAGTGTTACTAGGGTGTATAGAGAAATTGGATCTATGAGCACCATACAAAAATTACATTTTTAGATCTGGTATATCACTAACCAAAATTCTCTTCCCAAATTTCAAAATTCCATCTTCGTATACGATGTCAATCAATCTTTCATCATTCACAACTATAATTTTCTTTTAAAACTCCTAATCATCAGTCGGAGAACTTTTTTCCATTCTAATAAAGATGGTTTGGCAATCATTTGAAAAAGTATTGATGTTTCACCTTCCATGATTACTCCCATATTCATTTTTACTAGATCCGTGAACATAAGATCCCTTTCAACTCTCATCATTTTCAAAACACTATGATACTTTTTCATCAAAGAATCTTCCACCTTATTTACCTTTCCCATGTGGTAGTGTATTGTGCAATCATAATCATTGAGTAGTTCGAGCCATCTCCTTTGCCTCATGTTTAGTTTTAATTGTGAGAAAATATACAACAAGTTCTTTTGATCGGTATATTTCTTAAATTTATCACTATTAAGATAGTGTCTCTAGATTTTCAAAGCAAATATTATAGCTTCTAACTCAATATCATGAGTGGGACAGTTTTTTTCATGAAATTTTAGCTGTCGTGATGCATATGCAATAACTCTATCATTCTATAAGATGGCAAAACCAATTCCTTTCTTTAAAGAATCACTATAAATAACAAACCCATAATTTCCCAATGGTTGATTCAATATATGATCATTGAATAATATTCTACTAAGTTCTTCAAAACATTCTTCACAATATTTTTTCCAAACCAATTTAACTCCTTTATGTGTGAGCTTGGTTAATGGTTTAGCTAATTGGAAAAAATTCTGGATGAAATACCGATAATAACCTTCTAAACCAATAAAAATGTGTACCTATGTTATACTTTCCGGTGATGGCCATTCTTGGATTTCCTTGGTCTGGGAAGGATCAATGTAGATTTCATCCTTAGACATAATACGGCCATGAAAAGAAATCTCCTGAAGCCATAATTCACCCTTGCTAAACTTCCCATATAAATAATTTCTTCTGAGGGTTTTCAAAATAGTGCGCAACTGATTTTCATGATATTCATATCTTTTTTAGTATACCATGATATAATCAATAAATAATACTACAAATTCATCATGATATTCTTTGAAAACTCAATTCATTAGATCTATGAAAATAGAGGGTGCATTAGTCAGTCCAAAAGGAATTACTATAAACTCATAATGCATGTACTGGGTTTGAAATGTAGTTTTCGTAATGTATTCCTTATTCCCACGTAAATTGTGATATAAAGATCGAAGGTCAATCTTTAAAAAATATTTAGATCCCTGAATTTGGTCAAATAAATAATAAATGCGAGGTAGGGGATACATGTTCTTTATTGTTAAAGCATGATCTCCTTGTAGTCAATCTACAACCTCATAGATCCATCTTTTTTCATAACAAAAAGAACATGGGATCCCCATAGAGAAACAATAGGGAGAATAAATCCATTATTCGTAAATTCCTCTAGTTGTTTCATTAGTTCCACTCATTCCACATTAACCATTCTATAAGGGGTCTTTGATATAGGCCTTGAACTAGGAACTAAATCAATGGAAAACTCAATTTCTCATTTGGGAGGATGTCCAGGTAAACCTCTAGAAATACATCAACATATTATTGTTCAATAGTTATGTCCTCTATTTGAACATTCTTTTCATCACCCATAGTTACTTCATTCACTTCCTCCCCAATAATTGAATTTAGTAGAGGTACTAGGGGTGGATCTAGATATGAATTAGGTGGTGACCTTTCTACTCTAAAGATAAAGTACTCCTTATCATCATCAAAAATTGTAACCTATTTCTTCTAAGAATTGATTTTTTCATCCAGGTACGAATGCCAATCCATACCAAGGATTATAAAAAATTCAATCATGGGTATGACGATGAGATCAGCAGATAAAGAAAATTTATATTCCATAATGGGAATTGATTCCCCAAACATTTTTTCAATGATACTTCCCTTATGAGTTTTGACTGAGAACTCCCATGTTAAATAAAATTGAAAATATCTAATTTTCCTAGTAAAATGGGATGATATGAAACAATACGAGGATCCAGAATCAACTAAATCATTGGATAAACATAAAGAAACCATTAAATTACCTGCAACCACGTCTTTCGGAGATTCAACCACTACAGTAGTGATCACATAAGCTTAGCCTTTCTCCCTTGGCCTTTTCTGGGTAATGTTTCCTTGGTATTTAGGATATTCATTTGCATAATTCACCTTTTATATACATGTACATCATTTAACATTGACAGCCACTTTCATTCCCTTATAATCACGATCTTGGTGGCCTTTTTCACCACACTTGTAACAGTCTCCCATTCCCTTCATGAATGTACCAGGGTGTTTCTTCCAATATTTACCGCTGGATGGATATTAAACTTTTCCCTTCTTATCATTATTTCTATTTCTAGAGTGTTCAGCAGATCTCTTCTTCTCTTTCGTTGCATTAAAGTCATATGACTTAGAGAATTCCTTTTCTGTCTTGATAGCACATGTGACAATATCTTTGTGTGATGAGAAGGATTGTGAGACTAATTCTCCACAGGGAAAATATTTTATCCCATAAAAGATTCGATCAATCTTATTCTTTGGGTTATGTATATAATCTTCTGTATGCCTTTTTAACCTTGTAAAGTTATCCTCATACTTTGTAACATTATCATCCTCCTTTTTCATTAGACTCAGAAATTACCTTTCCATATCCGCTTGATGGTTACGAGGAAAGTATTTTTATAATAAAATACCTCAAAACTCCCTCCATTCCATATTTGATACTTATTCATCCTTCTTTTGTGTTTTTAATTCATGACCACCATTGATATGCATCTCCCTTGAGGCAATAACCTTCCATGACTACATATTCCCTTTCGCTACTACCCAAAGAATAAAATGTTTTCTCTATAGAACTTATCCATTTCTCAGCTAGAAAGGGATTGGGAGTCCTATTGAATGTTTGTGGTTGTTTCCTCATGAAGTGGTCTAACATTTATCCTCCATTTTTTGTATCAGGGTGCTCCATATGTATAAGGTTATTATTCATAACCTGGGTGAGTTGTCCTAGTGTGGTGATAAGTTGATCAACACCAGTTGCATCAACATCTCCATAATAATTATCTTGAGTAGGTGGGAAATCCCTACATATATTATGTACATTGATATGATTTAAATTCCTTCAACTAGGCCCCACTTCTAAACAATGACATACACCAGATTAGTTTTTGAATCGAAATACATAATTCCAAACATGTAAAACACATAACATAAATTGAACAGTTAATGGATATAATCCATAATCATAAAAATGTTTCCATTGAGGAGTTATATACTCATAAATCCTTCATAATGGTGTGTAAAGGATATGTGAATTATCCTTAGCATATCCCCCAAGAGTGTCATAACCATGAGCACATCAAGGCCTATTGTCATGTACCAGGATACCTTGTGTCAAGACCGAAACTCCTTGTTAGAGTTTTCACTCCTATATAAATCTCTACCAGAGCCGCCTCTACATTCTCATATCTAGAAAGGGACGTATTTCTTGGAAAACTCAAAAAATATCTACATTACCAAAATTCTAGGAAGTTCTTCTATACTAATCCTCAAAATTTATCTTAGGATAATTTTATCTAATTAGAGTTTTTCTAAATCTAGTTTCCAAGGATTGTACTAAACTTCGTCTACTAGCAACTGTAATGCCACGACCCTATTTACCTAGAGTCGATGAATTATTACATGAAATTGGCATGATCACTAGGAATCAAATACCGAAAGACCTATCAGTTTGGTATATTTGAACATAATAGATACAAAAATAAGTTTTACATTACATTACGAAATGTAAAACAACAACATTGTGTCTACTTTTAAAACAATCATCTCCATTAGAATATCCCTGCAAGTCATTCATAATATACTTCTTCAAATCCAGGGAAAACTAAAACATAGAAATGGTTGCGCTCTGGTGCTCAATAAGGATAAAAATATAGAAGAATGTTTCATAAATAAGCATAAAAATTTAAGTCAATGTATAAGATGAAAAGACAAGCCTTTTAAACATAAACATGATAATAATATGGAAAAGGTAAATAAAATAATTCCATTTACTTATTCACATGAATATTCTTCTATTCAAATAATCAAATGTAATATCAGTAGTTAATTTCATAATGATGGAACACATAAATTTAGACTTCAAAACCACATAGTCAAGGAATCGTGCGAAGACTATAAATAAGATTTTGTAATGGCCTCGTTCCAAGTAACTAGATTGTCTCATGATACCTAAAAATGCATCGAGGAGCTATAGAGGGATCCACCCATCACTTACTATGTCTAATGCATTCCTCATATGAAAAGGATGAAACATAACATAAACATTCGTATTAAAACTAGCATACGAAATGTTAATACGTTATCCATAAACCATGAATGGTATAAAAATAACACATTCAAAGTCAAACATATAAAAAAACCTTCAATACAATATGGAATATTTTTATCTTAATATATCAACTTCAAACAAGGGTAAAATCTATCAAAGGATGTATACATATATTAAATGAAAATAATTTGAGAGAAACATCTCTTAATATTTTGAAATAAGTTAAAAGTCACATAATTATAAAAGAAAACATTTATTTTGAAAATATTATTATAAGATTGTAAAGGAATATTTGAATATGTTATAAAGGTGGAAAATAGCCAGACCCTCTTTATAAGTCAAAAAAGACATCCTTACTATAATATGTCGAAAACATCATAATGTACCTTGATTGGAAAATGATGGAATGATTCATTTATAAAAATTTTATAAAAAGTCAAAAAAGGTATTAATTAATGTAACCCATAATCAAGGAAATAGTACAAATGTTTTGAAATATATTTTTAAGAAACACCGATGTGGATGATAAAGAGGTCCCAGTAGACACTCACGTATAAACAACCTCAGATAATGAAGAGATTGTAGAATTAACCCTACCCTTGTAAATTTCCTTGAATGAAGGTTCATTAACATCATGTGTTATATTTAAATAATTTTTATTAAATTATTAAAGAACCACATACATAAATATGATATCATATCTGATCTTCTAATATTTCTTTGTAAATAATATTTCTGTAGTATCATCGTTTAGGGTGTTAACTGATTCGATTTCCTTTATATGTTTTGTTTTTTAAGTCATGTTTTTTATGTATAGAATGTATTTAATTCATATCCACAATTATATTAAGTTCTTAAATATTATTTTTAATCATAAAATGAAAATTATTTTTAATGGTTACGATGGGGAATGAATTTCATTGCGTTCATGGAGACGATAATCTATACGTACAAATGAGCGATAATATCATTATATTGAATGTGAAATAATATGTAATTGGATGGTATATCTTATATAAATAATAATTAACATGTTATATTTATTATTTACATTATTAATACTCATTATTATACCCATACATATAATGAATTGTTTGAATAACAAACTACACCACGATGTGGAGACTGTAAGTCGTACGTATACAAGTATGGTGAATCATTATTCATAGGATGGATATAATAATGAATATGGTTGTAAAATATTTATAATAAATTCACATTATATATAAGGTACATGAGTTATTATTTTGTAAAAAACAAAGAAAGTGGAAGTGGAAGTAGAAAAGAACATTGAAAGAGGTGGTGAAATTATTACCTCTTCTTAGGGTGTTTCCTTTTGAGTAGATCAAAATAAATCCATTGTTTGGATTTATGATCAATGTAAGTTCTCTAGGTATAATAAAGGGTAGTTGGGAAGTTATTTTCATAGGGGTTGGTTGAGCCAAATGGCTTTGGAGGTGTGATTTTGTGAGAAGAGGAAGTACCCTTTTATAAGAGAGGTGAGGGATACTTTTGAAAAAACATGATATATTATTTTATTATACTATCATATTCAGTTTATAATGGATCCAAAATGATTTATTTAAAGGATATGGTTGGGATGGGTCTAAATAATCTCAACCAATAGGTTTTAGAAAGGTTTATGTCACCATATTAACCTTATCTTTTAGATTTAACTTTTGGGTAAATAGTTTAACATTTACCATGACTCCTTGTATCTTTATATTATATGGTTAATAAACATACTATAAAATTAAATAGAACCACAATTGGTTAATAATTGACATATATTTTGTTATATAAGTCCTTTAGCCAAACCGTATATTTTTATGACTATTATATCATTTAATAATATAGTATTTTTTTAAACTCATTTATGTCAATTTTGATACTATTTTTTATTTGATTTTTTTTAATGTCCAAACAACTTGATTACTTCTAAAAAATCATTTAATAAACATTAAAATGTCATATTAACCTATAAAATTTGTGAAATTCATCAAAATATTAATTTATATTTATTTGTATATTTATAATATCAATTATTTTAATCATTCATTAATAAGATAATTACTACATCATCCTTTTGTCAGAAATAAATTTACTTATTTAATTTCTAAAAAATATAAATAAAATACAGTTATGTATGAAAAATATTTATCCTTCTAATGAATATTTATAGTCGACATTATCATATGTCTAACCCTATATTAAAAATGTTTTAGTTATGAAAATTTGAATTTAACACTTTTAACTCTTCTATAAATAAAATAATAATAAATGTCTTAATCTAATCCAAGTGGACCAATAGGATCATATTTTATTCATAAGTTTTTTTGGTCGAAACACACTTATCCAATAGAATTATGAAATGTGTTAGTGTAATAGTAATAACATTTTTACCTTTAATTAATCTATCTACCTGTTCTAAATAAAAGTCAAAAGATACAATTCCCCAAAAATTGTTTTCATCTTATTGAACCACATTTTACTCATAGATATCAACCATGTCTCTTTGATTTTTTAAATTCAATTAATAGAAGCATTAGATTTATGTTTAATGTAAATTTTCTTAGGTGCCTAGAAGGTGGGTAAAAGACGGTAAAAAGTTCAATAAAATTTTATATATTTAATTTTATTATAAAATGACTCCAATGAATTACACTGAACTAATATAGGTATTATTTATCTATTTTGACATAAAATAAATTTAAATAAAATAAATAATTATTTAAATAAAATTTTGGGTTTTAACAATAACACAATGTTTTTAACTATTAATCAAAAATTGAATGTTTTATGACAAATACCAAAAACTCACCCTAAACTAAATTTGGTAATCCTAATCCAAAAATGAAGTTCATTTTGAAAAATAAAATTTATAAAATTTCAAAAAGTTGGTATTAATATTTATTCCGGCTAGTTGGATTGGTCATGGTGTGTTAAAACTCCAAGTTGCGTACAATGCAAGCTATTGCAATATTCAAAGGGAAATGTACTATGGAAGCATGGGGTGTTACACCATAAACTCAATTCCCGAAAAATAAAACATGTCATGGAAGAGAAAGGGTTTCTATGGAATTTCATTTATTTTTCAAAAATTCTCCCTTCTATAATAGTGAGGAAAAGATTTATAGAAATCATGGGTATACCCAAATAATGTTGGAAAAAGAAGACTAGCATCAAGGACCTTATGAGAAGACTATCGGGGAAAGAAGTGTCCCCCACAAGTAAGAGTGTGGAAGAACCTAATGACAGACTGAAACTCATTATTGGGAACACAGCACCTGAGAAATTTATCACTACATGTGTGCGAAAGGTATGGGTCATTCCAAATGTACCAATGTGAATCATGTTTTAGACTGTTGACCTTGTTTTCGTTGAAATCAGAAGGAATGAAAGATGCTACAAAATAATTTACAATTTCATCATAACAAGGAATATAATATTTTACTCAATACAGTTTCTCATCAAGAAACATGTCATTTATGGGAATACAAGGGGATATGGAAATGTCCTAGGATGGGTGTATCCTACTAATAGAGATAACCACCACATTCTATGCTCCGTTTTTTCCATAATTTCAAGCTTGAATTCAGGAAGGAGGATCATCAAGAAAATGATACAGCGTTTGGATTCTGGTTTCATAATGAGATACCAAAGGGCTGCATGATCTGAGAATGTAATGACATTGGACCTTAAAAGTTAAGACCTTAATTTATCCAATGAAAATATAATGGAAAGGAATACCTTTTCTATTGTGATTTAGTTTTCTTTGGAAAAGTCCAAAGTACATGAGGCATAAGCAATGACATGTGGTTCTTAATCAACTCGCTGAAATTAGATAGACCAGTTGCATAGTTAGAGGCATCACATTTGATCTCAAATGTAAAATTCCACCGAGGTGGTTGGATTACCAGAGGTGGTGTGAGACTCCATTTTAATTTTTTAAAAGATTCTTCTCATTCATTATTAAAAACAAAGTGATTTTATTTTTTGGAGAATTTAGGTGAGGGGTACAATAATTTTACCAAAATCATGAACAAAATGATGGTAAAACCATCATTATCTAGAAATGACTGCACATTCCATACATTTTTGGGGAATGGTAGGGAAGAAATGACAACCAATTTTGATTTATTGTCTTGGATACCATCCCAAGAAATGACATATCCCAATACTATATATTTTTTCACCTCGAAATGGAATTTATCATAATTTAATACGATATTATTTTTAATACAGTGATGTAAGACTAAACCTAGACTACTCAAACATTCATCAAATGAAGATCCATAAACAGTGAAATCACCCAAGAATATTTCCATTCAATTCTCTAGGTAATCCCAAAAAATACTAACCATGCATCGCTAGAAAGTACCAAAAGAATTTCACAGACCCAATGGAATCATCTTATATGAAAATATTCCAAAGGGGAAACTAAAGGAGGTATTTTCCTATTCCTCAGGGGAAATATGGATTTGAAAGTATCTAGAATACACATCATGAAAACAATAATGGTACTTACCTAATATCCTCTCAATAATTTAGTTAATTAATAGTAATGGGAAATGGTCCTTCCTAGTGTTTTTGTTTATTCGGTGATAGTATATACAAACCCTCCAACTATTCTGTACATGAGTTGGAACCAATAAATTTTTTTTCATTTTTAGTTACTGTTAAACTAGTTTTTAGGAACCAGTTATACTGGACTGGCCCATTGGCTCTTAGAGATGGGGCAAATGATTCTAGTGGACAAAAATTTTGTTACCTCCTTTTTAAAAACATCTTGGTGGTTTGGGTTTAGTCGATTATGACTACCTCACTAGTTTAGCCTTATCATTTAATAATATATTATATGTAAAAATTGATGGGATAATTCTAGTAATGTCTTCATGTGTCCATAAAAAATCTTTTTTAAACTCCCTAAAAAGTTCTATGAAACACAATTCTTTCTCTAGAGTGAGTGAACTAGAAATGATGACATGTATCTTTTTTCCATTCCCAAGATGTGAATATTTTAAATATTGAGGTAGTTTTTTTAGTTCTAGTTTAGGCGGATTTTCGATGGATTGGAGTGTGTGTGAATGTGAGAGGTCACTAACCTCATATAACTTCTCAATGGTATCATCCTTAGATGAGGAATTAGCTTTTACAAGCTTATCAGTATCATTAATGGGCATGTGATCCTTAGTGTTCAAGAAATCCTCAATTTACAAGCATGCATTATATTTTTCTAGACCGGTAGATAAATATATGAATTATTAATTTCATATCATTTAAATCAATGAAGAAAACTGAAAATGGTAATCAGGGGTATGAAATTATTTTTTAGGGTAAGGGAGTACATCAATTGCATTAATAGAAGGAGGAGTATGTCCCTCTGATGGGTGATTCATAGCATTAAGGATAATAATATGGAAACTGTCAGTACTGAAAATCATAGATAATGTAACATTATGGAAATTAAATATGGTTTTGAAAGTTTTCAATATGGGACTTACCAATATAATTGGGACATGTCCATTCATCCCATCATCTTCCATTTTTTCCCAAAAAAATCAGTAGGAAAAATTAAAATTTACACACTCACAAGAACATCCTCTAACGCACCAGAATGATGTGATATACTCTAATTACCTAATTGAAAAAAAATCATGTGAGATTCAGTACTCTAACATGAAATGATGAGTAAATAGAGTGAGTCATCACAATTATAGAGTTACCTAAATCAATCATAGAATTGGAAAAGGAATACTCCCCTATGGTGCACGAAATAGAAAATGTTCCCAGATAATTGAATTTGGTGGGAAGTGATGTCTCTATCAATGCTGAGACATTCCTCCCCAAGATCAACTTCTCATTACCACTAGTAACCTTAAATGTGTAGAAATATCCTTCAAAAACATATCATATATTGGAATTTTCTTCACGGTCTCAATCAAGGGGATGTTAACCTTCACTTTTTGATAGTTTCCAATATTTATTTATCGATTTCAGTTTATTTTTTTTCTTATTTGGATGTCCCTTTGGAGAAATGGAAGTGTAATGGTTGGGATAGGTGACTCATCAATAGACACACTCTTTACTTTGTAATGGATTCTCTCAAGATTAGGATTTTCTTCGCTTGGACCATTTTTAGCAGTTTGGATTGTGGTTTCCTCATGATGGGATGACACTAGTTAAGGGTTCGTATTATATTAAGTTATTTCCCACTCCTATGGGTGATGTAAATATCATTTACCTCATCTTTAGGGTTAGTTACTAGCTGAGAGAGTAGTTTAGCTGGCCCATGACTTTGAATTTCCTCCATAGAGTTAGCGAGTTAGCCTAATTGGGTTTTTATGTATTGTATTTCATCTTGGGTGGTTTTTTGGAATTGTAGATTGTTGGAATCTTTTTGTTTCATCATGTATTCTAGGCTAGGATCAGATTTTGGAGGGGGGTTTTGGAAGGGACTTTGTTTTTATTGAGGATATCTAGGTGTTGGGGGTTGACAACTCTAGCCCAGTTGGTTCCATGGTTGTTGAGGTAGGTTTGAGTACCCCATTTCCTATATGTTTGGCTATCTTTCCTCCCATGGTTGTATGGATAGTATGGTTCTTACCTAAAGGGTTAGTTATAAGGGATAACTAGAATAATTTCCCCACAACTCTCAAAAGATTCTCTCAGTTGGTGGCATTGGTCAGAGTAGTGAGTGTTATAAGAACATATAACACAATGGATGGGAGGAGGACATTGGGATTTCCCTTGGGAAAGAGAATGTTTTCAAATAAGGGTACTAACCTCTTCAAACGTTATTTCCATATTCCTCTCTAATTTAGTACATTTCACCTCATGAACACCTCAAATGGGTACAACAGACCTTGACAAAAATTTGTTGAATGTTTTTCTCGATGTTATCAATTAGGGTCCTTGATGAAATTGGGGTTTTATAAACTACTGCACAACATACAGTAGTATCAATCATATTTCAATCAATCAGAATTAAATCTTCATAAAAATTCTAAATTAAAAGTTGACTACTTACTGGGTGGTGTGGATATCTTGAACATAACCACTTAAATCTCTCCCAACATTCAGGAAGTGTTTACCCTTGTGATTTTTTTATCCCATGAATTTCGTTCCTTATTTTTTCAGTTCAAGAGGATGTGAAATATTTTTCATTAAAAAAGGTGTTTCATGTCCACCAAAACTTTAATTAGGGAATTAGAATAATAAAACTAATCTTTCGTAGTTTCTTATAATTAAAATTTGAATCACCTATGATTTAATTTTTTATCATCCATATTTGCAGGTTTTAATGTTGAAAACACAGAATGAAATTATTTTAAATTCATGTGTGGATCTTCCCCATAAAGTCCCTGAAATATTGGAAATAAGTGAATTAGATAGGATTTTCGTTCAAAATTGGATGCCTCTCCTTTCATTTGAATATATGTGGGTTCAATATCAAAATCATTAGTTGTTAGTTAATTAAGTGTTTGATTGTTTTTGACTATTTTATTCATGTTAATTTCAGGTTACACTTTGGTTCCAAAAGAATATGGGTTTATAAAACTCACAATGGTGGTGTGTCCTTCTTCAAAGGGTTGTCTTCTGCAATTCAGTGTCACTGACATAGGATCCTATCCAGTCTAGGTTCTAAAGGTGGTAAATCTCCTAAATTATAACATTCCATTCCTATAACCTATATAATAAGTAAATTAGAACCTAAAAATAAATGGAAATCTATTATAAAAAATATATAATCAAAAAAATTACAAAAACAATATAAAAAAACGCACCCAAAACCAAAGTTCTCCCTAGAAATGGTGCAAATATATGACCATGTTGTCATGGAAGGTCAAATTTATTATGATTTTATGATTTATTTATAGTATAGGGAATATCATAGGTTGTCTCCCAAGCAGTGTAGATAGGTTTGGAGTGTGTATTCTGAATAAAAATTACAAAAATGTGGGGGTTGTTTTAAACAAATATTTAAGAAACTAACTTGATTTAAAGAGTTTAATAGTTGATATATAAAGGTGGTGGGTTAAAAATTATGAAAGAATGAGGAAATTTTTAGTATGATACTCATATTTTATAGTTCATTTTTCTGAAAAATACTCATGGTATTGTTTAATTCTTTTTTTAGGGTTGTCAAGATCTTGATTCCCCTCTTTCCTCTTAAATCATATCATAATGTGCCATCCCTTGACAAAAATATCATGTTGTCATGAATTGGACCAAAAGAATAAATATAAGTCTTCCAAATCATACTAATATCTTATTTATCTACGAGATAAATAGGATACATGGCTTTCTTAGTTAGAATAAGCCAATATTCCCACTTAAAATCCCTACCTAATTAGTGTTGAAATGAAAAGTGATTCATTTTGTTAAACCCAAACAAATAATTCAAAGAAGAAATTTGTTGATATAAAACATAAGTTAGCTATTTAAAAAAACAATTATAGAAAACTAGTGGAAGAACAAGTCCCATAACTCCCTCCCAATTATTTTTATCTCCCTCAAAATGATCATCGACCATTTATCACGCCATTGAGAAGAGGTGGATGCTCAGTTGGAAAATCAATTTCATCCTTGATCCCACTATTAAGATAGGATACTCCATGATTTTTTGGATGAGTAGAAAACATATTTGGGTATCCAAAATACTACATATTTTCCTCCTATATGTACATACAAATGCGGTTCCCACGGTATCATTTTATAGGCATTAATGAAGGTGGTTTTGGGGGCACAGATTGTGTAAAACCACTTGTCCAATTGTTTTAATGGGTCGAAAGACTTATCTTGATTTGGGAAACACTAAAATGTTGTTTCCCCACATATTCACTATCTCCACCAAATGTTTGGATTGATTTGGATACATAAAACTCAAGATATGGAAAGATCACAACACATCACTTTTTACGTCTTGCTGATTCAGTGTGTTGGATAGATCAGCTAGTTGAGAAACTAAAAAGAAAAATTAGACTTCATTGTCTTAATAAGAGCTATATAACATTCAAATCTAGACCAAAAAAGAAAATCTCATCTCATTTGTAACCAAAAATGTTTCTCAACATTCACAACAGTGGACAGGTGCTCATGGATACTATTGAATTTTGGGCAATTTTTCTTTCACATCATCCTGGACCCTCCAAATCACCCCCCTACAATGAACTAATCCAAAACTAGTCATTTTACCCTTTTTAATAGTGATGAACACAAAATAAGTGAATAAAAAATAATTTAAAATTTGTTATTATTTTTATAATTTTTGATACAAAAATAGTTTAACATAGTGGTGTAAGGGTGAAAATGAAATAGTGAATCGCAGTGTGATCACATGGCACTAGGAAACTAGTTCATCCTGGAAATCCCCTTGATGGTTGGGATCTACAAAAAAATTGGGGAATATTATGAGGGGGTAAATTACCATGTATATATATGTCTCATCTAAATTTCTTCATTGATGGGATTCAACATACTTTGGGGTATGAGTTTACAAATTCTCCCCCCCCCCCTCCGAACACTAGATTTTGACCATACCCCCATCATCATTTTCAATGTCCAAACATTAAACTACAATGAATTCATGGTGGATTATAGCATTAATAACATTGGCAATTTCAAATTAATTCCTTTAAAAAAACCCAACTGATGAGATGTTCAATGATTTAAGAGGGATGATGATGTAGAGGTAATTTATACATCCCTTTTGGTGTGGGATGTTAGAAACATAGAACAATAAAAACACCTTCTATAAACCATACATCCAATTCCATTTTTCACAGAAATTCAAGTGCATCTAGAAATTGGTTAAGAGAGTGTATGTGGGGGGTCTATATTAATAGTCACCCCTATATCATTTTAAAAATGTGATTGATTATAGTTTTTGAGGCTGTTAGGGAGACCATCATGATGCCTCTATCCCACATCTATGATGGGATCACATAGAAGTATGCTGAAAATAGTATAATTAAATTCATAACATTGATATTACACCAAAATTTGATTAATTTTGAATATTCAAATAATGAATTGGAGGAGAAATAAAATATGTGAGTGGCTCTTCGAGGTGAAAATAAGGCATTGGGGGATCAAGCAAGATTAGTGGAAGAGGGAACTAAGAAGAATTTCATACCTCCACATTTGGTGGAGTAGGGATCCCTTAGAAGTTGCCACACGAGTAGATAGAGTGATCCCACACCATGATGATATGGTCTGGGGAGGCCCTATGGATGAATTCGTGCTATCTAGTGGATTTTTTCAATGCTTCCAATCATCCTGATCTATGTAAGACATGTGGGAGGTTACAATTGTCCATGACGTCGTAGTGATTATAAAGACACCACACCCGGGAAGGGATAAAATAGTATGAAGTCATAATCATGAAGATCATGAACCATGTTCATTTTTTAAGGATATTTCAAAATGGATGACATTTATTCTTTTAGGTATCAGGATATGGAGGGTGATCCCACCAGTGTGTAGGTATGGGCGATGTTTCATGTGACGATTAATGAAGTGACATCAGCTGAAGTGAAAATTCATGAGGTGTCAAATCTAGGAGATGAAAAAAGGGCTCTTGTGGTGATTATTCTAGGAGTCATAACAAAAAATAATAATGATATTATGAGACTAGGTAATCCACTCCTAAGGATGATGAATTCATAGAGCTACTGTTTAGTGAGGTAAGATTTCCACTCATTAGCTCAACCATGAATTTAATATTTTATTTCCTTTATCACCCTTAAGACATATTTTATACTCATGTTGGAATCAATGAGAGTGGAATGATAGACCTATATTGAGGGTGGTGATGTTTTCTTGATGAGAATTTGAAATCCCACCTCAATGTCTACTTCTATGTTTTTGACAGAATAGGCATCTACTGGGGAGACCAGAGATGAAGCCCTTTATTCTATATTCCATTGGTAATCTAGGAGGGCCTCAAACTATAGTTCTAGTAATGAATACATCTATCAGTACGTCTTTACACTTGTAGAGGCTTGTCATTTATATCAACAATTTTCTCAATGTAAAAATCAAAATATCATCCATCATAATTCTCTTATTTAATTTGATAACTACTTGAGCTTTATATATTTACATGTTTGATTTCCTTATAAATGATATAACTACTTGGTGAATAAGGGTCCTTTGGTATCTATTGAGGTATCGACCATCATATAGGGGTCACAAGTGATAGAACCCCCCTTTGAGGCCATAGACGTGAACAACATACAATCCCAGATTTCCCGTAAGAATTTTTTTAGAGTGGTTATATTTATCAGGGTTGTTTTTAATTTTTAAACTATATATTATTCATTTATTTATAATATTTTATAATTTAGTATACCCTTAGCAGCTAGACATTCATGGGGTAGGTTGGATTCTTGTTCCAATAGTAAATTCAACACCCAAGGATCCATCCATCTAGGGTGTCTCACCCGAAATCCTATGATATAAATTTATTATACATATGTACATAGCTAAGGGGGAAAATAATGATGCTAATGAGGATACTACAAATAGTGAAATATATCCTGGTCTTAACATGGAACCTAGATCACATAAAAGGATTCCTATGGAGGACCCCACTTCCAATGTCTTTTTTTCTTTCTCTGAGTATCATCCTACACCACTAAAACACTTGGGAGACTCTATATCCGATATTGTTGAAAAGAGACACTAAATCTGGTAGAGGCTGTAGAGAAGAATGAATAATTTTATCATCTGCACCGAAAAGTCGACCTAGTGAGTCAGATGGGATCCCTCCATCAATGGTTTTGGAACTTAGGGACTATATATGTGGATTATTGTCCTCTATAATCATTTTCATATGACTACCTCATTGGGAATGTTCACCCAAATCATTATGTTTTTGATGATTCCTTGTACATGGAGAAATTTTAAGGCACTAAGGTTCACTATGTAGCTGAAAAAGAACTTTATCAGTTAGAGGAACAATAAGAAAATCATAAGAATATAATCTATTCAAAATAATTGATAACTAGTGATTTATGGATGTATTTGGTGGTTTATGAGGCTATGGAAGCTTGGAGAACATCTTAGTCTACTATGTGCTGGGATAAATACGGTTGGGTGGAGATATGGGTAAATAAGGTTCACATGTGGAAAAATAAGAGGAAGATGAGATTTTTTGGTAACTACATACCCATGAATCTTCCCTAAAAGGGGTTGTCCAAGTAGGAGTGCTTAATTACTGAGGCTTTTCCCTCGGGGGTGGTTTTCTGATTTTGTTTTTCTTCTTCCTTATTTAGAAATAAAGGAAAAGATCCAAAATATGGATGAATCTATTCATTGGAGTAAAATAAAAACAACTTCTTCAATTCACTCATATATATATATATATATATTTATACATATTAATCATACTAATAATATGATAAACAATATAACTGTAAACTCATGTGAGTTATGATGAATGTGAGAAATAATGTTTGAATGTAAGATCACTCACATATATGAGAGTTTATGATGAGGAAAAAACAACTAGGTTCAAAATGATCTGTTGACCAGTGGAAGTTTCTTGACTAAAAAAATCATTAATTGAATAATGAGAATCCACATAGCCAATTTGATTTCCCAACAATCCCTATTGAGAAATACAGGTAACGTCCACATCATTGGATTTTACCCAAAAAAAATAAAGGATGGGGGATGTGAACTAGGATGTCCAAGATTTGAAATAAATGGAGTGTTGATTGGATGATAGAGTGTAACTAATAACCTTGTTAAAAACCCATATTCTACTATCATACTACCAAGATTTGTCACATAAAAATTAGAGTTTACTATTAACTATGTTCGAAACATGATACCTATCAATTTTTCTTCGAATGGACTTCACAGAATGTACATATTATAAGAGGATATTCGTTATAGTTAGACACCATTATCGTTAGGGAGGGCTCGTTCAGATGTGGAAGATGGTTGTGATCCAAGTGAAGGTATACGTGAAGCATGGTATGAACAAATTCAATGTTCTAATAGATTTTAATGTTTTGGGATTACATCGTCATGGTTCTGAGCACATTTATTTTTTGTATTGGCTTGTGTGAGAGAAAAACATTCATTACAAGTGGTGTGTCATATTAGTTTCCAAGCAACAGTCAATAAATGTGAGTATTCCAATAGGTGACCAACCTTGAATGGGGGGAAGTGGCCTCTCATATGAGGCCCTAAAACATTTTTTTAGTTTTACATTGTGTAATACAAGAAAAAAGGTGTTCATTTAATTTATTGCATGAAGGAGGTAGAACACATAGTTTAACAACATACATTGAGGATGAATCATCTTATGTTTTAACTTCATGTGACAAGTACATGTATAACATAGTTTAGTTTCATGTGACTAGGATGTGTGTAACAATGTTTATCATCAAGTGACCAAGATGTGTGCACAATTGTTTAGCATATTATTCATGAAAATGTCTATAAAAGATTCACATCATTTGATAAAGACATGTGTGTAATAGTTTAGAATATTGTGACAAGGATGTGTGAACTAATGTGAATGAAAATACACACCATTATAGGTAGTGGGATTCAATAAAAGGAGAATAAAGGGGGTGGTACTTAATGGAGGACATTATGAAGTAGGGTTCGTCAACATTTAGCTCTACGGTTTCCCAGAACTAGTTAGTCCAGCTAGTGAGGCTAGATTTTTATAGGGATTAGTGATTATTTCCACCAGAATATTACCCTATTCCACTCATACCCTAACTTTTTCCAAGTCATAAGGGTGACTTGGCATGAAAAAGTATTAATTTTTATAATATTTTCTCTATAGGTTTCAACCTAACTAACTTATATGACCCTTTCCAAGTGATGTTTAGTTTTATGTCCGTTGGACTAGATAGGTACACATTTGGGGGAATAATCATGGATGGATGCACATAGTTTGAGGGTATGATGTTTGGACTAATGTTACCCATTTAAGGTTGTAGAGATCATAACACCTATATCTAAGAATTTCACCACCTTAGTTATATGTGAGGGTTGTTCATACATGGGACAAGAGGTGCCAAATTAAGGAATGAGTGGTGGATTTGGGACTAAGATAAAAGATCTTGGCATCACTATATAACCCAAAAATTATGGAATCAAGCTACATGTAGTTCTATAACGTGGCTTGAGAGGAGGAAAATGTTGTAAGTGAATAGTCCCATTAAAAGAAGATGTAATAAAAGGGGGGATCAGTTTTCTAAAGCAACAATGGTGGGAATACCAGATATAGATTGGGGATGAAGGGTAAAGTTGCACATAGATTGAGGTTATAATTCTTGGTCCATGGGGAAACATTTTCCTTGGGATGTATTTGTAGAACAATGGAGTAAAATATCATTGTGATGAGAGGTCCTTGGAGGATTAGTGATGCATGAAACATACCTAATGTAAATAGAAGGATGGGGGGAATTGTAGTGAAAAATCCCTCAAATGATGGTTGTATTAGTGTCAGAACGAGATACTAGGGGACTAGGTGTCCCTATGTTTCCTAGGGAACTTGTAATTAGGTCACAAATAGTTATGTAATGTGAAATGTTTGGGGACCAATGAAGGATGGGGGTTATATCCTTTTAGAAATGGATGAGATTATAATTATTTAGTCTGAAATTTCAAATATAAAGACACTAGCAAGATAGTTTAAGGTTATGTTACTAGGCCCAAAAGGTTCTTATAGTAGTTTATCATCATATATCATATACCATGGGTTGAAAATAGTTTAGGTTCCTGATTCTTGGACCATAAGGAGGTGTTTGTATCAAGGATTATTTTCTAGCAAGAATGAGTTGTAAGACAACGTGAAAAGATGTTGAAGATACCTGATACGACATGAATATATGAGAACGGTTGCACAAAATATAATTTTATGATGGCTGGACTATATGTTTATAAATTTTTTACGTTCATGGTGAATGAATTATATGGGTGTTTTTGTTCTTGGAGTATGTTTTTAGAATCAGAGTGTTCATAATGATGCTATGAGAAATCCAAATTGTCCTTTCACCACACTAATTTTTCCATAATGAGTTTCAAACAATTTTATGTCAGGATACTTGGACTGAAAATCCTTGTTTAATGTCACATAATTTGGAAAATAAAGGGGGTGAAATTTAATTTGGGGTGCTTATGTGTATCAACAATACCTATGGAAAATTACAACATGATTTCTAAGACCACGTGAGCTTTGATCAGTGTGAGAAACAAGGAGCAGCAGCAAAATCCCTTCATCACAAGGGAGAGTATGAATGGGAGGAGAAGAAAGAGACTTTTGAAGGTTATAATGATTTCTACTTGATTGGTCATCATTCATGAGCACATTGGGGAATAACATCAAGAGTGTTGAAACTCCACTAGAACAAAGGGTGGTAGAATGGGAGGTAAATCATGAATTTTGAGATATAGAACTTCAAAGGGGGTGATTGGTGAGTAAAAAATGAAGATTGATCATGTTCGAATCCCAGGTTCTATATCTGCACTTGATAAGGTGTGGGTGAATAATTGTAGGATCGACTATTGAACATGATTGAAACATGAGAACCGTTATCTAACATCTTGGATACTTCTATATGTGTACCTAGGTTGGGAGGTGATCCCTTTTGGATATAAACCAATTCCATTATGGATCCTATTCAGATCAGGAGGGTGATGATTTCCCAAACCATGGAGGTAATGAAGTGTGGAATTGGACATATTGGTAGGATCGGGGGAAAGATAAGCACTCTAGGATTTCTTCCATTATTTTATCAACCACACTATAATCATAATGATTATAAGGGGGAGAACTAAGAATAGGATGGTGGTTGGTTGGGCATAGGATATGAAATTATGGGGTCACTATGTCTCCCATCATATTTGGGAATCAAGGCATACATAGTTCTTGACAGCAGTGTGGTAGATGATCTGAACTGAAAGGGAGGGTGATATCTTAGGTTATGGATGAAGGAATCATGCAGTTTAACATTATATGATATGGATGTTGACCATATTGTATAAAATCATATATTAAGGGAATTGAACACACAATTTAACATCATATGGAGAGGACATGTGGAATATTTATTTTATGTTTATATACCTTTTACTGTGGTTCCATACAATTTATCATCATATGGCTAAGATTTTGAAATTATTAGGAATTATGCGTGGATGTTTCTAAAGTGATGGGGGTATCATATCAATCTTATCATATAAGCCATCACATATCATCTCAAGTGGTATCCAATCCTTATTACAAAGGTTATAAAATATTTTAACATCATGTAGCTAGGATGATGAAATATTATAGTTTTACATCATGTAACTAGGATGTTAGGATTTGTAGTTTAAATTTATACAACAAATACTATAGAGGGGTTCATGAAAAGTACTAAATAAGAATCCTAGTATTGTTGGGAGGCATGATGCACCCCACATACATAGTGATCAGTGAGTATGCACAATCGGATTAGACCTTACATATGGGGTAGGGTCCTTCCCATTTGGGTTGTAGTTTTGATGACCTCTCTTTTTGTATCATCGATGTCCTAAGAGCCAATACAATATCAAATTGAAGGAAGAAAATGAGATGGAATGTTTTTTATGAATTATCATTATAACCAATTTTGATTCTTCTCTATGTTATCAAGTGAAAGAATCAAGTTCACATCAAGGGCTTCCAACTCATAAAAAAGTAATTCTACTCTCCCTTCTAGCATCTGATGATCAAAAAATGTTATTATTAGTGATGAATGTTTAACCTATATAGTTATAACTTCTTATTTTCTATACACTACATAATATGGGGATATTTGGGTGGAATTTCAAGTCAAAATCTGATAGGCCTAGAGATTTTATCAGTCTATATCTTATTATTATGTAATATTATTTTTTATAGTATGTAAGAGAGTTTTGTTTTAATGTGTCGATCTTCGCATTCATCTATATATGTTAGTGGGAGGTTTCATTGGATCATATATTATACTTACCATACAACTTTATTATCATAGCATCTCAAAATTTGGTGTTGTTTTCTATGTGAATAGTGTGAGGAATCTTAAATTGGTGGATGACATGGGACATCACAAACTCAATCATGGACCAGATCTCGACCTCTTTGATTGGGATTTACTCTACCCACATAGAGAAAACTTCTGTGGAAAATAGAATGAACCTTAATAATTTGATATTGCTGGTAGGATGGGGCCCACAATCTCAAGTACCCATATGAAAAGGGAAAGGAGTCCTTATTGGTAGGACCCACACAACCCTGTATGAATTCCTTGTGTTACATGAGGTATATAATTCCATTAGATGAAACATAGGATGATTATGTTGAATATATGCCTATAGATGGTCTTTTATTGATTGATGCCATCCCCAAGTGTAAATTGAGGTCGTACTAAAGAATTCACTCATGTTGGGATCGATATAGAAGAAGATATTTTTTTAGAGATAATTCATGAAGGGATTTACTAAATAAGGTGTTTATTCTACTGATAGGGGATTTTATGGACCTACTATAAATGTACTGACAACTAGATGATTTACTTGTCAATCATCATCATAAGTGGGGGGTGATGACCCTCCTATGAACACATGAATGTATAAGTCCTCTTAGTCAAGATCTGCAAAATATGTGGTAAACATTCACAAGCATTAGCTTACTTATTCTGTGATTGAGGAAAATGAGTTACCTTTAGTTAGAAAGGTAACTAGGTTATTATATTATTAGTTCACACTAGTTGGGGATTATTTATAGTTTCTCGAAGAGATAGTCACCATTGTACTTATTATGACTAGCATAGAGTATCCCTTCCCATGAAAATGGGGAACATCAGTCTCGAGGCCTAACTCGAGGCTGGTGCTAAGCACATGATTCATTGCCTTAGAGTTGGTGAATCCTTCTAACAATAAGTATATACATATATAATATGTTATAAAAAGGATTGATGTAGTAAATATGAAGGCCCATCCTATTAATTTTTGGGTGGTTGATCATAATCTTATTCAGGATATGGGAGGACCCATCAGAATTTATCTACCTACATGGTGCGACCTGATCCATAGATAGAATGGCCTCCTCTAGATAGTCAACATTTAGGTGTAGTACCTTATGGTTCAGATTCACATCCCAAAGAACATCCAATGCTTGGCCCTTTATAGCTTTATTAAGGACTAACTTGATGTTTAAATTATATTTATTTACTATACAATTCCCCATTTGAAATTTTAACATGTGAATATTGTAGATGAACTTTAGAATAATAAAACAAGATACCATTTGTATCTCAGAGTGAAACAAGTAGTTCCAAAACATCTGAAGTTCCATGAGTAGGGAGAGGAAACTCTTATAAATGATAGTATATCTAGTCTCCATGTCTAGGAGAATGAAGCTAAGATAATACAAATTTTTTCCTTACCAACATTGTTCTTATGAGCTAAAAGAGTTTCTAGGTACCATTCCAAAGAGGTCATGTAATGGACTAGAGAATTTACTATGATGGGGGATATTTGGAGCAAATGAGATATTAGATACTACTTAATTAGCTCAAATATGGTCTTGAGGTCTTTATTCAACTGATATATGGTACCATTTTTCATGTACCTCGGTAAATCTAAAACATGACAGAAATATTCACATGGAATAATTAGAAATAGTTCAAGTGTCCTTATAATACACACAACTCCCAGAGGACACATGGATAAAGAATTTGGATTATAGAATTAATATTCCCTAGATTGATATAAATTCCACTTTCCCTAAAAATGAAGTTGAGAAATTTTCTAGAGCTAACCAAAAACACACATTTTTAGGGGTTAATTTTTAGGAAAGGGGAGTGCAGGAAGTCGAAAACTTTCTCAATATCCTTTAGATGGTTGTGAATTTTGTGAGATTTAGCCAAAAAAACATTCCTATTTCACTACACCAAAATTTCAAGGAGTGTTTTATACATATGGTTCATGAAACATTGTAAAGTTTCTCGGGTCATAATCAAACCGAATAACACCTCTTAGTAGTAGTTGGTTCACTGACGTTCTCTGAAAGTGGTGGATTCTTCATCGTTAAGGGCTGTCCAAATTTTATTATACATAGAGTACCCAAAATTTAAGTAGAGGGCCAAGAAACCAACCATCATATAAATAATCATATATATTTTAAAAATAGGGAAATAATCTTTCAAGTAGTTGAATATGAGGTATTGGATGTTGAAATAAACTCTAATATCCCTTCACCTTCCAAATTGGGATAATTTTGGCTAACCACATGGGGTACTAAACCTCCCTAATGTAGATAAAATTGATGATATGGTCAAATTATGCCTCAAACATAGTACCCAGGGATGTGTGCATCTTTTTATGAGGAATTTGAACCCCTGGTGTTCCACTGGGAAGACAATTAGATGAATGAAAAAATTATGATTAAGACCCCTAATTCACTGGTAGTTCTAGGTGAACACATCCCTATGTTATTTCAAGAATGAAAAATAACACTTATACATCTTCTGAAATAGTACTACATTGATTATTTTTATCCATGTGTCTTCCTTTATGCCAATATTTACCTAGGTTAGCTCATTTAACCTTGTGGAGAAACCCTCTTGAAATTCTAGATGGGTTTTATCTATATTATCTACACTATCTAAATCTAATGTATCATAGGAAGGAGGTAACTGGGATAGAACTTCTGAACAAGGAGTGATATTTTAATTTCCTCTACTGGGAGACGAAATCCCAACCAGGGGTAATTGATCTGTGAAGACCATGGAAAAGAAGGATGGGGATCCAATTCTACTATATTTATGACCATGAGATCAACCTTTGATATTAAAGCAATGGGGTCGAGTCAACATCAATTTAGTTATCCCTTATTTTCATAATATCAAGCAGTGTTGTGCATCACTGTGCATGGTGTGAATATAATATTATTTCATAAAAGTAAGGATTTTTGAAATAGGATGATTCTGTCCCATGCAAGAGTATGAGATAATCTGTGAGCACTCATTATTCATGGAGTCTATAAAATAGTTTCTCAGATCTTCCATTGTAGGCTCCTTCTGATGGATTTGAAGAATGAAGTTGTCATTTATATCCACCCAAGGGTCCACCGAAGTTGTTATCAGATAATTCTGAGCATTGATAGGACTGAACCCATCAGTTTGGATCTATTTTAACTCTCTTTTGTAGATCACATCATCATGGTAGTGGGTTTCATAAGAGTTTAAGGAAGAGGAATCACCCTGAAGTACACATACACAATTATCAAGGGAGTGTTTAAGGCACTAATGGTATGAATAAGGGACCACCATGTACATATAAATATAGGGCCTTCCTAACAAAATATTTTAGGATGTGTCTTTAGAGACAACCATGAACTCGGTTCTTTCTACCAAGAAATCGAATTTGGTCTTTAGCTAAATAATTTCATGTGGGTTATTCTTGATCTTAACAGACCCACAAATTTATAGATTATATGTAGTTAGATCAACAATTATGAGCCCTATCTTATAGAGTGTTTGGGTCAAGAAGAGATTGATCCTAGATCTAGTATATGCTCAGAAATAGTAGATATACATGATATTAAAATGGACTATAACGTAAAATGAGTGTATGTTTCCATGGATAGTGGCATATGCATCCTCTATGAAAAATGGATTGATGGATTTTCATTATTTTTGTTCGACATATTTTGTATGGTAGTAATTTCTAGAAAATATGTCAATATTGAACCAGAGAGGGATCATAAGGGTATAAATAAGGTCTTTATGGATCTCCTTTGATACGAATAGTGCATCAAAATTGATATCCACATTGGTGTGTCACTATGGTACTTAATCATGCCTTATTTTTTGATAAAGTGGATTGTTTTTTCTTATCAAGGACTGCACTTTAATAAGATGGACATTGGGTTCCATTGGATGTGAAATTAGGGATTGGATGTTGCTGGATGTGTTCCATTACTAAATGGACATATATACTAAGAATTATATTGATATGGACAAGCTATGTCTTGCCATGGATGAGTGAGATGTTTTTTTGGTTGAGTCACATGATCAACCAATATAGTCACTTGGGTAGGTGTACCTACCAGAGTGGCCTAAGAGGATTGTGCATTTTGAGTTCTATGCAAGGATTGTTACCTGGTCTCAATGGCATGAATGGACCACTATGAAGGGTGGAAGTGTACATAATATTTTTAATTATGTAACCCACCTCTCATTTGATGAAATTTTCCATAGGTTCCTGATGATTCTACTTATCATTCCTTGTCACTAGGTACATAACAATGATCTACTAGCCTGAAAACATTCACTAAATCATATTCTTATTCTTCATTGGTGGTATATTTTTGGATAGGATTATTTTATGGGATATTTCCTAATACATAAGGCATAATGTCTCTAAGTGAGAAAATATATTTTAGCACTGGTGGGGGATCTAATTTCCCTACCATAATTGGTACCTATTGTTTTGTTATTTGGAAGGTTGTTGTGATGATTCCATGAATCAGAAGAGGTTCAGATATTTTAGGAGGTTCTATATTTCTCAAACATTAATTAATAATGTTTTGGGTGTGAGAAATTGTCTCATAGGATAGGTAGTCATTGTAATTCTATATACCATAGCCCATACCCTACTTCTACTCACAATATTCTTCATTATCACTATCAGGGGTGGTGGCGATATATGTCACCTATGATGGGACAACATCCCACTCAACCAAGTTTTAATATAATTTTTCATCGATGTATTATTTAAAAATAAAACATTCTTTCATAGTATTCACTATGAACATACAACATGGAAAATATTTGGTTTAGTTTTTTATATTAGCCTTTTAAGGACTCTTTTATCCTGGAAACATAAATATTTCATTCTCTAGAGCGGATATGAAGTACCTTGGAACCTATTATTATTTAAAATAGTTGGTTTAGTTCTTACAATTTTTGAAGGGAATCCTAGATGATTTTCCCTAATGGGGGGATTGGGTATAATTCTCTTGAAAAGGTTATTCATGAAAAGGATACAGTTAGTGTGGCCTATCTCTAAGTGGTACATCATGTGGAACCATTTCATGTTCTATTATATTTCTTCTTCCAAATGATAATAAATTTTAGTTAACTCTCAAAATACACCCAAATATCTAATGGAGATAAGGTTGGGGACAATCTCACTCTGTAAATTCTAAACCCACATCATCCGGTGTTGATCCTTGTAAATTTTAATACCTAAAGACTACATAATACCTTTCCATTTAGTAATGAATAAATAAATCAATTACCATCTCCCTTATTTAACGTAGAGTGTTTTTAGATTTAGGGATTTCACATGGTAATGTATTACTATATGATGAAATTCCTATGGGGATCTTCCAAGATGACAATAGATCATAGACATAGTTGGTGGTACCAATCAAAATCAATTCCTTTAATGGTTTGGAAAAAACAGAAAAGTGGTGTCTTATTTTTTTCTATGGAGTAACCAGCATCAAGATGTTTCATGGGGAGAAATGGTTCAAATGTTTTAGAGGATCTATAGTCCAATAAATCTAGGTGAATCTTCGATTACTAAACTATGGGGGTGATAGAATATGATCCACCAATTTCGGGTTTGGATTTATATTAGGTAAGATTGTGGTTTATTTCATCTCTAAAGCCTCAAAGAGAAATATGCGAGTAGCTCTAATATCATACTAGTGACGGTTGATAGTCACAAATATATTTATTGACATGCTAGCTTGAGAAGCAAAATGATCATTGTCTCAGGGTAGGAAGTCATTCTTTTTAGGTGGGGTAGGAAAGCAATGTATTGTTTAAGTTTCGATGAAGAAAGTCCTCTATCCTAATTGGGTGTGTAAGACTCATGAATCATATATGGGTTCTTTGATATGATTGATGGGCCTTCAGTATGAGTATGGGAAAGATCAAATCTAACAATGTCAAACTCTAGGTGTTGTTCTGTCAGGATCTCAACAGTGTGACTCTTATAGCCCTCAATATCCTAGAGTAAGGTAGCCATTCATGGAACTTATTTAGTTTATAGTTCATCATCATACAGTCCAATGGTATCAATAATCCCTCTTCTGTTTTAATTTATCAATGTGAAAATGGAAAAAACTCATTTGGGGGACTTCCATGGCCCAATGTATGTCCCTACTGATGAGTGTCAAGTCATACTGTAATATATGAATGTTATTGTGTCTCCCCCTGGGGTGTTTTTTCTATATCATTCACCATGTCATCAACCCAATTTCTCTGATCATTTAAGGGATTTTTCATGACGAAATTAAATGTAACAATAGTCAGAGGCAAGATTTCATTATCAATGGTTGGGCTAGTTTGATGATCATATCATTTAACTATAACTAATGTATGGGTACTTTACTATCCCCAACCACTGATCATCACATGTTGGGACACCTATTCCATGAATTTCTAGATCATGGTGAGGATTATAACGCTCATATGTGTAAAGATCACATGATACCCATAGGAGTTGGGGTGCTAGGCCACTGGGTGTACGGTAATTTATACCTTTCCGCACTACTTATGGATGGCCTCTATATGCTAATGGCCTTTGGGATAAGAAAACTAGTGATCTCAGAGATGGTTGGATTTATCCTAGAAATTCTACAAAAATGTTTCCCACTTGTTCCTTGTGTAAATAATTATGGGATAATGAAAAGAGGGTTTCATGTGGAAAGAAAAAACCAAATGTTAATATGTGGCAAGTATCCTCCTCTAGTATTATTTCTATTCATTATTCAAGCCAGATGGGTATAGTATGTAATGAAACTAGGATAAAACCATTATTTTTTCCTAAAACTTACAATGGTTGTAATTCATACAACTTTTCTATTGAATTTATGGAAAAGTTGTCATCGTGCTAGCCAACAATCCATGGAACACCAAAATGTCTTCTAGAGGAGGGGATAAAATCTAGGAATACACATTCTTCTAATGATTAGTAAAAAATCATCCTTCTACGACTTAGAAATATGACCACCATCATATTAGGGTGACAAAGTAGATCTTTTCCTCTCTTGTACATCCAATGTGGTGGTTGAGTGGATGAAAGATGTTGGTAGTATGAACGAGTTTACAACAATTCCCTATAATGATGATAGACTCATTCCATAGGAAGGTACATACAGAGGGATCTAAGGACCTCATTAGCTTTGGACCGAAAAATTTCTAGCCTTAGTCAATGGGATTCTACCACCAACATTAGTGGTGAGGTCATATGTACTTCTATCAAGTCATACATCACATTAAAACATTGAGAGGTCAATAGTGACATGACACATCCATTATTCCTATCTTAGGTGGTGTGAGAGGTCCCAAAAATTTACCTTATTGTGGTTGAAGTAATTTCTTCTATATGTGTTATGACTAACACCATAGGTTGGACCCCCACGACAGTTTTTTCCCTGATACCCGATGCCAGATCTTTGATGTATAGGAAGCGTTTGGAACCGGGAGGACCTCAGTGTAAGTTGATGGTGTTGTGGGGAGGACCTCATTGTTGTAATTCTTTATCATGGTGGGATGTGATGGTTTTTGAAGGTTTTTGTGACATAGAGAGTCAACCTAGCCAATCTGGTGGGAATTTGGGGATCAATATATATTAGGAGAAAACGTACCCCCATGTAGTGGTTTCAAGGGATGGGTAAGGGTGGAAGGAGCCATTATATCTGGTGGGGATGACTCCTATCAATTTGGTTTGGTAGCCTACCCATAGAATCAGCGTAGAATATTCTAGGCCAAGGCCAATAGAGTAGAGATTGTATTAGTTGGATTTATATCCCATTAAGCCAGTAAATATTGTTGAAATGGCATGGTGGTACAACTTAGAATGTTCCTAAAAGGAGGTAGTCATGGGCATGGACCTAACATCCACTACCTCCTCATATTAGGGGATAAATCCAACAAAATTATCAGTGTAGTGGCTCCAAAAATGGTTTTCCATTGTGATAGGGTAGTGTGATCCCCCTAAAAGGCCCTTGTGGGAGATTACATTGGTGATGGTATCAATGATCCCATGTCTTGATGGTCCATGTCCATATTTTAGATGACACCTTTCTATGTATACCGTTGAACCCAGTAATTTATGAACCCCAATTGAACGATCCTAGAGGAGGAGATGTGATGAGGGATTATGGTTGATGTGGGAGTGGTGGTAGTCATTAAAAGAGAATAGTTATGTAGGATTAATTCACCATCAGTTATCTTTACCCCATGTAGGTTGGTTATGGGTTGTTAAAAATTTCTTATAGATTGAATATTGTGTGGTTCATGAATTAAATCACCTGTATGGATCTAATAAATGTAATTTATAACATTCCAAATGTTATCCATTCTCTCTGAGGTGGAGGAATGAGTCACATCTATGATGTCTCATATTATAGATACCCAATGTACTTAATTTTGCCTCAGTTATAGGACATGGGTTTCATATTGGGAACAATATTTTGTAATGTGAGGCATGATGTTGAATTTATAGATCTATTGATGTCCAAATAGTGGGTTATCTAATGTTAGTGATATACTCACAACTTAATGATAAAACTTTCATATTGGGTTCACCATTTTATTTTTGAAAGGTTTCCATCAGGGCACACATTGAGGATATAATTATCTTTTTTCCTTGCCTCTCCTAGAGTGGATTACTTCCATGGACTGGTTCCACATCCTATAGGGTATAGAGTTTCTTTTCATTCTTTCTTTAAAAATGAGGGTGAAATTTTCCATTATGGTTGATGATATTGGATCCTTGATTAGAAGGATATGATGGGATGTCAATTCCTCCTTCCATGGATTCCTCATTGTAGACAGTTTTTTAGTTTAGGTATCCCTTATAGATTTGAGTCATGTTCATGAAGCTAATTGTAGGTTCCATCTCGATGTGGATTCTTGTTAATTACACTTATTTTGTCATCACAAGGGAATGACCTAGAAACCGGGCTAATGGGGACATCAGAAACATATTGACATCTATGGATGTTGGGTTTGTCGGGAAACTATAAATTCATCCTCTTTTAATGTATATAGAATCTCATATATGAGGAATATTAGGAGTAGATACACAATAATCCCATGTAGACCACTGGATAGTTTTCACCAGGGGTGTAAGGTGTCATAGGATATATTCCTTAGGCTTACAATTGTCATCACATGAGGTATAGACTTTGATGTTTCTGGTGGTGTAATAGGTTTAGGGTCTAGTGGGGACTGAATCACACGTTCATATTCTTATGGGGGAATTCTCATAGGTTTAATGCCTTATATAGATATGGTCATATGTTTAGAGAGTTATCAATACTTGGTCACATGTTTTGATTCTTTTGAAGAAATGTTCAAAAGTTTAGAGCCTTATGGATACGTGGTCATAAGTATTGAGTCTGTAAGTATTTTTTCTTGGTGGAAATGTTTTTAACTGGGATTATTATTCATTATAATCAAATGATAGCATCAAGTTCCATTGGGGACCCTACGTACAATGATAAGAGGTTTACTGTGTCCTTAGGGTGGATGATGATCACACTTTGGGGTTGTCTCATCCCATTGGGAAGACAAATATTTTTAATCATGGTTCGAGGGTATTGATATTGAAACTATAGTATTTGTCAAATGTATGTTAAAATTAGACCTCTTAGAGGTGTCCTAAATACCTTTTAGGGTGATATAGATTGAAACCCATGTACATTGAGTACGAAATTTAATGTCCTATGAAATGACCAGTCTATGTAGTTTAAAATTGCGTGGGAATGAATATGGTCCCATGGAAGGAGAATAAATAATGGATTGTGTAGGGATTACACATAGGGACTTCCCATGATGTGAGGAATCATCCCATTCCAGTCATACACGAGACATCCTATGTTAATTACACTGGGTAGGGATACTATTTAAATTCAATTGTTGATGATTTTTTATATAGTTTAACTTTATATGAATAAGAAATTCGGATATAAAATTTAAATTTTTGGATATTGTACAGTGTTGGTACTTATTCCCAGGGATACTATTTCTAAGTAGGATAAGTGTTTGTGACATTATCCCTTTTTATAGGGAATAATGACTGTATATACATGATGATTCCACCTTCTAGGATTATATCTCTACTACGCATGGGCTGTTTGGATGGCATAAGGTAAAAACATTATCCAAGTGATGTGGTGTGAAAGGGTTTTGACATTAGAGGTTTATTATTTTAGAGAAAGAGGAAATAAAACTATTCCAGAAATGATTTGAGAAAATGATTTATACATGGCGGTTAGAGATATTGGTCACACATGTGATTGAGACATGGTTGAAACTGGTTAGAGTGGGTGTGGGGCTTCAGACTATTGAACTTGTGCAAAAAAATAGGTTTTCACATGAAACATTTGATTTAGCTATGTAGTTATAGTTTCATGAGCTAGAGGGTCTAGCATAATTATAGAGCATGGACAATAAAGGAATAAGAGTTTGAAACATATTGGTTCATGTGTAACTTATTGTTCAATAAAAGAATCCAAACTTGAATAAACCAACTTAACCTTTAGGGGATGTTTAATGAGAATACATAAACATTATATAGGGAAATTTTGGGACCATTTGAGTTTGTTCAGGCACGTTCACTACTATTGGGAATCCATGAAATACTGTAGTTTCACTATATTTTCAAAATATTGAGTATCAAAAAAAGAGCTCAAAGATTTAAATTTCCAAGGTCCACCAAAAAAAAGGGGATGGTGAGGTTATATTTATATGTAAGGGATCCCATATTGTTAGTTCAAAATATTCAATGGTGTCTCACAATCATGGTATAGGTTAAAAAACTCAAGTTTGCATGAATTTCATTCCATTACCATGGGAGAATGATCACAGAAGGAAGTGGTTTTGACGTATCCTTTATCTTGAAAAGTTTTTTCATGTCAAAATTGGGGTTTCACACATGTTATTAATGTTGTGAACCAATTTTTCCTTTTTTATATGGTTTCCCTATCTAATATTCTATCTTATGTGGTTGAATTCACCTTTCCCATGTAATAGGATTGTGTGAAAAAAATTGGAGCTGCGCGAAATGTCCCCATTTTTCAAGAATGAAATCGTTCGGATCTAGAATGGACCCACAAGATAATTTCATTCCTTCATTTGGGAAAACAATATCTTAATGGTCATAAGGCATAGTTTCAGTTCCTTTATGTACATAACCCAAATTTTACAATTTAATAAAATTGACAATTGAAGAATCATAATTTCCCTAACACATTATTTTCTATACAATTGACATAATTTTATTTGTGAAGTGTACTAGAAGGAAATTCAATGACATTAAAAAAAATTATTCAAAATAATAAAGCTATCTTATTATATTGTATAATATGGGTTAAATTGTATAATTTTTATTAATGGAATATCAATATCTTGAAAAAATAGAGATGATTGAAATGTAAGTGTCGATAAAGGGAGCCTCCCAATTACTTATATAGGAATCTAACTTTTTTGGTGAAAAATAATGAACTTTTATCTTGGGAGTATGTGTTATAAAATTTGAATAATGTTATAAAGTGAGAAGGTAAAATATATATCCTATGAAGGTGAATTTTTTTTGGTCAATTATGTGTTTTAATCGATACTATTAATTCATTATTAGTTTCTTAATGGAAAAGAAATATGATTAGTATCATGAATACTCATATAATGAATTCTATCTATATTTGTATATTTTAGGATAGAAAAAAATCCCTTATGGGAATGTAAAAACCTTTAAGCATGGCAGGTAGTTAGAAGGACCATATAAAGTTCAATGATTCCCCCATATCAATATTTACCTAGACATTACTGACTTGTAATGATGATGCTTTTTTTATTTTTGAAATATATATTCTACAATTATTTACATAATCAATTTGTTTTTATGCCTATAATATATCATGGTCCTCATTAAATAACTAATTCTATGAGACTATGATATGTTATAAGTGGTCATTTAGTGAAGAACATAATTTCTATACAACTCCATGGATTGATAGATCACATCAAGAAATGGCTTTGTTACCGTAACATATGACGAAATTAAATATTTATGAAACTATATGAAACATAAATGTGGTATCTAAACATAATCCTAATGATAGGAAATATAAAATACAAAATTATACATTTATTGATATAGGATATCTAGTTTGTATGATGAATAATTCATGAATGAAAAAAATCCGAGACTTGTATAAATAAATCTATGATGTCAATGTATTGGTTCCAAGAATGATGATGAATTTTAAAAAACCATTTATCCCCCCAAGTGTATTCTTCCTCTTATGGAATATAAAGAAATTCTAATTACAAGTAGATGACCAGTTAAAAAAATAATAAATCCATATGGCCTGTATTTTCATTATCTATATATATGATTTTGAAAATTCTAAACCTTTATTTATTTATTTTTTATTTTTTATTCTATTTCAGGTAATTTATTGGGGAACCTATAGACTAACATATTCTTATATATTTATAAAAATTATTTTATGAAATTAGTCCTTGGAGTTACTCTTAGTGAGAAACCCTTTAATCTATTATTGGTAACAATTACATTTGTTTTCTCTATATCATAAATTCTATAATGAAAATCATTTTTTAACCGGGGGAAGCCATCAATTAATGATGGTATTATGATAGTGAACAAGTATTTATGGTTTACTAAAAATATTCTTATGGGATATATAAATATTGATATTTTTTACCTTTTCACATTGAAACAATTTTTTATTTTTTTAAAATTTTCAAGAACATCTAAATTCATATTCGTGAGATAGATACCTCTAATATCAAATGGGATCAACCTTAATGTTTGTAAAGAAGTGAATGGATAACCTAGTGATACGAGTCATGGGGATTTATTATTATACTATAGAGGGTTTATAATGTTTTGAGTTCATTATTTGTTATTGATATGCTTAGAACATGATGGTGAATTTTGGTTGTTCATCCTTGAAATGAATTATGCCATGTGGATTAGATGAAATATTATATTTGATCCATAGAAAATCTATATTGGTGTTATAGTTTATAAATTTGATTCCATAGAATATACCATAGAGGATATTCTAATAATGGGTAATATGCCTTTAATTTCATTAAGTGTTTCAAATAAATGTTATAAATATTTTTTGGGACGCACACTAGGTGGTTGACGTATTGTCCAATAAGTTATTTATGGATGATAACACATTATGTTCCTTTGGCATTACTAAATTTTGTATTAGTCTTATAAATTTTGGCACATTAGGCGTCTCATATATGATTTTTTTAATTTAACATCATGATACCTAATTATTTATTTACTTTTAAATAAATTCAACCTCTTTAATAGCTTCTGATGCACACAACGACAAGTTTAAATTAAAACACAAGATTGAAATATTATTTAAACATGACTATTATAACATAGAAATTAAATTTGAGGGTATGAATAGGACTAATGAAATTACGAAAAATATATATTTTTCACATATTATTTAATTATATTTTGATTATAAATAAAAATTATAATCATTGAAAAGTAAAAATGAAATGTTTTATGAGAAACAATAAAATTTCAAAGACATCAATTTCTTCGCTTTGTGAACACTTATGATAAAATTTTTTTTTGAAACATGCATAAAATTTATTTGATAAAGTAAAAGTAATTTTTTTAATAATCATACAAAAATTACCATATGGTGAATTCTAAGTATTTTTTTTAAAAAATTATTTTTAGACGTGTACAGAAAAATACTGTTTTTTTATTGAAATGTTCCTATTTGTTTAAATTATTTTAAAATCAAAATTATAATTCAAAATTATTTTTAATTAAAATTAGTTTAATTATATTATATTATATAAAATTTATTTGATATGAATTAATTTTTTATTTAATATTTAAATTAAGAACTTCTATATTTATGTGAATTGTTTGTTGAAACCCCCATTTTCATCGCGTTTGTAGGCATAATTTAAAATTAATTCTACTAATTTTACGATTTGAATTTGTAAAAATGTATTCCATATTTTTAATCATAATAATTTATTTTATCTAATAATTGAAACATAATTTTTTACCATTATAAATTTTAAATGTAGTAAAAACTAATTACTGTGGTAAAGGTAAAAGCTTCTCCACTTTGGGGTTAAAATAAAAAGATAATGGTTAAATGATCTACTAAATTATCCAAAAACCGTTTATTTTGAATATTTGAACATCATAACCTACAAGGTTTCATAATAACACATTTTGGAGTCTTTTTCCATGATAGAAACGTTGGTCTACCGATTATTTTAAAAACATCAATGTGTGTCCTCTCCCCCACTTATAAAGGCCATCCCTCTCCCCCTCTTCATACATAAAAAGCCATTTTGTTAATTCAATACCATAAAAAATAAATGTATTAATCCTCTACCAATATCCTAGATTATTTTTTATCATATATTCATCCTCGTAAGGTTTTTGTTCAAACCTAAAGAGGTCATCCGAAAAAGAGGTAATATTCTCAAATGATAATATTTATTTTATTTCTTCTTCAAACTACTTTAAATTAAATTAAATCATGTTAATATAATACCAAATATATATATTATATACTAAAATGTTGTTATTTTAATATAATTGTCTATATCTATCTCTTTTTCCATCAAATGGGAAATGAAACCGCCGAGCCTATGTATAGCAGACTACCATCTCATGAACTGATGTAACTTGTTTTCAATCAATGACTATCATGGAAAGATATAATGATGTGTTTAATGTTTTTATATATTTTATTTGTGATATAATTAATCTAATTTAAATATAATATCACAAATACCTTCTTGACTTATATTGCTTTTAATATATGATAATATCGCTCGTGTCTACGATAGACTACTACCTTACAATGCGATGTAATTATTTTTTCATATATACAATACATGTTAGGTAATAAGGATAAATTTATTGAATATATTAGATATATAGAACAAAATAAAAATTCTTTAAAATTAATATATAATAAATCTTTTAATCCTTTCACCTATTAGTGGAATGATATCATCCCTCGTGTGTACGCATGACTTTCCGTTTCCCAAAAGCTGTGGGATTCATTTTCCATGACCAAATTTTAAGAATGGTTATAATAATGTATATAATGATTGAATATGATATTTTTAACATTATTTTAATTCTATATATTATTTATTTATATCCTATGTACAAGAACTATAACTTTCATGACAAAACATAGATGAGAACACAATATAATTAACACCATAAACAATGAAAATAACAAAATACTATAAACACAATAGTGGTAATAAGTTACAATAAGATAATATATGATATTATAAATATTAATATGGTGTATTTATAAATTAAAAACATTCTTAATTCCATTATACAAGAATTAAATTACATTCAAATAATGTAATGTGTGATGTAAGGTACCTCATCTCAATTTCCCTTCATTGTGGCATATTGTAATGTTATGTGACTAATTTATTTTTTCTACAATATATACTAACAATTTTCATTTCATATGAAGAAAAATCATAATTAATTTTATTTTATGTTATGTTTAATTATTTCATCTAAGGGGTTTGAACATGAAAATTACCATGTGGTAAATAATTTCATAACTCAATTTATTTTCATTGGGTTATATTATATATTAATTAGAATTTAAATTATATGATTATGTATGTAAATAATTTAGAATATATTATTCTTTATTTACAATTTTTTACGTGTATTTACAATTTATGCACATAATTTATTAATTGATTAATTCTCACTTCAATGTTATGATCATTGTAAGGGATTTTGGCTCAGTTTTCTTTTCATTGAGATAGATTTGTTAATGTGAACCTATTAAATTTAATGTGGTGTATATACATCCTCATTGATTTATTTAACATGAATAACTATTTATTCATTATAATTAATTTTTTGTTTCATTTTATTGTCATTGGATTAAAAATTTAATAGTTACCAATGAGGTAAAAATTATTATACAATCTCACTACCTTTTGTGATTTTTTACTTTATCAACAAAAATAGCTTTCTTGTGATCATTTTTCATGAAAAATTACATATATATTAAATATAAATATTATTATATTATTTATTTGATTATTTCCTAAACTATATACCATTATTACATATTGTATTTACTTTTAAAGGTATTTGATTAATAGTGGGAATATTGAAAAATATTTATCCTTTAATAAATATAAATATTTGATGATTGTCATATTGATTTTTGAATTTAATAAATTATTTGATATATGAGAAATAATTTGGAAATAATGTTATGGAATGGAGGTGGTTATACATATCCCCCAAATGCATAAACATGTCTCATGAGACAAATTAGTTGGCCAAATTAGAAATGTTTTTACCCATAGTTTTAGACTGGCTTGTGGAAGGTGTGGACAATAGAGGTATCATGACACATGAGATCCTGACAGACATTAATTAATAATTTTTCTATTGATAATTTTTTTTTATTATTATGATTTATGATATTTTAGAATTTATTTTTTTATATGAATTTTACTCTCATTTTATTAATTAAATGGAAAGTGTGATAAGTTAGTTACCTTGACATGTTGATCACACTTTTTTTCATACTCAAGATAATGATTAAACTGAATTTGTTATTAATTATTTAACTTAACATATTGAATATTAGTTTTTTACTCATGATAAATTCTACTACATGTAACCCTTATTTATCCTTTGATTTCACGCTTATTTTATTTCCTTTCCCAATATCATAAGTATGAATCCATTGAATGGGTTTCAAAGATGATAAGAATTTTATTTTTTTATTTTTTATTTTTTATTCCCTATGTAAATTGGGAATCATTTATTTACTAGGTTCTCAAAAATTGTTAAACTTATTAGCCCTGTATTATTTAACCCTTTGTATCCATGACAATGTAAAAAAGTAGGCACTGGCTTTGGTTTACTGGAGCTGGAGTCATTATAGTTGGCATCAAAGTAATTTTTGAAGAAACTATAGGAACTAGATTAAGGAAATAATAGATTAGAGAACATAAACCTATAATATAATTTGAAAATGAGTATATAAGAACATAAATTTTTTTTCTTATGGAATATATTATGTGGTTTTATAGAAATACATCCCTTTCTAGATATTATAAGTGAAAAATATAGAGATTTGCATACTGATAAATCCAATACAAATTATATTAGAACTGAGTAGATCATGGATATATTAGGATTACCTAATCATGTTATGAAAAATATCATAAACTAGATAAGGAAACATGTTCCGTAGTTTGTTTATATTATGTCAAGTCACTTCATGTGATAGAATCCCCAATCATTTTATTTGTCTACTAATCAAATAGTACCAGAGCAATGGATTATGTCTCTTGAGAAAATATTTATGGCCTTGGGATATGATGAAAAGTAAATGGTTACACTTGTTGTTTATTGTTTCAAATTTTATATAGATCAATAATGGTGATTGATCTAGAATAAAAGATAGGAATAAGAAATAGATTACATGGAATGAACATATTTTAAGGGGACATTTTCCAAAAAATATTTCCCTCATGAGAAGAAAATTTAAATTAATATAAAGATCCTCATATTAATAGAAACATAAAATGAAAGCGTGTTTGAGTGTGAGGATACCTTTACAAGGTTATTCATCTATGATAAATATTATATATGTTACACAGATTCCATGATTTAACTGTTCATTGAAGGGATTAAAAAAAGTATCTAAATGGAACTGGTCTACTATAGTATTTAATAATATGAAGAAATAATTTTATATTCTATCCAAATAGAAAATAAATTCCATTGACTCTTCCTGTTTAAGGGAAATCATGAAAATAAGAGGTAGACTGAGCACCAAGAAAAATTTATTTCATCAAAGAACAAGAAGAGAATGAATAAATTTCCTCATAATGATAACTATGGATAGAATCATCTAGGGAAATTAATAAAGGGTTTGGGAGTTTGATATTTGTGTGGAGATAAGATTAATCTGGATTAATAATGAAAATGGATGAAAGAAAACAGTACTATTCATTGTTTCAAATATAGTAATATGGGGAAATTTGCAAATTAATTCCCTAAGAATCAAGGTAATCTTCCAAATAATAGGCCATGGAGAGAAATCAATGCTTAAGAAATCACTAAAACATAGGTGGAAGTACTCATTGATGTGGTGGTTGGTACATTAATCATATATTAAAATGTAGATAATTAATTATTTGATTATGGGCCTATGAAACTTTTATATCTTTCATGTTTTCTATGAAAATTATTATTTTTCAAATAACATTAATAGGGTTGTTTTCATCCAATACTCCTAGTGGAAGTCTCACTATAAGAAGGATGTGTTAGGTAGTCCCCATTACGACATATAAATAGTCTTTATTTTTTGAATTTATTATCAAACTTATGGATGAATTTGGTATAATCCTTGGTATGGGATGTATTTTAAAATATGATGAAAAAACTATTTTCAACAAGAATTAAATTATGATTCATGATAAAAATATATAATTGATTATCTTTAGAGAAGATAAATCATCATTCAAGAAATGTTTAGATCCACCCCTAGTATCTCTATGAAATGAGATTCTTCATTAAGAAGGGAAAAAATCCAAGAAAGGATAACGTAATATTAAAATTGAGGGTGTATCTATCTTATAGTAATACATTAATATGTTTTCTAGGAATTACATAGACATCCACCAGGATATGAAGTTCTTTTTTCTATTGATTTAAACCTTGATGTATGATCAATATCAAAAAATCCCTTTATAATGGCCATGGTGGAATTAATGGACGTGATAAAACAACTAGAGGCATTTTGTGATAATGTTTTTATTAACTATAGTGTTTCACTATGGGTAGCACCATTCTCTTTGTTAATAAGAATGATGGATCCATGAGGGTGTTCATTTATTATATGTAAATCAATGTTATTAAAATATTAAAAGTATCATTTACCTCATATTTATGACTTATTCAATCAAATTTAATGCACACAATATTTATGAAATATTTAACTTCATTCTATGTATCATGAATTGAAATTAAAAATGAAATTCATTATGAAGGAAAATTTATGAATGTGGTATGAACCTTATGAGTTTATAGAAATTGCATTTTGATTTACCAATGTTCCATCTATTTTTATGGATCAAATGAACAGATTATTCAAGGAATATCTTAATGATTTTTTTGTTTTATTAATACATGATATCTTGGTGTATTCTTAAATCTATGATTACAATGGGCATTACTTGTAGATCATTCTTGATACTATTATAAGGAATGATATATATGTAAAATTTATTAATTGATATTTATGTATTTAAGATGTTTATTTTCATGGTAATATATTCTATAGTTATGGAATCTCAATTGATCCTATGAATAAAAAATATGTTTTATAATTCCCAATACCAATAAAAATAATTTTGGTAAGTAGATTTATTGGTTTGAAAGCTAACTATAAGTGATTCATTCATTAGTTTTCCTAATTAAATATCTCATCAAATAAGTGTACAAGTAAAAATGTTACGTTTATTTGGACAATATAATGTAAATAATTATTTGATGAATAGAAGAAAATATTGTTCAATACTCTAATTTTGAATCTAACATATGGAAATAATGTGTTTGTTATATATAGTAGTACATTGAAGAAGATAATTATTTGTATCCTAATAGAAAATAGTAAATTTTTTATACACATCATGGTAATTGGATACTCATGAATAACATTACCCACCCTAAGATCTTAAGTTTGAAAATTCAATATTTTTCTTAAAGATATAGATAAATTACCTTTATGGTGAATGATATGATACATACAATGATAATAAAATCCTAAAATACATATTATAATAGAAATAGCTCAATATGAGAATAGTGATGGCAGAGAAAGGAGATGAGATGTGTGTTATCCCTATATTAGGAGAATAAAATACTTTTTTGAAAATAGATGATCAAGGGGAGAAAATTGAGGATGATTCCACTGATTAGATTCCTAAGATTATTAGTCACAACGATCTCTTTTGTCTTTATGGAAAAAACAAAGCTATTTGACCAGAGACTAGTGGAGAATGGATTCTTATATTCCTCCCCTTAGAAGAATTGTTTGAAAGGGTATAATTGGACATGTATCAGAAAACCAAAATTCTATATAGGAACATGTTAATAATTTAAAATTATAAATTATTGCATGTGTATTTATCCCAAAATGGTATAAACCATGGAAATTTTACAAGTTCATATTTAGGACCACTATGATCTAGGGATCTAATGATTGCAAGATGATGGTAATGGGATATAGTTTTGATCACATTTATTTATTAGGATGAATGTAAAAGGGGTACTTGGAGTTTAGGCTTAGTTTATCAAAATCATGGATTTCTTCAGATTCGTGAGAGGGATCAAAATTTTGATTTCAGAAACATTAAAAATAAACATTCTTAGGTTTGGATTAGAGTGTCATTATAAATTGTCTTCATTGACACCCACGAAATATCTTGGATATTACCTATTCTGTAAAAAAATTTATAATGTTGGACAAGAAGAAAAATAATTCATGTTTTTTTCATTATGCAAGGATTATTACTGAAGTTTATATGTATGAAACTCTTATTGAATATGTTTTCATGACCACCAGCGATGATAGTATTAATCATGAAACTTTCATTGAGAGGAAACCAATTTCTTTAAGAATTGTCTATTATTTGGACATGTGGTCTCTGATTGTAATAAATAAAACTATTGAACTTTTGTAATAATAGAAAAAATAATGAAACCAATTACAAGAGGATGAAAGATAAGGCATCATTTCATCCCTCTATTGATTAGGATCCACCGAGGATAAGGTTTTCCCTTATAATAAAGGTGTAATCACAGTTGATTCTGAATAATTATACTCCTCTAGATAATTGGATAAATGCAGAAAACACCTCTGATGTTGAGGTAGCTTCAAATTCAACTATTACTATTACCCATAATGGTGTGTTCTTGTCAATTCTGGTCGTGTGACAACAACATTTGATGCTCATGACCTTACTTATTGTAAAACCCTGATATTTTATGAGATGTATGTTTTTTTATGTCTTATGTTATATGCATCATCAAAGGAATCATTCGCTGCACAAAACAGTAGCTTGGATTACATTACATGCAATCACAACCTTCCTCTATAGCGTGTGTAATACACAATACCAAGTTAAACTAAACGATATATTGATATAATATTATAGTGGACTAGCCTTTATGAATAGTATTAACTAAATTTTAAATTTTATAACATTACTATTCATCTTACACATTTTCTAAAACATGGTATGTGACAAAATAATTTTTTCATGTAAAATAAGTATTTTTTCAAAAAATGCAGTTTTGCCACTTTTAAATGGCGCACCAACTTTAAATATAGTTTTTAACATGTTTATAAGTTCAATTTGACAAAATAAAATTCTTCTTTGGAATCAGGATATAAAAATTTACTTTGGATAAATTTTTCATATTATTCTAATAACTTTCATATTTTAATAAATAGTAAAAACATGCTACATTTTAATTAAAAACAAATTTTTTCATTGAAATAATTTTTATGTTTAAATTAACATATTGAATGGTTTTAAAGTATAAATAGAATATATTTTTACCACTTAATATAATTTATTTCATTACCATTAATTTTACATTGAATTCATAGGTAAAAACATTTCAATCATTGGCAATGTTTTATCTTTTAAAACCCATTTTCTTAACAATAAGGTTAATTTTAAATTAATTATTGCAACTGCTGTGTTTTGAATTTTGAAAAATTGATTCAAAATTTTAATTTAGTGGGTCCAAATTATGTTAATAGGTTACTTTTATTTTTTTGATATTATGAATAGTAAATAAGGTAATTTTTATTTACTACAGTTAAAGGAAAATCAGGAAATTAAGGGTAAATATAAGATTATAAAATTACTCTAACACCTACCAAAATTCTATCGGATGACTAAAGGTCGACCCTTATCACCTAAGGGTCGGAATAAATTCATTTTATGGGTTTTTGACCATTAAAATAAATGAATTGTTATTAAAACCAAAGAAAGTGACAACATGTCTCTCTCTGAAATCTTATAAGTATAATAATTTTAATTTAGTGATAAAATTCATGAAACTTCCAACATGAATAGAATATAAAAAGATACTAAAATTATCTACATCATTAAAATTTTATTATAATTTTTATGTATAAAATAATTATCATTAATGAGGACACAATAGTGATGTAGAAATTATTTCATTAATTGAAATATCAAATAAATGGTTTAAAAATATTAAAATAAATATTATATAAACTAATTTATGTGATAAATTAATTTTATAGTTAAATATGACATGTTATAAATCTATTAAATATTTTTTAGAACATTTATTTTGTGTGGATTTTATTTAAATTAAAATAAATGAATTATGTCAAAATTGACACTATTGATATTTTATATTATTAAATTGTTTAAAAATAACAAATACATTTCAAAAATTACAAATTAAAATTTATATGATCTAAAATGTCATAAAGTATCAAATTATTTATAATAAATAACACATATGTAAGTATTTGTAACCATGTAAAATTTATAACGTTATTACCAAAAATAAAATCAAATAGATTAAATAAGGATAAATCAAAATGATAAGGTTTACAATAAAATCAAAACATGTCTAAATTTAATTGGTTAATGAGATTACAACCCCTTCTTATTTTGTATACGAATTTTATTCACTTTGGATGTTTTTATGTGGGGTTAGGATTTATTATAAATTAATATTTTAGAGGTTTCCAAAGGTGCACCTCTCCTTCCTTATAAAAGGGCACCTCCTCCCTCTCCTCTTTACATAACATTTAGCCTTCAAGATCATCCAACCCCTGACCATTACACTTCTCAAATCCCCTAGTAATTTTCTAGAGGTCCTAGTCTTCTTCAAAGACCAATATTAGTTCCCTAAGAAGAGGTTTCAAAGAGGCGTGTCGAAGAAGAGGTAATATCCGTTACCGATTCATTCAAAATTATTTATTCTTCTACTTCCTCTTATTTAGTTGTTTCATTATTAAGTAATAATATAAGTATCAATAATATACTGATATGTTATTATAAATATTAAACAAACCTATTTCACCTTCTATCCATCCTACGGAAAATGAAATCACCGCGTTTGCGTACGTACGGAATACCATCTCCACATCGTGGTGTAATCCGTTTTCCACCAGCACCATACATGAATTGGTATAATGGTGTAAACAATAACTATATAGGATTATTTTAAAGGGATATTTATTCTGAAATAGTATACATACACTTCAATACACTTCCATGATCATGGGAATGATATCAACCCTTGTGCGTACGTACGACCTATCGTCTCCATAATATGATGCGACTCGTTCTACATGATCTTCATTTAATAATTATTTTATAAATTAATTGAATGAATAAATATGATATATATTATACTACAACCATTCTGTAATTTATGTAGCTATAACCTAAAATGTGTAATAAGAATTTATTCGAGAAAACATGCATAAGAACATAAAGTAATAAACACCCGAATAACAAGTAGTAATGAAATATTACTAATAAGAAGCTATGAATATGACCATATATGTTATCATAACAATGATTACGATTATAGAATAAGTCAAGGATATTATTTAAACCATTATACCAGAGGTTCATACATGTACAAAGCATATCAGACCTAAGGTAATGGAAAATATTACAATCTCATTTTTATCTGATATTGTTTATACTTCTGAATTTGTTGGGGCATATTTATCATCCAAATCAGTGTTTCCTCAATAAGTAATATTATTTCTATCCTTCTACAATTTTTGAATTCCAATTTTACCAATTGCCGAATTTTTAGCAAACGATATGAAAGGAATCTTATGTCGTTTTCAGTACGAGTTACTTTTTGACTTTTCCATCCAAAGTATGAGAAGAATGTTTTTTTAACTTATACGGAATGAATGGATTTTTATGATTTCGTAGAACATTATTTCCATGAAATTTCATTTATATGTTTTCAATTTTATTTATATTTAACTTATTTTTGTTTAAAATTTTATGACATTTTAAGAAAGGAAAAATGTTTTTGAAGTATAAAGGATATTTTCCTGAAAAATGGAGTTCAAGTGTTTTATCAAAATTATTTTCCATCTAAGATAATATAGGTTTGTATTTATATCCCTATTTTTACATTTATTTTATTATGTTATGATGGAATTATTTTTATTAAGTCCTTTAATCTTTTATGGATTATTTTATGATGACATGATGTTTAAGGATCCCATTTTTATTACATGGGTTATGCTATGATGTATGATTTATGATTTTGTGGCACATATAAGAATGGTATCATTATGAGATCGGTGGGACCTATATATCCCTCCAATGCATTGGGTAAAGATTTATATCTCATGAGACAGACATGGCTGGAATTACATGTTAATATGGTTCAGTGATACATGACTGAAATGAGGAGTGAACTTGGTTAAGAAATGGACTTTTCCCACTAGGATAGTCTTGGAACTGAGTCTTGACTAATGAGAAATGATTCTCTATGATTATGTTTTTATGACACAATGTTTCATGTTTTATGTTATGATTATTTGGATTACATTTCACTATTATGATTGATCCCATGTCTTGATATTATGATCTCTTTTCCAGGATAAGATTTTCAAAACGTTTTGTTCTTATGAATATGATATGATTGATATTTCCTTTGTTTACCCTTATTGAGATTTTGAGATCACCTTGTTGTATGTTTTCTTTTCCCCAGGTCTGGAAGAAGTGCATTAAGTAATATATGCTAAAAGGGACTCTAAATATGATACAATGTAGCTACTTTATAAACCAGTTGTTTATGTTTCCCAGTTTCTAAAGACACTATACCTATATGGTCCTTTCATGGTTTTTTTATATGTTGTAATAAGTATGATTCAATTCTGAAGTAATAATAATGTATGTAAAGTATGGGTCGTTATAGTTGGTATTAGATGAAAGGTATAGTCAACCATTGGAAACTAGGATGTGAAAGCCTTAGTAAGAACCCTAAAGATATGTCTAAGCATAGGACAAAATCTTAGTGTTTTAAAAATGGCCATAAATAACCTATGATAAGACCTAAAGTGTGAAATTTTTTTCTAGATTATGTGGTTTTCATGTTATGATTAGTGTTTCTCACACTATACTTCTTGGTTTTAGTTAATGGATGGAAGCCGAAGGAACCATGTCAATGATGAATACGATGAGCAATGCAATGATTGTCCCCATGAACAACCAAATTTTATAGGAGCTAGAATGCAAAATCTTGTAGCCATGATCACAAAACTTTCTCAAGCTATGAATCATGCATGACTTCCAAATGAGAAAAGGAAGGAGAAACATTATGTTGAATCCTTCATAAGGAAGCGTCCACCCTCATTCAGTGGGTCTACTGATCCATTAGTGGATGAACAATGGATTAGTACCACTGAAAAGATATTTTCAGTTCTTCAATGTTATGAACATGATAAAGTCATCTTAGTAGTATATCGTTTGGAAGGTGAACCTGATCAATTGTGGAATCTTATCAACAATATGAGTCCAAGAGTGGAAATTGAGTCCATGGAATGGGACAAGTTCAAGAAATTATTTTTCAATAAGTACTTCCCTAGTATTCTTCTAACAAATATGGAGAAGGAGTTTCTTGAACTGAAGAAAAAGGATGATGAATCAGTTGGTACCTATGAAAAAATTTTTACAAGACTTGCACGGTATGCTTCCAGAATTACTATCCAACCTGCGAGTATGATCGATCGATTATTTAGTGGCTTAAAACCAAGTCTTAGAAGGGCGTTAGCCATAAGGGTAATCAATATCTATGAGGAAATCTTTCGATGTGATCTCAAGGATGACATGGACATTGGAGTAAGCCATCAGTAATATGGTTTTGATAAGAAGAAGAAAATGGAATTCAAAGAAAAATCTAAAGACCACAATGAAAAGAATATGAGTTTTCCCTTATGATAAAAGTCTGGAATGAAACATGGATGGAATTGTCTTAAAGGAACAAGTAAATGTTTAAAATGTGGAAAAGAAGGTCATCAGGCATTTGAATGCCGCAATGATGGGAATAATATGTCTAATGATGCGAACAAGGAAAAGGCTACACAGAGGGAACCTCCTACACTTCAATGTTACAAGTGAAAGGAATTGGGGAATTATGCCAATAAATGCCCTAATCCAAGGGTTGTTTATGATGATCGACATCAAAAAACTATTAAGGCAAAAGGAAAAGGAAAATCACATGCAATTTCTATCGGCGATGTAGAGTACGATAATGAAGTGGTGAAAGGTACACATATCATCCACTCTAAAGTAGAAAATGTTTTATTTTATTCTGGATCCACCCAATCTTTTATTTATGAATAATTTTCTAATGGTATCTCCGTACTACCACAACAATTAGATGTTGAGTTAGCTGTGACAACTCCTAATGGCACAACGGTCGCGTCAAAAGTTTACAATTCTTCTCCAATTGAAGTTTATGGGAAAGTGCTTCCTGCAAATCTTGTGATCCTTCCTATAGAGTAATTTAATGTGGTTCTTTGCATGTATTAGCTTTCTTTATATGGAGCTCATATCAATTTACAAGGAAGGGAAGTCACATTTCATATTCTAGATCAATATATGATCGTCTATCGATGCAAGGATGAACATAACCTTCTAGTGGAAATTTCTTCCATCTTATGGGTCTTGATTCCACTAAATTAATGTTATTTATCTCAAATGGTTAGTCAGAAAGACACGATTCAGAATATTCCCATTTTACGGGAGTTTGATGATGTCTTTCTAGAGGAATTTCTAGGTCTTCCACCAAATTGTGAAGTTGAGTTTTCAATAGAACTCGTACTGGGTGCTTTTCCTATTTCATAGACACCTTATAGAATGGCCCCAATTGAGTTGCAAGAATTGACGAAGAAACTCCAAGAGATCTTTATAAGGGATTCATACACCCTAGTGCGTCACCTTGGGGAGCACCTATTCTGTTTGTTAAGAAGAATGATGGATCAATGAGACTCTGCATTGATTATCGAGAACTTAACAAGATCACTATTAAGAACAAATATCATCTCCCATGCATTGATGACTTATTTGACCAACTACGCGGAGCTCAATACTTTTCCAAGATTGATCTTCATTCAGGGTATCATAAATTAAGGGTTAAAAAAGAGTATATACCAATGACGGATTTTCGTACAAGGTATAGACACTATGAATTTATAGTGATGCCATTTGGTCCTAATAATGCCCCTGATATCTTCATGGATCTAATGAATAGAGTCATTAGAGACTATGATGATCAGTTTGTGGCAGTATTTATAGATGATATTCTTATCTATTCAAAGAGAAAGGAAGAACATGAAGATCACTAGAGAATTGTATTGAAGACCCTGATAAAAGAGAAGATTTATGACAAATTTACCAAGTGTGAATTTTGGATTTAAAAAGTTGCATTTTTGGGTCACATAATTTCAAAAGATGGGATATCTGTGGATCCAGCAAAAACAGAGGTTATCGAAATATGGTCGAGACCAACAACAGTAACTAAGATCCAAAGTTTTCTTGGTTTGGATAGATATTATCGACATTTTGTGAATTATTTTTCACGATTATCTAATCCACTAACAAGGTTGACTCGAAAAGGAGTTAAGTTCATTTGGACAGAGGAGTGTGAAGAGAATATCAAAGATTTAAAAAGAATGTTATCTAGTACACCTGTGCTCACACTACCTTGTAGTGGAGAAAGGACTGCGATCTATAGTGATGCATCCAAGAGAGGGTTGGGGTGTGTTCTCATGAAAATTTATATGGTGATAGCTTATGGCTCATGATAGTTGAAATTCCATGAGTAAAATTACCCAACTCATGATATGGAGTTAGCTGCAGTAATGTTTGCATTAAAGATTTGGAGGCATTATCTTTATGGTGAAAGGTGTGATATTTATACTGATCATAAAAGTTTATAGTATATTTTCCAACAAAAGGAGTTGAATATGCGCCAAAGAAGATGATTGGAGCTGATTAAGAATTACGACTACTCAATTCATTACCACCCTGGGAAAGAAAACAAGGTGGAAGATGCATTAAGTTGACAAGACCATGCTAGCTTATCCATGATGAGGATCAAAAAAGATCTGATATTTAAGGATTTACAAAGGATGGATCTTGGAATTATAATGGAAGGGGAGAAATCTTATCTTTCTCGAATGAATGTTCAACCATCTATACATGTGAAGATTATAGAGGCATAGAAAGAAGATGTAGAGTTACAAAAGAATGTGAGAAATGTTCCCGAATTCCACATTGATTGTGATGAAATAATAAGGTTCAAGAATCAGGTTTGTGTTCCTCCCATCCCAGAATTAAAGAAGGAAATATTGGATGAGGCTTATAGTTCATCATTCCCAATTCATCCTGGAAGCACAACGATGTATAGGGACCTAAAAGAGTACTTCTGGTGGGATGGAATGAAAACAGATGTTGCTGAATATGTCTCTTGATGCTTGGTTTTTCAGTAGGTTAAAGCTGAGAGACAGATGTATAAGGGGATGTTACAACCATTACCCATACCAGAATGGAAATGGGAAAACATCACTATGGACTTTGTCACTGGAATTCCTAAAACATCCAAAGGAAATAATGCTATCTAGGTTATAGTTGATTTTCTTACAAAGTCAGAACACTTCATTTCTATTAGATAAGATTTCTCTCTGGATCAGCTTTGTCACGACCCGTCCTCGGGGCCGGTGCCGTGACTACCCCAAGCCCGCCTTCCATAGGCCAGGGGCTGGCGACTAGCACCAAAGGTGTAAATCCCGATAACTGGGAAGGCATTTCCTTTATAAAAGAAAACAAGAACCACAAAGTAAAAGAAGAAGAAAAACACTAAGTACAACAGAAATGCTGAAAAGTAAATGGGCCAGAATATAAACCCAAAAGAAAGTACAACTACAACTGAACAAGGCACAACAGAAAAAAGACAAACAGCTGGAAGAAGGAAGCAGTTCCTGGGTCGTCCTCCTCAGATCCTACCTCAAGGGTAGGTACAGATAGCCTCCTCCACGCTCTCATCTGTCAACCTCCTCTGTGTGTCGTCTCGTCGTGTAGTCCACCTCCGGGTACTGACTCGTTGTGTAGTCCACCTCTGGGTACTGACTCGTCGTGTAGTCCACCTCCGGGTACCGACCAGTCCTCGAACGCTCGGCCTCCATCAGCACTGCCCGTCGTCTGCAACCAACAAAACGAGGTGCGGGCATCGGCCGTGCATGGGTGAGTATAACGATACTCAGTAGGGACCCCGAGACCCTCAAGGTCTCACTAAACCAACAAGGATAACCACAAGAAGATCTCAACAGATAACCTCTACTTAGATATATACCCATACATATACCTAAGTTATCAAGTAACCCATCTCAAACATGAGGAAACACAAGGATTGTGAAATCAACGGATAACCACTACCCAGGTATATGTCCATACATATACCTAAGTTATCAAGTGACCCATCTCAATCATGAGGTAAACAGAAAGGTCAAAATATTCAGCTCAAACCAGGATTTTTATTATCGAAACTATAACTTCTGAAGAGCTCCGTATCTGGAGTGTACAGTGGTCCTGTCACAACTCCGAGGTACTTCTCACTAACCTAAGACTGCTGAGGTACTCCTCCTGTCGAGTACCGCATGCCTGCCACCTCACATAGTAGTGCTTCTCGCTGGGGTCTGCCACCCAAACACAGTAGTGCTCCCCCCTCATAGCCTACAGAGGTACTCCTCCTGTCGAGTAGCACGGGTCTGCCACCTCACAAAGTAGTGCTCCTCCGTTGTGGGTCTGTCACCTCACAAAGTAGTGCTCCCCACTGGGCTACGTAAGTCACTCCGAATCGAATCAGACAAGTAGTCTTCAGGTCTCTACTGGCTAGACGGTCTCCGTACTCTGTACGCTCGTCTCTGGGAGGGTCCGCTCCACGAGCTACATGTAGATACTCCAAGTATATCAAAGTCCCACGAAGAAGTATCTCAAAGGACCGCCTCATCATAGGGGTCTCAACGCAACAGACGGCGCGTCAATCGGACGCCCGATCTGTGAGTTATTATCCTTTTCGTCCCAGGGGCCCTGTTGGTTTCGTAAGTGAACCAACCCGGCCATATATCAATTGTACCCCGAACTCTCATAGGGTATACTCATAGGGACCGCTTCTCGACGAGATCAACAACGCCGCTGACGGTTCGTCAAACAGACGTCCTGTCTGAAAGATATGAACTTTTCCGTTCCATGGGCTCGGTTGGATTTTGGGTACAATCCAACCCAGCCACTATCCAACTATATCCAAAACTTGGGCTATGTATGCCAAAAGTTCCGCCTCATCAAGAGGAAATCAACGAGACAGATGGTGCGTGAATTGGACGCCCGGTCTGTGAGTTATTGGCTTTTTCGTTCCAGGGGCCCGGTTGGTTTCATGAGCGAACCAACCCGACCGCACTCTGAAGGAATCCAAACCTCGATCGGAGTAAGCCAAAAGAACATTCTCACTTAGAGGAAACCATCAAAGTCGACGGCACGTCAATCAGACGTCTGGAGCTCTAGATATGAGCGTTTCCGCTCCGAGGGCCCGGTTGGTTTCGTGTACGAACCAACCCGGCCGAACACAAAGTTCTCCAAAACCTTGAGTGCGATATACCGAAATGACCGTCTTGATCTAAGGATCGCGTTGCCACTGACGGCGCGTCAATCGGAGGTCCGTAGCTCATGTTACGGGTAAAAGGATGAAAATGGTATGAAGACGGGGGTCTGGGCCCGGGCCGACCCGGCCCGACCCCCCCTGGGTCGGCCCGAACCGGGTCGACCCGACTTGGTCTGACCCGGCAGGACCGGTCCTGTCTGGCTCGGCTCGGCCGAGCGCGGAAGCCGCGGGGGCGTGCTACCCCCGTGTGAGGAACCCGCGACCCAGGTTGGGGCCGCCTTGCCAGCGGACGCGGCGGCCGGGCCGCGTCCCTCCACCGGTTCCGCGCGGCCACAGAACCGCGTCGCCGCCGCGGCTTCAGCCACGGAAGGTTTTGCCGGTGGCGCACCGGGCACTGTCGCCGCCTGGCGGCCGGCCGCTGCCAGCCGCCGCCTCTGACCGCCGGCGGGAGTTTCCGCGGGCCACCGGACGCGCTCCGGTGGTCCGTTTTGTGTGCGGTCTTCGCCAGTGGTCCTCCTGGGACCCGATCTTCACTGCGAGGCCCTCAAAATAGCCTTGCGGCCTTGTTTGTCATCGCCCGTCGATCCACACGTCAATAAACAATCTGCGGAGGGTTATCGGGCCGTGTTCGTTTGGCCCGCACCTCCATGTTAGATAAAATCAACGGGAGAATTATTCAACACATGAAACAACAATTTTAATAAATTAAAATTGTTCATATGAAACTGGTTCTTTAATTTTAAAGAAACGTTCACGGGAATATAAAGGTATTTCCAAAGTAAAATCCCTACCTCGTCAAGTCGCCGCACGCACGTTCTTCACGGATTTGATCTCTGAGGAAGGAGGCGATCGTCGCGTCGCGGAAGGGCGTCGCGTCGTCGAACTCCGAGGTTCAAGAACAAAAAGATTTAATTAAAAATAATTAAATCTGTGCGTTGATAAAAACCACAAAGGACTTCTAAAGGGAACCCGAAATATCTTACCTCCCACAGATGATCGAAGATTTTTATCGCGGAGGAAGGAACTTCGCCGAAGAACATTGCGGGAGAGGAAATGTCGGCGTCGTGGCACACGACGTCACGTCGTCGATTTCCGCGGGTTCGGCGTTCTTCGTCAGAGGCCGGCGTTCTTCGCGTTCTTCGTGTTCCTCGCGAAGAAGGGTGAAGGCACAAGAATTCTGTCAAAGGCCTCCCAACGTGTAATCCTCAAGATGGGGCGTTGTTCTTATTTTATTACTACGCCAACGGATTTCAAACCGGTTAAGAAACGAATAAAGAGATAAGTAACGACCCATTAATTTGTAGAATTAATTCAACAAAATAAACCGCCCAATTAATTCAACGAAGAAAACCACCCAATTAATTGGTGCGTTAAGAAATTAAGAAAACACGTTAGTCGACTTTCATAATGACGGGTTTTCGCGGGTGCGTTACTTAGAGGAAACGAAACGGTGGGGATCGTGCGGGTCCCACCTCACAAATATCCTACCAAGAGGGTAGGATATTTTTGGATAACACCCTATCCGTAACAACTCTACTTAAGCAGCATTAAGTGGCTTTCAGGTGGCTTAAGTGAAATAAAATAAAGTTTTTCGTTCAATTATTTTATTTCATAACTTTAAGCCCGAAAATTAAAAACCAAACCCGAGAAAACGCAACACCGAAAGAGGCATTACTAAGCAATTACCGGTGCTGCGATTCCATCAGTGCCCTCAGAATTCGATTCCGAGCACTGGTTCAAAAGTTATAAAAACCCGCTCGTCCGTTCACTGAACGTACCCGAGCCAAACTTCGGAAAATGATTCTGGGCACACCATGCCTCGGAATCAGGTGCCGTCAGAAACTGCGTTCTTGTAAAATTCCAATGAAAATTATGAAAAAATTTTCCTTGGAATTTGCGGGTCTTTATATTACTCCCACCACAGGGCTTTACATCCCCGTAAATCTTCACCACAAACTTAGGGATACAAAGGCTGTACTGAGAACGCATCTGAGCCTTCCGCTCCCATGTGCTCACCTGGTGGTTCCCGTGCTGCCAAAGAAAGTGTACCAGAGGAATCGATCATCCCCGTAGGATCCGCTCATGTTGATCCTTGATCCTCACTAGAACCTCTGTGGAAGTAACCCCATCGCCATTGTCCTGTTCCTCATGGTCGATGATATGCGAAGGGTCGAGCATGTATCTCCTCAGTTGAGATACCTGGAAAACCTCGTGCACCTAGTGCAACTGAGGTGGATGGGTCAAGTGTTAAACCACCTCGCCTACCCAGCTGAGGACCTAGAAAGGTCCATTGAACCTCGGAGATAACTTGCCTACCAGGACACATCTCCGTAAACCTCATCGTGGTGAGACCCGTAAGAAGACGTGGTCGTCATCCTCGAACTCCAGAGGTCTTCATTTTCTGTTATAATTGAAACTCAAAAAGACTACTGCTACGAGGGTAAGGTTGGCCGACTAAAGAGTGATCGGTCACACCCTCCTGTGCAAGAGTTACCCTGCACTACCTGGGGTTTCCTTTTTCACCGACCAAGGAAAAACCATCCCGACGTCGTAGTTAAACTACAAAATTTTTGCCTAATACCGTCAATTTTTGTATGAACTTTGATTGCCCAGTCCATACTCAAACCAACGTCGTAAGGCCTCGCACTGCCACCAAGAGATTCCAACTGAAACTCTCATCTCGAGGATCTGACCACACCGTCGGCGTATGTGTGATTACTGAGTCTCCTCCCAAGGTATCTCCAGACTTGAGGGTCAAGTCCACGGCTTACCGGAAACTCTAGGTCTGGAACAAAATTTGTGAAAGCAAGGAATGATTCATATCGATGTCCGTTACTACAGCAGCTAGTAGTGGACACAGACTGTCCCTTGAATCATTTCTAGAGCCATTGGGTCACACTCCATGACCGCAAGCAGCCACACTCTTCCACCTCCCTCCAGCTCCCTGCGCCTGTCGGGGATAACTAATGTGGGTGGTTATAGCATGTTAAGATGTACACCACCTCATACTACTCTCCTAGCTCTGCCTCCACGTCTGCTACTTCGCAGACTCATCAATCCTTAAAGCTTCTACTTCTTGAAACATTTAACATGCCCAAGTCTCTCAGACTAGCACCGGTTTCCTATTTCTTACTGCACTTTGCAGTCTTCATCCGCTCTTGGATGACCTAAACCTTCTTTAGCCTCACAAGAGCTGCTATGATTTCTTCTATGCTGATAAGAGAAACCTGGTCTCATCCCCTGGATGAACCACATTCGATGCCTAATACAGTCATCCTGACATGAATGATGCATTCATTCCATGGATGACGTCGTAAGGCCTCGACGTAACTACCAAGAGATCCAACTGTCACTCTCGCCTCCAAGGGTCGAGTCACACTGTCGGCATCAGTGTGAGGTCACTGGGTCTCCTCCAGTAGAAATCTCGAATGTGAGGGTCAAGTTAACAGTTTAACCGGGACCACTAAATATCATCCAAACAAAAGGACAGGAAAGCAAACAAAGATAAGTGTCTTTTTATTATTGCAGCTCATAGTACAAAGACACGAATATAAAAGCAACATGGAACTAGAAGTACAAAGGACGTATCCACTAGTTCATATCCTATCCACCTGCTCTCGGAGCTCTACTTCCTTGTCCGCTGCTCGACTGTTGCTCAAGCAGTAGCCGCTGCTTCTGTCTCGGTGGCTCCTCCAACACCTGCTGATCAACCATGCGGGGGGTCGTACAGTCATGTGCTAGGTGACCCTTCCTGCCGCAGGAGAAACACTATCCGTTTCTGGCACTCCTGGCTCTGACCCCACCCCAGGTGCCCCGCTCCACTGATTCTAAAACCCGAGATCGTCCAACTGCAGGTCTGGTCCTCCTGGACCTCTGCATCATCTGTCTACTGCCCACAGATGACTCAGCAACTAATCGAAAACCCTGCGGAAAAAGAAGAAGCTCCTATAAACTCTCGGGGTGTAGAGCTACTGGCACAAACTCCACCCTGAAGAAGGTCTCGAAGTCTTCCCAAGCGAAGGTCATCACATCGCAAAACTGGAACAAGTAGCTCCACCACCTGCCTGCTGCTGCCTGAAGGAGGCTGGTAGCAATGATCACCATGAAGTCTGTCGGCGTCCCCACTAGCATGAAGACTCTCACCACAGCCTCCATCCAATCCTCAGTCGCCTGCGGGTCCGTCTCTCCCCAGAACCTGGGTGGCCTCTGACGCTGGAACTCGTGCAGCGCACTCAAGTAGCATGCATCGCCTACTGCTGGGGCTGGTGGCATCGGTGGCCCAACGTATGGTAGTACCACTGGTACCTCCGCTGGTGCCTCAACTGCAAGAGGGCCATGTACCGATGCCTCGTCGCTCGACATGCTGTCAGCACGCACATCCCTTAGGGCTCTAACTGGTCGTCCGTGAAAAGGCATCCTGGAAAAAACATCATGACATGGTCAAACATTTATACCTGGTGAGCTGACCTGGTTTGACCTGATATTTAAAAACTTCTGGAAACACACATGCAATCGGTGTTTTCGTGCACAAATTCGGAAACTAGTTGTCAGGGTCCTGGTGTATGGATACGTCGGCCGCCCGCACCAACACTGGACTCCCTGAACTGAAAACCACACTTGGTACTCTTAACACTATTTCTTCATAGAAAGAAAATATCAGAGTTATAATTTCTGCAGTAGAACCGAACTCCTTTGATACCAATTTTTCATGACCCGTCCTTGGGGCCCGTTCCATGCTTACCCCAAGCCCGCCTTCCATAGGCCAGGGGCGGGCGACTAGCACCAAAGGAGTAAATCCCGATAACTGGGAAGACATTGCCTTTATAAAAGAAAACAAGAACCACAGAGTACAAGCGGAAGAAAAACACTAAGTACAAAAGAAATGATGAAAAGTAAATGGGCCAGAATACAAGATCAAAAGAAATTACAACTACAACTGAACAAGGCACAACAACAAAAAGACAAACAGCTGGAAGAAGGAAGCAGTTCCTGGGTCGTCCTCCTCGGATCCTACCTAATGGGTAGGTACAGATAGACTCCTCCACGCTCTCATCCGTCAACCTCCTCTGTGTGTTGTCTCGTTGTGTAGTCCACCTCCGGGTACTGACTCGTCGAGTAGTCCACCTCCGGGTACTGACTCGTCATGTAGTCCACCTCCGGGTACTGACTCGTCGTGTAGTCCACCTCCGGGTACTGACTCGTCGTGTAGTCCACCTCCGGGTACCGACCAGTCCTCGAACGCTCGGCCTCCGTCAGCACTGCTCGTCGTCTACAACCAACCCAATGAGGGGCGGGCATAGCCCGTGCAGGGGTGAGTATAACGATACTCACTAGGGACCCTGAGACCCTCAAGGTCTCACTAAACGAACAAGGATAACCACAAGAAGATCTCAACAGATAACCTCTACTTAGATATATGCCCATACATATACCTAAGTTATCAAGTAACCCATCTCAAACATGAGGAAACATAAGGATTGTGAAATAAACGGATAACCACTACCCAGGTATATTCCCATACATATACCTAAGTTATCAAGTGACCCATCTCAATCATGAGGTAAACACAAAGGTCAAAAGATTCAGCTCAAACCAGGATTTTCATTATCCAAACCGTAACTGCTGAAGAGCTTCGTCTCTGGAGTGTACAGTGGTCCTGTCACGACTCCGAGGTACTGATCACTAACCTAAGACTGCTGAGGTACTCCTCCTGTCGAGTACCGCGGGCCTGCCACCTCACATAGTAGTGCTTCCCGCCGGGGTCTGCCACCCAAACACAGTAGTGCTCCCCCTCATAGCCTACAGAGGTACTCCTCCTGTCGAGTACCGCGGGTATGCCTCCTCACAAAGTAGTGCTCCTCCGCTGTGGGTCTACCACCTCACAAAGTAGTGCTCCCCACTGGGCAACGTAAGTCACTCCGAATCGAATCGGACAAGCATTCTTCAGGTCTCTGCCGGCTACACAGTCTCCGTACTTCGTACGCTCATATCTGGGAGGGTCCTCTCCACGAGTTACAAGTCGATACTCCAAGTATCTCAAAGTCCCACGAAGAAGTATCTCAAAGGACCGCCTTGTCATAGGGGTCTCAACGCAACAGACGGCGCGTCAATCGGACGCCCGGTCTGTGAGTTATTAGACTTTTCGTCCCAGGGGCCCGGTTGGTTTTGTAAGCGAACCAACCCGGCTGCATCTCAACCGTACCCCGAACTCTCATAGGGTATACTCATAGGGACCGCTTCTCAATGATATCAACAACGCCGCTGACGGTTCGTCAAACGGACGTCCTGTCTGAAAGATATCAGCTTTTCCGTTCTAGGGGCCTGGTTGGATTTCGGGTACAATCCAACCCAACCACTATCCAACTGTATCCAAAACTCGGGAGAAGTATGCCAAAAGTTCTGCCTCATCAAGAGGAAATCAATGAGACAGACGGCGCGTGAATCGGACGCCCGGTCTGTGAGTTATTGGCTTTTTCGTTCCAGGGGCCCGGTTGGTTTCGTGAGCGAACCAACCCGACCACACTCCGAAGGCATCCAAACCTTGAGCGGAGTAAGCCAAAAGATCCGTCTCACTTAGAGAAAACCATCAAAATCGACGACACGTCAATCGGACGTCCGGAGCTCTAGATATGAGCATTTCCGCTCCGAGGGCCCGGTTGGTTTCGTGTACGAACCAACCCGGCCAAACCCAAAGTTCTCCGAAACCATGAGTGTGATATACCGAACCGACTGTCTTGATCCAGGGATCGTGTTTCCACTAACGGCGTGTCAATCGGAGGTCCGTAGCTCATGTTACGGGAAAAAGACCAAAAACAGTCCGAAGACGGGGGTCTGGGCCCCGGCCGACCCGGCTGGCCCGGTCCGGTCCGGCTAGGGCGCGGCCTGGCTTGGCCGCCGGTCCGGCTCGGCTCGGCTGAGCGCGGAAGACGCAGGGGCGCGCTGCCCCCGTGTGAGGAACCTGCGGCCCCAGTTGGGGCCGCCTTGCCAGCGGACGCGGCGGCCGGGCCGCATCCCTCACCGGTTCCGCGCGGCCGTAGAACCGCGTTGCCGCCACGGCTTCAGCCGCGGCGGGTTTTGCTGGCGGCGCGCCGGGCGCCGCTGCCGCCTGGCGGCCGGCGGGAGTTTCCGCGGGCCACCGGACGCGCTGCGGTGGTCCGTTTTGTGTGCGGTCTTCGCCAGTGGTCCTCTCGGGACCCGATCTTCACTGTGAGGCCCTCAAAATTACCTTGCGGCCTCGTTTGTCATCTCCCGTCGATCCACACATCAATAAACAATCTGCGGAGGGTTGTCGGGCCGTGTTTGTTTGGCCCGCACCTCCGCGTTAGATAAAATAAATGGGAGAATTATTCAACACAAGAAACAACAATTTTAATAAATTAAAATTGTTCATATGAAACTGGTTCTTTAATTTTAAAGAAACGTTCATGGGAATATAAAGGTATTTCCAAAGTAAAATCCCTACCTCGTCAAGTCGTCGCACGTGAGTTCTTCGCGGATTTGATCGCTGTGGAAGGAGGCGATTGTCGCGTCGCGGAAGGGCGTCGCGTCGTCGCGGAAGGGCGCCGCGTCGTCGAACTCCGAGGTTCAAGAACAAAAAGATTTAATTAAAAATAATTAAATCCGTGCGTTGATAAAAACCACAAAGGAGTTCTAAAAGGAACCCGAAATCTCTTACCTCCAACAGATGATCGATGATTTTTGTCACGGAGGACGGAACGTCGCCGAAGAACGTTGTGGGAGAGGAAATGTCGGCGTCGCGGCACACGACATCGCATCGTCGATTTCCGCACGTTCGGCGTTCTTCGTCGGAGGCCGGCGTTCTTCGCGTTCTTCGCGTTCCTCGCGAAGAAGGGTGAAGACACAAGAATTCTGTCAAAGGCCTCTCAACGTGTAATCATCAAGATGTGGCATTGGTCTTATTTTATTACTACGCCAACAGATTTCAAACCGGTTAAGAAAAGAATAAAGAGATAAGTAACGACCCATTAATTCGTAGAATTAATTCAAAGAAATAAACCGCCCAATTAATTCAACGAAGAAAACCGCCCAATTAATTAGTTCTTTAAGAAATTAAGAAAATGCGTCAGTCGACTTTCATAATGACGGGTTTTCGCAGGTGCGTTACTTAGCGGAAAAGAAACGGTGGGGCTCGTGCGGGTCCCACCTCACAAATATCCTACCAAGAGGGTATGATATTTTTGGATAGCACCCTATCCATAACATCTCCACTTAAGCAGCTTTAATTGGATTTCAGGTGGCTTCCAAGTGGCTTAAGTGAAATAAAATAAAGTTTGTCGTACAATTATTTTATTTCTTAACTTAAAGCCCGAAAATTAAAAACCACACTCGAGCAAACGCAACTCCAGAAGAGGCGTTCCTAAGAAATTACCGACGCTGCAATTCCATCGGTGCCCTCAGAATTCGATTCCGATCACTAGTTCAAAAGTTAGAAAAACCCACTCATCCGTTCACTGAATGTACTCGATCCAAACTTCGGAAAATGATTCCGGGCACACCGGGCCTCGGAATCAGGTGCCGTCAGAATCTGCGTTCTTGTAAAATTCTAAAGAAAATTAAGAAAAAAATTTCCTTGGAATTTACAGGTATTTACAAGCTTGCTAGGATATATGTGAAGGAATTGGTAAGATTACATGGAGTACCATTTTTCATTATATCTGATCGGGATCTGAGGTTTACCTCAATGTTCTGGAAAAGTCTTAAGCATAATTTAGATAGAGAGTTGAGTTTTAGAAATACTTATCATCCTTAGACAGACAGTCAGCCTGAGAGAACAATTCAAAATCTAGAAGATATGTTAAGAGCTTTCTCTATGGATTTCAATGGTGGTTGGGATCAACACCTACCTTTGGTGGAATTTTCTTTTAATAATAGATTTCACTCTAGTATTCAGATGGCTCCTTATTAAGCTATTTATGGAAAGAAATGTAGGGCTCCAACTTGCTGGGATGAAGTTGGTGAAAGAAAGATGTTAGAACCTGATATTGTTGATGAGATGGCAGAAAATGTCAGATCTATTCAACAACCCATAAGAGAAGCTTAGAGTCGACAAAAAAGTTATGCCGACAACCAATGAAAAGACCTACAGATTGAAGTGGGTGATAATGTGTTCCTACAAATATCTCCATGGAAGAGAGTAATGAGATTTGGAAAGAAGGGAAAGCAGAGCCGTAGGTATATTTGTCCTTTTAAAATACTGGATCATGTTGGGAAGGTATCTTAACGATTGGCGCTTCCACCAAATATCTCTCAAGTTCACGATGTGTTCCATGGATCTCTCCTGAGAAAGTACAAACCCGATCCTTCACATGTACTAAGCTTAGAAGTTGTACCGCTGGAGCAGGATCTTTCTTATGAAGAACAATCGATATAGATTCTGGATTGTAGTGAAAATGTTCTACGGAACAAGACCAGTCGCTTGGTGAATGTTTTATGGAGGAACCACCAATTATAAGAAGCTACATGGGAGCTTGAGGATATGATGAGGGAGAGGAATCCTCATTTGTTTGTTACGAAGTGGTGAATTTCGAGGGAAAATTCATTTCAAGGGGGGTAGAATGTAACATCCTGATATTTTATGAGAAGTATATTTTTTATATGTATCATGTTATACGCAACATCAAAGAAATCTTTTATTGCACACAACACTAGCTTGGCATGAATTACACGCAATCAAGACCTTCCTCGATAGCTTGTGTAATACGCAAAACCAGGTTTCACTAAATGATATATTGATATAATATTAATAAGGTCAAGCTGTTATAAATATTATTTACTAAATTTTGAATTTTATAACATTATTATTCATCTTACATATTTTCTAAAACATGGTATGTGAACAATATAATCTTTTCGTGTAAAATAAGTATTTTTAAAAAAAAAATGCAGTTTTGCCGCATTTTGATGGCGCACCCACATTAAATATAGTTTTTGACATGTTTATAAGTTCAATTTGAAAAAATAAAATTCTTCTTTGGAATCAGGATATAAAAATTCACTTTGGATAACTTTTTCATATTATTCTCATAACTTATATATTTTAATGAATAGTAAAAGCACGCTATATCTTAATTAAAAACAACTTTTTTCATCACAATAATTTAAATGGTTAAATTATCATTTTGAATGGTTTTAAAGTATAAATAGAATATATTTTTAACATTTAATATAATTTATGTCATTACTATTAATTTTACATTGAATTCATAGGTAATAACATTTCAATCTTTGTCAATGTTTTAACTTTTAAAACTCATTTTCTTAACAACGAGATTCATTTTAAATTAATTACTGCAACTTATGTGTTTTGAATTTTGAAAAATGGATTCCATATTTTAATTCATTGGGTCCAAATTATGTTAATAGGTTACTTTTATTTTTTTGATATTATGAATAGTAACTATGGTAATTTTTATTTACTGTAGTTAAAGGTAAATTAGGTAATTAAGGGTAAATGTAAGATTATAAAAACACCATAACACCTGAAAAAATTCTATTGCATGACTAAATGTCAACCTTTATCATCTGATGGTCAGAATAAATTCATTTTATGGACTTTTGACAATTAAAATAATTTAATTGTTATTAAAACCAAAGAGTGTGACAACATGTCAATCTCTTAAATCTTATAAGTATAATAATTTTAATTTAGTGACACGCTTCATGAAACATTGGGAATGAATATTATTTAGAAATATAATTAAATTATCTACATCAAGAGAATTTATTTATAATTTTTAGGGATAATATAATTAACATTAATGAGGAAACAATAGTGATGTATAAATTATTTCATTAATTGAAATATCAAATAAATGGTTTTAAAAATATTAAAATAAATATTATATGAAATAATTAATGTGATAAATTAATTTTATAGATAAATACTACATATTATGAATCTATTAAATATTTATTTTAAACATATCTTCTATGTGGATTTTATTTAAATTAAACTAAATGAATTGTGTCAAAATTGACTCTATTGATATTTTATATTATTAAATTGTTTAAAAATCACAAATATATTTCAAAAATTACAAATTAAAATTTATATGATCTAACATGTCATGAAGTATCAAAATATCTATAATTAAGAACACATAAGTATGTATTTATAACCATATAAAATTTATAACATTATTACCACAAATAAAATCAAATAGATGAAATAAGGATAAATCAAAATGATAAGGTTTAAAATAAAATAAATACATGTCTAAATTTAATTGGTTGATGATATTAAAACCCTATGTTATCTAATATCCGAATTTGACTCACTTTGGAAGTTTTTTTGTGGGGTTAGGGTTTATTATAAATAAATATTTTAGGGGTTTCCAAAGGTGCCCCTCTCCTCCCTTATAAAAGCGCACATCCTCCCTCTACTCTTTACCCAAATTTTAGCCTTCAAGCCTGGCCATACCCTTCCGATTACTCTTCTCAACTCCCCTATTAATATTCTAGAGGTCCTGGTCTTCTTCAAAAACCAACATTGGTGCCCTAAGTGGAGGTTTCAAAGAGGCGTGTCGAAGAATAGGTAATATCTGTTACCGATTCTTTCAAATTTATTTCTTCTTCTAATTCATCTTCTTTAGTTGTTTCATTATGATGTAATAACATCAGTATCACTAATATACTGATATGTTATTATAAATATTAATCAAACCTATTTCTCTTTCTATCCATCCTACGGAAAATGAAATCACCGCGTGTGCGTACGTACAGAATACCGTTTCCATGCCGTGGTGTAATAGATTTTCCACCCGCACCATACTTGGATGGGTATAATAGTGTAAATAATAACTATATAAGATTATTATAAAGTTATATTGATTCTGAAATAGTATACATACACTTCAATATAGTTCCACGATCATGGGATTGATATCATCACTCGTGCGTCCGTATGGCCTACCTTCTCCATGATGTGATGCGGCTCATTCTACATTCTATTAATTGAATAATGATTATATAAATGAATTTAATGAACAAATATGATATATATTATACTACTACCATTCTGTAAATGATGTAGTTATAACCTTAAAATAGGAATAATAATTTATTTGACAAAAGACACATAAGAACATAAAGCAATAAACACCGGAATAACAAGTAACAATGAAATATTACTAATAAGAAGCTATGAATATGACCATATAAGTTATCATAACAATGATTATGATTCTATAATAAGTCAATGACATTATTTAAATCATTATATAGAAGGTTCGGACACGTACTAAGCATATCAGACCTAAGGTAAGGGAAAATCTCCCAATCTCATTTTTATCCGAGATTGTTTATACTTATGAATTTGCTGGGGCATATTTATCATCAAAATCCATGTTTCCTCAATATTTAATATTATTCAAATCATTCTTCAGATGTTTAATTCCAATTTTAACTATTGGATAATTTTTAGTAAAAGATATGAAATGAATCTTTTGTCGTTTTTAGTACGAGTTACTTTTTGAATTTCCATCCAATGTACGAGAAGAATGTTTTTTAACATATACAGAATGAATGAATTTTATGATTTCATAGAACATTATTTCCATGACATTTTCTTTACAGGTTTTCAATTTTATTTCTAATTAACTTCTTTTAGTTTAAAATCTTATGACATGTTAAGAAAGGAAAAAAAAATATAAGTATAAAGTATATTTTCCTCAAGAATGGAGTTCAATTGTTTTATCAAAATTATTTTCCATCTAAGAGAACACAGGGTTCTGTTTCTATACCTATTTTTATATTGATTTTATTATGTTATGATGGAATTATTTTTATGAAGTCCTTTTATCCTATATGGATTATGTTATGATGACATGATGTTTAAGGATCGCATTTTTATTACATGGGTTATGCTATGATGTATGATTTATGATTTGGTGGAACACATAAGAATTGTATCATTATAAGATCGGTGCGACCTATATCTCCCTCAAATTAATTGGGTAAAAGTCTATATCCCATGATATATACATGGCTGGAACGATAGGTTAATCCAATTCAGTGATACAGTACTGAAACGAGGAGTGAACTCGGTTTAGAAATGGACTTTGTCTGCTAGGATAGTCTTGGAAATGATTCTTGAATAATAAGAAATGATATTATATGATTATGTGTGTATTCCACAAAGTTTCATGTCTTAATTTATGATTATTTCGATTATATTTCATTATTATGATTGATCCCATGTCATGATATTATGATCTCTTTTGCAGGATACGATTTTCAAAAAAATTTGTTCTATGAATATGATATGATTGATATTTCATTTGTTTACCCTTACTATGAATTTGAGCTCACCTTGTTGTATGTTTTCTTTTCCCAAAGTCAGAAAGAAGTGTATTATGTAAGATATTCTAAAAGGGACTCTAAATATGATACAATGTAGCTGATTTATGAACCAGTTGTTTATGTCTCCCATTTTCTAAGGACACTATACCTATACGGTCCCTTCATGGTTTTTTTATATATTGTAATAAGTATGCTTCAATTCTAAAGCAATAACAATGTATTTAATGTATGGGTCGTTATACTTATTTTCAAGGTAACATGTCCATTGATCATGTCACTAATTCATTACCAGAGTATGTTTTCAACCCTTTCTCTGATATGGAATCCAAGAATGTCAATTTTTCAATACTAGATAAGGCTTTTAATCCAATATCAAGTCTTTAACCTGATAACATTACTATCTAAGGTAATACTATTTGTTTTGCTTCTCCTAACGTTAGATAATTCTCTCCATCTAAGAATTTCCTTCTACCAGGATTTCAAGATGATGGTATGGATGCTATTAATTCTTCATATTGTTCTCTATCCAGTGATGTGTAGGATTATTTATATGACCAACACATATTTTAGTTCTCATAGGTTCCATCATCCAAGACTGTGAGGAGAAAATTACCCAAAAGATTTAATATACCATTTTAATTTTCCAACAGGTTTATTTCTTTAAGCATTAAATAATCTACGAAAGGAGTTGAGGATTTTACCCATTTGGTCATGACCTAAATGATTCCTCCTCTTAATATTTAGTAGTAGAAAAGGGTTAAAGGGTGACATTAGTTGATCTTGATAAATGTAGGAAACAAATTCATGATAGGCCTAGAACTATTCTTCTATCTTCTTAGTGATTAAGGCCATCTTCTGGATATTACCAGGGCATGAGAATTATCTCTTGGTCAAAACCCTTGGGCACATTTTTTCGACCAAAAAAACATCTTCTTATTGGTCTTACTGAGCTGATAATGGGTTTGAAAATTGGATAGATTTCATGTGGAGTTACTTAGGTTACACATTTGTAGCCAATAATAATTTTGATGCTGGTAGGGAGTCCCTGTGGGTTCCTAAGCATGGTAGTTTTATTTTTAATTCATCTTCTAATGAATTCCAATTTGTGAACATTTCCTAGAGTGTAAATGATATTACAATTTATATGAATTTTTTTATGATTCTAATATATATACTAGATGAACAGATCTTTGAATAAATCAAGAATCTACCTCAGAGAATAAGTGTAACATTTTTATTTTTCTTCGTGATTTCTATGTTGTTTTGTGGCCAGATGAGAAAAATTGGATTCAATTTCTATAGATATTCAACCAATGAATTATCCTCTTCTATTGAAAAGTGTGTCTTTGTGGAAGTACCAATATTTGGATCTAATTATACATGGAGTAGGTATAATTTAAATGGGAGACAATAAAGTAAATTCGATTGACGTTTTGTGCAAGTCGAAGAGAGTAATGGTGAAGTGGATATATCTATCCTCACTCTTCTAAAATTTCATTATAATCATAACATTTTATTAATTAACCATTGTGTAAAAAAATAAAGTTCATCCCACATAACTTTTATGTTTAATAATGATTGGTTTTTTGTGACAGAATGTAGAGAAATTTTTCTAGATGCTTGGAAGGGTTTATTTTTGGATAGCCACTTGAAACTTTTTGCTATAAAGTTGAGGAAAGTGAAGGAAATAATTAAATAATTTATTAAAGAAGAATTTTCTAATCTTGGAAGTGATATTAATGAGGATGAATCTCTTCTGGTTCTTTCTAGCAAAATAACATGTTGCGAGATGTGACCTATCGGGACAAGATATAATCCACTTTTTATCTTGATAGCCTCTTAACTATTAAACAGAATAATCCCTATAATAATTTCAATATCATATGGATAGTGGAAGGGGATATGAATTAAAGGATATTTCATTTCCATAAGAGTGATAAAAAATATAAGAAAATTATTACTTCCCTTAAAACTGATGATAGTTTTTTGAGCTCTGAAAATGATAATTTTAATGTAATGACATGTTATATTGAGGATATATACTCAGATAATTGGGAGGTAAAAATTAAGAAAATACTCAAATGCAATGATCCATGAATTTATGCTACTCAAAAAACATTATTGTTGAGGCTCTGAGTGAAATGTAGATTCAAGAAACCCTCTTCTCATTAAATATGGATAGTGTTGCTGGTCCTGATGGATTCACCAACAAATTCATCATGTTCAATTGGGACATTGTTCACCTTGAGTTAATAATTACTTTGAAATAACTAATTATTCATTCATAAATGGATTTTGGAGTGACGTCCAATTTTATTTCATTAATTCCAATGAAACCCATAGGTCTGGATATACAGGACTTTAGGCTTTCTCCTATTGGGGACTTTATACCGTAGGTCATAAGTAGATTTATTATACATAGGTTGGGTGAGATTTACATGGTATATATATCTTCAAATAAGTTTGGGTTTGGATCTCATAGGAATATTCAGAACTGGCTCTATACTATTTTTTAATATGTGAATATCGTGACGAGAATAGTTTAATATGGTACTGTGGCCCTAGATATTGATATTTATAATATTTTTTACACAATAAAATTGAGTTTCATTTTTTCTATCTTGAGAATGTGTGGTTTCTCACAGAGAATTATTGTTTTGATTTTCTATATTCTGAGAATTTATAGGCTATTTGTTATTGTTAATGGTTTCCAGTGGGGTTTATTTCAGTTCTCTAGAGGGGTCAGGCTGGGGGATCCTCAATCTTGTCTTCTATTTTCCAAAGGTGAGGATTAACTAAGTTGGTGTCTTAAAAATTTGTTTATTGTTGGTTTTTATCCGCAGATGAAGGTTGGAAGGTATTTTTTTATCCCTCAAATTTATTATATAAAGATGATATTTTAATTCTGTGAAGGATGATAGAGTTACCCTTTCTTACATAAGGAGATTTTTTTGACATTATGAAGGAGTTACAGGACATGTTATTAGTTAGAGATATTCTTCTATCATTTTTGGAAAAGGAGTTAATTTTTCTAAGTAGTATAGAGTCACCAAAAGACTTGGTGTAAATTGTGGATCATTTCCATTCATTTTTCATGGAGTTACCCTTTTTTGGGGTAGGGTGAAAATTGATAGATAGGGAATATTTTTTTGAAATTTTTTAATTAACTGGATACATGGAAGTTGAAGTATATGTCTCAGGAAGGTATAATTTCGTTGGTCAAATCTGCAATCACCCCCAATGTTTTTGTACTCTTTATCATTGTACACATGGACTAGATCCCAAAAATTAAGAGTTTCAATGCATGGTTCAAATCTTTATATAGACTGGGTCAACTCATGTGAGGATGTTAGTCACAATTTACTGGAAGGAATGTGACAAGCCTGTAAGCATGTGTTTAATGGGATTCAATGATCTCAGGACATTCAACAAAACTTTTGTAAAGAAATTAAAATGCAGGATGATATCCACCTATAACTCCTCATTGGATTTTATTTCCACTAGATTTGTCAATAAACTGAATAATTGACATGTCATGTATGTTTCTTCTTCTGTCGAGCCAACTGCTAAGAAGTACTATGGAGTGATTATGGGTTATTCAGAATGGGTGGTTTATAGGAAGTCATAATTGAACTTTTAGAGTACTCCCTATATATACCGACCTATCATCAATGACGTTGACATACCCATATCCATGAAGAATTATATAATATCTGAATAATATATTAACAATACTATGTGGTATCTTCTTACAACACATGTGACTAATGAGGTTACTAGGTATAAATTTTTTGACTATGAGAATTCAATATGGATGCCAAATATGGACGGTATCTTTATTACATGGTATTATTAAAAGATTTATGGTTGTGAATCAATTGGTTTTATAGCTTGGGTATCAGGTTTTAAAAATAAATTCATTCCCCCAACTAGTATATCACTGATTAAAAAAATATGGAAAAATATTTTCCCATTCAATGTTGTATTCATCACATCGGAATACAACATGCTTCTTATTTCTTTTCCAACTTTCCTTCCAAGGAGTCCAATTATCATTTGTTTCTCACAATGGATTTAATTTCAGAATATAGAACTACTTGCATGATTTATTTTTTTAGCTTCAATTTCTATATTATTGAGGTGATGCTTCTCTCTATAAGCATTTTTTCAAGTAGTGATCATATTCGGTCTCTGATTTTGGTTGTTGCAGTTAGTTTTTTTCAAACCCTTTAGTGAAAGGAAATGATATGTTATTTAATAATCATGAACCTCTTTTTTAGGATGGTGTATCTTCTATTCATCATGGGATCATTCTTGCATCTAAAATACAAACCAGGGAAATGCCAAATGATTTTTATGATCTGATTACTTTGAGATCACTTGGAGTTCAGGGTAGGGTTAATAATCATTAGTTGGAAAATAAATTAGATGGATACCTCCACTTATAGTGTGGGTAAGATTCAAAGTGGATGGAACATATTTAGGTTCCCCAGGTCCTTGGGGTTGTGGTGGTATCTTTCACACCTATTAGGGATTCATTATGGGATGCTTCATTCATTTCATTGGAAATGGTTATTTTGTTTTAGTTTAGCTATGGGATATGATCAAGGCAACCAAGTATGCAGTCCATTATGGTTGGAATGCTCTATTGTTGGAATCAGATTCATCTTTTTTAGTGAAAATTATCAAAATATAATCTATTAATGTACCATGTAAAATGATAAAATCGTAGATTGATAGTATTAATCTTTCAGACTCCATTTCCCTTGATGTTACTTTTGTTTATAACGATGAAAACGAGGTTACTGATGCTATTTATAATAGAGTTATCTTGGTGGTTAGTTAAAGTTGGTCTTTTGTGTTACCATGTTATTATTCTAGTTCTGTTGAGGCAGAATATCATGGGTATTTGGATACCATTTTTTTAAACCCTCTTTGTGACATCTTGTTTGGTACATTACTTTTTTTAAAATTTCCATGGAGAAGTTTCTCCAATGCCCTAAACCTTCTAACTAATAGCTCAATAAGAGACAAATTTGATGACCATATTTACTTATGGAATATTATTTCCTGATACACTACCACCTAGGGATATTAAAATAATGTATAAATTCATTATGTGGAAAATATCATGGTGTTTTAGCCAAATTATGATTTATTGGGATCATATATTCATGCATATATTAGAGACAGATAAAGTATTTATTATAGAAGGAGTTACATCACTAATTTTTCAAATTATTTCGTGAAAATATTTATTGGAAAAGATAAAAAGTTTTCAATGAAATGATTAGAACTTTTAAAAAATAATTAAAGATATCTATGATGATAAATTAGTAGTCATAATTTTTGAATAAAGTAATTTGATATTGGGAAAAAGATTATGTGTTACATCTATACCTAATCTACTGATGGAGCTGGTATATGATTTTTATAGAATGAATTTCTCTATAAACCCTGGCAGAACAAATTTTTATTTGGGATTCAAAAATCCTTTTTGGATGGATAACATGAAGTGAGAAATTTCATACTTTATTTCAAGATGTTTTTTTGTCAACATGACAATGATAAGAGAAATAATCCTAGAAGAGTCATGAAACCTCTTCTTATTCACGTCTAGAAATGAGATGACATTTCTGGGGTATTTTTCATATGACTATAACTGAATCGTAGTTAGAGTGATTAAATATGGGTTATTGTTGATTTCATAACCAATTAGGCATATTTACTCACTATAAGATAATATTTTCCTCTTGATATTCTCACAAGTCTCTATATTAATAAAATCCTATGAATTCATGGTGCACCTCAGTAGATTGTTTCTAATCATGAATATCATTTTACATCAAAATTGGGGACGTGTCTTCAGAAGTATCATGATATCAATATTCATTTGAGAACTTTTTACCATCATCAAACTTATGGACTATCCAAAAGGGCTATTCAAGAAATGGAAGACATGTTGAAGTCATTAACCCTTGAATTTTAGGGTATGTGGGATCATTATTTATGTTTGGTATAGTTTTTATATAATAATATTTTCTATGAATCCATCCAACATTAATATTTTTATTTCAAGCTAGGTAGATCCTATGATATAACAAAGTTTAGGAGGCCAAAAATAGCATATATCTATTTAATCCTCTCTAAAAATACTATTACATGCCTATGTGAGATATCCCAAGATGAAAAAATATAATCATTGATCCTCATTACTATCCCAAGAAGAAAGGAGATCCATAACCTTATTCCACTCATGTCAAGTATGATAAACGTTTACCTAAGGATCAATAAGTATCATTCATTTAAAAATTAGTTTAAGTGATAGACCATGGAATTTAAAGATTCCCCTATAGTGATCTATGAATAATATTCATGTTCATTTACATTGACCTAATCTTGATGTTGTGTGAATGTAAAAAATCAACACCCTTAAGAGTTGTGCATGTCGTCGCTATAAGGATGTACCCATGTCCATATCCATCACTAAAAGCATGAATCGCCACACCTTGTTGGTCACAAACAACCCCCCTTCTTGATCCCAACAACACATGATCCATCCTTGCAGAGTTTAAATCCATTGTTTGGTGGATTCCACCTCACCCATCTCCCATTTCTGAAAATATTATATGAAGTAAAGGTTTCAAAACATCCTTTCCTAAACATTATCAATGAGGGAGTAAATTTTTATTTTCAAAAAATTGAGAAAAGGTATGCCACAAGGCTTTGTGGTTTTACCACCATTCGTAGTAGAAAACAAGGAATTCACCCTTGATGGATTTGGTTTCATGCACCATATATGCTCTAAAAACCTCCACTAAAGAAAACAACCTCTCCCTATATTCATAATAAATTGTCTTATTCTCTATAAACCATGGTTGAAGAATGGTTTCATTAATGGTGGACTAAGATCCTACCCCGATGAACTCTCACAGGCCACCCCAGATGGCCTCATCCTAATAACTCACAATGAAAAGATGGTCAGATGATTTCCCTTGGTCATTCCTACAACATAAAAATTTAGAAGCAAGTGTGATTCTTTTTTTCCTAAGATAATATTTCTTTGTAATGGAATGGTTACAAAGATTCCACATAGGGATGTTAAATTTCATTGTAATTGCATTTCATGAGATGGTTTTATTCCTCCCTTCCTATGTGCTATCCACTTGAGTCACTGAGTTGTATACTTTTTCCACGAATTTTCACAACAAAAATCCAATATATATGAGTTTACCCGGGCTTGAGTTCATTATAATGTCATTGAAGGCCTTTGGTTGGTGGTGGTGAGAGTGGATTGAATTAAAGTCTTGAAATTTCTAGCTTTTCAAAAATTTATATCTAGGGTTAGAACACTAGGAAAACTGAGAAACATTCCATCCGAATTGTAATTCAAAAAATTAATCTATCCATATCTTAAAATCCATTTGTAATGGATCTACAACATAGGTTAATGTCTTGGTATCATGATCCAAAACCGATATGTGCCACCTTTTCACTGTCAATATGCTTTCCATATCTGGTCAGGATAAATTTGGTCCAAAGAGACATATCATCTTGGAAATCCTATGAATGTCTATGTTGTGTGTTCTGCATTTCTTGTTTGGCACTCCTATGATTGATAATGATATCACCCACCCCTATGTACATCTTGTCCAATGATTCCCAATAATATCTTTCTTAGATATGAGAGTACCATATGAAGGTTATCATAATTTTTTCAATGTCAGTTAAATCCACCTTTGGATTTTTGAGAACTTCCATCACAAGAATATGAATAGAAGAAAAGATACAGTTGACAAGTATAATATAACCATTTATGGAAAAAAATTGCTTCTTCTAGTTTGTAATGTAATGAGTAATTTTATCGACCATCCTTTTGAAATGATTGATACGAATCCTTCCCCAAGCGGGGTGATCCCAAAGGTTTTACATGGGGAATGTTGTCCCTTTCATACCTAAGCCATATCCAATTTTATTTCACCTCATTTAAAAAGAAACATTTATTAACACAGTAAATTTTACATGGTTGATAGAGTATCTTCTCAACTTTCAATAAATTTCCTTCATTTTGTTCGTTTCCAAAATATTTAAACTATTTACATTTTGGAAAAATATAATGTCATCGGTGAAAAGGTATGAACAATTTAACATGTATTTCTTATACCATGATATGGATTAATGATTCTATAGAAAATGTCTTCGTCTAGATGTATACTAAGAGTGTCCTAAAATAATCTAAAGATACTGAGATTTAGGGGATCTCCCTACTTGAGGCCACTAGTGACTTTAAAAAACATGAACTTGTTTCCCATGAAAGAAATATCCAGACAAGGTTAGCTAAAATAACCTAAGAGGAGATCCCCCACAGTTATGGGGAAACCCAGGAAATTCCATACATTTTTGATGAATCTCCACTCTATATTATCATATGTTTTGTGAATATCAACGTTAACCACAATGCTGAAGTAGATGATCTCTTTGTCAATATATCACAACATTTCATGAACTTTTCATGTGAAAAACTAAGATGATCATCCCTTAATAAATTCATGTTGACTGTTTGAGACACATTTTGGTAGATGAAATGTATGTCTTCTATTGAAAATGTTTTCAAGGACCTCATACGGTAAGTCACACATGTTGACTGGCCTATAGTGATTGATCAACGTGAGATCCTTCAATTTCAGAATGAGGATCAAGGTCGATGCATAAGAAACAAGGTGAACACTCCCACCTCTAAAGAAGTACATAAGGGAAAAAACTATATCTCTATTCACCAAATCACATAATGTTATGTAAATGGATACTGGGGAACCATCATGTCTTAGAGAACTCTCTAGTTTAAGGGATTGACTTTACTCCCATATCTCGAATTCCTATGGCATGTTTTCAAAAAACCTATTAATATAATTGGAAATCACCCTTGTATTATCAACGAATAAATCAATTTTCACACTAGTATATCCTCCTATATACATGTATTAGGGCCATCCTGTAAGCGTTTAAAATATTCATGATCCATAACTCCAACAAACTCCATGTATTGCAAGAAAGAACTGTATTCCTGATGAATATTATGAACACATACACATTTTATTTTCTTTATACATTCATGAAAAAAGTTTTTATTCATATCTCCCCCTTTGATCCAATTCACCCTTTCCCTCTCATGGGTGATTATTTCTTATTTTAGAATAATTTCCTCCAAATAGTTTATATTTTCAACCACTGAGAAAAAATGTTCACCGTCCCCCCTGGATTCTAAATTTCACTTAATTTGTACGATCTCTTATTAAATTCCATTTGAGTTTATAAAAAAATTTGTCTTATTAATATTCAAATTCTATAGACCACCTTATAGTCTTTTTGGTTTTTTGTGCTAGCCCATACATATGTTCATATGAATTGGATTCATCCAGGATGTTTGAATGACCATATGAAAACTAGTATCCTACACCTAGTGATTTGAGTAGTAAAAACTATAAATTTCCAACGATTTTTGATTTTGATGAATGAGAAGAGGTGAATGGTCCAAACGACTTCACAAAATATGCTCGAACCTTGTGTCTGTGAAGGATGAAATTACCTATATAGTAGTAAATAATAGGTATAATATACAACACGTGTGACAATTACCTATTTTTATTCTTACAGAAAAGTCATTTTTTCCTATGAAGCCAAATATGAGAAAACTATTTCATGAAGAGAACAATGAAAAATCTTGGAAATCCATTATGGGATACACTACACTATGTTTCTTCGCATATGGATCAAGGATCACATTAAAGACTCCCCTAAAAAACTAGTTGACTTCCCCAAATAAAAGATATACAGGTCCTACCACAAAGCTTCACATTCCTTAGACGTGCATTTTTCATAGACAAAAGAGAAGAAACAACCCAACCGAACCTCACTGATCATAATGGATAAATGCTAGATAGAAGCTCCCAAAATATCCACTAAGATATTTAACCTCCACAAAAACCATATGAGATGATTTAAAGGTTCACTATTCCAAAAAACACAATTTCCAAGTCTCAAGAATAAATTAGAGATCTTAAAAAAATGTTTTCAAAGTTCAAGGACTGCCACCACAAAGGCTTTAAAATATCGTAGTTCATATAAGATAAAACTTTCCTTATCCCATGCACCCAATCCATCAGTGTTCCAAATAATAATTAAAATAATTTAATGAGGTAGAAGCTGGTTTTTGTCAGAATAATAAATTATACTTTTGTCTAAATAGAAGAAAAACCATGGTTATATTTTACATGGGCCCTGTTACTAACACCACTAGAAGGGGTGAGAGTACAATAGCCTCAAATGATGAGCCAACCAAAGAATATAGAAATGCACTTAATCAGTTAAAAATAACCAGTGAAGAACATAAAAAAGGATACATATCATCTTGAAGAACATCCATATATGGGCCTAGAAGTGAAGGAACCATCTTTCTGAGGCTTAAATTCTTGGGTGATCCCCATATTAGTGGTTGGAATGAAAAAACTGCTCTTAAAGTACATTATCCTTTGAAGATATGCTCTGAATAGGGGAGGTAGATAAAATAGAAAAAACCAATTTAAAAGAAGAGGATAATGAATTTACCATTGTATGAATAGGGTGGTTAATTTAGAACTGACTACCATTATCCCCAAAAAATCCCCATATATTTGGAGACAAGGCCGAAGAATCCTCCCATGAAATAAATCACTATTGTAATGGGAGTCATAGAGATGATTTGGATCTTGTTCATGAGAGTTGAGGAAGTAAAAACCAATTTCATACTACCTCTAAGGAATAAAATATATGCACTGGGGTCCCACATCGGTAAAATGAACAATACACATGGAGATCGAGTCGACATCTTCTTAACCAGACAAAGGTCATCCCACTAAGATCTATGAAAAATCATATCTATCCAAAATATTCAGATGTGAATAACAGGTATTCAATGATCTCAGACCTCCATCATGACATGGGATATTATTATGATAGAAATATGACACAATATGAAGATTCCTCTGGCACATAGGCAATGAATGTTCTTTGAGTTGAAAACCCAAAAAACCTTCGTGCCGAAGGATAAACCAGAGGTGGATTTCAATAACAAGTTCCCTATACCTAGAAGAGGATTCTCGATGATAAGGGGTGAGTGGGTCTAGGTTGACACAGATCCATGCTATCGTAACTTCCTAAATATAAAGAGTCCATTAATCAGTGTGAAGGATGGTTGTTGGAGAGTTTTTATCCCACATAAAAAGGTGGTGTTCTGCAATGGGAAGGGTAATTCGGGAAGCGAGTTAAAAATAACAACTAAAAAAGGATATAATCCAAAAAGAGTGTCCATCAACCAATGAGACATTTGGAATATTCAACATCCAATAGATCTTATGAAATTACACCAAGACTTGATGAAATAATTGTTGGTATCTAATATAATTTATTTTTCCCTTGGATTCAACTCCAAAATATTTTTCAGTTAATACAGTTCCAATGAATGATTAATGTTTCAGAAATAGTTATATAGTGGTTTTTATAAGAAAAATATTGCCACCATATTACACTCTAGATGACCTAACACTTAAATAACGGATGTCATCGATATAGAGATCCGCTAGGAATCACCTTCCAGGGAGTATATGGGCACCATGGGAACTACAAGAGAGAAAAATCTCCCTAACACTGGGGAAGACTACGGTTGACGAATAAAATACTTGAAAGAGGTAACATGTACCAGACCAAGACTTGGTAAGGAAGGTTTACTATCTATCTTTGGAATGATGTTTATGAATAGATAAGTATAATCCAATGTCACTTAAAGGACCATTGGAACTTAATCAGTGGAGACTGGGCACCCCAAGATAATGTTCAGAACACATTGAAAAACTAGTGGATGTTAGGAATGTTCTATTGGTTATAAAGTTCATATTTTAAGACTGCAACATATTGGGATGAAGTTGGTGAAATTTTAGTCTGATTAATTTTTTAAGATGAAATAATGGTAATTTACATTTAGGATTATATTAAAGCATCTCATGTTTTGAAAAGAATTTTGTCCATAATTGGTGGAAGGATTTGGAATTCCATGTGGGAGATCATGTATTATGTTGAGTATCTCAGCGGAATTCGGTCATAGGGTTTATTAAAAAATGGATATTGATCCCCAATAACATAAAACCCTTTAATATCCATGATATAATTATAGATACTACTTACCATTAAGATATGACACCTAATCTCTCAAAAGTACATGATATGTTTAATATATAATTGTTAAGGATGTACATGATATAGGTAATGTGTGATCTCAAAAATGATGAAATATAATTGGAACATGATATATCTTACTATGAAAAACCGATCCAGATTATGGACACTAGAGAGAGACTATTGGGGAATTGGTTGACTCAACTACAAAAGTAGCATTGGAGAAATCAAAAAATGGAGGAAACAACATGAAAATTAAAACATTTTATAAAGAATAACTAACATAATCTATTTAGAAGGTAATATGCCAGAAATATATAGGTTTAAATTTTTATATTAGTGAATAATGTAATATACCTAAACATTATGATTTTTTTATTTTAAATAATTTCAATCACTTCAATATCTTACGATGCACAGAACACAAGGTTTAAATGAAAATAATCCACTAAAAAATAATTTAAACAATACCATTATATCATTACAATTAAATTTGTTCATATGAAATAGACTAAGTAAATTAGGAAAAATATATATTTTACACTTGTTTATTGGTTATATATTTATTATAAATATAAATAATAATCATTTGAAAGAAAATGATTTTTTTTTCTGAAAAATCTATTTTTTTTAAAATAAAATGGTTTCATCATATATTGTGAACTTATGATAAAATTAAAATTTTTCATTCTTATAAAATTTTTATAATAAAACTAACTTCATTTTTTAAATCACCATTTGAAAATTATCTTTGTTTGATTTTTTTGGGATTTCATTTTTGAATATTTTCATTCTTTGATGAATATTGAAAAACCAATTTTTTATCGTAGACATAAATTTTTAAATTATTTACAAAATTAAATTATATTTTAAAATTGTTTTAAATAAAAATTATTTCAATTATATTATCATAAATAAAATTTAGGCTATTGAAATAAATTTCATATTGAATTTTGTTATTAAAATCTTCTATATTTGTGATAATTTTCTCTTTAGAACCCTTCCTTTTCATGAGTTATGTGGGTTTAGTTTTAAATTGAAAAATAAAATTTGTATGATATGAATTCAGAAAAAATGGATTAAATATTTGGAATCTTCATACTTTATATTATATAATATAGTCAACTAATTTTTTTATTAATATGAATATTAAAAATAGTAACAATTAATTACTGTAGTCATGGTAAAAACTAATTTACGGAGGGGTTAAACTAAAAATATAATGGTTAAAATGACCTACCAACTCATCCAATACCCATTATACGGCCATATTTATACCTTATAAATTATAAGTTCTAAGAATTAGAAATTTGTTTAGGATTTTTTCATGATAAAAATGCGGGTGTAATGGATTCTTTTCAAATATTCCATTAATGTCATCCCCCCCACTTATAAAAGACCAAAACCCATCCTCAATTCCCTCCCAACATCATATGTCACATTATTTTATTATAAAAAAATCCTTGTAAGGTTTCTTTCAAAACCTAAAGAGGACATCTGAAGAAGATGTAACTTTCATAAATGATCATTTTTATTTTATTTCTTCCTCCAACTCTTTATATTCATTTCAATAAATTTAATATCCTAAAAATGCATATCCTACATACCAATATTTTATTATAATTTTATAACATATATTCCTCACCTATTCTATAAAATGGGAAATGAAACCATCAATTATGTGTATGGAGGAATTGTGTCTCACAAATAGATGTAACTCATTTTTTATCAACACCTGTCATGGACAGATATAATGATGGGTTCAATATATATATATATATATATATTATTTAGGACATAAATAATCTTATGTTTTTATAATTCAACATCCAGAACTGACTGACTATGGAAACAGTTGCTAGACTAGTCATCACATGACCTCAAGCGCATCTCCCCATACAACACAGGCTACTCACTAGTAGAGAGGGTATAACGAGGTAATAGCGGGGAGACTATAACCTCATGATTAGATTAGCATGGTAGTAAATCTAAAGTAAATATAACCAAACATTAGAAGAAATAATAATTGAAACTAAAGAAGTGAAATATTAATATAATAATTTAATAAAAGTGGACAACTCCAATTTACAACAATGCAGGTATGTCAGATGATAAAACTAGTACTAGTAAAAATTACAAATAGCAATACAACAAAATAAAATAATAAATTCCCAAATACTAGAATATTATTATAAAGTGCACTAGCTTGGTCCTCAACCTTCAAACTCCATCCTAAAGAGGAAAATAAATCAATAATTAGAATCCACACAATTCCCTTTATCCATACATGCCACTATAAACTCTACATGGGTGAAAAATAGTGCCAAAGTAGGGTGTGAGATATAAGTACCAGTAGATCAGAAATGATAGAGTCTAGGATAATCCATTTTTGGAAATAAATATATAAATTAAAGTGTTCCATATAGTATACATGTAGTTCAATAACATATTAAATAATAGAAAATTGGTTTGGGTTTCTAAATGGGCACTCATCCCATACTATCTACTTTAACCAAAGTTATATATCTGAAAAGAGGAACCTATGAAAGTATTAATGTCCAACATGGCCCATAAAAAAACATTTACCAATGTAAATAAGAAAACCCCAATCACGTTATTTATCATGGAGGTCACACTACCATGTCAATATATATACATGCTTACAAATATATATAAGGGGAAAGTAATACAAAGTAGACAGGAATTCCATTGATTTGTAAAATATAGTTGTGGACTCCCGAGCCCATCCATGGAGATCTAAATAGAATACAAAGGGGTGGTATAAGTATCTCTAAATAACCCAATAACTATGATTTATTCCATTTCTACCCATACTACATCCCTTAAATCACTAAAGGATGGTGACTCACTACACCAAAATCAGTGTTTAGTGGTGTTTTTTTAAACTGCCTCTAAAACATTTATTTTTTTTAAAAACCTGACACTTCTCCCTAGAACCCCCACTCACTCAACCCCTAAGACCCCTTGAACCCTTGTAGCCCTACCTCCTCTTCATATCACCCCCACACCTCGCTATCGTGCCTTGCCACCACGCCTCTCCACTGCGCCTCATCGTCGGTCCCGGGTTTTGCCTCTCATCCCCCTACCTTGCCTCCAGTACCAAGCATCTCTACCCCTCGCTGATTCTCACTATTGGTCCTAAGCCTCACCACCCCTCTTTTGTGGCTTCTAAACTCTTAGATCATCAAAAAACGTATACCCATTAATCAAGGTAGCTTATTCTGCCGATTTTCTCTATTATTTGGAATATGTATTTTGTGTTATACCAATTGATGTGTTATAATGATATTTTTAATACTTATTGAATATTGTGTAATCCTTTCCTAAATAATTTATTAATTTTCTCATTCTATAATTATGTAATTGTTATTAAGCATGATAAATTATTTTATTTATTCCTTTCTACATAACATGAAATATTTCAATGTTGGTTTTTAATTTAGTGATAAGGTAATAATGAAAGGGGTAAATTATTGAAATATTTGAAAAAAAATTCATGTTGTTATGTTATATTAAACAAAAATTATGTTACTCATGTTTTTGATTAAATTCAAAGGATTATGAAAGAAATTTCTACATGGTTATGTTATATAAATAGGGGACTTGATTTGTTATACTCTTTTGTTACATGGATAATGTATAAAGCAGTTTTCTTATTTTGGTTTTAGGTTAAGAAATAAATATAAGAAGTTTCATTTATGGTATTCTATAATTAATAAATTATGTAAGCATGAATTGGGTTTTTAATAAACACAATAACAATATTTATATTAGTTTCATTTACTTTGAAAAAATTGTTGAGTATAAAATAGGGTTTTGAACAAAAATTTAATTTTATAAACACTAGTTGTATTTATTTATGAAATTTATTATGTATGATTTTCTTGATCCTATACATTAAATTTAATAGAAACTTGTTTCAATCTATTTATAAAATATTTCGGGTATGGGTTAGTCCATGAATCAAACTTTTATTATATAATATATTCTTTGTTAAAAACATATCCTTTGAGAGTTATTATTATTTTTTATAATTCAATCACATTTATAAATTTTTACCAATAATTATTTCATTTAGTAAGTCTAAAGATGTAAAAATACTTTTTATAATTCTAACACTTACTATATTGAAAGGGATCAATGTGTAAAAACCTTTTTCCTTGGATACTTCCTCTTTTTTTAAATTGGTTTCCAAAAAATAGTTTTTAAAACATTGAAATCTTATTTCGACAAAGAACATAGATTTTTTATTTTAGAATGTAGTTTTTGTAACATAATCCAATATATTTTATTTGATTGGCAGGTTACTAGTATATATTAGTTGTTTTTTATTCCATGCCTTATAATTTGTTTGGGTCACTATTGGTATGCACCAATTATATAATATTCTGTATCTTATGGTTTATTTGGATAGATACAAGAATGATTTGATGCATTTAAAATTAAAATAGGTATATAGATTAACTTATTGGATTTTTTTTTGTCTGATATGTGATATATGATTATTTCATGCTGATATTATAAATTTTTTCCCCGATAAAAACATTTTATAAAATATAGGATTTTTCATGTAGTATAGAATAATTTTCTTCCTTAATAAATGTTTTCCATGACCAAAACATAACTATTTAGTTTTTTATTATTTTTCATACTAATATTTATTTTAAATATTAATTGTTTTCATTAATTGGTTGACTAGAATCTATAATTTATATTCTTAAAAAATATTTGTTATCAGAATAGATAGAATCTGGTTGTATGATTCTGATTGAATATCAATAGAGTTTCAAATTAAGTATTTTTTAAATTATTTATTTAATATTGCATTAAATGGATGACTTATACACCTACCTTTTTATAGTTACACTGGAATACCTTGGTTAATTATAAATAAAATGAGTTACCATATAAAAATTGTTGTTTTCTAGATGAATAATTATGTTTGGTATTAGAACTGAGAGAAACAAGCCTATGTATATGCATCATTAAAATGGAAGGAGTGAAATGAAGCATTTGATATTTTATTGGTTTCCATTTATTCAGCCTCATGAGAAAGAAAATATAACCTGGAATGAAGACAATGGGATGATTATACAAGATACAACTGATGAAAATAATGATTTTGAGAGAGTAAAAAATGATGGATGATTCAAGAAATATTGAATATCAAGAATGTGGTTAAATAAATTAGTTGGAAATTTTAATGTTATTGTATCATAGTTAAAACATATATGTAATTTATAATATTGGAATCAAATATATTCTCACCTCTACGAAAGTGATTATTAATTTTACACAAGTGTTTCTTACCACTAAACAAATGCTAAGCTACCCTTAACCAGTATGAAATAATGTAAGTTTCCTTTGTGTGGTGAACTAGATAAATTTAAATAGTGTATTGAATCTAGGTTTTTCCTTTATTCATGTGTTGGTGCCAAAATTTGAAATAAAGAATAGGACCAAAGAAGGCCCCAAAGAAATGCCTCGTGAAGCCCCTTCGCAGAGGTCCCCCAGCACCGCGGCCGCCGTGAAGCAAGGAGGTGGGATGCTCTGCGATAACCGTTGAAGCTCGTGAGACCGCTACGAAGCAAGGAGGTGGGATGCTCTGCAACCTCTGTTGATGTTCGTGAGACCGTCGTGAAGCAAGGAGGTAGGATGCTATGCGACCACCATTGACATTTGTGAGCCCACCGCGATGCAAGGAGGTGGGATGCTCCGCGACCGCATTTGATGTTCGTGACCCTCCGTCAAGCAACCTATCCCCTCTTCGCGCTGCGTGAGCTCTGCTCTGTGGCGCCTATTGCCTATAAATACCTGGATCTCCCTAATCTCAAGGGATATACAATACATCCTTTCGGCTTCCCAGCTCCCAAATTGTGAAGAATCCTTCTCCTCTGCGAACCATGAGCTATGCAATGTACTTCCACTTTGCGAAGTTCCACCCGATTGTTTAGTTTTGGTCCCCTCATTTGAGAGGGATGCCTTTCATGAATACTTTGGGATTTTGTGAAGGAAGGGGTTCCCCAAGGGGACCTGGGTCATCACAGAGAGTTTATGATACACGAAACACCCTTTATGTACACTTGATCCACATGATAAGGTAGGGTCACTGTACTTCGCGAAGTACATTACTTCCCGACACCTTGCTTCACGAGGCACCTTTACTCCACGAGGTAGTGCTCTGCAAATTCCTCTCCATTTCAGGAAGCACCTCCCATATTCACCTATGACCCATGCTAAGGCTAAGGTACCCCACTTCGCGAAGCACACCCCTTCGCAAGTTCCCTCTGCCACGTGGAGCAACAGAGCTTCACAAGGCCCTCAACTATAGACCCTTATGCTTGGAAATTTATTTTCCCATGTAACCCTTTAGGTTTTCACAATGTGACTTCAAAGTCCCCTGGACGATACCACCCGTTGCATTGATTCACCTAATCCATATTCTCATAGGCACCCTAATGGCTATTGCTTCTACGCATAGCCATGCTAATGTGGACCCCTCGATGGTTCGCTCCATGATACCCCCTCACAACGGAATTGTCGGTGTATTCCCTCCCACAAGGAGTAGAGGGTACCGGTTATGTAAGTCCTAGGGTTGTTGAGCACACCCACCTCATCTGAGCTGCAAGATGTTAAACTGCCAAGCACCATCGTCCTCATCACACGACGTTAAGCTGTGACCTGGCCCCGTGCCTCGCACGCAGGGTGCTCCAACCATGGACATTCTCCAAGCCCCTTGGTCACCATAGGGGATGATACCCTCCTTTTGGTCTTGGCGTTTTTTCATCGGGGAAGGGCATCCACCTTGGTTTAAGCACCTGGCCCTTCTTGCAAGAGGTGGCATCCCTACTCCTCCTAACTTCCTCAGTGCCAAAGGACCAAGAGGGGAGATGGGGAAAATGGTTCTTGTCACCCTTTCCCTCTCCCACCAGGCTTTGTCACCATAGGGCCTCCATACTAGAGTATGTCCCAATATTTGTCTCCCTGGACCACTCCATGTGTAATCCCCACCCCACTTCCCAAGGACACACCTTTCGTGACGTGGTCGTCAAGCCTTTGATGCCTCTTGTTTCTCACATGGAGCATGACTCAAGTGGGATTCGAGTAAGCATCCACCATGACATCACCCCTGCCCCACATGAGGCTAAACTGTACCCCCATCCTGAACAACATGGACTTTGATCCACATCATGGCATGGTACGTAGGAATCCTCCACGAGGTTAAAGCCCCCACCCCACCAGAACTATCGGGACATTGATCCATGTCAAGGGATGGTACATAGGAAGCCATCACGAGGTTCAAGCCCCATCCCCTCCCGAACGACAGGGACATTGATCCATGTTAAGCCATGGTATGTAGGAAGCCTCCAAGAGGTTCAAGCCCCAACCCCACCCGAACTATGTGGAATTTGATCCATGTCAAGACATGGAACGTAGGAAGCCTCCATGAGGTTCAGGCCCCAACCCTACCCGAACTACGAGGACATTGATCCATGTCAAGGCATGGTACTTTGGAATCCACCATGAGGTTCAAGCCCCCCACCTGTGGATCCTTGTGTCCACCTTCACATCGGTTCAATGACACCCATCCTAAACTATGTGGTCTTTGATCCTCGCCAAGACAGGGTACGTAGGAAGCCTCTACGAGGTTCAAGCCCACCACCCGGTCATTCTGGCCTCCTTCACTTTAGTTCACCAATACCTTGTGCAGCCTAAAGTGTAAGCCCCACACCACCACATGAACTATGTGGACCTTGATCCTTGCTAAGGTAAGGTACGTAGGAAGCCTCCACGAGGTTCAATCCCACCACTAATCGGACCCAAGGTCCACCTTCACGTTGGTTCGCCCCCATCCCGCATGACGTTAAACTGTATTCGCCTCCTGAACTATGGGGACTTTATCCATTTCAAGGAATGTTACATAGGAGGCATACATGAGTTTCAAGTCCACCATCTATCTGGGCCCCAGGTCCCCATTCACATCAGTTCGACCCCATCCAGCGGTAATCTGTTGTGACCTCGATCAGTCGTAATCCATTGTGACCCTATTCAGTGGTAAACTGTTGACATCCTTATCTAGTGGTAAGCCGTTGCGACCTCCTTCAGCAGTAATCCATTGTCAACCACATTCGGAGGCAAGCCGCCATAAGATGAACTACACAGACTTTGATTCCCTACCATGGGGATATGTAGGAAGCCTCTTCTAGGATCAATCCCGAAACCTCCGTCATCTTCACGATGGTCTCATCCCATCCACCACCCCTATGAACTGCTCCATCATCCACCCTGATCCTTACCCGGGATTCCACATCCTGGTGGGATCATGCCACCCCATTTTCCCATTCCCACTGACATCATTCAAGAATCCACCCATGTGTTGGCCCCAGTATTGGTGTTCCCTCTACGGGGTTCCTTAATCTGATACACTTTAATCCGTGTTCTGATCAGTCTGATCCATCTCCACTAGACGTTAAACTTGCGGCATACCCTGTGTTAAACATGGAAAGCTGTGGAAAACCTCAGACACATGATAATGGCATATGATTCCTTGCATTCGATGTGGGATGCCTAAGGCTTCCACGCCCTCGAGAAGCCCTATGGTAAGGGATAGAAGACCGACACATCAATCCCCATTATCCAGACACACCAGTGATTCCTAGAATGACTACTCCCCTAACAGAAGGTTGCTGCCCTGACTGAACCCCTTGGAATATCCTGACAGAAGCAGTGTAATTGACTGGTGTCCATGAAGATATGGCACCGGGAAGAGTTTCATGAACAACGTATTAAATCTATGAGGGAGACCCGAACTAGGTGACGAGTTCTGAGGAAGAATCCATTAATGGAGGAACCAAAATCCCATCATCCCATTTCAATCAAGGAGAAAACGTCCCTGATTAAGGAATGGATGCTGCCCGCCTTTGGAAAGTGGGAATGTGGCGTATCAAATCTACGCCTATCACACTCAAGCAAACGGATGCGCATGCCCCTGAAAAAGCATGAGAAATAGAAATACGGAAGCTGACATGAAGGTCTTCTACTAAATATGGAGATTAGTAGCACTCGAGACATCAATGGATTGATGTGTCACCAAATCCATAAATCTGTTGTCAGGTCCCACCAAGAAAATAGTGGGCCTGGCGAGAAACTCACCAGAAGATGGGGTAGTAGAACATTGGACATCCCATTCTGTGATGTTGACAGCGTAGAACCCTCTTATCGGTCACAGAAGACATGATGTCATTGGGGCTTTGGTCATTGATTCCTTTGTCCTTTCAGCACTAGCGAGTTCATCTCTCTGCTTTCCAGGAATCAGGTTGCTACCACAGGAATGCGTTTACCGCCCGCCCGCCAACGTAGGGGCAGGGGAAATTCCATCACGGCCGCTCCGTGTGGCTTCACCGCTTCTGCAACGGCTTTTGAATCCACGATTGTGGGGTGCCCATGCCCCATATCCCCATCATAAGTTATCCAACGAAGGGTAATTAACGACCTCGTACGTCGGTATGAGGAGGAGGGCATCATCCCTATGTAGGATATGGCCCGCTTGGATCTCAAGGAAGCTGTTCATCAACATCAACGCCGCCCCCGAGGGCCACGCAGGGAGGTGATGCTCCCCACCCCAACATTCAATCCTTTCGGGAGCCTATCCCCAGAGCACTTTGACGACTCCATACCTTATAACAATGAGGTGGGAGATGTCCGGCCCAGCCCAGTTAGAGTCCCAATCCAGGGGCTACCAGTAAGGGCTTCCACCCGGTCGGGTCGGCGCCACTGCCCGACCTTGCGGGAGGAGGAGCAGGTAAGCTATGCACATGCACCACCATCCCCAGTTCGTCCGACCCGATTCCAGTGTCGATCACGAGCTGAGGAGGATGCCTGCCAAGCGGTGTCAATGTCGACGGATAATGTGGCCCAGGCCGCTGAAAATTTATATCATCAAGTCCTTCCACACACTGAGCAGGGGCGCTTATACACCCAACCGTGATCGAGGCCTTAACCACCCCACTGGCAGGCTGGGTAAACTCTCCCAGTCGCAGGCATGAGATTTGGTTGCCATGAACCAACCCGCAGTGATTCCACCCTATACATAGGTCCTCCCCATACCACTTCCACAAAGAGCATGGGCCTTCCCATCTCTGAGGCTCGACATGGAGGTCTGCCCCGTGCTACCCCCAATCCGAATGAAGGTCTGCCTCGAAGCGGTGATGTTAGGTATGAGAGCCTCTCTCATGCCCATCACACTGGGTATGGAGTCCTTCGTCCAGCCCCCAACTGTCAACGTGGAGATTTTATCCATCCGGCCTCTCTCCAATGTGGGGATCCTCCTTATGTCCTCTCCACAGCTAGTGAAGTTCCTCCTCACCCCAGAAACCAGAGGGGTAAAGGCCATCCTCGCTCCACCTGCACCAATCATGGAGGTCCTCCCAATGCTCCTGCCAGTCCTGGCAGAGGTTTTTCCCACTCTGGTGCTGTTCATGGAGGTCCTCCCCATGTACCCTTCGACATTTGTTCTCGTGCTCCTTGCACCCCAACTTTCTCGGGTGCAAACCCTCTCCACCCTAGCACCAGTCCGACTGAAGGACCACATGTCGGAAATCATCCCTATTCTGTGGAGCCATCCATGGGTAGAAAGGGGGATCGTCTCCGACACAAGAAGAATCTTAGGAAGGCTCGGACGGAGATCAGACCAGTCCGCTTCTCAGACTCTGAAGTGGAGTGCATCTCAACTCAAGAACCCTCCCCTCGCTCATCTGAGTCTAGGGTTAGGGCGGTGATGAGGCGGATCAGCCGGGTGCTCCCGAAATGTGATGTCTACATGATTCCCACTTCCCTCTGTAGGTTCATCCAAGAGGATAAAAATCTAGCGACCCCGCGGGATACGGTCGTGCAGTCTCCACCATCATCGCTGAAACCACTTTCTACCTCCACAAGAGATCATGGAGAGCTATTATGGGAAATAATGGCGGGTGAGAAGTAGCACGACCCCACACCAGCATCCTTGGCCCCTGAGCTAGGAAGGGCGGCCGTCATCCCCTCTTATCTTGATGTAGCGGCCAGGTCGCCACACTCCTCAGAGGAAAACATGAGAATCAGCGGTCAGTCAGCCCATTCACCATATTCTCCACCGGGGGACTTGTCGTCCTTACGGTCTGACTTAGTACCGCTGCTTGTTCCTCAACCAACCATAGTTGGCGAGTGGGGAAATCAATTTCTGGACCCTGAATTTGAGCTAAGGAGCTTCTTAATCATCCTTGTAGTGCACCACTTCCTTGAGAAGTTCTGGCCCACTGTAGTGCGGGAATTCTGCATACCCGAGTCCCTTACCCCAGAGGAAGTTGAGTGTTTCTGCAACACCCTTTGCATGACGCATTTCAGTCTCCATCATCAGCATGTGGTATATCTAAGGAACGAAGTTCATTTTGAAGACATTAGTGAGAAGTGTCGTCTAGTCGATCTGGCCGCACACCCTATGGCCCAGCGCCCCGAGTCATCAGGCTGTCGTGATGCCCTCCACCAGCAATGTGTTCAGCGTATCAAGGTACTCCAAAAAATTATCAAAGAGGCTACCCCCTCGTACAAATCCATGGATGGGGGAAGTATGATGCCCTCTTATTCAGCCCTATCCGGTGGCAGACCGACTCGCTATGCGATATTGAGGACATGCCCCCAAGAAGGTTCATGGTCAACATGGCCAACGTAGTGTACAAGGAGGACGAGCTGGTGTTTCTCGAAGACTTAAACCCTGAGGGTGTTCCACCATTATTTGACCCATCGGGGAGTATTACTCATCAGTAGAGGAACTTACTAGGTCTCCATGCACCCAACGAGGTGTTGGTACTCATCCGGAATGCAGGTAAGGGAAAAGAGCATATCGGAGCTGTCAAGCACTCCGACCCATCCACCTTAGTGCAGAAGATGGAGGAGGAACCCGAGAAGGCCACGTTGTTCCAACAACATGCTGAGCATAAGAGGTTGGTCGACGAACTCCTGTATAACATGTTGTAGAGTGATTACCCAATTATGGTGATCCTAGGCCAGGGCAGCAGGGGCATGAACAACTACTCCTTGGTGAGCTACCCACTGACAACCCAGATCATGCCACATTTGCTGACAGGGCGGAAGCCGAAGCTCACGGAAAAAAGCGCGGAATGTCTTTCCAAACCCTCCTAAAAGGCACGAAAATCCGAGGAACCTCGCTTAGTCTCCTCCGGCAGCCCCAAGGTTCATTCCACAAGTCACTCCACGAGCCGCTGAATATCTCTACCGTATTGAGGAACCCGGAAACACGCTCTTGGTTAGGGACCCCCATCATGATAGGGACCCGCATCCAGATGATCCAATGGCAGCTCTAATTTCCCACCTTGAGGCATTAGAAAGGCGTTAGGTGGCGATCCCACCATATGGCAAGGCATACCCGGCAAGGGTGGATGATATGCTAGAACCTTCGAGTTTCAGAAATCCCACCTTCTCCCCCTTCAATGAGACGGGGCACCCGCCGCAGCATCTTCCCCACTACAACTCAAGGTGTGGGCCCATGTTGGGGACTCCAGTGCAGTAGGAGGCCACCAAGCTCCGCTATATCATTCAGACACTAGAGGGGCCAACATTCATCTAGTACAGTCAGCTCCCCATCGGATCTGTGACTAGCTGGGAAGACCTTCGTAGGCAGTTCCTCTACCAGTTCAGCTCTACCACCTAGAAGACCAACATCACAGAACTCTTTAAGTGCAAGTAGAGGCTTGATGAGAGAGTCCCAGACTTTATCTCCTGGTGGAAGGGGCTCACATACTCCCTTGACATGCCAATGACTTAAGAGAAATCCCTGACGATGTGCGTAGGGAACGCCAACATAGAATTGGTTCCTTATCTGATCACCCAGAACTACACTGGAGGGTTCCTAGACTTCTCAGATAAGGCCCAACACCTGGAATAATCCCTGAAACAGGCCATCTAGGCACATCTGCGGCCCCCTGTGACCCTATTAAGGAGGGATGCTAGAGCCCAGCCCACCATAGTGGCTCAAATAGGAGCCCCCAGATAGCTGGAGATACTACCAGTGGCACTAGCCATACAGAGTCGCAGAGGCCCTCCCCCTAAGGCATGACATCTGGCTCCGCAACAGCCATAGAATCGACATGCGCCTCTGCCTAATGCACTGCCACTGCCCAGGCAGGACAATCAGGGTCCACCTACTCGACAGGCCCCTTCGTCCCCTCATTAGGGCCAGGCTCTAAGGGATCCTTATCCAAAAAAGAAGGCACCAGACTTACTCATTTAGTGAGAATCAGGTCTCTAGTTACTTTTGTAGCACCCTAGAGTAGGGGATTGTACACTTCCTCGAGTGATGAAGGCCGACCGAGGTGAATCTCACCGACCGCCCCAACTACTGCCCCTATCATCGGATTCTGGGGTACACCCTTAAGAATTACTATGTTTTTAAAGACTAGATCCATGACAATGTTGATAACAACATAGTCAGGTTGGGCCCATCCCTAGCACAAATAGAGGGCGTCTTTATGAGGTCGGATGGAAGTAGCGATGGTGAAAGTGGTTGGCAGCTAGTTTGTAACTATAGATCTGATAATTATGAAGATTGGATGGCTCAAAAAATGGTTGCTCACACCCATGGAATCATCCAGGAATGCCTAAATCATCAGGAGCCTTCAGAAGCAGTGGCCACAACTTCTGCATTATCATCGCAGTCGGTCTCTTCCCAGAAGAGCAAGTGTCGACGATGAAAGAAAAAGCAATGCGCCCCGCCTATTTCGTCGTCGTCTAGCACTCTCGGTGACATCATTCCCCCTGAGATGGGGATCCCCCCCAGAAATCACCAAGTGGTTAATGATTCTTCAAATGATAATCAAGGGTACGCTTTGGTTAATATCGTCGAGTTGGTAAACCCCTATATGACTTCTGATGAGGGGGACCAGCAGGAGAACCTCCCCAACATCCCCAACCGATGCCAATGTCAGAAAGGCTACAGCTATATAGGTCATCGAGGCGCATCAGTCGGCATCTCCAGCAAGTCTGTACATGCCACTGAGACCAGGCAACATGCTCAGCGCAGAGCTCACCACTCGCAGTCTCTTCATCCGGTGCCTTTAGGATCTCATCCACCACCATTTGTACTACTGGATCAGTTGGATCCACTTCGGCCATGCCGCGACCAGATTCGCCCTACTACAACCCGATCTCAATCATCTGGACCTCATCCAACAATTACTCTTCATGCTTCGACTAGTGAGTAGTGGGATATGCATAGCACTAGCCAGTCGCCAGTCTAGCCGGCACTGCCCTCCATGTCTCCAGTCACGGAGCGGGCTTGTAACACCCGAGACTTTTATGTTATATAAATCATCAATGGAATCTTTTTCTACACAACACTTGCTTGGCTTGCTTTACACGAAATCGTGACCTTCCTCGATAGCTTGTGTCGTACGCAATACTGAGTTTCACTAAACAACGATATGCTATTAAAATATTATTAAAACTAGCCGTTATGAATATTAATAACCACTTTTTGAAATTTTATACATTTTATTTTTCAAAATGGACTTCATTTTTGGATTCGGAATATCGAAATTATCCTAGGGTGAAATTTTGGTATTTTTCTAAAAACTTTCAATTTTTGATGAATAGTGAAACCACTAAGTGGTAGTTAAAAAACTAAATTTTTCATAAAACTTAATTTTACCGCTTCTGTGAGTGGAATTTCAAAAATCCAAGCGACACGGTTAATGTCAGTAAGTAAAATGTGGTTCAATGAGATGAAAATAATTTTTTGGTGAATAGTAACTTTTTACTTTTTTTTACCACGGTTAAAAGTAAATAGGGTAATTAAGGGTAAAGATGATATTATTAGTACCCTAACACATGTCCTAATTCTATTGGACAAGTTTAATTCGACCAAAAACATACTTAGGAATAAAATAAGACCATTTAGGCCCACATGGATTAGATTAGGACATATATTATTAATTTATTTAAAGAAGGTTTAAAATAGTTAAAATCAAAGTTTAATAAGTAAATAATTTTTAATATGGGGTTATACATAAGAAAAATTAAAATATAAATATTCATTAGAAATATAAAAATATTTCCTACATAATGGTATTTTATTTGTAATTTTTAGACATTAAATAATTTAATTTATTTATGACACAAAGACGATGCAGTAATAATCTTATTAATGAAATATTGACATAATTAATGTTATAAACACCAAAATAAATGTAATTTGAGACTTTTTATGAATTCCACTAATTTTATAGGTTAATATGACATGTTAGTATTGATTTAATTATCTTTTTTCTAAATAATCATTCTGTTATGATTTTCACAAAAATAAATTACCAAATAGTGTCAAAATTGAAATAAAATAGTTTTTAAAACAATTATTATATTAGTAATTGTTATCTTATTCCTAAAAATCTAAGGATCGGAAAAATGACTAAGATAAGGTTATATATATTAATAATAAACAACTTGGGGTTTGTTTGGCTGCTTATAGTAAGTTTATTAACCTTATAGTATAAGAACACAAGAAGACACGGTAAAAGTAAAATTATTTAACTAAATGTTAAATCTAAATGATAAGGTTAAAATAAGAACCTAAACTTGTCTAAATTCTATTGGATGAGAGTATTTCGACCCATCCCCACCTTATCTTTGAAATATATCAATTTGGAGCTATTTAAAACCGAACATGACTTTATAATAAAATAATAGTTTTAGTTTTCTCAAAGGTGCCCCTCTCCTCCCTTATAAAAGGGCACCTCCTCCCCCTCTTCCTCACACCACTTTGAGCCTTAAAGTTCGTCCAACCCCTACCAATTCCTCCTCTCCACTTCCCTAGAGACATCATAGATGTCCTGGTCTTCTTCAAAGACAAATTTTAGTGCCCTAAAAGAAGGTCTCAAAGAAGCACTTCAAAGAAGAGGTAATGTCCGTTACCGATTCTTTCATCTTTATTTCTTCTTACACTTCTTCTTCTTTAGTTGTTTCATTATGAAGTAATAAAATCAGTATCACTCATATACTGATATGTCATTATAATTATGAAACAACCCTATTTCACCATCTATCCATCCTACAAAAAAAGAAATCACCGCACGTGCGTACGTACGGAATACCGTCTCCACGCCGTGGTGTAATCTATTTTCCACCACCACCTTACTTGGATGGGTATAATGGTGTAAATAATGACTATATATGACTATTATAAAGTGATACTGATTCTGAAATAGTATACATTCACTCAAATACAATTCCACAATCATAGGAACGATATCATCACTCGTGCGTACGTACGGAATACCGTCTCCACGATGTGATGCGACTCGTTCTACATGATCTTCATTTCATAATGATTATATAAATGAATTGAATGAATGAATATGATATATATTACACTAATACCATTCTGGAAATGAGGTATCTATAACCTAATGAGAAGAATAAAAATTTATTCGACAAGACACGCATAAGAACAAAAAGTTATAAACACCCGAATAACAAGTAGCAATGAAATATTACTACTAAGAAGCTAAGAATATGACCATATATGATATCATAAAAATAAGCATGATTCTGGAATAAGTCAATAACATTATTTAAATCATTATACGGGAGGTTTGGACACTTACGAATCAAAATGGACCTAAGGTAAGGGAAAATATCACAATCTCATTTTTATCCGAGATTGTTTATACTTTGGTATTTACTGGGGTGTATTTTATCATCCACATCCATGTTTACATGATATGTAATATTGTTTCCATCCACCTACAATTGTTCAAATCCAATTTTACCCTTCAGCGAGTTTTTAGTAAAAGATATGAAATGAATCTTTTTTCGTTTTTCGTACGAGGTTCTTTTTGACTTTTCCGGAAAAAGTATGAAGAATGTTTTTTCAAATAATACGTCATGAATGGATTTTTAAAAAATTATTTCCAAGAAGCTTCCTTTAATAGTTTTAAAGTTTAGTTTTAATCAACTTATTTTAGTTTAAAATTGTAAGACATGTTAAGAAAGGAAAATGTTTTTGAAGTAGAAAGGATATTTTCCTCAAGAATGGAGTTCAAGTGTTTTATCAAAATTATTTTCCATCTAAGATAATAAAGGGTTCTGTTTATATCACTATTATTACATAGATTTGATTATGTTGTGATGGAAATATTTTTATGAATTCCTTTATCTTATATGAATTTTTTTATGATGGCATGTTGTTTAAGAATCCCATTTTTATTACATGGGTTACGCTATGATGTATGGTTTATGATTTTGTGGCACACATAAGAATGGTATCATTATGAGATGGGTGGGACCTATATCTCTCTCCAATGCATTGGGTAATGATTTTATATCTCATGAGATAGACATGGCTGGAATGGTAGGTTATACCGGTTCAGTGAAACAGGACTGAAATGAGGAGTGAACTCGGTTCAGAAAAGGAATTTGTCCTCTAAGATTGTCTTGGAAATGAGCCTTGACTAATAAGAAATGATTATCTATGATTATGTGTGTATTCCACAAAGTTTCATGTTTTATGTTATGATTATTGTGATTACATTTCACTACCATGATTTATCCCATGTTATGAAATTATGATCTCTTTTGCAGGTTAAGATTTCCAAAAGTTATGTGCTTATGTATATGATGTGATTGATATTTCGTTTGTTTACCCTTACTGAGCATTTGAGCTCACCCTTTTGTATGTATTCTTTCCCCAGGTCAAGAAGAAGGTTATTAAGTAAGATATGCCAAAAGGGACTATAGATATGATGAAATAAATGGGAGACAGTGTAGACTCTTTATGAACCAGTTGTTTATGTTTCCCAGTTTTTAAAGACACTATACCTATACGGTCCTTTAGTGGTTTTGTTATATGTTGTAATAATTGTGCTTCAATTTTGAAGTATTAACAATGTATGTAAATTATGGGTCGTTATAGTTGGTATCAGAGGAAAGGTATAGTCAACCTTTGGAAACTAGGATGTGAAAGCCTTAGTATGAACCCTAAGGATAAGTCTAAGCATAGAACACAATCATAGTGTTTTAGAAATAGCCATGAATAACCTTGTATAAGACCTTAACTGTGAAATTTTATTCTTGATTATGTGGTTTTCCTATTATAATTAGTGTTTCTCACACTATTCTTCTTGGTTTTAGTCAATGGCTGGAACCCGAAGGAACCGTGTTAATGCGGAATGTGACGGGAAATGCAATGATTGTCCCCCTGAGCAACCAAAAGTTATGGGAGATGGAATTCAAAATCCTGTAGCCATGCTCACACAACTTTCTCAAGCTATGAATCATGTAGGACTTCCAAACGAGCAAAGTAATGAGCAAAATTCTGTTGAATCCTTCATGAGGCAGCGTCCACCTTCTTTCAGCGGGTCTAGTGATCCATTAGTTGCTGAACAATGGATTAGTACTACTGAAAAGATATTTCCAGTTCTTCAATGTTCTGAACATGATAAAGTCATCCTATCAGTGTATCGTTTGGAAGGAGATGCTGATCAATGGTGGAATCTTATTAAGAATATGAGGAAAAGGGATGAAATTGAGTCCATGGAATGGGACGAGTTCAAGAACTTATTTTTCAATAAGTACTTCCCTCATATTCTCCGAACAAAGATGGAGAAAGAGTTTCTTGAACTGAAGCAAAAAGGATGATGAATCTGTTGGTACCAATGAAGCAAATTTTACAAGACTTGCAAGGTACGTTTCTGGTATTATTATCCAACCTGAGGGTAAGATCGATCGATTCTTTAGTGGCCTAAAACCAAGTCTTTGAAGGGTGTTAGCCATAAGGGACTTCAATAGCTACAAGGAAATCGTTCGATTTGCTCTCAAAGTCGAGATGGAGATTGGAGTAACCCATCAGTCATATGGGTTTGATAAGAAGAGGAAAATTGAATTCAAAGGAAAATCTAAAGAGCACACTGAAAAGAAGATGAGCTTTCCCTTATGCTCAAAGTGTGGAAAGAAACAAGGAGGGAGTTGTCCTAAAGGGACAAGTAAATGTTTCAAATGTGGAAAGTAAGGTCATCGGGCATTTGAATGCCGCGATGATGGGAAGAAGATGTCTAATGACGCAAACAAAGGAAGGGATACACAGAATGAACCTACTACACTTCAATGTTTCAAGTGCAAGGAGATGGGACATTATGCCAATAAATGCCCTAATCCAAGGCTTGATGATGATGGTCGACGTCAACAAACACTTAAGGCTAAAGATAAAGGAAAGTCACATGCAATTTCTATCAGCGATGTGGAGTACGATAACGATGTGGTGAAAGGTACACTTACCATCCACTCTAAAGTAGCAAATGTTTTATTTGATTCTGTATCCACCCACTCTTTTATTTACGAAGAATTTTCTAAGGGTATCACCGTATTACCTCAATAATTAGATGTTGAGTTAGCTGTGACAACACCTAATGGCACAACAGTCTCATCAAAAGTTTATAATTCTTCTCCGATCGAAGTTTGTGGGAAAGTGATTCCTGCAAATCTTGTGATCCTTCCTATAGTGGAATTTGATGTGATTCTTGGCATGGATTGGCTTTCTTTATATGGAGCTCATATCAATTTTCAAAGAAGGGAAGTCACTTTTCATATTCCAGATCAATCAATGATCGTCTATCAATGCAAGGATGAACATAACCTCCCAGTGGAAATTTCTTCCATTTTATGGGTATTGATTCCACTAAATGAAGGTTATTTATCTCAAATGGTTGGTGAGAAACTCACGATTAAAAATATTCCCATTGTACGGGAGTTTGATGATGTCTTTCCGGAGGAATTACCGGGTCTTCCACCAAATCGTGAAGTTGAGTTTTCAATAGAACTCGTACCGGGTGCTTTGCCTATTTCAAAGACACCTTATAGAATGGCCCCAATTGAGTTGCAGGAATTGAAGAAGCAACTCCAAGAGAATCTTGATAAGGGATTCATACACCCTAGTGCGTCACCTTGGGGATCGCCTGTTCTATTTTTTAAGAAGAAAGATGGATCAATGAGACACTGCATTGATTATCGAGAACTTAACAAGATCACTATCAAGAACAAATATCCTCTCCCACGCATTGATGACTTATTTGACCAACTACGCGGAGCTCAATACTTTTCCAAGATTGATCTTCATTCAGGGTATCATCAATTAAGGGTCAAAAGGGAGGATATACCAAATACGGATTTCCGTACAAGGTATGGACACTATGAATTTATAGTGATGCCATTTGGTCTTACTAATGCCCATGTTGTCTTCATGGATTTGATGAATAGAGTCTTTAGAGACTCTCTTGATCAATTTGTGGTAGTCTTTATAGATGATATTCTTGTCTATTCAAAGAGAAAGGAAGAACATGAGGATCACTTAAGAATTATATTGAAGACCCTGATAAAGGAGAAGCTTTATGCCAAATTTACCAAGTGTCAATTTTGGCTTCAAAAAGTTGCATTTTTGGGTCACATAATCTCAAAAGAGGGGATATTTGTGGATCCAGCAAAAACAGAGGTTATTAAAAGATGGTCGAGACCAACAACAGTAACTGAGATCTGAAGTTTTCTTGGTTTGGCTGGATATTATCGACGTTTTGTGAAATATTTTTCACGATTATCTAATCCACTCACCAAGTTGACTCGGAAAGGAGTTAAGTTTGTCTGGACGGAGAAATGTGAAGGGAATTTCAAGGAGTTGAAAAGAAGGTTATCCAGTGCACCTGTGCTCATACTGCCTTGTAGTGGAGAAAGGGTTGTGATCTATTGTGATGCATACAACAAGGGATTGGGGTGTGTTCTTATTCAAAATGATATGGTGATAGCTTATGCCTCACGATTGTTGAAAATCCATGAGCAAAATTACCCAACACATGATTTGGAGTTAGCTGCGGTAATCTTTGCATTAAAGATTTGGAGGCATTATCTTTATGGTGAAAGGTGTGATATTTATACTAATCATAAAAGTTTAATGTATATTTTCACACAAAAGGAGCTGAATATGCGTCAAAAAAGATGGTTGGAGATGATTAAGGATTATGACTACTCAATTTATTACCACCCTGGGAAAGAAAACAGCGTGGAAGATTCATTAAGTCGACAAGACCATGCTAGTTTATCCATGATGAGGATCACAAAAGATCCAATATTTATGGATTTACAAAGGATGGATCTTGGAATTATAATGGATGGCAAAAAATCTTATCTTTCTGAAATGAATTTTTAACCATCTATACATGTGAAGATTAAAGAGGCACGGAAATAAGATGTCGAGTTACAAAAGAAGGTGAGAAATGTTCCTGAATTCAAACTTGTTTGTGATGGGATAATAATGTCCAGGAATCAGGTTTGTGTTCCTCCCATCCCCCAATTAAAGAAGGCGCTGCTGGATGAGGCTCATAGTTCTTCGTTCTCTATTCATACTGGAAGCACGAAGATGTATAGGGACCTGAAAGAGTACTTCTGGTGGGATGGAATGAAAAGAGATGTTGCTGAATATGTATCTCGATTCTTGGTTTGTCAACAAGTTAAAGCTGAGAGACAGAAGTCTAAGGGGATGTTACAACCATTACCCATACCCGAATGGAAATGGGAAAACATCACTATGGACTTTGTCACAGGACTTCCTAAACCATCCAAATGCAATAATGCTATCTGGGTCATAGTTGATCGTTTTACAAAGTCTGCACACTTCATTGTTATTAGAGAGGATTTCTCTCTAGATCAGCTTTCCAGGATATATGTAAAGGAATTGGTAAGATTGCATGGAGTACCACTTTCTGTTATATCTGATCGGGATCTGAGATTTACCTCAAAGTTCTGGAGAAGCCTTCAGCATACTCTGGATACAGAGTTGAGTTTCAGCACTGATTTTCATCCTCAGACAGACGGTCAGTCTGAGAGAACAATTCAAACCCTAGAAGATATGTTGAGAGCTTGCTCTATGGATTTCAAATGTGGTTGGGATCAACACCTACCTTTGGTGGAATTTTCTTATAATAATAGCTTTCACACCAGTATTTAGATGGTTCCTTATGAAGCTCTCTATGGAAAGAAATTCAGGACTCCAACTTGCTGGGATGAAGTTTGGGAAAGAAAGTTATTAGGACCTGATCTCGTTGATGAAATGGAAAAAAAAAGTCAGATCTATTCAACAACACATAAGAGCAGCTCAGAGTCGACAGAAAAGTTATCCTGACAATCGAAGAAAAGACCTAGAGTTTGAAGTGGGTGATAAATTGTTCTTACGAATATCTCCCTAGAAGAGGGTTATGAGATTTGGAAAGAAGGGGAAGTTGAGCCCTAGATATATCGGTCCTTTCGAAATACTGGATGGTGTTGGGAAGGTAGCTTACTGATTGGTACTTCCACTGAATCTCTCTCAAGTTCACGATGTGTTCCATGTATCTCTCCTGAGAAAGTACATACCTGATCCTTCACATGTACTCAGCTCAGAAGTTGTACCGCTGGAGCAAGATCTTTCTTATAAAGAACAACCGATAGAGATTCTGGATCGTAATGAAAAAGTCCTACGAAACAATACCACTCGATTGGTGAAAGTTTTATGGAGGAACCACCAATTAGAAGAAGCTACATGGGAGCTTGAGGATATGATGAGGGAGAGGTATCCTCATCTGTTTGTTATAAAGTGACGAATTTCGAGGGTGAAATTCATTTTAAGGGGGGTAGAATGTAACACCCGAGACTTTTATGTTATATAAACCATCAAAGGAATCTTTTTCTACACAACAGTTTCTTGGCTTGCTTTACACGAAATCGCGACCTTCCTCGATAGCTTGTGTCGTACGCAATACCGAGTTTCACTAAACAACGATATGCTATTAAAATATTATTAAAACTAGCCGTTATGAATAGTAATAACCACTTTTTGAAATTTTATAAATTTTATTTTTCAAAATGGACTTCATTTTTGGATTCAGAATATCAAAATTAGCCTAGGGTGAAATTTTGGTGAATTTCTGAAAACTTTCAATTTTTGATGAATAGTGAAACCACTAAGTGGTAGTTAAAAAACTGAATTTTTTGTAAAACATAATTTTACCGCTTCTGTGAGTGGAATTTCAAAAATCCGAGAGACACGGTTAATGTCAGTAAGTAAAATGTGGTTCAATGAGATGAAAATAATTTTTTGGTAAATAGTAACTTTTTACTTTTTTGACCACGGTTAAAAGTAAATAGGGTAATTAAGGGTAAAGATGATATTATTATTACCCTAACACATGTCCTAATTCTATTGGACAAGTTTAATTCGACCAAAAACAAACTTAGGAATAAAATATGACCATTTAGGCCCACATGGATTAGATTAGGACATTTATTATTAATTTATTTAAAGAAGGGTTAAAATAGTTAAAATCAAAGTTTAATAAGTAAATAATTTTTAATATGGGGTTATACATAAGATAAATTCGACTATAAATATTCATTAGAAAGATAAAAAGATTTCCTACATATTGGTATTGTATTTGTAATTTTTAGACATTAAATAATTTAATTTATTTATGACACAAAGATGATGCAGTAATTATCTTATTAATGAAAATTGATATAATTAATGTTATAAACACCAATATAAATGTAATTTGAGACTTTTTATGAATTCCACTAATTTTCTAGGTTAATATGACATGTTATTATTGATTTAATTAAATATTTTACAACTAATCCTTCTGTTATGATTTTCACAAAAATCAATTACTAAATAGTGTCAAAATTGACATAAAATAGTTTTTAAAACAAATATTATATTAGTAATTGTTATCTTATTCTTAAAAATCTAATGTTCGGCCAAATGACTTAGATAAGGTTATATATATTAATAATAAAAAATTTGGGGTTCTTTTTTCTGCTTATAGTAAGTTTATTAACCTTATAGTATAAGAACACAAGAAGACACGGTAAAAGTAAAATTATTTAACTTAATGTTAAATCTAAATGATACGGTTAGAATAGGAACCTAAACTAGTCTAAATTCTATTGGATGAGAGGATTTCGACCCATCCCCACCTTAGCTTATAAATATATCAATTTGGAGCTATTCAAAACCGAACATGACTTTATAATAAAATAATAGTTTTAGTTTTCCCAAAGGTGCCCCTCTCCTCCCCTATAAAAGGGCACCTCCTCCCCCGCTTCCTCACACCAATTTGAGCCTTCAAGCTCGGCCAACCCCTGACAATTCCTCCTCTCCACTTCCCTAGAGATATCCTAGAGGTCCTGGTCTTCTTCAAAGACCAATTTTAGTGCCCTAAAAGAAGGTCTCAAAGATTCACTTCAAAGAAGAGGTAATGTCCGTTACCGATTCTTTCATCTTAATTTCTTCTTCAACTTCTTCTTCTTTATTTGTTTCATTATGAAGTAATAACATCAGTATCACTCATATACTGATATTTTATTATAATTATGAAACAACCCTATTTCACCATCTATCCATCCTACGGAAAAAGAAATCATCGCGCGTGCGTACGTACGGAATACCGTCTCCACGCCATGGTGTAATCTATTTTCCACCACCAACTTACTTGGATGGGTATAATGGTGTAAATAATAACTATATATGACTATTATAAAGTGATATCGATTCTAAAATAGTATACATACACTCCAATACAATTCCACGATCATATAAACGATATCATCACTCGTGCGTACGTACAGAATACCGTCTCCACGATGTGATGCGACTCGTTCTACATGATCTTCATTTAATAATGATTATATAAATGAATTGAATGAATTAATATGATATATATTACACTAATTCCATTATGGAAATGAGGCATCTATAACCTAAAGAGAATAATAATAATTTATTCGACAAGACACGCATAAGAACAAAAAGTTATAAACACCCGAATAACAAGTAGCAATGAAATATTACTACTAAGAAGCTAAGAATATGACCATATATGATATCATAAAAATAATTATGATTCTGGAATAAGTAAATAACATTATTTAAATCATTATACAGGAGTTTCAGACACTTACAAAGCAAAACGGACCTAAGGTAAGGGAGAATATGACAATCTCATTTTTATCCGAGATTGTTTATACTTTGGTATTTACTGGGGTGTATTTTATCATCCACATCCATGTTTACATGATATGTAATATTGTTTCCATCCACCTACAATTTTTCAAATCCAATTTTACCCTTCAATGAGTTTTTAGTAAAAGATATGAAATGAATCTTTTTTCGTTTTTCGTACGATGTACTTTATGACTTTTCCGACAAAAGTACAAAGAATGTTTTTTTAACTTATACGGCATGAATGGATTTTTAAAACATTATTTCCAAGAAGCTTCCTTTACAATTTTTCATGTTTAGTTTTAATCAACTTCTTTTATTTTAAAATTGTAAGACATGTTAAGAAAGGAAAATGTTTTTGAAGTAGAAAGGATATTTGCCTCAAGGATGGAGTTCAAGTGTTTTATCAAAATTATTTTCCATATAAGATAATAAATGGTTCTGTTTCTATCCCTATTATAACAGGGATTTGATTATGTTGTTATGGAAATATTTTTATGAATTCCTTTATCTTATATGAATTGTTTTATGATGTCATGTTGTTTAAGAATCCCATTTTTATTACATTGGTTATGCTATGATGTATGGTTTATGATTTTGTGGCACACATAAAAATGGTATCATTATGAGATGGGTGGGACCTATATCTCCCTCCAATGCAATGGGTAAAGATTTTATATCTCATGAGATAGACATGGCTGGAACGGTAGCCTATACCGGTTCAGTGAAACAGGACTGAAATGAGGAGTGAACTCGGTTCAGAAAGGGACTTTGTCCACTAATATAGTCTTGGAAATGAGCCCTGACTAATAAGAAATGATTTTGTATGATTACGTGTGTATGCCACAAAGTTTCATGTTTCATGTTATGATTATTGTGATTACATTTCACTACCATGATTTATCCCATGTTATGAAATTATGATCTCTTTTGCAGGTTAAGATTTTCAAAAGATATGTGCTCATGTATATGATGTGATTGATATTTCTTTTGTTTACCCTTACTGAGCATTTGATCTCACCATTTTGTATGTATTCTTTCCCCAGGTCAGGAAGAAGGTTATTAAGTAAGATATGCCAAAAGGGACTATAGATATGATGAAATAAATGGGAGACAGTGTAGACGCTTTATGAACCAGTTGTTTATGTTTCCCAGTTTCTAAAGACACTATAACTATACGGTCCTTTTGTGGTTTTGTTATATGTTGTAATAAGTATGCTTCAATTTTGATGTATTAACAATGTATGCAGAGTATGGGTCATTATAGGCCTCCTGTAAGCTGAAGTTCACACATGGAACGTATGTAAGATGTCCTCAAGCCCCTTGTCGGCATCTCAGCAATGCTTTCCATCCTTGAAGCCCTCTACTTGTCATTAGATATGCGCGAAGCACTCACCGAGTATTTAAGGAGCCCCCTCCAGTTTGAGATGGAGGTAGCAGCTGTAAAAGACTTTCACGATGAAACAACTGAGAGTGTCGAATGCCAAACCATCATTTCATTCTCCGGAGAAGATGAAGGCTCTCCCATAGAGGGGCACATCCACCTGCTGTACATCACTGTCCAATTTAATAGTGTGGATGTTTGCGGTTGTCTCGTTGACACCGGCTCCAGGATCAACCTTATCCCAACGCAGACATTGAGAAATCTGAGGTTATCCGAGGATGACCTGACTCCCTCTGATCATAGGATCCAGGGATATGACAGGACAGAGCAGACCCCAGAAGGCAAGATCTGTTTGAATACCCAGTTTGGTGACCTAGTTGCCAGTACGGAATTTATGGTCGTCTCTCATGACACAGTGTATAATGCATTTATGGGTAGGTCATGGATCCACCTGTATGTGGTGGTCCTTTCATCGTATCACCAGTGCCTCAGGTACTCCCGAAATAGTCAATTAGGCATAATACATAGTGATGCATCTCCTTTCGCCTCTTGTGAAGCCCGTTATCTGGACACTAACTATTACAAGAGCAGGGATAAGCAGATTATGGCATGGCAGGTTGAGCCCGCCATGGTCACAAGTGACCCCTGGGCCAGTCTGGATGATGCCTACGTCTTCCCAATCCATCGATTGGATGCCACAACCCCCGACATGGGGAAATTCATTGTTGTCTCTGGTACAAGAGTAAGTCATATTCCCAAGTCCAAGTGATGGTGGAAAATCACCTCGTACTCCTACACATACCAGGCTCAGGTGATCCCAGAACCTCCTAACCCTGTATGATACCGGGATGTCTTCCCCATGGCCACAGCGATACGTCATACATGTCTGTTTTTCTGGGTTGGAATAAACCAAATCAAGCTGATGCGCCACTATTTATTTGATGTCATCAAGCGTGGCCCCATGGGATGAAGACTAGATGAGATCAGATCGACTACGTTCATCACTATGGTCTCAGTGGCGCATGAATCTCCTAATATGTTGTCTACTACTATCCATGAAGGTACCAACCTCCCGTCAGGTTCTTCCGAACCAAGGGAAGCTCCACCCACTGGGAATCCCTCCACCGCAAGAGAAGAATAGGATCTGGAGGATTCCCCCTTCCTTTGAAGAAGGAATCTCTACCATGGTCGATGAACTGGTATAGGTGAGCCTTGGTAGCGAGTCAGATCTGAGACCCACATTGATCAGTGTCGCCATGTCCCTCGAGGAGGAGCAGTGGTACGTGGAATTTGTTAATAGCATCGTTATGTGTGCGTCTGAAGTTGCAATGAGATGAAAGGACTAGATCCTCAGGTATCCGTCCATCACCTCGGTCTCCCAAAAAACCATCGCGGGTTCAAGAAACCTCTTAGAAAGATGCACCCTTCTCACAGTGCCATGGTTGAGGCCAAAGATGACAAGATCATCAGCGAAAACTTTGTCAATGAAGTCCAGTACATCAATTGGCTATCCAACATTGTGTCGATCAGGAAGAAGAATGGGTATATTAGAGTCTGTATTGACTTCCGAGATCTCAACCGTCATTGCACGAAGGATGATTTTCCCCTCCCAGTGATAGAATTGTTGAATGATACCACTACAGTGTTCCAGGACCTCTCCTTCATGGATGGTTACTCTGGGTATAATTGAATTCAAATGTCCCCTGAGGATGAGGATTCCACCACTTTCTGGGCACCCCAAGATACTTTCTATTACCAGGTTATGTCCTTCAGCCTGAAGAATGCAGGTGCTACCTATCAATGGGCCATGCACCGCATAGTCAAAACTAATCCTCGGGACATTGATGGAGTGCTATGTGGATGCTCTGGTGGTCAAGTCTTTCCAGCTCTGGGACCATCTCATGGACCTTGAGAAAGTGTTCAGATTCTTCTTCTAATGCCACTTGAAGCTAAACCAATTGAATTGTGCCTTCGGGGTCACCTCCGGGATGTTTCTTAGCTTTGTTTTCAGGTAACGAGGCATCACGATAGACCAAAATAAGATCAAGGAAATTAGCCAGATGCCTCCCCCAAGCAATATTAGGGAGGTTCGGGGTTTCCAAGGCCACTTATCCTACATACACCGATTCATTGTGAATCTAGATTGCAAGTGTAAGCCCTTTTCTCAGATAATGCAGAAGGTCTCTGCCTAAGAATGGGATGATGAGTGCCAGAACGTGTTCGAGGAAATTATGCAGTACTTGCTCTAGCCTCTAGTCTTGATGCCCCCATCTCTGGGAATCCACTAGTCCTATAAGTGACTACCCTGGAATGACCTCTCAATGACCTTCTCGCCCAGAAGAACAATGAGGGGACAAAAAATAGTCTCTACCACCTCAGTCATATGTTCATCGATACAAAGACCAGATACTCCCCCATCGAGAATAGATGCCTTGAATTGGTATTCCTAGTACAGAAATTGTGACACTACCTACAGCACCATGAGGTACAGGTGGTTTCTTCGATAGACCCGTTAAAGTCCATTCTGAACCTCCCCATGTTGACTGGTTGTCTAGCACGGTGGGCGGTCATCCTTCAGCAGTTTGACATCAGGTTCGTTCCCCAGAAGGCTATCAAGGGATATGCATTGGAAGAATTCCTAGCTACCCACCCAAGCTCCTTGAATCAGTCCCTAGACATGGATTTTCCTAATGATCCAATCCTCTCAGTCGATCATGTCATCCCGTGTTGGAAGATTCACTTCGACGGTGCCTCCTAGAGTACCACCGGTAGAAGGCTCAATGATCCTCGACTCAACAGAGTGGTCCTGGGTATCGTATTCATTACCACACCGGAAGCTATTTTTCCATACAAATTCATTTTATCGGATGTCTACACCAACAATGAGGTGGAGCATCAGGATCTTATCACAGGCCTCAAGCTGGCCCTCGAGATTGATGTACCCCATTTTCATGTGAAGGGGGATTCCGAACTAGTCATCAAGAAATTCAACGGTGGCTATGTTGTAAGAAATCCAGATCTCGTACCATTGTTGGAATGCATTCTCCAGCTAATGGAAAATTTTACATCTCGACCAGAGGTTACCCATGTCCCTCGATCACAAAATGGTTGAGCGGACACCTTGGCAAGCTTGGGTGCATCACTTTCTGAGCCCAAATAGGATGATCTGATTATACAAGTGGCACACCGTAGATTCAATACCCCCATCACCCCAGAGGATGATAACGGTATGTGGGTAAGCCATCTTACTGCTAGATCATCCATTATAGGACCGCTAGGGCATTCAGATGCAGTGTTTGAAGCGACTCCCGACGAGAGAGCCCCTTTTGTTGAGTATCTCCAAAATTGCAATCTCTCGCCAGACCGGGCCGAGTGCGAGAAAATCCGACACCACATGATATTTTTTACACTCCAGAGTGGTCCCAGTCTTGACCATATCCTCTAAAATCATGGTTTTTATGGTGTTACCTTCCATTGAATCCAGGGAGTTGAGATTCCACAGGTCATGCAAGAGGTTCACGTCAGTTCCTGTAGTGCCCACCAAGCTGGGCCAAAGCTGTCCCATCAAATCCGAAGAACCTCTATGATCCATGATTGTATTGATTTCACCAAGAGATTTCACACGTTCCAAGTTCATGCTATCTTCCAACATCGGCTGCCTGAACCTCTCCACTACACCAAGTACTATTGGCCATTTGCGGTGTGGGGACTAAATGTCGTGGGACCATATCTACCGGCGACAACTCGCCAATGCAGGTTCATCCTGACTGCCACAGATTTCTTTTCCAAGTGGGTGGAGGAAATTTTTCTCAAAGAGGTCAAGGTCTGTTCTATCGTTTACTTCGTGAACTCCAACATCATCCACTAGTTTGGAGTCCCTTACACCGTCCTCACCGATAACGGCACCAAATTCCGAGCAGCTGAGCTGAAGAAATTGTATGCTAAGTACAATATCCGTTCGAACCATACCTCCTGCTATCACATGAAGGAAAATGGGCAGATCGAGGAGTTCAACAAAACCCTCTCTAACATTTTTCAGAAAATGGTTGGTCAGAATAAGAAAAGTTGGCCAGATAAGCTCCCCAATTCCCTCTAGGACTATCGGACCACGACTCGTAATTCCACTCAGGTGACCCCATATTCCCTGGTGTACGGAGCTGAGGCTATCCTTCCCAACGAGATCCAACTGCCTTTATTATGCACCACGGTCTATGACCAGTAGGTTCTAGATAAGGCAGCTAAAATCTATCTAGATGAATTGGAAGCACATGACAAGAATATGCTCTATTTCCTGCACAATCTGAAAGGGCATCTAAATAAGATGTCTAGAGCCTTTAATAAGAAGTTTCTCCTCCTCTCTTTTCAGAAAGTTGACCTGGTATTGGCCCTCCATGTGCCAATGATCCTTGGCAGGAAACCACTGAATTTGGAGCCCAAATGGGAAGGACCTTACATAGTCAACAAGGATTACCCCAATGGAGCGTACTCCTTGATAACCATGGATGGTGAGCGTATAACTCCTCCCACCAATGCCTAGTTCCTCAAGAAATACTTTTCCTAAGCCTGCTGGTCCTGCATGACCTTAAACTGGTTGGTCCTACACGACCTTAAACTTAATGGTCCCACGTGACCCAAAACTGGACGCCTGTCCCGTATGACCCTAAACTGTACGCCGGTCTTGCATGACCTTAAACTATCCAGTCCAGCATGACTATAAACTGTGCATCATCCAGCATGATGTAAAAATGTGATTTAAGAAATGTGTATGGTTTTATTACCTTCATTATGGGATATGTAGGAACGCTCAGACGTCTCGTCTTGAGCCCAGCCCCGATCTCTTCTCTTTGAATATCCCCCCTGGGTATAGTTCTCTTGGAGGATCTTCGCATGATATAGTGTAGGATTCCTTAGCCCCACTCATGTTAGGATTATAATGGTCGCACTGTGTGCCCACTCCACGTTCTTCTGTCCTCCCAAGTCCTCACCACATGACGTTAAACTGCATGGCCTTAAAAAACTGCGTATGGCTTGATTCCCATCCTCATGGGATACGTAGGAACACCCAGACATTTCGTCTGTTGGCCCAGCCCAAATGCCAGAATCTTCCCCCTGGGTAAATACATATGGTGGGGTGAATACTCTTGCCCCAATTCATGTCAAGCTAAGATCGATCCGACTATATGTCCCAGTCTCTGTAGACGTTCACCTCTTTTAGTGATGGGTACATCTTTTCTTCACCCACTCCTTTGATTGGGATTCCATCACCTTCCCTGTCTGGAAGGGCCCCTGAATGGTATGGATGCTAGGCCAAAGGGATCTCCTAACACTTTGGGCCAACTCCCTTGAGGATGTCGAGAAACAAGCCAATACTAGTCCTACATTTCGAATATGATCAGCAGTGGATGATCATTTGTTGATCCCATTCCAGGTTACTATAAGTACTTTGTGTTTCGAACATGGTCAACAGCTATCCTGGGACATTGGAACCACCCTAAGATGTCCCAAACCTTGAGTGTAGTGGTTCATTATTCCCTATTGAATCTCCAAGAGACGAACTCCCTTTGGGGAAATCCATGTTTTAGTTCCCCATATGACAGGGAGAGCCATGATCGGGTCCGTGTTTCCCACATCGAGCACCGCTCATGTGGGATTAAGAGCTGTGATGAGGTAGTAACCATACAAGAGGGCATATGACCTTCCATCTGAGGCCTAGCCTCAGGCCCCTTGACCTTTCCGGGCCCCCGACCCAGGTTCTCTCTTATGAGATTGTATGGCGTGGTGTGGGATTATGTCCTCCATCACGTCTGGTTGCTCACCGTGTCGTACACATCCCCGGATGAGACACCTCGCCCCTGACCCTCATCCTTACTGCAAGACATTAAACTACAAAATGGTTGGGCCTTCCTGACCAAGGCCCAGCCTTAGGCCCCTTGGCCTTATTGGGCCCCCAACCCTCATCCTCACTTCAAGTCATTAAACTGAAAACTAGTCAGGCCTTCCTGACTGTGGGCCATCCTCAGGCCCCTTGGCATTCTTGGGCCCCCGACCCAGGTTCTCTCTTATAGGATTGTACGGTGTGATGTGGGATTATGTACCCATTCATGTCGGGTTACTCGCCATGACCTTACACCCCCCACATTAGGGAATCTTACTCCCGGGTGCCTTCAAGAACTATGTGTGGCTTCATTCCCATCATCATGGGATAGGTAGGACCGCCTGAATGTCTGGACATCGGGTCCAGCCCCATCTCTCGGAAATCATCCTTTCACCTTGGTCCCTTGGCCTACCCTTCCCTGGAGAGTATATGGTGTGGCATGGGATTATGTCCTCGTTCACGTTAGGATTGTAACGACCAAGCCATGTGCCTCTCTCTCCTGAGCACCCTCATCAACCCTTTTTGGTGGTTCATCAATGTGACTAAGGGTACTCTGGTTTTGTACCTCGGATATCAGACTCTTCTCAGACATGTTTCCACCCACTTTTCAGGATTTGTGTTCCCCATCATTAGAGCTTCTATCACCTTTCACACCCGGAAGGGCCCCTAAATGGTATAGATGCTAGGCTTAAGGTCCCTCCTACCATTACAGGCGAACGTCCTCAAGGGTCGCAGACAAAAAGCCAATACAAATCTTGCGTTGCGAATATGGTCAGTGGTCGATGCTCATTTGTTGATCACATTTCAGGATAACGCGATATGGATACTGTGTTTTGAACATGGTCAATAGTTATCCTCCATTTCCACGCCAACCCCATTAAGCCCAAAATGTCGTTTACATGATTCGCATCCTTATCCACATCATCATGTCCAAGAATAACTTCAAAACTCTTGTTATTATACCTCAGTACGCATCCGCGTATTAGGAGGACCAAAAGCCGCGATAGGGGTGTCATTCAGGGCTCCGCACAGATTTCTCTTTAGGGTGCAATCCATGTATTGTAATAGAAATCTTTGTCCCTTGTTTCTCACACTGATTTTAACTCATGTGGGCTTAGGGATCAGGTTGAGGCCTGCACTTAGTTGTAGGGTTTTCACTCCATCCATGGTATGAGCTCTAAGACGTTAAACTATGATCTCTTCTAGAACTACGTGTGGCTTGATTCCCATCCTAATGGGATACATAGGACCACCCGAACATCCCGTTTTCAGGTCCAACTCAGTAGGGAGCTAGTTTCTCCTGCCCCTTGACCTCTTGCCTCTATGAAGGCCCCTTGGCCTGAGGCTCCTTTCTCGAAATTGTGTACAGTGTGATGTATGATTATGTCCTCATTCACATTGGGTACGCTGTACCACATTGGGCACATTCCTTCACGTCCAAGCTATATGAATTTAAAATATGCCGCCTGGTCCTATCACTTAGACCAAAACTGTGACATTATCGTCCTATCTGCACGATGAAAAACCGCACTACATCATGATTTCCTCAAGGGGGAACCATGTTTGGTATTAGTTGCACACCATACCATTTTTCAATGCCTATAATGGATTCATTATTGTTGCGACGCCAGGGCCGGATACCCTAGGCTTTTCTCCTCACATAAGAAAAACCACTTACCTTAAAGGACAAACAATATTTCTCAAATACCGCTTCTTTTGGTGCGAGGGATTCACCCGCACACCCCAATTGTCCCTGGAATTGTTACATTACTGTTCCACTTGATGAAATAAGTGTAGCTTTATCCCCATCCTCATAGGGTTCCTTGGAATGTATGTGCACTTTCCCTCAGACCTAGCTCAACTCTCGTTTTTGGTACCTCGACCTAAAACCTCTCCAAGGAACATGTGATGGTCGGAACCCCCGGTTCCCATTCACGTCGTGTTTTTGTAATTACCCCACCATGTGTCTCCCACATTTCATATCATCCATGGTATGAGTTCTACGACCCTAAACTAAGATCTCCCCATTGGAATGGGCTCGATTACCTCTATCTAATACGTCGCATTGACGTTTTCAGATGCGTTTGACAAAGATCCCAAAATGTAGAATTTTTATAGGGACAATTCCGTTGTTCCATGTCCATGCTTCATGAGATCACTATCTAGATCTTCATCCTCTTTCATATCTGAAGGGACCCTCTAATGGCCTGGTCCCATGCTGCATCGGCTCACCTACCATCCTGGTTCAACGCCCATAAGGATCTTGAATGACATTTACGACATGTCTCATGTTTCGAACATAGTCAACGATTGACCCTCATTTGTCTGTTCCCATATCAGGCTAACACGATGTGGATTCTGCATTTCCACCATGGTAAACAGTTATCCTCCATCATCATGCCGACATCACTGTGGTCCAGATTTCGAGCTTCATGATTCACACATTTCCACCTCCTCATGTTAATGTGGAATTCCAAAATACTCGGCTTTATCTCTTCGCACGTCTAGGTGAGCTACATGGATAGGTTAACATCATTGGGATGACATTTAAAGAGTATAACCTTTCCCTAACATTTTCCATCCTATGTCGGGATGTCCCCCATTAATTCTTGTTTCCCACATCAAGCATGACTCACGTGGGCTTAGTAGTTTTAGTAGGATGTGCACCGGTGCAGCCATGCTTCGCATCGTCCCACATGATGTTAAACTGTGCTTCCAGAACTATGTACAGCTTGATTCCCATCCTCATGGGATACTAAAGACACCCTGGTACTTTGCCTAGGGTCTATCCCCAGCAATCATAAATCCTGTTCCTCCTCATTTCTAGCCCCTGGCATGACCTCTTGTGAGGAACCGTGTAACTATAACTTTTCCCTGAATAAGTTCGGGATGCCCCAAGATGAGTTTGGGAAGCAACGACTCCATCTTTAGGAGGACCTGTCTGAAAGAAGGAATGATCCGTGATCAAACCGATCTGTCCACCCGGTGTTTTTCCACCATGGTGGAATAATTTCAATAGTGTTGGATTTTATTCGAACAAACCCTCACTCCACATTTCACACTTTGTGTGCCCCTTATTCGGACCCTCTTCATCTTTCTCATCTAGAGTAACCCCTAAAAGTATGGATACTCATCCTATTGCTGACCTATTGTCTTGGGACAACATTACAGAAGACTAAAAGATGACATTTTGAGTCTGGACCCATGTTGCGAACATGGTCAATGGTCAACCCTCATTTTCTATCCCCACTCCAGGCTAATGCAATAAGAATGCTGTATTTCGAATTCTATCAATAGTTATTCAACATTGTCACACCACCCCAACAATGTTCTGAATCTTGGGATTCATGATTCACACCTCCCATTCCCATATGTTTGGATTTATTTTAGCACCCCTAGAATTACCCCGTTTGTGCGCAAGAGAATTCTAGGAAGATAGTAATTCAGCTATTCTGAGAGCCTAATTCTCCAGTCAAGTCTCTCCCATTTCCTCCCAGAAATCAGGAACAGTTGTCCAAAACCTGGATTCCCGAAGCTTGGTTTGCACTCATTCATTTGGATGGGGTGATAAGGTGGTTATCCCCTATTTCACATATCGGGCCTGACCCACGCAAGCTTAGGGAATGATCGCTGGGAGCTCCGCGAACATTATAAGGATGCAATAAACCAATGTAAACAATGGAACTCATGTATGATATGAAATTCAAATATTCAAATCAAGAAAGTACCTTTAAGGGTTTGTAATCATTACAGTACCCGAGGGTCGACTCCCCCAAGGACAGATTGACCTTGTCAATGTAACATTGCAGCTCTGTCACCCTACGGCTGGTGGCGCCCAGGAGTTGCTGCCACTTGTTTACCTCCTGCTCCTCCTCGACAGCGAGAGGCCGTAGTTCATCAGTTTCAACCTGAGCCTACTCAACACCAGTCTCAATAACGGCCATCCCTTCTGAGGTGATCTTCATTCTCTCCTTGTCCTTCACCAACTGGGCTTTCATCCATGAGACGATCTCTATTTCCACATCAAGAGAAGAGGAATTCTCATCTGCTCGGGCCTGCAACCGTTCAAACTTGTTTTCAGCCTCCTAGTGCCCTTTGATGTTCACCGCCTTCCTCCGCTACTAGCCTACACTAAGGCCACGATCATAGTCCCGAATCATTTCCACCATAATATCTCGGATGATCCTATGAGGGCGTTGGGCATCCACTCCCCCAGTACATAGTTCGCGTAGCTGCAAGCGAATTCTATAAATCTCATCCAACAATAAAGCATTACGGTGTTATTGATGAAGAGCATGATCAGCTTCCACGATCGACGATGGACTATTTTACTATCCTCCTCGTTAGAGGCCGTCTTGTCCCAGCCGGCGTGATTGGCAGGCTCGTATGCAGGTAATGCCCCCAAGAACTCCTCAGCCGCATCCACATCCGACGTCGAATCGGGCGTGGTAGGGGCAGGGCTATCTTGTCAGTCCTCATCATTAGATCCCACCTCAATAATCTCAGGTTTCGTCCCACCGTTGTCCCCACCAACAATCAAGAGTACTGCAGTCCAGTCAGGCTGGATGTCCACCTCCACGACCCTTGGCTTGCCCTTGGGTAGGGTGTTTCCAGAAGCCCCGAACAACTTCACTGTAGCAGCCTAGGCCAATTGAAGGAGTGTAAATGCCAAAAATGGGATGTGAATGTCAGTTAACATGGTTAGGGGATGGTAGTTGTGAATTCGCTGGAGAAGACTTACAGAGGTCAAATCCCAATTCTCACTCCTTGGATGATGTCATCGGAATCCCAAGACGTAGCCCCACCGTATATAGTTGTCAGGTCTAGAGACACTGGGGGAGTTGCCTCAGTTTCCGAGCCCCACCAGACATGGAAGTTGATGATGAAATGGGCATGGATCCCAAAGGTCCCGCATCGGCACCAACTAAGGGGCGGGAACGAGTTCTATGCACAAGGTCTTCCTGCACTATGCAAATGCTGATTAAGAATCCAAAGTAACCTAAGGGAAAACTCTAAATATGGAACTTGGGATTTTACCTTGAGGGCCATCGCGAAATAATCAAGATCCAAGAACTAATCGCTGACCTCACCCTCCTCTGGAAGACTCTCTCTAACAGCCTCGTCTCCCCAGGAGGACTCGTCCGACTCTTCTGGCAGAGGGAAACATTCTCTCAGGTCAGCAGCTGACAGTTGAACAGGGACCATATGACCCAGCATCACCCTGACCTGGTCTGTCCTCAAGTGAGGGGAACCCCGAGAATGGATAAAATCTTCTAGCTTAGCTATGTATTGCTCCTCCTCTGCCTGAGACACTACAAAACCAGATCTAATGGGGCCAATCCTCGTCATGTCCATCCAGAGGTGGTTAAGATTATACCATAACTTAGACGGGCTGAGGAATTGACAGTTGACTTCCCAGATGTCCCAGACCTATGGGAAGACAGCGTTATCTGGCATATCAATATGGCGTAGCCATTTCCCCAGATCCTGAGTAGAAATGCTACAGAATCCATTTGATGGTCTACCCTATGGATGAATCTATTCTCCTATGACAATTGGCTGCACTTCCATGGTCAGATCCGCTACCACTACTCCCCCCTCAACTGGCACGGGCGTTACCGCCATAGTAGCCCCGCCATAGAGGGATGACCCTACTACCTTTCGGCCTCTTCCCCGAGGTTGGGGAAGCTCACTCTCACCACCAGGATAGTTGGCTGCTCAACATCTCCCCGAGATAGGCCCCCTCCCTGCTCTAGCCATATTCCTTTACCAGCCCAAGAACAACGGTCGGCAGAGGTAGTACATTCCGCATCTTCACATCTTTATGAGTGAACATGAGCTACATCTACCTCATCACACACAACTACTCCTCGTAGCACACCTCTAGGAAGACCTGCAAGGTCAGCCGCTGCAGGCATCGAAATTGACTTGCCAACCGGTGTGGGGTGTATGGCTCGTAGAGATGCTCGAGGTCCACCCTGGCCACCAGGACTCCAAATCAAAAGGATAGGAGATAGGCCTGATTGTCTTCTGTCTACCAGCCATTGTTAGTGAATTCCCCTGCCTGCAAGAGGAATGAGAGGAAATTGAATTCCTCCACCCTCCACACCTGGTTCAGAACCGATGGTGCGGTCATCTTGGTCAGAAAACACCCCGCGACATTCATGATTGAGGGATAGAAGATCGACCCTGGAGGTGATATGGGGTTCAGATATTCATAGACCCCCCTGATGTGCGCATCCATCCACCCGTACAGAAGATTGAACGGACCACATACCCTCTTTGGTCTTTTTTCCTCGCTGATGTGCCACAACATCTTGTACATCTTGGTGAGCATCAAGATCCCTAGGTTGACCCGCCCTCCTGTCGCCAATGAGGATAACATGATGAAAGTGCTTGGCCGAACTCCCATGTTTGTATCTCTCACCGGTAGAATCCACCCACAGATGAGACTTGTGATGAATGCCGCCAGCCCGACTATTGGATGTTGTTCAGTGCTGACACTGAACCCCTAGGTCTTCCACTGGCTATACTCCAACAGCCGCTAGTTTGAATTTTCCATACTCCAGGCCCCCTTTGGGAAGTTCAAGGCCTTGTTAGGAACTGAAGGTCTACCCAGACGTTCATAAAATTCTTGAACCAATGCTTCAAGTGAACATCCCTTACCGCTTCCTTATCTTCCCAGGGCACAAGCTCCATCAATGCCATCGCTAGATGTGGCATCTACTTCAGATCCTCCCACACACCCATAGCTGGAAGGAATTCGTCATACATCGTTCCCAGTATCGGGACCCCCGAGATCTGATAAACATCCCATTGGCTGATTTTGACCTCCCTATGATGCAGGTGAAAGGTATTGGTCCCCGGTGACCGATGGCTCAACAGCTCTGGCATTAGCTGCTTCAGCAGCTAGATATAGAACTGGGAAGCCCATGCTACCTCATATAGGCCCAATCTTCTCAGCTCTGCTCTGAACTCATCGCATGAGGTTCCTACCTAGTAGGACTATGCCTAATTTTCCGTAACGTTGCCACCCTGGCGTAGGTCCCATTCCTCGGACCACCCCTTCTTCGAGTTCCCCAGCGCCACCTTGAGGATGGTTTTGTATAGAGGAGGGGATGTCTCTGGCTGTAATGCCTTCCCTTTGACATCGTTCAGATGATTGTATAGGCAGTCGGCGATGATAGGTGTGAAGTCCTCTTGAGCATGACCATCAGGCGCCCTGAACCATCGGTCCTAGAATTACGTACTCCGGAACCAGTAAGCTGGCTCGTCCCTACTTGCTTCAGGGGTGAAGATGCCATCCCTCAGCCTAAATCCATACAAGGGAAACCTCTTACACAGCAGGTAGTTCTTATGAATCTCCGACAGAAGCTCCACCAATGAACTATGTTCTAAGTGGAACCAGACTAACTCTCCTAGCCCTAGATTTTCTTCCATTTCATCCCCCGAAGAAGCATCGGAAAATACCCCTAGGGCAGCTTCTTGGTGGGCCATTCAGTTTTGGTAATTGGACATTTTTTTGGTTGGATCGCAAAGCTCATCCGTGGAGCACGTTCACAAAGTCTGCTCAAGAAGACTATTTCTGGAGCACTGCCTAGGCGTTCAAAGCTAGATCACAGAGCACAAACACAGAGTCGAGGACTCGTTGTGCGCTACGAAGACTCAATTTGTAGAGAACACTCATGGAGTACACAGAGCTACACAAATTGAGAGTGAAAGAAGACAAAATCGCAGAGAAGGTAAAGGACAAAAGAGATGTCACACCTCATATTTTCAGGCGGCGACCTTCAGAGGTTCGTGGAGTGTCCAGTTCATGTGGATCTTCGCAGCACGCTTGTCTTGCACATCCCCCATACGCCTCACAAGCCTTTTTTGCGAGTCAACACCATGAATAATGAAGATTTTGGTGATTTCCTTCAGAATTCCACCCTTGATCTCTCCGCGGATCCAAGTATGAGGGGGGGCCTTTGTTACCACGAAAATTTTTAACAAAGAAGAGGCCCAAAGAAGGCCCCAAAGAACTGCCTCGCGAAGCCCTTTTGTGGAGTTCTTCCAGCACCGCGGCCGTCGCGTAGTAAGGAGGCAGCACGCTCTACGACTGCCACTGACGTCTCCAAGACCACCGTTAATCACAGAGGTGGGACACTTCGTGACCGCCATTGATGTTCATGAGACCGTCACAAATCAAGGAGGTGGGATGCTCTGCAATTTCCATTGATGTTCACGAGCCTGCCGTGAAGCAAGGAGGCAGGATGCTCTGTGGCCGCATTTTCCATTTGCGACCTACCACAAAGCAACCTAGACCCTCTTCATGATGCATGAGCTCTGTTCTGTGGTGCCACTTGCCTAAAAATATCGGGCTCCCATTGAGCCCAAGGGATGTACAATTTTACCTTTGGGATTCCCAACTTTAGAATCGCGAAGTATCCTTTTGCTCTGTGAACCATGAGCTGTGCGAGGTACTTCCGCTTCGCGAAGTGTCTCCCTATTGTCTCATTTTGATCCCCTCTTTCGATATGGATCCATTTCGTGAATCCTAATGGAATTCAAAAAGGATGGGGACCCCAAGGGGACCCAGGTTGCGCGGAGCCTTTATTCTTTTTGAAACACCCTTTATGTACACATTATGTACATGCTAAGGCAGGGTCACTGTACTTCGCGAAGCACATTGCTTCCCGACACCTTGCTTCACGAGGCACCTTTTCTCTATGAGGAAGTGCTCCATGAATGCCTCTCCACTTCGCGAAGCACCTCCCATATGCACCTCTACCCCATGCTAAGGCTAAGGAACCCAACTACGTGAAAGAAACCCCTTCGCAAGTGCCCTCCGCCAATCATATCAACAATGCATCACAAGGCCCTCGCCTATGTACCCCTCTTCTTGGAAATTCCTTTTCTCGTACGAACCTACAGGTTTGCAAGATGTGAATTCAATGTCCCCTTGACAATACCACCCTTTGTGTTGCTTCACCTAATGCTTCTTCGCATAGTCATGCTAATGGCTATTGCTTCTTTACATATCCACACTAACATGGACCCCTCGATGGTTTGCTTCATGAAGCCCCCTCACAATGGCATTGCGAGTGCCTTCCCTTCCACAAGGAGTAGAGGGTATTGGTAATGTATGTCCTAGGGGTGTGGAGCACACCCACCTCATCCGAGATGTAGGAAATTAAACTACCAAGAACCATCGTCCTCAGCACATGATGTTAAATTGTGACCTGGCCTCGTGCCTCGCACGCGAGGTGCCCCCACCTTGGACATTCTCCACGCCCCCTAGTCTCCACAGGGAATGGTACCATCTTTATGAGAGTGGTGTTTGTTCATGGGGGAAGGGCATCCGCCTTGGTGCAAGAACCTGGCCCTTCTTGCAGGAGTTAGCATCCCTAATCCTCTTCACATCCTCGGTGCCATGGACCAAGTGGGGAGATGTGGACAAGGGTTCCTGTCACCCTTTACCTCTCCCGAAGAGCTTTGTCTCCATCTGGAATCCATCATAGAGTAAGTACTGATATTTCTCTCCCTAGGCCGCTCTATGTGTATGCCCCACCCCACTTCCCGCAGATGCACCTTTCACGACGTGGTCGTCAGGCCTTTACTGCCCCTAGTTTCTCACACAAATCATAAATCAAGTTGGCTTAGTGTAAGCATCGACCATGACATCACTCCCTTCCCTCATGACGTTAAACATTACCCCCATCCTTAACATCGGGGACGTTGATCCATGACAAGGCATGGTATGTAGGAAGCCTCCATGAGGTTCAAGCCCCAAACCCACTCAAACTATGGGGAATTTGATCAATTTCAAGGCAAGATACATAGGAAACCTCCACGAGGTTCAAGCCTTAAACCCTCCGGAACTATGGAAACCTTGATCCATGTTAAGGAATGGTACGTAGGAAGCCACCACGAGGTTCAAGCCCCAATCCCACCCGAACTACGGGGACTTTGATCCATGTTAAGGCATGGTACGTAGGAAGACTCCACAGGGTTCAATCCCCAACCCCACCCAAACTAAAGGGACTACGATCCATGTCAAGGCATAATATGTAGAAAGTCTCCACGAGATTCAAGCCCACCACCAGTGGATCCCCGGGTCCACCTTCAAGTCGGTTCACCAACCCTAATCCTGAACTATGTGGTCTTTGATCCTTTCCAAGGCAGGGTACATGTGAAGCCTCCACGAGGTTCAAGCCCACCACCTCAGTCGTTTCAACCTCCTTCATGTCAGTTCACCAACACCTTGGGAAGCCTAGAGTGTAATCCCCACACCGCCACCTAAACTACATGGACTTTGATTCATACAAAGGTACGATATGTAGGAATCCTCCACGAGGTTCATGCCCACTACCCATCGGACCCCAGGTCCACCTTCACATCGGTTCGCCTCCGTACCACATGATGTTAAACTGTATTCTCCTCCCAAACTACGGGGACTTTGATCCATGTCAAGGCATGGTACGTAGGAATACTCCACAAGGTTCAAGACCACCATCTATCTGGGCTACATGTCCCCATTCACGTCAGTTAGACCCCATCCAGCGGTAAGTCGTTGTGACCTCGATAAGCGGTAAACCGTTGTAACGCTATTCAGTGATAAGTCATTGACATCTTTATCCAGCGGTAACCCATTGTGACCTCCTTCAACGGTAGGCCGTTGTCAACCTCATTCGGTGGCAATCCACCGTCAGATGAACTACGCGAACTTTGATTACCTGCCAGGGGGATACGTAGGAATCCTCGTCCTGGCTGAAGCCCGAAACAACCATCATCTTCATGACGGTCTCATCCCATCCACCACCCCCATCAACTGATCCATCATCAATCCTGATCCTTACCCGGGCTTCAAAATCCCACTGGGATCATGCCACCCCATTTCCCCATTCCCACTAACATCATTCGGGAAGCCACCAATGTGTTGGCCCCAGTATCAGTGTTTCATCCAGGGGTTCCTCAATCTGATCCACTTTAATCAGTGTTCTGATCAGTCTGATCTGTCTTCTCTTGATGTTGAAATTGCAGCATACCCTGTGTTAAACATGGGAAGCTGAGGAAAACCTCAGACACATAAGAATGGAATATGATTCCCCGAATTCGATGTGGGATGCCTTGGGCTTCCGCACCATTGAGAAGCCCTATGATAAGGGACAGAAGACCGAAACACTAGTCCTCAGCGTCGAGACATGCTAGTGATGCCCATCATGACAACTCCCCACACTAAAGGTTGCTTCCCTAAACGAACCCCTTGGAATTTCCTAACATAAGCAGCGTAATTAACAAGTGTCAATGAAGATAGGGAACAGGGAAGAGTTTCATGAACAACGTATTAAATCTATGATGGAGACTTGGACTAGGTGATGAGTTCTGATGAGGAATACACTGAAGGAGGAAGCAACATCCCATCATCCAATTTCAATCAAGGATAAAACGTCCCTGAATAAGGAATGGTTGTCGCCCGCCTTTGGAAAGCCGGAACACGGGGTAACAAAGCCCCGCCTGTCGCACTCGAGCGGACAAATGCGCACCCCCTAGCTAAAGTTTTGGAAACAGTATGCTTTAGAAAATTCTTATTACCCTTATGTATCTTTTGAGTCCCTTAATACAGTTTTGAAATTTCTTATACATGACTTGTTTGAGTAAACGCTTACCATTACACAACTTTAATAGTTCCCCTTATGCAATGATTTTAATTTTTTCTTACCCTTACATATCATTATAATTTACCTATATATAGAGTTTGTAAAATGAATCTTATCTTTATGAAATCTTTATATTTGTTACGAAAATTAAAAATTTATGAGCTACCCTTATGAAACCTGTGAAAAAAATATTTTACCCTTACATAGACTATATAGGTATAAAATTTCCCTATTATATTTAAGTAGTGAAATATCTCATATTTTTGAATGGTAGAAAGCCTATTTCATTGGAAAATGATTTCATGATAGAAATATGTTGATTATTTTTTAATTTGAGTTTGATAATTTAAATAGTAATATGTTTATATTTATATTTATATCTTTTGGGTTTTAAATGTATGATTATGAATTAGAAAACACCCATCTGTAGATGATTCAATGGATTTCTAAAGAATGTTATCCATTTGTGTTTTTTATATAAATATAAGTTAAGAAAATAAGTGGATAAAGAATAAGAAAGACATTTAGAAATTCCCAGATTCATTATACTGATTTGTTGAGGAATTTCTAGTTGCCATATATTCCCTTGTTCTATATCAATTAAACAAGGGTCTAAGTTCACTACTATATACCAGTTTTTTCATCAACATATTCTAATAGTCTAAATAGTATAAATATTTTTCAAAAGTGTCTGTAATTCTTATTTTACATATGGTTATACATTGATTAAAAAGGTAGTGTATGGTTATTTAACATATTCATATTTTCTCACCTAGTATATATGAATCTATTTTCATATTTAATAATAATTAGGTGTTTTAATTTTTTTATATAATTTGTAGGCACATTGTGTCATATATTGATAAAATTTCGATCACATTACTGAGGAACACACCTCAGTATGCAAGAGTTTGGATGAGTATTTAGCTTTTTCAATTTCCAATGGATCTATTGATGGGAGAATAAGATGTCCATGTCCAAAATTTTAATTTAGAATTTGGTTGAAGAGAGATGAATATTATGAAAACTTGATATTGAAAAAATTCCATGCTCATTATTTATGTTGGATTTGATAGAGAGAATCAAATGTTAAAAAAAGGTTTAGCACTGATGTTAATCCATAGAATGACCTCTCAACATCTTCCAAAATGGAAAATGAAATGAAAAACCTTATAATTGATGAATTATCCATTGTAAGACAACAACATTAACATAAAAACATTCCAGAACAACCATTTGAGGGTGCTACAAATAACAACATGACAAGTGATGTTTTTGAGACTATAGGACAACCATATCATGATTTTAACATATAATTGGATCCTCCTCTTGATTCTGTGGAGGATAAATTTGAGAAAAATCCACTGAAAAGGAACTTGTGTTTCATGGTTTAGTAGATGATGGGTATCAAGAGTTTCATAGTGGATTTTTAAAATATTCAAAATCCTCTTTTCTCCTGAAGATATACCATATAAAATGCATATGTGAAATTATGAATAAGGTGATGTACCTGATATTGTAATTGTTGTTTGATGTATTTCTTAATGAAAAGATCCATGATTATTTTTATGCTATGAAAAATTTTGTTAACAATATTGGTCTGAATGATACAAAAAATAAAGTGTGTCCCAATGATTGTATGATTTATTGGGGAGAGGATTCAAGTAGACATGATTTCATGAAATGTTATTCCTCTTGATGGAAGTATATGGGTGATGTTAAAAGTATGAATAAACATAATACCATAAATAAGAATAAAATGAACACACTATAAAAGTTTTTTCATTAATTTCCTTTAAATCCGCGATTTTAATGATTATTCATGTCATAAAAAAACACAGAACACATGAAGTGGAATTATGTAGATAATAAAAATGATAGGTTAATGTGACATCCAAGAGATTCACAATTTTTTAAGGCATTTAATTTTTTACATCCACATCTCTCATATGGTCCTATGAATTTTCGATTGGGACTGGCTATCGATGGATTCAACTGATTTTGGGACTTTGAGTACTAGTTATAACAACTGGACAATTGTTTTGATCCCTTAAAATTTGCTCCATGGATGTGTATGCAATAATATCTATTATCATTTTGATGATTATTCTTGGAAAATAAATTCCTAGAAATGATATTGATGTATATATTAATCCTTTAATTGAATAATTATATGATTTATGGATAATAATTGTTGGTACATATGATGCATCTTCTAGAAAAATGTTCAAAATGCAAGCTATTCTATTGTGGACCATTAGTGTCATCACTCGAATTGGGAATTTGTCTATTTGGAACACTTAAATAGGTTTGGATTGTCTTGTTTGTAACTTTGACTTTGATCACGAGCGGCTACCTCAAAATAGAAAATGGTGCTTCTTTTGTCATCGATGATTTCTCAATGCATCTCATAGATATTGGAAAAAAAGTCAAAATTAAAGGGTTTCATTGATTGTAGACCACATCAAAAGTTGATAACATGTTCTAAAATATTGACACAAATTGGAAATTTTGAAACAGAAGTGGGGAAGGTGTACCATTTGAATGATAGTTGGAAATGAGTTTGAAGTGCATCGTCAAGTGAAATCGGAACACAACAATGGAAGAAAAAAATATTATTCTTCAAAAATATATACTGTAAATTTAATTTGTTGAGGCATAATCTTTAAATGATGAATTTTGAGAAGACAAATTTTGACAATTTTATCTTCACTTTTCTTAATGATAGTTTAAAGTTGAAGGATCATCTCAATGCTTGAAAAAACATACAACTAATGAACATAATGTTAGATCTCTGGCGTGATGATAATGGAAAATATACTCTGAAATTTGTTTCCATAAAAATAAAGATAAAGATACATTACTTCAAATTTTAGAACTTTTTATGGTATTTGATGGGTATTGAAGTAACATATCAAGGTGTGTTGACTTAAATAATTGTAGGATACATGGATTAAAAATCAACAATTCACATATTTTGTTACAAAAATTTATTCTTTTTGAAATTCATACAGTATTACCTGAAAAGGTTACTCCTAATGTTCTCTGAATCATTACATTTTTCAGAAAACTATTTGATAAAACTCTACATATATTTAATCTTGAAAACCATTAGGAGAGAGTTTTATTGACACATTGTGAAATGAAGTTGATCTTTCCCCTGTTGTTTTCTATTACATGATGTATTTAAAAATGTATTTATTTGAGGATTCTAAATTAGGAGGTCTCATACATTATTGATGGATGTATCCAAGTGAGAGTAAGTTTATTTATATACTTTTCATATCAGTAAAAAATTCTTTGAACATTTTTTAATACATTATTATGTTTTTTTTAATTTTATTTCACAGATATCTAGAGAATTTGATATCATACATGAAAAATAATTCCCAACCTAAATGCTCTATTTCTAAAGGCTATATGGAATAGGAGAGTCTTACCATTTTTTCTCGATACTTGTATGATATTGAGACTAGATTTAGTTGAGTTTTACATGTTGATGACACATTTTCTCAATCGGAAATACATGGGAAATCATAAAATCTTTCCTATTATTGGATAATCAGTTGGTAGGAGCTTAAATGTTACACAAATAGAAATAGAATTTTTACAATCACATAGATAAGTGATAATGAATAGTGAAATTGTATATTAATTTATTTAAGGGTTGAGGATACAAAAAAAGGGATGAATGAGGGGATGTACAAAAAATGAAAAAGTTATAACAAAAGTTGTTAACAATGATATTGGATAATGATTTTCATGATGTGTACATTCATAAATATTGCAATCAATAAGGATATTAGGTTGAATCATATATTTTGTACATCTAATAATGTATATTAATTTTTTCAGATCATGAATACTGATACGTGAGAATATATGTCCAAATATTTGAAATTTCATGCTTGAGGTCCTTTAAAACAAGCTAGATAGTTCGACGCTTACAATGTGAATGGATTTAGATTATGCATAGTTGATTAAGAATAGGGGTTTAAAACATAGAATAGTGGCATATTTATGTTTTCTAAAGTTAAATACTATGAAAAATTGGATTATATAATCGAATTAAACCACCATTTTAATTTTTAAGTTATTTAATTCAAATTTAATTGGGTTAATATTATAAGGGGTTTCAAAAAGTGATTTCTTGAAATTTAATTATGTGATCTTATCTCGCTTAATGGATGTTGGTGGATATGAAATACATGATCCCTATATCTTATCATGGTAAAAGAAAACGGCATATTATGTTAGAGATGTTGTGGATGACGGGTTAAGTGTAGTTTCTCACGTAAAACAAAAAGACATGAATGATATGAGTGATGATGTGGAAGATTTGACCTCTAACACTGAATCCCATGAACAGCATGAAGAAGACTTATTTCTCCATCATGATATTGAAATTATTAGCCTTTCAAGAGTGGAAAAAGTTGATGAAGTAATTATAGAGAAGGAAACTAAAATGATTGATGGACAAAATGATTGTATGTGCAGTTATCCATTCATTTATCGACCACTTATATATTTTCTGAAGTTAGTAATTAACATTATTATATATATTTTATTTTTAGTACTGTGCATATGTTATCATTTCTATTTTTTTCTGCATGAATTTTTTTAAATATATGTTCTAAACATAATTTAATTTGATTAATTGATATGATTGTAAAGGAATCATTATAATCACACTACAGGGTCAAAGAGTTTTTCTAGTAGTCGATTCGACTCTAGTAATATTATCATTAGTTTAAATATTTATTATACAATGTTATCTATTTAATATATTAAATTTTTTATTTTTGTTTGTTTAATGAAGTCACTAATTTTAGGCCACCAATCATCGCAAAAAATAGTATGGTTGTATGTTCATAAAAAATATGATGGTAGTTTTGTTAATGAGACTGCCAAATAAGTTGGGGTATGAATTCATTTTTTATTATAATAACCTATTATTAGTTGTCACTATATTAATATATATTGCATCGAATATAAGTAATATTTGATTTATAGGTAAAAATTAAGGAATTATGGGATTTCGATCCCACACAATCCTACTCAGTCTCCCTGGATGAACCAGTTGGTAAAGTCATTGGGAAGAATCATCATGGTTGTTTGAGTGGATGGGTTTGGGACTATTAACATCTGAGGAATTTGGCAGACATACAGGTATTTCAAGTGATGAATGGTGGTGAGATGTAAAATCACACAACTTCAAAATAATTTAGTTTATAAATTTTTATTTATTTTATTATTAAATATAAATATAAAAAATTGTTAAATTTTCATTATAATTGTCTTATAGGTTCTGGTAGCAGGAAGTCGAGATGGAGATGGAGAGTGTGATGATTAGAGTTCATCATTAGGCAATTATTATTTGATATTATTTTTTCATGTATTAGTATGTGCAATGTGGGTATTTTTTATATTTTTCTTATATTTTAGAAGGCATTGGGTCAACTGGTACCCTATGTATGTGTTGTATAACCATGTGTCTATATACTGTGTTTCAACTAGCTATGGAGATTTAAATTTCTATATGATCGTATATGATATTTATTTTTTTGAATCTCTTTTATATATAGGTTTATTCTTTTTATGTCTTGTTTATTGTTTGATTCTATCAATGTATTGTGAAATTTATTATTTCTTTCAATGTGTTTTTTCCTTGTTCAATGTGTCGATACTTTATGTTTTTGTGTGGACAAACGTAAATTAATTTTTTAGTTTAATCATGTTTTTTTCCTTGTATGTTGATGATATATTTGATTATATGGTATAATTTTTAGTGTCACTATTTTTTTTCATGGTTGTTGCTTCTAGGGTTGTAGAACCTGTAATGTGTTTTTTTGAATTCATGATATAGCGGTGGTTTAAACCGCCGTTAGAGATAGATTTTTTTCACAGCAGTTTAAACTACTACTATATTATGCTATTTTTTATGGTCGGTGGTTGAAACTACTACTAAATATGACACAATTTTACATAGTGGTGGGTTTATCCGTATTAGTGGTGTTTTTTTCGTTAAAACATATTGACTTTAGTAGAAGTTGAAAACCATGACTGGATTCTATTTTTTTTTCAAAAACTACTAAAAAAACAAATAAAACCCCTATGAAAAAAATCATCTATGACACTTTCTCGAAACTTCCACTAAATGGAGTAAACCGCGATGTGTTGATTGTGGACACCAATTTTAGTGGTACTTTAAACCGCCACTAGATAAACAAATCACCGTTATAGAATCAGTTTGTTATAGTGACACTATGTCCATGCCATGTATCTCATATAGGGAACTCGGTATCACCCAAGGTGTGTAAAATCCATCATTCCAAATGGTTCCATCCTTAGTTTCTCCCCTATTGAACTAGTATCACTCAAAAGTAAAAATATCCTCCCAGAGATCCTGTACATAGCAAGATAATATATCTCTCTTGGTGTGTTGAGTAAATAAAAGAATGCATGGTGACTCCATCCATCAAATCCATAATTCAAGACCCATGTTCTCTCTTTTCCCATAACGAGTGAGACATATCATCAAAAATACATCACAAGGCAAGCATTTCTAATTAATTATTTTCCTTCAAATAAAAATTTCAATGAAAAAGATAAACAAGTAAACCATCAAATCTGTTGGTGGAGTCCTAAGCCCGACTAAGGAGATCTAATTGAATCCCAAGGGTCACTATAAGAACATCTGGTATAAATAATACATATAAGTTCATCCAAATAAACCCATATGTAATCCCTGGTATCACTCAAGGAATGGTGACTCTAAGACTATACCAAGTATCTCATGTTGGGAACCAGGTGTAACCTGAGACATGACATAGCCATGTTTACAATAGGTCTTTCCTTGGTTTCTACCATAGGTAAGTGTTTTCACTTAAGAGTATAAGTAAAAAATTCCCAATGATCAGGTACCTTGAAATCCCAAGTATCACTATTGATGTGTCATGTTGTTTTCAACTGAACAAGGCGAGTCCATCCATGGAATCCTTAAATCGGGACACCTATTCTCTCTTTTCCCATTGTTGGTGATCATAACATCCAATAATACATCACAAGTAATATCAATAATTTTAAATTTCCTAAATAATATTTGGTAATATCACATTCTATCACACTATCAAATGAATAAAATCCAAATCAATCCAACTATCTATGTCATAAGAAAACATGCATACGGTATTAAGCATAACATCATTACAAAGAAAAAAGGAACACATGTATAGGACTATTCCTAACTGAAGAAAAGACACTTCATTGAGGGATTTTATTTGACGAAATGGAATTTTTATTCAAAAATTAATTTCATTCAACTTAAATAGTTCAATTCCATTGCAAGGCATAAGTTATATAGAATAATACACAATATAAGGGTGCAAAGAAAGACTTAAATTCATGTAGGAACACACATAAAAATTTAAAAACATGAAAAATATATATGTAATGTGAAATAAGAAATATTTAAAAATAATAATCCAAAGGGAATAGAAAAGGGATCCTACCTTATTAATAAAAAGGCCATGATGAATACTTTAGCACTGTACATTTTCACAAGTGACCACTTGAAGCTACTATTACCTCCCTTCGAGAATATTCAACATCAAATATACATAATTAAACCTATGCATAATGAAAATATTCACATAGATAATAACATATACAAGGCCATCCTTACATATATGGTAATATATGCATATACCCATTTACACTTATACCCATATTCAATTTTCATAAATACACACATAAGCATGCATATATCAAATATATATATTATTTCCTCTCTAGTTTAATATATATATAATAATATAACATATATATATATATATATGCGTACCTATGAATATATGGTAAGTCACTTTTGACTATGGAGACTGAAACTAGCCTAAAGGATGACCAAGACACACTAAAAAATTATTAAGAGACCTAAAATTATGTAATCCCCAATTAAAAATTGATCCACTGAGACAGAATAGAACACCCTTATCTAAAATAGAAGTGAAACTCATGGACATTGACAATCGTGGAAAGAACAATCCTCAATGAGGTCAATGAACCCTAATCATCAAGAAGAAAGACGGGGAAAACCTAAAAATGGGTTACGGTTAGACGAAGGTGCACAAACCACATGGAAGAAGAAGAAATCCACCAAAAATAAATAGATGAGATGAGAGAAGAGACTTATCGGAGGGTATAAGACACCAAATCAAGAGGATAACAGTCGATGGTTACACTGGTGCTCTCTAGGTCAGTTTGGTAATGTGAGAGATGTAGTGGGGGGTGGGGGGTTGTGCCACCTATGAGAGGTATGGGGACACCCCTTTGGGGTCTCTCAAAACCTAACATTATTATTTAGGTAATTATTATTTTTATACTAATAATAATAATAATGACAATAATTATAATAATGATGATAATATTATTATTGAAACAATACATTTTTATTTTCCATTTATTATTATTATTTATTTTTTTATTCTTGTTTTAATTCATTTAATTTATTTAAATAAACATTGTGCATAGTTTGGGAAACATTAATAGCCGAACCGTACAACAATCGTGTGATGAATAGAGTGAGGTTACTACCTAAGCTGCATTAAAAATGAATGTTAGGCACATTTTTTGGGTAAACCGGGTGAAGTATGTGTCACAACTTCAGCTCCTCTAAAAAAGACAACATAGTTTGCTATTGAGGGCCACATGGTTTCAGAAAAACCATTCACCCTTTACAGACCACCAAAGCATGGTATTTTTTGGGGCTCGACATACCCAAAACTCAATGAGACACTCAATGGTACCCCATGCCCTTTCCCATGTTTAAAACCAACACATTGAGTTGTTCTAACTCTCGTGTTTACATTCTGATGCTTGGTTCAAAGAATGACCCATCCAGTAAATTCCCAAATTTAAAATTTTCTAGGAATTTAACACTGGATCAAAATAGGAGCCATTACAACTTTCCCACCCTAAAAATATCATCCTTAATAAGGCTTGGGGAAATTAAGTGAACACCCCTTGACCAACTAGAGTGATGAATTCTCATTCAAAAGATAATGTCAAATTTCTAAATGCCCAACACACCTTCAAGAATCACCCTAACACACAACACATATGTCGTAAAAACTAAAACAAATACCAAAACTTCATATTAAGCATTAATATGTAGCATACCTGAGCCCTTAAAACATGAGACATGATCTTCACATCATCGTGTTATCCAATGAGCCTATGTTTCTTCATTATAGGTTCTAGTATTAATGGCCAACTCTAAACCATAGTATCCCCACCATTATAAGTGGATTTCAGCATGTGCCTATAGCGTTCTCATGATGCTCTTGACACGAAACAAAAAACAAAAAATTATTGAAGGGAATAATAGAAAATGACATATTTTAAATAAATCTATAGGAATTTATTTCGAGACACTACTATCCAGCCACTCTCATAATGGTTATCATAGACAGATGAAGTAATTAAAATGATACAGCCAAATAAATTAAATGATGGAAACCCTAGTTTTCATAGAGGAAATTCAATGAATCCCATAACCATATTTCATAGATAAATCTAGAAAAAATCCCACATAAGTTTTCATGCCTCATATTTATCAGAGAATTTTTTTTTGATCAAACACACTTTAATCATCACGGTAAAAATAGGCCCCTCCAAGATCGACTATAAACTGGGGTTACCTCGGAGTGAACAACTAGAATCCAAGGATCTCATCTAAGAAAAACTACATTTAGCAATTACGATCGAGACATTATTACAAGCTATCAATCCACATTATAATAACATTGACTAAAATCAACGTGGAAACCACCCAATATTCAATTCAATAGTAAAATAGCTTGAATCCATGAGTCTGTCCAAGGTTTTCCTACTTGGGATTCAAGGTATCACTCAGATTTTACCATTACATAAAGAAAAACCACCCTTCTTGAGTGAAAATGTAATAAAACCATTCATACATGACCAACATCTTTTAAACAATTAGTGTTGAATAATACCAAAACTATCTTAGTTATCCTAGATGATACCAAGATAAGAAACACGGTCTTCCTTAGGAATAGAGTACATAAGAGGATTAAAATGATATCTAGAAAGTATATGATACCCTCTCACCTTAAAGCGGCTAGAGTGCTCTGTACACTTTCAAACCAGCCCTGCCAAATTCATGGGGAAGGACTCTTGTACCATTAAATGTCACCTACCATATAAGAGGTCATCTAGATTTGTTGACACATCAAAAACATGACCGCAATACCTTCACCACTATAGGCATCCCATGGTCACCCAAAAATAACCATCATGGACAATTCACGATAAAAACTTTCATCAGAGGTCTCAAATTTATCCAAAAACAACCCTAACTTACACTCATGCGAGTACTGACTTATGAAAAGGATTATCAACCATTTGGGAATTTGAGCTATTCCAACCATTTTCTATGGTACTAAAAGTTTTTATCTTTCTACCTAGAGGAAAAAATTTAACTATAATTGACGTGAAAGTCCCTCCTTAGCAGGTTCATCTATGTTATATTTACAGGGTAGAAGATCTAATTCCATGACACACAGCTACATCAACCATGGATTGCGGGTCATATTAGTTTCCAAAATGCTTTCATCGGGAGTTAAAAAGAAGAGGCAAAGAAAACTAGTAGCTCCAGAGTGCTATATTATATTAACACCAAGATGTACATGTTATTATTCTCTGAGCCATGTTCCCACATATCAAGGTATAAGGAGTAAAATCCAAAACAACATACAGGAACATCTAACACCTAATTCTCCTTTAATCATCACCCCCAACATTGGGAAGAGAAAATATATTTTTCTATTCCCAATTCACTTAACATCAAATCTTACAAGTGTTCAATGTGTAATGAATCAAGTTTTAGAAAAGTACCAATGAATTTAAAATGGTTCAATTTAGGATTAATAAGATAACAAGTACCACCTATATCGATACAAACTACATTGTGATGGAATAAGAAAATTAAGCATCCATGACACTATCCATAGGATTATTGGACATATTAATTCATGTATCTGATGATCCACATTGAATATTTTCATAATATATTCATTACCTATACGACTATTGATTAAGATGATGACCACCCAAGTCATCCAACACTAAAAATCAAGGGGAGTAAGGGTCACACAACCTATTATGTTGTTGATCATTACCTTGGCATATCTAAACATCTATAACTATGAATTTCAACATTACAACACATGGAATAATGGTTAAACAACACATTAACACCCATAAAAATAAGGGTATCATTTTATAATATAGGATTCCTAAATATAACTATAGTACCAAAATAGTCCCACACAAGAGGAACTCCATGTAATCAATAAGAAAAATTTCTACAGATCTCATGGTGCTAACTACTATGGGATATACCCTAGCTGAACACAAATGAATTGATTAAAATTAGTCCATTCCTATGAAAGGTCACTAGTATTAATGCACTTTTATATCGATTCATCTAATTATATATGAATCATATGGAAACACTCATGCTCCATTTCAAGGAATAACTCAATAAAGAACGCAAACTACACAAACATGGGGTCTAAGGATAAGAGAACCCCTTAAGGTATCATTTTCAATGTATTTAAATCAAATCTCAGTTAACCCTTTAAATATTTAAAGTTTGTTTTTAAAGAAACACTGACACTAGACACTAAAAAAAACTAGAAAGTAATTTTAAACCACCTTTTAAAACAATATTATTTAGTGACATCCAATAACAACTAGTTTATTATTTGTATAAACCTTGTTTTAAACATCATTTATTTATTTAAATGTACTCACATAAGATAATATAAAAAATATTAGGAGTTCTTTAATTAACTAAAGGTGTACAAGTCATGAAAGTAGCAACCAAAATTGGACACCTTAATTAACCACCTATATATGGCATAGTTACCCCCATGGGATTTTGGAACTAGGCATTTAAAATAAAAAGAAACCTATTAGGGTCTTGTTAGGCCATTTTGGGTTCAACTAAAAGCAACCCATGAATTTCATTGATTTTGATTTTAAAAACACCATTATAAGTTCAATATTATTAAAAACATGCCTCTACTAACCTACTTGGATATATTTGCGCATTTAATAAATTTAACTACAAGGTTAATTAAGCCCAAGAAATAGGGTAAAATCATCAAAAATGTATCTAATTCATTTAAGTTCAAAATTTAACAACATTTATTTTAATATAGATTTATAAATAAAAGTCTCAAAATAGATGACTCAATTTTTACAGGTTAGAACCACAATTTATAAAGATCTCACACACCTTACAAGTTTTAGGAAACTCTCATAAAAATGTATCCATTTTATTTAGGATAAAAGTGAGATTAAATAGATTTAATATTCATAAAAATAATATTTAAATATATCAGTTGCATTAACGATGGTCTTCTAATATGGGACATCACTTTAAAACATATAAGGAACACATAAACATTATGAATGAGAAGTTGAATCTAATTGAGTCCCAACCAAAATGTTTTATCCTATGATAAACACCAAAGAATAACAAAAATTTGGAAATGAAAACTTAATATAATACATGTAATAATGGATGGTATGCTAAAGGATCACTTATGTATGTGGAAACTAAACCTATTTCTGAAATCCCTAACATGACATTTAAAGGAATGCTATTATAAAACATAAGGAACATCAACACTTTCATATAACCTAAAAGTAAAAACTATATGGCATGGAATATTCATCTAGTGTGATTTCATATGTGACTATAATGATGCATGTAATTCTTTTTCCCTTATATACCAGGCCAATGTAAAATATTCAATAAATTTCATAAATCAATATATAATAGAAAGTAAAACATTCACTCAAAGTGAAATCATAATATGCTGTAATAGAAAATATAACGAACAACAGTCCCATTACAAGACACTTGAAATTTTCCCCATGGATGGGGTGATTAGTCCAATACACATCTATTTACGAAGAACCAAAACATTTCTAGTATCCTATTCACTAGAAAAAAATAGTAATAATAAGGAATAACATGCGTCTCATACCACATTGTAACATCCCAGACTAACTGACTATAGACACAGTTTCCTGACCAGTCATCAATTGACCTCAAGTGTGCCTCTCATATGGCCGCAAGTGCACCTCCATATATTCTAGATGCTATCTGCTAGTAGTGGGGCTCTAAGGAGGTGATAGTTGGTAGACTATACCAACATGATTAGAGTATCACAACAGTAAATCAAAATTATAGCATAAAATAGAAAAACTGATAATAAATGAATGAAATTCAGTGAAATAATCATATAATAATATAATTAATGTATCCAACAAAAATTTACAACAATGCATGTATGGAAGATGATGCTATAAACAAAGTAAATAAAAATTACAAATATAAATAGAATGTAACAAAATAATAACTTTCCAAGGACTCTCTTCACAAGAATCTTAAAAACCAGATCACTCCCTAGCCTCGAAAATAAACCCCAGTGCATCAAATAAATTAACCATCGAAAGACAGAAGATTTCCTCTATCCATACATGTGACTATAAGGTATACTCGGGTGCCAAAAGACAACCGTGAAGGTTGTGAGATAAAAATATCAGTAGTCCAGTACCCATGGTGTCTAGACCAATCCCTTTTACACAATAAAAAAATAAATGGCAGTGTATCATCCAATATAAATAAATATAGGTAATATATTAAATAATAGTGACTTGTTCTAGATTCCTAAATTTACACCTTTCCTATACCACCTACTTCGGCCTAATCTGGATATATGTAAGGAGGTACCTATGTAATTCATAATTTAAAAACAACCCTGTGCAAAAATATTAACAAATTTAATGACGAAGATTACAGGCCTATTATTTATATTATAGGTCAAACTACCATGTTAATATATATAAATTCTCACAAATATATATAAGGGGCATGACAAAAGAATTAGACACAAATTTCATCGATCCTTTAAATATAGTGGTGGAGTCCCCAACCCATCCCAGGAAATCTAAATAGAATCCCAAGTGTTTTTATAGGTATCTCTGAATAACCTAATACCTTAGAGTCCATCCATTGTGACCAATATGGTGTCCCTTGTATCACTCAAGGATGGTGAATCTGAGTCCATGCCAAATATCTCACCTAGGGGACCAGGTATAACCTAAGTAATCTCCTAGACATCATTCCAAATTAGCTAGTCCTAAATTTCTCCCATAGGGTACAAGACTCACTCACATGTACAAATATATTCCTCGAGAGCTCGTACAAGGAATGCCAATGCATTACTCCCAACACGTTGAGTAAATCCAACATATCATAGTGATTCCATCCATGAATCTTTAATTAATGACCCATGCTCTCTCTCATCCCATAATGGGTGTGACATACCATCTATGTCGCATCCCAAATAAATAATATAAAATTAAATATAATCCTTCAAATAGACATTTCAATGCACATGCTAAACATATAATCCATCGAATCCATTGGTGGAGTCTTGAGCCTATATATGGTGATATAATAAAATCCCAAGGGTTGATACAAAAACATCTGATATAACCAATACCTTTGAGTTAATCCAGGGAAACTCATATGAAATACCTTGTATCACTCAAGGCATGGTGAATTTAATTCTATAACAAGTCTCCCACATTAGGAACCAGGTATCACATGAGGCATGGTGTAACCATCTTACCAACAGTTCTATCCTCAGTTTCTCTCCTAGGGAACTAGTTTCTGCCACGATTATTATATGTAAAACCCACAGATATATGATACATAGAAATTGAATGTATTTATCCTGACATGTCAAGTTGAATCCCACCAAAAATGGAGATTCCTTCCTTGGCGTCCTTAAATCGGGACCCATGTTTTATCCCAACCCATTGCAGGAGAACGTATAAACTAAGAATATATCATAAGGAATATAAATACTTTTAAATTCCATCAATAATGTATGGAAATGTCACATGATATCAAGATATCCCAACCATAACATCTCAATAAAACAAATTAGCTATGTAATCAGACAATAACCATGGAGAATTGACAATTAACATAAGAAAGTGGCTACCAGGAACACATCAATGGATCAATTTCGAATTGTAGATTGAACACCTCATCGGGGGGTTTCAATAGAAAACTTTTCATTTTTCTTCAACAATACATTTCATTCAACTTAAATAGTTTGATTTCATCACAAGGAGTAAGCTATATAGAATACAAAACAAACTAAGGGTGAAAAGAAAGACATAAAAGAAATATAAACATGCCTAAAATTGTAACAACTTGAAAGGGATAGATGGAATGATAAATAAGGAATATTTAATAGACAAAAACAAAAGGTAACAAACAAGGGATCCTACCTCAAGAATAAGAGTCCCAAGTCGAAAGCTACTACAATTGATGTTTTCATCAGCGACCACTTGAACCACTCTTCCCTGCTTCCAAGAATTTTAACCTTTGCATATACATATAGAGTCTTGTCCCCTATGTAAATATTCACATGGTAATGAAAATGTATAAGGGGATCCTCACATATATTCTTATATATGAATATAAAATTTTACACTTACACCAATATGAATATATCATATATATACCAAAGAACACCTTGAAACAATGTATATATTCATGCCTCTAGGGGTGAATGTATATAGTGAGGGGTCATATATATATATATATATTACTACCTTTGAATATGCAGTAAGTAACCTTTGGATTTGGTGACTCGAACTCACCTCAAGGATGACCAAGAAGCACTAAATTTTTTTAGGAACACTGAAATTATAGAAAAACTAATTAATAATTAAAAAAAGAGAAGGAACTAAAAACCTTTAACCAAAATAAAAGATAAACCCACATCTCTTAACAACCTCAATAAGAACAATGCTCACAAGGGTCAATGGACCGTAATCATTAAAAAGAAACAAGGTAAAAACCTAAAAATTGGTCAGGCTTTGACCTAAGAGCACGTACCGCATAGAAGAGGAGGAAATCAACCAAAATAGATAGAGGAGAAGAGAGAAGAGAGTTAATGGAGAAGATGACAGACAAAATCTGAAGTAGAATGATCTGTAGGTGGAAATTATATGGTGCACCAGATCTCTCTCAGTCATCTAGATCACATGAGAGTGGTAGGAGGGGGTGGGCCATGTAGGAGATGTAAGGGGAGACCCCTTTGGGGTATCTTAAAACCTAACATAATAATAATAATAATAATAATAATAGTAATAATAATAATACTAAAAATTATAATATTATAATAATTATTAAAAAAATTCTTTATTAATTATTTTTTATTTATTCAGATTTATTTTTTTATTTTAAATTTAATTAATTTAATTTCATTTTAAAAATTGTACATGGTTTGGGTCACACGGTCAACCAAACTATGTGAAAACCATCTGATTAAATCCATGATTTTACCCAAATAAGTGGCACTAACCGTTCTGTCTAGGCACACAGTTTGGTTAAACCATATGTAGTCCATGTGACACCTTATTGTCCTATGAAAAAGGCTGCATTTTTTGCTACTAGGGGCCACATAGTTTTAGACAAAGAATTTTCTCAATGTAGACCACCCAAAAAATGAGATATTTCAGGGATAAACACCCCCAAAACTCAATGAGAGACCTGAGGGACCCCTTAGGGCTTTAAACAAATCTAAAAACAACAAATTGACATGTTTCAACTCTCAGGTTTATGTTCTAAATCTTGTTTCACAGAACGACCCGTCCTGTAAATGCCAAAATTAAAAATTTCCATAGAATTTTAACTTGACTCAAAAAACAGGTTGTTATATATAAAATAATATATACCTTTTTACTTTTAGTTCTGTCTAAAATATAATAACGTCTCTTTTGTGTATGAAATACTACATCCTAGCTAAGTGATGAGATTCGTTTCCATTAATGATTTACATAGATAAAAAACAAGGATAAATTTAATTAATAAAATTGATATATATGACATGATATTGACTCTAGAAAATTAATATATCACCCACTTCATTACCATTTCATCCATTAAATGAATCATATCATTTCATAGGTGCCCGAATGGAATCATATCTCTATGAAAGAATATGATTCATTTTCATTGTCCAACCATCAAGAATGATTCAAAAAATTCATATAATGAGTAAATATGATATTCATAACAAAAATAAAATTATAGAGATCATATATTTATCTCTAATTTACATGAACTGTAACATTCATAATAGAATATCAATATGAAAACAATAAAATTAACACCCAAAATAATGAATATAATGATATTTTATTATTAAAAGGTTGGTAAAATGTTATAATTAGATCACGTGAGATATTATAAATATTATTATGCTAAGGGTATAAATTAATAACACACATAAAAGTATTTTTCAGGATTTTAAATCATGTTCAACTAAAGTAAAGTGTGATGTAATGGACTTCATCTGAATTTCCCTTTATTTAGGCATATTGTAATGTTATAAAAATAATTATTTTATATACTATATATATTGGACCTTTCATGTAGTATAATGAAAAATTAATACATTATGGTGTTTAATGTTTTAATTTAAATTATTTAATCTATGGGGTTTTGAATATAAAATTACCAAGTGGCAATGAATTTCAAAACTCTATTTCTTTTAGTTATATAATGTTACATCTTTATTATCTTTGACATTATAAGACTATTTGTGAAAAACAATTACAGTAATATGTGGTATTTAATATTTTTTTGTTTTGGTTTTAAATTTTTATCACATAATTTATTCGTTGATTAAGTGTCAGTTCAATTTTATGATCTTTATAAGTGATTTCGTATCCATTCCCATATCATTGACAAAAATTTGTTAATATGCACCTATTTAATTTTTTTGGTGTATATAATATCCATTTGATGAATTTAATATAAATAACTATTTATTCATGATTATTAATGTTACATTCCATGTTAATTATTCACGGGGAAATAATTTAAATGTTGAAAATTCGGTAAAAATTATTGTACAATCTCACCCCCTTTGTGATTGTTTACTTTATAGTGAAACAATCACTTTCTTGTGATCAATTTTAGTAGAAAATACATTTGAATTAAATATTAAGATTATTTTTTGATGGATGTGATTATTTCCTAAACTACATACCATTTTTTACATTCACTATTTACTTTAAAGTTATTTGAATAATTGGGAAAATATTAAAAAATCTATTTCCTTTACTCAATATGGATATTTGATGACAAGGCATCCTGATTCATGAATTAAATATAATATTTTATATATAAGTAATGTTTTGGAAATGATGTCATGGTTGGGGACATATTATTTATATCCTCTCGATCTATCAATAGTTATTGGGGGAAAAACTAGTTGTCCAAATCAGATGTTTTTTAACAATTGGTTTTTATCTTTCTTGTGAATGGTCTTGAAATTATGGGTATCAAGACATCTAAGATCTTGATAAATAGTAATTAATAATTTAATTCATTTTTAATTCATTTAATAATATTATCCATGATATTTTCACATTGATATTATTCCTTGATGCATTTCATTCTTAGTTTATTTATCAAATGGAATGTGGTTTCAATTAGTTACCCTTCTATATCGATTGTGCATTATTTCATTATCATGTTATTGATTAAATCAAATGTGTTTTTATTTATTTAACAATTCATGTTTAATATAATTTTATACTCTAGATAGAATACACTTTTTATAACCCTTCATGATTATTTTATCTCACCCTTACTTTTTCCCTTTACCCAATTTATGATGATAAATCTGTTGAATGAGTTTCAAGGATGCTGAGCAGTTTCTTTTGTTATGTTTTTTTTTCATTTCCTAATGTAAAATTTGTACCATGTATGTATTTAGTTCTCCAAAACTTCCAAAATGATTTTTCAATTTTTGATTTGACTATTTTTATCTATTACAATGTCATAATGTAGGAACCCACTATGGGATACTAGAGTTGTGGTCATTTAGTCTAACTCTTCCATGCGAAATTTCCATTAATTCAAAAATATAAATATTTGGACCATGTTATATCATGCCTATATATTTTATAAGTATTACTAGTATCATCAACAATTAATAAAGGAGTAAAATATATCGAGATGAATCAACATTATATGAATTGATCACTATCCTCTTAACTCTGATATAGATATTTCTAAATCCTTTATTCAGTAATTTGAATGAATTTATAGTGATAATGAAAATATATACATCCCAAAAGGATAAAAAATACCCCATGCTCCATTGAGGAGCTATATTATCGAGAAATAATTGTTACTCCACTTGAGAATGAAATTTAATCTACATTATTCTCAATGAATATTCATGGTGATATAGGTTTTTATGGTATTACCCACAAGTTCTTTGTAAGAACCCAGTTTTTGCTGTGAAAGACTTTGGAATATTCTTGATGATATTCTAGAGCAGCGCCTTCAGAAGGCGTGCGATTCTGAGCCCCGGAGTGGCCAGAATTAAATTTTCAGTGCGTTCACAATGGAAATGCTAAATTAATGAGATAACTCCTAAACGAAGTTCCAGATCAGGGATCTGAGTGTACGGATGGGTCCGAAATGGGGTGTTTACCCTAGGAACGACATAAAACTTGTCAACGCGGGATGTTTGGACCCCTCACCCGCTTCTGGAACGTTAAATGGATTAAATAAATTAATTAATTCGTTTAATGGTGAAATGCTATTATCTCTTAAATGGTGGCTTGGATCGGAAAACAGAGAGCATCGTTGAGTTCAGAGCATGTCTTTTACCCTAGGAGGGGTATAAGTTTCACGGGCGCGGGACGTTTGTGAAAAATGGCCCCACGGGAGTTTTCGTAATTTGGCGGCCTCAGGCGCTAAGTTTAATAACCTTTGAACGGGGTCTCGAAATAAAATTCTGAGACCGCTGTTGCGCTCAAAGCGTGGTTCATAGCCTAGTGGAGGCTAAATCCCGACCTTGTTGGGAGTTTGGGTTCGGGGCTGTCGGGTGGGCGTTTAAGTGATTTGTACTTAAACACCCCCACCCCCCTTCTTCTTCTTCTTCAACCTCAAACCCTTCCCCCCTCCTTCACCTCCGGAAAGGCGAGCTCCGGCGAGGCGAACTCCGGAAAGGCAGCGGAGTGGCGGTGGACTCCCCATGAAGCTTCAGGCATCGCCCAAGAGGTATGAGTTGTTTTTGTTTCGTCTTATTTCCTCCCGCTCCATGATCGTCCTAATTTTACATTGTTGATTTGTTGTATGATCTTCGATCCAAGCCCATAATCGCGTAGATCTTGTCCCAAGCTTTCTGGAATGTTATCTGGATCGAATTTTCGACCACCGGATCGTTTCCGGTGGTCCTATGAAGTTTTCCGGCCATGAGGTCGGTTACCGGCGAGGTGGTCCGGCGGCGGGCGGCGGCCCGGCTGGCGGAGGCGCTCTCCGGCGGTGGCGGCTGGTGGCGGTGCCCTTCAGCGGGAGCATCTGGCGTCGGCGCTCCTTGGCGCGGCGGCCGAGCTCGCCGGAACGGGGCGGCGACCCGGGGTCGCAGCGCGGCGCGACCTCGGTGGACAGAGACCCGTGAACAGCGGGTCTCCACGGGGGCGCAGCGAGACCGGCCAGCCGGGCCGGTCGGGTGTCGGCAGGCCGCGGCGATGTGAGCCGGGCCCGCGGCTGGGCCGCTGGCCGGCTGCGGGCAGACCGGCAGGACCGGGTCGGTCCGGCCTTAGGTGTCCCCCCCTTCTAACTTCTGACATCCGTAGCTTTTGCTAAGGACGTCCGTTTTGCACACCGTCTATGGCGGTGCGGGCCTGGCACAGAGCCGGATCTTTTGAGATGGTTTCGGGAATTTTTAATTCCCGAAATGAGGGGCCGCGGAGGCGTGACATGTCTTTAAGGGGCACGAGCGTTTTCCCGGGAATTTTGTTTTGGACGGCGCGGACGCGTCCGACGTCCGAATTAAGCGCCGTCAGTGGCGTTGGGACCCTGGCGCTGGGGCGAATTTTTCCAAGGTGGTTTCGAGCGTTGAAGCCGGAGTTGAGGTGCGGGCCCCACGGCCCGTCTTTTGAGCTGCCTGCAGCTTTTAGCGGCATTTTCCTTGGACGTCCGTTCGGGGCATGCGAGCAGTCAATGTTGGTTGTTTTTATGAGGGCATTGCGTTGGCACAGTCTGCCCGCTGTAATTCCGCACGATGGTGTGGGCCCCGCGAGGGCCTTTTCGGGAGTTGACGGTGATTTCCATCTTTATCACCGGGTGACCGTTTTGGACAAGTGAGTAGTCCATTTCGTGTACTTTTTCGAGAGGATCACAACGGTGTGATCCGTTCATTGGGTTTCAGGACTGAGATGCGGGTACCACGTGGCACCGCTCGTGTGCGGTGCGCTAGGATGCATCTTTTTCTCCAGATATCTATTGCACTCATGTGGGTGGTTCTTTTGACATGTTTTCCCAAGTCGATCACAATGGTGCGATGCGCCCGACTATTTTCAGGGCCGAGGCTCGAGATCATGGGACGTCGTTCGGGCGTGAGGCGATGTTGGTGACTTTTCCATCGGGTATCCGTTGGAAGAGAGTAAGTAGTCGCTCTCGCATGTTTTTCCGTGAGGATTACAACGGTGTGATCCGTTTGGCTGTGCGGAGCCTCTTGCGCGATCTAGGGAAATATGGAAGAATGGAAGGTGCTCCAGTGGTGGTTCGCCCTACCTTGTTTGTGGCGGACCCTTGGCGTGTGATCGCGCACTCTTGGGAGAGTGATGTAAACGGTTCACGAGATGTGGCTGGCCGTGCCTGGGCCTTTGGGGTGGAGTTGTTATGTCACGCCTTCGCGTTGACGTTGGGTGCTGTGTGCACGATGGCCCTTGGGCTGAGACTGTGGTGTACTCTGGGAGTATACGGAAATGCTTGGAGGTAAATGTGGATGTTCGTACCTGAGAACGTTGGTGCGTTCAGTTGGGGTGGATATGGGGCCACACGTTGTGTGGGCCCCACGTGCGTGCCGAGTTCTGTTTGCGTACTTGGACCTCTCGCGGTGTAGAGGGTCCCTTTGTGCTCGTTTGTTTGGTTAGCAGGGTGGAGTGTATTTCCCCTAGCTTTGTGCTCGTTTGTTTGACCAGCAGGGTTGAGTGGTCGTCCCTTGGTTTGGTTCTCGATGGATCGGCCAGTAGCGGTGCTAGTGGCACTCCATGATGGAACATGTGCTAAAACTCTTTTGGGAGAGTTGTTCTGGAGTTGGGTGGTTGCACGATACCCTTTCCATGTCCAGTTGGCCAGTGGTGTACCCTCCAGTAGAGATGGCCAGAGCAGTTATGTGTTTTACCCTCCAGTGAGGCTGGGCAGTGGGTTACTCATCGACCTCTTCGGGTTTTACCCTCCAGTGGGGCTGGGCAGTGGGTTACTCACTGAACTTTAGGGTTTACCCTCTAGTAGAGACTGGGCAGTGGGTCACCCGACACTCTTAGGGTCTACCCTCCAGTAGAGACTGGGCAGTGGGTCACCTGAAGACCTCTTTGGGTCTACCCTCCAGCGGGGCTGGGCAGTGGGTCGCCCGTTGTCTAGTTCTAGGTCTACCCTCCAGCACGGCTGGGCAGTGGGTCGTCTGTCAACCTATTCCAGGTCTACCCTCCAGCGGGGCTGGGTAGTGGGTCGCCTGATGATGTGTTATGGTCTACCCTCCAGCGGGGCTGGGCAGTGGGTCGCCTGATGGCATCTTATGGTTTACCCTCTAGCAGGGCTGGGCAGTGGGTCACCCAGTATCTTATTATGGTCTACCCTCCAGCGGGGCTAGGCAGTGGGTCGCCGGATGATGTATTATTGATTACCCTCTAGCAGGGCTGGGCAGTGGGACACCTGTTGGCATTCCAGACTCAGTCCTCTTGGCTAGGCTAGTCTGTGGATTACCTCCGTGATTACCGGAGCAGGACCCTTGGTTATACGGGTCAGTGTTGTGACGGCTTGACTTTGAGGAGACCTCTCGACTGGAGGGCAGTGATGAGGTGTGGTTTGACTTTCTCTAGAACTCTCAAGTTCGAGGGGCACTTTCCCCACCGATATGAATTCTTGTGACGCGATCTAAAACCGTGTAGGTGAGTCAGTGCCGCCCAAAGCGGATAGTGTCGAGGTGTGGTGATTGTTCCCCTTGTCTTGCAGTTCGGGGCAGACGTGCGGGGTGCTGGGCATCGATGGAGTTTCTTCTGGGACTATTGGCGACTCTTTTCGTGGGCTGAGCTACTAGACGGAGATACCCTTACGATGTTGTTTGGGCTTCTTGCTGAGCATAAGGATATGTATATACCGTGTTCGATTACCCACTTCTTGGGCCTGGTTACTCTCCCTCCAGGAGAGGTGAAGACACGCGGGGTATGCCACGTGCTTTCTGTGTCTAGCTTCTCATGGTTGGAGGAGTATAATCTCCTGCTATAGGTGGGGAAGACTCGACGGGAAGTTCATCTTCTCACCGTTTATAGCTCTTTGTGCCTGGACGAATCTACTTCCTTTCTCTTGTTGGGTTGAGCTGGACTCTTTACTGCACTCTCTGTTGTACTCCTTTACTTTTCATGTTCGCTCTACCGCTCACCCTACGGTACCTCCTTTGTTGCTCCCTCGAGCCTTCGGGGTATCCTACTGTGTATTTTTATACTCACCCATGCATGGGCTTTGCCCGCACTTGGTGTGACCTTGCAGACGACAGATAGGTGGAGCGTGACTTCAGTGGAGCGTAGGAGCTTGGGAGCTTGGACCGCGTGCAGTGGTCGTGTCCAGGATCCAGGTTGGAGACCCGTTAGCTGTTTCTTTTTGTTTACCTGTTGCTGTGTTGTGGCACTTTTTGGTTGGGCACATGTTTTTCCCCATTTCTTTTTAGCTTGTACCATGTACTGTTTAGAGGTCGATGCACTCTTGTGGTTTATTTATAGTAGTTTCCCTTTTACTCTTCTTTTTACTCTGCACTTTTGCATTGAGTGTGTTGCGTGTGGGTGTGTACAGGTACTTAGGAAAAGGCCTCCCCGAGTTATTGTGCCTTCGGCGCTGGTCGCTAGCCCCTGGCCTATGGAGGTGGGCTTGGGGTAGTTGCGGCTCGAGCTCGGGTAGGATGGGGTCGTGAAAAAGTGGTATCAGATGTGGTTCCTTCCTTGGGATGTTGTGCGGATGTCCCTAAAAGATGAATTGGTTGGGATTTAGGGCAGCAGTGTTAACGTGTCTCGAGAGCGGCTCTCAGGCCAGGGGGTCCAGTGATGCTGCGGCGGCCGACATATCCATTCACCAGAACCTTGATAACCTGCTTGTCGACTTGACATGTTGAGACACTTGTTGAAGGGAAGAATTGGTTTGTGCATCACAAAGGACCGAGTCTTTGACTGTCCTTCTTGAGTCTGCTCCCCATCGTTGTTGTTGTGGTATATAAATATATGCTCATCTGACCGCAGCACTCCTTGATAATATTCAGGATGTCTCCGTGAAGACAGCCAGCCCAGATACCAACTTTGGTGCGTGACGACGACCCTGTGAGCTACGAGGCCACATTCCAGGATCTATCATGTGAGCCCCTCTATCCGGGTGGGCCGGGTAGCAGTACCCCCACCTGTTGAGCAGCAAGCAGTTTTAGCAGAGCAGGCTGAGTTTGAGCACGGGTTGAGCGCGCTCCGTGAGTTCTAGCGGCAGAGACCGCTAAGGATTAGTGGTGAGACAGACCCTTAGGTAGTAGAGGTTTGTCTTGAGGCAGTGGTTCACCTTTTCAGGCTTTTAAAGGCGCCGACAGATCAGAGAGTGTCTTTGCCAGCCACCCTTTTTTCGTCGAGTAGCTTGGCGTTGGTGGAGTCTGGTGACTCAGTTTCTTGGTGAGTCGTCGCTTTCATGGGGTGACTTTCAGTTGTTGTTTCGTGAGAAGTTTTCCCCCTCCTGCTTGCGATCCGTTCGGATTCAGGAGATCCTACAGTTTCAGTAGGGAGGGATGATGGTGGCCGAGTACGTGGCCAGTTTTGCAGACCGTGTGCGCTTTTACCCGGACTTGGTCCATGACGACAACCTCTGAGCGCAGATGTTGAGCAGGGTCTCCGCCGAGAGATTCGTGCTGTCATAGTACCCTTGGGCATTTCCACATATGGCGGGGTGCTAGAGCAGGCGCTGGTGACACAGGGCTTCCTGTCATGTTTTGCGGTTGGTAGTGGCAGTGGGCGCGACGGAGCTGGGACGTCTTCCGTAGCTAGCAGGCGCCAGAGGACAGAACCTCAATGCAGGTGGCCTTCCCACTGCCGGTTTCGGAGACATGGTCGTATACCACTATGGTGAAAAGGCACAGGGCCTCAGCTGAGGATGAACTTCCGTAAGTGGATCTTGGGCCGTGGTCGTACACCACAGTGGCGCCGGAGGGCACCAGGGCAGCCCAGAGAGCTCCGGTGCTATGCTTGTGACGGGCGAGGTCACTTGGTATGAGACTGCCCGACCCAAGTTGCTGGGAGCTTCGGGCCAGCAGCAGGCACACCACCATGGTAGAGGCAGCGCCGTGATCAGAGTAGTACTCAGGGAGGTGGTTCTAGTAGAGGAGTGGGAGGCGCTGGTAGTGGGGGACGACTTTACGAGATCTCCCCATCACCACTAGGTGGTCCACGTCAGGTTCTAGGAGCTGACTGTTGGGACCGCGGGTAGCTGCGAGCTTTGGATGTCTATTATCCTTCAGAGCATGAGGTGATAAGAGGTACGCTCTACAGCTCTTCTACTTTTTGCAGTAGAATTGTTAGGCTCTGTGTGGGAAAGGCTTTTCTCCCTGCTCTTTTTTTGAGGTGTTACCAGGGTGACGCAGGACGTCAGGTGTAACCCGTTGTTGGTAAGGAAAAAGGTGTGAGACCTTTTTCATTTAGTTGATAGTGTTGACTCCTTTGACTTTTGAGCATGTAAGAGAGCATCGACTATGGAACCTTGCGTGACCAGGTATCCTTGGGTGTTTCCCCATTTGGATATTCTGAAGGAGGGAATCACCAGGCCTTGTTACAGGTGCGGGCGGTGATTCCAATCACGACGTGCGACGTAGAGGTTTGACCGGGGAGGTGAGTTACCCCCGAGGGCCTTCGGGCCGTTTGAGACCGTGCAAAGGGATGGCGAGGTACCCTACTGCCTTTCCCGGACCCTAAGGTCTAGACTGGGTGCACGAAATCAGAAAGGGTCGACCTCGCATGATCAGATCAATCCTTTGGTCTGTGTGCGGTGGCATAGAGCTGTGTGTGGGTTCTTCTAGGTATGGGAAAGCCAGATGTGGGCTTAGTACCCTGTGTTGCTCCTTAGTTTTGCTTTTCGAGGACGAAAATATTGAAGGAGGGAATGATGTAAGAACCCGGTTTTTGCTGTGAAAGACTTTTTAATATTCTTGATGATATTCCAGGGTGGCGCCTTCAGACGGCGTGCGATTCCGAGCCCCGGAGTGGCCGGAATTAAATTTTCAGTGCGTTCACACTAGAAATGCTAAATAAATGAGATAAATACTAAACGGAGTTCCGGATCAGGGGTCTTAGTGTACGGATGGGTCCGAAATGGGGTGTTTACCCTAGGAACAACATAAAACTTGTCGGCGCGAGATTTTTGGACCCCCCGCCCGCTTCTGGAACGTTAAACGGATTAAATAAATAAATTAATTCATTTAATGGTGAAACACTAGTATCTCTTAAACGGTGGCTCGGATTGGAAAAATTAGAGCACCGTTGAGTTCAGAGCGTGCCTTTTACCTTAGGAGGGGTATAAGTTTCACGGGCACGGGCCGTTTGTGAAAAATGGCCCCAGGGGCATTTTCGTAATTTGGAGGCCTCGGACGCTAAGTTTAATAACTTTTGAACGGGGTCTTGAAATAAAATTCTGAGACATCCGTTGTGCTCAGAGCGTGGTTCATAGCCTTGGGGATGCTAAATCCTGACCCTATCGGGAGTTCGGGTTCGGGGCTGTCGGGCGGGCGTTTAAGTGATTTGTACTTAAACACCCCCACCGCCCCTTCTTCTTCTTCTTCTTCCTCAAACCCTTCCACCCTCCTTCACCGCCGGCGAGGCGAGCTCCGTTGAGGCGAACTCCGGCAAGGCAGCGGAGTGGCGGCGGACTCCCCATGAAGCTCCGGGCATCGCCCAAGAGGTAGGAGTTGTTTTTGTTTCGTCTTATTTCCTCCCGCACCATGATCGTCTTAATTTTACATTGTCTATTTGCTGTCTAATCTTCGATCCAAGCCAAAAATCACGTAGATCATGTTTCGAGCTTTCCGGAATGTTATCCGGATCGAATATTTGACCACCAGATCATTTCCGGTGGTCCTCTGATGTTTTCCGGCAACGAGGCCGGTTACCAGCGAGGTGGTCCGGCAGTGGGCGGCGGCGCTCTCCGGTGGTGGCGGCTGGCGGTGGTGCCCTTCAGCGGGAGCGGCTAGCGTCGGTGCTCCTCGGCGCGGCGGCCGAGCTCGCCGGAACGGGGCGGCGACCCAGGGTCGCAGCGCGGCGCAACCTCGGTGGACAGAGACCCGCGAACCGCGGGTCTCCGCGGGGGCGCAGCGAGACCGGCCGTCCGGGCCGGTCGGGTGTCGGCAGGCCGCGGCGAAGTGAGCCGGGCCCGCGGCCGGACCGGGCCGGTCCAGCCCAAGGGGTCCCCCCCCCCTTCTAACTTCTGACGTCCGTATATTTTGCTACGGACGTCCGTTTTGGGCGCCGTCTGCGGCGGTGCGGGCCTGGCACAGAGGCAGATCTTTTGAGATGGTTTTGGGAATTTCTATTTCCCAAAATGAGGGGCCGCGGAGGCGTGAAGTGTCTTTAAGGGGCACGGTCGTTTTCCCAGGAATTTTGTTCAGGACGGCGCGAACGCGTCCGACGTCCGAATTAAGCGCCGTCAGTGGCATTGGGACCCTGACGCCGGGCGAAGTTTTCCAGGGTGGTTTCTGGAGTTGAAGCCGGAGTTGAGGCACGGGCCCCACGGCCCGTCTTTTGAGCTACGTGCAGCTTTTAGTGACGTTTTCCTCGGACGTCCGTTCGGGGCGTGCGAGCAGTCGATGTTGGGTAATTTTACGAGGGAATCGCGTTGGCGCAGTCTTCCCGCTGTAATTCCGCACGATGGTGCGGGCCCCGTGAGGGCCGTTTCGGGAGTTGATGGAGATTTCCAGCATTATCACCGGGCGACCTTTTTGGACATGTGAGTAGTCCATTTTGTGTAATTTTTCGAGAGGATCGCAACGGTGCGATCCGTTCGTTGGGTTTCGGGACCGGGATACGGGTCCCATATGGCACCGCTCGTGTGCGGTGCATCAGGATGCATCTCTTTCTCCGGATATCCGTTTCACTCATGTGGGTAGTGATTTTGACGTGTTTTCCTGAGGGGATCTCAATGGTGCGATGCGCCCGACTGTTTTCGGGGCTGAGGCACGGGATCACGGGACGCCGTTCGGGCGTGAGGCGGTGTTGGTGACTTTTCCGTCGGGTATCCGTTGGAGGCGAGTAAGTAGTCAATCTCGCATGTTTTTCCGCGAGGATTACAACGGTGTGATCCGTTTGGCTGTGCGGAGCCTCTTGCATGATCTTCTGAAATGTGGAAGCATGGAAGGTGCTCCAGTGGTGGTTCTCCCTACCTTGATTGTGGCGGACCCTTGGCGTGGGAACGCACACTCTTGGGAGAGTGATGTAAATGGTTCACGAGATGTGGGTGGCCTTGCCTAGGCTTTTGGGGTGGACTTGTTATGTCACGCCTTCGCGTTGACGTTGGGTGCTGTGTGCACGATGGCCCTTGGGCTGAGACTGTGTTATACTATAGGAGTCTACAGAAATTCTTGGAGGTACATGTGGTTGTTCATAACTGAGAACGTTGGTGCGTTCAGTTGGGGTGGAGATGGGGCCACACGTTGTGTGGGACCCATGTGCGTGCCAGGTTCTGTTTGAGTACTTGGACCTCTCGCTGTGTAGAGGGTCCCTCTGTGCTTGTTTGTTTGGTTAGCAGGGTGGAGTGTATTTCCCCTGGCTTTGTGCTCGTTTGTTTGACCAGCAGGGTTGAGTGGTCTTCCCTTGGTTTCGTTCTCGACGGATCGGCCAGTAGCGGTGCTAGTGGCACCCCGTGATGGAACAGGCACTGAAACTCTTTTGGGAGAGTTCTTTGAGGAGTTGGGTGGTTGCGCGATACCATTTCCGTGTCTGGTTGGCCAGTGGTGTACCCTCCGATAGAGATGGCTAGAGCAATTATGAGTTTTACCCTCCAGCGTGTCTGGGCAGTGGGTTACTCATCGACCTCTTCGGGTTTACCCTCCAGTGGGGCTGGGCAGTGGGTTACTCACTGAACTTCAGGGTTTACCCTCAAGTAGAGACTGGGAAGTGGGTCACCCAACTCTTTTAGGGTCTACCCTCCAGTGGGGCTGGGTAGTGGGTCACCCGACACTCTTAGGGTCTACCCTCCAGCAGAGACTGGGCAGTGGGTCACCCGACGACCTCTTAGGGTCTACCCTCCAGCGGGGTTGGGCAGTGGGTTGCCTGTCATCTAGTTCCAAGTCTACCCTCAAGCACAGCTGGGCAGTGGGTCGCCTGTCGACCTATTCCAGGTCTACCCTCCAGTGGGGCTGGGTAGTGGGTCGCCTGATGATGTGTTATGGTCTACCCTCCAGCGGGGCTAGGTAGTGGGTCTTCTGATGGAATCTTATGGTTTACCCTCCTGCAGGGCTGGGCAGTGGGTCACCCAGTATCTTATTATGGTCTACCCTCCAGCGGGGCTGGGCAGTGGGTCGCCGGATGATATATTATGGATTACCCTCCAGCAGGGCTGGGCAGTGGGACACCTGTTGGCATTCCAGACTAAGTCCTCTAGGCTAGGCTATTGTGTGGCTTACCTCCGTGATTACCGGAGCGAGACCCTTGGTTATACGGGTCAGTGTTGTGGCGACTTGACTTTGAGGAGACCTCTCGACTGCAGGGCAGTGACAAGGTGTGGTTTGACTTTCCCTAGAACTCTCAAGTTCGAGGGGCACTTTCCCCACCGAGACACGTTCTTGTGACGCGATCTAAAAATGTGCGGGAGAGTCAGTGCCGACCAAAGAGGATAGTGTCGAGGTGTGGTGATTGAGCCCCTTGTCTTACGGTTCGGGGCAGACGTGTGGGATGCTGGGCATCGATGGAGTTTCTTTTGGGACTGTAGGCGACTCTTTTCTTGGGCTGAGCTACGGGACGAAGATCCCCTTACGACGTTGTTCGGTCTTCTTGATGAGCATAAGGATATGTATATACCTTGTTCGAGTACCCACTTCTTGGGCCTGGTTACTCTCCCTCCAGGAGAGGAGAAGACGTGCGGGGTATGCCACTTGCTTTCCGTGTCTAGATTCTCGTGGTTGGAGGAGTCTACTCTCCTACTATAGGTGGTGAAGACTCGACGAGAAGTTCTTCTTCTCACCGTTTCCAGCTCCTTGTGCCTGGACGAGTCTACTTCCTTTCTCTTGTTGGGTTGAGCTGGACTCTTTACTGCACTCTCTATTGTACTCCTTTACTTTTCATGTTCTCTCTACCGCTCACCCTTAGGTACCTCCTTTGTTTCTCCCTTGAGCCTTCGGGGAATCCTACTAAGTATTTTTATACTCACCCCTACTTGGGCTTTGCCCGCACTTGGTGTGCCCTTGCAGATGACGGACAGGTGGAGCGTGACTTCAGTGGAGCGTAGGAGCTTGGGAGCTTGGACCTCATGCGGTGGTCATGGTCGGGATCCAGGTGGGAGACCCGTCAGCTGTTTATTTTTGTTTACCTGTTGCCGGGTTGTGGCACTTTTTGGTTGGGCGCGTGTTTTTCCCTCTTTTCTTTTCAGCTTGTACCCTGTACTGTTTAGAGGTCGATGCACTCTTGTGGTTTATTTATAGTAGTTTCCCTATTAATCTTCTTTTTAATCTGCACTTTTGCATTGAGTGTGCTATGTGTGGGTGTGTATAGGTACTTAGGCAAAGGCCTCCCCGAGTTATTGTGCCTTCGGTGCTGGTCGCCAGCCCCTGGCCTATGGAGGCGGGCTTGGGGTAGTTGCGGCTCGAGCCCGGGTAGGGTCGGGTCGTGACATTCTTTATATTTTATTGGGATATGTTAAATGTTGATATTATAAGTGCAGTGAGAGAGTCCTTCCTTCATTCATTAATTAACCTTGGTATTAATCCTCACTTTATTTCATTACACCCTTGAAAAGATCATGTAATTGATATAAGTGACTTGAAACTAGTTTCCATTAGGAATAAAATCACAATGTTCATTGGTAAATTATTAAAATAAGACATGGAAGATCATTTTTATTACAATAACACATAATAAATTTGGATTCTTACTTAGTAGGAACATTATAATTTTCATTTTCACTTCCTTATAATGAAGTAATATACTCAATAAGAGGAATAATATAGAAATAACACCTTAAATATTGATATTTCTAAAGAATCTTACTTAATATAGAGGAGATTTATTTAATCCATCCTAAAAAATTGTATAATATAAAATGCATTAATCATTTTTATTTGTGTTATTATAAATAATGGTAGACATTATATTCTTAGTATTCTATCATTAATATAATTATTTGGATTCTATTATGTTTATAAAAAATGATACCCTCTTTCTAGTCTCCAGTTTATAATTATAGATGATTACATTTGTATATGTGTTACTAATCTTTCACATAGTAGACAATATAAAAAGATGAGGGATAGAAGGAAATTGAATGCACACTTACACATATTTTATGTTTATGACATTTTTTTTTGGAGAGGCATCCAAAAACACATTGGAAGCTTTGAAATCAATTATTTTCAATAAGAAGTGGTTTATGGTTAATCCATCAGTTTGAATAAATATTTCATTAGGTTAGGATAATGTGTTCTTATTTCTAAGAAAAATAGAGCTATAGGAATCCATAGAGTACAATGATGGTCTATACCTTTTGACTACATAGGTGTCCCACTATTGTGGGGGAAAGATAAATGATGTTATTTTAAGAACATATTTTCTCAATTCATATATTTGATGAATATTTATAAAGGAAATATAATGTCTTGGGTGGGGATGATTGGTTTGGTTAAATCAATAGTCATAAACATGTTCATTTATGAATTAAGAATTTACATATGGTTATCCAACTTCATTAAAAAACAACATAATTTTACCAGACACTTCACATGGATCAGGTGTGTCCATAAATGTAATATTATAGCTATTAAATTTAAAGAATAAAATAAACACATTGAAATGGGTGGGATATGCATCAAGGACTTCATGAATCTTAATGAATCTTTTCTTATGAAATTTATAAGAAACCAACAAACGTATAATAATGTATCATTATATTTTTAAGAAATAGTTTAATCAGTTCTAAAGAATGAGTAACCATTTTACCACTAATCATATGCATGGGAAACCATAAAATTATATAATTATTATATGAAAAAATCCTTGACATGGATCATCATCAAACAATCTGAGATTAATTTTTGACCAAAACATGGCAGAAAAGTCCATTTAGTGGATCATATGGTTATTACAAAGGCCACGATTTAGCTATCAATTTCTATTATGAACTGAAACATTTCTTATTTATTTGGAATTATACCACCTAAAATTATTTTAATGGTCCATAATTATGGTTATGTAGATGGATATCAATTGGTTTGGACACTAAACATTATCAGGTACTTCAACAACCAATAGATCTACAGAATCAAACGTAATTAGAGTTAATGTGTTCCTAAATGGATTTATAAATTTATAAATCTAGTCATTTAACCACAAAATCTTTTTAATATAGAATTTATTGATAAAATAACTTCATCTTGATAAGAAACTATAAGATTTTTGTTAAAATTTTCATCATCTTTTCTATTCTCTCTAAGGGCATATAAATACATGTAAAAATCCTTTTTAGATGCTTTTTTATGATAAAGTTGTGTAAATGCATATATAGAATCTTAAACAACATCATGTTCTTGAATAAATACTTCGTTGATCCCATGGTTTCTATTATTAGGCCTAAAATTTGTAAAAATAAAAACAACATAATTCTTGATGCTACAATTATTATTGTTTCTTACACAAGGATGGTGAGGGATAAATGTGTGTTCAACAACTAGATGACCTCCTACTATGATTTTAATGCAACAATTAATCGATATGGTCAAAATTATTACAATAATCAAATAGTTTTAATGAAAAATGATATCTCTGACCTAACCATTTTGAATATGTTTGGTGTTCTTAATTTGACAAAAAAATCTCTTATAATGAAAACCATTAGTTTAATTTATCTGATTCTAACCTGGAAAAATATAAATGTTGATGGTGTGTCTTTTTTACCAAGATAATAAGTTTTTAGATGTTTTTTAAGAACTATCGATTATTCATTATGGTTTCCTTAAACTAATATATATGTTGTTTATTTTCCTACAAGGATTATCTTTAGTGGATGATCTATGTGAAAAAATATATTGTTCACTTTAGATCAAGATTTTTTTTATCCCGATTCAACCCATTACATGGAAATTTTGAGAAGGATGTAAATAATATTACTTTGTATGTTAGTTTTAAAGTGGTTAAATTTTATTCAAAGAGTTTATGAGTAGTAATTATATGTAGTACATACTGTTAGAGGGGAAAATCAAGTGGTCGATTCACTCTCAAAGAAAGATATTATCAAGGTAAATTTTATGGGGTCATTGTAATAATTAATTTCTATTAAACTATAGTTTAATCATATTATATGGGCCAAACACAAACTGTCATGACTCGTCCCCCGGAGCCCATATTGTGACTACCCCAAGCCCGCCTTCCATTGGCTAGGGGCAGGTGACTAGCACCAAAGGCGAAAATCCCAAATCTGTGAAGGAATTGCCATTATAACTGTACAAAAACATATGAGAGAACATAACTAGAAGAAAAACAATAATTATAACTATGTACAAAAGAAGTGATGGAAAGTACAAAGGGGCCCGAAATATAATCCCAACAGGAAAGTACAACTGAAAACCAAATACAACTGAAGTAAAGTAAAGAAGCTACTGGGTTGTCCTCCAGGGTTCCTACCTAATGGGTAGGTACAGATGGCCTCCTCATCACTCCACGTCTTTCCATCCACTCCGTGTACTATGAAACCGAGTGGTCCACCTTTAGTACCATCTATTCCTGCTACTCTTTGCCTCAGTCTGTGTTGTCTGTCTTCTGAAACCAACACAACGAAGTGCGGGCATAGCCCATGCAGGGGAGAGTATAACGATACTTAGTAGGGATATTGAGACACTCAAGGTATCACAATATCCAACAAGAATTAACAACAAAGTAAAGAATCAATGGATAAAACTTACATAGGTATATGCCCATACATATACCTATGTTCTCTAGTAACCCATCTCAATTATGAGGAAACAAAAAAGTCATTGACTCGGCTCAAACTAGGATTTAAATCTTGGGGTAGTAGCAAGTAACATCCACAATCAAACTGTCGGAATCTCAGCTGATGGTGTACTCCTCCTCTATCGAGTACTGTGGGCTTGCCGCATCACATAGAGGTGCTTCCCACTATCCTGGACTGCTGTGGTACTCCTCCTGTCGAGTACTGTGGGTCTGCTACGTCACCCAGAGGCGCTCCCCATTGTGGGTCTACTACGTCACATAGAGGCGCTCCCCCTCATAGCATGCTGAGGTACTCCTCCTATTGAGTACCGTGGGTCTACCACATCACATAGAGGCACTCCCCACTGTGGGTCTGCCGCATCACAATGGGGAGCTTCCCACTAGGCCAGTCGAAACACTCCAAGTTGACTGGTAATCAGTCGTTAGGTCTAGGCTTGCTACTAAGTCTCCGTACTCTACTCACTCATCTTTGGGAGGATCCGCTCCACGAGCTACTGGTCGATACACCAACTATTACTATTTCCCACACAAAAGTATCTCCAAGGTCCACCTAATCATTAAGATCACAATGCAATAGACGACACGTCTATCAGATGCCCAATCTATGAGTTATTGGCATTTCCGTCCGGGGGGCCCGATTGGATTTTAGGTTCAATCCAACCCGACCATACCCGAACTGTATCCAAACCTCATGTGGGGTATTCCAAAATAATATTATCATAATGTGATTTCTTTCGCTGAAGACGGTTTGTTGATCAGACAGCCATAGCCCAAGATATGGGCAAAAAGGTGTATTTGGGTCAAATGGGTCAGAGTCCTGTCTGACCCTGTCGAATCGACCCGACCTGACCTGGGTCTAGACCGGGGTCTAACCCGGTCCTCGGGTCCAACCCAATTTGAGGGTCCGGCCCGGCCCGAGGGGAGGCTCAGCCTGAAGGCAGACTGTCCAGAAGGCGGCTCGGCCCGATTGGCTGGTGGCCCACATGGCCCAGCTGGCTAGCGGCCTGTGTCGCCCGGCTAGCAGGCCCGCGTGGCTCGGCTGGTCGGCTTGCCGCGTGGCCCATCTAGCTGAACGCCATGTGGCCTTGATGGACACATGTGGGGGGGGGGGGGGGGGGGGTGCCATGCCCCCTTGCTTGACGAACGGAACCAGCGCTAAGAGACTGTTCGGAAGCTGCGGGACATAGGGGGTCCTGCCTTGTCCGGCTGGCCGAGAGGCCAGCTGGTTCCGCACCATCGGTGGCGGACCCGATATCGGCTACTCCTGGCTCCTCCACTATGGTGTTCCGGTTCCGTGGTTGTGGTCCTCTGGCACGGCACAACGACCCTGCGGTTCTGGTCCTTTGCGCGGTGCGAAGGCGCCGCACCCGTCCATCTTACAGCCACGACCCTCCTGGTCGCGACCCTTCTACCCACCCGGCATGGTGGTGTCGTGCCCCTCCTGCAGCCGTCAGGCTTCCTTGATCCCCCACGGACCGCACTGGCCACGACCTGGTTCTCTTCGTGGCGCAACGGCGCCACGCCCCTCTGGCGACCTGTCGGCCTTTGCGCCACTGGTTTCCTTAGTGGTTGGCCCATCACCGGACGCTGTTACTCCACTGCGGTCCTCTCTTATGGCGGCGCCATTGTGCCCCCGCCGTCATCAACAAGTGAGATAGAACAAAGGGGGCGGGTTGGGCCATGTTCATGAGATCCGAGCCTTCCTCGTTATGGTGATAACAATTGGAATTTCACAATCCATAATTTGAACGATGATTAACAGAGGGTAAAACTCATACATTGAACAACTCCTACCTCACTTACCGATCGTTGACAGTGGAAGGAGAGGAATGTCGGACATCGATTCGTTGAATTCAATAAGCATCAGGGGTAGGAGATTGAGGAAGAAGCGTCATCGGTGTTCTTCGCGGCCGGCTCCTTCTCTTTTGGCTCGGTCAAAGATTGAAGAAAGAGTTCATCGTTCTTTTGTGGATGATGAAGTGGTGTTTTTCGTATACTTTGTTGAGAGATATTTCTCCTAGGGTTATCCAAGTTCTTCCAACCCATCTCTCAAGATCCTCAAAAAGTATTGCCAACCAAAAAAATAATGGGTTTTGTTAACCCATTATTTAATTTTTTGGCTAAAGAATTCAAAAGAGTTCAAATATGTTTTAAATTAATTAAGTGAATAAATTCATTTAATTAATTGAGAAGGTTGGAAAATTTAATTAGTCTAGTGGGGGAGAGTTTCATCCCACCTAAATGGGGGGTTAAAGGGGTTTAATGCCCTTGTGGGCCCCACCAATGATATCCTCCCAAGGGAGGTTATGTACGGGTGGGCCCCACCATAACCTCTCATGGGAGGTTATGGTGTGGTGGCCCCCACCTCCAGGAGGATCCGATCCACGAGATACTGGTTGATACCCCAAATGTTACGATGTCCCACAAAAAAGTATCTCAAAGGACTGCCAAATCATTAGGATCACAACGCAACAGACTGTGCGTCAATCAGACCCTCAGTCTGTGAGTTATTGGAATTCCCGTCCCGGGGGCCCGATTGGATTTTAAGTTCTATCCATCCTGACCGTACCCCAACTATATCCAAACCTCATGTGGGGTATTCCAGAATAATCTTCTTTCTCTGATCATTCCGTCACCACAGACCGTTCATTGATCGGACACCCATATCCCATGATATGGGCAAAAAGGTGTAATCGGGTCAAATGGGTATGGGTCCGGTCCGACCCGGTCAGACAGAGCCGACCCAACCCGGGTCTGGACCGGGATCCGGCCGGGTCCGCGGGTTCATCCCAGTCTGAGGGTCTGGCCCAGCCTAAGGGGGTGGCCCATCCCGGCGGGGGCGGCCTGGCCTGAAGGCGGCCCGACCCGGTTGGCTGGCGGCCCGCGTGGCCCTGCTAGATGGTGGCCCGTGTGGCTCGACTGGCTGGCCCACGTGGTCTGGATATCTAGACCTCCACGTGGCCCAACTGGATGGCTGCCATGTGGCCCGGCTGGCCGCGTGTGTGTGTGTGGGGGGGGGGGGGGGGTGCCATGCCCCGTTGCATGACGAACGGAACCAGCACTAAGAATCGGTTTGGAAGCCGCGGGACCCAGGGGGTCCCGCCTTATTAGGATGGCCAAGTGTCCAGCTGGTTCCACACCACCGGCGTACACCCCAATGTTGGATGCTCTTGTATCCTCCACCGCGGCTCGACGACACCGCAGTTCTGGTCCTCCGTGCGACACCACACCCCTCCGGAGGCCATCAGGCCACCATGCTCCACCGTGGTCCATGCTGGTCGTGACCTAGTTCTCAGTGGGGCGCGGTGGCGTTGCGCCCCTCCGGAGACCTATCAACCTTTTCCCTGCCGGTTTCCTTCACGGCAGGCCCGTCGCGGGCCGCCGTTACTCCCATGCGGTCCTCTTTTCCTACGGCGTTGTTGCGCTGCTGCTGCCATGCAGCAATAAGCAAGAAAGAACAAAGGGGGAGGGTCAGGCCGTGTTCGTGTAGTCTGAGCCTTCCTCGTTATGGTGATTACAATCATAAGTTCACATTCATAATATGAATGATGATGAACGAAGGGTAAAACTCATACATAGAACAACCCCTACCTCACTTGTTGATTGTTGACAGTGCAAGGAGAGGAACGACAGCCATCGATTCGTTGACGTTGGGAAGCATCTAGGGTAGGAGACCAAGGAATAAGCGTCGTCGGTGTTCATCACCGTTGGCTCCTTCCCTTTTGGATTCTTCAAAGATCATAGAAAGATTTCTTTGTTCTTCAGTGGACGATTAAGAGGCGTTCTTCGCGTTCTTCGTTTAGAGATATTTTCCAAGGGTTCTCCAAGTTCTTTCAACCCCCCTCTCAAGATCCACCAAAAGAATTGCCAACCAAAAAAATAATTGGTTATGTTAACCTGTTATTTAATTTTATGGCTAAAGAATTCCAAATAATTAAAATAAGTTTTAAATCAATTAAGTGAAAAAATTCTATTAATTAATTGAGAAGGTTTGATAAATTAATTAGTGGGATATGTGGAGAGTTTCATCCCACATAAATGGGGGGTTATAGGGGTTTAAAGCCCTTGTGGGACCCACAAATGATATCCTCCCAAGTGAGGTTATGTGAGGGTGGGCCCCACCACCATAACCTCTCATGGGAGGATATGGTGTGGTGGCCCCCCACCTCTAACCTCCTCTTAGAGGTTTTAACCAACACAAATAAAAATAAGTTATCACCTTATTTTTATTTAATTTACATAAAAACCCCAAATACTAATTTCCATTCCTGACCAACTGCCATCGAGGTGAAAGTATTATTAAGAGAATATCAATGCATTAAGTTCAATGGTGCCCTCAGATTTCAATTCCGAGCACCGGTTCGAAGGTTATAAAACCCCGCTCGTACGTTTTCTGAACGTACCCGAACAATACTTCAGAAATTGATTCCGGGCACACCGGGCCTCGGAATCAAGCGCCATAAATTTTCATGGAATCTTAAAATTCCCATTTATTTAAGAAAAAAATTTCCATGGAAATTTTGGTGCTTTACATTCTCTCCATATCAGGGCTTTACATCCCCGTAAGCTAAAACTCGAATTATGGGAACAAATGGTGGTACTGAGCACGCATCTGACCCTCCCGCTCCCATGTGCTCCCCTGGAGGTTCCTGTGCTACCAGAATATGTGCACTAGAGGTATCGACCATCCACGTAGGACTCGCTCATGTCGATCCTCAATCTCCACTGGAACCTCTGTGAAAGTCGCCATGTCATCGATGTCCAGCTCCCCATGGTCAGTGATGTGGGAAGGGTCGTGCACGTATCTCCTCAGCTGTGATACGTGGAAGATGTCGTACACCTGGTGCTACTGAGGTGGAAGATCTAAGTGGTAAGCCACCTCACCTACTCTACTGAGGACCAGGAAAGGTCCAATGAATCATAGAGATGACTTGCCTCCTAGGCCAAATCTCCATAGTCCTCGTTGTGGTGAGACCCGTAGAAAACGTGGTCACCATCCTTGAACTCTAGAGGGCTTCGTATCCTATCAGCATATGACTTCTATCGGCTCTGTGCATTCATCATCCATTCCTAGATGATCTTCACCTTCTTTGTGGTAGGTTGTACCATCTCTTCTCCCACCAGTGCTGACTCACCAGGGTTTGTCCAGCGCAAAGTTGATCTGCAAGGTCGCCCGTATAAGGCCTCAAAAGGTTCCATACCGGTGTTGGAGTGATATCTATTGTTGTAGGTGAACTACACCAAAGTTAAGTGGTCCTCCCAGCTAAAACTGAAGTCAAGAACACAAGCACGAATCATCTCCTCAAGGGTCTGAATGGTCTGCTCAGTCTGACCATCCGTCTGAGGATGGAAGGCGGTGCTCAGGAGAAGCTGCATCCCGAAATCATCCTGAAACCCCTTCCATAGCCAGGAAGTAAACCGTGCGTCATGGTCGGAGACAATAGAATAAGGTACTCCATGTAAATGCACAATCTCTTGCACATAGAGGCATCCCAAGCTCTCTACTAAGTCCTGCTATCTGATCGGTAGGAAGTGGGCCGACATAGTGAGTCGGTCGACGATGACCCATATCGAATCGTGACTCTGGGATGTACGTGAAAGACACATCATGAAGTCCATGGATATCACATCCCACTTGTACTCTGAGACCTTTAAGGTCATAACCAAGCCTGCTGGTTCCTGGTGCTCCGCCGTCACTTGCTGACAAGTGAGGCATCGTGAGACAAACTCAGCTACTGCCTTCTTCATAACTGGCCACCAGCACTGTCATCGAAGGTCCAGGTACATCTTCGCCACTCATGGATGTACCGTTAGAGGGGATGTTTGGAAATACCCCAACACATCCTCCTGAATTGACACTGGTACCATAGTATGTCCTCTGAAGAGGATGACATGCTCCCCAACTTCAGAAAATCCATCAGGTTCATGCCCTGTGGATATCTAAGCACATCGTGTCTTGCAGTCAGCATCCCCATGTTGTGCCTCCCTGACTCGCTGAAGGAGTGGGGGAGTGACTATAAGAGACTGTAGATAGGATGCTCCATCTCTATCTACAGAGGATATCTATAAGGCAGCCAACTGCTATGTCGCCTCTCCCAGCAACTGTATACCATATCTTCTGCTGAGAGCATCTGTAACAACGTTCCCCTTCCTAGAAGTATAGACTATCTCAAATTCATATTCCTGGAGGAACTCAGGCCAATGTCACTGTCTCAGGTTCAGGTCTTTCTGGGAGAAGATATACCTTTGACTCTTGTGATCAGAGTACACGGTAAAACTTTCACCCATCAGATAGTGCCGCCATATCTTCAAGGTGGAGACCACTGCTGCTAACTCCAGGTCATGGGTAGTGTAGTTTTTCTCATTCTGTCTCAGCTGTCGAGAACCATATGCGATCACAGCTTTCTCCTCCATCAAGACACACCCAAGTCCAGTCCCTAATGTATTGCAGTAGGCTATGTACCCTATACCTTTTTCTGGAAGTCTCATGATAGGGGTACTAGTCATCCTCTACCTCAACTCTTGAAAACATTGTTGGTATATCTTTGAATACAAGAAGGTTTTCTCCTTCTTAATCAAGGATGATAGTGGTGCTGCAACTCTGGTGAAGTCTGGAATGAATCTCCGGTAGTATCCAACCAAACCCAGGAAACTATGTACCTCTCTCACACTCCTGGGTGGCTGTCAAGCAAGTACTTCCTCAATATTCCTTAGATCTACTACAACTCCATCCTCTGAGATGACATGTCCCAATAAGTGAACCTCTCGAATCTAGAACTGGCATTTCAAGAGCTTACCATAAAGTTGGTGCTCTTGGAGTGTGTCTATTACTGCCTGCAAATGGTAGGCATGATCCTCCTTAGTAATCGAGTAGATCAAAATGTCATCGATGAAGACCACAGAAAAGCGATAGAGGTAAGGCTGGATAATCTTATTCATGAGACACATGAACACAGATTAAGCGTTGGTTACACAGAAGGGAATAACCAAGAACTCGTAGTGGTCATACCGACACCTGAAGGTCGTCTTCTACACATCCTCATCTTGAACTCTGAGATAGTGATAGCCTGATCTGATGTCTATCTTTGAGAACCACTGTTCTCCCTTCAACTGATCAAAGAGGTCGTCAATCCATGGGAGTGGGTACTTGTTCCTTACAGTCACCTAGTTCATGCGATTGTAGTTGACATAGAGACTCAAGCTCCCATCTGCCTTCTTTGCGAATAGAATCAGGACTGCCCAGGGAGAAACACTTTGCTGAATGAATCACTTTCCCTACAAGTCCTCTAGTTGTACCCACAGCTTGCGAAGCTCAATGGGATCCATCCAATATGCTGGAGTAGATATCCATGCCGTCTCGGGGTACATGTCAATATAGATGTCCACCTATCTATGAGGAGGTAGTCATGGAACATCGTCAGGGAAAACATCTGCGTACTGGTCCACCACTACAGGATAAGTTGGGCTATCCACATCAACTGCTCTGAGGGTAAGGAAAGCCAACATTTGAGTAATCATCTGCACCCTCATCTGACCAAATCCGTCCTGTGCTGCAAAGGTTCCCTTCATGCCGGGAAAGATGAACCTAGTCCCATCCTTGCAGACACACTGCACTTTTCGCCTAATACAGTCAATCAAAGCATGGACAATAGATAACTAGTCCATACCCATGATGACTTCATAAGGCCTCAACACTGCTTTGAGGATATCCCTACCAAATCTCTCACCTCCTACAGTAAGCTCACACTATCATCACTAGTGCGTAATCGTCGAGTCTACTCCCATAAGAGTCTTTAGCTGTAAGGATCGAGCCAATGACTCCGTTAGAATCCTTGAGATCTGAACGAGGGTAGTGGAAATGAAAGAGTGACTAGAACTTGTGTCTATAAGAACTGAATCTAAGGTGGAGTAGACACAGATTGTACCTCGAATCATATCTAGAGTGCCATGGTCGTATCCCTCAGCTACCTGAAGCTGAGCTCTCCCCTGTCCACTTGTTACCTGCGGTCGGGGTGGACCTCCTGGTGGTGGTGGCAGTAGCACCTCATAACGTCGTCCACTACAAGATGCACGACCAGCTCTTGTGCCACGTCCACCTACTCCATACGGACCACCTCGATCGAACCTCTTTCTCTACCTAGGAGGTCCCTCAACTGTCCATTGTTCATCTGAACGGCGATTCGGATAGTGGCGAACCATGTGACCCTGCCCGCCACATGAGTAAAACTGCCTGATCCTGACAGGTAAGTCACTACCTCAGGTGCCCCGAACAACTGATACTAAGTCATGCGGTCGTCAACCCTTTAGTCTAGTCCTCTTAGACCTCTGCATCATCTCCTTACTACCAGCTTCAGAAGACACTGATGCATGTCGACTAGTAGTGGGTCTCACTGCTGGGGACTGCTCAGCAAGAAAACACTCTACTAGGAGGGCTTTCTCTAACACCCCCGCCTATGTCGGGATGCTTGGGGAGATCATCGATGACCTGATATCACACCTGATCCCCTGATCGAAGGTGTGGGCCCTAAAGAATGGGTCATGAATCATATATGTGGAGTAGTGCAAGAGGTCGGTGAACCTCCCTATGTACTGAGCTACAATCTTGCTACCCTGCTGTAGATATAGTAGCTCCTATATCCATACCACTCGAAGGGTGGCTGGGGAAAAATCTGCTCAGAACAGGCTTTCGAAGTCTATACAGAGTAGTGTAACCTCATCATGGACCTAGAGCATCAGGCTCCACCATCTACCTATTGCTGCATGAAGGAGACTAGCAGCAAGGATCACCATGAAGTCTGCTGGTGTCCCTATTAGCCTAAATACTCTCACCAAAACCTCCAATCAATCCTCAACCACATGTGGTTCCATATCTCTCCGGAACATAGGTGGACACTAGTACTAGAACTCATGAAATACGCTCAAGCGTGGTGCATCGTCTGTTGCAAGGGCTGGTGGCATCGGTGGACCAATGGGTAGTTGTACCGCTGGTGCCTCCGCTGGTAAAGGGCCCTACACCGAGGCCTCATTGCTCGGTGGGCTGTTAGAGCGTAAAACACTTGGGGCTCTATGGGGAGGATTCTTGAAATAAATTGTTGTGACTTGGTCAAAAGATTATACCTAGTGAGATGACCTGGTTAAGCAGTCTGAAGAAAACTTTTAAAGACACGCACACAATTAGTGTTTTCATGCACTAAGTAGGAAATAAGTAGTCACAGTACTATTGTATGGATACATCGGCCACCTACACCAACACTGGACTCCCTGAATAGAAAACCACAATTAGTACCATTAACACCATTTCATCATAGAAAAGAAAGATGAGATTTCTATGTTCTGCAGTAGAACCGACTCCTCTGATACCAATTTGTCATGACCCATCCCCCAGGGCCTGTATTGTGACTACCCCAGGCCCACCTTCCATAGGCCAGGGGCTGGTGACTAGAACCAAATTTGTAAATCGCTAATCTGTAAAGGCATTTACATTATAACTATACACAAATATATCAGAGAACACAACTGGAAGCAAAACAAAATGTATAACTATAAACAAAATACGTTTTGGAAAGTACAAAGGGGCCAGAAATTGAATTCTAATTTGAAAGCACAACACAAAAGAAAATACAACTGAAGAAAAGTAATGCAGAGACTAGGTCATCCTCCGGGGTTCCTACCTGAAGGGTAGGTAAAGATGGCCTCATGAGGACTCCACGTCTGTCCGTCCGCTATGTGTACCATCACACCGAGTGGTCCACCTCTGGGTATCGTCTAGTCCTGCTACTGTTTGCCTCAGTCAGCAATTTCTGTCATCTACAACCAACTCAACGAAGTCCAGGCAGAGCCCGTGTATGGGTGAGTATAATGATACTTAGTAGGGACCCCGAGACCCTCAAGGTCTCACAATATCTAACAAGAATTTTCTGCAAAGTATAGAATCAATGGATAACCTTTAATTAGGTATATGCCCATAAATATACCTATGTTATCTAGTAACCCATATCAATCATGAGGAAACAAAAAATTCATTGACTCAGCTCAAACAATTATTTTAATCTTGGGGTAGTATCAAGTAACATCCACAGTCAAACTATCGGAATCTCAGATGATGGTGTAGTCCTCCTCTATCAGGTACTATGGTAATGCCACGTCACACAGAGGCGCTTCCCACTATCTTGGACTGCTTTGGTACTTCTCCTATCAAGTATCGTGGGTCTTCAGCATCACACAGAGGCGCTCCCCACTGTGGGTCTACCGCGTCACACAGAGGCGCTCCCCCTCGTAGCCTGATAAGGTACTCCTCCTGTCGAGTACTATGGGTCTGCCGCATCATACAGAGGCGCTCCCCACTGTTGGTCTTCCGCGTCACACAGAGGTGCTTCCCACTGGGCTAGTTGAAACACCTTGACTCAAAAGGTCCGTAGTCGTCAAGTCTCAGCCAGCTACTAGGTCTCCGTACTCCACTCACTCGTCACCAGAAGGATCCACTCCACGAGCTACTGGTCGATACTCAACTGTTACGATGTCCCGTAAAAAAGTATCTCAAAGGTCTGACTCATCATTAAAAGCACAACACAATAGAAGACGCGTCAATTGGAATCCCGGTCTGTGAGTTATTAGAATTTCCATCCTGGGGGCCTGGTTGGATTTTAGGTTCAATCCAACCGGACCGTACACCAACTGTATCCAGACCTCCTATGGGGTATGCCAAATGAATTGTCTCACTCTAAGCTTTCCATCACCGTAGATGGTTCGTCGAGCGGAGACCCACAACCTATGATATAGAAAAAAAGGTGTAATCGGGTCAAATGGGTCTGGGTCGGGTCTGACCCAGTCAGACTGAGCTGACTCGACCCGGGTCTGGAACAGAGTCTGACCCAGTCCACATGTCCGACCCAGTCTGAGGGTTCGACCCGACCTAAGGGGGAGGCCTGACCAAAATGGGCGGCACGTCTCGAGGGGCGGCCATGCCCGAGCGGTTGGCCCAACCCGAAGGCAGCCCGACCTAGTTGGCTGGCAGCCCACGGGGCCAGGCTGGCTGGCGGCCCACGTGGCCCATCTGGCTAGCCCACGTGGCTCGGCTGGTTGGCCCGCCATGTGGCCAGATTGGTTGGCCGCCGCATGGCCCTGCTGGCCATGTGTGTGGGGGGGGGGGTGCCGCTCCCCCCATGCTTGATGAACGGATCCTACGCTAAGCACCGGTTTGGAATCCTCAGGACCCAGGGGGTCCCGCCTTGTCCGGATGGCCGAGAAGCCAGTTGGTTCCGCACCACCAGCATCCTCCCCAACGCTGGCCGCTCCGGGCTCCTCTGCCATGGCATGATTGCGCTGCGGTTCTGGTCCTCCGTGCGGCGCCACACCCCTCCAGAGGCCATTAGGCCACCTTGCTCTGCAGCGGCCCACGCTGGACGCAGCTCGGTTCTCAGCACCACGCGACGACGTCACTCCCCTCCGGCGACCCAGTGGACTTTGCGCCGTCAGTTTCCTTCGTGGTCGGCCCGTCGCCGGCCGCCATTACTCCACTGCGGTCCTCTTTTCTGGTGGCACCCTTGCACCGCCACCATCATCAACAAGAAATATAGAATAAAGTGGGAGGGTCGGGCCATGTTCGTGCGGTCCGATCCTTCCTTGTTATGGTGATAAAAATAAGAATTTCACAATCCATAATTTGAACGATGATGAACGGAGGGTAAAACTCATACATAGAACAACCCCAACCTCACTTGCCAATCATTGATGGTGGAAGGAGAGGAATTCCATAAATCAATTCAACGACGTCGGGAAGCATCTGGGGTAGGAGACTGAGGAAGAAGCTTTGTCGAAATTCTTCACGGTCGGCTCCTTCCTTTTTGGCTTGTCAAAGATCGAAGAAATAGTTTGACGTTCTTCAGTGGATGATGAAGATCCGTTCTTCGCGTTCTTCATTGAGAGATATTTTCCAAGGGTTCTCCAAGTTCTTGTAACCCCTCTCTCAAGCTCCACCAAAAGTATTTCCCACCAAAAAAATAATGGGTTATGTTAACTCATTATTTAATTTGTTGGCTAAATAATTCAAAATAATTCAAATGGGTTTTAAATTAATTAAGTGAATAAATTTAATTAATTAATGGAGAAGGTTGGAAAAATTAATTAGTGGGGTAGATGGAGAGTTTCATCCCACATAAATTGGGGGTTAAAGGGGTTGAAAGCCCGTGGGGTCCCCACAAAGGATATCCTCCAAAGGGAGGTTATGTGGTGGTGGGCCCCACCACCATAACCTCTCATGAGAGGTTATGGTGTGGTGACCCCCACCTCTAGCCTCTTCTTGGTGGTTTTAACCACCAAAAATAAAAATAATTTATCACCTTATTTTTATTTAATTTACTTAAAAACCGCAAAAACTAATTTCAATTCCCAACCAATTGTCGACGAGGTGAAAGTCTTCATAAGAGAATATCAGCTCTATGAGTTCAATGGTGCCCTCAGATTTCATTTCCGAGCACCGATTCAAAAGATATAAAACCATGCACATACGTTTACTGAATATACCTGAAAAAAATTAAGAAATTGATTCCGGGGACACTGAGCCTCAGAATCAAGCGACTTAAATTTTTGCAGACTCATAAAATTCCCATGTATTTAAGAAAAAAATAAATTTCAATGGAAATTTCAGGTCTTTACACAAATAAATATTTAAAAACCTATATTTTAATGAATTCTCAATAATATTTTTTGAATGAAATTCCAGGACTCAGTATGCATGGTGCCTGATATTTTTAGATTATTATTAATATTATTAAAAACTTGAGGGATGCCTTTGAGGAAGAAAATCCACATATCTTTATGTGATAAAAAACCTCTAAAATGCCTTATTCCTTCCAAAAATGATTCTATCATTAACTTTGGACATCAAGAGATGTTCAAACCAGATTTAACACAAAGATTACAAATAAAACCCCCATGATGGACTAAATCTGGGAAATGTGTCTCATTACCTGATTATGTATAATTTCAAGTATTCATTTAAGAATATAAACCACTCAAATAGATTTTTCATTCAAATGGGATACATAAAATATATAGTTGTTAAAATCAATGTGACTATGGAATTAATAGACTTATAAATAAAATTTATGTATGCATATATCATTCTACCCAAAGGGAAAGACCCTTTGAAATTTCATGATCTATGGAAAATTGTTATAAAAGTAAAAGGATTATTAGGTTATGAAATGGTTTCCATGGGGAATAGATAATTTCAAATTATCTTCTAACTATATTAGATGAAAATTAATGAATATGGATTTTGATTGATCACATTGAATCTTGGTTTCATAATAAATGAAGAATGAGACGTCAGTGTTGATCCAAAAAGGTGAATAGTACTCATTCTTAGCTTTGGATCCATCATTATGGACTCAATTTGATTTATATAAACATTAATATTTTATGGGATAATTACTTCCTTTATCAGAACCTTTATTAAGTTGATGGGGAGACCCAAGAATATAAGTATGGGATTTTTTTGTTTATTTTGGTAGTATTTAACCAATATATCACCATGGTTAATGATGTTGTCTTTAAAATCATAGAGTACAACATCAACCTCAAAATACATTATGAGTTCCTTCCCATATTTTTTTGTTGCCTATATGATAATTGGGTATATATCTTGCGAGTGTATGAGAAAAAAATATTCCATGTAGATTTTATAAAAATAAATCAGAATTAGATGATGATTATAGAATTATTAAAGATATGGCCAAATATAATGTTATGGTCATTGGAACTACACACACAATAAATGATGGAGAAAATGAAAACGTTCCCCCTCCCCACACATGTAAATGATACATCTTCCTCAAAGATGACAAGGCTTTCTATTCAGGAATCCTCTATCAAAATTCCACAAAATATTGGTTTTGACCACAAACCAACATTTCAATAATAAATTTTACTACCTTTTCCCAAATAAAATAATTGAATTCATTTAATAACACACCTACCATGAGGGATTACACAGAGAATACACATGTTGAAAACCAAGACTCTAATTGATGAGTGGAATACTAATATTTTCATGTAATAATTTTAACAAATTATATTATTTTTAATGATTTTTAATTAATTATTCCACATACTACATTGTTTTATTAATATATTGAGATTTAAAATCAAATAATTAAAATGAATTTAAATATGGGATTTTAAGTTTTTTTATCTTATCAAAGGTAATTTTTGTGGAAATTATTTTTTATTTACTTATTTTGTTCTCATTTTTCAGGTGTTTAGTAGAAAATATGGGCCAGCCAAATACTATCCCTAAACTAGGGGCCCAGATAAATATATACTACACAATGAGGATGTTATTCATCCAATAAATCTTAGGGTAGTTCCTTTCCATGGTGAAAGTCCTTACGAGATCATAGGAGAAACCTGCGAGTAGGGTTGGGCCTAAGCCCGCTCGGGCCATGTAGGTGTGGTATGGCCCTTATCAAGTGCTTGTTTTTATATCTTGGTTCCCACCCAGGTGTGGGTTTCTGATCAGTGGAAGTCTCTTGATTCCATTTAATGACTCATGAAGCACCTCCAACTTTTTCATATAGGACTATAGGTTATAGGTACTGTTTATAGCATAATGAAACACTATAATCCCACTCCAGCTCCACAAACTAATGCTTAGACACCTCCACATTGCCGGCATCACCACCTTAGATAACCCAATATCACATACTATACCTATATTTCAATGGAGAACCCCCATGGCCAACTCCAATGAAACACAAGATCGATCCCTTTCTCCATTATGAAGCTCGTGAGAACCTTTGATCACTACCAGACCTTCATATAACCACCATGATGGATTCATCCATCCAATTCGATGTCTGAATGACTTAGGGGGCTTGATAAAGATCGCCACTACCTCAAATTCCAAGATTCATCCATTCTTCATCATTGCTGGAGCACTACCATAATTCCCACATCACCCAAACCTAGAAAAACCATACACACTAGAGGAGGCCCCATCAAATCTTGTTGTCATGATGATGTAACTAAACAATAGGGTATCTCTGGTTTATCTTTGAAAATATATATTGGGTATTCATGAAATTTATATGTAATATAATAAGACATGTCTCTCCTCCATGCCGATAAAAAGAATAGGCCATTTCCAAGACAATGGGTTTCAAACTGTTGGGGGAGATCCTGCTGAAGTTGATCATATTCTTTTAGTTTTTTTATCTTCCATAATTTTTTTTTATTTTATATTTTTTATTTAATTTATATTATAAACTAATTATTCTATGAAATTTTTGTCAACTGTTACCACCCATCTAGGCTTCTTCTTCTTCTTCTTCTTCTATGTTTTCCTAATTTTATATTTCATAATTAACTATTTTATTATATTGTTTCATTTTCTTCTTATTATTACCAATTGTTTTTATTTTTTATTTTTTTATTTTCTATCTATCTATATATATCCCATTCTTCCATCATTTTTATTTTTTATTTTATGTATTTTATCTTTTTCTTATCTTTTCTTGATTCTCTTGACTAAGACCTCTTACACTAGATATTTAGGTGATAACCATATGCTTTTCCTGGTGTGGTAAGTTGTGTTTTCAAAATTATGTGCTTAAATTTTAATATTTTATTTATGTTTTATGTGACAAAGAGTAATGTTCATGGGTGTGGTGATTATCAAACATGGAACTAAACTCAAACTAATATATATATATATATATATATTCTTTTTTTAAATATTCTCCATCCCTTCTTCTAGACAATAACTATTAATGATATGGAGTTGAGCCTTTCAATAGATAAAGTGACATACTATAGATTCAGGTCCTGGAAGGCATCAAACTCTTAGTTGAGTTGTGCCATAAACCTTGATTACAGGAGGAGGTGGAAATTTGTTTTCTATAGTTATTCAATATTTCACAATTAATAAATAAAATAGTAGTAGTTTAAGTGTGATATTTCATATTTATTCTATTATACTAAATATAAATAATGATATAAAGAAATAAGGGTACCATAAACCAAACCACAATGTATAAGTTCTTTATTTTCTTATCATATTTTGTTATTTCATATTATTTTACATTCTAAAATATTTTATTTCTTTTAAAATCAATTATTTTAATAAAATATAAATAAAATAAAATAAATTCTTTAGGTGAATTAGATTAAGTAAGTATAAATTCTTAGAGGCTCTTCAAGTGAAATGAACCTAATCATCGACTATGATACACAAGTAAATAATTTAGAATTTTTTTTTCTACGCCCTATGATGGACATGCTGTAAATTAGAATTAGAGGGTTCTTCTATTTATAAGGTATCTGTTTTTCATGATTATAGTCATACTAATATCAATTTCCCCTGCAAAAAATTAGAGATTGGAATTGTATGAAGGATATCACTAAATGGGAAGAAACTATAGATCAAGACCTCAAGGAAACTATGAAAATTGAGAACATAATATCATAAATGCTAAATTTTGATGTTTCTATTGGTGAAGATATTCATATCCTATCAAACATAAGGGATCTCTTTTTATCCAAGATCCTTCTAGTTAGGGTTTTAAAAATAAGACACCTTATGAGGAATTATATAAGATTAACACTAAACTAACCTTTATATAGCTAAATGTGGGCTCCCTCATAAGCATCATAAGTCACAATAATGAAATTTACATTCACGAAAAGAAAAAATAGGAAGTTAGGAATGAAAATAGATCAATAAAAAATAGGGGTAAAACCTATGTTCTAGTGTTTAATCAAAATAGGACTAAACTAAGGGAATTTCCACTACAAAATGATTATTTTATTATAGAACTATCTAGAGATGAATAAATTTTATGCCTCACTATCACTTATAAATTTCATTAATAACTATCACCATAATATCATTGTATTTACTGTGTAATGGAAAAATATATAAAATAAAATTTTATCAATTGGTCATCACAATTTTATGAGTTAATTAATTATAATACTAGGGTTTCTATAGTTAATTTTTTTAGAATATTTAGGAAAGATGGATATACCCTCAGATATATTTTCTTCAACACCAAAACATCACCTTTAACATTAATAATGATAGAAATAAAGTTATAGCCTCATTGATTACTATTTATAATTGTTACACCAAAAGGAATCAACTTTGGGACGAGTTATCATTTTTTTGTCATTATATTTATTCTAACCTGATCCCCCAATGATATTTCAATACTATTCTTAAACCATATAAAAAAAGAGTGTAAAAATTATCAGATATATATCTTTTTACATACAAAAGATAATTTTTAAATACTAGTTCTTAAAATCCCTCAGTAAGGGGATAAATAAACCAATACCTGGTGCACCATCAAAGGAACATAAGCAATAAAACATGTTAAATAATTCATTATTATGAATAAAAATGCTTAGTAATGTCTTAATTTTTCTTTTATATTCCTAGGTTATACACTAAACAATCCCCATTTTTATTAATCATGTTGATGGATGGATGGAGGTATCCTATAACAATTAAATTTTAACAATTCCTAGCTATATTTTATGTTTTGTATATATATTATGAGGATTCAATCTACAAGACATTATTGATGGAATTTTTATCAAATTATTAAACACAAACTAAAAGTGGATAAATATTCTATGAGATGTAGTGATAAAACTAAATTATATAATATGGATGAGTATATTAGGAAAACTATGTTGGATGTCCTAGAATATCAAGAAAAATTTGTTATTCTTTATTTTACTTCTATATATATGTTTTATATAGAAACTAAACTATATGGAATATTTAGTACCAAGAATAGAATCCTTAAAGAAAAAATTCACCTAATGTTGATAAAGTCGGGTCATATGAACTCAAAATTAATTCACACCCCAGACAATAAAACAATATCTATGAAAAAGATCCCTTCTATGGTGGTAAATAGTGAGATTTTCAGTTATGATTTGGTAATCTTCAATGCAAATAACTGTAACTTTGTTAACATTTTCAGTCAAAACGTCATTAGATAGGAGGATACTGTATTGGAAAATGTGATAAAAAATATATGAATTCTATTTAGAATAAATTTCTCACTTCTATACCATAACGATATGAGATCAAAACAATAGTTATTTCTATTAATAATCAAAATTTTCCTAGCTTATATGAATGTACTTATAAATTTTCATGAATTTTTAAATTTTATTCAATATAACTCGACATAGGCTATATAATAATTCAATAAAATGGAATTCCTTCCTCTATGAACAAAATCTTAATATATTTTCCTATTTCCTAATATTGAATATTCTTTGGATGTTAATGAATACAAATCTATTTTAGTTGGTAATATCATCCCTAATATTATTAGTAAATTAATTTCAATTTAACTAGGGTCTTTTATTAATAATATTATCTCCACTAATCATTTTCAATTTATATCAAGAAGGAATCCATATTTATGACTTAATGCTATCATTGAATGTATTAACATTATATATATGAAATATAATCTAAAAATATTTATTTTAATGTTCATATATCCAATTCCATTAACACTCATATTTGTTCTTTCATTTTTAATGTATGAAAAAGAAATGGTATTTTAAATAGATTTTTATCCTTATTCACATAATTTTGAAAAGATATAGCCCGTTAGTTATTGTTAAGGGTTTTCCTAATAGAAAATGTCTCTATAGTAGAGGGTTCCGATTATGGTAACCACTATCTTCTCTCATTTCTGACATTATAGAAGATTATATCAGAATATACCTCAACCTGGTAGTGGAAATGGTGTTTTTATCCCTAATTAAGGTTACATGGAATTTATTTTCTCCTATATATTTTTTATACACTGACTATATCGTCATATACATTAAAACTAAAGGTAGATCTCTTTTATTCATAAAATAATGATTTCTATATTATGATAGAGTCTCAGGATAGTCTATCATGTGGAAAGAAAATATATTTTTTATAGTGGGAATCATATAACTACATTAAAAAGTCACCATATTTTATTTACTTATTGGAGTCAAAGTGGGAAATATTATATTTAACTACATTGTTGTCCATTTATTTCCCAAAATATTTGAGGACTCTTTCTTTAAATTATATACATCCAAAATCACTAGGAATCATATATGATTAAGGGGGAAGACTCCCCCTTAATCCAGTTGTATATTTTTGATTATTTTTTCAACTAATTATTATTTTTTATGTATTAAACAATAAAAAATGTCCAAGTGATATCTTCAAGAGGCTTTAAATGAACACTCATAACGTTATAAGTATTGGAAGAATTTATAAAAATAAAATACTTATAATTTTTTGGGGGAAAGTGTGTCAAACCCATGGACTTTGATAGTTGGTGTATTAAAATATGGATTCTTTTATTAAATGATTTTATTTTTAAAAATTTACCATAGCCTCTTCATTTAAATTCGGTTACCTATTCTAACTTATTTAGAGATAAATTCATTAACTGATTTCAAAATGGAAACCTATTTTACATGGGATCCAATATATGATCAATGTTGAAGGAAAATTTAGAGACAATAATCCCATAGATTAAATACATTACATACTAGTATTTAAATCAACCCTTTTTGAACACAAATTTGATATAATGTCCTATTTTTCACATTTATTCCATTCCTAATGTCTTTAGTAATATCAATATTTTTTCATTAATTATCCAAAACACAATGATCAAGAAAATTCGTGTTGACATGGAGAGTAAAATATGAGGTTATAACTTAAATGATAAAGATAATTGCATCTTGTTTATATCTGAGTTGGGGAATTTTAATTTTAATTTATATCTTTTTAATTTTTTGGTATTGAATACCTACTTCTGAGGGGAATGAGTTATTTCAAGAAAAATTTATCATAATTTCCAAGTACATTATTTTATATAAAATGTGGTAGAACAGACTGCATATTAATTACCAAATTGTTATTGTTGGACTAAATATTCTATCAGTATTCCTAATTTGTATAAAGAATTTTGAGAATTATTATAAATTTTTCATCCATTTTTATTTTTTCTAATATAATTTTGGACTCTCTATTCAGCTATTTATTATGTGAAACACATATATAAGATATAATTTTTACTTTTATTGATGATGTTAGTTAAAATTACCTATGTCAAAAAATTAACAACATTATCCATCTAGTTTTTCCTACAAATTTATTTTATATTTGTATATATTTTAAACAAATTAACTTCTATGTCCATAAAATTTCCTCTTAGGATATTTTTACTTATATTCATGGTGATATCGAGAAGGCTTCTAAAATTAAAATTATAAACATGAATTATTATTTAAACTAACTGATCACTTCTCAACTACATGGTATCCCATGTCATTAAGTAAATATAACACACTATAAACATGTTAGATTATTTCATCAAATACAACCTTATATTAATGTGAATGTGGATAAAGATTCCACAGGAGTTCATGATATTCCTAGTTGTGGTGGTTTTTAGGACATGTTAGGGTTTTATAAAGGAAAAAAATCTTATACTTTATTTTGTTTCACACTTCTTTTATGGATACATTTTATGTTGTTAAATATTATATAAAACATGTGTAGAAATTCTAATTATATAAAATTTCCATTAACATTGACACCTCATTGGTTTTAAATATATGTAACCGTATATATTGAAACTAACATGAATTCATTACTAATCATGAAATAAATATCTGTTCCAAATTGAAAAAATACATATCATTGTCTCTCATATCTATAGGGAGGTAAAAATGGTCATGGATTCTCTTTCAAATAATTTTCATGATCATAAATCCTTTTATTCTTGTCACATATATGATTCTTTGATTCCTTTACATATTTCAGTTATAACATGGGGTTTTTATACTCACAGTTTACTAATTATCCTATTTCTATGATCATAATTCAATTTTTTATTTTGGAACATACCACTCTGACCTGTGTCACTGAATGACCCTAATTATTCTTCCCCGGATTGCCACCCAATTTTGGGGCACATTATGAATGTACCATAGCATTGCAGTAGAGGTAACTATAATAAGAACTATCACAACATGGGTATTATACCATGTACTTTATAAAATCTGTTGATGTAGTATTATGTGTACTATATAAGGATTTATATTAGGAGAAATATTATATAATTACAATTCATGAAAGTGGGTTTGAGAAAAATATTGGGATTTTCGGCCATTATAAGGGCTTTCATGATTTTGGGATCTCAAGGTATAGTCTATAAAACTATAATTATTATTGAGGATGTAATATTATAGTCAAAAAACATGAATGCCCTGGTTTCTTATGGGCATAACCAAATAATGTTTTGGTCTATAGTTGGGAGGGAATCTCATTATAGGTGCAAGGATACAATACCAATTATATTATAGGGACATCTATAAAAAACCCAATACTAGATTTAGTGGGGTATGGTGGTGGAATAATAGAGAAACTATCACAATGGACGATCTTGGGATCATAGAGGATGAAATACCTAATGGCACTGTAGAAGAAATTAATTAAGAGAATTATTTATATTCCTAAGGATATTATGGGAATAAAGGATCTTTGGTTGAACTAACAGTGTTAATGAACCTTTTTTCATAATGGGTTTACAACATCAATGAGTCTCTCAAGTCACAATTTTATGAATTTATTTACAAACCTATAGTAGAGGCTATCTGAAAAAACATCAACGAAAATAGGTTAATGAAAGTGCTTCATATAAGGGATCATTAACATAAGGTAAGATTCCATTGATGGATTAAAAAATATTTCAAACTATTCCACATAATAAATCATGGTATAAAAAGGACTACCCATGCATCACCCAATGATTTTAAAATATCACTATTTTCAATAGCATACACAATATGTAACCTCATGCTTAAAAGAAAAGATAAATATTAATATTTTATGAACATTTTAGAATTTTTGAATAAATTGGATTGAATAGATATGAATAACCACATTGTGAAATATATATAAAGGAACAAATTAATAAAAATGTATTTATTAATTCTCAGTAAGTAAGAACTCAATTTTTCTTAAATTCATTTTATTCAAGAAAATACATATTCTTCTAAAAATGGTTTTATTTCATTTTGTGATAAAATAATATAATTAAATTCTTCAAATTTTATGAAATAAATTTTAAAATATGAAATACATTTTTAATGGAAAAATTTAAATTTATATAAGAGTTAAAGTTTGGGTTTTTTCTGAATAGTTTTATTTTTAGTTTTATAGTGTAAAATATTGATTTGTATTAAAACTATATTTTTTATTAAAAAAATATTCAATGTAATTTTTTTAAAATTATTTCAATGTAAAATTAGTTACATAATTTTTTTAACATACGATTATGTTCACTGTAATCAATTTTATGGATAAATGTGGTATAAAAACATTCTTATACTTAAAAAAATATTTTTTTTTCAAAAAAATATTTCTTGTTGTATTTTTATTTTTTATCTTAAATTTATTCTAAAATTTTAGAGTGATTGAATCAAAAAAAAATAGATTCCATATTTTAAATTATGGGGTTGAAATTGGTAAATAGATTCATTTAATTTTTTATCAATATGAATTAAACCATAGTAAATTTTTATTACAATAGTAATTGTAAAATGGGTTAATTAATGTTAAAACAATGAGATAAGTTCTCAACAATCAACCAAAAATTTTATTTTCTTTCATTATATGTGATATATTTGACAACAATCATCCTAATTTCTAATATATGTAACTATATTTCCATTTATTCTCAAAACTGATAATTATATTATTATATGAATATAAAATTTCAAAATGTTACTATTTTGACATTAATATCTATAAAACATTTACTTAAGGATAAAATAGTATAATTTTAGATAAAAATATTTATATTTATTAGAATTTAATTTTTTATCCTGATTTTTTTAATTTTTTAATGATGAATAAATTACCCAAAATGCTTTTGCAATGATAATCAACTGCTTCTTAGAGGAGTATAAAAATAAAGTAAATTATTTTAAAAATTGTGAAAGAAATATTTTATTGGTGTGTAATAGATCGTAAGAAAACATATAAGTAAAAATAATTTATTAGATATGTTTTATTTTTTTGTATTCTAATTCTATTACTATCATGTTATTTCCAAAATCAAATTATGCCAATAGTTTCAAAAATGATATTAATGAAATTTTAGGAAAAATAATTTTTTCTTAAATTATTTAAAAATGATAAAAATCATAAATTTGGAAATATAGGATACTAATGGTCTAATATATCAACCCTTTTTCATTTAAGATCCAATTTTTACCTTATAAGTCAAATTATAACCCTTTAAGAGTGAAAAAAGAATTACCGTGGTTAAGGGTAAACTTGATTAACTACGGGTTTAATCTAGAAGATAAGGTTTAAATCACAAGTTAAATATATATACCCTATCCTTTGACACATATTTTTAAATTATTTACAAAGAAGACATCCATTAATTACAACCCAATGATCATGAGGCCTAGTGTCATTGGAATACTCGATTTATAATAAATCAAGTGAGGCTAAAATAAAAACTCATTATTTTATTTTACATAATAATATCCTAAATATTTTATAGCTTCTAGAAATTCATGGGATAACCTTTGGAATAAATAGATAAAAATTTTGAGCTAAATAATCTCAATAAGTGAATTAACAAGATAAGAAAACAAAACTTATTAGTCAAAGGTATAACATGATATCATAAAAGAGAAGGCTCATGAGTAATAACATGGGAGAATAACATAAATAACGTAGAATTATAAGAACTTGGAATTATCAGAAATTTGATATCAACATATAACATTAAATAAACAAATGTCAATTCTAACATCCAAGAATATATCACATGCTGGAAAATGTCCCATGGTGGATTAGGTTTACTCCCTATTCCCATACATAACGCATCATGAGGCTAAAGAATTTCCAATTGCATTAAAGTGATATTAGGGAACACCCATCATAATAATTTCATGATTTTTTGTTCCCTAAAATTTAAAGTAATCATGATTTATAAATAAAATAATTATACATTGAGAGAAAATGGGTAGGATAACATTGCCTCATATCATAATTAAAGGTAATTTCATAATGAAGGCATTTGAGAGACGAATATAAGGAAATAATTACTATATAAAAGTAATGTAGGATATGATATTTGTATTTCCGAGAAACATATATACATAATTTATACATAATCCACAACATCAAATGTTGTATTTATTGATAAAAATGTATTTAAAAGAATACATGGGATATTTCTTGAGAAAAATATCCCTTTCACTTTGAAATATTATCCTAAAAATATAATAATTTTTTAAATATTAAATAAATATTTAATTTAAAGGAACCATTGAATCTTATAAAGTAAGAATAATATAATTATGTGGTCATGAAGATGTGAAATTTTTTATTTGTCTTATAATTTAAAAAAATTCATCCACACTATTTTAAAATTGTTAAGAAGTACCTCATTTGGAAAAAAGGGATATTACTTCCAAATGATTTTTTAAAAAATTATTAAAATTGGTGAAATTTTATTTAATAAATCAATTTTATAATTTTATAATAATTTATGATAACATTTTTAGAAAACATGTATATGGAAGAAAAAAATATTTTCGATAGAAGATAAAAATGAAGTCATCTTTTATTAAAAATGTATGGTCAATCATTTGAAGTACCAATGTGAGGAAAATGATAATATCACGTGAAAAGTTCATGAGTAAGAAGAGGAGAATGAAATTTATGGGATTTAAGATATATATAGAAAACAATTCCTCTATGTATAGCTTAAACATTAAGAATCCTGAATAATGATGAGATTTTGAAATAAACCCTTACCACTTTCGAAACATTTCAATAATTACCCCCAAGAAATAAGAACACAAAATAAAAATTTAAAAATAAAAAATATTAATATATTTATTATATAAAATAAAAATGGGAATTATATACACTATAAAAATGAAATATGTGGTGGATATAGATTATGTCTCACGAAAGCAAATGTAAGATGAGATATCTCTTAACTCAAGTCTGGACTAGTAATGTATGTTCATTCTCACATGTATAATAAATATATATAAATTATTTGTTTTATGAAGATGATTTTCTAGGTTTAATACCTTATAATTAATCTATTTACATCATTTATTTTAGTAAAATTTTTAATTACTTAATCTGTTCTGTCCATGTTGGTTGTTTTGAGGACGCTCGGCTGAAATATTTATAACAACATTTGCTGGGATGAATTTTGTTAAAGGGGTCATTATTACATCATATATTGAGTAATAATAATTATTTAATTTTCACTATTATACATGAATTATTCTTTTAAATCCAATAATTAATACTTTTGATGAAAAATGAATTGTGTTACAATCATGGAGGCGTTAGCTCGTATATACACATGAGTAGCATTTCCATTTTTCAACAGTCATAATGGAAATAAGGTAAGTGTAATTTTATCATCAAATAGTGATATTATTTATTTAAATATAGTTATATATATAATCCATTTTATTTTGTAATTAGAATGGAATCACATCACTTTGTGAGGAAGTAGTCTATTTTACACACGAATGGTGTTATTAGTTTTCAATGGATGGTTAGGTAAAAACTTATATGATATTTCAATTTTTCATAATGATTAGTATTTAATTAATATAATATATAAATAATAAATATATAAATATAAATATATGTGAGAGGAAATGATGGAAGGTGAATTACATGGATTTGTGAGGTTGTAGTCCATTGTAAAAACAAACAATGGTTTTGTTTCCAATTTTAAGGAAGGTGACAATGGTAAATATTATGGCATTAATATAATATAAATTCATAATATATAAGATAAAAATGTTATTATATTGTAATTTTAAGACATAAATGATGGATAAAAAATAAGAAGTAAAAAATAAGGATCTCAGTTAAGGTGATTTCCATTGCTAATAAGAACCTCTTTTGGATCAATTATTAAGGACCCTATAGTTGACCTTTTAGGAAGAGTAGAAGCTCTAGAATATAGATAAAGATTTTGGGTAGAACATTTTTAAGAATTTGGTTGATCCAAATGTCTATATAGGTTTGAATGAGTTAGGGTAGGGGTTTGATTTTATAATTGATGAATAGTAGTATATTTTTAAATACAAAAAAATATTCAATAATGGGAAGTCAATCTAAATATATGTGCCTAAAAAATGGATGAAGAAGTATTATATGGGTGAAATAGACATTAAATACCTCCAAAAATAAAAAAAAATATTTTTTTATAATATTTTTTTAAATATTTTGTTTACCCACTCCACGCTAAACCAGTTTTAACATTAACCATGGTAACATATTTTTACATTTAATTAAGAAAAAATTAAGATAAAATTATTATATAATATTAATTATTTTGATTAAAAATATTTAATATATTTTATCTAATTAAAATAATATAATTAGTATAATTTAATTTGAAATTAAACCCACAAAGCATGTCAAAAAGGGTTTTAATGAAATGCATTTTCCTAACAATAGATGATATTATATTAACTATATTGATAAAAAACATTACAATATGAATATAAATTAATATAAATATATGAGTAATGTATTAATTTAATTTAATTATTTTCTTAATAAGTTATCTTATAGTTACAAAAAATGGATAAACATAATGCACTTAAAAGATGGTTTCAGAAAACATTGATTTAGGAATAAAAATAAACATATTCAAAAATTATAAAAATTCACATTTTAGAAGTAATTAATTAGATTATTATATATATAATAGTTCAGGTTTAACTTTAAATTAAAAATAAAAAATATAATGGAACTTTTTATATTACTTTATTTAATTAAAAAATGAAATTATTTGGAAAATTGGTAATTTTAATTTTTCACAGAAAATAAAACATTTCAAAACAAATCCCAATAAGTCACCCTAAGTTAATTTTGTTATAATGATTAAATTTTTTTTTCTAATTTTATTAAATAAATTTCAAAATGTTCCATTAATTAACTATATCATTTTCTCTAAGAATTAAATAAACATCATTTTATAAGGAAACTTATTGTTTGAATAATAAGAAATAGTTATTTAAAGTCAAGGGCATATTTATTAAGAATTTATAAGTAATTTAATATTTAATTTGAAATTTATATATATTTAATAAATATTTTAAACTATTAATACCTTCGGATTTAAACACTAGGTTATATCGCTCACATTTAAATAATAATATTGTAATATTATAACACAGTTCATTTAAACTCAGTGTTGGGTGATGTATTCCTTATCGAGCACAATGTTATATTAAAATATTAGGTTATTAAATTGAACATGTATTAATTTTATTGCTTGAAATTATTTAAAAACCCCTCAGATTTAAATCACTAGAAATTTCAAAACATTTGGACTGAGAATGTCTTTGTTATTAATGTTTTTCTTTTATAAAATTACAGGATTACCTCTCCACTCATGTAAAAAATGGAAAATTTTATTTATATTATTTAGAAAACAATTAGCCATATATATCAAACATAAAAACAAAAAATATATCCTTAAATTCCTTATCTATGAATGATAATTTTATTTCTTCTTAAAATCCCATTCAAAGGGTCCTTAAGAAGTGACCCAAAATTGACATACTGAGGAATATGTATTCATCTAACCCAACCTCTTACAATTTGTTTCTTCTTATAAATTCTCTAAATATAATAATATATTAATAAAATAATAAATACATTATCCTCAATATAATTCTGTCTTATTATTAATATTAAAACAAATATATTCACTATCTTTTTTAACAAATGGGAACATAATGTAACATTTGTGTCTATTTTTGGTTTACCATCTCTATGTAGAGATGCAATTAATTTTCAATCACCATTATAAATGGGTGTTTTTTTGGTGGGTTTTAAATTTTTTATATGATATTTAAATCATATTTATTTTTATGGAATTATAATATCATATCCACTTTCTTAACTTTGAATCCATTAGAAAACGATAACATCACCCTTACGTACGTGAAGACTACCACCTCCACAAAGAAATGTGATCCATTTTTCATTTCATCTCTGGATGGAAGATAATAAAGATATATTTAATAAAAATATATGATATATATGATATAATAATGATTCTATAATTTTTAATTACATGTTACATATATTTCATTCCATCTGTCGAAAATTGTAATCATTTTTCATGTGCACGTGCGACCTACCATCACCATTAAAGGTGTAATTCAATTTTTCTATATATAATATTATGGATGAATATAAATAAAAAAATATTTACTAAATATTGTATTTATATCATAACTAAAATTATGAGTAATATGTATCCATGATCAAAGTATAAGAACCAAATCAACCGAATCAAAATTCTCATGATAAAAAATAGTTAACACCTGAAAATTGTGATTTTAATCAGGAATTATAAATAAATGAGTGATTAAATATTTGATTTAGTTCATATATTATATTATACTAATGATAATTATTTCACTATAGAATTATAATAACATTATAGTTATTATATAGAAGGTTAGGGTACCTTCATAAAAAATCAAACTTGAGGTAAGGGTTTATTTTTTCGAATTCTGTTCTCTGAGACATATGTTATATTATATAGAAATATAATTTTATGTGGTGTATATACAACTAACTTAAAACTTTAGTTCATGAATATAATTATTTAAATTATATTTAATGTTTCATATGATATTATTCTTTTATGGGGATTAGAATTCAAAAGATTCTAATTTGGAAAGGGATTTATGTTATAATATAATTGTTTACTAAAAATATTTATAATGAAGTTTATGATGATGAAATTTTTACGACCTATATCTCAAAAATCCAATGTATTTATTCTCCTCAAGATATTTTAATATAATACATATTTTTTCATTTTTTTCTCTTTACGTACATAAGAGACCGGATAATCTTTTTTAAAGAAAACAGACTTTGTTTCTCCTTTCAGTTAACAATACTTCTTCATCCATGCTTATGTTTTCTAAAAATGAATCAATAATATTTTTACTTTTATCCTATTATAATTTAAATTTAGTTATTCCCATTATTTATATTTTTAATAACGGATTGAAATGAATATTATTATCATTTTCTAGATGAGGTACTTTTGAAATTTTATTGAAAATGAAAAAGAAAATATTTTTTATGGGACACAACATTTAATGAATTTCTTGTCATAATGAAAATAAATTCATTTAAGATTAATTAAAAATCAACGATGTTTATTTTTAATGGAAAATTTATCCATAATATTTTTGTATTTTTTTATATTTTGATAAATTTATTTTAAAAGGAA